>CM033476.1:171653384-172967718 GCA_019447015.1 Hymenochirus boettgeri
AGTATCGGCTGCCTTCGCCACCTTCAAGGTGGCGAAGTAAAACAGCCGATACTAGCAGAGCGAAACACATACCGCCGCTTTATAAATAGAAGCGGCAGTAACAGGTAAGTATCGCCGCGAAGGGTTAACACTTCTTTAACTTTTCGCGGCCATTTTCGGACCGTAATAAATCGCGTTAAACGCGATTTATCCGTTAATGTCAGGGAAAACGGCCGCGAAAACTTAACGAAGCTGTATAAATATGCCCCCTAGACTTGAGAAAAGACATTTGCAAGATGATATGGTAATTACAGACAAAATATAAGAGATTATCAAGGTTATTCAATAAAAGTTCTTATCGTTAAAAATGGTGCTAATTTTGACCCAACCAATCAGATGTTAGCTTTCAAATGTTAAATAAGATCTGATTGGTTGGATTGGATCTGAGCGAGAAAAATGAGGCACATATATGTTTATTTTATGAAATTTAGAATGTGAATCTAAAGCCCAAGCACATTTATTTACTGTAGTTATGAATATCACATAGCACCAAATTATATGGAATGAGTAATGTGTGTTTGTTTTTATAGTGGTAGGGTGGTATTTTATCCATTGAAAGGAGCTGCATAGGATGGCCAATATGATGATCAACAAATACTTTTTTTTTATAGTATTTATGTATTGTGATATCTGAAAGTTAGTTCGCATTTGATGATAGATTTTATTGGCAGCTTTGAGGTACTATGCCAGGGATCAAGTGATGCCCTGGCTATTGGATTTATGGTTTGGATGATGAGGAGTTTATTTTTGTCTCTTTTGCCTTCACCAGACACTGTATGTCTTGGTGGAGGTATATAGATGCTTTCTTCCTCCTATGGCAGGGTGGCATGGATCCCTTAATAACTTTTTATTATCAATAAAAAGTAATTAATTAAATCCCACTTTAAAATATACTCACAATTGTGGTTTTGGAAACCATCTGTGTTTGGGTGAGGAGATGGCTGAAACTATACAAACTGACTTTTTTTCTACAGTAACAGATAGAAGATCGTACTGTCCTATAGAAGTTTCCATCCTCTAGTTCCATAATTTCTTCATTGGTTAGTTCTTTGCCATGGGAGTCAAGTAACTCTATATGTAATTTTCACTGATGCTCAACTGCAGTTGATTACCAATAGTAACCACAGTTCGCTTGGTTTTGTCAGTTCTTTACGTTCAAACCACAAAAAAGTAAATTGGGGCCACTTTTTTTCAAAACTCCCTCATAGTTGACTGCTGATCTCAGTCAAAAGCAATACTGTATTTCTGAGGGCATCATTTATGTTATAATTCTTCCTTTGTAAATAATGGGACTATGACTGGCTAAAGTAGTGATGTGGAGTGGGGAGTAGAATTACTTTACATCTTATAAAAGTCCAGGGAAAAAATACCCTTAAAAAAAAACAACCTTAAGGCATGTACACACCCCCAAACTAAAATTTAAGCCACTACTGGCCCCATTGTGTAGTTTAAAAAAATCCTTACATCTCTGTGTAAAGGTTTCCTTTGTGAAGGTTTTCCGCCACCTCCAGTGGCAAGTGCAAGAGAGCCCTTTCCCCCGTGTATGTAAAGCATGGAGAACGTAAAGACTGACATGTTTCCCACAACCGGATAATGAAATTTCTTCCCTTTCTATTTATGTGTGAACCCGCTTTAGTGCCATAGCTTAGTGCACTGTTCTTCATTGTATTGCCTTCACTTGCAGTAGGGGCAGCTTTAAATAATTAAAAGGCTTTGGTCTTATGTGTGCACAAAAGTAAGGCTTTGTGCATGGGTTGTGGTCCTCTATCCAAATTATTAACAGCCTTTTCATTTCAATAAGCCAAACAGCTTATTGCTTGATAATAATGGTAGCACGGGTAAGTATATAGAGGAGATGCACGACCGGACCACATAGGAACTCTCTCGTTGTGTTAAACAGCCTATATTGGCTTAACACGTTTTGGGCCGCGAACAGCCCTTAATCAAAGCAAGAGAAGACAACAATAACGTACTTGGTTATATATGCTGAGAACGGAATTTCCTGCCAGTGAGTAAAGCACACCCCCTGGATCCATAGTGATGTGGTAAAAGTGACACCCCCACAAAATCTATTAGTGTGAAGTAAAAATTCCTGATAGTCTATCATGATATTTAAAACCATTGGTGATGTTAACCACTAATTTCTATCAATAATGGTAAGAATCTAAACGACAAATGGTAAAACATATCGATAAAGTTAGATGCACGAGAACCGACGAGTGCCCATCATATGTGTGATTACAAGCTAAACTCCAAAACCTTGGCGGACCTTGAACATTTGATTTTCGAAAATACAATCGGAAACTCGAATATGGTCTCCGATCGTATTTTCAATCATTTTTCGAATGTTTAGGTTATTTTCGAAAATTATTGAAAGTAGCCCCGTACTTTCGAAAATTCGCAAAAATATTTCTGAAGTCTGAAATCCGGAGGATCCATGTGGATTTGGACGGATCTTTCGGATTTCGGAACCGAGGGTTCTGTGTCAGATCCAGTTCGTGTCGTCCCGGATAACCATCTCTAGTGCTGATAATGCGGATTAGTGTACTACAACAATATAAAACAACAATAAGTTATATGAATACAAATAAGAATAAACCATCTGATGGATATAATATAATACAATACCATATATAATTACAATTGTACATATAAACTAAAATCTTGATGTATAATAAAGTTTAACCCTATCAGAGAGAATTTGATAAAAGGCGATTGAAAGTAAAAGTAGAAGAAAAACGTAGAAAACGTTATAGAACTTATTACAATGAGTTTCACTAGTAGCCAGTGAAACGGCTGAATCAAAAACTAGATGATGCCCTGGGGATATCTAGTATTTGATTAAATATCCTTTGGCTTCTTGTTTTAAAAGGCTCATGGTACGATCTCTGTTTCTGCTATTCCTGTGAATGCTTTGAATGCCCTGTATTTGAAACATACTTAAATAGCCCCCATTGCAATGTAAAAATATCTAGCTAGCTTATGGGCTAGTTGAGTCTTTGTTTCTGATGGCCCTAATATGTTCTCTAGTTCTGGACTTTAGCATGCGTTGGTCCATCCTACATATTGAGTCCTCCATTATTACATTTATTAAATATTTAACAAAATCCGTAGTACAATTAATGTACTCTCTGATGTGATAAGTTCTGTTGGTAGCAGTACTAGTGAATATAGAACCTGTTTTAATATATATGCGTGTAATGCATCTAGTGTGTCCACATCGATATGTACACAATGTTCTACACCAATTGCTACCTGATTGTTTGGAAAGGTTGTCTGTATTCACTGGGGGAAAGATAATCTATAATGTATGTGCTGTTTAGTAATAAAAGATAAACAGGGTGATGCCACAACGGGCGCATCGCTCCTGATTTGGAGTTTAAGGTCCGCTAACCGATTTTATATCGGTTAGCGTGACTTAACTCCTCCCTTGCGGCGTCTGCGGTCTAACGCGAAAGTTAACAGCGCAGCTGCCCACGCGATGTTATATGGCCGAAATCGGCATTTTATTGCGGCACTTTCAACGCCAGCTAATAGCTGGCGTTAAAAATCCGGAATAAAATCGCCAGGTAGCGATGTTTCCAGCGCCGCTATCACCTATAATATCGCGGGCTGTTGCACCGGGGTTGCCATAGCGGCGCTGGGTGCATCCCCCCTGATAGAGTATAACAGGTACAGTAAGTATTTTATCAAGTTCCCTATCCATCTTTAAAGGGTATGTCCACCATTCTTTTTAATTTTTTATATAGTGTAGGGCTTAGTCCCCAGCCCCACCGCTATATTTTTAAAGTAAGAAACTTCCCCAAACATACTTACTTCCCTCTTTCCTCTGCCGCACTGCCCGGCCCTCTTCTTGCGCGAAAAGGCAAGCAGAGGGGGGACCGTCAGCCGCATCTGTGATTGGCTGAGAGGCAGCCAATCACGGATGCGGGGGCCGGTATCTGAACGGCAGATGAAGGGGAAGGTAAGTAAAGAGTTCTTACATTAAAAATATAGTGGTTGGGGCTGGGGGACTAATACCTACACTATATATATGGATTTGTAGCTAGGGGGTGGGAGTCCAAAACTGGAGGGGAGGGAGGGGGAAATGGCTGCAGGTGGGTTATACAGGTGTTTTTACCGTAATCACCAGTACTTGCATTTAACTTGTGGTTGTATGCTCCTGTAGACCCCCTGTTGTAAAGTCATAGCCCTTATGCCCACTCCATTGGCTTGTTCATAAGTTTAGTTGTACGTACAGTATGTTGGATTTTTGTAACCCGGCTCCGCCTGGTATTGAATTGAAATGCTGCCATTGTGTTATCATGTTATTTATTTAATAAATCTTTTAAATAATTTGAACCTCATCTTAAGCTGAAAAAAATGGATTCGTGAACTTCTTGTTACCAGAAGGAATTTCAAGAACAGCCCAGACCCAGGAAGCTGGTTTGTAATCTGTAGCCATGCATAGCTGGTGAGTATAAAAGTGTTTTCTTTCTCTTTCTTTGGTTTGAGGTTTAAAGTGGTTAAGTGTTAATAAAGTGGTTAAGCGTTAATAGTGATGACTTGTATGTGTAGATACTGTAGCTGTTCAGTGTTAGCGGCTGATCAACCTTGTCAACTGAAGTACCCATAGATTTTAGGATAAAAGCAGTGATCTCTCCCTGAAAGTGACACAGCCATCTATTTCAATAGGGGATCTCTCTAGGCCTGGATCAATCTGTAATAGATTAGTTTGTGTGGAAATGCTGTCTGTCATGTAGCATAGTCACCTCTGTTATGATATTCTGAAACTGGGTTGTTTGTATTAAATAATAGACGGCCCTGCTATGTGTTTTATCTTACATTGTACATTTTGTGCAGGGTAACTTGTTTGTATCAGGTTAGCAATAATAAATTGAACATCAATTCAAGTGATGCTCTGGCACACCACCTTAATGCTTTGTTGAAGCAATGTCTCTTTGGTAAGGTATACTAAAGAGTAGATTTGAAAAAATTCTAGAAAATGGTATATAACAGTAATATAAACAGTAAAGGTGTCATAGCCTGTAATGTCCCCTGTTTGTAACTTACCATGGTGCAGCATCAGGTAAAAAAAATAACTCACATTTAGACTTCAAGCCAGATGATATTGTATCCATGTAGTTACCAATATGGCTGTCATGGTGAAATGGCAATATCATGATCCGAAACTAAATGCAACAGCAGCACTTACATTGTATAAAACAACTGCAATTATTGTCTTATTTAACAAAAGTTTACAATTTGAGTAGGCATACATTTACAAAAGGGGAAGTTAAACTTCTTTAGAAAGGACAATCTTTTGTTAAAACTGTACACTGAACTTTAGTTCAATATATTAGAAACAGAACATAACTGGTTAATGTTTAGATATCTTGAAGCTGAGGGAGCACTTTAAAGACCACCACACATGTTAATGTACCCTGAATTCTTTAAGACAGGAGCACATTTGTCCCCCCAATACACCTTGATTGGAACCTTCTTTAAATTGTTGAGCACATACGGGAGATGTCTAAAATGTGTATAAGGAATTTGACAATGTTTCATCAGATGAAAGGAGGCTTTAAAATCCCTAAAGAGCTGATACAAATCTTATTATAACAATACAGAAAAAGGCAAATATAACACCTGTGACTGTAATACACTGAATAGACCACCCATTCTGTAAAAAGGGGACCAAAAAAAGGTATCAATTAAAACCTCCATATGCCCGCATTTAAGAATAAGTTATATTAAAATAATCTCTTAAATGTCTTTGGGCCTCGCTTCTTCAACAATTAGTTAGGCACCTACAGCAAGCAGACCCAACATTCTTTAAATAAGCATGTCTAATCTACTTATACCTAATCTGTTTTCCTAAATTCAATTTTCCATCTTTCTTCTTTTAATTGATTTTTTTTCCCATCATTTTTTGATTTGTTAAGTCAGTCTACCTGTCAATATTCATCAAATGGTCCTAGCAGGACTACATTCTCTATGGGAGAAATCTCAGCCATGAAGCAATAATGGGCTGTCATTTTTGATTACTGGGACATGACTACCAAACATATTTTTACCAGTCATCGTATTTCTACCATCAAAGGGAATTTTTTTTTTGCAAAACTATGATTAGCACACAAATAACAAAAAATTACCCAAAGAAGAGAATTTCAATTGTATTTTTCTTACCTGGACTGATGTACCTGAGGTTATTGCTGCCAATTAATATATCAATGACATCAGTCACATGGCAAATTGTTAAATTGAGACCCTTTTTTCACTGTCCAAAAAAAAAAAAGAAATCTTCTGAGTTTGTGTATAAACTGAAACAAGTTGTGGGGTGTAACAATTTAGAGGAAATGATTAGAAAATGGTTGATCTGTCGGTCATACTTCACATTCCGTGTTTATTTGCTTAAAATATTTAAAGGTTTCCACCCTTAAATCAAACTTTTAATATAGGCTTCCCCCTGGTCCCCCAGCCCCAACCGCATATTTTTATTTTAGAGAAAGCCCCCCAAACTCTTACTTACCTCCCCTCTTTCCTCCCCCGCTCCCGGCCCCTTCTCGCGAGAAATGCAAGCAAGGCCCGGCAGCCGCGCGTCTGTGATTGGCTAGCTGCAGCCAATCACACCCTGCCGGCGCTTACTTCATGGAGGAAAGATAGATAGTAAGAGTTTGGAGCTTTCTTAAAATAAAAATTATGCGGTTGGTGCTGGGGGACCAGTGGGAAGCCTATACTAAGGGTTAATGCTGTGGAGGAATCGGGAGAGGGAGGGGGAGGGGGGGAAAGGGCGTCAGTACGCATGGCAAAAATCTACCTGAGGCCATGTAGAGGGCGCAGAGTCCTATATGGACTCTGCTATCCTCCTGGTGGCAGTTTTTGGGACTTTGGGGGGACACAGAGAACCCTATGATCTGGATGTTAGGTAAGGATTAAACACACTACCATTGTGGGTGGCCAGTAGTTGAGGGGATTATAGTTTTGGGGGTGACATTCCCTTTAAGGGACAAACTGAAAATTACTTGCCTTTATCCTTTTTCTATATTTTCCATACTGTCAGAGACTTGATCCCTTTTTTGCTCTTAGTGCTCCCTAACACTAGATCTCCTCATGTCCTGTTCAGCTTACTTTCTAGTAAGTCTTCATGTCTCTCTCTATGTATCCACCCCCTCTCCCAACCTGAGGCACAAATGGAGATGGAGCTGGTATCATTGAAGCTTACTTCTTCCCAACTACACCAGTAGCTTTCCCCCAATGATTTTTGTTTTATAGTGGAAGTGAATAGTAACTGCTTGGTTCTAGTGGGAAGGTAATGTAGCACTGGGAGAGTACAATGCTTCATCAAGTAGATTTCTTTTTAGCTGTAGGATTTGAGGGTTGTGTGTTTTGTGTGTGCCTGTGTGGTGTTTGACTTTGTAATTGATTTCTTTGTGCAGTGCTACATTGGACTATAACTAACACAGACAGCACTAACGGCTGGATTGGGTTTATCTGCACAGAAGAGCACAGAGCAACAGATAACGCTTATCCTTTTCCTGTCTTAATGCTGATCATTAACCATCAGTGACAGAGAATAAGCTTTACTTTTATAATTGCATAGTTTTTACATGGTATGTGCCAGGGGGAGGGGCTGTGGATTGACAGTTCTTTACTGACTGCTGTGCCCCCCCTCTTAAAAAGTAAAACACCTATTGCTAAATATGCAAGGGATAGGAGGTTCGAGAAGAAAAAAAACGGTTTAAGATTGGTGATAATTAAACATACTTTAACATACAAATTCCTCTGCCTTTTTAAATGTGACAACATTAATTAATTTATAGCAAGTTTAAACTAGATAAATTATTTTAGAAATCCAATTTAAAATTATTTCCATCCACCTACAGATGAGATTTTGCTAAAACTGATCCACAAGCATAAAATCAAGAGGATCTTCTTTCTTAGATAGACTACAATGCGTTCTCCCACACACTTTCATGGTTGAGCGTGCACCACACAATGCTGGTAATCGTAGCACATTCAATCTGATTAATGACTCGCACGTGCTGCGCATGGTAACACACTAGTGTGGCCACAGTAATTGGCCACACTAGTGTCACTTTAAAAAGCAACGATCATCTCGCAATTCGATCAGATTTGCGCTTAATAGGCCTGGCGCTTCTGGGTAGTCAACATCCTACATGCCGCATATTTAACAAATTCCTCGTGGGGACCAGTAGAATAATAGCGGCAAATTCAAATACATGTTTAAAAAAACTTGGTTTAACAGCATGCACCAAGAAAAATAGTTGTTTTAGACAGATACACAATAAAGATTGTCTAAAAACCAAAAACCTTTCTTTTAGATTGTGTTTATCTGTTTATGGCAATATTATGGCATTCTGTTTTTTTGTAATATATATATATTTACTGGGCAAACAATTTACGTAAGACTTGTGTGTAAGACTTGGTCTTTTTCTACCCACACAAAATAGATATGTTAAAGAAGGGCATGTACACCCCCCAAACTAACTTTGGGGGTAGGTAGGTAACCCTTACACATCCCACATGCCACATATTTCCTGTATAGTATAAGTAGTATAGTATTGGGTTGATAAGACCATACGTCCATCCAGTCCAACCCATCGAGCAATATCCTCATTCCTGCCTACCTGTTGACCAGAGGAAGCAAACAAAACCCACCAAATTATAAGGGGGAAAAATTCCTTCCTGACTCCAAGTGGGCAATCGGAATTTCCCTGGATCAACTCTACTTTATGTATCAATACCAGTAACTTGCACATTCCTTGTTGCAGAAACTCATCCTTCTTTTTTTTTAAACTGACCAATGACCTGCCATTACAACGTCCACTGGAAGACAGTTCCACCCTTCACCGTTCTCACAGTGAAACCCTTTCCGACCGTGAAGCCAAACCTTTTTTCTTCAAGTCTTAAGGGATGTCCTCGTGTCCTTTGACATGTTCTCGTGTGAACAATGCCCCAGATAGTTTATTAGTATATGCCCTTTCGTGTTTTTTATACCAGTAATCATATCCCACCAGCGCCTTTTCTCCAGTCGTACATAATTGTAACTTTTCCAGTCTCTCTCATATCAATCGCCCCCAATCCCCTTATTAATTTATTCCCTTCTCTGAATTGCCCTTCTCGAACCTTTCATTTCAAAGATGTCCTTTTTGTACAAACCGGATTCCAAATTGCACTGCATATTCCCCAAATGAGGCCTTACCAATTCTTTTTAAAGAGGGAGAATTACATTTTCCTCCCTTGAATCCTACCTCGCTTTATACAAACAATACCATGCTGGCCTGGCTGTTGCCCCTGCCCTGCACTGCTTGCGTACCTTGTAAGTTTTTATCCACCAAAACTCCAAGATCCCTTTCCAACAGGGATTCACTTAACACAGAGCCATTTTTGTATAATAGCACAAGTATTTTTACGTCAAATGCATCACCTTACATTTATCAACATTGAATTTCATCTGCCACTTAGCAGCCCAAGTGTGATATCTATCTAGATCCCCTGCAACGATTGACAATCCTCTGAAGTTTTAATGGTCGACAAAGTTTTGTGTCGTCAGCAAACACAGAAACCTTGCTGCATACCCCACTTCCAAATCATTATACTAGATTAAATAAAGCGGCCCCAACACAACACCCGTGTGGCACCCCACTTAGCACTTGTCCATAATGATGAAGCCCCCATTAACAACTCTCTCTGCATTCTATTCTTACCAATTTTCTATCCTGGTACAAATGTGATCTACCAGAACCAACAGACCTTAGCTATATGCATTATTCCCTATGGGGACTGAGCAAAAGTCTTTGCAAAACTCCAAGTAACTACATCTACTGTATACCAGAGTCTAAATTTCTCTTATCTCCTCATTAAAAGCCAAAGCAAGTTAGTTTGACAAGATCTATTCCTCCTAAATCCTGCTGGTGTACTACTTATAATGTCGTCCTTGAAACATACTCAGAACATGACCCTTATTAACTTTCGGATCTTCCCACCACTGAAGTTAAACTTACAGCCTTTAATTCCGGCTGTGAACGACTACCCTTTTTGAATATTGTGAATACATCACCTTTCCATCCAGAGGCATCACCAACGGTACATGAGGGAATCAGCAAAAATAAGAAACAATGGCCTACGATAAACTGAAACTAGTCCCTAAGTACCCTAGGATGGTATTTAGCCGGTACCAGGAGATTTACCTAATATTAACCTTATGTTTCTTTCTGTACCATATCCCTCGGTTAACCAAAGTGAAACTTGAATTTGTATACCTTTATTGCTACATATACTCTAGAATCTTACTTGGATCTTCTATAGTGGTATAACAGAGGAAAAAAATTTATTCAAGACATTTGCTTTATCGCCCATCCTCCTAAACTACTTCCCCCATTAAATTAATGGTGCCACAATTCTCAGTCCTCATCTTTTACATTAATATACTTAAAAACATGTTGAGAGGCTTAGTGATGTTTTCTTCAGCTTATCCTAACTTCCATTATTAATTTTTAGCAGTTTGATTGCTTCTTACACTCACTGTTTAACAGTTTTATACTCCCTAAAGGGCCCTTTTCCAGTTCCCTCGGCCTTAAAGGTTTTAAATTGCCTTTTCTTCTTCCACCATTTGCCTCTCTTTACATCAGATATTGCAGCCTTACTATGTGCGCTGTGGATTATGTTTTTTTTACTTTATTCCTCACGGGGTATATATAATTGATGCTGATACTGCGTTAAAATCCCCTTGAACCACAGTCCACTTCTGTTCTAGTACCTTTTATCCTGATAATCATTTATTCCAAGTTGCACATTCTTGAAGAGTCTGCTGTTGCACACCTGGGAAAATTATTGTTTCCTGTAACTCTTACCAATCGACTCTTTGTTAACCAGCACCTAATTTCCTTTCCTGTGATTATACATAAGTCCACAATTGCCCACTATTCAATGGTCACTATATTACCTAAGCCTCCTATGGTATCATCCTTTATATTATAATGAGCTCTACAAATGTTAGATATTACAAGATCTCACCAGCAGCTCCTATTCTTAGTAGGAACCATCACACCCTTGTGACCCAGAAATTATCCTCAGAGCTAAATCTCAGGAACTCATCGCCACTTTTTCTTGATGGCATTTCCACCATTACCACCAACTCAATGTCAGTGTTGTATTGTAAGTCCCCCACTTTCCTAATGATCCACTCCCCAAACTTGCAGCCCTGGCCTACGTGCTATTGAGTGACTCACTAAGTCCATCTCTGCTAGCATTTGCGGCTTATAGCAGACCCCAACAATACATAACCTTACCACCGTTACCAAACCACCCCTTCCCTGTTGGCATAATTCACCCTATTGCCTCCCTTTATCATCCATATCACCCAGTTATCTCTTCTTTTAAATTTGGCGTCAATTCTTTTTTAACATAACACATCTCCTCCCCCTTCATTTCCCTTTTTTTTTCTGTCCCTGCCTAAACAAGCATATCCTTCTATATTTACAGCCCAGTCGTGAGAACTGTTCAACAACCACGTTTCTGCTATCCTATACATCATACTTTTCATTTCAATCCCATCATTTCCAATTCACCCATTTTGTCAGCCAGTCTTCTCGCATTTGCACCATACCTTTTTAATTATTATCCTGTATTTATTCCCGTACACTCTTGATACACATGCCTCCTATCCCTATGCTAAGCGAAGAGGAAAATAAGAAAGAAAAAGGAAAAGGGAGCGGCTAAAGCATTGCGAAGAGTCATAGATGCTAAAAAGAACTAAGAAAAAAACAAAAAAATAATGCTAATAAGAAAAGAGAAGTGCTATAGTCGAGTAATGCTAATCAAAGAAGTCAAAACTACAGAAAGAATCTAAAGGAAAAAAAGAATAGCCCCTAAATCACTACAATAATAGATGGAAAGAAGGTTATTATAAATAGCCTAATATCAATTTAAAGGAACAATATGTCTAAAAAAAAAAAAGGGTAGCCCCCCCCCGATCTCCCTACAGCATATTTAGGGACCTTAAGCCCCCTTTCCACCCACACCTGCCTAAAAAATCTACACCTGCTTTCCTCCTGGGACAATCGCTCCCAGTGGAGACTGCTAATACCCTCCCCCCCCCAAACCTAGTTTTAAAATCTCCTCCAAACCCCTCTACCATCGTCTCCCCTAAAACAGCTGCACCAGTCCATCAGTGGAAGGTGCAACCCATCCCTACTAGAGCCCTGTAGCCGACAGCAAGTCGCCCAGTTTCTCAATAAACCCAAACCCTTCTTCAACCCTTCTTCCTTATCATCTCACTCTCTTAGCACGCATTAATGCTCTAAGCTCCCCGCGTCCTCCCTGGCTTAGCATAGTCCGTGGCTGCGGTAGATTTCTGAAAACACTACCCTGGAGTCCTTTTTGCTTTTATCTTGGCCCCTAGTTCTCGGAAATCATGTTTACGGACCTCACCTCACCTCTAACTTTTGTCATGGCACCATGTGAACCAAGACCGCCGGGTCCCACCCGGCCCCACCCACTAATCTTCTACCGTCCACCACATGCCGAACCCTAGCACCATTGCAGGCAACCACCGTTCGGCATGTAGGGTCTTGGCGCAGATTACCTAATCTACCTTTCCTTATACTGGAGTCCCCTACCACTACCACCTGCCTGCATTCCTGACCCTTCGTGTTCCTCCTCCCCTTGATCAAGATGGCTCCCCTGGGTGCTCAAGGGACTAGCCCCTCCATCAGTGCTAATTCCTAGGTGTCCTCCTCCACTTCATTACCTAAGGCGGCAACTCGGGGTTTTTTTGTGGATGGACCATCTGGGAAGAAGCCCCCGTACTCTTCCGTCCCCCACTTCCCCTAGTAACCCTAACCAAACTACCTCCTTCCTCATCCTTCTTGGTCCCTCTTCCACCCACCTCTATACTGGGCCCCATCCAGTGCTGCGTGACCGAACCCCCAGTTCTGCAATCCCCTGCAATCTGCAAGCTGCCCCCGTAGACCTCCACCTCAGCTTCCAACGGTCACCCACTCACCCTGACACCAAACATAGTTTCCCGGAAAGTCTGCTCCAGGTTCCTATCTGTGGCACATGCCCATTGCATGGTAACTGACAACCTGTACCCTCTAAACACCACACCAACACAGTGACGCACAACCTTGTTTTAATTGCCCTTCTTGTGTTCAATGTCCTTCTTTTTTTTGGTCCCTTGAATCAAGGCTTAAGAAGGGCCACTCACAAGTTCGTCACTCACAGGAAAAAACTTCCTGTTTTTTTTTGTTAGGATCCCAACCACGGTGCCCCCACTGTGACATCCTATTTACCTAATAGGCCCCACCCCCCCAACCAATTAGTGCAAGAGCCGACAGAGAGGGAAAAAAAAAAAAAAAAACCAAACACTTATTACCCTTTTACAGCCTGTTTGTGATTACAACAGGGGTACAATACTAGAATTAAAGTCCAAGCGCACCCTGTAAAAAAATCCCACATTTCTACTCAGCCTTCTCTCCCCAGCGATCCGGGACCAGCCCTCACAGTCCGCGGCTGACGTCATGTGAACGGCGCGGGAGATAAGCGCTTGTAAGGAGAATTGGTGGGGATTTTTTTTACATAAATATTGTGGCAGTTTGGGGGCAAGCCAGGGGGTTACTAACTTAAATCCAACGTATTTTAAGATAGGAGCAACGACGGCTTGAGGGATGGATCCGGAAGTGGTGGGAGGGGGGGGGTGTTTTCTGCTCATGCCCCCATACCTTGATGAGGACGAGGAAAATCCGCCGTGTCAGAAACCTCACAGACAGCTTGTTCTCTTCAGTTTCCTGGCTTTGAAGAGGAATATCTTGACCCATAGGATGTCAAAGATTAAGGTAAGGTTTTATTTAAACTCATAATGGGGCCGTAGTTAATTTAGTTTTTGGGGGTGGACATGCCCTTTATAAAACCAATAATGGCAATAAAAAATGAATTGGCTCTGAAACGACTCCATCTAACTATGGAGCTTGTCCTTATTACTTTGACTGAGGAGTTAAAAAAATAATAAAACCAATAAATTCCCATAATGGTAAGACATATCTTCTGTTTATCTGAAATAATTCAGTTTTAATGATGACTGTGATAATATGATAATTTTTGAAAGTACTGGGCTATTTTCAATAATTTTTGAAAATAGCCTTGAACGTGCGAAAATACAATCAGAGACCATTTTTGAGTTTCCGATCGTATTTCCAAATGTTCGAGGCTATTTTCTGAAATTATCTAAAATAGCCTGTACTTTCGAAAATGATCAAAAATGGCTTCCGAAGTCCTGAAATCCGGAGGATCCGTCCAGATTCGGACGGATCTTTCGGATTTCGGAACCGAGGGGTTCCGTGTTGGATCTGGGTTCGTGTCGAACCCGGATCCCATCTCTAATGTACAGTGGATATTTATTTTTTATAACAGAACAGTTAGTAGTAGTTTTTACAGATTAGTATGTGTCTTTGTCTCAGGTTTCTTTTCCATATGCAGTGAAAGTTGTAAATGTTCTGTAGAGCAGTCTGATTTTGGTTTAAGGGCACTCATACTGTATAGCATATCTAGTGAAAGAGCTGAAACTATTTTTTTTTTTTCGCTTAAAGACATGGTAAGCATTTTGCGGCAATTTAAAATGCTTAGCTTGTCCTTAAAATGGAAACTCTGGTAGCTGTGAGAACTTTAATACCAACCAAATACCTGGCAATAAATTTAGGGATGTACCATAGTTTTAGCCCAAACCTGGTTTTATTTAGAAACTACTGCTTTTGACACTGATATTTAAAGATTTTGACTGTTGGTGTTCTGAACTTCAAAACCAAATTTTGGTGTCGATATTAGGTTAAAAGTTGAGTTTATAATCCATCAAAATCATGCAGGGATTTACTGAGAGACGCCATTGCCCTACTCAACCCCCATAGTAGCTGTAAGGGAGATTTTGGCTCTGCAAATAGCCCCAACATTGTTTTTCCCAACATACAGTAACTGTTCCTCTAGAACTTAAGTAGTAATAAGCAGCTTAGTTCGTTGCCACCATCAAACTGTATTTTGCATTAATAATTTCAAATAATTTTCTTTTTTAGCAAATGTTATTATTTCTATATGGTTTTATAGATATCCCAGTTGCAAAAACAGTGCTTCAAACTGTAAAAGCAGCCAACTCTCCTTATTCTCCTATAATTAGATTTTCCTACCACGAATTAAGTGAGAGGCATCTGTGGAAGAATTTCTGACTCAATCAGCCCTCATAATTTGATCAAAGCATGGTACTGCTTGCAATAACTGGTCAGTGCAACAGTTTGTCTCAGCAATAAGATACTGAACAACAGCTGCGTTTGTTAGAAACATAGCATTATAAACAGCATATATTGAACTCATTTTCTGTTTGACACTGTATTTATTTCTAGCCAGCATGTTATTCAGGAAAGCCCAGTGCCTTCTATATCTAGAAATGCACCATAAAAATGCAAGCTCTGAACAGTTGTACCCACAGTCTGAAAGCGCTGCAGTTTTCATGTGCCGGTGCTCCCTCGCCCCTTTATATAAGCCTCCTGAGAGTTTCCATAGATAAAAAAACAAACAAGCAGGCTACCAGAAAAAGTCTATATTTTATTTTCATGAAAATTAATAATAAAAAAAACATACAAGAAAGAAAATGGAGTTAGCTCCACCCAACACATTTTGTAATATGACACTACTTCCTCATTTTGATCATAAAGAAATCTACTTTAATACCATGTGCTTTTACATACCCTAAAACTAAATAATTGTGCTGAATTTACATGAATCTACAATAATGAAGGTGTTTTCTGAGGCACCAAATCAATATTTATAATCAAACACAAGAGAATAATTTTCCTTCTACTTTCAACAATAATAGCAAAATGATAAACTGGAATATAAACTACTTATACACAAACGTATCACGGAAAGATCCCAGTCCCTAAATGTCCCTAATCAGCCAAGACTCTGCCGTACAATTTGCATAAAAACATTGCTCATATCTGTAATTGTATTTGTGGCAAAGCTAGATTGCGATACCAGGCTAACATTTGCAAATTACATTTATAGACTCTGAAATACATATTTGTTATCTTCAAGGGTGAGTTTTATTCATAAGAAATCATTTCACAATGTAATATCAGGGTTCATTGTCTGAAATGTTAGTAAAAATAAAAGCATCATTTCTTTGCATTTCTGTGTTTTAAATTTGAATTAGCCCTTAGGATTTAATAAATAATGGTTAACCTTTCTCCTAAATTATGCGTTTAGTGAAAAGTTACCTTTTCGAAAACAATGAAAATGGCAGAAATAGCCTTGCAACCATTATCATCAAACATAAGGATATAGAATTCTCATAAAGCAATTTCCTTTCCCCTATTTACAATGGTTAGTAAAACCATATCTTCAGAGCAATAAGAATGACAGATTAATTTGGATTTCAGTTGAATACTGTACCTGCTGTTATTTAGATTTCGATTAAAGGTTGCCGGATTTTGGAAATCTGCCAGACAAATGGAAATATTTGCCTTTTCATATACTTATTAAAATGAGAGTATTGAAAAGGTAACTTATTTCTGCACATTATTGTTCTGAAACTAAATTGGATCTGAGCAGAAAAATGAGGCACATATATGTTTATTTTATGAAATTTAGAATGTGAATCTAAAGCCCAAGCACATTTATTTACTGTAGTTATGAAATACCATAGCACCAAAATTATATGGAATGAGTAATGTGTGTTTGTTTTTATATGTGGTAGGGTGGTATTTTATCCATTGAAAGGATGCTGCATAGGAGTGGCCAATATGATGATCAACAAATACTATTTTTTTTATAGTATTTATGTATTGTGATATCTGAAAGTTAGTTCGCATTTGATGATAGATTTTATTGGCAGCTTTGAGGTACTGCCAGGGGATCAAGTGATGCCCTGGCTAATGGATTTATGGTTTGGATTGAGGAGGAGTTTATTTTTGTCTCTTTTGCCTTCACCAGACACTGTATGTCTTGGTGGAGGTATATAGATGCTTTCTTCCTCCTATGGCAGGGTGGCATTGGATCCCTTAATAACTTTTTATTATCAATAAAAAGTAATTAAATTAAATCCCACTTTAAAATATACTCACAATTGTGGTTTTGAAACCATCTGTGTTTGGGTGAGGAGAGTGGCTGAAACTATACAAACTGACTTTTTTTCTACAGTAACAGATAGGAATCGATTACTGTCCTATAGAAGTTTCCATCCTCTAGTTCCATAATTTCTTCATTGGTTAGTTCTTTGCCATGGGAGTCAAGTAACTCTATGATGTAATTTTCACTGATGCTCAACTGCAGTTGATTACCAATAGTAACCACAGTTCGCTTGGTTTTGTCAGTTCATTACGTTCAAACACCAAAAAAAGTAAATTGGGGCCACATTTTTTTCAAAACTCCTCATAGTTGACTGCTTGATCTCAGTCAAAAGCAATACTGTATTTCTGATGGCATCATTTATGTTATAATTCTTCCTTTGTAAATAATGGGACTATGACTGGCTAAAGTAGTGATGTGGAGTGGGGAGTAGAATTACTTTACATCTTATAAAAAGTACAGGGAAAAAATAACCTTAAAAAAAAAAACAACCTTAAAGGGCATGTACACCCCCCAAACTAAAATTTAAGCCACTACTGGCCCCATTGTGTAGTTTAAAAAAATCCTTACATCTCTGTGTGAAAGGTTTCCTGTGTGAAAGGTTTCCGCCACCTCCAGTGGCAAGTGCAAGAGAGCCCTTTCCCCCCGTGTATGTAAAGCATAGGGAGAACGTAAGAGACTGACATGTTTCCCACAACTGCGGATAAGTGAAATTTCTTCCCTTTCTATTTATGTGTGAACCCAGCTTTAGTGCCATAGCTTAGTGCACTGTTCTTCATTGTGATTGCCTTCACTTGCAGTATGGGCAGCTTTGAAATAATTAAAAAGGCTTTGGGTCTTTATGTGCACAAAAGTAAGGCTTTGTGCATGGGTTGTGGTCCTCTATCCAAATTATTAACAGCCTTTTCATTTCAATAAGCCAACAGCTGTATTGCTTGATAATAATGGTAGCACGGGTAAGTATATAGAGGAGATGCACGACCGGACCACATAGGAACTCTCTCGTATGGTTAAAACAGCCTTTATTGGCTTAACGCATTTTGGGCCGCGAACAGCCCTTAATCATAAGCAAGAGAAAGACAAACAATAACGTACTTGGTTATATATGCTGAGAACGTAATTTCCTGACCACGTGAGTAAAGCACACCCCCTGAAGATCCAATAGTGATGTGGTAAAAGTGACACCCCCACAAAATCTATTAGTGTGAAGTAAAAATTCCTGATAGTCTATCATGATATTTAAAACCATTGGTGATGTTAAAACCACTAATTTCTATCAATAATGGTAAGAATCATAAACGACAAATGGTAAAACATATCGATAAAAGTTAGATGCACGAGAAACCGACGAGTGCACACAATCATGATGTGTGATTTACAAGCTAAACTCCAAAACCTTGGCGGACCTTGAACATTTGATTTTCGAAAATACAATCGAAAACTCGAATATGGTCTCCGATCGTATTTTCAATCATTTTCGAATGTTTGAGGTTATTTTCGAAAATTATTGAAAGTAGCCCCGTACTTTCGAAAATTCGCAAAAATATTTCTGAAGTCTGAAATCCGGAGGATCCATGTGGATTTGGACGGATCTTTCGGATTTCGGAACCGAGGGGTTCCGTGTCAGATCCAGGTTCGTGTCGATCCCGGATACCATCTCTAGTGCTGATAAAGTGCTGGATTATAGGTACTACAACATATATAAAACAACAATAAGTTATATGAATACAAATAAGAATAAAACCATCTGATGGATATAATATAATACAATACCATATATAATATACAATTGTACATATAAACTAAAATCTTGATGTATAATAAAAGTTTAACCCTATCAGAGAGAATTTGATAAAAGGCGATTGAAAGGTAGAAAGAGATCGTTATTAGAACTTATTACAATGAGTTTCACTAGTAGCCAGTGAAACAGCTGATATCAAAAACTAGATTGATGCCCTGGGGATATCTAGTATTGAGATGAAATATCCATTTGGCTTCTTGTTTTAAAAGGCTCATGGTACGATCTCTGTTTCTGCTATTCCTGTGAATGCTTTGAATGCCCTGTATTTGAAACATACTTAAATAGCCCCCATTGCAATGTAGAAAATATCTAGCTAGCTATTGGGCTAGTTGAGTCTTTGTTTCTGATGGCCCTAATATGTTCTCTAGTTCTGGACTTTAGCATGCGTGTGGTCCATCCTACATATTGAGTCCTCCATTATTACATTTATTAAATATTTAACAAAATCCGTAGTACAATTAATGTACTCTCTGATGTGATAAGTTCTGTTGGTAGCAGTACTAGTGAATATAGAACCTGGTTTAATATAATGCGTGTAATGCATCTAGTGTGTCCACATCAATATGTACACAATGTTCTACACCAATTGCTACCTGATTGTTGGAAAGGTTGTCTGTATTCACTGGGGGAAAGATAATCTATAAGTGTATGTGCTGTTTTAGTAATAAAAGATATAGAGTATTACAGGGACAGTAAGTATTTTATCAAGTTCCCTATCCATCTTTAAAGGGTATGTCCACCATTCTTTTTAATTTTTTATATAGTGTAGGGCTTAGTCCCCAGCCCCAACCGCTATATTTTTAATGTAAGAAACTTCCCCAAACATTACTTACCTTCCCTCTTTCCTCCGTCGCACTGCCCGGCCCTCTGCTTGCCTTTTCCGCGCAGGACTGTCAGCCACATCTGTGATTGGCTGAGAGGCAGCCAATCACGGATGCGGTGGGCCGATAGATCTGAACGGCAGAGGAAAGAGGAAAGGTAAGTAAAGAGTTTCTTACATTAAAAATATAGTGGTTGGGGCTGGGGGACTAATACCTACACTATATAATATGGATTTGTAGCTAGGGGGTGGGAGTCCAAAACTGGAGGGAGAGGGAGGGGGAGAATGGCTGCAGGTGGGTTATACAGTGTTTTTACCGTATCACCAGTACTTGCATTAAACTTGTGGTTGTATGCTCCTGTAGACCCCCCTGTTGTAAAGTCATAGCCCTTATGCCACTCCATTGGCTTTGTTCATAAGTTTAGTTGTACGTACAGTATGTTAGATTTTTGTAACCCAGGGACCGCCTGTGTATTGAATTGAAATGCTGCCATTGTGTTATCACTGTTATTTTATTTAATAAATCTTTTAAATATATTTGAACCTCAATCTTAAGCTGAAAAAAATGGATTCGTGAACTTCTTGTTACCAGAAGAAATTTCAAGACCAGCCCAGACCCAAGGAAGCTGGTTTGTAATCTGTAGCCATGCATAGCTGGTGAGTATAAAAGTGTTTTCTTTCTCTTTCTTTGGTTTGAGGTTTAAAGTGGTTAAGTGTTAATAAAGTGGTTAAGCGTTAATAAGTGATGACTTGTGATGTGTAGATACTGTAGCTGTTCAGTGTTAGCGGCTGATCAACCTTGTCAACTGAAGTACCCATAGATTTATAGGATAAAAGCAGTGATTCTCTCCCCTGAAAGTGACACAGCCATCTATTTCAATAGGGGATCTCTCTAGGCCTGGATCAGATCTGTAATAGATTAGTTTGTGTGGAAATGCTGTCTGTCATGTAGCATAGTCACCTCTGTTATGATATTCTGAAACTGGGTTGTTTGTATTAAATAATAGACGGCCCTGCTATGTGTTTTATCTTACATTGTACATTTTGTGCAGGGTAACTTGTTTGTATCAGGTTAGCAATAATAAATTGAACATCAATTCAAGTGATGCTCTGGCACACCACCTTAATGCTTTGTTGAAGCAATGTCTCTTTGGTAATGTATACTAAAGAGTAGATTTGAAAAAATTCTAGAAAATGGTATAACAGTATAATAAACAGTAAAGGTGTCATAGCCTGTAATGTCCCCTGTTTGTAACTTAAATTGGAACAAAAGGCAATAGACACATTATTCAAAGTACGGTAGGGAGCCATCATACGAACATTCATTTGAATACTGCTGCAGCTATCTCCTGATTTTAATCCAAAAGACGATGACATTTGTATAAACACACATAAACAACACATTACAGAGTGTATTTACTAACTTGTACATGCAGATGCTGTGGAAAGCAACATGCTTTTAACATACAATTACATATTACCATGGTGCAGCATCAGGTAAAAAAAATAACTCACATTTAGACTTCAAGCCAGATGATATTGTATCCATGTGAGTTACCAATATGGCTGTCATGGTGAAATGGCAATATCAATGATCCGAAAACTAAATGCAACAGCAGCACTTTACATTGTATAAAACAACTGCAATTATTGTCTTATTTAAACAAAAGTTTACAATTTGAGTAGGCATACATTTACAAAAGGGGAAGTTAAACTTCTTTAGAAAGGACAATCTTTTGTTAAAACTGTACACTGAACTTTAGTTCAATATATTAGAAACAGAACATAACTAGTTAATGTTTTAGCTATCATTGAAGCTGAGGGAGCACTTTAAAGACCACCACACATGTTAATGTACCCCTGAATTCTTTAAGACAAGGAGCACATTTGTCCCCCCAATACAACCTTGATTGGAACCTTCTTTAAATTGTTGAGCTCAGACATACGGGAGATGTCTAAAATGTGTGATAAGGAATTTGACAATGTTTCATCAGATGAAAGGGAGGCTTTAAAATCCCTAAAGGCTGATACAAATCTTATTATAACAATACAGAACAAAATGATTAACACCTGTGACATGTAATACACTTGAATAGACCACCCAGTTCTGTAAAAAGGGGACCCAAAAAAAGGTATCAATTAAAACCTCCATATGCCCGCATTTAAGAATAAGTTATTTAAAATAATCTCTTAAATGTCTTTGGGCCTCAAGCTTCTTCAACAAATTAGTTAGGCACCTACAGCAGCAGACCCAACATTCTTTAAATAAGCAATGTCTAAGTCTACTTAATACCTAAATCTGTTTTCCTAAAATTCAATTTTCCATCTTTCTTCTTTTAATTGATTTTTGTTTCCCATCATTTTTTGATTTGTTAAAGTCAGTCTACCTGTCAATATTCATCAAATGGTCCTAGCAGGACTACATTCTCTATGGGAGAATCTCAGCCATGAAGCAATAATGGGCTGTCATTTTTGATTACTGGGACATGACTACCAAACATATTTTTACCAGTCATCGTATTTCTACCATCAAAAGGGAATTTTTTTTTTTGCAAAACTATGATTAGCACACAAATAACAAAAAATTACCCAAAGAAGAGAATTTCAATTGTATTTTTCTTACCTGGACTGATGTACCTGAGGTTATTGCTGCCAATTAATATTATCAATGACATCAAGTCACATGGCAAAATATGTTAAATTGAGACCCTTTTTCACTGAATCCATAAAAAAAAAAAAAGAAGAATCTTCTGAGTTTGTGTATAAACTAGAAAACAAGTTGTGGGTGTAACAAATTTAGAGGAAATGATTAGAAAATGGTTGATCTGTCAGGTCATACTTCACATTACGTGTTTATTTGCTTAAAATATTTAAAGGGACACTAAACTGAAAAGAATTACTTGCCTTTATCCTTTTCTATATTTTCCATACTGTCAGGAACTTGATCCCTTTTTGCTCCCTAACACTAGATCTCCTCATGTCCTGTTCAGCTTACTCCTAGTAAGTCTACATGTCTCCTCTCTATGTATCCACCCCCTCCCAAAACTGAGGCACAAATGGAGGATGGAGCTGGTACAGTGAAGCTGATCTGTGCCCAACTACAGCCAGTAGCTTTCACCCAATGATTTTGTGTTATAGTGGAAGTGAAAGTAAAACTGCTTTGCTATGGGAAGGTAGGTAGCACTGGGAGATGTAATAACTGCTTCAATCAAGTAAGATTTTCTTTTTAGCTGTAGGAGTTTGAGGGTGTGTGTTTGTGTGTGCCTGTGTGTGTGTTGACTTTGTAATTGATTTCTTTAGGTGCAGTGCTACATTGGGACTTAACTAACACAGACAGCAGCTAACTGCTGGATTGGGTTTATCTGCACAGAAAGAGCACAGAGCAACAGATAATGCTTATTCCTTTTCCTGATCTTAATGCTGAATCAATTAACCATTCAGTGACAGAGAAATAAGCTTTACTTTTATAAATTGCATAGTTTTACATGTAGTGTGCCAGGGGGAGGGGCTGGGTGATTGACAGTTCTTTACTGACTAGCTGTGCCCCGCCCTCTTTAAAAAGTAAAACACCTAGTGCTAAAATGCAAGGGATAGGAAGGTCAGAGAAGAAAAAAAAAACAGGTTTAAGATTGGTGATTAATTAAACATACTTTAACATGCAAAATTCCCTCTGGCCTTTTTAAATGTGACAACATATAATTAATGGGTATTAGCAAAGTTTAAACTAGTAAATTATTTTAGAAATCCACTTTTAAAAATGATTTCCACCACTACAGATGAGATTTTGCTAAAACTGATCCACAAGCATAAAATTCAAGAGGATACTTCTTTCTTATATATGACTACAATGCGTTCTCCCACACACTTTCATGGTTGAGCGTTGCCATCACACAATGCTGGGTAATCGTAGCACATTCAATCTGATTAATGAATCGCACGTGCTGCGCATGGTAACACACTAGTGTGGCCACATTAATTGGGCCACACTAGTGTGCACTTTAAAAAGCACGATCAGCTCGCAATTGCGATCAGATTGCGCTTAATAGCCTGGCGCTTCTGGGTAGGCAACATCCTGACATTATAATATGACTAATAATAAATGCCGCATATTTAACAAAATTCCTCTGTGTGGAACAGGTAGAATAATAGCGGCAAATTCAAAATACATGTTATGAAAAACTTGGTTTAACAGCAATGCACCAAGAAAAATAGTTGTTTTAGACAGGATACACAAAATAAAGATTTGTCTAAAAAACCAAAAACCTTTCTTTTAGATTGTGTTAATCTGTTTTATGGCAATATTAATGGCAGTCTGTTTTTTTGTAATTATATATATATTTACTGGGCAAACAATTTACGTAAGACTTGTGTGTAAGACTTTTGTACTTTTCTAACACACACAAAATAGTATTTTAAAGGGCATGTACACCCCCCAAAACTAACTTTGGGGGTAAGGTAGGTAACCCTTACACATCCCCAACTGCCACAATATTTCTGTAAAAAAATCCCCACATTTCTACTCAGCCTTCTCTCCCGCAGCGATCCGGGAGACAGCCAATCACAGTCGCGGCTGACGTCATGTGAAACGGCGCGGGAGAGAAGGCTGTGTAAGTAGAATTGTGGGGATTTTTTTTACAGAAATATTGTGGCAGTTGGGGGCAGCCAGGGGTTACCTAACTTAAATCCAAAGGATTTGAAGATAGGAGCAACGACGGCTGAGGATGGATCCGGATGGTGGGAGGGGGGGGGGTGTTTCTGCGCATGCCCCAGACCTTGATGAGGACGAGGAATCAGCGTGGATCAGAAGCCTCACAGACAGCTTGGTCTCTTCAGTTTCCTGGATTTTGAAGAGGAATATCTTGGGAACCATAAGGAGCAAAGATGTAAGGTAAGGTTTATTTTAAACTACATAATGGGGCCAGTAGTTAATTATAGTTTTGGGGGTGGACATGCCCTTTAATAAACCAATATGGCAATAAAAAAATGATTGCTCTGAAAACGACATATCTAACTATGGAGCTTGTCCTTATTAACTTTTGACTGAGGAGTTAAAAAAATATAAAACAATACATTCCCATAATGGTAAGACATATCTTCTGTTTATCTGAAAATAATTCAAGTTTTAATGAATTGACTTTGATAATATTAATACTTGCTGCATGCTAAATACTATCTGGGTTATTCAATAAAAGTTCTTATTGTTAAAAATGGTGCTAATTTTGCCCCAACCAATCGGATGATAGCTTTCAAATGTTAAATAAGATCTGATTGGTTGGACCAAAATTAGCACCATCTTTAACAATAAGACCTTTTATTGAATCTCCCTGAGTATGTGTTATAGGACTAGACCTATTACTGTATATCGAAAAGTAGAGAATTGTACCGTGTTAGCCATTGATGAAAGTGTGAAAGTGAAGACATCTTGGATATAAAATAATACCTTTTATTGGCTAACTAAAATGATTGAAAATGCAAGCTTTTGAAGCACTTTGGCTTCTTCCTCAGGCATGATATATCGAAAAGTAACTAAACCGAGAGACTTTGAAGCAAGACTGATAATATCAGTAGGTAACTTAAAAGGGAACTGTGGTCTCCAAACAAGATTTTAAATGAAAGGCTAGGTTCCCATCTTCAAAATGAGCCTTCAACCACCTCTCAATGTGCTGCACAGCTCGAGATATGAAGAAATCAATTATCAGAAAGTTTGGGGGTGGGAGGTTCTGAATCTGCGGTCACCAATACTAATTGCTCCTTCTAATCTGTGGTTGACACACGCTCAGTAAGGGAGAAAGCAGAATAAACCAGTAAGAGATTGAGTTACAGTGACTGAATGAGGACTAGGAGGGGCCACAGGGTGTTTCAAGGGGACTGAAAGGAGAGAGCCATGGAGGCCCATGAAGAGGAGGAGACACAGGAAAGAGGGACTCTCACATGGTTTGAAGGATATGTACACTAAAAAACTAACTTAATGTTATTATGAATTTGTGATCATTTTTTTTTTGGCTATTCCCTTCCCACCCCCTACCTTCAAATAGAGTGGTCGAAGAATGTAGATGCTACTTGTGCCACGGGCCCATGCACGCTCGGTGACGCCAATGCACGCTGAGGACGCATTATATCAAGGGCAGGGTGATGTCACCAAGCGCATGCGGGGTAGGGGGTGGGAAGGGAATAGCCAAAAAGTCCTTTAAGAGCAGGAAGTAGGGAGTGCAGGGGATCTGGTGAAGCTGCTACCATATCACAGATAAAATGTAAATATCTTCAAAACTATGTAAAAAAAATTATGAAAGTAAATTGCTAAAATACTCTGCAAAGCAATTCCTGACAATGTATCTAAAGTCACTTTTGGACCACAGTTACCCTTTAAAGCCATTGTTTGCCAACTATCTACTTTGTAAAAATGAATAAGCCATACCCACACATACTGGTTGCAAATATATAATAACTCCCATGAATACTAAATGTTATCACAACAGAACACCCTTTTAAAATAGTATACTGTTGGTACACCACTCTAGTGTACTTAAATAAAATAAAAGCAACACTACCCAATATACTGTATTTTTCTGAGGACCATTTACAGCTTTATTCAATCACCATATACCAGGGTTTAACACTTCAGCACAAAAACTGATATTCTATATTTGCTCGGCAACAAGGGCATTACTGGCTAGCACATAGAAGGGGCTCACTCCATCCCAGGAACAACTGTTTAGGAGAATATGGCAAATATATTCTAATGAGTACCTAGGCCATATTATACAAAACTCCTTGAAATCATGGTCTAAGACTGAGATATCTGTGAACTGAGGACACATACACTGGAGGATGGATCTTGGGGGCTAGGATTTGAGGGAGAGGAGCCACAACAATAAATTTAGGCAAGTTAACTCTGTTTCATTTACTTACTGATGATATATTACAGTAAAGAGAAATGTATGTAATATTATATGTGCACAATTGGAGAGCATGGGAATTTAAATCATTGTGGACCTATTATTTCTGTTAAAAAAAAAGAACCAACTATTGTAAAGTAAGTTATGCCTCATATGTGCACTACACACACTGATTTTTATTGCAAATTTGTAAAACATCTATCCTCATGACACTACAGACACTTTTTCATACAAATTGTTAACAATCTTGCAGATAGGAGGATCTAAATTTCCCCCGCAAACCTGATCCAACCTCTAGCACAATTCAATGTCTTAAATAATAAAAAGGGCACATACATGTTCCAGGTAATTTAGAAATAGATACACAATAAATAATATAGATTTTTTTTCACAGAACGTATCTAGAAAATTAATCCTGGAATTGATTCAGTTGGATAATAATGATCTCTGATAATACAGATTTATTTTCTAGATCAGGGGCATCCATATTGTGTCATTTGCAGCCCCTAGCCAGATAAAAGGGCCTTATTGAGTAAGAGATTAAACTCCCTACAAGTGTAACTTATTTGCATTAACCCAGATACTCATGATTAGATGGACTAGAACTCAAACTCGAACCCGAGTTTGAATCGGATTTTACAAGTTAGAATGAACTCAGACTTTTCAAACTTTCGAGGGTTTTTGAATAGAATGTATAGAATTACGAGAAACTAGTCAGCCACATTGCCAACCCCATGAGAATAAAAGGCAGCTCAACAGTCGCCTTTCCCCTTTATGATGCAAACTGTGGGAGAGAGAAGCCAATATGGTGAGGGGTATGTCCAGAGGGGCCAAGCCTGCCTGGCTCCTCAACAATGGTGACCAACAAAAGTGAGCCTACTCTAACTTAATGGTTCAGCTGTTGTGAAGTGGTACGCTTTCCCCGCTTTCCCCTATATGTATAATAATAAACACAGATTTAGAGACAGACTCTGGAAATATTGAATATTCTAGAAACATCGAATTTTCGGGATAATGTCCATTGTCGAATGCAGAAGCTCAAAAGTAGCATGTGTGTAAAGGAAGTTACTTCATTCTAAGTTCTGGATATTTGTACGTTTTCCCCAGACCATTTCCTAGGTCCCAGAGCCATGTACAGTAAGTTGCCATTGCTATTTTAACTTTTTTTTTAATTCTAACTTTTCAAACAATTTTCACCATTGACTTTAATGTTTAATTTTGGATTTTTGAATATTCAAACATATTTTTTTAACTTGTTTGAAAATCTGAAATCGGACCAGATTTTCAGAAGTTTGACCATCTCTACTATTCATGTTACTGAGGTCAACAAGACACCCAGGGACCCACAAGCTGGTGCAAATGTTGCACATCCTAAATTCTATCATTTCTTTGCCATATTGTAACATTTTTCTGAAAATGAATCTTTGCATAAAACAGTTCTGGTTGGATGTTCTTCATTTATTAAAAAGTTGATCTACTGTACTTATTGCACTCATTTCTTTCACAGAGTTGCTTGCTTTGCTTGTATCAATAAAAGCTTGTGTTCAATAAAAGCTATAAAAGTTTTCCTTTTTAATAAATAAAAACAGAGGAAACAGTAATTTGCTACTGGATATTCCAAATTATTCTTTTTTTTAAAAATAGGAATCCACAGTTTTCATTTTGTACCACTGTCCTTTCTTCATTAGGGTCTCTAGCAGATATGGCCGAAACTTCGTTCTGTTTTCAGATTCCCAGATTTCGAGAAAATCTCAAAGATCCAAAAATCTGAAAGCGGAACAAATTTTCGGTAATTTTTGAATGTACGGAGCTATTTTCGATAATTTTCTAAAATAGCCTCGAACATTCAAAAATTCTCAAAAATACAATCGGAGACCATTTTCGAGATTCCAATCGTATTTTCGATGATTTTCTAACGGTTGATGCTATTTTCCAAAATTATCGAAAATAGCTCCGTACATTCAGACAGATCATTCGGATTTCGGAACCA
This sequence comes from Hymenochirus boettgeri, assembly GCA_019447015.1. Taxonomy (NCBI): domain Eukaryota; kingdom Metazoa; phylum Chordata; class Amphibia; order Anura; family Pipidae; genus Hymenochirus; species Hymenochirus boettgeri. The sequence goes on from CM033476.1 coordinate 171,682,049, forward strand.
AGGAGTTTTGTGTCAGATCCAGGTTCGTGTTGGACCCAGATCCCACCTCTAGTCTCTAGTGTGCCACAGACCTGATTGATAGATTTCCTTCCCTTGTCCCTCCTAGAGAGTCGAAGTAACCAGATATGAACCCTTTCAATAAATGATGACTCTTAATAATAAAAGTAAGAAAAAAATACTTATAAATTATTTTAAAAAGTATAAATTATATCCATTTTAAAAAAGAAGTAAAGAGTTTTTACATTATATCTAATAATTGGTAAGCTTGTTGTATATATCTTTTATATATACTATTTTGTGTGATCTCTCTTCGTACTTATTTTGTAAAGAAAAGCGTAGTCAAAATATTCTAATGTTTGTGTCTTCCATCGTTCAGTGGCAAAATTGTTTCTGACTTGGCAGCCTTACAAATCTTCCTACCAACACATCCCTTCATTGGGAAACATGACAGCTGCTTCAGTAATTATCTCTTTTCTAGGTGGCAAGTTTTGTGCTCTTCAAATCACTTCTAAGCATATCCTAAAATGTCAAGGATCAGTTCTGAGAAACATGGCAGTTGAGTGGGGAATTTTTTTTATACAACATTAAACAGTGTGATTTTCCTTAAATCAAATAATTAGCCAATTAACTTATTAGAGATCTCAAATAAAATGTATTTGTATGCACATGTGTTGTAATAATATTAATTCATTGGCATTCAGAATAAATGGAAATATAGATTCTGCATTTTTATTGCACAATCATGTGAAGTGAGCAAGCTTAACACAACGTAAAAATCTTTATTGTGGGCTGCCTATATACTGTGACAGTTAGGGTGGCCATTCATATTTGATTATTATAGCATGTATTGGCTGCTTCTACTAGAGACCCGTTACCGGCCATAAAAAATGATGGTAGTTCGTTTCGGCCCGACACCTTGCCAATATTTGGCAAATACTATCAGATCCAACAGTATTTGTTGAGAAAACCTTATCTGGAAAGTAATTTCCAGATGGGGAATTATTGTGATCTTAAAAAATATATGTAAAAACTATTTACAATTGCTTCCAAAACCTTTTATAATGACAAGGAAGTAAACTTGATTTACATACAGTAAGGGCTAGGCCACACTGAAACGTAAACGCAAACGCAATCGCAATCGCATGCGATTTCATGTGCGATTTTTTTGCGTTTGCGCTTGCGATTTCTTCAATAAGTATAGGAAATCGCATGCGATTGCGATTAAAAATGCAGAACGCAAAACGCAAACGCATCGAAAAACGCGCGTTTTTTTTGCATTGCCGCGTTTTCAATAATTTTGAAAAATCGCAAGCGCAATCGCAAGCGCAAACGCAAGCGCAAACGCAAAAAAAACGCAGCAGTGTGGCCTAGCCCTTAGACTTAATATAAGCACAGACCCAAGAATTCCTGCACAATGCCAGACTCCTGGTTGCATCTTCTAGTTTGAGTTGTAAAGGAAATAGTTTTAATTCTATAATTCTATTCCTTAATATCACTTCAGTAAAGGGCAATAAAGTAAATTTAATCCACTGAAGAACTAGATAACATATGTGCACTCTCTAGCCCCATCTGACCTCAGTCTCATGCTCCCTTCCCTAATATGGACTGTTAAATGATTGGCTAGACTACTAGTAAGAGTGACTCCCCATAACTAGTTCCTACAGTAGCTAAAGACTGCACATATGCAAAGAAAACAATGTTGCCCAAACTGTGTAATTCTGCAGTGCTGGGAAATAAGGCACAAACCCCATGTTAGTAAGGTAAACTTCCCAGCAACCACATCAATTTGAGAGATGAGACCAAATTACTGCTTTTCTATCCTTCCTTTTAGTGCAGTAGTACTTGATGGAAAAAAAGCTTGCACACTACCCCAAAATTAGAATTAATGGAGCTTTATTGTGACACGTAAACTGGGCACCCATTTCTCATTAATTTTGTTAAGTTTTATCCAGTGCAGTGATGTTAGTTACGTTTAGCAATCATTTTTTTGGGGTATTGCAATTCAATATGTAGAGTTTGGAGCTGAATGGCCCCAAAGACTTAGAATTCTTAGATTCTGTATTGTGCTGACCATATCTAATTAGATAGATCTGACTTTTGATTGTTAAAGGGACAGTTCATTGGAAAATATCAATATTTTAAAAAGTATTAGTTTATATTATACATACCAAGTTATTCTACATATTCTCTTCCATTTTGAAAAATCAGTTGAATTTCTACCCCTTAATATTCCATGCTGTTGACATTGGTGAGCTGCCATTTCAGGTTCCAACGTTCCTTTTTCTTCCCAGGATGCACCACTTCCTTGGAATGTTTCTAACGGTAATTTCTACTGATTGGCTGTCGGTCAAAGATGCTCAGATCTCTACTGAGCAAATGAATCAACCCAGGCACTGTGTCAACGGCAAGGCCATAACGGTCTCTACTAGGGGTCCTGCAAACAGGAAGTCATTATTTCAGTTGCATTTATTTATACACAGACTAAATGCTGAATTGGCAGATTAAGGTCATTGGGATAAAAAAATACTGCTCTTTTTTTCTGAAAGCATATGTATTTGCTCTGAACTTCCCCTTTAAATCTATGTACTATCTAATGCACCAAATCTTTACCTCCCGATGTTCAATTGATGTTTGATTTAATGTTGATTGCAAAATGATTGTCCCAGGTTATTGTATGTTGACTAATGATGGTCAGCATAAAAGCTCGGATTCTTGATAGATCTTCTGTCTAAAAGTGTCTTTTGGCATTGTTTTATATTTTCTAACTCTTTGGAAGAGTCTTACTCTTTTATTGACAGTCAATAAATCCAAAACAGGCACACTCACTAGCATGTATATTTTTCATAGACTGTTAGATATTAAAAATTCAAAGAGGAAGATAAAGTATATTAGGTGTATAGGCATTAAGGTATCATAAACAATAACAGACATTAAAAAAAAGTGCAAATTGTACAGTTTTATTGCAAAGTGTTTTCACAGTTGCCTTGTCAAACTCAGGCAATCCATGATAACATTATAATGTATAGCATTTTAATAGAAGATGCTTTTTGCATGGAAATAACATTTCACAGGTATTAGGTGTTGTAAATTAACACATTATTAGACTGTTGGTTTAATACAGAAGTTGCAATTAAAAAATGAATTACAAAAGAATCATAAATATGTTAAACAGCATTATTCCTGTTTCCAAGTTGCACATGTGAATTAGAGATGACAATTATTCTAGTCCTGTAAAATATAAGGAATAATAATATTGTTTCACACTTGGAGTATGTTGTATTTTAACCAGGGCCGGATTTCCCACTAGGCTACCTAGGCCGTGGTCTAGGGCGGCAAAAAAGAAAGAAAGAAAAAAAAGGGTAAAGCAGCATTGCATCCCCATTTTAAATTTACACAATGCATGTTAGTTGGCACACAGCAGAGCTTTACCGGTTTCTGTTAAATCAGAAATGGGCAGCGATTGCCAATTTGCTAGGGGAGCAGGTCCCTCCCCCACTTACAAAGCTCTGCTTCAGCTAATAAATGACTGCGTACAGGTGTTCAGGCAGTACAAGTTAGCTGGCCTAGGGGAGAAAAAATTATAAATCCGGCCCTGATTTTAACTCTAAGAACTCATTCACTCTGCTGTAAAATGGTGTTTGACAGTTGCCAGAACTGCAGAACACAAACTTTTAGCACAGATAAAAATGTCTACTTAATATTTTATGTAAAAAGTACTAAACAACGACTGCAGGTATTCCACTTCCAAATGACGAGGCACATCTGGCTCTCTAAAAGCAAACTGATCAATAGTTTTGCCACTAATAAATTAACACAATTTACTGTATTATATACAGTTAACATTAAAAATGGAGCACTTCTGGGTCCCTTCATGATATTATTTATTTCAGTAAATAGTCATGCAATTCAATGTGTTTCGGCCCATAAATTGTCCCTCATCTTCCTGAGGTCTTTTCTTGGCTGAAAATAGTTTTTAAAAATGAATCATTGTTCAAAAATTCCCCATGGTATATTTGCTTCTTAACATCATTTAAAAAATTGTCCTAGGAAAAATAATTTTTAACATTTTTTTCAGAGAAAACTTAGGGACGTATTTATAAAGGTTCATTAACTTTTCGCCGCTGTTATCACCGGCATTTTCACCAAATTTTGACTTAACATAATTTCTAAAGCAGCGAAAACCATCAGCAAAGAGTCATTACTGCCATAAATGCCATTTTGCTTTTTGACATGGTAACTACTCAGTTGTATTTATAACAAAATAAAAAGTGTTTCCTTGCGTTAAGTTTGCCCTTTTAAAATCACCAAGTCTGAGGGGGTCAAAATGCACAATTTGCCCATAAATGTAGCCTGGTGGTAAGTCCTTGGAAGGTGTCAGTACACTGTGTAGTGTTTCTCAATACTAGTAAGGGTCCAGAGGGGAGTTAGATTATTTTCCATCATTTACACGATCAGCGATTTCCGGTTTTACCAAGATCACCATTTTCTCTTCGACCGTATTTTGCTGCAAAAACAATCAACATAATAAATACAATGAAAATAATGATCTTGGCCATTGAGATGTCCTGAGGTAGCGACATGGCAAAAAAAAAAAACCGATCCTTTATAAATATGCCCCTTAGACATAATAGACGTTCTAAATGAAATTCAGTGTATAGGGGAAGCCCATTTGACATATGTTTACGTATTGTTACGAAGAACAGCTTTCGCTTTTTGTCAGTTCTGATTAGATGATTTTTTTCATTTTCTTCCTTGTTTGTTGACTTGCTGTGAAAATTAGCAAATATAACAACAGGCGCGTATAATTGAATTTTCTCAGCAGATTATATAAATATTTAAAAGTTTAGACTAAATTGTCTTATTTAGATTAAAAATAAATATAAACTGTAAGATACATTAAATTAGGCTTCCACCTAACTATAAGCCCAATTACAGATGTGTGTTACTCACATCATAAAGAAATAAGAAATTCTAATAATGCACAGCCTTTGGCTGCCATTTGGGTTTCTAAATAAACAATGGAATTTGGCCTTGCAACAGAAGCCTGTGGTGTGGCCGTCTTCCATGAGTACCGCTCTGTATTATTGGGCACTATGATTACAGACCAGGCTTCCTATTTCAGTCCCAGGGGACCCCATTATTAGTCTAAGCAAGGAAGTTGGGATCTTTCTTCCTGATGGCTCTTTTTGCAATCACACATCAGAGATAGATTTTTCATATTAATAGGAGGTTCTGCAGTCGTGAATTAGAACTGTTATTTAGTGACAGTCATGGCATGATATGACCTTTCTAGTTCGGGGATGCCTAGTCATGAATGTAGTAGCACTTCAGTTCATTTACAAATTCGGAACTGGTGGTGTTATCCCTATTCAGTGCAGATCCTCTCTATTTGCTTTTTTAAGAAATGTGTATCTTCTTTAGAGATGGACTTTCTATTGTTAAATCTATGTGACGTCTAATGCATCAGAAGTTTACCTTTCCGATGTTCAATTGATGTTGCTTGCTCAGACCATTACTATTTTGATTTAAAGGAGAACTAAAGTCTCCAGACAACATTGTCCCAATAGACAGAGCACATTCACAAACATACCACAAGCTGTGTCTCACCTCTCCCTTTGCTGTAGCTGTTGGGTGAAATTAACCTGTGGATACTATGGGTCAGCTCCCACAATCCACCTTAGCTGGGAAAACCCCCAGCTAAGTGTCTGCGTACAGGTACATACTCTTTACTGCTCAAAAGATCAAAACAAGGAAGTTGCAGCCTTGCTTCATAGAAGCTGACAGCCAATCACAGTACAGCACAGAGATCCTCCCTCTCCCTGACACAGAACAGGGATTTCAGTTTTTTGTTTTCACGCACATTCAATGCTCATGTCCCAACAATTATAAAGTCCTTTACTTTTCATACAAAAAGAAAGATAATCTTTGCATGGATGTAAGAAACGGAATACTAACATTTCAGCAAAGAAAAAAACTCTGGGGAATAGAACCTGCAACTTGTACATTTACTCTGTCTTGCTAAAAGCAGAGTTCTTACCTTTAGGCTAACAGAGATAGTATATAGGGCTTTGGTACATGTAGAATCTTTTACTATGAACATAATGGATACAAAAAATAAATGTAAGTCTGGGAATTTGAACTTGCGACCTTCTGAACAGTGTGTCTCAACACTGGCATCTTACCAGATGCACCACCAGTGAATAAGCTGAAAATATATGTTCATTTTGAAGCTTTATCTTTATCTTAGAACATAATAAAAACAAAAAAAGGAAAGTCTGGGGTATTGAACTTGTGCCCTCCTGAATAGTTTACTTCTAAACCTGGTGCCTTACCCGGTGCGACAACACTGAATAAGCAGAGAAGACATTTACATTTGAAAGCTTTATCTTTTGCTAGGAAAAGAATTTAAAAAATGTGATATGGAAGCCCCGATAAGACTTTGAAAACTGCATGTTGCCCTGCAGATTATCTACCAGCATAGCCATTTACAGTAAGTTACCATTGTTAGTTTATTTGTAAATCACCTGGACTACCTTTCTTTACTACCTTATCTGCCCCATTTCTCCCCTCCAGTTTACTGCCCCCTGCTAGTAATCCCCAAGGTTTGCCAATCCCTACAATGCATCAAGTTTCCCCTTTAGATCCTGGACCTCAGATTCTAAATGGGCAACCCACTCACATCTGTCACATACAAATGTCCCTTGGAACGACTGCTCCAAAATCCCAAACATGTGGCAGGATCCATATTGCATTGCCCCCAACAAAACTGTTAATTTTAAACAGTAATACACAACAACAGATAAACATCAGTCTTAAACTTTCTTGTTCTAAACGCTTTTATTTCTTAACACACCAATGTCCCCTTTAAAAAAAGACTAACCCCTTAGAATGACCCCTTTAACACAATCCCTCTGCAGTTAATGGTCCAGTTTGGCCTCAGCCATAATATTTAATCTACCAAGTCACTCCTATCTTTGGAGAGCACTGCAGTGGAATAAATGTGAATGAATATAAAATAACACAGTAACAATTGAGGATAAATAAATACACACGTCCATCAAGTCTAACCTTTTCACTCTCCTTTTTAACCCTACCTAATAGCAGATACAGAAAGTATCCCTGGATCAACCAGAACTGTAGTATATGTATTAATACCAGTAATTCTCAATATTTTTTAGTTTTAGAAACGTATCTAGCCCACTTGTAAAGCTATTTTGTGAACTTGCCATTACCACATCTGCTGGAAGAGAGTTCCACAATTTCACCGTAAACTTCACTCACTGTAAAGAAACCTTTCCTAACCAGAAAATTAGACTTCTTTTCTTCCATTCTTAAAGGATGTCCACTAGTCCTCTGCCATGACCTATTACAATACACCAGAGAGTTTATTGTATGGCCCATTAATATATTTGTATAAAGTGATCATATCTCTACGCAAATGTCACTTCTCCAGTGTAAACAGCCCTTGTTTAATTAACTTGTTTAATTTGACTGCATAGTCAAGCCCCTTCATTCCCTATATTATTTTAGTTGCCCTTCTCTGAACTGCTTCCATTCCCAAGATGTCTATGTATGTATATGGGATTCTCTCTTGAATCTATTCCCCTCTTTATACAAGACAATATCTTGCTAGCTCTAGCCGTTGCTGCCTGGCATTGTTTGCTATAGCTTAGTCTGTTATCTACCGAAACCCCCAAATCTTTTTCCATTAGAGATTCACTTAACACAGAGTTATTTATGGTTTAGGTGGCACAAGGATTGTTAAACCCAAATGCATCTCCTTACATTTATCAATATTGAATCTCTCCTGCCATTCTGCTGCCCATTTTGATAATCTATCTAGGTTTGCTTGCAGCAATTGCACATCATTTGAACTGATCTTGGTCAAAGCTCTGCATAGTTTAGTGTCATCTGCAGACACAGAGACCTTGATCTCAATGCCCCAGTAAAGAATCCTGAGGCAATCCACTACTTTAGCCCACATAGATGTAGCTCCATTGATCACCACTCTCTGTTTGCGATCCAATAACCAGTTCTCTATCCATGAACAAATGTTTTCTTCTAGGCCATCAGTCCTCAGTTTATACATTAGTCGCCTATGTGGCAAAGTATCAAAAGCTTTTACAAAATCCAAGTATACCACATCCACTGCTGTGCCTGAATCCAAATTCTTACTCACTTCTTCATAAAAAACAATTAAATTTATAAATTTTATATACATAAATCCGAATATCCAAACGAGTGCAGCTAGATGCAAATGTGCCCAGATTCCCTCTGTATCCACACTGTTGGAACATACAGGTTAGCAGGTGAAAAGTCGATCTATAAGGGGACTTATGGTTTGCAACTGAACTCCAGACTCTACGGGTTTATGACTTGCATAACCTCCAAGTCTGTACCTTCACCCGGCACTTCTCTCTTCCCTTTGCAAAGATATTTTAGGCAACACAGGCAGCATAAACTAATACACAATATAAACAAAGTGCGGTGTTCCTAACCACACTATTTGTACAGCTTCTGCTACATAAGATATACAAAGTTATTCATAGATACACATAGTAACTGATAGTAGCTCACTCATTCAAATCAAATCACATAACAAATGAAAGCAAGTTCGGCTGCATCCCCGTTATTCATAACAGCACTGGATACTCTGGATACTCAGTAGTAGGTTAAAATATAACTTTTATTCACACATCAGAGATAAAAACCCACCTGACACGTTTCATACTCCGCTGAGTACTTAATCCCAGCATATAGACAAACTAGACTGTGAGCAGCAAGGAAGCCTCAACCAACACACGTTTCTTCACAGTTTCAGGACTTTTCAGAGAATGTGAATGTTCTATCTCAATTTTATATTTATTCAACAAAGCCCTGTATGAGTTAATGTGACCTAAATGCACAACAGCATTAAGTAACGTATAAGGGCAAGACATCCTTTGTAAATTCTTTCTTGATATTGGAATGGCAACAATATAGATTCTATGTGCTCAACGCTATAGCCCATCTTCAATGTCCTACAGAGCATCTCAAAAATAATTTAAATATCTTGGTTTATTTACTGCTTATAAATAGAAAATAAATGCTTAATAATTTAAGAAAATAACAATGATCCAGGGGATGATCTGGTTTTGCCAAATGCAGAGGAGCTAGAAAACATTTATATTGGATATAATTATGGCGGCATACTGACAGCTCAGTTACCCCCCACGAGGTGCGTTCATATCAAAGAGATACCTCCCAACTTCAGGTATATCCACGGGAGTGGATATACCTGAAGAACGGGAGTTCTATATAGAACAAATTACTTGCAATGCTAGAAAACGCAAACACAAGGAAAAATGCAAATATATACTGTAGGATTGCTCAGTCATAATGTAATGATAGGAGGGAAATAAGAAAGGTTCAAAGGATATCAGAAATGGACGAAAATTGTGCCCATTTTCTTGACGATGACAAACCATTCATAAATGAGCAGCCCAACGTGACATTGATGGGTTTTGACATATAGTAGATGACAAAATGACGAGAATTCTCTGAGGCAAAAGAGAAATGCTTCCATGTGGAACTAAAGAATCATTTATAAAGCACAGAAAATATCATTTGTTGGCTATGAAAAGGCAGCTATAGCCAATGCGCCTTAAGCAAAATATTAAAATACTTCTGTGGTTACGTTGTAAGCTGTTTTAGTGGTTAGTGTTAAGCAAGTTAAACTTGACATAACATTTTTGGGTGGAAATGGACCCATGAGCATGCAGTTCTCATCTTGCCTTGACCAGGATCAGTTTCACAAAGGTCCTACATAATCCACACTATTTGACCATTTATAAATAGGCAAATCAACAGCCACCTTCCCTGTATTTAAAGAAACTCCTATAAACCTTTTAACAGAACAATAAAACCCGCCCGTAATTATACCAGACATACCAGATGCTCTGGTGCTGCAGTAACAGTGAAAAGAGAAAACTCTCCTTAGTTATAACCATTTTCTTTAGTCTGACTGGCTCGTGTTAGAGACATTGATTAAAACCCTCTACCGTGATTTCACAGTTGCAAGGCAATTGGTTTGGACATATAACTTGATAGAATTTGATGTCACCATTCATAATGTAATTTATTCTTCAATCAGTAGGAATAGATCAAATAAAGCATTGCATCAATTGAAGTTACAATAACTTCAAATTGCATTTTGCTGTAGCTAGTTTCTGATCCCCATATGGCTCCTGTCATCATTTTGCTATCCCTAAGCGCTTGCTTTACAGAGACAGCTTTTCCAGTGTAAAAGAAAAAAAAAGCTATAATGCAAATGATGTGCCGAAAGTCTGTGCAGGTTCTTCTGAGGGTAAATAGACATTTTCTCTTTCCTCACATTCAGTCTCTGATAAATGATCTTGTTCCTCCTAAATCGAGCTAAATGCCATTTTATGATAGATTTTCAAGCTTTATATTATGTTAGAGCACTGAAACATAAGAAACAAACAAACAAAAGGAAAACCAAACACAGGATTTATGTGACTTATTGCTTTTAATTTTATTACATTTTCCTTACCAAGGGAAAAAGATTAAAATTGCACACAAAATTGAAATATGGAAAGTCATTTCCAATTTTTTTTTGGAAACGCAAACATCAACATTGTAGACAGGACTTTCCACCAGTTCTGCCATCTCCTGTTGTAACCACATACTTTGTTGCTCTCTGTTTTATTTATGTTGGCCTGCAAAGAGGTGAAGGTAGGTGTGTTTTAGCACTGCTGCCCCTTATATTGCACTCCCTACTACTGCACACTCCTGCACACAGGAACTCACGTCCATAGACTCCTATGAAAGTAGATTTTGCTACCTGGGGCAAGATACAGGACCAGCTCATCTTCATACAAGTGCTGGCATGTTTATATGTAAGAAAATATCAAGGAAATTCAATAAAAGTTCTTATCATTAGAAATGGTGCTAATTTTGCCCCAACCAATCAGATCTTGTTTAACATTTGAAAGCTAACATCTGATTGGTTGGGGTAACTTTTGCAGCATTTTTAACTAAAATCAACTGGGAACCGGTTCCTAAAAGGATATCAATTGATTAGTTAGGCATGTTGAGTGAACAGCACAGAATCTGCAGACACAGTAGTAAGATGTTTCTGCTGAAGGACAATTGAATTTAAGCTTATTTTTATGCATATTATTGAAAATATTACTTTATTTAAACTAACAGCGCTAATGATTGCCTTTATTTCATGTTAATGGTGCTGAACGGGAAGAATAAGTTCACTTGCTTTACAGAAAAAGTATATTTATAAAATGTTTTCTGAATCATTCATTCATATAGTGAGTGCCAATGATAACTTAAATATTGTGAGATGACCCGATGCATTAATCTATTTGTCATTTAGTTTAAAGAATACAGATTATTGCTGATACAGAAGATTCCTTGCTTAGGATGTCTTAACTACTGGAACTTTGACTGGGTACACAAGGCCAAATTTTTCATCCCGATTGAGCATTCGCCACAAGCTAGCAGTCGGCCAGGTCAAATCACACAAAAATCGATGTGACCGATCGTGCAGTCTCCTATGGCCGTGATTTACCGACAAGTCCAATTGCACATTCGCCCAATCCGGTCCAACTGCCGAAAGACATCGTTCACCAGTGACAGCAGCAATGCCAGCCATTTTTATGCCCGACAGCAGAAATGACGGCCATTTTTATGTCCGACCATGCGATATACAAGAAATCCAAAAAATCACCTAGTGTGTACCCAGCCTTACACTGATTGAACAAGAACTGGCAATTGGGAGAAGAGAAGAGTTTGGGAACTCATTGAACACTTTGGGGCTGATACAATAAGTGGTACAAAAGTTTGACCATACTATAAATTTGCAGCAACTGATCAGAAGTTAGATTTTGTTTCCTGGGGTACTGAATTTACATTATATCTGATTGGTTACTTCATGTTATTTGCATGGGAAATATTTTTCCCCTCTTTCTTGCATCAGCCCCTATGTATCTTGTCTGTGAACCACACTGGCAAGGTTAAAAGCATGCAGAAATATATTATTTTTGTTTTCCAGTTTTTTATTCATTATTTACCTTTACCCTTTTGAAGACTATTGGTTAAAAGCAGAGTATTCATTTTCTTACAGCCTGCTATAGGAATAAAGTTCACAGTATCTAATGAAATCTTGAAGGGTTACAGTTGGAATTTGAAAAGTATCCATGAAAAGAGACTTCTGATAGGGCCTTTTAGTGGAATCCCTTAGTTCAAATTGAAATAAGAGATGGGATCTGGTCCGACTCGGATCCCTTGGTTTCCGAAATACTATTTTCTATAATTATTGAACATTCAAGGATTATCAAAAATAGCCTTGAGCGTTCGACAATCCTCCAATCGTATTTTCAAGGATTATCGAAGGCTATCCTTGAAAGCAGCCTCGAACATTCAATAATAATCGAAAATTCGTTCCATTTTCGGATTCCAAAGAGCAAAACTGGTGAGTTTTGGCCATCTCTAATTGGAATCACTACATTCTAGTAACCGCAAAGTTTTCATAACAATTTCCATGCTCTGCAGTGGCTTTTAACCATGATCTCTAAGATTCCAGTTTCATTTTGAATTTGATCTGTGGTTTTACAGGCAGAAAATAAGATCAGTGGGGAGGAAATGACTAGTCTTTCAGGGCAAGTGATGGCTTTTCTAGATAGGAGGATTATTTAATTTGCTTATACAAGCTGCAGTGGTATGTCCTACAGCTTTTAATTTAGCAGCAATGTGTGCTGTATTTGGTTTCCGATTCATGTCATCAGAATAATTGCTGCTTCTGGCTATGGAAGAGCATTTGGGACTAAGGGACTGAGTAAAGCAGAGGAGAGGAAGATATTGGCGTGCCTGTGTGTTTAATCAGTGGGTTTAGAGTATAAATCAAGTCCGCTGTCATCACTGTAAATTGCTACACCAAGGAAGATAATTTGATGTTTATTTATTTTTTACATTAATTGAACTGCTTTGGGTAAACAAAACTTTTGGGTAAACAAAAACTGAAGCCTTTGGTACATTGGCAATGCGGTGCTCTTCTTAATTTTGGGAATTTATCCACAGATGTCTATGTAATATTATCAGTGAAAAATGTAAACTTTGGGGAACATTTATAAAAGATTGTTTGGTTTCTGGCATAGTTTCTGCTGCCATTTTTGCCAAAATTCTTCAATTTATAAAGTGGCGGCAACCAGTGCTGAAATGTCATACTGCCGCATATCTCCATTTCACTTTTCGGCATATATCACCTTACATTGTGGGAGTAACCTATTGATTGTATTTATAAAATGCCAAAAAGTGCTTTTTGAAGCCTTTTAAAATCTATGGTAGTGAAAGTGCATTAGTGTGCAGATTTCTTCCCTGGAAATGGGTCCCTGTAAAGTGTCAGTAAATTATGGTGGGATTCCCAATTAAAATAAGGGTCATGGGGGGCATATTTTTGCTCATTTTCTGTAATACAATTGTTGATTATCGAATTTATAAGTAAATAAAATTGTGGGGCGCTCCCACAATCGGGCTATTGATTCTATTGTGGTAGGGTAGCGGTGCCAGAGTAAAAATGCTCCAGGCTCCCTCCCACTAGTGATGCTACTGCCTTTATTGCCTAATTCTTAGTTACAGCCCTACTCTGGCATCGGTAGACATTCTGGTGCTATTTCTCCCCTGGGAGAAAGGAATTACCCATTATACCTAAATACTTAATTGCCCTAATTGTCATCCTGCATGATTGTCACAGCAGAATGGCACACAGCAGAAGAGTTTATGATAATAGAGCAGTTAAACTGCTTCTGAATATAATGACAAATCTAATTATAAATAACAAAGGGTCTTTCTTTAGCTGAAGTAATCTATTAAATTGTATTAGTCGGTATAATACTATGTATTTGTATTAGTTGGTATTTATTGGTATAATACTATGAAAAATACATTATATACATTATAATTCTAAATGCATTTTGTATGTTACTGCACAGTAAGCACTCAGTCTAAATGATGATTATACAAGTTTAATGTCTTCCAAACCAACACTTGCTGCCTGAGTGATACTACCCAAGGTTAATTTGATTAATCTTTCTTAAGAGGCCCGAAGGGACTATTATAGCGAAGTAAAAAAAATTGACCTCAATTAGAATGATTCAATAATTTATAATTCATGCATGTATAAGAAATGGCATACATATCTAGCTATATTAATACCTCTCTGTATTTACATTCAGAAAATACATATATACATACACACACGTATAAGTATGTGTATGTGTAATGTGTATATATAAAGTATATTTATAAAACCATAAAACCAAAGCAATACCTTTAAAGTGTATCAGAGCATTTTAACTATAGGGGCAATGTATAGAGAGCTTCTACAGAATTTTCTAGTCTTAAAGCTGCTATATAACCCCTTGGCATTGATGAACCAAGGGTTAACACAGCTTTAGGAGTAGATTGTAGTTGTGCACAAAAAGAGGTTCATTGCCTAACGGAAAAATGAGAGCAATAGCGTATCTCTATAAATTTCTCCAAAAATGTTTCACATGATTTTACAGTAATTACCTTTGAATGTTTTGCCCCGTTGAGAGAATTACTAAGAAGAAACTGATTAACACGGGACACTACGCTGGTAATTTGTTATATGCATTAACTAGGCAATAGGAAGATTACTGTCTCTGTCCCACGTGGATCAATATTTCCTGAGTCCTCAGGACAGGGTAGTTTATAGTTATTTTGAAAATTGCACAATTATATTAAGGGGCATGTCTACCCCCAAAACTAATTGTATATTTTCTAAATAAGTCTCAATTTCTGGATGAGTGTTGTAGGCATGACGTATACAAATAACATAAAAATTAAGATAAAATTTGAGGTGTAGTGTGAAGCCTTTTGCCTTGTGGCGTTTTTATGGAAAGGATTGCGTTTGATTGAGTGTAATCCTTAAAGGGCTCAACCCCCCCAAACAAAAATGAAACCCACTACTGGCCCCACTGTGTAGTGTTAAAAATCCTTACCTTACATCTCTGATTTTTATGGTTCTCCTGCAGTGCCTGTTCAAAGTTGAAAAAACTAAATTGTAGGAGCTGTCTGTAAGTCATCTGGTCCCTGCTAGGGATGGCATAGAACTCGAACCCGAGTTCGAGCCGAACTTTCGAGTTCCGGACGGACCCGGACTTCTCGAACTATCCCGGACGCGGACTTTCGATATTTCCCAGACTTTCGAATTAAAAAAAAAAGTGCCCACATGTCCAAAATCACCAAATGGCATCTAATTTGAGCATTGCCATCCCCCTGGGTATAAAAGGCAATGCGACTAGTGCCATTTAGTCAGTGTGTTGGAGTGTATTTAGTGGAGACCTGACAGTGTAGGAGTTGGAGAGAGTTTTCTGAGCTTTCTGTGTGTGGATTTCAGCATGGTGGTTTAGCTCTTGTAGTTAACCATCCTTGTATTAACGCATCTTGAGACCCAACAGTCCTATCCCCTTCCCCGCTTTCCCTTGCACAAAGCATACTCTGAGGGAGAGAAGCCAATGGGGTATGGGGTCTGTCCGGAGGGGCCAAGCCTGCCTGGCTCCGCAATAATGTTGTCAAACTGAAGTGAATCTACTGCTACTCAATGGTGCTGGTCCTACAAACCCTATCCCCTTCCCCGCTTTCCCTTGCACAAAGCATACTCTGAGGGAGAGAAGCCAATGGGGTTATGGGTTGTCCGGAGGGGCCAAGCCTGCCTGGCTCCGCAATAATGTTGTCCAATTGCAGTGGGTCTTATCTAGGCGCGAACATCGAATCTGCGAGTAAAGTTTCCATTAAAACCTATACGCGAGCATCGAATCTGCGAGTAAAATGTACATGGTATCTAGACGCGAACATCGAATCCGTGAGTAAAGTGTCCATTAAAGCCTATACGTGAGCATTGAATCCGCGAGTATCTAGGCGCGAACATCGAATCTACGAGTAAAGTGTCCATTAGAACCTATACGCGAGTATCGAATCCGCGAGTAAAATGTCGATGTTACCTCGAACGTTCGAACACGAGAGTGCTAAAGTAGCAGGCGTGAGAGTACAATAGATTTTACGAAAGTCCTGGATATTGGAACATGTTCCCCAGACCATTTCCCAGGTCCCACAGCCATTTACATTAAGTTACCATTAATATTTTAGTTGTATTTGACTCGAACTTTTCGAACTATTTGCCTCCCATAGACTGGGTCCGTTTTCGAACTTTCGAACTTTCGAACTAGTTCGAAAGTTCGAAAACGGACCGAACTTTCAATAATTCGACCATTTCTAGTCCCTGCTGCTTCCTTAACCTCAGTAAGGACTGTGACATGCGCAGGGGAGGCCTTTTCACCTCCCTAACTCGCTCTTTGCTGCCTGGTGCCCTACCTCTAAAAAGTTTAAATATATTGTAGGGCACCCCAGCCCACCCACAACCGCCAGGTTCGTTTGTTTAAAAAAATCAGCAGAACTCTACTTTGTTCCCCTGGGGATCTGAATTGCCGGCAGCCGCGTCTGTGATTGGCTGCCTCTCAGCCAATCACAGACGTGGCTGTCAGTCCGGCCCCTGCTTGCAACTTCCGTCAAGCAGAGGGCCGGGAAGAGAGTGCCGGGGAACGAAGCAATGTAAGTAGAGATCTGCTTCTTTTTTAACTAACGAACCTTGCAGTTGGGGGTGGCCTAGAGTGCCCTACAATGTATTAAAAGTTTTTTGTTTGCAGTTGGACATGCCCTTTAAGGTGAAACAAATATATAAATATTTATGCTCTTCATATGCTCTTCATCCCAATCTGTGTTTTCACTTGAACATACAAATATAAGTAAGAACAGATAAGTACAAATTTATTACATTGGGAGATGCCCATGAAATCCTAAGTTTGGCCTAAAGAACTACGGTTGCCTGGGAGGGTATAAAAGTATATCTGTAAAATTATTTAATTAATTAGCACGAAGCATAAATTAGACTTTTTTAAAACAAGCACTTTAAATTGCTATAGAAAAGGATTAGAATAAACTTACTTTCAAATCTGGACTGGAACACATAAGCAAATGTCCAAGGCTGAATCATTTTAACAAAAGCTGAAGTGTAACTTACATGGACAAAGAAAATTGTAGACAACATGGAAAGGTTAAAAATATTTTTATTTAATACCAGGTTAAAGGATTTTATATAGTAATGAAAATGTTTCCTTGAAATGCCTCTAAAATAAAAAGAATACAGAGGACAGAATACCATTAACATCTATACATAACGTTATAGCATGACGTTTACACGGCAACATTAAAATAACTTAAGTCTACAGGCAAATCCCTTCATGACACATAAAAATTCATTCAGTGGAAAATCGAGTTGACAGAAAATCTGTTGACAGACAAGCACTGTTAGAAAGAAAGATTGAATATGAATAGCCTTTAATAGAGGTCAGAGATGTGCCTCTATATTTTTAAAGGTAAAAATGCGGTCAAATCATACAAAAATATATTGTAAAGAGTTTTAATTTTGTGCAACTATACTACATTAATTACATTGCAATTTCATGAACAATCATTTTTATATTTTTTTATACAGTATAGTGCTAAACACACCCAGCAACTTTTATTGAATAGTTTATCTCACCCATTTTCCAGTCACATCTTGACCATCCCCAACTACTTAAAGGGCGTGTTGAGCCTTTAAGCCTGTTACCTGCCCCAATCCCCAACTGATATATTCAGAACTTTATTAGATGTATTACTAACCAAATATTTAAGGATTATTATTGCCTCCATTCTGAAAGAGTAAGCTGTCTCCTCCCAACCTCTAGTCAATAAAGGTGGTGACAACAGACATCACAACCTATGATGGACTGCTGATCCCCCTGCTGTCTCCTCTGCACATGCTCAAGCTTATTAAATCTCTGTGAGCCAAGGGTAGATGCAGACACCTTTGCCATAAGGGACAAAAACTTATGATTAAATATTTGGCTAGAATTGCATGTAATAAACTGGTAAAAATAGCAGTTGGGATTGCGGGCAGATAACTAACTAGAGATGGCTGAACTATATAAATTTTGGTCTGTTTTCGAACTTTCGAACATCAGTAAAAGTTCGAAAGTCCGGGTGATTAACAGCTAAACTAACAATGGTAACTTACTGTAAATGGCTGTGGCACATGGGAAATGGTCTGGGGAACATGTCACTATCACCAAAACTTTTTAAAACACTTCTTCAACACGAGCGGGCAATTGTTGGGCAGTGTGCAAGCTACATTCGAGGGCTACGGCTAATTCGAGGGTTACCAAACGATACATTCGATGGTTAGTGAAAATAGAACCATAAATTCGAGGGTTACCTAAATCAAACGATACTTTCGAGGATTACCGAAATGATAATTTCAAGGGTTAGTGACCGATACATTTGAGGGTAGGCAACTGATACATTCGAGGGTTAGCGAAAACAATCAATACATTCGAGGGTTACCAAAAACAAATGATACTTTCGAGGGTTACCGAAAATCGAAAGGCTACATTGGAGGGTTAGTGAACGGTACATTCTAGGGTTGGCGAAAACGATCCGTACATTTGAGGGGTTCCAAAAACGAACAATACTTTCGAGGGTTAACGAACAATACTTTCGAGGGTTAGCAAACGATACAGTCTAGAGTTAGTGAATGGACTTTAAATTTGATAATTATAACTAATTATAACAAACAAGTCACCAGGTTTTTTTAAGGGTGGACATGTCCTTTAACAACAAAAAGTAACCATGCCTTGTTTTCTGTTTTGCCTAACATATAACACATAGCCTATTAGTATGTCTTAATGATCAGGAAGCCAAAGCACCTGGAGGTAATACAAACAATTTTAATGTACAGTGCTGCATACCCAAGTGGCGCTTTATAAATAAAATTATACATACAACATACATACATACAAACTCTCTGCCTACTGTAGGTTGCCTACTGTATGTAGGTTATGAATGCATCACTCAGTAAGGTCATAATCATAACTACCAATGATCAAATCTGGTGACTTTTGTTCAGCCATTGGTTCCACAGATCTTATTGAAATTCTGAAAATCCAATTCAAACCCATTTTAAATTTTTTTTTGAATTTTCAACTTTTCAATCACGATTTTTAAATTTTAACCAAGATTTTAGAATTTTCCACAGTGAGATTCCAATTTCTATTGTGATTTTCTAGTTTTTGAAAGTGATTGAAAAATTCTGACTTTCTAAATTCCTAAAATTCAACCAGATCGTCAGATTTTCAAAACCGTGACAGATCTCTAGTCATAACATTAATCTTTCAGTTTTTATTTGTCCTTCTTTCTTCCGACAACAAGACAAATTATATGATTTCTATTAGGAAAATAAAATTTATGATAGCAGTCATAATGTATGTGGTTGTTTTCTGCTTTTTAATTTATTTCTGAACTGCTTTGGAGCACCGCTTCGCCTGGGGTGCTTTTTTGAAGCAAAATATTTCACAAGATATTTCCAGAAAATGAACTGTAAAGTTATAAAACAGTCACATCTGGGAAACAATGTTCAATCTGCTTTTGTTAGAATTTATCGTAGGCAATTTGTATTAACTAATTTATGAATGGTTAGTGTGACTTTAACCCCTTTAGCCGCCGCAAGCTATTCCAATTATAGTGCGTGACTATTTAACGCCAGATAATTTGTTATAAATAAGGTTATATATAGGAATGTACTGGAGTTTCGACTCACACTTGGTTTTGGATCAAAACTCACTTTTGCAGCAAAATAACAAAAAGTTCACGGTTTTAATATGGAATTTTGTTTTCAATGCTTGAATCCTATTGGGTGTGCCAACTCGCAAAGCACGATGTGTACCAACAAGCGTTTAGGGTGATAATCGGCCCGTGTATGGGCACTTTATCGCCAAAATAGCCATTCGTTCGGAGATCATTGCCAAATCCGCTGTTTCACTGTTGTAACTGTAAAGAATCCTTTCCTAACCTAAAGATAAAACTTCTTTTCTTTTAATCTTATAGGATGTCCACGTGTACTCTGATGTGACCTATTGTGGAACAAATGCAACAGAGAGTTTCTTATATGGCTCATTAATATATTTGTATAAAGTGATCATATTCCACCTCAATCCCTGCTTCTCTTATATAAACAGACCTACATAGTCAAGTCCCTCCACTCCCCTTTTTACTTTAGTTGCCCTTCTCTGAAAATGTCCCTTTTGTAAATGGGATTCCAAAAATGCACTGCATATTCCAAATGAGTGCTTTGTTAAAGGAATAGGGCCCGAGAACGAAGATGGGAGCTAACTTACCTTTTACGCGATCCACCGCGGCCAATCTGGAATCTCCATGCTATGGCTGTACAGGAGATTGAAGCAGTCATCTTCGTTCTCGGGCCCTGCAATACTGATTAAAGATTGGGAGGTAAGGCACTGCTCCTTAACCTCCCGATCTTCAATCAGTATATTAAAGGAATAGTTCCTTTAAGTGGGAGGATGATGTTTTTCTACCTTGAATCTATTCCCTTCTTTATACAAGACAATATCTTGCTTGCTTTAGCTGTTGCTGTCTGGCACTGCTTGCTACGGCTCCATTGACCACTATTTTCTGTATGTGATCCAACAACCAATTCCATATACATTTTTTTTTCTAGGCCAACAGATCTCAATGTATACATTAGTCACCTGTGTGGCACAGTATCTAAAGCTTTTTACATCCACTGCTATGCCAGAATCTAAATGCTTTCTTACCTCTTCATAACAGAAAAGCTATTTTGTCTGACTGGACTCATAAATCCATGTGAGTCCAGAATCCAGAATATGATCCCATAACAAAGATGCCAGTATCTTCCCTACCACTGATGTTGGACTTACACATCTATAGTCACCAGGCTGTGAACACCTACCTTTTTGAATATTGGTATTACATTTCCAATCCAGCGGCACATCGCAAGACAAAAGTGAATCTGAAAAGATAATAAACAGTTGTCTAGATAAAACTGGACTAACGTATCTTAAGGTCCGAGGATGCATTACATTAGGTCCTGGGGCTTTATTGATATTAATTTGTCTACTTGTTTCCATACCATACCTTTTGTCAGCCAGAGTGAATATTCCTCATTTATACCCATCTTATTTATTCTCTAGGATTCTCTTCTTTAGTGTATACATAGAGGAAAAACTGTTTAGCACATTAGACTTTTCAGCATCCTTTATAACCATCTTAGCCCATTTATTTCATGGTTCTGCATTCTCTGTCCTCATCTTTTTACTATTGATATACTATTGATATACTATACATAATTTAAAAATTCCTAACGTGAATGCTTTTCTCCCCAGAACACATCCGCAATTATTACTTAGGTTGGATGCATCTGGGTATGTGTATATTATACCTACTGTATATTAAATTACACTTTATCATGATCACTATTCCCATACTTACCCATTACCTTCATAATTTGCTCAGGGTTATTATAAATCATCAGATCCAACAAGGCATGCTGTCTAGTAACAACAATTTGTATGCTTGTGAAGGTTTTCATTCATCCAGGTCATGGTATATCTGTTGTATTTAATTAGATCAACTGGACTTGAAGTTTAGTTCTTGAAGAAGACTGGCTTTCTCAATTCAGAATGACTTGTACAAGAATCTGTGGCAATTATGTACCCTGGAAAATCCCAAATAGCATATCACAGCCAGGTGTTAAGGGCGTGATTGGATAGTGGCTAAGAGGTGTTATAGCAAAGGAACCTGACTGGTTCAAGAGAGGCGTTAAGGAGGCCATTTATGTAAAAATAAAGAAACCAAGCCTAAATAGAGGTGTGGGTGGGGGGTTCGACACCAACTGTCTGCCATGTACAATGCTGTTTTGACAACTTACTCTGGGCGTTCCTATAACACCTCTTAGCCACTATCCAATCAAGTCCAGTTGTTTTAATTGAATACAACAGATATACCTACAGTATGCATTGTAAGATTCGTCTCTAGTTACATTTAGTACATAGTTTAATTGCTTCTTGCACTTATTAGAGCTTTTATACTCCCTGTAAGCCTGTTCTATTCCCTCTGATTTAATGATGCCATTTTCTTTCTTTTCATTTCCCTTTTTGCCTGAGTATTAATCCACACAGGATCGGACCTCATTTTTTTACACTTGTTCCCTAATGGCATAAATTTAGAAGTGTAATAAATTAATATACTTTTAAAGGGTATCTTCACCCCCTAAAATACCTACAGACCTTTGATCCCACAGCGCTCTGTTCCTGGCTCTCAGCTAGACGGAAAGCAGAGAGGGGCAGGACCGGCAGCCAATCAAAGGCGCAGCTGTTGGCTATTAAAAGCAAAGGGGGAATGAAGGTTTGTAAGTTACTTTCTGTGGCTCTTTTTGCAAAATGAACTAGGCAGTTGAGGATGTGATGGGGTAGACTGCACATAGTAAAATTGCGATCGCCCGATAATTCGCAATCGGAGTGCACACAATTGTTTCTGTGACAATAAACAATAAATTGATTTTTGCATTTAGGATGCCAAGTGTTCTGATTAGGGATACTTAGAGTGGTCTGTCTCTCTAATTTTTTTAGTATTTGGTATTAACATTATATATATTATATATCCTTAGCACTGTCCTAATAGGACTGAACACATCCGCAATTAGTACTTAGGTTGGATGCATCTGTGTTTGTGTATATTATACCTACTGTATATTAAATTACACTTTATCATGATCACTATTCCCTAAACTTACCCATTACCTTCATAATTTGCTCAGGGTTATTATAAATCATCAGATCCAACAAGGCATGCTGTCTAGTAACAACAATTTGGAAAAGAAAACTTATTTTGATTGGATAAATGCGCAAATATAAATTCTAGATAACATTTCTACAGGAAAGCATCACTCATTACAGGGTAAGACAGGGATGTTTTAATATTTATGCTGTAGAAAACCATCAAATATCTAATTTTGTTAGCACAACAATTTATCTTGTACGTTCTATAAATATCTATATTTAACAAAATGAATAAATGTATATAAAAATTTAATTAGGACTAAAATAAGTACAGTATATTCCTACAGGATTCCTTTTGTACAAAAAATGTAAAACACATTATATAATATTTTCTATCATAATTCATTATTACCCTACTGCAATGTAATCCTGTCCTTATAGACTGATTCATCTTTGCCCTGAGTAGGAAAGTATCCTGTGTTTAACTTGAACTCCCTGTATTTCTAGGTCACTGGAGAAATCATCTTTGAACTAAAGTCATCTTTTTCATTACATATCAGCTACATATAATATTATTTAGTTAGGAATGATGGTTACTTTTAACTGTGTCCAGGGTGAGGATATAAAACCACTAGTAGTACAGAAGATGGGGCTAAGTGCTGCACTGCCTACAACAAGTCATGCTTCTTGCAAAGAGTGTCTTCTCATAGGTGAAGCTGTCTGCCATATCCTATATTCATTCTCTCAAGCATTTATTAATCTATTCACGTCTGAGCTTACAATCTAAGCAATTTATCTTACACACACAATGTATCAGTACAATAGGCCTGTATAATTGCCCACACAAGCACAGGGAAAACGTACAAACTCCCTGCTGCTCAAGGGGAGGGGGATTTAAACTCAGGACAGTGTTGCAACAACTTGCAGGCCACCAGTACTAACCACTGAGCCACCATACAAGTGGGAGAAGCTAGTCTAGAGTAGAACTTAAGTTTTCTCCCTATCTGCTACCTATGTCACCAGGGATAAGTCTGCAGTGTTGTAGGTCCTCAAACTAGGTACAGAAGATGGGAGAGCAAATTAACCCTTTAATATCCTTTAAAAATATTTTTAAGAATGTATGTACATGTTTATTTATATAGCGCCACTTGGGGACGCAGCGCTGTACAGTATTAAAATACAATAAAGTCATACAAGGGGGATAAATACATAGATAGTTCAGTACATAAATATATAACTTATATAAATAGAAGTGCTAGGGCTTGCCACAAGAGGTAATGAGGTCCCTGCCCCATAGAGCTTACAATCTAGTTAGTGATGCAAAACATCTTAAAGGACATGTCCAGTGAAAAAAAGTTTTAGTAGAAATGCAGAGCAGACTAACCTGGCCAGGTCCCTCACCACTCCTCTTCTACTTCCCGGTCATGGGTCGGTAAAGGCCCGAAGTGATGTCACGCCCAATTGCCTGACAGTCGTGATCAGGAAGTAGACTTTTGCACTTCTTCGATACTAGCCCAGGTGGCGAGTCCCTTTAGGGGCATCTTTGGCACTTCATTATAATGTGAAACTGGGGTTTGGTGGGGTGCATTTTTATCAAGTTTTTTTTTCACTGTACATTTTTAGGAAAAACAGTGGCAGAACTACCAAGCCTGCAGGGGGGCCCCGGGACTAGCAGGGGCTGTGATCAGCTGTTTTTGAACTGCTACCAGTTTGTTTCTGGTCTTTTAAACAGCTGTTTAAAAAAAAAAACAGGGGCCCGGCCACCAAACTTGCAGGGGGCCCCAGGGCCCTAGAGTTTTAATACTGAGGAAAAATTAATATTTGATTCCTTGATTTATGAAAAGATAAATACATGTTTTTTGCCTGTATGCATTTTAGAATGAATGTTAAAATAATGCTTCCCACAAGCAGTGCTCTAAGTTACCATTCATTTTGCCTGTTATCTAGTTTCATTTCTATCAGAAGCTGCGGTGTGATACTTTTCACACTCTGGTGTTCTATTTTACAACTTGTCATGGAGCATTTATAAAAATCATACCATTGGCCCTGAGGTGTGCTGTTACATCTCTCTAAATTAAACCCCATCTGTCCTGTTTTCCCAAAGAGAAATTCATTTCAGTTCTGAACAGTTTGCAGCAGACAGTGGCAAAACAATAAATTATACATGAAAAGCAAAATATGTTCCAATCCAAGGCATTAAGATAGTGCACCAATCTACAGATCTGTGTTTTATTACATCCATGTCTTTAAATCAACAAAGAGGACATTCAGGGTAAAATGTCTACTGCAGCAATGATACCGTAGCACCATAGCTTGGGGGAAGGGATAAAAAGTTTTAACACCAGATGCAATTAATTCTGAAGTGTTTTCAGTCACATCATTTACTGAATTATCTTTCACAAACCCAATCAATTATACAGTATGCCAGCAGCAAATTTACATTATAAATCTATAAACGGTGTATATGATATGGTGGGCATACGACACATTTATTTTTGGGGAACTCTTATTCCCCATTCATAAAGATTTTTCCCCCAAATTGAATGTAATAATGACAACTTGTAAATGTAATTTTTCTCTTACAGGTCATGTCCACTCCCCCCCCCAGACAACATTTTCCTACAAAACTCTAGTATCGCATCACTGGCTCCCTGGCATTCCTGAAAATAGATATTCTCCACAAAGTCTGCCCGTCCCTCTTTCAAATGTGTCTGCCTCCTTTCATGGCTTTACGAGCTTGCACAGCTATTAAGTCATCATAAGTCATTGGCTGTAATGGTACTTACTAATGTCTAACATCCAGTAAAGTGGCAGATAGAAGAAGAGGGACTAGCAGACTAAATGGTGGATTTATTATTTCAGGAAGAAATCTTGTCTGGGGCCGGACATGTCCTTTAAGTAATAAATATACATAACTGGCATGCGTATAAGGCATAATAGTGCTAACCTGAGGACATATGAAAAATTCTACAAAGGACTCTCATTATGGGGTTGGACATTTACTGATTATCAAGATTTGTTTCCGTGTATTTAAGACAAGAGATTTATAGATCCATCCACTTTCAAATTAGCAGGGAGATGTACTGTAATATGGGGTAAAATGGAGTTAACTCCATGTTTCTTGATGTAATATTTGGTTAGTGTGGGTTAGCCTCCATTTTTTCAGAGCTGTAAAATCTAAAGCGTTTTTGCACTACCCTCCTTGCACCTTACTCAAAAAATGGTGAAGGGCGCACAGCAGATATCTATCCAGTGAAACGCTGTAGGGCAGTGGTGTAGAGCAGTGGTGCATGGTGGGGGGGAGGGGGAGTTGGAGGAAGGAACATGGAGACCTAAATAAAAAATAAATGGAAAAACCCACATATGAAAAGCCCCCCACAATATGACACAATTACATAGGACTAGAAGATTAACGATCGGTTTAACGATCGTAAATTTACAATACCGATTGTAAATTTACGATACAGATCGTAAATCTACAATAATGATATCGTAGATTTACGTTTCCCATAGAATACCATTGCGGTAGTTTACTACCGCACGGTATTTTACGAACGAACGTTTGTTAATTAACGCACATTCGGTCGTAAATGTAAAATCGCGACCGTAAATTAACTAATCCGCGGTATTGATAAAAAGCGATCACAGGGATCTAGGAACCTCCGCTATCCACACGCTGGTATAGTCTCATTTGTGGGCTTCCTGCTTGGAGTGCCAGAAAGGAACATCCAGCTAAACCTGATCTGCAACCGGGACGATGCGTGAGAAGCCAAGTCTGGGGGAAGGTTCATAAAAATAACAACCTTACCTGCCCCACAGACGGCCACAATCTTCACCTGGCAGCAAGAACAATAACAATGCCTTCAATCCCTCCTACAATCATACTATGATCCAATGTAAGGTCCTAACAGATCCAGTCAGTCTGCCATTAACACGCCATGACCAACACGTGTTTCTCCCTCTCACAGTAGATACACAGCCACAACCCTCGAAAATATGGATCGTTTTTGCTAGCCCTAGAATGTAGCCTTCGATTATCGGTAACCCTCGAAAGTATCGCTCGCTTTTGGTAACCCTCGAATTTATGGTTCTATTTTTGGTAACCCTCAAAAGAATCGTTTGGTAACCCTCTAATTGGCCTTAACCCTCGAATGTAGCTTGCGCAAAACCCGATTATTGCCCGCTCGTGTTTAAGAAGTGTTTTAAAAAGTTTTGGTGATAGTGGCATATTAGTGACCATTTCCCAGGTGCCACAGCCATTTACAGTAAGTTACCATTGTTAGTTTAGCTGTAATAAATCCGGACTTTTCAAACTATCATTCCCCCATTGACTTTATTGGGTCTGAATTTGAACTTTTGAACTTTCAAACTTTTACTGAAGTTCGAAAGTTCGAAAATGGACCTAAATTTAGTTCAGCAATCTCTACTCCCTTTATATTTATTCCTAATAATCCCAGTATTTTGTGTGGTCAAAACTGTTTTTAATTTAAATGTGTTAATATCTTGAAGGCTACACAAGATATTAAAACATAATAAAATATAAAAGTTAAATTTTTTTTATAATAAATCAATAACCCCTGCTGTATCTTATTATCTTAATGCATCTCAATGTTATGTTTTGCTGCCAGGCTATGAAAATCAGTGAATAATGAATGTATTATTAAAGTTATAGTTGATTCCTTCTTTTTAAAGCAGAAATTAGACCACCAATTGTGATTCAATATTTATTTGCAAAGCTATATGATCATTTAATAAGTTGTATACATCATGCACCAGCCTTTCTTCTTTATTGAATGAGGCAATTGGAATTCATCAAGACCAAAAGACATCAGAGAGATTTTAGCTCCATCTACTGCTCAAAATAGAGCTGTTTGCACAAGCTGTGACATTAACATGTACATCTGCACTCTAAGCTTCCATGTGTATTACAAGGAAATCACATTTCAGTACACAATGGTTCTTAAAATGAATTAAATAAATGCATAGGAATAAATCACTTTTTAGTTAAAAGCATTTGGCCTTATTTTTAAAGGTGCAGTATCAATATATTTTACTGATATGGCACCTTGAGTGTAATAAAAAAATACTTTACATTAAAAGGCATGTCCAACCCCCAAAACCAACTTTGGGGGTAAGGTAGGTAACCCCTACCCACCCCCAACTGCCGGCATATTTCTTTAAAAAAGTCCCCCGAATTCTTCTTACTCAGCCTTCTCTCCCACGGCGATCCGATCCGGCTGTCTGCATGGAAGCAGGGGCCGGACCTCAGCCGCATCTGTGATTGGCTCAGAAGCAGCCAATCACAGACGCGGCTGATGTCATGTGAAACGCCGCGGTAGAGAAGGTTGTTTAAGTAGAATTCGGGGGACTTTTTTAAAGAAATATGCCGGTGGTTGGGGGTGGGGTACTGCACATGCTCCAGACATTGATGAGGACAAGGCAACAGCGTGGATCAGAAGCCTCACAGACAGCTTGGAGTCTTCAGTTTCCTGGATTTTGAAGAGGAATATCTTTGGAACCATAAGGAGCAGAGATGTAAGGTAAGGTTTATTTTAAACTGCAGAGTGTGGCCAGTAGTGGGTTAAATTATAGGGGACATGCCCTTCAATTACGCAATTTACAATTGTGACTGTATTTTATCACCACCGTAGGTTAAAATACTTGTGTCACGAAATGTAATTCAGATGTGTCTGTAACAAACCCATGGTACTGGGTATTATAGATACCATAGATTTTTAAATGCTGTAGGTCCCTTAGGGCCCTATTTATAAAAGATCGGTATCGTTATCGTAAAATACCGATCGTTATCGTAAAATAACGACCGGGTTTTTACCGATAACGAGCGTTATTTACCGATAACGACCGTTATTTACCGTTATCGTAAAATACCGATCGTTATCGTAAAATAACGACCGGGTTTTTACCGATAACGAGCGTTATTTACCGATAACGACCGGTTTTACCGATATCGGTAAATAACGGTCTTATCAGTAAATAACGGCGTTATCGGTAAAAACCCGGTCGTTATTTTACGATAACGATCGGTATTTTACGATAACGATACCGATCTTTTAATAATAGGGCCCTTTAGGTTGTATTTATTTATTTATAAAGGTTTATTAAAGGTAATGTCCAATAATCAGTGTTTATAGAAATAAGAGAAACGTCTGCTATTAGCGATTGTTTTTCCGATGGCGTTGTTGCTTTTCCACTTCACACTGTGGCTAAAAAGTTGCTACTGCCCTACATTTCGATACCACATCGTATTGCCCCAATTGACATGAAGAATACATTTTTCTGTGTTGTGCTTAGTGTTGCACCCTTAGGGCAAGGCCACACTGCAATACAAACGGATGTGAGATTTCCGTGCGTTGCAACGCATTTGAGATTCCCCATTTCCAATTAAGGAAGCACATTCGATTGCGATTAAAAATAGTGATCGCATGCTCTTCCAAAACATAATCGCAAATGCAACGCATTGGAAACCGCAGGAACTTTTTGTGTTTCCACTATTTCCACTAAATCAAAATCGCAAGTGCAATCGCAAACGTGATCGTGTGCGAAAATGCATATAGTGTGGCTTAGCCCTTACTCATAGTTTTGGTTATGTGTTTGCTTAGTTTTCACTTACGTTATGCATGATACAGACAATATGCCATAGGTAGCCACATAATAAATATCAGTTTCAGTGCTTCTCATGGCTCCTTTCCCAGTTAGTCTCCTCTGACAATGGGAGACGAATGGTAGGGACCTCTGGGTACGCCTACGGGTGGGGCCCCTGCTCCAGTGAGTAGATGGCTGGGCGTTAGTGGCGCGGGTAGTAATGACACATGCTGACACATGTACACCCATGCTTACACGCTGATCTCACTCCTGGAAGTGCCTCTTTATCTGCCGGTCGCTCCCCCTGGTAAGTGCTGATCATTGTATAACTTGGTTGGCTTCCTAGTAATCCTGTGTTTGTGCTTTGTACATGTATCCTGTGTGTTCTGCTGTGTCTGTTCCTGGTCTCCTGTTGCTCTCTCCCCCTTCTTGCCTTGCCAAGCTGATCCTGATCTCCTGCCTCAGTACTATTCTCCATAATATTCCAGCTGCTTCTGTTACTGGCTACTGCCACATTACTCTCCATACCCTTCCAGTTGATTCTAGTTTCTTGCTGCTACCATCCTTATTAGCATTTTTACCCTATAGAGTCCCGGGACACCGGCTGCCTATATCAGCATGTAACTGGGATCAGAAAAGTGTCTTCATTTTCACCACTGAGGCTCCAGATCCTGACAATTAGTGCTAAAGGGCCATATTTATAAATCCGCGGTATCGTTTTTTAGCGATATCGTGGGTCAGTTAATTTACGATCGCGGTTGTAAATGTGCGATCGTACATTTATGACCGAACATTCGTTATTTAACGAACGTTCGATCGTAGAATACCGTGTGGTAGTAAATTACCGCAATGGTATTCTATGGGGATCGTAAATCTACAATTTCGTTATCGCAAATCTACAATCGGTATCATTAATTTACGATCATCATTAAACTGATCGTTAATCTCCGATCAGTTTAACCATCGTAAATTTACGATACTGATCGTTAAAGCCGTGTGATAACGCTAAAAAGCGATACTGTGGTTTAATAAATATGGCCCAAAGATTCATAGCATTGAAAATTATTTCAGGGTTTACTGAGTGGTCAAGTGCTTCTCTGACCAATGAACTAAGGATCAGAATTTTATTATAGTTTAATAAATGAGTAAGGAGTGTTGCTTTTGGTCCTCTTAGAGTTTTGTTAATGTCACATAGGTGTTTACAGAAAGGTAAGAAAGCTTTCAATGTCCAGGCAACTTCCTGCATGACTAGGATCATACACTCATTTTCATTCATAAAACACTTCTTCTCTGGCATACTTCTGATTTTTTCTGATGTTCATTGTTTTTGTTCTAATTATATAAACTTTACAAGAATAATTTTACTGTATGATATGGAAACTATGAATTTAGATAGCTTATTGGTTTTGGGAGGTTAAACATTTAAGAAAATTAGGAATATTTTCAGACTTGCGAACCATGAAATGAATTTAAAATTTCAGATGCCAAATGTGCCAATTTTTGTTCCTTTGACTTCTCTTCTGTCTGCACATTTACGTTCTTAACTGCTTAACTGCTTGTTAATTTGGAGCAAATATGGCTTGTCACTCTCTCACTTACCAGGTAACAAAAGACAATGGTTGCTCCATTCTAACTTTCCAGTGGCATTTCTATTTTATTGAACTAAATTAATTGGCACTTTTTGAGTAAGTCATTGCTGCCAGAATTATCTCATTTTCTTTTGTTATACAACATTAATATATTATACCCAACTCATTCAATGTTAAGTTCATGGGCTGTAACTCTAAGATTGCAATTCTAAGAAAATGCATTTGATTTGTTGCCATGGAAACCCCTTGCTGTAAATGTACCATAATCACATGATAGCCCTGTATCTAAAAAACATTTTTATGGCAAATTTGTATTTAAAGGGCATGTCCACCCTTAAAAATTGTTTTTAATATATTTTTGAAGCAGGTCTTAAGTTGCAAGGGTTAAGGGCATGTCCACCCCCAAAACTAATATCCCCCCCAGTAATGGCCCCACCATGTATGTGTAGTGTAATCCTTACCTCACATCCCAGCTCCATAGGTTCTCCTGTAGACCCCCCCTAAAGTCCCAAAAACTGTCCACCAGGAGAGCAGACTCTGCCGCACCTTGCCTCCGGTAGATATTGCCATGCGTACTGCAGCCCTTCTCCCCCCTCCCTCCCCCTCCCTCTCCCTCCGTTCTACTATCCCCCCCCCCTAGCATAAAACCCCCTTAATATGATGTTCCCCCATGTCTGGCAGCCCCAACCGCATATTTTTTATTTTCCAAAAGCTCCCCAAACTCTTACTTACCTCTCCTCTTTCCTCCGCTGCACTGAATGACCGGCAGCCGCGTCCGTGATTGGCTGCCGCTCAGCCAATCACAGCCGCGACTGCCGTCCCGCCCCTCTGCTTGCATTCTTGCAAGCAGAGGGCCGGCAGTGGGGGGAACAGGGGAGGTAAGTAAGAGTTTGGGGGGCTTTTGGAAAATAAATATATAGCGGTGGGGATGACAAGGGGAAAATAATATTCAAACGATTTTTCCTGACAAATGATCAAAAACTATTGGTCCTATGGTAAAATTCTGACCAAAATATCAACCTGGGAGATCTATCAGACCATGAATATCAACTCTTAATGCTTCAGGGTTGATTTTTTTAGATACTGTAGAAATTGCTTTATAATTGATTTTAAATATTAAGTTGATTTGTCGGGGGGGCAGCACAGTGGACTTTGTATGTTCAGTGGAGTTTGTATGTTCTCCCGTGCTTGCGTGGGTTTCCCCTGGGCACAATCATAAAGACATAATGAAGGTTGTAGTGTCAAATAATGTGCTTAGATTGTAAGCTCTTCGGGGCTGATGTGAATGTGTACATGTAATTGTAAAGCTCTACATAAGATGTTAGCGCTATATAAACCCACAATAATAATAAAAAAATAATAATGACACTAAGAACTTCCGTAGATACACAGCATTTTGCAATTGCCTAGTAACCATAGAAGCCGGTTACTTGACAACGACTGTTACTCCGCTGTAAGAAAAGTTTATATGTGGTTATCTACAGAATGAAAAAAATCTGCAGGTTGATTTTAGACTAATCTCAGTTAATAAAAATTAAAATATAGTAACAGTATATCTGTTTAGATTGTTCCTTGTTATTGTTTTATCATGAAGCATTGATGCCAATAGAAAGGAAACTAATAGACATGGTATCAAAGACAGATTTTAAATAATATACCGTAAACATTTCTTTTTTTATTCTTTTGTCATTGGCAAAAAAGGCACCAGGATATGAGTGAGGCCGTTCCACTGGCGCTTTTAATGGAGTGAACAGATTGCAGTAAGAATGTGATGCTGCTCAGTAAATTAATGACTTATGAAGATAAATGTTTCTTTTCTGCAGTCCCTTCTTGTTGGAATACATTAATGCTACCATTCCTTTGAGGACTAAATTCCTGTGGCACTTTGCATCATATTAACATGTTTTTCTCACACATGAATTGCACTTCAAGCGAGAAATAATAATGTTTCTGCATCCCCCTTGTACGATTTTATTACTGGCAATGAATGAAGTAAATTAACTATTATGGCTAGCATTATTCACTGGGCTGATATTTACCATGATTACTCCAGATAATAAATAAGAGGATGAATATGATGGCTTTAATTTCAGATGTAGATTATCAGAGATTCTTCTGAATAGATTAAGCAGCTATGAATATGTAAATGGAAGCTACAAGTGCGAAGACAAATTTGTACAACCGCACATTACCTAATGTGGATGGATCTAAGAAACTAACATTATGTGCTATCTTACATAAGTAACATTAATGGGAACCTCAAAGACTGTCTAGTTTTATCTCTTATTGGAAGGAGGTACAATACTTTGCAGAAGACCTTTCAATTTTTAGCATTTTATTTCATCACCTGCATTTCCATTAAAGTTTTACATTTTATTCAGTGAAAACACTGGTCCATTAAAAACACTATCCCTTACTTATGTGTTATCTTCTTTGCCCTTTACTTTAAACATTACTTAAGTAGATGTGCAGCTAAACTTCCTCTCTGTTGACTTATACCACAGTTTGACAACCTAGCATGGTCTAGTAAGTGTTCGAAGTGTTAACCGCTGAAGATTTTACCGTTATAGAAGTAAAGAATATTAAAAAAAATGTTGAAATGATTATTTATTAAGTGTATATTTTTATAAAAACACTGTGCAGTAAATATTATTCAGTTCATCAAAAACTTTGTAAAGTAAATTTCTTTTAAAAGGGATTTGGGGCTATATCGGCAGTTTTTTTTACCAAAATTAGTGCAAATCCACACTACCCAATGAATATTAGGTTAGTGTGGGTTTTGCAAAATTTGGGATTTTGTAAATAGCATGGTTTAGCCAATGTAGTAATGGCTAAGTAAAGATTAGTGAACCAATTTTGTGCTAATCTTAATGCCATTCCTACAGTGGTGTATAGAGCCAATGCAGAACTAAAAAAGTTTTGTCTTACCTGACTGTGATTCTACAATGCAGTAAATCTCTGAGAGACTTTAAAGCACGTGGAATCATGGTCAGGTAAGACAAAACCTTTTTAGGTCTGCATCAGCCTTATTGTCTGAAAATATACAATTTGCACTACAAGGTGTGGGGATCATTCCAACTGGCAGAATTCCTTGCTCAACAAACGTTATATATAAATACAAATTATTTGAATTTTTCTTTGGTTACTAAAAGGAAAATAGCCCTTTTATGAAACTATAATATGCACCTACCAGTACTGTGTATTCTGGAAGACAGTTTCACAATTTACTAAAGGAAATGTATTGTGTGAATAAAGTTTTTTAAAAATACAGTAAATGAAAACTATTGGGACAGGGTCGGACACAGTATGTTCGACTAAGGAATTTGCACAAACTCATGGGGGCGGTGCTAAAAATGAGAGGATACAGGAGGAGGAAACCAGCAACTTTCCTGCAGTAAGATTAGTTATGGGCGGATAGAAAACACTTAACATTTAAAGCCACAGCAATCCATAACATCAAGCTGTATTTACAGTGTACTTATCCTACCTCCCTGCCCAGGTACTTTCAATTTTTAAAAAGT
Source organism: Hymenochirus boettgeri (assembly GCA_019447015.1). Lineage (NCBI taxonomy): Eukaryota > Metazoa > Chordata > Amphibia > Anura > Pipidae > Hymenochirus > Hymenochirus boettgeri. The sequence continues at coordinate 171,716,489 of CM033476.1, forward strand.
TACATTTAGAGTATAGTTATTCTTTAATGACCTAAAAATCAAAAAAGAAATTGGAAGCTATATTATACAATATATTTTTTCTAAAAGCTCCATATCCCCATAGAAATGCATCTACAGTGTAAATAGCCCTAACTTGTTGAGTTTGTCTTCATAATTAGTCTTTTCCCTTATTAATTTAATTGCCCTTCTCTGAGCCCTCTCTATTATATATAGTTATATATCTAAAGAATGTTTATTATTTTTGTAAGCAAAATTACAAAACTGTGCTGCATTTTTACAAAAAGACCTTACTGTACTTGTAAAGAGTGATAATATTTTGTCCTGTAAATCTATACAAGATCTATACAAAATTTAAAAGAACAAGACTTGATGTTGCTACCTGCCACTGTTTGCTAAATAAGAAGACTGACATTGTATTATGCTTTGTCCAACAGAAGTTCACTTAGCACAGACCCATTTATAGTAAAGGCTGCAAGATTTTAACCTCAAGTACTTAAACACATTTATCAACATTAATCTATCTGACAGTTTGTTTCCCTTTAGGCAAACTAACTAACTCCTAGCAGCAATCACACATTACTTGTAATTTGAATGCCCAACATAGATGTGTGCCATTTGCAAACACAGAGCCAATTTTATGGGAATACAAAGGTTAGAGAGACATCTTTCCCATGAAAAGGCAGTCAATGCAATTAGGTAGTTAGGATGCTTCATATGGTTTACCTAGACGTCCTTGGAATGTTTTTTTATCTTAATGATCCTAATCGTGTAATAAGGGTCATATAAACCCGCGGTATCGCAAGTTTGTGATACCATGGGTCTTCGTAATGTACGATGTGGCTGTAAATGTACAGCTGCGATAGTACATTTACGGTGAACGGTAATAAATATAAACCGTTTGTTCGTAGAATACCAGTAAACTACCACAATGGTATTCTATGGAGGCTGTAAATCTACTATCCTGGTCGTAGATTTAAGGCCACTATCATACATACATCCACTGTTGTACATTTACGGTAGCAGGCGTAAATGAACGACCGCCGGTAAAGTGCATTATCACTTAAAAGCGATACCTTAAATATGGTCCTTAAACCCCTATGTTTAAAATGTGCTGTTATAATGCATTGTCCAATCTGCCCAGGGGGGGGCTGCATCAGTGACATGCCAGCAAGTAACTGGGCTGCTTTTTGTCTACCTCCTGGATCAACCATGCCCTGCCATGACCCATGCCACTGTCACACACACTGGCGGTTGGGCATCAATGGTATAATATAGTAGTGTTGGAATGTGAATTATCATCTTTTTTCATATATTTTTTTAACCATATCTTTAGCATTTCAATAGTTTTACTGTAATTCGCTAGAGGAGTGTTTCCACACTCCTTCTAATGTATGTTATTTAACAGGCAGATAGCAAACTTTACATGATTAAAGCAGGAATAGGCAACCAGTAGATCTCCAGATGTTTTGAAAACTACTCCTAGACTTCTTTTACAAGCACTCTGTAGTTACAGAATTCGGGAATTTTAGTTTTCAAACATTGGAGATCTACTGGTTGCCTATTCCTGATTTAAAGCAATCCTGTACACTGCACACTGGCATACTTTATAAACAAAAACAGTAATGTATACTAAAACCCTTTGTTTATAAAGTATGCCAGTGTGCAGATAATATAATATTGTATGTGGTAGGAATGTGCATTGATTATCTTTTCTATGTTTGTATAAATGTTTGACCAGATCAGTAGCACTTTCGCTAAATGTAGTTGTAAATTAGCCTTGGAGTGCTTCCACAATCCATCTATTGTATGTATCTATGGGAGGCTTGGTTAAGCTTCCATGTGGTAATAGCACCCCCAACACGCCCCTTTTATGGGAGGTCCTATGCCTTTAATATAAAGCACTGGATGGATGGCCTCTTCCCTCATTTTAAAAAGCCAAAGGGGGGGGGGAGTGAAAGCCTGTTATATGGATCCGTGCACAACTATGAGAAATGCAAAAGTTTGCTAATGGTAATTGAAGTAAAAAGGTTAGAAGTTAGGACCTTCCAGACTGGGGTACCTTGAGTGGTTGGAAGGCTTTTCATTCATGTGATCACAGTAATGTATATTAAAACCCCTTTTGTTTATAAAGTATGCCAGTGTGCAGATAATATGATATTGTATGGGGACTAGGAATGTGCATTGATTATCTTTTCATGTTTGTATAAATGTTGACCAGATCAGTAGCACTTCCGCTAAATGTAGTTGTAAAGTAGCCTAATTGGAGGGCTTCACAATCCTTGTATTGTGTATGTATATATATATATATATATATATATATATATATATATATATATATATATAGTTAGAAATGTATTCACTATATCTTGGATATGAAAAGGTTTTCATACACAATTCAGTTTGCGCGTAGAGCAATGGTTGGAGATACCATTATGGTAATAAAGAAAGCATATATTTTAAAAACTAGCAAAGGCATCATAACAAATTTCAAATCCATATTTATAAATATACAAAATAACTCTTTTTCAATCTAGTAAGTTGTACATTAGAAATAAAGTTCATTGCAAATCTTTTTTAAAATAAAATGAAACGTGATTACAATCCTGTAGCAATAACATTCCACAGACAACATCTTACAGAAAATCCAGGTTTGTTTATGAAGTACTAAACCCATTATTGCACCACATTGACTTAGATTAGAAGCGCAATAGAATGGAATGTGAGCTTTGTGATAACCATTTTGACGAGCGTCATATGTTTAAAGCCAACAGTTTCACTCTCATTGCAAATAATATAAACTTGTATATTTACAGCTGAAGCACGTTATTGTGTTGTTGAGAATCCAACTATGTTAGAAGAACAACTTAATGGCCCATTATTCTCCTTAACCATCATTTCTATTGTGTAAGTCTGCCATATGAACGCTGTATATTCAATCGAGTGTTCTTACAAAAGAAATCAGCCTGGGTTAAATAGCTTTGATTAAAGCATTGCCATTATTGTGCCTTATTAATGCTCAAAGAAAATAGTGTCACTTTTTCATTAGTTTAACTGTTAATGTAATTATGTATTTTCAAAGACATATGTAGTAGGAAGCATATAATAGGAACATTAAATTAACAGTTGTATACATTTTACCGGTTGTAAATATGATAAGTGCCTCAAGATACAATTATGTAGAGCCCAGTCTTTTATTCTTCATTGATAGAATTGCCTGGAAATAAGAATGAATCCTAATACTGATACGTTCATGATAGTCCCGGGTTTTTGTCTTTAGTAATTTGCATGTTTGCATGACAAATGGCTCATAAAACTGTTACAAGGCAGAATGGAAAGATAAATGAGATTGACATTTGTTAATATTGTAAACACCATTTGTCGGAAGTGATTGGTGATATTGAAATTCCTTCTGCGTGTATCAAAAAGAACAACAATCTGTATAACATTAACATCTGTCGGCATAACACAAACATTGGTATGACTAATTTCTTTAATGATTAAGCCATGAAATATAAAAAGCTAAACAAATTCCACTTTGCTTTTTCCTAGATTTTGTGAGATTTAGAAAAGGGAATTACTTTTTTATGCATTCATCTAACTGAATATAGTTACTATATTTATATGATTTATATTCTGCCATTTTGCTAAACTGGATCACATATTGTAATAAACATTTAGTAGGAATGTACAGGGTTAGACAAAGGTCCTTTGATGCTATGGGTAAAGGGTAAAGCTGTTGGGTAGGCACTCTACTCACAGGAGAGAGATGAGACTTTCTCGTTCACTTGGAAAGTAAGTGTGCCGTTTTAAGGAAATAGAATAACCAAGCAGGAAACACATGCAAAATTTTAAATATTTGATTGAAGGGGTACTAAATATATCAGAGCAACACAGCAAACTTTGGGGGGGTCACATCCATTTGACAGGTCAGGGAGGGTGACCGACCTGAAACATTGTTTTTTTTGCTGTGGTATTTTGCAAAATACATCCAATATTTAGAATATTCAGGCACTAGTTGCTTTGATCGATAAATGCTATAACATTAATCTTTAATGGGCATGTCCACCAAAATCAAACTTTTAATATAATGTAGCTCCCCCTGTCCAGACCTAAATGCTGCATTAGTTCTTTAAAATCAAATTCGAAGCATACTTACATGCCTTCACTTCTGTGGTGCAGTCCTCGCGGCTTCGTTTGCAGGAAGGATCGGCCGTGGCATCTGTGATTGGCTAAGAGGCAGTCACAAAGGTATGTAAGTATGATTCAGATTGATTTTTTTAAAAAAATAATGCAGGGTTTGGGTCTGGGCAGCTACTAAAGGATTAGATGGTCGCAGAGGATGGATTCAGATGGTGGGAGGAAGAGGGGAAAGGACTTCCCTGCACATGCCTGAAACAACTGAGCCGACGCACACAGAGGCAGAACCTTTCCCACATGAAGACAGTCCTACTCCTCAGTTTCCTGGACTTTAGGTAAAAATCATTTTAAAGGGCATCTATACGAAAAAATGCATTTTTTATATTGACCATGTTGGAAACTATTATTCTTCCCAACCACCACTGCATCATTTGTTGATCTGCCCCCTATTTCTTTAGATATCCAATCTAAAACTTCTTTTATTTCAGCTGTCAATCAAGTTCCTTGCTCTCCAAAACTATTCTTCTGTGAGAGTTTTACTGTAGCTGGAATGGTGACAGAGTTTTGACAGTTGGAATGCTGTGTGCTGTGTGCAGGCTTGACAGTTGGTTTGTGGGGGAAAAAGCCAGGTCGGATGGAAGTGGGAGTTGATAAAAAAGGGAGGGGGGATACTGCTCTAAACAAAATGTGTGCTGGATCAAAGGCATGCAGCAACACAGGCAAATCAAGTGCTACTTAAATGTATTCAATTATAGATTAAGATGAGGCAAAGTCATTTTTTTCAGTATAGTGTCCCTTTAAAACACAGGGGTTCAGTAGTAGCTTAAATTATATTTTTAGGGTGGACGTAACCTTTAAAAATCACTTTGAAAGGCAAGTTATAAGTTATTTAAATTACCAGTGTCTGGGTCCCAAAAAAGTATTTAAGTCTTTATATAAAAATGGAGCAGCACCTTCTTATAACAGAAGGCATCATGCAGTCTCATACAATATGAATAGCATTGCCCACAAATCTAAGAAACAAGAAGTAATTTCTTACTCCCAGGTTCCCAGAGTAAGGGCGGAGATATGCAAAATTCTCCTTTATGTCCCTTGGCTTATGCATGTGTCCAGAACCGCCGGCTAATAACATGCTACATAGCCTATTGGATAGAGCCAATCATCTGACTTGCAGACATGACATGTTTCGATCTTGTTAAATCTCGTCAGTGCAAGATACAGATTCATGGCTCTATGGGGTAGGACTTGGGAGCACAATAGACAATATATTGTGCAATTAGTCTTTAAATAAAGACCTATTGCATTCTTTAAACATTTATATCCACTGTGAAAGGCTAAAGCATCTTTTGAAATTCCAGAATAAAGTAGAAAATTAACTAGTTTGTTTACTTCGTTGCTTACAATAACACAAGAGTACCGGTATTATTTGATTTATTTATTCATTTTCCAACATTTTCCAAACTGGACAGATCTCTCCCTTAACCAGCTGAAATTGCACACAGAGGAACTCATTTATGGTGAGCCGCAACCTCACAATCTCTTCGTAGAGTCACGCAAACATATTAGTCTCACAACATCACCTCTGCAGCTACCACAAACAATTTAATATTGTGCCAGCTGTATTTTTAGTGTGACTTCTTTAACACCAGCACGAAGCTGACATTAAAGTTGTGCTGCTGGGCTGACCAAAATTATATTCACCCGGAGCCATACACATGTCTAATTTCAACGTCTGATCCACAACATTTCTGGTTTTAAGTGGTCAAAATTTTGGAACTACCATATTGAAATGTCACCAGTGGTTTCAGCTGAAAAGTTTATGTCAGAACCAGTATTTTTGATCTGAAAACAAGGTTCAGGTCAAAACTCTGGTTCATCCCTATAGATTAGTCCTAATTTAGCTCAGGTAATCAATACATTTAGGATTATATTGTATAATACTGGAAATCTGTTTAAAACTGTGGCCACATTCACTAACCCCTAAAGGACATGTCCAGCAATAAAATTCAATTTTACTAATGTGCTTGTGAAGGTTCTCATTCATCCAGGTCATGGTATATCTGTTGTATCAATTAGATCAACTGGACTTGAAATGTAGTTCTTGAAGACGTTTCGCTAGTCATCCGACTGGCTTTCTCAATTCAGAATGACTTGTACAAGAATCTGTGGCAATTATGTACCCTGGAAAATCCCAATTAGCATATCACAGCCAGTGTTAGGTGTGATTAGATAGTGGCTAGAGGTGTTATAGGAACGCCCAGAGTAAGGTGTTTAAAACAGCATTGTACATGGCAGACAGTTGGTGTCGAACCCCCCCACCTCTATTTAGGCTTGGTTTCTTATTTTCACATAAAGTGGCCTCCTTAACACCTCTCTTGAACCAGTCACGTTCCTTCGCCAGTATGTTAACATTACAATCTTCAAAGGTATGTCCTTTATCCTTAAGATGCAGATACACGGTGAGTCCTGACCGAGGATTGGCTCTTCTGCTGGGCCATACGTTGATGCAGTTGCTGTTTGGTCTCCCCCACAACAAATCAGAGCATTCTTCACTGCACGCACCGCATATATGATGCGCTTTTTTGTGTTTTGGTATTGGGTCTTGGATGTACCAATTGCTGCCTCAGGTGTTGTTCGGTTTAAAGCAGACAGGATACGAGTTTTTTTGAAAATTCTTCTTAATTTCTAGAGACCCTGCTACATATGGATGACCATGTTCTTCCTCCTGTCTTGCTTTCCCCTTCACTGTTGGTATTTGTGTTCTTTTCTTTCCTTCTATCTTTTGACAAAGGCCCGTCTGGATATCCACAAGTTTTAAGGGCTCCTCTGAGATGTTTCATTTCTTTACCTTCGCCTCTGTGCTAGTGGGATGTTCTCGGCTCTGTGTTGCAGGGTTCTGATGACACCCAGCTTGTGATCTAAAGGGTGGTGGGAGTCAAACATCAAATACTGATCTGTGTGTGTTGGTTTTCTGTAAACCTCTACTTCCAGTTTACCATTTTCCTTAACTTCTACCAAGCAGTCCAAGAAAGCCAGTTTGTTGTTTTGTACCTCTTCCCTTGTGAATTTAATGTTTGGTCCACCGCATTAATGTTTCTGTGAAAGCTTGTACTTCCTTCTGGTGGATTTTAACCCAGGTGTCATCAACATATCTGAACCAGTGGCTGGGTGCTATGCCCTTAAAGGTATTAAGCGCGTGTTTCTACTCCTCCATGAAAGGTTGGCCAAATAGGTGAAACTGGAGATCCCATAGCACATCCATGTTTTGCTTATAGAACTTATCCCTGTATTTGAAATAGGTGGTATTCAGGCACAAGTCCAACAAGGAACACACCTGTTCTGGGTTGAGATCAGTTCTGCTGGTAAGAGTGCTGTCTGGCCCAGCCGTTTTCTCACCATGTAACAGCCTCCTGGTGGGTATACAAGTGAAGAGAGAGTCACATCATAGGACACCATAGTTTTCTTCTACACCGAGTACTATATTTCAATCTTGTGGTGAAATCCTGAGAGTTCTGGATGTGATGCTTAGAACTTCCCACCAAAGGTCCTAAGATGTTAGCTAGATATTTTGCCACTTGTATGTTACAGAGTTCATGCTGCTGACTATAGGTCTTAGTGGGGCCCCTTCCTTATGTATCTTTGGGAGTCCATATATGCATGGAGTGCCTCACCAGGGTAGAGGCGATGAACATTGCTCGGTCAATGGCTTTATCCTTTGAAGCTGTTGTAGTAAGTCTATGACTCTTTTCTTGTAACGGCTGGTGGGATCCCTTGTTAAAGCCCTCATATGTGTTGTTATCGGCCAGGAGCATGGTCACCTTATCATGGTAGTCTGAGTGTGTTGAGTACCACTGTGCATCTTCCTTTATCTGCCGGTAGAATGGTGATACTGGAATTATTTGAGGGATGTTAGGGCTTCTTTCCTGTGTAGTAGGTTAGATGAAGGAGTTTTAGCACTGGCTAAGGCTGCAGATCATTAAGGCGAAGTTGTTCTGCCTCACTCTGTGATACTTATTACTGTGGATAGAGGCTTCTTGTGGCTGCTATAATATCCACCACAGGGGTGGCTTTAGGGGTGATGGCAAATTCAAGCCTTACCAAGGACTTCCATTTCTGGCTGGGTCAGGGTCCTGTTAGACAAGTTTCTCACCCATTCCACCTTGTTTGATGAAGTGACACTTCCCTCCTTTGTATCCAAGGTAGTTGTTCTCCTTTGGGCTGTTCTGGGATGACAAAATAGAGAACTTGTTCTGTTGCCTTGTTTGCCTTACAGTGCTGAGAAAGCTGTGCGTTGTTTGGTGAACCCCATCCTCTTTCCCAGATGGACACAGGTAGCTGTGAGGCCAGGTTCTGTTCTAGTTGACTAATGTTGTGGCATAAAGCATCGACTGTAAAATGTGTTGTCGTACCCGTTCACTTAGGAGCTGTGTTTGAGCTTTTGCAGTATGCTGTTGGCTCTGATGCCTTTAACCGTGGAATCCAGACGTATAATGCATGGTACTAGCCTTGTTGTCTGCATCGGAGGTTAAATCGCAGGTGGTTTCTGTAGTCTGCCAATTCCTTGCTGTCTTTTCATATTGCCGTACAAGTTTGAGGGTTTTCTCCCCAAAATGATTAGAAATATGTAATTGTAATGTTAACATACTGGCGAAGGAACGTGACTGGTTCAAGAGAGGTGTTAAGGAGGCCATTTATGTGAAAATAAAGAAACCAAGCCTAAATAGAGGTGGGGGGGTTCGACACCAAAGTCTGCCAGTACAATGCTGTTTTAACACCTACCTGGGCGTTCCTAAACACCTCTAGCCACTATCTAATCACACCCAACACCTGGCTGTGATATCTAATTGGGATTTTCCAGGGTACATAATTGCCACAGATTCTTGTACAAGTCATTCTGAATTGAGAAAGCCAGTGGATGACTAGCGAAACGTCTTCAAGAACTACATTTCAAGTCCAGTTGATCTAATTGAATACAACAGATATAATTTTACTAATGGTTTAAGCACCCCCCAAACCCCATTTTCATTTTACTTACCTTCCTCAAAAATGCCCCTAAAGATCATAACCAGATCGTGTCCCCCGCCGTCTTCTGCTGGTCATGGTGTCAGTCTAAGTTGCGCTGGTGACATCACGGCCAATAGCCGTGACCAGGAAGTGCCTCACAAACCAGCTACAGTAGCAACAGCAGCAGGAGGCAGCAAGAGACCAGTTCTTTCTAAGTACTCAGGGGCATCTTTGGGGAAGGTAAGTAAAATAAAAATGGGGGTTAGGAGGGTGGTGGGGGTGCTGCATCTATAGGTAAAATAACATTTTATGGCTGGACAGCCCTTAAGTTATACCTACCCTTATTCAATTGCAAACTTTTTGATAAAACATAAAATTTATGCATTCTTTCCTTCTTAAAAGAAGCACACATGTACTACAGAAAGAACCTTTGGAAACACACATTAATGGACCTTAAAGGGCATCTCCACCCTCTAATGATTTTTTGATATAATGTTGGGCATCGCTTCCCACCCCCAACCGCTATGATAGAATCAGAACTTTGACCCTGCTCCCTGCTTGCTGGAACTAGCTAACAGGCTGGACCGGCAGACCTATAGATTGTAAGCTCTATGGGCCCAGGACCTCCTTTCCTCCTGTGGCAAGGCTCTAGTACTAGTTAATTATATATTTTATCATTTATATTTATGTACTAAACTATTTATGTATTTGTTCCCCTTATATGACTTTTTTGTATTTTGTATTGTACCGCGCTGCGGTTCCCAAGTGGTGCTTTATAAATAAATACAAACTATACATATCAAAACCATGGGGGGATCAGGAGGGGAGAAAGGGCTCCCCTGTGCATGCCAATGTTTTTCAGGGGACAAGGAGGAGGCAGAAACATTTTCAAAGGAAGACACCTCCCACTTTTTAGTTTCCTGGACTTTGGACAAGCACTGCAGGAGAACCATAAGGAGCTGAGGTGTAAGGTAAGGATTTTTTTAAACTACACAGGGGCCAATAGTGGGTTAAATTTTATTTTGGGGGATGGACATGCCCTTTAAGTCCTGAATTTTTGAAGCAGGTCTTAAGTTGCAAGGGTTAAAGGGCATGTCCACCCCCAAAACTATAATCCCCCCCAGTAATGGCCCCACCATGTAGTGTAGTGTAATCCTTCCTCACATCCCAGCTCCATAGGGTTCTCCTGTAGACCCCCCCTAAAGTCCAAAAACTGTCCACCAGGAGGCTAGAGGACTTGCCTGCTACCTTGCCTCCGGTAGATATTTGCCATGCGTACTGCAGAGCCCTCTCCCCCCTCCCTCCCCCTCCCTCTCCCTCCCGTTCTACTATCCCCCCCCCCCTAGCATAAAACCCCCTTATATGATGTTCCCCCATGTCTGGCAGCCCCAACCGCATATTTTTATTTTCCAAAGCTCCAAACTCTTACTTACCTCTCCTCTTTCCTCCGCTGCACTGAATGACCGGCAGCCGCGTCCGTGATTGGCTGGCGCTCAGCCAATCACAGACGCGACTGCCGGTCCCGCCCTTGCTTGCATTCTTGCAAGCAGAGGGCGGCAGTCGGCGGGAGGAACGAGGGGAGGTAAGTAAGAGTTTGGGGGGCTTTTGGAAAATAAAAATATGCGGTTGGGGCTGCCAGGACATTGGGGGGAAGGGAACAAATCATCAGGACTTAAAGGGCATGTCCATCCCCCAAAATAAAATTTAACCCACTATTGGCCCCACTGTGTAGTTTAAAAAAATCCTTACCTTACACCTCAGCTCCTTATGGTTCTCCTGCAGTGCTTGTCCAAAGTCCAGGAAACTAAAAAGTGGGAGGTGTCTTCCTGTGAAAATGTTTCTGCCTCCTCCTTGTCCCCTGAAAGAACAGTGGCATGCACAGGGGAGCCCTTTCTCCCCTCCTGATCCCCCCATGGTTTTGATATGTATAGTTTGTATTTATTTATAAAGCACCACTTGGGAACGCAGCGCTGTACAATAACAAAATACAAAAAAAGTCATATAAGGGGAACAAATACATAAATAGTTTAGTACATAAATATAAATGATAAAATATATAATTAACTAAGTACTAGAGCCTTGCCACAGGAGGAAAGGAGGTCCTGGGCCCATAGAGCTTACAATCTATAGGTCTGCCGGTCCAGCCTGTTAGCTAGTTCCAGCAAGCAGGGAGCAGGGTCAAAGTTCTGATTCTATCATAGCGGTTGGGGGTGGGAAGCGATGCCCAACATTATATCAAAAAATCATTTAGAGGGTGGAGATGCCCTTTAAGGTCCATTAATGTGTGTTTCCAAAGGTTCTTTCTGTAGTACATGTGTGCTTCTTTTAAGAAGGAAAGAATGCATAAATTTTATGTTTTATCAAAAAGTTTGCAATTTGAATAAGGGTAGGTATAACTTAAGGGCATGTCCAGCCATAAAATGTTATTTTACCTATAGATGCAGCACCACCACCACCCTCCTAACCCCCATTTTTATTTTACTTACCTTCCCCAAAGATGCCCCTGAAGGTACTTAGAAGAACTGGTCTCTTGCTGCCTCCTGCTGCTGTTGCTACTGTAGCTGGTTTGTGAGGCACTTCCTGGTCACGGCTATTGGCCGTGATGTCACCAGCGCAACATTAGACTGACAGCCATGACCAGCAGAAGAGCGGCGGGGGACACGATCTGGTTATGATCTTTAGGGGCATTTTTGAGGAAGGTAAGTAAAATGAAAATGGGGTTTGGGGGGTGCTTAAACCATTAGTAAAATTGAATTTTATTCATCTAGATCAACTGGACTTGAAATGTTAGTTCTTGAAGACGTTCGCTAGTCATCCGACTGGCTTTCTCAATTCAGAATACTTGTACAAGATCTGTGGCAATTATGTACCCTGGAAAATCCCAATTAGCATATCACAGCCAGGTGTTAAGGGTGTGATTAGATAGTGGCTAAGAGGTGTTATAGGAACGCCCAGAGTAAGGTGTTAAAACAGCATTGTACATGGCAGACAGTTGGTGTCGAACCCCCCCACCTCTATTTAGGCTTGGTTTCTTTTATTTTCACATAAATGGCCCCTTAACACCTCTCTTGAACCAGTCACGTTCCTTCGCCAGTATGTTAACATTACAATTACATATTTCTAATCATTTTGGGAGAAAACCCTCAAACTTGTACGGCAATATGAAAGACAGCAAGGAATTGGCAGACAACAGAAACCCCCTGCGATTTAACCTCCGATGCAGACAACAAAGGCTAGTACCATGCAGTATACGTCTGGATTCCACGGTTAAAGGCATCAGAGCCAAACAGATACTGCAAAAGGCTCAAACACAGCTCCTAAGTGAACGGGTACGACAGACACACTTTTACAGTCGATGCTTTAATCACAACATTAGTCAACTAGAACAGAACCTGGCCTCAACGCTACCTGTGTCCATCTGGGAAAGAGGATGGGGTTCACCAAACAAGCACAGCTTTCCAGCACTGTAAGGCAAACAAAGGCAACAAACAAGTTCTCTATTTTGTCATCCCAGAACAGCCACAGGAGACAACTACCTTGGATACAAAGGAGGGAAGTGTCACTTCATCAAACAAGGTGGAATGGGTGAGAAACTTGTCTAACAGGACCCTGACCCAGCCAAATGGAGTCCTTGGTAAGGGCTTGAATTTTGCCATCCCCCTAAAGCCACCCCTGTGTGGGATATTATAGCAGCCACAGAAGCCTCTATCCACAGTAATAAGTATCACAGAGTGAGGCAGAACAACTTCGCCTTAAGGTATCTGCAGCCTTAGCCAGTGCTAAAACTCCTTCATCTAACCTGACTACACAGGAAAGAAGAGCCTTAACATCCCTCAAGATAGATTCCAGTATCACCATTCTACCGGCAGATAAAGGAAGATGCACGTGGTACTCAACACCTCAGACTACCATGATAAGGTGACCATGCTCCTGGCCGATAACAACACATATGAGGCTTTAACAAGGGATCCCACCAGCCGTTACAAGAAAAGAGTCATAGACTTACTACAACAGCTTCAAAAGGATAAAGCCATTGACCGAGCAATGTTCATCGCCTCTACCCTGGTGAGGCCATCCATGCATATATGGACTCCCAAAGATACATAAGGAAGGGCCCCACTAAGACCTATAGTCAGCAGCATGAACTCTGTAACATACAAGGTGGCAAAATATCTAGCTAACATCTTAGGACCTTTGGTGGGAAGTTCTAAGCATCACATCCAGAACTCTCAGGATTTCACCAACAAGATTGAAATATAGTACTCGGTGTAGAAGAAAACTATGGTGTCCATGATGTGACTTCTCTCTTCACTTGTATACCCACCAAGGAGGCTGTTGACATGGTGAGAAAACGGCTGGGCCAAGACAGCACTCTTACCAGCAGAACTGATCTCAACCCAGAACAGGTGTGTTCCTTGTTGGACTTGTGCCTGAATACCACCTATTTCAAATACAGGGATAAGTTCTATAAGCAAAAACATGGATGTGCTATGGGATCTCCAGTTTCACCTATTGTGCCAACCTTTACATGGAGGAGGTAAACACAGGCGCTTAATACCTTTAAGGGCATAGCACCCAGCCACTGGTTCAGATATGTTGATGACACCTGGGTTAAAATCCACCAGAAGAAGTACAAGCTTTCACAGAACACATTAATGCGGTGGACCAAACATTAAATTCACAAGGGAAGAGGTACAAAACAACAAACTGGCTTTCTTGACTGGCTTGGTAGAAGTTAAGGAAAATGGTAAACTGAAGTAGAGGTTTACAGAAAACCAACACACACAGATCAGTATTTGATGTTTGACTCCCACCACCCTTAGATCACAAGCTGGGTGTCATCAGAACCCGCAACACAGAGCCGAGAAACATCCCCACTAGACACAGAGGCGAAGGCTAAAGAAATGAAACATCTCAGAGGAGCCCTTAAAACTTGTGGATATCCAGACTGGGCCTTTGTCAAAAGAAGTAGAAGGAAAGAAAAGACACAAATACCAACAGTGAAGGGGAAAAGCAGACAGGAGAAGAACATGGTCATCCATATGTAGCAGGGTCTCTGAGAAATTAAGAAGAATTTTCAAAAACATCGTATCCCTGTCTGCTTAAACCGAACAACACCTGAGGCAGCAATTGTACATCCAAAAAACCCAACCAAAACACAAGAAAAGCGACATCATATATGCGGTGCAGTGCAGTGAAGAATGCTCTGATTTGTATGTGGGGGAGACCAAACAGCAACTGCATCAACGTATGGCCCAGCACAGAAGAGCACTTCCTCGGGTCAGGACTCAGCCGTGTATCTGCATCTTAAGGATAAGGACATACCTTTGAAGATTGTAATGTTAACATACTGGCGAAGGAACGTGACTGGTTCAAGAGAGGTGTTAAGGAGGCCATTTATGTGAAAATAAAGAAACCAAGCCTAAATAGAGGTGGGGGGGTTCGACACCAACTGTCTGCCATGTACAATGCTGTTTTAACACCTTACTCTGGGCGTTCCTATAACACCTCTTAGCCACTATCTAATCACACCCTTAACACCTGGCTGTGATATGCTAATTGGGATTTTCCAGGGTACATAATTGCCACAGATTCTTGTACAAGTCATTCTGAATTGAGAAAGCCAGTCGGATGACTAGCGAAACGTCTTCAAGAACTACATTTCAAGTCCAGTTGATCTAATTGAATACAACAGATATACCATGACCTGGATGAATGAGAACCTTCACAAGCACATTAGGTAACTGAATTTTATTGCTGGACATGTCCTTTAAGGGGTTAGTGAATGTGGCCACAGTTTTAAACAGATTTCCAGTATTATACAATATAATCCTAAATGTATTGATTTACCTGAGCTAAATTAGGACTAATCTATAGGGATGAACCAGAGTTTTGACCTGAACCTTGTTTTCAGATCAAAAATACTGGTTCTGACATAAACATTTTCAGCTGAAACCACTGGTGACATTTCAATATGGTAGTTCCAAAATTTTGACCACTTAAAACCAGAAATGTTGTGGATCAGACGTTGAAATTAGACATGTGTATGGCTCCGGGTGAATATAATTTTGGTCAGCCCAGCAGCACAACTTTAATGTCAGCTTCGTGCTGGTGTTAAAGAAGTCACACTAAAAATACAGCTGGCACAATATTAAATTGTTTGTGGTAGCTGCAGAGGTGATGTTGTGAGACTAATATGTTTGCGTGACTCTACGAAGAGATTGTGAGGTTGCGGCTCACCATAAATGAGTTCCTCTGTGTGCAATTTCAGCTGGTTAAGGGAGAGATCTGTCCAGTTTGGAAAATGTTGGAAAATGAATAAATAAATCAAATAATACCGGTACTCTTGTGTTATTGTAAGCAACGAAGTAAACAAACTAGTTAACTTTCTACTTTATTCTGGAATTTCAAAAGATGCTTTAGCCTTTCACAGTGGATATAAATGTTTGAAAGAATGCAATAGGTCTTTATTTAAAGACTAATTGCACAATATATTGTCTATTGTGCTCCCAAGTCCTACCCCATAGAGCCATGAATCTGTATCTTGCACTGACGAGATTTAACAAGATCGAAACATGTCATGTCTGCAAGTCAGATGATTGGCTCTATCCAATAGGCTATGTAGCATGTTATTAGCCGGCGGTTCTGGACACATGCATAAGCCAAGGGACATAAAGGAGAATTTTGCATATCTCCGCCCCTTACTCTGGGTAACCTGGGAGTAAGAAATTACTTCTTGTTTCTTAGATTTTGTGGGCAATGCTATTCATATTGTATGAGACTGCATGATGCCTTCTGTTATAAGAAGGTGCTGCTCCATTTTTATATAAAGACTTAAATACTTTTTTGGGACCCAGACACTGGTAATTTAAATAACTTATAACTTGCCTTTCAAAGTGATTTTTAAAGGTTACGTCCACCCTAAAAATATAATTTAAGCTACTACTGAACCCACTGTGTGGTTTAAAGGGACACTATACTGAAAAAAATGACTTTGCCTCATCTTAATCTATAATTGAATACATTTAAGTAGCACTTGATTTGCCTGTGTTGCTGCATGCCTTTGATCCAGCACACATTTTGTTTAGGAGCAGTATCCCCCCTCCCTTTTTTTATCAACTCCCACTTCCATCCGACCTGGCTTTTTCCCCCACAAACCAACTGTCAAGCCTGCACACAGCACACAGCATTCCAACTGTCAAAACTCTGTCACCATTCCAGCTACAGTAAAACTACTCACAGAAGAATAGTTTTGGAGAGCAAGGAACTTGATTGACAGCTGAAATAAAAGAAGTTTTAGATTGGATATCTAAAGAAATAGGGGGCAGATCAACAAAATGATGCAGTGGTGGTTGGGAAGAATAATAGTTTCCAACATGGTCAATATAAAAAAATGCATTTTTTCGTATAGATGCCCTTTAAAATGATTTTTACCTAAAGTCCAGGAAACTGAGGAGTAGGAGCTGTCTTCATGTGGGAAAGGTTTCTGCCTCTGGTGCGTCGGCTCAGTTGTTTCAGGCATGTGCAGGGAAGTCCTTTCCCCTCTTCCTCCCACCATCTGAATCCATCCTCTGCGACCATCTAATCCTTTTAGTAGCTGCCCAGACCCAAACCCTGCATTATTTTTTTAAAAAAAATCAATCTGAATCATACTTACATACCTTTGTTGACTGCCTCTTAGCCAATCACAGATGCCACGGCCGATCCTTCCTGCAAACGGAGCCGCGAGGACTGCACCACAGAAGTGAAGGCATGTAAGTATGCTTCGAATTTGATTTTTAAAGAACTAATGCAGCATTTAGGTCTGGACAGGAGGGAGCTACATTATATTAAAAGTTTGATTTTGGGGTGGACATGCCCATTAAAGATTAATGTTATAGCATTTATCTGATCAAAGCAACTAGTGCCTGAATATTCTAAATATTGGATGTATTTTGCAAAATACCACAGCAAAAAAAACAATGTTTCAGGTCGGTCACCCTCCCTGACCTGTCAAATGGATGTGACCCCCCCAAAGTTTGCTGTGTTGCTCTGATATATTTTAGTACCCCTTCAATCAAATATTTAAAATTTTGCATGTGTTGTCCTGCTTGGTTATTCTATTTCCTTAAAAACGGCACACTTACTTTCCAAGTGAACGAGAAAGTCTCATCTCTCTCCTGTGAGTAGAGTGCCTACCCAACAGCTTTTACCCTTTACCCATATGCATCAAAGGACCTTTGTCTAACCCTGTACATTCCTACTAAATGTTTATTACACATATGTGATCCAGTTTAGCAAAATGGCAGAATATAAATCATATAAATATAGTAACTATATTCAGTTAGATGAATGCATAAAAAAGTAATTCCCTTTTCTAAATCTCACAAAATCTAGGAAAAAGCAAAGTGGAATTTGTTTAGCTTTTTATAATTTCATGGCTTAATCATTAAAAGAAATTAGTCATACCAATGTTTGTGTTATGCCGACAGATGTTAATGTTATACAGATTGTTGTTCTTTTTGATACACGCAGAAGGAATTTCAATATCACCAATCACTTCCGACAAATGGTGTTTACAATATTAACAAATGTCAATCTCATTTATCTTTCCATTCTGCCTTGTAACAGTTTTATGAGCCATTTGTCATGCAAACATGCAAATTACTAAAGACAAAAACCCGGGACTATCATGAACGTATCAGTATTAGGATTCATTCTTATTTCCAGGCAATTCTATCAATGAAGAATAAAAGACTGGGCTCTACATAATTGTATCTTGAGGCACTTATCATATTTTACAACCGGTAAAATGTATACAACTGTTAATTTAATGTTCCTATTATATGCTTCCTACTACATATGTCTTTGAAAATACATAATTACATTAACAGTTAAACTAATGAAAAAGTGACACTATTTTCTTTGAGCATTTATAAGGCACAATAAAATGGCAATGCTTTAATCAAAGCTATTTAACCCAGGCTGATTTCTTTTGTAAGAACACTCTTGAGATCTGAATACAGCGTTCATATAGGCAGGACTTTTACACAATAGAAATGATGGTTAAGGAGAATAATGGGCCATTAAGTTGTTCTTCTAACATAGTTGGATTCTCAACAACACAATAACGTGCTTCAGCTGTAAATATACAAGTTTATATTATTTGCAATGAGAGCGAAACTGTTGGCTTTAAACATATGACGCTCGTCAAAATGGTTATCACAAAGCTCACATTCCATTCTATTGCGCTTCTAATCTAAGTCAATGTGGTGCAATAATGGGTTTAGTACTTCATAAACAAACCTGGATTTTCTGTAAGATGTTGTTATCTGTGGAATGTTATTGCTACAGGATTGTAATCACTGTTTCATTTTATTTTAAAAAAAGATTTTGCAATGAACTTTATTTCTAATGTACAACTTACTAGATTGAAAAAGAGTTATTTTGTAATATTTATAAATATGGATTTGAAATTTGTTATGATGCCTTTGCTAGTTTTTAAAATATATGCTTTCTTTTATTACCATAATGGTATCTCCAACCATTGCTCAAACTGAATTGTGTATGAAAACCTTTTCATATCCAAGATATAGTGAATACATTTCTAACTATATATATATATATATATATATATATATATATATATATATATATATATACATACACAATACAAGGATTGTGGAAGCCCTCCAATTAGGCTACTTTACAACTACATTTAGCGGAAGTGCTACTGATCTGGTCAAACATTTATACAAACATAGAAAAGATAATCAATGCACATTCCTAGTCCCCATACAATATCATATTATCTGCACACTGGCATACTTTATAAACAAAAGGGGTTTTAATATACATTACTGTGATCACATGAATGAAAAGCCTTCCAACCACGTCAAGGTAACCCCAGTCTGGAAGGTCCTAACTTCTAACCTTTTTACTTCAATTACCATTAGCAAACTTTTGCATTTCTCATAGTTGTGCACTGGATCCATATAACAGGCTTTCACGTCCCCCCCAGCTTTTTGGCTTTTTAAAATGAGGGAAGAGGCCATCCATCCAGTGCTTTATATTAAAGGCATAGGACCTCCCATAAAAGGGGCGTGTTGGGGGTGCTATTACCACATGGAAGCTTAACCAAGCCTCCCAATAGATACATACAATAGATGGATTGTGGAAGCACTCCAAGGCTAATTTACAACTACATTTAGCGAAAGTGCTACTGATCTGGTCAAACATTTATACAAACATAGAAAAGATAATCAATGCACATTCCTTAGCCACATACAATATTATATTATCTGCACACTGGCATACTTTATAAACAAAGGGGTTTTAGTATACATTACTGTTTTTGTTTATAAAGTATGCCAGTGTGCAGTGTACAGGATTGCTTTAAATCAGGAATAGGCAACCAGTAGATCTCCAGATATTTGAAAACTAAAATTCCCAGAATTCTGTAACTACAGAGTGCTTGTAAAAGAATGCTAGGAGTAGTTTTCAAAACATCTGGAGATCTACTGGTTGCCTATTCCTGCTTTAAATCATGGTAAAGTTTGACCTATCTGCCTGTTAAATAACATACATTAGAAGGAGTGTGGAAACACTCCTCTAGCGAAATTACAGTAAAAAACTATTGAAATGCTAAAGATATGGTTAAAAAAATTATATGAAAAAAGCATGATAATTCACATTCCAACACTACATATATTATACCATTGATGCCCAACCGCCAGTGTGTGTGACAGTGGCATGGGTCATGGCAGGGCATGGTTGATCCAGGAGGTAGACAAAAAGCAGCCCAGTTACTTGCTGGCATGTCACTGATGCAGCCCCCACCCTGGGCCAGATTGGACAATGCATTAAACAGCACATTTTAAACATAGGGGTTTAAGGACCATATTTAAGGTATCGCTTTTAAGTGATAATGCACTTTACCGGCGGTCGTTCATTTACGCCTGCTACCGTAAATGTACAACAGTGGATGTAAATGTATGATAGTGGCCTTAAATCTACGACCAGGATAGTAGATTTACAGCCTCCATAGAATACCATTGTGGTAGTTTACTGGTATTCTACGAACAAACGGTTGTATATTTATTACCGTTCACCGTAAATGTACTATCGCAGCTGTACATTTACAGCCACAGTCGTACATTAACGAAGACCCATGGTATCACAAACTTGCGATACCGCGGGTTTATAAATGACCCTTAGTTACACGATTAGGATCATTAAGATAAAAAAACATTCCAAGGACGTCTAGGTAAACCAAGTATGAAGCATCCTAACTACCTAATTGCATTGACTGCCTTTTCATGGGAAAGATGTCTCTCTAACCTTTGTATTCCCAATAAAATTGGCTCTGTGTTTGCAAATGGCACACATCTATGTTGGGCATTCAAATCTACAAGTAATGTGTGATTGCTGCTAGGAGATTTAGTTAGTTTGCCTAAATGGGAAACAAACTGTCAGATAAGATTTAAGGTTGATAAATGTGTTTAAGTACTTGAGGTTAAAAATCATTGCAGCCTTTACTATAAATGGGTCTGTGCTAAGTGAACTTCTGTTGGACAAAGCAATATACAATGTCAGTCGTCTTATTTAGCAAACAGTGGCAGGTAGCAACATCAAGTCTTGTTCTTTTAAATTTTGTATAGATCTTGTATAGATTTACAGGACAAAATATTATTCACTCTTTACAAAGTACAGGTAAGGTCTTTTTGTAAAAATGCAGCACAGTTTTGTAATTTTGCTTACAAAAATAATAATACATTCTTTAGAATATATAACTATATATAATTAGAGAAGGCTCAGAGAAGGGCCATTAAATTAATAAGGGAAAAGACTAATTATGAAGACAAACTCAACAAGTTACAATTTACACTGTAGATGCATTTCTATGGGGATATGGAGCTTTTAGAAAAAATATATTGTATAATATAGCTTCCAATTTCTTTTTTGATTTTTAAGGTCATTAAAGAATAACTATACTCTAAAATGTAACTTTTTAAAAATTGAAAGTACCTGGGGCAGGGAGGTAGGATAAGTACACTGTAAATACAGCTTAATGTTATTGGATTGCTGTGGCTTTAAATGTTAAGTGTTTTCTATCCGCCCATAACTAATCTTTACTGCAGGAAAGTTGCTGGTTTCCTCCTCCTGTATCCTCTCATTTTTAGCACCGCCCCCATGAGTTTGTGCAAATTCCTTAGTCGAACAATACTGTGTCCGACCCTGTCCCAAGTAGTTTTCATTTTAACTGTATTTTTAAAAAACTTTATTCACACAATACATTTCCTTTAAGTAAAATTGTGAAACTGTCTTCCAGAATACACAGTACTGGTAGGTGCATATTATAGTTTCATAAAAGGGCTATTTTTCCTTTTAGTAACCAAAGAAAAATTCAAATAATTTGTATTTATATATAACGTTTTGTTGAGCAAGGAATTCTGCCAGTTGGAATGATCCCCACACCTTGTAGTGCACATTGTATATTTTCAGACAATAAGGCTGATGCAGACCTAAAAAGGTTTTGTCTTACCTGACCATGATTCCACGGTGCTTTAAAGTCTCTCACGAGATTTACTGCATTGTAGAATCACAGTCAGGTAAGACAAAACTTTTTTAGTTCTGCATTGGCTCTATACACCACTGTAGGAATGGCATTAAGATTAGCACAAAATTGGTTCACTAATCTTTACTTAGCCATTACTACATTGGCTAAACCATGCTATTTACAAAATCCCAAATTTTGCAAAACCCACACTAACCTAATATTACATTGGGTAGAGTGGATTTTGCACTAATTTTGGTAAAAAAACTGCCGATATAGCCCCAAATCCCTTTTAAAAAGAAATTTACTTTACAAAGATTTTGATGAACTGAATAATAATTTACTGCACAGTGTTTTATAAAAATAAATACACTTAATAAATAATCATTTTCAACATTTTTTATTAATATTCTTTACTTCTATAACGGTAAAATCTTCAGCGGTTAACACTTCGAACACTTACTAGACCATGCTAGGTTGTCAAACTGTGGTATAAGTCAACAGAGAGGAAGTTTAGCTGCACATCTACTTAAGTAATGTTTAAAGTAAAGGGCAAAGAAGAGATAACACATAAGAAAGGGATATGTTTTTTAATGGACCAGTGTTTTCACTGAATAAAATGTAAAACTTTAATGGAAATGCAGGTATGAAATAAAATGCTAAAAATTGAAAGGTCTTCTGCAAAGTAATTGTACCTCCTTCCAATAAAGAGATAAAAACTAGACAGTCTTTGAGGTTCCCATTAAATGTTACTTATGTAAGATAGCACATAATGTTTAGTTTCTTAGATCCATCCACATTAGGTAATGTGCGGTTGTACAAATTTGTCTTCGCACTTGTAGCTTCCATTTACATAATTCATAGCTGCTTAATCTATTCAGAAGAATCTCTGATAATCTACATCTGAAATTAAAGCCATCATATTCATCCTCTTATTTATTATCTGGAGTAATACATGGTAGAATTCAGCCCAGTGAATAATGCTAGCCATAATAGTTAATTTACTTCTATTCATTGCCAGTAATAAAATCGTACAAGGGGGATGCAGAAACATTATTATTTCTCGCTTGAAGTGCAATTTCATGTGGTGAGAAAAACATGTTAATATGATGCAAAGTGCCACAGGAATTTAGTCCTCAAAGGAATGGTAGCATTAAATGTATTCCAACAAGAAGGGACTGCAGAAAAGAAACATTTATCTTCATAAAGTCATTAAATTTACTGAGCAGCATCACATTCTTACTGCAATCTGTTCACTCCATTAAAAGCAGCCCAGTGGAACGGCCTCACTCATATCCTGGTGCCTTTTTTGCCAATGACAAAAGAATAAAAAAAAGAAATGTTTACGGTATATTATTTAAAATCTGTCTTTGATACCATGTCTATTAGTTCCTTTCTATTGGCATCAATGCTTCATGATAAAACAATAACAAGGAACAATCTAAACAGATATATCTGTTACTATATTTTAATTTTTATTAACTTGAGATTAGTCTAAATCAACCTGCAGATTTTTTTTCATTCTGTAGATAACCACATATAAACTTTTCTTTACAGCGGAGTAACAGTCGTTGTCAAGTAACCGGCTTCTATTGGTTACTAGGCAATTGCAAAATGCTGTGTATCTACGGAAGTTCTTAGTGTCATTATTATTTTTTTTATTATTATTGTGGGTTTATATAGCGCTAACATCTTATGTAGAGCTTTTACAATTACATGTACACATTCACATCAGCCCCGAAGAGCTTACAATCTAAGCACATTTATTTGACACATACAACCTATCAGTATGTCTTTATGATTGTGCCCAGGGGAAACCCACGCAAGCACGGGGAGAACATACAAACTCCACTGAACATACAAAGTCCACTGTGCTGCCCCCCCGACAAATCAACTTAATATTTAAAATCAATTATAAAAAGCAATTTCTACAGTATCTAAAAAAATCAACCCTGAAGCATTAAGAGTTGATATTCATGGTCTGATAGATCTCCCAGGTTGATATTTTGGTCAGAATTTTACCATAGGACCAATAGTTTTTGATCAATTGTCAGGAAAAATCGTTTGAAAACAGTGATCACACATGTCTGTATATTTCAGACCATCTTAGACCATAATATAGGCAGTGCATCTCTAAATCATGACCAACAGACTACTGATTGGTACATCTGTTGACGGTGAAGATGGGGAAGAAGTCTGCCCATGTGTGCCAGCTCTCTCCTAATTGCTCCTATTCTCACTCATTACATATTTATCTCAATTCTACTGACTTTTTATGTAAATTAACTTAACGTGAAAATTTTTGAAAATTAAGTAACGTTCAAGGTTTTTCTTAAATTTTTGAAAACGATCAAGCCACATGTCCCAAATTCACAAATGGCAGCTATTTTTTTAATCAGTTCTAGCCCTCTTTTAGCCATGGTAATGAGAATTCTGGGGTTTCAAGCCTTAGTAAGAAGAAGTTTGCAACTTTGTACATGAAAAAGCAATCAATCGCAGAACGCAGATTCCGATTTCTCGTAATTTTGAAATATTCCAAATTTTGGAAAAATTAGAAATATTTCAAAATTACGAGAAATTTAGAAAACACTATATGGAATCCCAAAACAGGAAGAGCATGTAGTTTCCGGCACTGGACTGTGTTTAAAGGTTTTGGGCATTGATACATGTTCCCCAGAACATTTCCCAGGTGCCTGAGCCATTAACAGTAAGTTATGATTGCTATTTAGACCATTTTACAATTACATAGATACATTCACACCAGCCATGCACCAATCTAAGAAATGTTAATTCTAAGATGACCTGGATGAATGAGTTACTGCCACTGGGCTGCATGGTGGCAGTAACTCATTCATCCAGGTCATCATCTGACCTGGATGAATGAGAACCTTCCAACCTATAATTGGAACTTGCTCCATGCCTGTAGAGATGAACTAGAACTCGAACCCGAGTTCGAGTCCAACTTAACAAGTCTGAATGGACTCGGACTTCTTGAACTATCCCAGACTCGTGGCTGTATTTTCGATAATTATCGTAAATTTGATAATTATCGAATATACGAGCCGTTCGCTAACCCTAGAATGTATTGCTCGCTAAACATTGAATGTATTGTTTGTTTTCGTTAACCATCGAATGTACGGTTCATTTACGCTAACCCTAGAATGTATTCTTCGATTTTCGGTTACCCTCAAAAGTATTGTTCATTTTCAGTAACCCTTGAATGTATGGATTGGTTTCACTAAACCTAGAATGTATCGTTCACTAACCCTCGAAAGTATCGTTCATTTTCGCTAACCCTCAATAGTATCATTCGATTTTGGTAACCCTGAAATTTATGGTTCTATTTTCGGTAACCCTCAAAAGTATAGTTAGGTAACCCTCGAATTGGCCGTAACCCTAAAAATTGCCCGCTTGTGTTTAAGAAGTGTTTAAACAAGTTTTGGTGAAAGTGACATGTTCCCCAGACCATTTCCCAGGTGCCACAGCCATTTACAGTACGTTACAATTGTTAGTTTAGCTGTAAATCATCCGAACTTTTTGAACTATCACTCCCCCATTGACTTTAATGGGTTTGAATTACTTTTGAACTTTTATTGAAGTTCGAAAACGGATCAAACTTTATGAAATTCGTCCATCTCTACATGCCTGCAGATTTTTCACTGAGCTTATCTGTTTCCTTTTAAGAGCCAAGTGATGTCATGTTTTCAGAACATGCACAAATAAAGCAAGCTGCAGCACCATGGACCCAACCTCTGGGTAAAACAATAATAACTTTCATTATTTCATTTCAACCAAGATGGTCCAAATAGAAGATCCTGGCGTGTTTCGGAGATTTCATTAAAGAGAAAGCTCAATGGAAACTTATTTTTTTTTAAAATTCTTAATGCACAAAAACACATCCGATCTTGACACTGACCCATGACCCCCAACCACGATGCACACCTGCAATAAACCTTCCCTTTGGGTTGTTTGTTGATCCACACTGAACGCATATACACGTGCGATTATTGACGTGTGTAGGAGGCTTTAGTTTATATTATGCATAACTATTTGTTTTACATACTCTCTTCCATTTTGAAATTAGTTTATTAGTAATTTATACCCCTTGCTATTCCCCACCTTTGACATTAGTGAGCTGACATTTTAGATTCTGTAATGGAATTTCTTCTTCCCAGACTACCTAGGAAAGTTCAGTAACAGATAGGCTGTTGGATGGGTCAAACATGCTTAGATCTCTACTGAGCAACTGAATTAACCCAGACGCTGGGTCAAGGGCAAGACCATAACGGTCTCTATTAAGGGTCTTGCAAAAAGAAATTTAGTATTTCGGAAGCATCTATTTATAAACAGACAGGGCAGGTTAAGGTCATTAGGATGGAAAAATACTGCTCCTTTTTCTTAAACGTGTATGTATTTTCACTGAACTTTCCCTTTAATCATAGGCTACAGTGGATGTTAGTTCTCCTTCCATATTTAAAAGTGAGATGCAGTAGGATAGTATGAGGATTGTGGAGTTTCAGTACATAAACCATATCACCAAACCCAATACAACACCAATTTGAAACATAGAGTCTAGAAAAAGTTGAGCAATTTGTCTGTTTAGTTTTTCAAAAGACATACAGTAGCTTTCACATGATTATCCCAGTATAATAAAATCAGTATGTATAATAATGCATCCAATGAGGACCTGAACCATACTTATTTTCAAAAATTCTGTTAGTTACTCAAATATTGATGTGACTGTGGTGCTCTCTTTACTTCTTTGGATCCTTTGCTGCTGGTAATATTAGATCATTAGAGCCCATTTTGATTCTGCGTTAACTTAATCAGCAGCCGCTCAGTGGGGCAACATCTTGATGGTCACACGTTAGGTTCAAAAGTGAACCACCTGACCACTTAAAAAATAAAAGCATTCATTAAAAAATATAATTTTTAAAAAAAATATAAAATATAAATTAATTTTAAAAAGGTTTGAGAATGTTAATATATCATTTTTTCCCACAATATGTTTGAAGCCAATTTGGTTTTTACAAACCTATAATATTGATCTGTCCGATGTATCTCAATAGTTGATATTTTAATTTCATTATCAAATTCATGAGCCATCTTCATTTTAATGGATGTACCATGCGTTTTCGCTCTCTCTTTGTATTTTTTAATTAAACAGCTCCATGTATTTATGGTAATCATCAAAATATCTTTGAACAAACTAGAACAGTTTACTGCAGCTGAAATACAACAATACCCTAGAGAAATATAGCTTAATTTAATCTCTAGGCCAAAATGGTTAGTCACAGGAGTGCAGGGAATTAGTTTAATTTGAATAGGCCGCTCTGGTCAGAAGAAATGAATCGTGTTGAGAATATGTAAATATGTTTAACTCGGATAAGGGCTGAGCTGCCAAATAAACAGTTTTGAAAGAGGAAAGGCACAGCCAAAATATTAGCGGGTTAAAACATTGCCAGCTTTATTTTCAGATTGTTAGGGCTGCCTTTTTACTGGTTGGCTTTAATTGTAAAATAAATACTAAAATCTTATATTTTACTGTAAATTATCCATGGTTATTTGCTTTACTTATTGAAATGCTCTCATGATGCACTTTTGGTATTACTAAGGATTCCGGCATTGCTGTTACAAATGGTAAGTATTTAAAAAAATGTCTATCTTTCTAGGAATGATTGCATTTATTTGCCAATTTTCACGGTGTTTGCAGGTTTAAAACACCTTAACAGTTCTAAGAGTGATACTGTTGCCAGCTATAACACTTTCATCTCTTGAGAGGAGTGTTGTCTGTTTTCCCATCAGGACTCTTAATGTGAAAGTGTAACTGTAGTTTAAGGAAATCTTAAGGGGCAAGTTTAGCCCTAAAATGAAGACTTACATACAGGTAAATCACCCCCAAAACCCTAAACGGTAATAGTTTGAAACCTGAAATATTTAAGTCTAACCTGAAATCCTACACAATGTCCTGTTTCCTTTGTTTCTGCTTTCTGGTTCTTCCAGTTAGCAACTGTCAGTTATGGATTTGACTGTTGATATTACAGCCAATGACTGTTAATCCCCTAGTTGCCTCTTCTAAGCATGCCCAGGCTCAGTACAGGCTCAGTACAGGTTTCTAAATTGCTCAGTTTCCATGAGGCTGCCAGAAGCATAGCAGGCAAACATTAATGAATTCATAGGACAAACTATGATATATCAACATATTTTAGAGGCCATTCTTTCTAAAAGATGTTCTTATGAGGGTGGAGTTAAGCTTAAAAGTCAGCTTTTTTTGCTGACTTATAACTTGAGATGGTAGAAACTGATGGGTTTCATTCCATTTTCGGATCTCAAGAAAATCCCGAAAATTCGAAAACAGAACTTAAATGCGGGACTTCGAAGCGCATTTTAAAAAAAATAGCATAGAATATTCGATAATCCTTGTAAATACGATCAGAAACTATTTTCGAGTTGCCGACCGTATTTTCAAATATTATCGAAAGTTCGAGGCTATTTTCGAAATTTCTCGAAAATAGCCTTGAATATTCGATAAAAATCGAAAATGCACTCCGAATTCCCGAAATCTGAACGATCTGTCTGGTTTCGGATGGAACATTCGGATTTTGGAATCGAGGGGTTCAGTGTCAGATACGGGTCCGAGTCGAAATTGCAGGCATGTGTAGAGGCTTCCTCTCTTCTTTCTCATAGCAGAAATCCTGGGAGGTTGGGTTGTGATTAGCCAATCACATGCTGTTCTCATTGCTTCTACTATTAGTAATATACCTAAACAGTGCATTTATACATTGCAATTGCAGTACTCTGTAAGCGTTCAAAAGAATAGTCATATAAGTTCCTTTGCTCAATGGAACATTCTTTAAGATGGAAATTTGTGATTATTAAGAACAGAACTTTGGTCCTTGTACAAATTACCTTAAAACATTTCCATTTTTTCCATGCTAACAATGCAAAGTTGATAGCACCATATATATATATATATATATATATATATTTTAAAACACTACAATAAAGCAACCTTTGATTGTACTGCCATGGCCCACAGAGCTGTGGGTTAAGCCAGAAATTTCGGTTTGACTAAAATGTTGCGCACTGTGACACACATTTTACCTAGCAATTTGATTGACCTTTTTAGATAATTTTAAGGTTGACTTGGCAGAGAAAGCTGTTTGCTTATACATGACCACAGAGTAAGCATGTAAGCATGTTACTGTGTTACTGCTATTTAGTTTGCTTCAGACTATGAAAGAAGATTTTCACCTGAGGCAATAGAGCAGGAACAGCAATCTAATGAAATAACAACATCCTAACAGTATGCCAATTAGAGATTTACTGAGAGCAATCAACTATTTCACATAATCTCAATCTAATGAACCACACTGAACAGGAATTACATTCATTATACCAAAGGTGCAGCCCTACTAATACCTATGTCTTTCTTAATTAAAACAACTAAAATAATATTTTTTTTTACCACAAGTCATTAGAATATTATATTATAAAATGCCCTTTTCTGTTTAGTCTATTTAAAACCTTTATTACTGTTTATTTTTCCAATTAATTGTCAAAAAGGTATTATTATTTGTAATAGTAATCACCTATTAACATCCCTGTTTAGGAACTAAAAGATAGAATTCCATTGGCAGTTATTCAGGTTCCATTAAAATAACCTAATATCTGTTTAATGGTTACCTATCAGCCAATAAACAGTAATCATCACATATACAGTACTTTGGAAGAAATATAATAAGCCCATTGTGAAAGAATCAATATACAGATATTCCCATTATGCAAGAGAAAAAGTAACTATAAATATAAAGCTTTACTAAAATGTGCACAAAAAGATCAATACATGTAACCTGGTGCATATTACAAACCTTGGTGGGAGGCTTCCAATTAGCACGTTCTTTGGTGGGAGGCTTTCAATTAACATTCCTTTGTGGCTTGATATTTATGGTGACTTTGGTCTCACTTGTTCTTGGGCCCAACACAAAATCATATGTGTCTGCACAATTGTATATATACAAACATACAAGGTTATTCAAAAAATGGTGCTAATTTTGCCCCAACCAATCAGATGTTAGCTTACAAATGTTAAATAAGATCTGATTGGTTGGGGCAAAATTAACACCATTTTAAACGATAAGAACTTTTATTGAATCTCCCTGATAGGCTTTAAGTTAAATATGCATGATCATAAAAATGGAAAACTTTTCAACATATTGTGCATTGGCCGGCAAGAACACTATTGCCAGATAAGTCAACAAATGGGAGAAACAGTGGTAATCCATTTACACCAATGAAATGCAATGGTTTGGGAGACACAACCTCCTAATCAGGGTGGTGCAAACCAGAAGAAATAACCCAACAACATTACCATCAGGGGAATATAATCAGTACTTCTGTTCCAGGCCTGAGTTTTCTGGGGCCACATAGACAGGCCTGAAAGTGATGTGATGCACATCTTAGCACAGAAGTCTCTTGTACAGAAGCAGCTGTGACAGTCTGCTTTACCTGGCAAAGGTGTAGAATGCTTTCTCATTGTAGGGGGAGGGGGTGTAAGAGAGGCTTATAATTTTACATGTGCTGGAGAAAAGAGTATAGTGGCTTTAAATCATATGGGGGAAATGGGATGATTGTGGCTTCTAATTGTTCTGGGGGAATTGGGTGAGAGTGGCTTCTAATTTTTAGGGGGCAATTTTTAGAGCATTAAAATTATTGACAGAGCTGCAAAACTTTTGTGGATTTATTTAAATAAAATTACGAAGACAGTAAAATGAATTTCTAACGTGGAGTCAACCTTTCCTTTGTGTTGAATAAACGCTTACTGGCAAGATAATCAAACCAAAATCATATTCTGGTTCAAAACACCCAAGGAGATGTAATGAAAGTTCTTATTGTTAAAAAATAATGCTAATTGTGCCCCAACCAATCATATGTTATTTACTATTTGAAAGCTAACATCTGATTGGTTAGTGCAAAATTAGCACCATTTGTAACAATACAAACTTTTATTACATCTCCTTGTAAGTTTTTAAAATTGTTTTTCAACAACAAAAAAAACCCTCAAAAAACATGTTTTAAAACCCTTAATCGTATTTTTCATTTTTAAATGATCTAAACTCTTATTGAGGTCTGACTTTTGGTCCTGGGGAATAACCTTACCCAATATTTTCTGAGATTTTCCATACATTCTGCAATGTAAAGACTAATGCATTTTATATTACATGTGGGTTCTTATAGGCATCAGGTTATCCAGATAGGTTGCATGGATATAGTAAAACTTTTTTTTTATATAGTTATTCTGTTTTATTTAAAATTATGGCTGTTATTTTACTGTTCATTTGTTTTCCAGCCTAAGAATGTTTGGAACCTTCAGCAAAAAAAATAGTTATTTACACCAGAAAAATAGATATAATGCTTATTATTTTTGAAGAATATGCAATGCCACTACCGATAAAAATAATGATTGCTTCTATTCTTAACTGTGGCATTTTCAGCTCTGTATAACTGAATTTTATCCACTAGCTTCTTTTCAACCAAACAGGCTGCATATATAATAAATATTTAATAAGCATTCCCTTGCAGCCTGAATTCAGGGCCCATATCATCTCATTACCTTGCCTTGGAATAGCATCCTTATTGTCACTTGCTTAATTATGCTAAGAAAGAATTGAAATGTGTGGCTGTTGGGATCAAAAAGTAATTAAATTGACTTGGCAAGAGTTGGGTATCTCATTATGTTTCTCGCTTAGCACTTTTAATGGATTTTGTTTTCAAGAAAAATCTGATTGGAAGAAAGATGTAGTATTCCTCTAAGTAAAACCATAAAATACCAGCATCAAATAAACACTGTAAGAATAAAAATTACGTAACTAAAGTTATTTTAGTGGCTAGGATTAGGGAGAAAATGTTACCCATTTTAATGATTTTTCTATGTAAATGTTAAAATCAATTGTAAATAGACTTTATTTTTGTTCTGGGTGCTGCCATACTATTTAATCTTCTGAAATAAATTCTTCACAGAAATGTATGAGTCTCCTTGTATTCAATTTGCCGTGAAAACTATGTAAGCATGTGACTATCTGCTCTTGTCTCTGAATGCTGCCAGTATCCAGCTACCTTCTTCAATATCAGAAATCGACTACCTTCTTCAGTACAAATATCCAGCTATCATTCCAGTAATAGTATCCAGCACCTATTGTCAGCATTCTGTTCCAGTATCCTGCTACACTTTCCAGTACCAGTCTCTAGCTACCGTTTTTAGCACCAGTATCCAGCTACCATTTTAGAATCAGTATCCTACTCCCATTTCCTGTCTTCAGCATCCGGCTCTGATATCCAAACCATAAACCCTCTCCGATCTCCAGTACCAGTATTCGGCTCCAGTGTCCAGCTCAAGTATCCATTTCCAGTATCCATTCCAGAATCTAGGTACAAAATATATATCTGATCTCCATTCCTGAATCCAGTTTAGAACTTTGTACCTCTTTCTGGATATTTAGCCTCCTCTGAAAGCGAACTGATTGAGTACCTTGGAGCCTTTGAATCCCATATTCATTACACCAGTCATTTGGACAATGCCACTGAGAGCTTTTTAATTTTGTGTTGGAGCAGCATACAATAGCATTTGTGAGTTTGTAAGTAAAATATAAGCAATTACCTGTAAAGTGGCTTGTTTGGATCTTCTTTTTATAGGTCACAAACAATTCCTTCCAACAAAAGCACCTTTCTTCAAAAGGTAAATAAACATTTGAAAGGTAACTGTTAATTTATTTTAAAAAAAGGTAAGTACAAAAGTGCATTCAATTAATTGTTCTCCCAGCCTGCAAGAAAGATTCTATTTTAACTTACAGGCATTCATTGTGTTCCTATTTGTGAATAGAGATGGCCAAACTATAAATTTCGGTCCGTTTTCGAACTTTCAAACTTCAGAGAGAGTTCGAAAGTTCGAATTCGGACCCATTCCGAACTAACAGTGGTAACTTACTGTAAATGGCTGAAGACATGATCAGTTGAAAAACATCTGTTTACAGTTGATTTTTAGAGATGGACACAAAACAGAACTCAAACCCGAGTTCGAGCCAAACTTTATAAGTTCGGACGAACTGGAACTATTTGAATTAGTTCATACTCAAACTAGTTAGATTTTCTGGACTGGCGGGATTTTTTTTTTACAAAAAAACTCAAACGGCGAATCCAAATGGCCAGGGATTCCCGAAATCCGCCGCTCAAGGATTGCCGAATGCCCGACAATACCGCGGCCGGATGTTAGGCATTACCGCTGCTAGAAGCCAGGATCCCCTCCTGGGTCCTTACAAGGACCATTGTGGCCCTGACAAGGGCCCTTTGTGGCTTAAAGGGTCAAGCAGCTCAAAACCGGGACCCCCCTCCCCGGCACTTATAAGTGCCCTTGTGGCCCTGACAAGGGCTCTTTGGGGCTTAAGGGGTCCTGCAGCTCGAACCTGGACCCCCATTTCCCGGCACTTATAAGTGCCTTTGCGGCAATAAGAAGTGCCCTTGTGGCCCTAACAAGGGCCCTTAGAAGTTTAAGGTGTTCCACAGCTCGAACAGGGACCCCCCTCCCCGGCACTTATAAGTGGCCTTGCAGCACTGACAAGTGCCTTTGTGGGGGGTCCTGCAGCTCGAAACCAGGACACCCCTTGCAATCATATGATCACAAATTAACCAATAATATTTGAAAAATAAAATTCAAATATGATTGGTTAATGTGTGAAATCTTAACAAATCACAATTGGATTTACCCCCCATTGACTTAAATGGGTCCGTTTTCGAACTTTTGAACTTTTTTAGAAGTTTGAAAACGGGTCGAACTTTATGAAGTCCATCTCTATTGATTTTATAATAACCCATCGAGAAATTTCGCTTTCACTTTAAACTTTAATGAATTGATTGTATTGGTTTTGCTAACTGTCTTCAAACACTATAAAAAATATTTTATGGCAGCCTTTATGGTTTAAAAATATTTTATACTTAATATTTAATATAATTCATTGTACTCAGTAAAACAAAAAAATGTTAATTTGATTGTGGGTTCATCTTAAGGTGTTTAAAGAGAATACAAATTAAAGTACTTGGTTGTGCCCTGGCTAATAGTCTGTAGATACAACTAAGCTTTTTCTTTTAATATCTAAAATTTGTATTTGAAGACTACCGGAGAAATATTCAGGAGCACACGTTTTATTTAGGCTGATGTAAAATAAATAGCTGCAAAACCTCAGTAAGCTTTTTTAAGCACATAATCAAACAATCTCATATTATACACCATATGCTAATTTAAGCTCATTTCCAAACAATATTATTAAATGCATTATTATAATATTCAACAAAGATAAGTAGTTTCAAGTTGCTTTTAATTATCTTTGTATATGTAAATGTACATTTGTGTGACCTGAAATAAATGCTTAGTAAAATGCCTGTACATATGGTAATCGGCTAAGGGATGAATAGTAATTTAGCATTTTTAAGTAGCAATGGTACTATGGACCCAATTATAAAGCTCTCATCATATTGTTTCTACCCATACAGTATAGTAAGTTTGCAATGCCTTCAAATCCACTATAACAGAGCATCAATAGATAATCTGGTTGACATAGAAGAAGAATTAGTAGTTAAATTTAAAGTCTTTGGAAAGCAAAATTCCATTTTTGTCCAAAACAAACATAACTAATCTAACCATAGGATGAAATAAAATAAAAAGTAAGATTCATCCTTTTGCTACTTCTTAAAACTTTACGCTCTGCAATGTAATTTTTGGGGAAAAAACAGCAAATTGTTCCATTTCCTACCCTTTCAAATAGGCTAAATATATTGTACACGTGTTTAAATTGATGTCAATATCACAATTTTCAATGAAAAGCAGAAAAACTCATATATCTCAATATCTTTACTACATCACTCAACAAAGCAAGTATATTGATATTGATATTCTTGCCAGCAAGTATATAGTCACTCAGTCACCGTCAATGCAAAAAAGTTTCACACTTATATAATTCTCAATATCATTAATTTTAACAATGTCCTCCCCTACTGGTTGTGTGTCTCTTATTCTACTATAGATATACATATAATATTAATTTATGCAGAAAAGTGCATTGCAGTTTGGCGACATCAGAAAGATTACATTCATTTCCATACATTCCCATATGTATGCGTTTTAACGTTTTTTTTAAAATAAGTTATTTTAAAAAAGATCTTCATTGATCACATTGTGTAGCTTCTGTGATGAATACAGAAGTTACACAATGTATTCCATCTTAAAAGAAACCATTTTTTAATGGATCATTCGGATTTCAGAACCGAGGAGTTCCGTGTTGGATCCGGGTCCAAGTCGAACCCGGATCCCATCTCTAATTGAAACAATGCTGTCCTCAATAAGAATGTTCAAAGCTGGTAAGTTTTGTTTCAAAATCGGATTTTCTAAACAAACCCAGTACAAGTCAATGTGTATTGAATATTCCAAGTTTGATATCGAATAAATGATGAACCCATGGAACATTCAAAGTTCTGAAAATTTTTAAAGTTCTATTTAACTTTTGGGTTTGAAACAAACCTGAAACCCATTTCTAGTCCTCAATTGGAGATTCTGATGCACATAAACTGATGTTTACATTACTACTAGAAATTAATTCAGTTTGTAATCTTTACTATGGCTTTGCTATAAGATTAATAAGACTCGTTAAAAATAATCATCTAGCCTAGCCTAACTTGCTTCTTCTTTAATCCTGGAATTGAACTGAGAAAACATATTTAATGTTGGCTATAAAAAGATGATGTGTCTTTGGATTGCATTGGGCAAATTAATATTTCACCTTAAAGGGTAACTGTGGTCTCCAATTCTTTCAAACTAGTAAGGATTATATTAAAAGCTTTCCATTGTACCTTCAAAATAAAACCTAAATTAAATCTCTAGACAAAATTTGTGAGAAGTTATTGCTAGAAAGGGTCAGCAATATTACTTTTGTTTGAACACTTCCTGTTTTTAGCCATGTGACCAGCCTCTGTCTGCATTATTAGACTCCCCTCCTCAACTGTCAATTACTTCCCAGCATTAAGTCTTAACAGAAAATGCTTCTCCCCCTGGGGCAGAAGCCAGGTGATGTCACTAAATTAACTAAAAGAAGGGAATTTTAATATTTACCCCAATATATTTAGTCACAGGCTGCAGCCAAAGATGTGATTGTTGGCTCATTTTAAAGAAAATGCTGCAGGCTTTCATTAAACCCTAACATATTTGGAGAATACCCTTTAAATAAGTTACCCTGCAATATTTTCA
Source organism: Hymenochirus boettgeri (assembly GCA_019447015.1). Lineage (NCBI taxonomy): Eukaryota > Metazoa > Chordata > Amphibia > Anura > Pipidae > Hymenochirus > Hymenochirus boettgeri. Next base: position 171,752,455 of record CM033476.1, read on the forward strand.
CTTTCTAAAACGGTCAAACGGTCTTTACCAGCAATTACCCTCAAAATAAGTACCATATATAAGTCGAGGTACCTATTTTGACCTGAAAAATGAGTAAAACCAGATGGACTTGAGTATAAGTCGAGGGTAGAAATTATGATCACTACTACCTTCTGATTCTGTATTATTTTGAGACTTGAGTTGCCCTTTAAATTGACAGAATTCCCATACAATAGTCCCATACAGTAATAGCAAAATCCAGTATGGCTATTACTGAATGGCACCACTGTATGGGAATTCTGCTGTCTATTTAAAGGGCAAATAAAGCCTCAAAACAATACAGAATCAGAAGGCAATCTTTAACAATAGATACCATCCTCCTGATTCTGTATTGTTTTGAAGCATTAGTTGCCTTTTAAATGGACAGTAACCCCCAATCCCTTGCCACTCCAGATGTTTGGAAACTATAACTCCAAGCATGCTTTAGTTGCAGGGAGTATCAGTTTCCAAAACATCTGCAGTGGCAAGCACTGCACACACACACACACACACACACACCCCAGTGGAGGAAAGGACTTGCCTTTATGTTCTTAGCACTCTGGCTGCCACAGTCAATTCCTCTGCAATCCGGCTCCGCATCCATTGTTCAGGCGCTTGACATCACTACTCGGCGCCAGGTAAGACCGACATTGAGGAGACCGCCAGCACAGTGGATGCGGAAGCGAGTGGCTGCCAGATTACAGGTGAGTATAAATCGAGGTAGGATTTTTACGCTTTTTTTAAAGCCTAAAAAACTCGACTTGAGTATATACGGCAATACATTGAGGTCAGTCATTTTGCAGATTCCCAATGACAGTGTAGCCCAATGTATAAATCACTGTACAAACAACATTAAGTGTAAAGGGCATATACAGTGCATGAAACCACTTTCTCCAATTGAAATCTATATTTCCCCGGAAATTATTAAGACTGCAATACTAAAGCTGGATAAACAGACAAAACTGGATGCAGGCGGCCACAGTTCTATTGGACAATTAGAAAAAAGATGAAACCACTAAAATACTCACAGCTTCAGATACTGCAAACAATTCCAAAATAATTAAAACCATAATAATTGCTACATGTAATATACTATAAAATTGTTACGTGCATTACATGTCTTAAGTTCTGCCTGATTATTAAATGTATTTAATTGCCACAAACGTGTGTGCGAAGTTAGTGTCAAAACACACTGCAAGTAGTGAAACTGAATAAATCGGTTCAGAAAATGTTTTAAGGGAGAAGCAGAAATAATGGTTAAGGCGGGTGGGAATAGGATAATCAGAATAGCATAATCAGCATTTTAAAATCGGCAATATAGTTCTGAAAAGTTTATGCACATTTTTGCTTTGATTTTGATTTTTGTGAAATAATCAGTTGTCGCCCTGTTATATACCAGCCGTTCAAGCACATCAGGTCTTATAATAAGTCAACGTTTTAAAAACATTAGCATCAAACACCAGAAATGTGATTAACATGTTTTCTAGCAGACTCTGAGAATTAGAGAAGCAGATGATCTGTTACGCTCGCTTTCCCATGAAGGTGAACTCAGAGAAAGGTGAACTATTTTTAGCTTTTACTAATTAGACACAATTTCAAAATCAGGTTGTTTTGTGCCAACAATAGTCAGACTTACCAACTCAATAACATTTCCCTGATTAATGGGAAAACTACAACGTAATTAATGGCATTTGCCAACGCATTATCATTGGGAATAAACAGTAGTAGCACATGTAGACTAAACAGTGTTAACACACGTAGACTATATATTGCTAGACTGATAACTATAACCTGGAGTGCAATTTTATTACAGTTCAATTCCTCTTACCAGCTGCACAACAACCAACCCCCAACAAGAGCTGAGATGTTATGTTAAATGCACGCTGAGCAGCCTTAGGATGCGTTCTACCATACAAATTATAAACAGCATGACTTCTACCCTTTATATGATGTCAGTCTCCAAATCATGCTGCAAAGCAGGATACAAAATACCTTCTGTTATTCTGTATTGTCAGAATTTGTGTTTTCATTTGACATTAGTAATACACGGTGCATTCCAAACATACATAACTTACTGTACATATATATTATATTACTACAAACCAGTACTGTACATATACACAATTGTGCATCAAGTATAAATAAAGTCACCCTCTTAGCATTAGCAGTATCTCTGTAGTTTAGATTTTAGATACCATTGTTTCAGTTTTCTCTTCATCAGACTGTTCTGTATAATGGGAAACCTAATTTCACCATTAATACTTTCAAATCTAGACCTACCTTTCTGAGCACCAGCACAACAAATGATTGTTAGCTCTTTACGCACTTTGTAGTTGTCCCACAGTTAAGTCCTTGGGGACACTACAAATTCACTCTTGACTCCCACTGGCTATACACATCCCTGTTCTGGCAGCTAAATCAGCTTCATACATTCACACTTCCCTGCCGCAGTCACAATTAGCATTTACACAAGCAAAGCATTCAATAGGCTTAAAGACCATAGAAACGCAAGCAACTCTATCAGAGGCCACTTGGATCCCTTAGAGCATCAAACACAAAACTTTTTGATTTAAAATTCCAAAAGGAGGACAGTGCATAAAATAAAACATAACAGAAAATGTTGTTACAAATAAAGTTACACCTAGTTAGGTACAAAAGGTTATTTAAAATAAAGAAAGAAGAAATACACAGAACCTACAGAATTCTAGGTTCCAGAGACAGGAAGAAATAATGGACACACCCCAACCAGGTTGGACCTCAAAAGTATGGCACCAGAAAGTTCCCCACATTTAAAGGTCTCCTGAGAGAATTCCACCCCATCTTGAACTTTATGACATATCCCAAATATTTCCTTTTATCCTCAATTTACACAGACCCCTATAACTTAAAATCTCTATATTGTAATATCCCAACCTGATTTTTTTTCTACATGATTTATCCAAGCAATCAATATAAAATATGATTGAACCTGGAGACAATATTAGAGATATTAATATTTCCCACACAGCACTATTATACAAAGATAGTATTGATTTGTTGGGGATATCCTCCCATTTATAAATACAGTATTGGTGTATGTATATCACATTACCATAAACTAAAATCCTTATGATTCATTTAATGCTGGCACATCTATGACCTTTACGTAAACTCTGTCTTGCCTCCAGACCATCCTCCCTGACATTTACCAGTTCAAGGGTCTGGTTTGGGGGAAAGTTATAATCCTTTGTTTTGAATTGCTTCCATTAGCTTGGCTCCTAAGGCTCTGTAAGAGGTGGAATGTCTGTAAGAAGTTCTGGAAGAGCAGTCCCTAACTATTTATGACCATACAGGACCCAACTGTTAACCTTTCCCTGCCTTACACATTACCCTGTAATGACAAGCAGAAATTTGAGGGAAACTATAGTTTTTAAAAGTTTTCTAATGAAGTTTCTTTCTGAAGGAGGTAAGAAGGCTTACCCCTACCTTCCTGGGTGGTCTCTATTGGGTGTAATTAGCTGTCAGCCATGGCATGAGACAATCTTAGATCACCATTCCCCATACAGATCATCCGGGAAGGTAGGAGTTTCTACACTGAGAAACCTACTTCAGTATCATTTTTATCTAGTTTTTGTACAAAAGCTTTAAGCATGTTTGTTAGGAAACATGCATTAGTGTCAGTATAACAGAGCATGTTTTAAAGCAATGAAGTAATACAATAAAACATTTGAACATCCTTAAAGAAAGAAACTTTATCGTCGAATGATGCTAATATTATGCTAATTCATGTTATATGTGAGAATGATTTAAGACATGGAATAGTTTGATATCACCACACTGGAATAATGTTGCTAGAAACTCCAGATATGCAATTAACAATACAAAAAATAGAATTCTATTGCACAAACAATTCTAATTGCATTTTGGCTACCTCCATAAGGTTGCTACTACAAACAGTCTGCTAAACCCTGGATAAATAAAAGCAAATAGTTCAATAAGTTGGCCAAATTCATTTTAAGCCCAGTCACCACGTCAAGATTGCTTTCTTTAACTGGTTCCTAACCTACTGGTACTTGCCTTTTTGGCTGAATGAGCCGACCGCTTCTCCTGTGTGGCCTGGATGCTTGAAGCCGACTCTCTAGTTTAAAGTACTTTACTCAAACGAGCACATGACCTAACTCTGGGTGGAGTACAATTACCCAGAAGGCTTGGTCAAACCTTAAATGTAACACACAATATATAGAAAATTGGGCTGTTGTACATCCATATTAAAGTGCAACTACAGACCAAAAATATAATACATACAAAAAATAGAATTCTATTGAATAAACAATTCTAATTGCATATTGGCTACAATATGCAATTAGAATTCTAGTGCACAAACAATTCTATTTTTTTGTATGTATTATATTTTTGGACTCTAGTTGCACTTTAATATGGATGTACAACAGCCCAATTTTCTATATTTTGTATGCAATTAACAATGACCTAGAACCCACATAATGTGAAGTCAGCATATAAAATATTGTTCTAACTCACTGTATGCTGCACTTCAAAAAGCTAACTTTTGCCTTTGTCTACCTGTAAGTTTTAGCTACATTTAAAACAAGGTTTACACAGATACAGCAGCAGTCAATAGTTACTATGGCTATGCCAGTCAACAGTGACTGCTTCTGTACCTTTCAAATTGAAAAAATACATAAAATATAATCCTACTGAAGACTTATCACGTATATTCCAGATATGATAATGCAACAGTTGACAAGAAACATACTAGAATAGTATAGGTATATGAATTAATGTAAATTTAACATGATGAGGCTTGTAATGTCCCTTCCTGTGCATCCTCACGTGCCAAATTAAATGTATTACAGACAGGTGAGCTTTAACATGCCTGATCAGCCATGTCATACAATTAGTATTGCTTTATATTAGTGGAATCATGTAGTGAATGCTGCCTCCATTGGAATTTACATGTCTAACAGGGGTGTACACATGGGTTTGTGTGTGTGTTTGTGTAATGTAACATCACATTGGAATGTAAAGCTGTATCATAAATAAGACAATAAACAAAATAAATAGGCACGACAATAATTTAAAGGTTGGATGAATATAGATGCAGCTTTAGTAATTACATTTTTTATTCCTAAGACAACAGTATTTCAGTTGAAATAAAAAAACGCTGCTGGTTTAAAGCTTACAGCAGGAATTAGCAAAGATGACCATCCAATATGGCTAAGTCCATAGCCAAATTCTATATGAATACTCCATACCATGGCCATTACCTTATCAATTGACCAGTAAGTCTCTGTTGTAACATGAATTGTTCGAATAAGTTCTGCAAACCTACACAAAAACTATCAAGACCTAAGCCTGAAAGATGTACTTTCTATCTTATAAAAGCTAGATTCTCCAATATGGCAATAGGTAAGCATAGAAATTTCTCCAGCAAACGTAAACAAATTACGGTTAATCATTTTGTAGGATTTTTCTAACAGAACTAAAAATGGATTATCACACAATAATAAAAGTGAAATGATTTTCGACCAAGCTAATATCGATTTAGGAAACATTATGGGCTAAAGCTCTACAAATCTGTTTTAGTAACTCAACAGATGTTATGGCGCCTATATCATTGCCGCACGCATCACTATTATAGCCCGCTGTACCCTATATACCTTTTAGAGACTGGATGAACTATCTAGGTTATAAATTTCCCTTCCCTTTTCTCCCTCTATATAGAGAGACATCACTGGTATAAATATTGCATTTATCATAACCATATGAATGAAAAATACGCTTCTCATTTTAGGCATGTAAACTGACAGCACTGATAAAAGGCCCCTCACAGTGTTGATTCAGTAGTTGATATGTCCTACAATAAAACCGTATCTTACTGAACGACATTACTCCGATGATATTTTTGAGGACTTGCCGAAATTGGGCTCTACTCGAACGGAGTAGTACTAATTTGACTGACTTAAGTAAAATCTTTAGGACATATTTGATTGGCTGAATTATAGGACCGGACCTGACAGGAAACTTATCCTTAATCAGTGTCTGTAAGATTCACTAACCGGACCTGATGGGAAACTCATTCTTTAGAGGAGGAGGAGTTTTTTCTGATTGGCTGAATTGTAGGACCGGACCTGACAGGAAACTTATCCTTAGTTAGTATCTGAAAGATTCACTAACTGGACCTGATAGGAAACTCATTGTATTCTTTAGAGGAGGAGGAGTTTACCTCAATCCATCGTCCATCCATAGAATAGTCCAGAACCAATGAAACTACGCGAGTTAATCTCGCGAGAACAGAAGCTATCTTTAAATACAGTGTGGGGGCTATAGTTCAAATGCCAACGATTGTTAGGTTTTTATTTATTCTCTATAATCACTTAGCCTAATAGCAGCCATTTTGTTCTCTAACTCTATTTTGTCTTATATTGTTGTTGTGTTATTGCAGATGTTTTGTTTCCAAATGTTCTGAGCTCAAGGTCTTTTGCCTCCTACATTGTGTGTCAACCTGACTCTATCTTCACATTCCAAGATTTTATTACATCATCTGTAGACACAAAGTCTGCAATGCCCCTTTCTCTGGCAAAGCCCTTTTTTTTGGTTTGATATATTCCAATGTACGAAATGAATAAACTGAGAAACTGGGTTTTACTGCACCGAACGTGTTGTGTAATCCTTTCTCCCGGCGCTGTAAACGCGTCTCTTAGTGGGTCTAAGACAGGCATCAGGGTCTGGTGAGACTAGTGCAGGATATTTATTCTAACAACGATTAAGTCAATAGACGAAACGCGTATGGCGTATTCGGGCACCCGGGCTATACTACTGATACAGGCAATACTCTTTACACCCTTTTCTTTATTTTACACGAATATTGCTCCAATAGTGGATACAGGTGAACACATTATGTTTACCTAAAATTCAGTACTTGTGTAACATATGCAAACAATAGAAGCCTAGTGCACATCCAACTAATTTGCTTACATTTTATTTTACAAAATAATTTGGCCTAGTTATTGAACTAATTGCTTTAAATTCACTGGCAGGCTTTTTAAGTAGCAATTCACTGATAACGTTAAATGTAAGCTTAGTTGGATGTGCACTAGGCTTTATTGTTTGTATATATTAAATTGATTTGGTCTCTAGTCGCACTCTGTGTGGATGTATACTATCCCATCTTTTGTATGTATTGTACTTGTTAAACACTCTAAATACATATGTATCCACAAAATGCTAATATATAACTATGGGGGTTATTCAATAAAAGTTCTTATCATTTAAAATGGTGCTAATTTTGCCCCAACCAATCAGATGTTAGCTTTCAAATGTTACATAAGTTCTGATAGGTTGGGGCAAAATTAGCACCATTTTAAACAATAAGAAATTTTATTGAATCTCCCTGTAAGTGCATATTTTTCCTGAGATGTTATACCAGCTAGCCTAGGATGTCTATACATGTTTTTAAGTATGTTTTATGCAATTTCCCACAGTAAATAAAGGAATTTTAATACAGAGTGCTATTCCCCTTACTTGTATTGATTGCTTTTACCTATTTAACCACCTGGCCAAACCATTTGGTAATATATTGCTGCTAGTGGCAGATTTAATTTTATGATTGGTTATATCATTGCCTCCAAGATGCAGGATGTTATCTGGGAGAAACCATAGGTTAGATGCCCTAGACAGCAAAGGGAATAGGTCCTCCCATATAGCACCACGCAGACCCATCCAATTAATCTTTACTGCCGATGTGAGAAATGATAAATTGAGGGGGGAATTTTCTCCTTAGTGTCCTAAAAACCTTCCATCAGAGTGATACAGGAGAGGACCTTGTGTTGATAACTGTATAAACTCTGAGAATGCTGTCACAGTGTATAAGGTCTGTGTTGGTCCACTGAAGGTCTAGAAATCCCTTTTATTAAATGTCTTATGGCAAATATCTTTGACAAATATATTGTCAAATTACCTACCAAAGTACAATTTATACAAGAAAGGAAAGCAAACCATTTTTTAAAAGTAGCTGCACCATACCGGAAAAGGGAAAATGAAAACAACAACAAGCATTCAGATAAATTATATTTCTTCCAAGCATAATTACAAGACTTCCGCAAAGGAATCGAGACTGATATTCTCAAAAGCTTTCTAAGGAGGAAATATTAAACTCCAAAGATTCTTATGAATGCCCCTTTCCGAGAGCACGTTCTCCCCTTCCTAGTTCCTGGAACCGTCTCCCCTGCTGCTGTGATAAGGCATCATTGTAACAGTAACTAGCAACTTGACAAGCTCTAATCCAAATATTATATTGAATAACTTTAAAATAATTTGTCTTACAACACTCATAGCTGTGGGAAATTTTGATGACAAAGAATAAGGAACATGTACAATACTCCTATATTATCACAGTTGATCAGTAATCTCTTATTGCTCAATTCCTTACACCAAATACATATGGAAAAAAAGATAGGAAAACCAGATTAGACAGTTCGACCGAGTTAGGCAACAACTGTGGCCACTTCACTTAAAACTAATCACCTTCAAATAGCCAAAACAGCCTACTGATGCAGCTGCACCTGTAAAAAGATGAAGACTGTGAGAGACTTACTGCATCATGGGATCCCGGTCAGGTAAGACTCACAGTTTGCAGCAGCAATCAAAAAGGCATTACGTTTTGCACTACAAGGTAGCACAAAATTTAACTTAGCCTATATTCAATAGGCCGTGCATTGCCATTTCCAAAAAGTTTTCCTCTTCCATTTGTTCCACCTGAGAGTGCAGACGTGCATTCCAAAATTGGCAATAACTAGCTTAAGGGGAAGGGCAAACTATAAAACAGGTCAAGAACAAATATGTTACAGTTTATTTCTTTGTGTTCTTAGATTTCCAAAATACCAAGTATAGTTGCTTGTGAATGTTCTTGAAGACGTTTCGCTAGTCATCCGACTGGCTTTCTCAATTCAGAATGATATATTTTTCTCAATTCTAATGACATAATTGCCACAGATTCTTGTACAAGCCATTCTGAACTGAGAAAGCCAGTCGGATGACTAGCGAAACGTCTTCAAGAACTAAACTTCAAGTCCAGTTGATCTAATTGAATACAACAGATATACCAAGTATAATTAAAACTATCTTTAATTTTTAGTAATAAAGACAGTGTAGCTTTGTTACATATACTGTAACCAGCTTAGTTACCTGACACTTCTTAATGTTGCTATGCTGATGTTCCAATAACATTAAAATAAAGTTAAAAACTATCTATATAAAAACCAAATCTATATTTTCTCCAAACCACAATTATACTTAAATATATTTAATCTCTAAATTTACACTGGTGGGACTTTTTCCTCAAACACTGAGAGCACGAATGGGGTTTTTCTTTAGGTGGGTGTTTGCCATCTACTGCTCTGGCGTAGGTACCTATAAGAGAAGGTGACTACTTCCACAGACTCCACAAACTGTCTTGCATTGGGAAGAAATTTGTAGTTTGATGACGTTTTTTTTACAAAGTCGAACAAGCACTGTTGCACATAGAATTGAAAGCCGAACTTTAAGAGGAATTATACTCCATTTCAGTATTGTTTTCATTAAAGAAGTATCTTAGCCAGGGACCTAGTATTCCTACCTCCTAATCTTTGTTTTTTACTGGCTTGAGGCTACTCTTATAATGGGATTTCTGTCGACATAGACCTAGCAGCTCTGAAATAAATACTCAATCCTACCCTTCTGGCTAATGTACTATTTAATTGCAAAAAGTTGAACAGTATAGCTCATATAGCCATTTAAACAATTTAGTAAAAGAAGAAAAGCACAGAAGAGAGACATTACATGGAGATTAGCATTTGCAGTCATATTGACTCCGACATTTCTGGCTTCTACAACACATGTGGAACCAGTTTTGCCTTTCTTTACATCCACAAGGCAGGTTAGGGCAGTATTGTCAGCTGGACCGAAATATAACATCTTTAAGGAACAAAAATGTAGCAACCTGCATCTCATAACAATGTGTTTTTGAGATTTCCCACTTCACATAACCATAAAAAAAGCTTCCAAGAAAAGTATTAGCAGATGGCCTCTAGCTCCGTGAGCCTGTTACCAGCAAACCAGATGGCAACAAAAAAGGGACATTACATTTTTAAATGTAAACATGAAAAGAGAGAATATCATCCTTTCATTAAAACGCACAGCAATAAACTGACTGTACAAATAAAAAAATGTTTTTTTTCTTGTTTTACTCAATAAAACAATCTGCAGTGTTTTTTTTTGTGTGTGTGATGAAAGAGTATTTAGTTATTCTAAGAAATCCAGCCAAATGTTTGGCTAATGCCCAAAACTAAACCAGTAAGGTTCTATTTAATAAAATACTTTATCTCCTAAGTAAAGTCTTATGTATAAGAATTAGAAAAATTAAAGATGTCAGATTTACACTGCTGAAAGCTGATTCATAACATAGGGTTTATCTGCTGCCTCAGTATGCTATGTCAATGCACTCACCAGTCCCAGATGGTAAGGAGGATTTGTTCATAATTTCCTTGTTTCTAGCTTTTTTACTGTAGGAAAATAGATAGCAGATGTCTTCTCACTAAGGGCCATATTCACTAACCCACGGTATCGGAAACTTCTGATACCATGGGCTATCAAAAAAGTACAGCCATGGTCATACATGTATGATTGTACAATACTATGTGGTAGTAAACTACCACACTGGTATTGTATAGGTGATTGTACAATTACAATTTAGAAATATGGCCCTAAATATTTCTCTGTGACCTTAACAAATAAACCATTTTTACTATTTCCAATAAAATAATAAAATATTTGCAGTGTAACTTCAAAATGTATGTCATTCTCCTCAAAATGTCCACTTGCTTATCACTTAAAGAAAGTGACGTGTTCTTTCTGGTGTTGCCATCTTAAAAAAATTATATAAAGTATCATTAGTGTCTGCTGAAAAGGAAGGATGCTGGGACGTTTTGTCAAAGAGATACCAGAGAGTGTTATTGACTGACCAATCAGCTTTTCAATGACCAAGTTCAAAAGTAAACTAAACTAAATTTAAAAAAATTATCAGGGAGATTTAATAAAAGTTCTTATAGTTAAAAATAGTGCTAATTTGGCCCCAACCAATCAGATGTTAGCTTTCAAATGTTAAATAAGGTCTGATGTGTTCCCGAATGGACTTGTGCCTGAATACCACCTATTTCAAATACAGGGATACGTTCTTTAAGCAAAAACATGGATGTGCTATGGGATCTCCAGTTTCACCTATTGTGGCAAACCTTTACATGGAGGAAGAGGAAAAACAGGTGCTTAAAGTCCAGCCCCAAAATGAAAACTTACATACAGGTAAATCACCCCTAAACGGTAATAGTTTGAAATCTGAAATATATAAGTTTAACCTGAAATCCTGCATAATGTACTGTTGCCATCTCTTTCTGCTTCCTGGTTCTTCCAGTTAGCAACTGTCAGTTATGGATTTGACAGTTGACATCACAGCCAATGACTGAATGTTAATCCCCTGTCTGCCTCTTCTGAGCATGCCCAGGCTCAGTACAGGTTTCTAAATTGCTCAGTTTCCATGAGACATCCAGAAGCATAGCAGGCATATAGTAATGAATTCATAGGACAAACTATGATATATCAACATATTTTAAAGAGGCCATTCTTTCTAAAAGATGTTCTTATGAGGGTGGAGTTGTCCTTTAATACCTTTAAGGGCATAGCACCCAGCCACTGGTTCAGATATGTGGATGACACCTGGGTTAAAATCCACGAGAAGTACACCAGAAGTACAAGCCTTCACAGAACACATCAATGCTTTAGACCAGAATATCAAATTTACAAGGGAAGAGGTACAAAACAACAAACTCGCTTTCTTGGACTGCTTGGTAGAAGTCATGAAGAATGGTAAACTGGAAGTAGAGGTGTACAGTAAACCAACCCACACAGATCAGTATTTGATGTTTGACATCTAAGAGGAGCCCTTAAAACTTGTGGATATCCAGACTGGGCCTTTGTCAAAAGAAGTAGAAGGAAAGAAAAGAACACGAATACCAACAGTGAAGGGGAAAAGCAAGACAGGAGAAAGAACATGGTCACCCCATATGCAGCAGGGGTCTCCGAGAAATTAAGAAGAATTCAAAAAACACTATATCCCTGTCTGCTTTAAACCAAACAACACACTGAGGCAGCAATTGGTACATTCGAAAGACCCAATACTGAAACACAAGAAAAGTGGCATCATATATGCAGTGCAGTGAAGAGTGCTCCGATTTGTATTTGTGGGAGACCAAACAGCATGTGGCCCAGCACAGAAGAGCCAATTCCTCAGGTAAGGACTCAGTTGTGTACCTGCATCTTAAGAAAGTTTGTCCTTTCTCTGTTGATTGTGTGATTATGTCCAACCCTAAAATTTTTATCATAATTAAAAGTTTTCTTTCTATGTGTAGGGAACCCTGTCCAACCCCCAACCTTGTAAAAAAAAAAAGCCAGACTGACAGCCGCATCTGTGATTGGCTAGCTGGCAGCCATTCACAGCAAAGGGAATGAAGGACTGTAAGTATATTTCTGGGGTTTGTTTTACAAATCTAAATCGGTGGTTGGGGCTGGGCTAGGGTGCCCTACACACGGAAAAAACTTTTAATGTTAGAGATACAAGCAAACATAAGTGACAAGGAGGGAGGGAGGGGTGAAAGGACTCCCTTGCACATGCCAGAAACCTCTCAGAGGACAAGGAAACAGCAGGTCCCGGATGACACACAGAAAGCTTCACTTTTTGCAAATTTGATTAGGCCCTACAGGAGAACCATTTGGAGAAGAGGAGTAAGGTTAGGATTTTTTAACACTACACAGTGGGACCAGCAGTGGGTTAAATTTTAGTTTTAGGGGTGGACATGCTCTTTTAAGGGCCCAAAACTAAAATTTAACCCACTGATGGACCCATTGTGTAGTTTAAAAAAAATCCTTACCTTACATCTCTTCTCCAAATGGTTCTCCTGCAGTGCTTGTCCATTGTCCAGGAAACTGAAGAGTAGGAGGTATCTCCTGTATGAAAGGTTTCTCCTTGTCCTTTAAAAGAACAGTGGCAAGTGCAGGGGAGCCGTTTCTACCCCTCTTTCCCTCCCGATCCCACCCTGGCTGCACTTCACCTAGCATAAAAAATGTTATTATAAAAATGTAGGGCATGACATCCTATCCCCAACCACTATATTAGATTTCTAAAAAAAGAATCCAAACTGTACTTACAGCCCTTCAATCCCAATGTTCTCTATTGCCCGCAGCCATGGCTGTTATTGCTTGCCTCTCAGCCAATGACAGCCACAGCTGCCGGTCCAGCCCGTTTGCTAGTTCCAGCAAGCAGGGAGCTGGATCTGTGCGCTGCTGGACTGATGGGCTGTAAGTACAGTTAGGGTTCTTTTTTTAGAAATCTAATATAGCGGTTGGGGTTGGGAAGGGATGGCCTACATTTTATTAAAAAATGATATAGAGGGCGGAGATACACTTTAATTCTGATAATGTTAATTATAGCAATCAATCCCGACTGCATCCGGCTTATATTCTTATATCCATTTAAAAGCTCTTCATTTGGGGCACAATTTGCACCATTTTTAACAATAAGAACTTATTACACCACTCAGCAAGAATTCTATTTTTTAAGTAGTTTCTCAAATTACACTTTATCATTTTTATGTCTCTGACACAAAGTAAATTATTTGAACTTTAAAATGCAATTCTATTGGGTGTAATATTATGAAAGTGCCAATTGAAATCCACATTTTATTTTTAATATCTGGCTAGGGTGATTTTGTCCTGTAAATGTAACGTCATGGTTTACAGCATTGTTTTTATTGTCCTCAAATAATATGAAGTTTATCTCACTGTCAGACTGAACCACAAAAAATGAGCCATAAATAACTGCAGCTTACCTATAGTCAACACTAAATTCAAGCCACTCAGCCACCCAATCACAAAGGCACAGTATCATTTAATAAAATCACATTTTATTGTAACATTAATTCAAAAAATATATTTCACACAATTGGGCTTATTCAATATTTAGCAACCAATCAGATGAAACCTTTTTACTGGTCTACTTCAGTTAGAAAACATCTGATAGCATCTGAAATTTTTTTTTTCCCATCAGAATGACCTTAACCTGCCCATTCAGCAATTTCATAAAGGTTCATAAATAAATGCTTCTAGAAATACTGACTTCCTGTTTGCAGGACACCTAATAGAGATCGTTATAGTTTTGCCCATGACCCAGCGCCTGGGTTGATTTAGTTGGTCAATTGACCTGAGCATGTTTGACCCATCCAACAGCCAACCAGTAGAAACTAGAAAGGGTAAGTTTAAGTATAAACTTTGAATTTGGCTTTTTACATTGTTGTTTTTTACTTACCCTTTAAATATGGCTGTCACATGAATTAAAGGTAGGTCAGTTGGTGTGTTTACTCCTGTCAGGTTGGGGGATAAAATACTTTTTTGATTATTGGTCAAAATATGTTTTTAACTATACTTTTTATTTTTAAATATGGTTGCCACATGAATGAATGGGTAGCTTTGGTGTGTGTCAGGTTGGAAGTTAAAAAAACAAACTCTTTTGATCATTAATCAAAATGTATTTTTGACTTAAGTATGACTGCAACAGTAACGGAGGGGTACGTCAGTAGGTGTGTGTATCTGTGTCACGTCGGGGGTTGAAAAAACAAAGTTTTTTGATTATTGATCAAAATGAGTTTATTTGACTTTAGTTAGACTTTAAGTATGGCTGCCACAGTAATGGATAAGTAGATCAGTAGGTGTGTGTACCTGTGTCAGGTTAGGACTTGATAAATTGTAACAGTTGAGTTTACATTCCCAAACAACCTGGGAGAGCAAACAAAGCATGTCAGGTTGGGGGTTAAAAAAACAAACTTTTTTAATGATTAGTCAAAATTTGTTTTTTGACTATAGTTACCCTTTAACTATGGCTGCAACGGAAATGGGAGAGTATGGGAGAGTAGGTCGGTAGGTTTACATTGGGTTTACAACAATAAAAATATCTTTTATTGAGGATAAATCAAAATTAGCTTTTTTTTACTTTATTTACCCTTTATGTATAGCTGCCACAGGAATAAAAGGGTTGGTCATTAGGTGTGTGTACCCGTGTGGAGTTGGGGGTATGTGTTTTTGCATGTTTTACCATATAAGTAATTTTTATGGATGATTGATCAAAATTAGTTTTTTGACTATAGTTAACCTTTAAGTATAGCTTCCATGGGAATGGAAATGTAGGTCAGTTGGTGGGTGTACCTGTGTCTGTGTGGGGTGTTAAGGGGATCAGCGTTTGTGTTTATGACAATGAAACAAACTGTTTTGAAATAGAAGAAGAAAGAAAAAGAAGAAAAAGAAACAATGAAAGGTGAAAAAGAAACAGAAAAAGAAATAGGAAAAGAAGAAAAAAGAAAAAGAGAAAGAGAAAGAAAGAAAAAAAAAGAAGAAGTAATTTGGCTCTTCAAGCCAAATTAATTACTGTTAGGAACATTCCAAGGAAGTGTGCATTCAGGGAAGGACCGTTAATGAACCTGAAATGTCAGCTCACTAATGCCAACAGCAGTACACAGCAAAGGGTATGAAATCAACATATTTTTTAAAAATGGAAGAGATTATGTAAAATAACTAAGTATTCATAATATGAACAAAGAATTGAAAAAACTATGACATTTTTCATTGAACACAGGCAAAATTTTGAACCTCTATTTTATAAGACCCTATATGTACAATAAGGGGATAGACTAGACAATAGAGATGGTATCCGGGTCTGACTCGAACCCGGATCCGACATGGAACCCCTCAGTTCCAAAATCCGAATGATCCGTCCCAGATTTCGGGTTAGGGTTATAATCCTTGAAAATCCTCGAAAATACATCCAGAAACTCGAAAGTAGTCTCTGATGGTATTTTTGAGGATTATTGAACATTCAAAGCTATTTTTGATAATCATCGAAAATAGCCTTGAACATTCGATAATAATGGAAAATTCGTTCTGTTTTCGGATCTTCAGAACGAAACTGGTTAGTTTAGGCCCTCTCTAATAGACACCTTTTGCAGATCTTCTCCGCTCCTTCAAAAGCCAGCAAAATTTAGGAACCTTGCAAAAATAAGTGAAACTGATTGATCTTTAAAATTGGTCAACAAACTTACTATTATCCTAAAAATATTTGTTGCTTGCTAACCATATTCTTTCAACAAAATTACTAACTAGGTAAAGGTTAAAGAAAGCAACCTTGATGTTTGGCCAACTTATTGAACTAATTGCTTTTATTTATCCAGGGTTTAGCAGACTGTTTGTGGTAGCAACATTATGGAGGTAGCCATTATTCAATTAGAATTGTTTGTGAACTAGAATTCTGTTTTTTGTATGTAATATATTTTTGGTCTCTAGTTGCACTTTAATATGGATGTACAACAGCCCAATTTTCTATATATTGTGTGTTACATTGAAGGTTTGACCAAGCCTTCTGGGAAATTGTACTCACCCAGAGTTAGGCCATGTGCTCGTTTGAGCAAAGTACTTTAAACTAGAGAGTCAGCTTCAAGCATCCAGGCCACACAGGAGAAGTCAGCTTATGTAGCCAAAAAGGCAAGTACCAGTAGGTTAGGACCCAGTTAAAGAAAGCAACCTTGACATGGTGACTGGGCTTAGAATAAATTGTCCAACTTATTGAACTAATTGCTTTTATTTATCCAGGGTTTAGCAAACTGTTTGTAGTAGCAACCTTATGGAGGTAGCCAATATGCAATTAGAATTGTTTGTGCAATAGAATTCTGTTTTTGTATGTATTATATTTTTGGTCTCTAGTTGCACTTTAATATGGATGTACAGCAGCCCAATTTTCTATATATTGTGTGGTAAATGTGATTTGCTTAAAAGGAAATCTTTACCTTAATACTAAAATTAATCATAAAGCTAGTTTAAAAAAGGTAAATACAAACAAACATGGATCTGTAGTACCGTATATACTCAAATATAAGTCAAGGTACCTATTTTTGCATTAAAAATGAATAAAAACTGATTGACTCAAGTATAAGTTGAGAGTAGAATTAATGATCACTACTGCCTTCTGATTCTGTATTGTTTTGAGGCTTTAGTTGCCTTTTAAATGGACAGCAGAATTCCCATACAGTAGTCCCCTATAGTAAGAGCCATACTGGATTTGGCTATTACTGTATGGGAATTCTGCTGTCTATTTAAAGGGCACCTAAAGCCTCAACAAAAATTCACAATCAGAAGGCAATCTTCAACAATTGATGTCATCCTCCTTCTGATTCTGTAGTTTTGGGGCATTAGTTGCCCTTTAAATGGTCAGTAATCCCATACAGTAAACCCCCAATTCCTTGTCACTCCAGATGTTTGGAAACAACCAAAGCATGTTGGGAGTTATAGTTTCTAAACACGTGGAGTGGCAAGGTTCAATACACATTTAATTAAGCTTAGCAACATAAATCCCAAACCATACCTGCACATCTGATCTGCACAGACCTTCTTCCTTGCTCCTTCATTGCTTCGTAAGTGCATGCTGACGTTCCTTCCTGACGGCTCTCCTGACTTGCTATGGCCACATTTGGAAGGTAAGACTTGACCTAGGTTTGAGTCAAAGTTTGGTTTTCAGCCTATTTTTAAAACCTCAGCTTATACTCAAGTCTGTACAGTATATGTACCCTTAAAACAGAGTGGGTCCACAAAAAATAAAAGTGACCAACTCTCACCCTTTAATATAACCAAAAAAGCAATGGAGGGAACAATAATAATAGAAAGTGCAAAAAAAATGTTCTCTAATGGATAGAATAGTATGGCCAGGAAGAATTTAAAGGGTATCTCCACCCTCAAATGGTGTAATGTAAAGCACCATCCAAACCCTAAACGCTTCCTTTAAAACTTTAAAATCAGCCTCTAATTGTACTTACCCAGCTTTGTTCCCTCAGTTACACCCTGTTCTGCTACTTCCGGAGACAGAATAGCAGAAGGGGACGGACTGGCAGCCACACAGAGAGGACAACCATAAGAAGAAATCTTTTAGCATTAGGCCGACAGTGAGGCAAATTTTAGTTGGAGGGGGGGGGCATGGCCTTTAAGGAATGCTTTCTTTTGCAGCAAAAATCCTGCTGAAGTGTAATTGAAACTTTTATCCTGAAGACATTTGTGAAGACTTTTATATATTTTTTTTCTTTTATACATATTTCTTATCTCTGGATTTTTTACAGGTCACACCTCTTCAATCCTCCTATCCAATGCCAAGATCCACAGTGAAGGCATCAGGTACCTGATTTTATGAATCACTAAAAATACAAGAATCAACAGTTTCTGGTGTATAACCCTGAAAAAATAATTTATTAGGCCCAAGTTCCCTTTAAAAATATATACACCTGTAAAACTTCTTTTCGGTAAAGCATTTTGATTTATATAAGGGATAATGTGCCCCTTACAGTGTAATATAATGATATTATGCCACCGAGGAGTTCCCTGACCATATAGAAGCATGGTCAGGTTGTCCCTATTTCCACCTTTAATACCCCAAGCTACCTTCTGTAACTTAAACCAAGTAGAAAGGAACATCCCAGCCCAGCATATATGCGGTTAAACAAATCTTTGTGGAGGAGGAGAGAGACATTGGTTATGAAGTGACAGGAAGCAGCTCCAGCAGGTTCTGTTAGTGAAGTTAAACACTGCAAAAAATGCTGAGTCATTGTCCAGACATGAACACTTGAATGGGCGGAGTAGTGGGATATAAGAAATATAAGAAATGAGTCACTTAGTGACATAGCTGAGTGATTTTTATAAGAAAATATACCACTGCAGCTCCCATTATAAAATATCACACTTATGTATTATAAACCAAATTATGAATAAACCAAAAATGGATAACCAGGTCTAGAATTATTTTTCTAAGCAGCAACAGGAATTAAAGCCTTGGAATATCTTGGCAGGAGATTTCAAATCCAATCCAGTGAAGCTAATTAATAATAAAAACAATGTCTGCATTTATGTATATTTTAAAGGTACCAAATTCTGCAGTTTTTTCCATGGGGTTACTGCTTGTAGCAAAGTCTATAAAGATAAAGCAGATAAAGTATGAAAGGAATGTCCACCCTTAAAACAAAAACCTGAAAAATTGTCAGTTACCAGCCCTCATTTCATATATTGATATATTCAGCACTTAATTAGATGTATTACTAACCAGATACATAAGGATAATTATTGTTGTTTTGGGTAAGGCTGTGACTTCTGACATCACAACCATTTCCCATGTTGCCCTCTCTGAGCAGAGGAATAAGGCAGATACCTTTTCCAGAATGAAAGAGCAGTGTTTAAATACACTTTTAGCCCCCTTAATTTAACCGTTGATATGACTTGTGGTGCTACTTTTCTCTTAATCTCTTATCCTAGAAGGAAGCTTCTGGAAAACACATACAGGGAGATTCAATAAAAGTTCTTATCGTTTAAAATGGTACTAATTTAGCCCCAACCAATCAGATGTTAGCTTTCAAATGGTAAATAAGATCTGATTGGTTGGGGAAAAATTAGAACCATTTTAAACGATAAGAACTTTTATTGAATAACCCTGTTAATTGTGTAATAGTGCATTAACACTAAAATCAAAGCAGGAAGCTTTGAATAAAAGACACAATTTCCAAAAGGGATAAACCCAATGTTTTACATAATCCAACCCATATATAAAGATATATATATTTGAACGTATCATTTAATCTTTACTCTTATATTTAATACTCAATATAGAACAAAAATGAAAGCCATATGAAGTAATTTCCTTTACTTTGTCACAAGATGTGATTCTGGAATGTTTTAATGTAATTTATTTAAATTGTTATTATGATGATACTGTATACTGCATGTGTTGTATTATATATTTATGTGTATCTGCACATCTCCATTGATGTTCACATAGTGCCCTCTATACAGTAGCCTATGACTAAGTGCGTCTCTATGATGAAACGCATCAGAACGTGCGTAGATGGTTGAAGTGTTGATGTTCTTGATGTACAATAAAGACTTTCGATTTTGCTTACCTTTCTCTTGGTGGACCTCATGATGCGGCCATTTTTGGGGTTTAGAGTACCAGAGCACTATTCCTTAGGTCCATCCACACAAAGTTTCTCTAATGCTAATGCACTAATGGTTAGAAAATGTCAATATTTCGCTAATGATTATTGGGAATGATAAATGTACAGCTGTAAACTGCTAGAAGGACTTAACCTATAAAAAAAAGTTTTTGCAGCTCATTTATAGAAGGTGCAAAAAAGTGTTAGGCATGACATTTACAGCATACATCTACCCCTAAGCCCATATTTTTTTTTATTCACTCATTTTAATTTAGATATTTTTGTAGAGAAACTGACAAAGGACAAGGTTTACGTTAGTCTCATATCCCTTGCCATTTTGCATCCAAAATTCAGCTTCCTAACCTGACCCACAATTCTGGTTAACTTCGGGGTGCTCGACACAATGCAGGATTCTAGAACAGATCTCATCCCCAATTAACATACCTCACAACATTTGGGGGGCTATTGTTGTGCAATACTGGGATATTGCAAAATGTCCAAATTTGAGGGCAAATAATGTTGGTATTTAGGCGTCTGCGGCATTCCCAGCGATGTCTGATTTTCTATTTCTGATGTAATAAAGTTTTGAAGATTTTATGAAAAATCCGAAGCAACTCGAAGGAAGTCTTTTCAGGTGTGCACCTACCGATTGGTGTTTGCTGTTTACGTAATGTTGGTGTTTACCCTAAAAAATAAATTAATGGGAGGTGTTGTGCCCCGTTGCTAAAGGGGAAGTTGATATGATACGCTTTAAAGTGTGTCACATCAACTTCCCCTTTAATGCGTATAACACCAACTACCCTTTTAAGGCTTATCACACCAACTTGCCCTTTAAGACATATCACATCAATTTTCCCTTTAAGGCGTATCACACCAACTTCCCCTTTAAAGCATATCACATCAACTACCCCTTTAAGGAGTATCACACCACCTTCCCCTTTAAGGCGTATCACTCCAACTTCCCCTGTAATGCGTATCACACCAACTGCCTGCACAACCCCAGTACAAGAGACTTATCTTGGATTGGTCAGTTTACCTCTCAAACTCGACTCTCGGCAAACCACAAGTGAGAGGAGGTAACAGAGTGTGTGGTCACATGACATTGCGACATCACACGGTCTGCTGCTTCTCATAATTGAAAACTCTATCCTCTTATTACAGCAACAAAATGAAGTAAAGCATTGTACTGCCCTGAAAAATCTGTGATATTTGGAAGGTGTGCAATTAACTTGATTCACTCGATTCACCACGAGATGGCAGCACACAGGTTAATTAGCTTAAAAATGTCGAAAAAAGGGGGTACAGAGGCATTTTTAAAAGTTGTTAAGTAGCCTATGCTTTTCCCCAGGTCCTTATACATAAATGTACCAATTCTCATGAAAATTGTCCCAGACGTTTCAAAGTTTTTCTGGAGCATATATACATACATTGACTTCTCTATATATAGATAAATAAGTCTTGGATACTATACTGGTTATATTAAAAAATGATCTGTTCCCAGCTACTTTTAAACAATATATTAGAACCTGTTTCCCAACATATAATAATTCCTACAGTACGTTGTCTTTTTGTAATAAATTGCAAAAAAGTGTTATTGCCTTATAAGCCTATACAACTATGTTATAATTGCAAAGCAAAAGAGTTAATATTCTTGAAAAGAGCAAAGGGCAGAAAAAAAACACAAAGTGCAAGGAAGAAAAAGTGATTATTCTATCAAATTCAATCAGCTGGGCAATTCGTCTCCACTATCCCTGACCTTGATTCTGTTTGCTAAGGCATGAATAACCTAGCCTGAGAAAGTAATGATGGCTCCTTATGGAGCAGATCACATCTTTCTTCCTGTCCAAAGATTTAACAAGGTTTCAATAAGAAATTCTTAAAGAGTGCATAAAACATGGAAGGCAGAAAGAATGGATTTGTTTAGCAGGAGGTCCTTAAAAATGTCCAACTTTCCAATTGTTGGTGGTGTACATGCAGGCACTACAATGCTAATATCTGCTCTCAGTAGATTTATGACCAACAACAAACAAGATGTGGTCTAATAGACCTGACCTGAAAGATAGCAATGGGTTTATTATAGCAATTTTATAAATAAATGAAAAAAAATCCTTTCAATAACTGAACTAATAAAGATTTATAATAACCTGTACATTCGACTAAGGAATCAAGGGCCGGATTGAAAAAGGACTGTTATCTGTAATATAATAAAACAAACATTTATTGCAATGTTAGTAGTGCTTTACAAAATATTGGCCGGTATCATCATTTCTATTGCAGGAAAGATTGTCATGGTAAAAACATCCACTACTAGCAGCCATTTATGCAAACTATAAAGGTTCATTACAACAACAAACCTTTTATAAATACATTCCCAAGTAAGATAAGGAGGGGTTAAGGCTTTATTAAGCCACTATCAGTGCAACGTAGGTCTCTGCTCTGCAGTCCTGTAACTGTCTCCCTGGTTCTGCATTGAGCTCATGGAATGCTTAAATCTGGTTTTAGGGCTAGGCCACACTGCTGCGGTTTTTTTTGCGTTTGCGCTTGCGATTTTCCAAAATCATTGAAAACGCGGCAACGCAAAAAAACGCGCGTTTTTCGGTGCAATTGCGTTTTGCGTTCTGCATTTTTAATCGCAATCGCATGCGTTTTCCTATACTTATTGAAGAAATCGCAATCGCAAACGCAACGAAAATCGCACATGAAATCGCATGCTATTGCGTTTGCGTTGCAGTGTGGCCTAGCCCTTAAAGTGGTTAAAAAAAAGCCTTAGCCTTACCTTTAAAAAATGCCCTGTACCAAATACAGTATCTGTGTGCAAGTTTATATTGTAACCATATGACTGGATCTCTGGCAGGCACTTATAGAATTTGCCACCCCAACTGTCAATATTTTTAACATTTATTTTAACATTTATTGCAAGTCTGCAAGCCTTGTAACTGCCTTCCTTTGCAAAAGAAGATTGACATTTTACTTTTTCTTGTCTTCGTAAAAAATCTAGAGGTCTGGGTGTGGGCACCGATGACATCACTTGTCTATGCAGGGTCTGTCATTTGCAGCATTTGAGCTGGGTACACACCACACAATAATTCAGCCTGAACGACAGACATTTCAGTGTTTCGGTCGGTTGGGGCGAATTATTGTATAGATTCTTCTTGTGGCTGCAACCAACCACTGTACATTTGTTCGTACAAAATAGATAAATACATCATCGGACGTGTCTGAAAACCACGCCGATCTTGCGGTCCTCTATGGACTGCACGCTTGGTCACGCTAACGATCAGACGCAGCTGCTTTTTCCGCGACCGACAGCAGCCATACACTCGGCAGATAGGATTGACAATACATGACCCCCAAGAGCAAGATACACGTACCGTTTCGGGCAATAGTTTTGCATGTGCTTAAGCAAATGCATAAACACATATGATGATCGGCCAAGGGGCACATTCGTCACGAGTGTGCACACACTCGCCCATTGTTTGTCCTATCGGACAAGGCTTAAGTTTTTAGTGAGCATGGTCAGATCCTGGTAAAGAGAAGGAGCAGAGGATGCAAGTGATGTCACTCAAGTTATTAGAAGCAGGAAGTGTTAACCGTTTCAGCAATATAACTTCTTACAGGGTGGAATTAGATATGTGATGCAGGGCTGATTTTAAATACTGCAGACTGTTTCACCCTAACCTGTTTGAAAAACAATATTTCTTTTTGAAGTCATGCTAACCAAGTTACCAAATGTTAGAACGGCTAAAAAAAAGGAGTTCTAGAGAGTCACCCACATACTATATATGGAAAAAAACAATTTAATATTGTACTTCATGAATTTTTTTTTGTGTGTGTGTAAATAGCCATATAGCTGACTTTAAAGCTATGCAAGCAGAATGCAGTGAGCATACTGGATGTAAATCAGTCTGAATTTATTACAAGATTTGTGCTGAATATAAGTTTGAACTGTGTGCAAACCTATTTAGTATATAAAACTACTTGTTAAAAGTAAAAAGCAGAATTTTATAAATACAGCAATAGACTTTTAGGTACTGTAAAAAACAAACAAAAAAAACCCCCTTAGTTTTAGGGCATGATATTTCTGAAGTAGGTTGCTGACATCTAGTGGTCATTTTCCATATCTGTTTTAAGAGGCTAACTTGAACAATCTAGCTAAAATAAATGCATCAATTTGCAGAACAATCTGCTCCAAAGATACAACTGCCCTTTTATTTTAAACATTGGTGTACATTGATTAACCCTCTCTCTGATGATTCTAGCTTTGCATACATTAGGCATAGTGTGCTCTGGGTTTCAGTAGTGGCATCTTCAATGCTATTAAAAAATGCATCAGTAAAAAAAAACGAAGCATCAGAATTAAAGGGGAACTGTGGTCTCCAAACAAGTTTAAGTTTCCTACCTTTAAAACGAGCCATCAACCACCTCTCTACGTGCTCCACAACCCAAGATATACAGAAATGACTGACCAGAAAGTTAATGGGTGGGAGGCTGACTTGTGACATTCCTGATGCTTCAGCCTTTTCAAAAGGCTGAAAACAGCCTTTTGAAAAGGCTGTTTTCAGAGTTTTCTGTAGGGCACCTGCGAGAGGGCGGGGCTTAGGCACCTGCAAGTGGGCGGGGTTTAGGCACCCATTCGAATAATGCACATAACTTTTATCATAACAGGATGTATAAGATTACTTAAAGGGAAAGACCAGCCTAAAAATAACTTGCCTTTAAAATGTTTA
Organism: Hymenochirus boettgeri; assembly: GCA_019447015.1. Lineage (NCBI taxonomy): Eukaryota > Metazoa > Chordata > Amphibia > Anura > Pipidae > Hymenochirus > Hymenochirus boettgeri. The sequence goes on from CM033476.1 coordinate 171,777,290, forward strand.
TTACCCTCCAAACCTCACTTTCGCAAGCTTGATATATTTCAAAGAATACCCAGAACTTGCCTGACCCGGTCCTTCACCACTTCTACTCCGCAGCTGCTGCTGACAGACGCTCCACTTCTTGGTTGCGGTTGTCAGTTAAGGCACAACGTGACGTCACACCCAATCGACTGACAGCCGTGACCAGAAAGTGAAGCGGCTGTCAGCGCAGGAGTCCCCTGCTCCTGTTTTTGCTTGTAACAATCTCAAAAAAGGAGCAGGGGTCGCACCTAGATGGCGAGGGACCGGGTCGTGTAAGTTAGTTATGGGCGATCTTTGAAATATATCAACCTTGCGAAAGTGAGGTTTGGGGGGGTAATAAACATTTTAAAGGCAAGCTATTTTTTAGGCTGTACTTGCCCTTTAAAGCTAACTTTTCAGAAATTATTCATTATAAAAATGTGCACGCTATATACATTTTATATATGATTTACAAAAAGTTTTTTTCATAAATATCAAAATGTACTGAATGATTATATAGGTTGTTATCTTGGTTTGGATCACTCTTCACAAGATACAATTCATGTCCATATATTTCATCAAAATTGTCTTGAAAGGTTACAGGATTATAACCAACCCACACAGTGTATCTGAAGTCCATCGTACGCATAGAATAACCCATGATTGTTATATCTTTAAGATCCGGAAGGTCAGAATTCCACTGAGGAGAACTGGAAGGTCGCGGGTAACTGCTGTAAGCCACAGCCAAGGTTAAATCAAACTGTGTGTCTTCCAAAGTATACAAGTGCTTTGCAATGCTCCTTCCTTCAGTACACAGCTCTATGTGGAAAGAATGTTGTGGACAAGTAGGAAGAGCGGGAAGCTTAGCAAGGTCAGTAATGGTTGAAAACAGTGAAACAAGTTCAACAGGGAGCTCCACTGATTTACCTGTAAGAAATGAAATCACAAACTTTTACATAGAGAACTATAATTATAGTCCTTAAAAAATAATAACGTTTAATAATTTATAATGAAACAATAAATACTATATAAAAAAATGTAATTCGGCAGCACTTAAAGGGCATGGCCACACCCCAAACTAAAATTTTACCAACTACTGGCCCCACAGTCCATAAAAAAAAATCCTTACCATACATCCCTGCTCCTTGTGGTTCTCCGGTTATGTCTCTTCAAAATTTAGGAAACCTGCTGGGTAGGTGCCTCATGCGCTGCCTGTATCTTGGCTAATCTCAGCAAGGTATGAGGCATTCTCAGTAGAGCCCTTTCCCCCCTCTCCCTCCCTCCCAATCCCTCCGTGGCTGGCAGTTATCTATCTATAAAAGCTTTTAACACCATGCAGGGCATAACCTCCCACCCCCAACCGCTCTATTCAGAACTGTAAAAGCGATTTCAATCTGTACTTACTCCTCCTCATTCCAGCGCCGTTCTACAGTGAAGGCAGCTGCGGCTTTGATTGGCTGCCTCTCAGTCAATCACAGCCACGGATGCCGGTCCGGCCCCCTGCTTGCAGAGGGTGGACATGCCCTTTAATTAAGACAGGCCAAGGGTAAAATAATCTACCATTACTAAATAAAGCTAGCAAAAATATCTTGCAATAACTAACTCAATAGCGAGAGGTTTTACTGGGGAACCACAATGTTTTGTAGACTTGTCTTAAATAAAACATTTATCTAGGTCTTCAGACTTCAACAGAATATCCAATACCAAGAAAATAAGAGGAACAATAGATTTTTAATCCATATTTGTAACAGCAGTTTTCAGAGCTAAAAAAAGAATTTGACAGTTTTGTGTTAAATGCTATCCATAATCACATTAACATCATACAGAAATCCACTGTCAGTGTCAATGTTTTGACAGACTATTACTTTTTATGAGGGAAGTCAACAAATGAATGTTGTTGTTTTAATTGTACCTTTTCAAAATGTTGGTGCATGGATAAATATATAGGAAGCTATTTAAAGCTTACACTGTTTGCTATCAGAAAGAGGCTTTTGTTATAGCTAAAGTTTTGTTTCCCTTTTAAAAGACATTTTGCCATTATACTTACCTGTTCTACCCTAGGTAAACACTGAAAAGCTCCAAGATAACCCAATCTAACACCACTCACTTCACCAATACATAAGCCCCCGCTTGCACAAAAGGATACACAGATAGTCATTAAACAAAGCAAAGGTACAACATAGTAGAGAATTAGCGTAGTCAGGGCAGGTGGAAAAGGTCACAGGCAAAAACAGGCAGGAGGAGAACACACCATGAGCCAGGGAAAACCAATAAACCAGCTGCATCTTAGGAGATGCAGCTGTAAGGAAACCTGAACTTGACTATCCTGAACTAATGAGATAGAGATGAAATTAGACAGGAACTGAGGAGGAAGGCAGAACAGTGCAGGAGCAGAGGAAATTTAATCCCAAACTATTTTGTTGCGTACACACACACACACAATCCTAAATGTAATGGAGGTATTATAATATAAACCTTTTACCTGGTTGTTTTTTTTGAAGGTCACTGTTAAAAGGATCTATGTATCTAAAAACAGACTGTTGTGGTTTATAATTATTAGTCATTCCAGGTACATAGAATATTAAGGGCACTCTTGTGGCCACATCAAAATTGCTGTACTTTGCCCATTCACCATGTTCTCCTAATGACCATCCTATAGAAAGCAAGAAAAGAGGATTGACATACAATATATTTGTAATATAAGAATCACATTGTGTTTATGGCACAACATCCAGTGGTGTTTCCACGTGTTCCGCCCTCCTCTGCTCCGTTCCCAGCAACTAGAGTCAACTAAATGTAAATATATAGGAATATATAAAGGAAAAATTACTACGCAGCTTGAGTTGACCTATTGTGGCACGAAACATGTTGCAAATAAACTCACTTGCAGACACTGCACAGTGTTCCCTTCCTATATACTTATATTTGTAATATAAGTAGTCTACAGAAAATTGGTTGCTGTGGGTTAAAAATCCTACCATTTTAACAATGGGCCAGCAGCGTAGCAGAGGTTCCTACACTCATACATACACTAAATTGGGGGGAAATTATTTATAGACTGGTGTAAAATATAAAAAGCATATAGATATACACACAGTCCTTTTGTAACCCTAACTACATTTAAAACAATACCGTGATCTGAAGCAAACACAATAATTGTATCATTGGACAGTCCTAGGCCTTCCAAAGCATTCAACAACTGGCCAATCTGGTCATCAAGGTAAGATACAGAAGCATAATAACTCTGGCGTATCAAAAGCTGCAAAACAAAGTTACAAATGTAAAAATATTAACATATTAATGGAATATTCACACAAAAAAATAAACAGGTGTATTAAGCTTTTGAACAAGTGCTATCAAGAAACATTTACAGGACCAACAGAGAGGTTGTTTTTAGATGCTGACCTTGTAAAAGACGATTTGTGGTTAACAAGCTTTTTTTTAAAGGGGCTGAAGCAATAAGAGGTGCAAAAGTTTGCCTACATTATTAATTTGCAGCAACCAATCAGAAGTTAGCTTTTTAATGGGTTACTGCAGTTAGATAACACCTTATTGGTTGCTGCAGATAACTAACAGGGGCAACTGCAACTGCATCTGCCTCTAGGTGTTTTAGGTAAAAAGCTGTTTCATATGAATGGCAGATCAGGAGATTTTAAACTGAAACATCCACTAAACTAATTTATCTTCCTGCAGCTGCTTAAAGGAAAACTAATCCCAAATTTCTTTACTCCAGAATCTGAAAATAACCCCCCTAAGAACATCAATAAGCTATAAAATATAATTTCAGTAAATCGTATTATAGTAAATGTAAGCCTGTTAAGAACTGGATGAAGTATCTGTGTGTTTGTGCAGTGCCAGGCCACACCTCCTTACCTCAGTCACATGCTTTCTTGCTTTATCTGTCCTGTAAAAGTATTGGCTAGAGATTATTAATGGGTGTGACCAACTGTAACAATTTCTGCCATAGCTAAGGACTGAGCATGGGCAGAACACAATGGTCGTTGACCAGACTGTGTGACATTAGAATGCTGTGATGTTAAGCAAAAACCATATATTATTTAGGTAAATTTCCCAGCACTCATATCAAAATGAGAGGTAAGACACTGATTACTGGCTTTATATCAAGGTGTTCTGCCTTCTGGTTCAGTGTTGTTCTGAGGCTTTAGTTGTCCTTTAATGACCAATGGCCATTATTAGAAACATTTTTCCCTCCCTCTGGGGCAAATTGTATATGGCTTTAAAGAGAGCTATATTGGCCTTCCTTTTGATTAGCTTTTAGCTGGATAAATAAAAAAAAAAACAAGAACAGTAAAAGGCTTAACCTGACAGAGAAACATGATGAAAAATGTTGAAATAATCAAAAGCCTGGATGAAGTTCAAGTATGCAGACCTTTTCTGTAACCAGGAACACACCTCCTCTTACCTTAAACATTTTATAAAGCAATTAAGGAAGATAATCACTGCTTTTTCATTGAATCAGTGAATTTATCCTTAAAAAACATGTTCAAATTGTTCAGGTTAAAAGGGATAATTTGGTTAATTAATATTGTAGACATTTAAAGAATAAAGTTCAACCTTAGCATACCGGTAGGTTTGACAGCCTCTGACCAAATTTCCTTTCAATCAGATATAATAAAAACAGAATTTTCAAGAATTTTTCAAACCATAACATTGATAATCTGCAACATGACTTTGTGTGTTGTTCAAAGGCATTTTAACACCCTACAAAAACATTTATGCTGAGAGCAATCACACACAACCCCAACACAGCTTTTACAATATTTTTACCTTTCTCCCTGGTGTGCCTGAGTCCAGATATCGTACCTTGAAATCCTCCAGTTCCTTGCTGCTCTTTGCCATACTGACACCTAGTACCCACAGGTTCATTTTATAAACCCCCCAGCAGCCACAGTTAAAGGAGGGGAGTGACACAGCTTGTTGTATCTATGTGAATGTGCTCTGCCTGGTGGTACAATGTTGTCTGGAGACTTTAGTTTCCTTTTAATTAAAGACCAGTCATGTATCGTTTCTATATTACATTTCATCCTATTAATTGTATATATAAAGTAGTGAAATGGGCTATTTTAGCATTTAAGGTAGACAAATACTTGGCCAATATTCAGCTAATCAGAATTTGCTGATTATTGGCCACATGTATGGCTAAAAAACAATTGTCAGGATATCAATACAATGGAAACTGCTATAAATTTGTGACAAAGTTGCATATGTACAGTCACTTTAAAGGACAACTCCACCCTCATAAGAACATGTTTTAGAAAGAATGGCCTCTTTAAAATATGTTGATATATCATAGTTTGTCCAATGAATTCATTACTGTATGCCTGATATGCTTCTGGATGCCACATGGAAACTGAGTCATCTAGTGACCTGGTACTGCGCCTGTACTGAGCCTGGGCATGCTCAGAAGGGGCAGACAGGTGATTAACATTCATTCATTGGTTGTGATGTCAACTGTCAAATCCATAACTGACAGCTGCTAACTGGAAGAACCAGGAAGCAGAAACAGGGTAAAGAGGACATTGTGCAGGATTTCAGGTTAGACTTATATATTTCAGATTTCAAACTATTACCATTTAGGTTTTGTTGGGTGATTTACCTGTATGTGAGTTTTCATTTGGGGGCTGGACTTGCCCTTTAAGTAACACATAACCATCTGTCTAATACTGTGTTTCTCAACCAGGTCCAAGATCCCTAGGGTTCTCTAAGAGGTTGCTATGGATTGAGTGAGTGACATTTTTAAAATAAAGATACATTTTTAGATCTATTATATTTGTATGAATTACATATATTGATTAATTAATGACAGAGAGACCAAGAGATAAATAAAAGTATATAATAAATATGTTAAGTAGGAGGTCCCTAAGACATGAACATTGTTTCAAGGGTTTTAGAAATATAAATAATTTGAGAAACACAGATATATTATAAAGCATTATCTGCCTTGTCTTTAGTTACCTTAAACCTTGCTACATGTATTTTTAATTTATGATTAATCATATTTTTTGATTTGGCAACACTTTAACTTAGGAATATACCGTATATACTCGAGTATAAACCATCCCGAGTATAAACCGAGGTACCTAGTTGTAGGTAAAAAAGGAGGAAAAACACATTGTCTCGAGTTTAAACCGAGGGGGTAGTATTTGCTACTTAAGATGTTTGGAAACTACAACTCCCAGCATGCTTTATGCTGGGAGTTGTAGTTTTCAAACATCTTAAGTGGCAAATACTTGCAAATAGGGTAAATCCTCCTTTATTTGTGCATACAGTATGCACAAATAAAGAAGGTTTTACCCTTATTTGTAAATATTGCCCTCCCTGGCGTCCGTAGTATTCTCCTACCTTGTCCGGCGGCCGCTCGCTCATCGCTCCACATCCTCAGTGCGCATTCGAATGATGTCACTACTCGGCGCCGCAAAGTGAGAGGCGTTGGGTAGTGACATCATCCGGATGTGCACTGAGGATGCAGATCGCGCGGCCGCCGGACAAGGTAAGACACAGGTTGACTCGAGTATAAACCGAGGTAAGATTTTTAGGCTTTTTTTTAAAGCCTGAAAACCTCGGTTTATACTCGAGTATATACGGTAACTGTAAAGTTATAGGAGAGGACAGCCCTTTCTCACATGCAGAGGTTTACCCTGAGTGATCTCTGTGTTACAGGGTTGACCTATTTGGACTCCCATGGATCTCCATTGTAAAAACACTGCTTTATGTTGCTTATTCTTTCTTATTGAAATTGCATGCGCACTAGTATTATATTTTGCCTGAATGTATTATATTTTTGGTCATTAGTTGCACTCTACTGGAGATGTTTAATATGTATTGACATATATATAGCTATGTTGTCCCTTTTAAATAAAAAAGGGACAGAAAACACAATAAAAAAATTAGACAGAAAAATTAAAAATGATGCCCAAATTAATCAATAAGATTGCATTATCTGAAAATATCTGAGTTTCTATACAGCATTTACATTTTTCATTGTCCTCTGCCTTACTGTAGATTTTTGATCAGGTGAAACAATCAGGGTTATTCAATAAAAGTTCTTTAAAATGGTGTAAATTTTGCCCCAACCAATCAGATATTATTTAACATTTGAAAGCTAACATCTGATTGGTTGGGGCAAAATTACCACCATTTTAAATGATAAGAACTTTTATTGAATCTCCCTGTATATGAGGAATTGAAATTGGATGTGCACTAGTATTATATTTTGCCTGTATGTATTATATTTTTGGTCACTGGTTGCACTGTACTGGGGATGTTTAATATGTATTGACATATATATAGCTACAGTGGCCCTTTTAAATAAAAAAGGGACAGAAAACACAATGAAAAACTTAGATAGAAAAATAGAAAACAATGACCAAATAATCAATAAGATTGCATTATCTCAAAATAGCTGAGTTTCTATACAGCATTTATATTTTTAAGCAGCAATTAATGATAGCAACTGAAAAATTGATGCATACCTGGAAATCTTCTGGAATAGGACCATAAGGAAAGCTGATATTTAATGTCTGAACATCATCTCTTTTCCGAATATCTGCCCAAGGGTTGTAAGCAACAAGAGGAAGTTTCTTAGGTATATATGGGTCGGGTGCCAGTGAAATATTTTCAATGGGATATAATTTTAGAAACTCCTGGAAGAGGTAATTATTTTATTTTAAACTTTCATTTCTTTCTTATAGCCATGAAAGGTTTGAAAATATTAAAAGAGAAACTAAAAAAAGCAAATTGTGATGAGAAAAAAAAAGTAAAAATATAGAACATAGGATACATTATTATAATCTGCATGTTTGTGAAGGTTCATTCATCCAGGTCATGGTATATCTGAGGTATCCAGATCAACTGGACTTGAAGTTTAGCCCTGAAGACATTTCGCTTCTCAATTCAGAATGACTTGTGCAGGGATCTGTTGCCAATAAATACCCTGGACTGTCCCAATAAACAAGCAAGGTGCTAGGGGCCTCATGAACGGCGTCAAGGTGTCAAAAGAATAGCAGAACAAGTTCAGTTGATCTAACTGAATACCCCAGATACATTGTAAGCAGAATTTTTTCCAAGCAAATATAAACCAACCCTACAAGCAGATTCTTCTGTATGGTGTCATCTACAAGAAGCACCACAAAGTAATTAAGTGGGCAATATCCACAGATTATTATACTAGAATTTTAAAGAAAAATTGTGTAGAGGGATAATAGCCTCCTTAGGTCCAAAGGCTAATAATGGATGTCTCTGGGTTCTTCATGTTTCAGCTTGTGTAAACTGCCCTATACATGTACAGTACAGTAATCTTTTATTTAGGAACCCTTCCCAATACTATTTAAATATCCAGGAAGGCAATAAAGTCACTTTAACTGGCATCTCCATATGTAGCAATTAAGTGGCCACAAACAACATCTTAGTTGTTGTGTATACCTCTGGCATAGCCAGACACCTGTACATGGAATTATATGGCATACCAATCTAATCTTTAGGCTGGTGCCATTCCTATTTTTCTGATCCTGGTGTATCTGGCTATAGTCAGTGCAGCTTTGATTGGCTTAGCAGGGTCAGTAGCTTAATGAGCAAATTAGGTCTATACTATTTAACACAGCACTGTAAAGATCTTAGCTGTTACAACAATTTTTGAAGCAAATTTGGATAAAGGTATGTCCCAAAATGCATAAAATGTTATGGATGCGCTAAAGTCTGGTATGAACCCTTTTAAATTCTATTAATAAATTTGGTGAGTTTTAAAGGGTATGCCCACCCCAACCCTCTGGATGCCTTCTGTCTGCTGCATCCCCTAGCTATACAACTTTTTTTCTGGTTATAGGGCACCCCATCCCACCCCCAACTGCTGGTTTACTTTTCCAAAAAAAATCCCCAGAAAGATACTTACAGACCTTCATTCCCCCAGTGCTCTGCATAGCTGGCAGCCATGTTTGTGATTGGCTGCCGCCTAGCCACTCACAGACTCAGCTGCTGGTCCTGCCCCTCCCTGCTGTTTACGGCTAGTAGAGAGCCGGGATCAGATCGCCAGGGGATCGATCTTTTCTGGGAATTTTTTTTTAGAAAAGTAAATCAGTGGTTGGGGGTGGGATGGGGTTAGCTACACACAAAAAAAAGGTTTATTTAATGGGTGGAGATAACCTTTAATAGAGGAATTCTATAGAAGTTACTTCATTACTTACTTATTTTCCAAATTAATGTTTTTAAATAACATTCGTACATTTCAACATTCACTTCTCCTGCAAAGGCTGAAGGAACATTTATCACAAAATATTTCACATCACTTATAACATTTCCTTTTGTCCCAATCATTTTGAAACTGAAAACGTTACTTTCAAGATCCGGAAAACTCAAAAACACATGTTTCTTCATTACGAACATCAAAAGCACTTACTTTTGGAAAGCGAAATGGGATATGTGGTTTATGATATCCAACAGCTAAGAAGAAGGAAGAGTTCTGCTGTTTTACAGACTTAAGGAGTTTGATTGCTTCCTCTGTGCTTTGAATATCTGGCAATGTTCCCTCAGGCACCTCAGAAACATCCACTGGGCACACCAAATTGGCATGAAATTCACCATCTTCTCCCTTACAGGTCTTTTTACAAGAAAACCGTTATATAAAACTGCAAAATGCTAAACTCTAAATGTAATACTGTAATAAGCACAAGGATTCTAGTCCACATGACCTGCCCATCACTACAATACAAGCAGGGTTTTTCAATAAAAGTTCTTATCGTTTAAAATGGTGCTAACTTTGCCCCAACCAATCAGATCCTATTTAACATTTGAAAGCTAACATCTGATTGGGTGGGGCAAAATTAGCACAATTTTAAACGATAAGAACTTTTATTGAATAACCCTGATGGTTTATGAGGAAGACGCATATACCTTTGTGTTCTCATACTTTTCTGATGAAGGGTGGTATGGTGGAATTGACCAACTTAAAGGATAGTCATCACTGTGATTAGATGAAATACCTGGAAAGGAAAGGGAATTAGATTGCAATGAAAATAGTTTTTCCAATATCCACACAGTAGACATGTAACCATTTATTTAGGTCATTAAATACATAGTAACACATTAATTGTGGTTGAATAAAGACATACATGTCCATATCCCCCTCCTTTTTAACCCTACCTAATAGTTGATCCAGAGGAAGGCAACCCCCCCAAAAAATAACAGCTAGAAAGTTCATTAAGTGAACTTGCCATTACCAAATCTGCTGAAAGGCAGTTCCACAGCTCTCAACTGTAAAGAAACCCTTTCTAACCTGAAGATGAAACTTCTTTCCTCTAATCTTAAAGGATGTTCACAAGTCCTCAAATATCACCTATTAGTGAATAGAGATGTCCGAACTTCGCAAAATCCGTCCGCTCGAGATCCGCGAATTTCCGAAAAAAAATCGAAAATTCGAAAATCCGCAGCGGACCCGTTAAAATTAAAAATACCCTTGAAATAACGAGATTTTTCGTATTTTCGAAAATTTTCGAAATTACGAGTTTTCCACGTATTTTCGGGAATTTTCGAAATTACGAGTTTTCATGTTATCTGTTGTATTCAATTAGATCAACTGGACTTGAAATGTAGTTCTTGAAGACGTTTCGCTAGTCATCCGACTGGCTTTCTCAATTCAAATGACTTGTACAAGAATCTGTGGCAATTATGTACCCTGGAAAATCCCAATTAGCATATCACAGCCAGGTGTTAATTATGTACCCTGGAAATCCCAATTAGCATATCACAGCCAGGTGTCCAACCCTTAACACCTGGCTGTGATATGCTAATTGGGATTTTCCAGGGTACATAATTGCCACAGATTCTTGTACAAGTCATTCTGAATTGAGAAAGCCAGTCGGATGACTGCGAAACGTCTTCAAGAACTACATTTCAAGTCCAGTTGATCTAATTGAATACAACATATACCATGACCTGGATGAATGAAACTTCACAAGCGAGTTTTCATGTATTTTCGAAAATACCGATATACTCGAGTATAAGCCGACTCGAGTATAAGCCAGGCAACCCATTTTTGCCTCAAAAATTAGAAAAGAGGATTGACCCGAGTATAACCGAGGTTACAGTAACCCCTAATACCTTTCCTACTGTAGATGTTTGGAAACTACAACTACACTCCCAGCATGCTTGGTTGCTGGGAGTTGTAGTTTCCAACCACCTAGTAGAAAGGTATTGGGGGTTTACTGTATGGCAATACTGTCCCCCACCCTAATACCTTTCCACTGTAGATGTTTGGAAACTACAACTCCCAGCATGCTTGGTTGCTGGGAGTTTGTAGTTTCCAACCACCTATAGTAAAAAGGTAATGTGGGTGTCTGCATGGCATACTGCCCCCCCCCAGCCCTCCCCCCAGCTCACTTACCCGTACCTGGTCTTCAGTCTTCCTCTCTCTGCAATCCAGAAGCAGCCGCGAGTCCGCCGGCAGTTCCCATTACTGCTTCGCGGCTGCGCAATGACGTCATCCCGCCAGTGTGCGTTAATTTTTAAACCTAAAAACCTCGGCTTATACTCGAGTATAACGTTATGTAATTTTCGAAAATACAAGTAATCCTCGTAATTTCGATATTTTCGAAAATACGTATGTAGGAATTAAGAGAATTCCTTGTATTTTCGAAAATTTTCGAAAATACATGTTTTCCTGTATTTTCGAAAATTTTCGAAAATACGTGAAAACTCGTAATTTCGAAAATTTTGAAAATACGAAAAATCCGCGAATCGGAAGTTCGGAAGGCGGAAAATCCGCCGTTCGCGAACGGGATAAATCCGCGGCGGATCCGGGTTCGGATCCGCGAACCAGCCATCCCTATTAGTGAACAATGCACCAGAAAGTTTATTGTATGGCCCATTAATATATTTATATAAAGTGATATGTTTTTTAGTCACCTATGTGGCAAAGTATCAAAAGCTTTAGCAAAAAAACCCAACAAGTATACTACATCCACTGCTATGCCTGAATCTGAAGTTCTTACTCACTTCTTCATAAAAACGAAGTAAATTTGTCTGGCATGATGTAAATCTAAATGGTAAGAAACAGTGGTCTAGGTAAAACTGGACTAAGCTCTCTTAAGATGTATTTTATGTGGTCCTGGGGCTTTATTTATATTAACTTTGTCTAATTGTTCACTTACCACATCCTCATTTTCCTCATTTACACCCTTCATATTTTTAGCAGTAATCCTTGCTATAAGTATAAGGATTCTCTATAGTGAATACAGAGGGAAAAAAAAGGTTTACCACAGTAGCCTTTTCGGCATCCTCTATAACCATCTCAGTCCCATTGGCCCAACATTCTCAGTCCTCATCTTTTTACTATTGAAATACTTAAAACATTTTGGGGTTAAACCTGCTTTGTTCTGCAATCCATTTTTCATTTTCTATTTTAGGTAGTTTAATTGCTTTCTTGCACTCCTTATTACAGCTTTTATACTCCCTGTAAGCCTATTCTGTTCCCTCTGATTTAAAAATGTTAAAATTCTTTTTATTTTTTCCATTTACCTTTTTACCTGAGCATTACCTAAGCATCAATATTTATTGTACAGTCATGTGAATCATTTAGCCATGTTTCTGCTATACCAATTGCATCCTACCTTTCCTTTAAAGCCATTAGTTCTAGTTCCCCAGTTTTTCCATCCAGACTTCTTACATTTGTACACATACATTTTAGACTATCAATTAATTTACTTCCATACTTGGACATACATGCCTCCTTATCCTCTATGCTACCCCATCTCCTCTCTCCATTATCTTATTAGCCCCCTGATCCCTAACCCTTATTAGCCCCCTGATATCTACCCCTGTGTAGTCCAATGTACCCTCCCCCCATACCTAGTTTAAAATATCCTCCAACCCCCTAGCCATCCTCTCCCCCAAAACAGTTATGCTATCCTTGAGGTCCTTACTTTTAACTTGGCCTCTAACTCTCAGACATGTCTCTAAATCTGCAATTTTACCATAGATAAAAACAGTACACCACACCATGTGTTCTTAGCACTGAGAATTTAGTAAGGGAATTTCCTGTGGCTGTACTTTGTGCTCAATTTTATCCCCATTTAGCGCTAAAGTCAAAAAAGGGATTGACCTCATTTATGGAGTAATCAGACATTATCGAACATCACCTTACAACTGAAAAAAGCAAATGTACGTACTTTCAATAAGGATATAAAAAGAGAATAATAATATTGGGGCTGCCCAGTGGGTGCAGGTTCTACGCCATTGTAATCATATATTTGGAAGGCATCCCAGACAACAACATTAAAAAGCCCAAAAGGTAGACACACTGTAGTTAATATTGTAGTGTATTATCTGTATGTGGCAGCATAACTAATGCTGGTCAAACAGCAGGATTTTTACTTCCCAATATTCCCAATATGGGCCATGATGGGAAATGTTGGGAGGTAAAACCAATGGTTTTATTAAAAAAAAAAATATATATATATGGCCAGCATTACATTCTGTCAAGAAACACAATTTCCACATAAACATCTCCCAGCAGATAACAGATAATAAAAGGGATATTATTTTTCAGTCCTAGTGTATTGCAAAATATGAAAACAATAGTGTTTGTATTATGGTTACTATATTAAAAGATATACATTCACATAACTATGGGGGGGAAAGCAGAGTAGGTTTCTCAACATATTTTGCGCTTTATCAGGCAAAATCTCTCCTTGATAAAGAAGCCAGCTACATAACCACTAGCTAACAAATGTTACTGGTCAAGTTATCTAAATAACTTAATAACCATGTCTCTATATATCAATAAAATATATTGTCACTGCATTGTAAAATGTCAGACTGGATTGCAAAGAAGCAAAATCAGATTCAGGGACTAATTAATTCAGCACCGAGTAGATCACTCGGTGCTGAATTAACTAGTCCCTGGGCAGCACGGTGGCTCAGTGGTTAGCACTGATGCCTTGCAGCGTTGAGGTCCTGAGTTCGATTCCACCCTTGGACACATCTGCAAAAAGTTTGTATGTTCTCCCCATGCTTGCGTGGGTTTCCTCCGGGCACTCTAGCTTCCCCCACAATCATAAATACATACTGATATGTTGTATGTGTACATAAAGTGATTAGATTGTAAGCTCTTCAGGGCAGGGCCTGATGTGAATTGAGTAAATAATTGTAAAGTGCTGCGTAATATGTAGCGCTATATAAGAAAGAAAATACATACATACCTTAAATTTTGGGCACTTGTAAGTTGCCAGGAACAATGAGGACCCAAGGACTGACAGGCTAACAGAGTAGGAGGCAACAGGGAATGACCTTTCTAAAGCGGACCATAAACTAGGTGACATTAAATAGATAAGATGTTTGTCTTTAGACAGATGTATAATCTATGTCTTATCAATATTATTATTATTATTATTCATTCGTGTCCATTCATTTTGTGATTGCAAGTTTATTGTATAAAACACAGTTCTTAGATAGATTAGTAATTTGTCTATAGGCAAACATCTAATCTATCTAATATCTAAGTAGTTTATGGATGCCTTGTGGGGGATCCAAAGAACTAATAGGTTAAAATTGCCAAGATAAAAGGAAATGTTCAATATCCTTTAATCTCTTTCCTCAGAAATAGAACAATTGGTATTTAAACTGAAAAAAAATTACGAAAGCATTGCTCACCTGGATGAAATACTTTGCCAACAGACATTGTCACATAGCCATGTTCTTTGAAGTACTGGGGGAGAGTTGAGTAGTTTCCAGCATGTGTTCTCCAGTAGGAATTAAAGTCAAAAAGCCTAGTTGTCTCTGGACGCCTCCCTGTTAAGAAGGAGACTCTGCTGGGAGCACACACTGCTTGCTGCAAGAAAAGTGATATCAGGTAAGTTACTAAATAGCAGTGGGAACCAAAGTTAGGCTCTGAATACACCATACAATTTTTTGGCCTGATAGTCTAGTGTATCGGTCAATCGGGCCAGAAAATTTGCATGCCTTCTCGGCTGGCTGCGGCCGACAGCTTGATTGCCGTGAACTGTTGGGCACGGCTACTTTTGCAGCGGCCGACAATCCTTTGTCCTGGACAACCAGTCGCAAGTGCTGAATGGTCGCTCACGACGAAGCATCTAATCATGTGTACCAGGCTTAAGTTTTCCGAAACAAAGTGAACCAATTTTTAAAAAAGTATCTCTTTTAAACACAAGTACAGATCAATATGCATGCATGACTGCATTGTCATAAAAAGTCTCTGCTTATGTGGAGCAGTCAGTCCTGATTCATGCACCTCAAAGCAAGAAAAAGTGAGGGATCATTGACTGATTTAGTAAGATAGTGTTGTGGACAATAGTAAGAAAAATCAAACTAGCATACAAGAATGTGTTTGCCCTGTTTTCTTCACACTGCCTATATTTTTTACATATTTAAAAAAACTTGCCCCAATAGCACTCTTTAAATACTTTTAATGAGCCACACAGAGATACTATGGCACCTTAGTGCTGGCTACTTATTCTTTGAAAAGCCATAATCTTAACACACGTACAGTACCTGTGCATAAGCATTTGTAAATATTACACTATGTGATGCCAGTTGATCAATGTTATAAGATTTCACAACACTGTCCCCATAACAGCCAAGGCTTGTTCGAAGATCATCAACAATGATAAATAAAACATTCTTCCCACCTGAAAATATAAGTACAAGAATGATTACACAAGGGATAACAATAAGGCAAAAACTTTAACAGCTATAATAATAATAAGCATTAATAATACATTTAAAAGAAATTTACGAGTATAGGTCAGTAATTTTGTAAAATTTTAAAAGCTTTTTTTTTTTTTTTTTTTTTAGAACTTTGATCATAAATCAAAAACTTAATGGAATAAAGACTGAATTATTCATATTCAATTATGGTGCTTCTTCAATCTTATAAGAAAATGCCT
The DNA here is from genome assembly GCA_019447015.1 of Hymenochirus boettgeri. Classification (NCBI taxonomy): domain Eukaryota; kingdom Metazoa; phylum Chordata; class Amphibia; order Anura; family Pipidae; genus Hymenochirus; species Hymenochirus boettgeri. The sequence continues at coordinate 171,793,201 of CM033476.1, forward strand.
AAGGCATGTTATCTTGTGCTGAGACATATATATATCCTGGTTGCATTTATGGGAGAAACATTGGGAATTAGCAGGGAGATGTCATATTCGTAAGGGACGCTCCTTACCTTTCCGAGATGTCGCAACACAATAAGCTGTTTGCAGAAGTCTCTGCATTGCAGTTATTTGCAGTATCTCAGCCAGATGAGGAACGCTAAGGGCTAGACCACACTGCCACGTCTTAAAATTTTTTTAAAAACACAATTGCATGCAAAATTTGCAGGTTAGTGTTGGCCAATTAGCATGGCCACACTAGGTGCACTGATGCTTATTGTGCATGCGATTACCATTTTTGATGCTATTCGCATGTGCTCCGAAAATCACAGGGATCGAAGCGAAAGAGGACACCAACACAAACAATTCGCAATCGCTTGCGCGAACGCGCGTGCATAGTGTGGCCTCGGCTAAGTGATCTTTATGAGGCCTGAATGGATACACATTAAGTTTTGCAATATGAAGTATGAGGAGTATATTAAAAAGGATGAGTTATCTCCAAATATATCTGGAAACATCGCAGCCCCCGTATACGGATTGTAAAGCACATGCTGATTTACATTGTGTAACATATATTCTTCAGGCATTTACCCAAAAAATGACCTATATGGCATAGATCCCTTTAGCTCGTTTCATTTTCTTTTGTGATGTGGATCATATGGGTGGGGTTAAGTGTGTGGTGTAAGGAATCAGATCCACTTTAAGCCTTGGTATAGGAAAAATGGATTGATACACGTGGATGAAAACAAGACTGTTTGTTTTTCTTTTTATCCGCATGTAGTGTGAACTTAGTCTGATTTCAAGGGACCTTTGCTATATTGTGCATTCTTTTTTAAAACAGCGCATGGAACCCGATGCAATGAGTAAAATGTTTTTGTGCTATTATTTAGCTTGGAACTTAACACTTATTTTATCAGGGAGTTAATAAACCCGACTTTTTACTGATTACTTTCCTTCACTCCCCCCATGTTAGTCGCTTAGTACATGGTGGGATCAAGGAAAAGTAAATTAAACTAGAAAGGGGAAGTTTAAGTATAAACTTTGAATTTGACTTGAATTTTGGAAGGGAATGTGTGCGTTTGTGCTGCAGATTTTAAAACTCAATAATGGCAATGATGAGGACATTGTGGTTTTTTACTTTAGATATAGCTGTCACAGGAATGAATGGGTAGGTCAGTTGGTGTGTGAACTTTTTTGATGATTGGTCAAAATGTGTTTTTTGACTATACTTAACCTTTAAATATGGTTGCCACATGGATGAATGGGTAGGAAACCTGTGTAAGTTAAAAAAAAAAAACTTTTTAAAATTATTGATCAAAATTAGTTTTTTTGACTTTAGTTACCCTTTAAGTATGGCTGCCACAGTAATGGATAAGTAGATCAGTAGGTGTGTGTACCTGTGTTGGGTTGGGAGTTAAAAAAAAAAAAACTTTTGGGGGGGTTAAAAAAACAAACTTTGTTAATAACTAGACAATTTTTTTACTATAGTTACCCTTTAAATATGGCCACCATGAAAATGGAAGGGTCAGTAGGTATGTGTATCTGGATCAGGTTGGAAGTTAAAAAACAAACCTTTTTGATTATTGATCAAAATGAGTTTTTTTTTAACTTTAGTTACCCTTTAAGCATGGCTGCCACAGCAATAGATAAGTAGATCAGTAGGTGTGTGTACCTGTGTCAGGTTGGGGGTTAAAAAAACAAACTTTTTTGATGGTTGGTCAATATCATTTTTTTGAGTTTAGTTACCCTTTAAGTATGGCTGCCATAGTAATGGATTAGTAGATCAGTAGGTGTGTGTACCTGTGTCGGGTTGGGGGTTAAAAAAAAACTTTGGGGGGTTAAAAAAACCAAACTGTTGATGATTAGTTAAACATTTTTTTGACTATAGTTACCCTTTAAGTATGGCTGCCACTGAAATGGGTGGCTAGGTCAGTAAGTGTGTGTACCTGGCTCTGGTTGAGGGGGTATGTCTTTTTTTGTGTGTGTTTACCATAAAGCTATCTTTTATTGAGGATATATTAAAATATTTTTTTTTACTTTATTTACCCTTTAAGTATGGCTGCCACAGAAATGGAAGGGTAGGTTAGTAGGTGTGTGCACTCGTGTGAGGTTGGGGGGTATGTGTTTTCGCATGTATGACCATATAGCTAACTTTTATTGGGGATATATTAAAATTAGTTGTTTTTTTTTACTTTATTTACCCTTTAAGTATGGCTGCAACAGGAATGGAAGGGTAGGTCAGTAGGTGAGTGCACCTGAGTGAGGTTGGGGGAATGTGTTTTTGCATGTATGACCATAAAACTACCATATATACTCGAGTATAAACCGACCCGAGTATAAACCGAGGTACCCAATTTCAGCTAAAAATCCTAATAAAAGTTGTTGACCCGAGTATAAACCGAGGGTAGAAATGCCAACTCACTTGGCATTCAAGATGTTTGGAAACTACAACTCCCAGCATGTTTATTAGCTGGGAGTTGTAGTTTCCAAACATCTTGAATGCACCCTCACTTGGCATTCAAGATGTTTGGAAACTGCAACTCCCAGCTAATAAAGCATGCTGGGAGTTGTAGTTCCAAACATCTTGAATGCCCCCTCCCCCTCCCACCAGTTCAGTTTGTACCTGTGGGCTCTTTCTCCGTGGGCCTCTTCTCCCTGTGGGCTCTCTTCTCCTGTGGGCCTCTTTCTCCGTGGGCTCTCTTCTGGCTCTCTTCTCCCTGTGGGCTCTCTTCTCCCTGGGCTTCTTTCTCCCTGTATCGGCATTCTGGCAGGCATTCGGCAGCCGCGCGCTCATTCCTGTACTGGCGCGCCGGCTGACGTCACTGCCCGGTGCCGGGCAGTGAAGTCAGGCCGGCGCGCCAGTACAGAAAAGATTGCGCGGCTGCCGGAATGCCCAGGTAAAGTCCCTGGACTGAGTAATAAACCGAGTCCGAGTTTTCAGGCTGATTTTTCAGCCTGAAAAACTCGGTTTATACTCGAGTATATACGGTAACTTTTATTGATGACTGATCAAAATTAGTTTTTTGACTATAGTTACCTTTTAAGTATGGCTTCCATGGGAATGGAAAGGAAGATCAGTAGGTCGGTGTACCTGTGTCTGTGTGAGGGGTTGGGGGTGTTTATTTGTTTATAAAACAAACGGTTTTGAAATACTCACATTTGAGGATTGTTACCATTATAGTCCATGGGAAAAAATTTCCCGAAATTCGCAGAGAACGCCGTAATGCTTCCGCCTATTCCTTAGCTAGGTAATAGCACACTTCTACTATATGCCCCACACGCCTGTACTGAATTTCATGTCTCTAGCTCAAAAACTGTGAGGAGATACAGTGCAAAAAAGCGGAAGAAGAAAATGGAAGAAAAAGAAGAAATAGAAAGAACAGTAATTTGGCCCTTCAAGCCAAATTAACTACTAGTATCCAAAACATGTAGTCACTGGGCTTCCACCACAATCAATTATACTTTATAAAAACTTGGCTGCAGAGCAACATTGGAAATCAGTGTGCTTTAAATACGGAAACTGTGTGTGAGGATCTTTAAGATGACCGACAGAATTTTAAAAATGCTGTTATCTTTTCTAGATGTGTACTGTGTATTGCATCAAGTACTGTGTATAGTATCATGTACTGTGTGTGTAGTATCCTGTACTGTGTGTAGTATTGTGTACTCTGTAATATTGTGTACAGTGTATAGTATTGTGTACTGTGTGTAGCATTGTGTATAGTATTGTGTACAGTGTGTAGTATTGTGTACAGTGTGTAGTAGTGTGTACTGTGTGTAGTATTGTGTAGATCCTTTACCTGTCTTGACATCCAGCTGTTCACATTGTTTGGTGCACACTGTGTTTGCGACTGTCACAGCCAAGAAGCCTAGGATCCGGACCAATTTCCCAAAAGCCATTGCTAGCAGATGATCTCACTTACAGACGGACTCGACTGACAGAACATTAACTAAACCTCTTCCTACACAGTGACACCGGAGTGTAGTTCATACCCAGCATTTGGGGGACTACAATTCCCAGCATTCGTTTAGACAGTAAAGAGGAAGACGCGTTCCGTTACGTCTCTGTGTGTACATGTGCAGTGCCGTAGTTATGGTGATAGAAGCATAAGCGGAATATGTGCTTTTTGCGCAGTAGTAAGGCGTAGAGTGCGCTACACTTGGTGTGGTTACGGTAGACAGGTTAAAGCTGAGGCTGAACTATGTCTGACTAGCAGGGAGCAGAGGCTCGTCGCACCATGAATCTTAGGGGTCTCTTCCAAGACTTCAATCCCAGGTGAGAGAGGAGGGGGGACTGTTAAGGGGCCCGGGGTAGCGGAGTAGGCGCTTGTAACGAAATATGGACTATTTAAAATGTCCGAGAGGAGTCTAGGGCCTATAAAGGAAGTGAAAGAAGGAAACGGTGTTCAGCTGTTACTGTCCTGCTATTAGGGACAAACAGGGTGAGGTAGGGATCCTGGCAGGCTCCAGACACCCAGTCTTAGACAGGATTGTTATATGTGGGCTACTGGACTGGCCCATGGATATCCCACAAACTTGTCTCATCAGATGTTTAGAAACTGCAACTCCCTGCATGCCTCAGTTGCAAAATATGTTTAAGGTGTGCTGGGAGTTTTAGTTTCTAAACATCTGGAGTCCCAAGGTTCAACTTTACTGGGCAGTTTTAGAAAGTTCACAGATCTGACAGGTTTTTCCAAACTCTGAACTTTTAATTGAGAATATTGAAAATCAAAATTCTATTTAAAAAATTAGAAAAATAGAGTTCCTGTCAAAAATGTAAAAAAATAAATATTCAGTACTAATCGACTATTGCGGTGATCCTCAAACTGCGGCTCTCCAGATGTTTGAAAACTACAACTCCCAGCATTCCTCAACTACAGAGAGAAGCATAGGAATGCTGGGAGTTGTTGTTTTCAAACATCTGGAGAGCCGCAGTTTGCCCATCAGTGGACTATTGCAAATGAAAGTACAAAAAATTGCAATGCAGTTGGGATCAAATCAGAATTCCGCGGATCTGCTGTTGGAACGAATATTGTCAGTTTCGTTCATCTTTAAATAGCTCATATCAACTATGCAACATGGGTTTTGTGTGTGTTATATTGGGGGGCTATAGTTTTTGTGCTAATTTTGGGATGGTTTCTGCAAATAAATATTTTTCCATTTTTTTTTAGTAAATTTCTTATCTATGCTTGTTTGCTGCTCTTCTCCGTTCTTCTTTCTCTGCGCCTGGATGGTATTATTCAATGGAGTTACTGGGCAGTTTTTACACCAATATGGTTATGGAAACTAATGGTCATTGTAGGAGCCTCAGTTGGTACAGGTGTATGGGCACGTAACCCACAATACAGGTAGGATGCTATAAGTTTTTTGACTGCCTTTTGCCATAAGGGTTTTTTAATACATTGATTGATCTTTGCTGAAAGTCTCTTTGTATCTTATAACTTTATTTCTATATTAAAGGGTATGTCCACCCTAAAAACTATGTTTTTCTGCAATGTTGCTCCCCCCCCCAACCCTAATCACATTGTCTGTTTGCAAAAAAAAAAGTTGGAAAAAACCTTCAAGCCCAGGATCCCTCGTCTTTAGGCTCAGCCCCAATGCAACTTTCGGGGGCCGTTTTGCATTTGGGGACTGGTTAGCCATTCTGTTGATGCGGCTGCCAGCTGTTGATTTAGCCGAAGGTCCGGTAAGTACGTTTCTTCTAACTTTTGTTTACAAACAAACCATGCGGTTAGTGTTGGGAAAGGAGGAGCTACATTACAGCAAAAGGATTAAAGGTTAAACTGAAGTGTAGCACAGATGGATCTGATTGGTGGTTCATCTATACTTTACAGGGAGGTGGGAGAAATCACTCCCACCTCCAGTGCTCACATAGTTAACTTATACAAAGCTAATTATTAATAGAGAATAGTGGAAAAGGGTCAGAGAGGGGGGCATGCGCCATAGTGTCTCCCACATCCCCATAAAATATAGATAAACCTGGTGAGTTTTGTAAAGTATTTTTTTGACCAGGCTAATATTGTTGAACTTGAACCTTTACTAATCCTGTCATTCACAAGAGACTCTTTAGAATAAAGAAAACAGGTAGAAACACATTCAAACAGTAAGCAAGTCCTCGTTAATGTCTGTAATGCTGGGCACAACGTTTTTGGGAATCTCCCCGTCTCTCCTGTGCATTACACACAATCAAGTGCATTGTCTTGCTCATTGAATTTACTTCTACCTATTTTTGCTTTAAATGGCATGTCCAACCGCAAACCTATAATTTCCCCCACTACTGGCCCCCACTCTGTAGTGAATAAAAATCCTTACCTTACATCCCAGCTCCAAATGGTTCTCCTGTAATCCCCCCACCAAGTCAAAAAAACTGCCCACCAGGAGTACTGCAGAGTCCATATAGGACTCTGCCTCCTGTCTCCCCTCCGGGAGAAGTTTCTCCCTCTCCCTCCCGTTTTGCGATCCATCCCCCTTTACCACATAATAGCTCTCCTTCCCCCAGCCCCAACCGCTATAAAAGATTTGTTAGAAAGTCCCCCGATAGTTACTTACCTTCCCTCTCTCCCCCGGCGTTCTGTGCAGTCGGCAGCTGGTCCCGCCCCCTGCTTGCAGTTCCATGCAAGCAGAGGGCCAGGACTGTGCGGCAGAGGATAGAGGGAAGGTAAGTAACTAACGGGGCACTTTCTAACAAATCTTTTATAGCGAATGGGGCTGGGGGAAGGAGAACTATTATGTGGCAAAAGTTATTAAAAGGGGTGGACATGCCCTTTAATGTAACTATCAAATTTACATTAAAAATGTCTATATTTCTTATATTAACCATAGCTAGGTGCAGCTTTAGTGCAAGGCCACTCTGCAGCACAGGTAAAATTGCAAGTGTTTGTATACATACAGTATTATGGGGGACACAACTTGGCAATTCTGATTTTGCATTTAAAAAAAAAAAAACAACTCTATAATAAGAAGATTAAATTAATCAATTTACAATAGAAGTAGAACATTGTTCCTAATTAGCCACTGATAAAAACACAATACATTTATGAATTAAAGTGATGCTTTTTATTTACTAAATCAGATATGCCAATAAAATATGTAACTTTTAAGGACATCTAAAATGGATTTTACAAAGAGCAGAACAAGAATAGTATGTATTAAAGGAATCGTACGCTGAAAAAAATTACTTTGCCTCATTTAAATCTATAAATTTATACATGTAAGTAGCACTTACTCTGATGTATTTGTGTTGCTGCATAACTTCAATCCAGTACTTGTTTTGCTCAGGCTGCCCCTCAGACCCTGCTAGTCTATCTGACTCTCTGTGAGGGAAGACATGCTCAGTAATCCATATGAGCCAACTGTCACCATTGTAGTTACAGCAAAACTACACATAGAAGACTTTATGATGCTAAGGCACTTGATTGACTCTTGAAAAATGTTTCAGGCAGATCAACAACAACCAAAAAAAAAAAAATTCCAGGTGCACATATCCTTTAATCTCCCCGCTTACTTTCAGATCTCACAGTACAGCTGTTAAAATTTTAGAGCTATATACTTTTTTAACACTGCCTACGCCAACCCCCCCCCTCTCTCATTTTAGTTGCCTTGTGGAGTGCTGGGGGGAAAATTGTAGAACTAGAAAGAGAGTTGTGCTGGATCTATAAATGGCTCTACTACTGGAAAATAATACTACTGAAAAAGTAAAGATCCAGTTTAGATGTCCTTTAATTCCTAAACGTTTTAGATTTACAGTAACAATTTTAATAATTAAAATCTGTCTTTTTTTCCCCCAAAGGGCAGAGGGGGAAACCTGTGTTGAATTTAAAGCCATGCTTATTGCAGTGGGAATTCATTTGCTGCTTCTTATGTTCGAAGTTCTTGTTTGTGATCGGATTGAAAGAGGAAACCACTACTTCTGGCTTTTAGTTTTTATGCCATTATTCTTTGTGTCCCCAGTGTCTGTTGCGGCATGTGTTTGGGGCTTTCGACATGATCGTTCTTTGGAAGTAAGTAAAAAGTATGTTTCATCTGTAGAGGAAGTAGAGTACTGTGATACTTTTTATGGACCAACAATTTATTTTAGTTGACAGGATTTCGAGGGATCTACCCGCTTCATCAGTCAGGTCATTGCATTACTGCAACAAAAGATTTTTACAGAAAGTACTGTTCAGTACTGCTATGACTTGATGAAGAGAGTAGATCGCTCGCAAGCCTGTCAACTAAAATAAACTGTTGGTCCATAAAAAGTATCACAGTACTCTACTTTTTACTACATATATTGGACTAATAACGCAAAACAATTGTTTTTTTATCATCTGTAGAGAGTTAACAGTAGCTTTCCTTGTCATGTTATTAGCTAATAATAGGTTTCTAAAAATAAAGAGGAACCATTTCCATCGATGAAAACAAAACAAATTAACTTTGGTTTCTTAAAATATTAGACAGAAAAATGCTCAAATTAAAATAAGGAAAAATGGTAAGTGAGCAGCGAATCCTCTAAAAGGAGTCTGTCCAGAAATAATCACCTGCTTTTTTAGTAATATACATCTAGTGTTGGAGGCCATGCAGTAACCTGCACTCAGATTTGCCGTCATAAGGAATATAAATTTGGTGCAAAGGCTGCAAACAGATGTATTGATTCCCCCCTCAATTTATTTTCAACTGCTTTTAAGGTATAATGGGCAGCACTTGCAATGGCCACTAATAAACATACAATGAACATCTATTATTCATGCCACCTGTGTGTTCACCAATAAATAAGTGTATTTAGTGACCCCTGCTAGTTGAGAAATATAGTCTATACTCAATAGGCCAGGGATTCTCAAACAGTGTGCCTCCAGATATTTGAAAACTACAACTGCCAGCATACCATGGCTTCCTTCTGTAGTTGAGGAATGCTGGTTATGATTTCTAAACATCTGGAGGCACACAGTTTGAGAATAATACAGGCTATATTATTTTTATTTCTTCTTTAGATCATCGCCAACCTGCTACCACTATTTCTGCATGTCTCTCCTAAACATACATCCTCCACCTTCCCTCACATTAACTTTAATGTGGATAATATGAGTCTGGAAGGTAGGGACAAGCTGGGTTTCAAATGGTTTAATATATGCTTGTGCACTTCTAAATACCATCTCTCTCTCACACAGAGAGCTGGGAGTGCACAAGCATCAACTTAACGTGTGCATTCTTATTTGGCTCAACACTGGGAGTTAAGATTACTCACTCATACCTACCAGAGCACTGCATGATTCAGGCTTGTGAGAAACCCAAAAAAGACTCTTGCCTTTAGCTAGCAATGGCACAATGGGGTTGTATAGCATATAAAGAATAAATACCTTGTGTGATACCCAAAATTCCAAGAAATTACAAGATTATTTACTTTCCATTTTGTTGCAGTTGGAAATTTTGTGCTCCGTTAATATTCTGCAGTTTATATTCATTGCACTGAAACTTGACAGCATCATCACTTGGCCTTGGCTTGTAAGTCTCTTTTTTTTTTTATATTTTTACAAATGTTGCAATGTACAAATTGTTTTATCTGCTGTGGTGTAAACGTCACTGTATATTTAAGTTATTTCACCAAGACCTGACAAAAATTATAATGTTTGATTTTCTTTTTTATTGGCAACTCATTAATAATATTTGCATTGTTCTAGGTGGTTTGTGTCCCACTATGGATCCTGATGTCTTTTCTTTGCCTAGTAGTTCTGTACTACATTGTTTGGTCTGTTCTGTTCCTGCGTTCTATGGATGTTATTGCAGAACAAAGGAGAACTCATATCACTATGGCAGTCAGCTGGATGGCCATAGTTGTGCCGTTGTTGACATTTGAGGTAATTATTAAGTTAAATGTTTTTATAGTATGAACTAGTTGAAGTTTTTCTTGAATATTTAGGGTTCATAACATTATAAAATAGTTAATTGATTTTATTGGGAGAAAAAACAATGGAGCACATTTTGTGCATTTAAAGTTTAGTTCTTGAAGATGTTACAATAGTCAATATATATATATATATAGAAATGGGATAGTATACATCCACACAGAGTGCAACTAGAGACCAAATTAATTCAATACATTCAAAAAATAGAAGCCTAGTGCACATCCAATTAATTTGCTTATATTTTACTTTACCATTGTATTGCGACTTAAAAAGCCTGCCCTTCTCTCTGGATAAATTAAAGGAATTAGTTCAATAACTTGGCCAAATTATTTTAAGCCCAGCAACCACTTCACGGTTTGCTTTATTCTGCTGGGTCCTAACTTTTAACCTTTTTTACTTAAGTAACTTTTTACCTTCTTAGGAGACGTAATTCTCAAACTTTGTCTTTATATCAGTACCTGCCTTTTTTGAGATGAAAATCCCTGCTGCTCTTTTGCTTGCTTTCTTGGGACTAACTCTCCAGCTTTCTCTGTCTCCAGAAAGCAAGCGAAAGAGCAATAGGGACTTTCATCTCATAAAATCAGGTACTGATATAAAGACAAAGTTTTTGAATTGCGTCTCCTAAGAAGGTAAAAAGTTACTTAAGTAAAAAAGGTTAAAAGTTAGGACCCAGCAGAATAAAGCAAACCGTGAAGTGGTTGCTGGGCTTAAAATAATTTGGCCATGTTATTGAACTAACTGCTTTAAAGGGCATGTCCACCCTTCTTAATAACTTTTTTAACATAATGTTCTGCCTCCTCCCCCAGCCCCAACCGCTATATTTGTATTGAGAGAAAGTGCCCCGATAGTAACTTACCTTCCCTCTTTCCTCTGCCGCACTGCCAGGCCCTCTGCTTGTGCGAAAATGCAAGCAGGGGGCCAGACCGGCAGCCACGTCTGTGATTGGCTGAGAGGCAGCCAATCACGGACGCGGCTGCCGATAGTCCTGGACGGGGGGAGATGGCTGCAGTGCGCATGCCAAACTTCTCCCGGAGGAGAGACAGAAGGCAGAGTCCTATATGGACTCTGCTATCCTCCTGTTGGCCACTTTTTTGGGGGGGGATTACAGGAGAACCATATGGAGCTGGGATGTACAGTAAGGATTTTATTACACTACAGAGTGGGGCCAGTAGTGGGGGAAATTCTAGTTTTGGGGGTGGACATGCCCTTTAATTTATCCAGAGAGAAGGGCAGGCTTTTTAAGTCGCAATGCAATGGTAAAGTAAAATATAAGCAAATTAATTGGATGTGCACTAGGCTTCTATTTTTTGTATGTTACAATAGTCATCTGCCAGGCTTTCTTAATTTAGAATAACTACCCCTGTTGAAGATATTACATGGCGCTCGTTTATATTACATTTGTGAGTTGCTTAGTTCTGTCAAGTTGTCAACAATGGTGCTAAACCGGAAGTATTAGTATCTAATAGTTGTTTTTAAATAATGTTGGAAGGCTTTTCATTCATGTGATCACAGTAATGTATATTAAAACCCCTGTGTTTATAAAGTATGCCAGTGTGCAGATAATATGATATTGTATGGGGCCTAGGAATGTTATTGATTATCTTTTCTATGTTTGTATAAATGTTTGATCAGATCAGTAGCACTTCCGCTAAGTGTAGTTGTAAATTAGCCTAATTGGAGTGCTTCCACAATCCTTGTATTGGTAACTAATAGTTGTTTTTAAATAATGATTTTTTAATTAATAAAATTTCAAGTAGCAAATGTTTTTTTCCTTACAGGTCTGTACTAAAAGCATTTGACATGCTTCTCACAAGAAAAAATTTAATCCAGCCTTTTTTACTCTTTAACAGATTTTACTTGTTCATCGAATGGATGGGCATAATTTATTTTCCTATATCCCTATATTTGTCCCTCTTTGGCTTTCTTTAATAACTCTGATGGCAACAACCTTTGGACAGAAGGGAGGGAATCACTGTAAGTATGATTTTAGATACTAAAGAATTAATCTAAAGGGATATTGATATAACGGTAATACTTTTTTACTGTTAGCATTTTCTTGTTGAGCAGAAAAAAAACATTCTCTTTTGACAGTTTGTAGAGAAGTTATTTTTAATTTGAAGGAAATCTTTTGGTTAAAATAACTTTCCCTCATGTGTAGAAACTGCTAATTAAAAAGTTGCATCAATTTGACATTCATTTTTATATAAAGTCAGTAAAATCATTGACTAGAAAAGATAGTCCAGCCACTTCTTCTGTGCTCCCTATAAACCTTTTTTCACAATAGCAACTAGTAAATGGTTCCTAACTTCATGAGTGTTGTAAAAACATCCTTTGTTATAACTCAGTAAAACAAACACCAAACAATGAAAACATGAATATATCTCTTGCAGACATCCACCATTAAATATAAATAAATATACATTTCAAAGGTTTGGGCAACCTAATACATTTAAGTTCTACTGTAACTTTAACCAAGATTCCAGAACTTATTGAGTTTTGGCTTGTTCCCAATCATTGTTTAGGAAAGACCACTTAATGCAAATGTAAAAATTATTAACTCTTCAAATGTCCATAAAATCAACCGGCATGGGCTCCTGTAACCATCTTGCTAGCATTCTGAAAAATAAAATTCTTGACGATCACCAAGCCAGTGGGTGGCTTCAAGAAGATAGCAATGCATTTTCAGGTAGTTATTTCCTCAGTCAACACAAAATAGAATCCTAGTTCACCTTCAATTCAAATTGTGTACATTCTTTATTGTAATGCTGCCAAAAAGCCCATCCCCCTGCAAAAACCAATAAAAGTTTTTTTTTTTTTTTTTTGATAAATCTTACAATTCCAGTACTGCTCTGTGACATGAGTTTTCATAGGCCCACTCTCCTGCTTTAAGTACAACTATTTCCTCAGTTGCAATGTTATTTAGAAAGAGTTTACAGGAATGTTAGTGATCATAATGAGAGTAGAAAGACCGAGAAGTTTCTGAAAGAACAATATGTTGGATTGCTAGAAAGCAAATTACATCCACCCACACACAGTGGAATACAGATAAACAGAAAATTGCAGTTTGTTGTGTGTTTCTGTAATTTTAAACATATAACAAAATACAGAAATAATCTTGAATGGCTTGTTTTGTGTATTTGGTACTAATTATTCTGAATGTACACAGGGTGGTTTGGAATACGCAAAGATTTCTGCCAATTCTTACTGGAGATTTTCCCATTTCTTCGAGAATATGGCAATATTTCCTATGATATCCATCATGAAGACAGTGAAGATGCTGAAGAAACTCCTATTCCAGAACCACCAAAGATTGCACCAATGTTTCGTAAAAAGGCTGGTGTTGTGATTACACAGAGTCCAGGAAAATATGTTGTTCCACCTTCCAAGCTAAACATTGACATGCCAGATTAAGGTTGTATAAATGGCACGCTGACACCTTAATTGGAATAAAATATCCTCTTAGGTGCATATTAAAGTATTAATGACTAAAGGGAAAAGCAAGTAAACCCTACTGACCTCACTCCTTTGCATTTTCTTTCTTTCTTTTTGCATTATGTCTTCTCAACATATAGTGCCCGGATGACCAAATGTTCACTGCCGTGACCGCCCCTAATTTCAGAGTAATGATTTCAGAAATCATCTGCCGAAATGGTGTGTACTTAATGCTGTTAAATTGTGACAAAGCATTATTCTTGCTAAATAAAGGTGGAATGCGTGAAATGGTACAGGACTGTAGATTGGACTTACCCTGTGTTTTTGAATGTGTGCATTAGTAAGCAATGCAGCTAATGTACAGTTTTTTTTATTTTTTAATCACTTGGACAGGTAATTGAATCTAAAGCCAAGTTTTATACCACTAGAAAAATCACAAGAGTGTATGAGTGCATGCATGTGTTTTATGTTCAATACCTTTTCCCTGGGAAGTGGTAATAATTGAGAAACGTGCTTATTCGAAGTACCTGATTTCACCTTTTTTTTCCTCTTGAAGTTACTCCGTGCTTTTTTGTATAGTATTTATAAGAACATTTTAGCAATGTAATATATTGTTTAAAAATGACACTTCTGTACAGTATAAATGGATAAATGCAAATTATTTTTTTAAGTAAAAATTGTTTGTAAAAATATGTATACATGGTGAAAATGTCATATATAATTTACATTTTAAACTTGCCTATGTGAATTCTACAACAAAATATATATCTCTACAGTTAAAAAGCCAGTATGTAGTTTTTCTACACTGAGAGTTTAAAATTTGCTTTTATGTTAAATATGTCTGACACAAGACGAGCTAATAAATTATTAGACTATGAAGGAAGCAGTTGTTTTGTTGTGCTTCACTGTAATTTGGATGGTAACAAGAGATTATTATATATGTTTGTTTCTTGATTCCTGTGGGAAAAGTTCTTCTGCTCTCTTAATGCCCAATGAATGAAATGTATTGGGTGTGTAAAGTGATTGTGTATATGTGTGTGATCACCAACAAACAAGCAGGGGTTCCTGCTGTAGGTCCAGTAGCAAGTCCAGCAGGAAGAGATCCCATGAGGTCCAAAAAGTACAGCGATGGGCAAATCTACTGTGTGGGAGGTGGCATGCAGTGATGACCCCCAGTGACAATCCAAAGTGGCAACTTATGTCCACTTACATTGGCTCATTGTCCAGGGGTTGCTCTTGGATACTGCTCATTCCCCTTCAAGTCTGACACAGCAGGGGAACACAGGAGGGATTTGACTGGGGCTAAGGCATTTCTTAGTTCCCATACTGCCCAGGGGATTGTGGGCCAGAAGCGATCAGGGGTCACTTGAGTAATCCGGATGTCACAGGCTCGTTGCCAAGGGGATCCCACAGTAGCTGGTAAGGAAACTTCTGTTACACGGCTTTCCCTCCCTGTAATCAGTGCAGTGTACTGACCGTAAAGTTTATGGCGCTTTTTCAATCTACCAAGAAAAAGCATTCTGTAGATTTTACCTATTTTGGCACTGAACCATTTAGGTAGGGCCATTTTTAGGCATAAGCTACCTAGGCAAAGAGCTAGGGCGCCTACAGTATGTTAAACAAGGGCGCCCAGTGTTAATCCTTTCAGATTTTACTTGCTGTGTTAAAACTGCTCTCCTTGTTCTGCTGCTGTAATTTGTAACATTGTAGTGAGTATAGAGCCTGGACTCGGGTCATTCTACTTGGAAACAATGTTGAAAATGAACTGAAGGTGAAGGAGGGGGAGGAAGATCTCAGCTAAAAGGACTGAGGAGAACAGTTTGAAAATGCCAGGTAAAAGCAGCTGCAGACTTTTTAACAGTGGCCTCTGTGACTAGCAGCCATGAGATCCCAATCCCTGCCTCTTTCTTCCTTCCACCCAACTCTCCAATTAGAACTTAGAGTAGGTGAGGAGTGAACAATTTAATGGAGGAGACATGTAAAGCAGGTACATACTCTATATCATGTCAATGCTGGCAGCTGAAAGGGTTAAAGGTAATAATCTGCTGGTACTGAAAATATTAATAGCAATACTCTAGGAAAGTGCTGGCACTTAAGGGGTAATGGCAACACTGGGAATGTGCTGGCACTGAAATTATAAGTAGGAAAGTCTTCTGCCACTGAAGGGTTAATAGTAATACTCTGCTGGCACTGAAGGGTTAATGACAATACTCTGAGAATGTGCTGGCAATGAAATTATAAGTAGGAAAGTTTGCTGACACTGAAGGGTTAATGGCAATACTCTGGGGAAGTGCTGGCACTAAAAATGTTAATGCCAATACTCTTGGAGGGATAGGCCACAATACTGCACTTTTAAGCGCAATGGGATTGCGATCTGATCACGCTAAGACACCAAGATGGCTAGAAACATCCCTGTGTTTAAGGGACATCCCTTAAGACTGGAAGTAAAGAAGTTAACTCAAGTATGGAAGGGGTTTTTCACTGTGAGAATGCTAAAACTATGTAACGTTCTACCATTGGACGTGGGGGTGGCAAATTCATTGGATATATTTTTTTTAAAGCTAGATGAGTTTCTAAAAACAAGGAATGTTGCATGTTACTTGTATCGATACATAAAGTTGGAGTTGATCCAGGGAGGATTATCCCCTTCATACTGCGTTTCCTCCCCCCCTTCCTCTGGATCAATTAAGCAGGAAACTGTAGGTGATTTAAGTTGCATTGGATCCGGCATTCCCCAAGCCCCTGAGGAAGTGGTGTTCCTGCCACGAAACGCGTAGTCTTATCCTCCATGCTCTTTTGTGTGCCCGATTTGTTCCAATGCTGCTGTTTTTAATATATTTATTAAAACTTGAAGTTTTTACTTGCCTTCAATGCTCGTGAATGGCCTACCTGGATTATTGTCACTATACAAGGCAGTTGCATTTTACTATTTTATCTTCCTTAGAAAATCATAAGCAAATAAAAACCCCACCCTGTCCCCAAAAAACTTACTAGGAACAGTGTAACTGATGCATAGTGCCACGGCTACATTTGTCTTTGGGAACAATGCTTTTGCCCCTGTAACTTATTGCTTTTTGACAATCCTTTCAAGCTCCATGAGTGCTTCAAAAGATGTTTAAATTAGTATTGAGAAGATTCCTCCATAATAAGCTACTATGTTGTTGATGTTTCCAATTGAGTCAGCATGTCAAGGCAAAATCCCTTGGGCCAGTACAGTTCAAGATTTATAACACAGCATGGTTGATCTATATTTCTTGTTGGTTTTCTGACCAGAACCAACTCATCTCATGCATACAATTTAAGAAATTAAAGTGTTGCAGTAGGAAAACCCAAAGTAGAGAATATCATCCCTCATATATCAAAGGTCTGATTCCTCCCAGTACAATTAAACTATAATTCTTAAATCAACAACAAAACATTATGTAGGTTCCTCACTTTTCCAGTACAGAAGACCTCCCAAAACTAAAACACCACTTTCTAGATTTTTTTTACAAGTTAAATTTTCTGATTGTTATTGTAGAATAACTGCAAAATTAACTAAAATATTCCTATAAGTGAAACGTTTTTGAGACCACATGTACCCCCATGCTCTAATGCGCGGGGTATGTTTTGATGTTCATCAAATTACATTTTTCCCCCTCAATTTGCCCTTTTCTCCAAAAATAATAATATACAAATTGAAGGTTGAATTTCAGAGAAAATACAATTGCAAAAGATTTAAAAACCAACACAATAAAAACAAGTGAGCCACCAAATAACTCTAAAAGGGACCAATGCATCAGTGCAATTAGAGAGAAAAAATGTAAATGTAAAAATATAAACTATATTTTGAACATCATTCAGCTTTTTTAAACTAGACAACCTAAATCTCATAAATACTCCAAAAAAGAATTTTGGGATATAAAACCTTCAGCTATGTAATGGTAAATGCAGAATTTTGAAAGCAAATCTTCATAGAGGATTTAGGAGATTTACGGCAAGGAAAAAGATAATTTAGAAAACGTGCCCAAACTCACAAGTAAAAAAATAAAATAAAATAAAGCTCCCACGTGTCCTGAATTAAATCGTATTTTACATATGGATGTACATACAGGTATGATAATCAACTAGGTACTCCCTATACATTATTTCAGAATTTCAGACACAATCATTTGTAGAATGTCATGCTTTTGGGAGATTTTCTGAAGAAAAAAGTAAAAAAACACCCACAAATTATCCCCCATATGTCCTGAATCAAATGTAATGCCACATGCCCCTCCTCAAATCCAGACCCTCCCCAAACTATACAGTATATCTACACATATTATCTTCCTAACAGTGTAGTTCTTTATACATATATTCAGAATTCCAGACACAATTTTTTGTAGAATTTCACACTTTAACAGAAATCTCCCAAATTCACATGGCAAGCAAAAAAAACCCTCAAACTTGAAAATACCCCCCACAAACGATATATTTTTAAAACCTACACACCTTCAGTTACTTTACGGTGCAATAATTTTATATATACATGCAGATTTTAGCACACAGTTCTTAGCAGATGGTCTGAAAAAAGTGACAAAATTTAAAACTTAGAAATCTTGACCAAAACTCAAAAAAAAAACCTTTAAGTATTGATCTCCCCGCACCGCCATAGCGGCTATTTCAGCCCACTCCACCAGACCCCATTCCCAAGAGATCCTGTTAAGTCTAGATGCAGATAAGGCCTTCGATAGAGTTTCTTGGGAATTCTTACATAAAATCCTCATCGCACGTAACTTTGGACCCAACTTCATCAGGTTAATTACATTCCTACATAAAAATACCAACACCTCCTTACTAATAAACAACACCAACTCACAAACTTTCCAAACTGGCAGAGGGACAAGACAAGGTTGCCCTCTTTCTCCCTTGCTGTTCAACCTCAGCATAGACCCACTACTCAGAACTATATCCAACAATAAACAATTCACAGGCATCAAAATTGGTAAAGAAGATCTAAAACTCTCAGCTTACGCAGACGATATCCTTCTATTCGTGTCCAAACCCCTACAATCCATACCAGCCATAATGGACGAGCTGACAGGGTTCGAGAGACTCTCAGGACTACAGGTCAATTACAACAAATCAGAAGCGCTTCTCCTAGGAACAGGCGGCCCCCCAAGCTGGTCAGATAACTTCCCATTCAAATGGGCCACCACAACCATAACATACCTAGGAACCCTCCTCCCCAAACAAATAGACCTGTTATACTCAAAAAACATCCCACCACTCATAACCAGAATGACAGATACATTAAATGCATGGGGAAAGTTTCCCCTTTCTTTCACAGGTCGAGCTAATCTCATAAAGATGATATTGTTCCCCAAGCTGCTTTACTTATTACAAACCTTACCAATATTTCTATCCTGGAAAGACATGAAACACGTAAATACCATTTTCCGCAAATACATATGGCATAACAAACCTTCACGAATTAAATACAACACTCTTACTCTTCCCAAAAATAAAGGAGGCATCGGCTTCCCAAATATTGAACTCTACAACATAGCCTCACATCTCAGAATAGTCAGGGACTGGCTGCACGCCTCCTCGAACTACACCCGCACCGACCTAGAACAACAACTGTGTGACTCCCAGTCCCTATCCTCAATGCTGCATACACGTTTCCCAGATCTCCCGGAGGAGAGTAGGAATAACCCTTTGCTGATGTCGGGCTGGAAGGCATGGAACAGAGCCCACTCTGCGATGGGCCTGAAACAGCTTCACTCATTGTGGCTGCCACTCACTAAACACCCAAATTTCCAGGAGGGGAGGGCTCACGTGGTATTCTACAGATGGAGAACGGGGGGGATAGAAACGATTCGAGATTTGATAGATATGACCACTAAAAGACCCCTGACTTTCTCACAGACAAAGAATAAATCTCCAGTTGTGGGACCTAATCTATTCCACTATTTACAAGCCAGCAGCTATGTCTCAAAATCAATCTCCAATCTGAAAGAAGCAGACTGGAATAACCCACTAGACACAATACTGCGATCCCCAGAACAGAGTCTGAACTCTTTATCTAACTACAATAAACTCCTGCAACACCACATCAACACTCAAACCACACACCCAAAGATAAACCAATGGAGACAAGATATACCCACGCTAACAGAAAGCATCACACAAGAAATCATCAATCTACACATAAAACATCTCCCCGCAACCTCATACCACGAAATGACTCTGAAGTTATTGCACAGGGGCTACATCTCACCATATAGGTTGGGGAGGATCAGGGGTCTGCCCCAGACTCTGTGCCCAAAATGCAAGGACCCCAAACCAGACCTCTTCCATTGTATGTGGTCTTGTCCGGTTATCCAGGACTTCTGGAAACAAGTAGCTACATTCTCCACACAACACTTAGTCAATTATGTCCCCCTAACACCACTCTGGGCAATATTTGGACACACGAACACACAAACACCCATTACATTAGGAGCTAAAAAGTTACTTCTCAACATATCAGCAGCAGCCAGAAAAACCATACTCCAACAATGGATAACACCCACCCCACCATCCCTAAAGCTATTCAAAACCAAACTGTCATACCTATTCCGAATGGATTGGGTGGAAGCGACATTAGACAAAGAAAACAAAGTCAAACAATTCTTCAAACTCTGGGAAAGCTTCATTGACATTCTACCCACGCATATCAAACAAAACATCCACAACTGCTTCCACATAACAGTATGGTACACAGAACAAACCCTGAGCCATAATCCCCCAATCTCTCTAACATGAATGGATACACGGTCAGCCTGCGCGTTACTCCCCCCACTCCCCCGGCCCCCTCCTCTAACCACCAGGACTGGGCCCCACCCGATCTTTGGCGACAGAATAACGACGGTAATGATATTGTTGTCACAACTTTGAATTAGGCAACTAGTTAAATAAGTTCATTTAACGTTATAAACCCGCAAACTAATTGCGGTAAGTTAAGTAAAATAATAAAATAATGTAGAGTTGGAGATGTGGACCAAAATACTTTATAGGCACAAATAATAGGATAATGAACCAATGTGGATGCTTGTGCATGACCTGTTCAGTAGTCGCTAATAGAGAATACACAATGGCAGAACTACTGCAAAGAAAATCTCGAATCTCTCTTATCTGAACCCCCTCCCCAATGAACATACCAATACAAATGTATATCCTAACCTGTCTTTTTCTATGTGATTGCTGAGTATATCTGTACAGATATTTGTGCTAACTTGCGCTACCTACTGTTTATTCTGTAAACTCCCATCTCTATTCTCAATAAAAATATTTATTAAAAAAAAAAAAAAAAAAAGTATTGAACCCCCCTATGTCCTAAATAAAAAAAAAAATACCCCACTTGCATCAATGCACACAGAGACAATGCCAGCAAACAAACTCAAAATAAGCCAATGTATTACTTTTTTTTTAAGGCTCGAACAGTCTGTTTTGGAGCATTGAAACATTGTTATTTAGCGCTACTGTCTTTCGGTTTCTATATTCAAAATCCCTTTGGCAAGGCAATCAATTTCAAGGAAATCAAACTTGCTAATAACAGAAAAGTCCTATTTACAGCAGTGTTTAAAACCAAACAGATTACTGTGTCATGTATGCAAATCTTGCCAAAGATTAAAAAAAAAAACTAATGAAAAGATTGCAACATATTATCTGAGATCGTTTGAGAACCCTTTTGTATATATCAGCCTACATATGTGGCTTGAAGTGACCCTCAGATACAACAAAGTCTCAAATTTCCAATTCACTAAAAAATACTCAGAGATTCAATAAAAGTTCTTATCGTTAAATATGGTGCTAATTTTGCCCCAACCAATCAGATGTTAGCTTTCAAATGTTAAATAAGATCTGATTGGTTGGAGCAAATTAGCACCATTTTTAATGATCAGAACTTAAATTGAATCTCCCTACCTGTGTGGGATTTATTGCTTACCAAAGCCTGTATTAGTAATTTAATAGAAAATCATATACTTTTTGACAGCGTTAGGAGACCATTTCCCCCATTTTTTCCTCTATTTGTTGGGTGAAATCTGGTAATAAAAAGCCCCCTTTTTTTCGTGCTAGTCAGTGAAACCCAAGTTTTAAAAAACAAACTCATGAGATTCTAAAAATCCTATAATTTCTCTTTCGTAATTGTAATTTGTAAATTTAGAAATTTTTGCAAATGCTTGAATCTGTAATTGGGCTCAGTCTCCAATGAAATTGCCTGCGTTTACTTTAATGATTCCCAATGGACTTTTGCACAGCTTGGATACGGCCTATTTTTTAAAGAGGTAAAAATTATGTGTATCAATTTTTATCTAAATAGAGATTGTTTTGTCCATTGGCACACAGTTCACAGCTGACTTCATCTACTAGACCACCATAGCATGAATGGGGGAAAGCACAGGGATATCCCTGATGTCCTCTTATTTCATGGTGACTCTCTTACTGCTGCCACTCTACATATATTCTGGAAATATTACTACTACATCTCTGTCTTTGATAAATAAGCAATTGTGGTCTCCATATTGCCTCGACTCTTCTGTACTGCAAAATTACTGCACTGTACTAATCAAAATTAGCCTAATGAATGTGGCGTGCTATTTTATGGCTAATGGATTCAATATTGGTTACCATGACTTTTACTCCATTGCGCCAGCTGCGTGGGTATCGCAAGAGGCACCTCCATGCAGTCGGCACAAAGAATTCAATAAGGGATTTGTGCTGAATTTAGTGTGATCTTTAAACTCCAGCTTTTACCCACAGTCGCAAACCCCTTTTTCAAGTGGTGGTGAGTGATTTAACCAGAGTGATAGTGGCTCTGGGTAAATCTCCCCCATAGAATATTGTGCACCAAGTACTGTCCTGTGCTTTTCTCGTCACTTTCTGCCCTTGAAGAACATTTCTTTATCTGCTAAGCCTTTGGTGTAGTAAATACTTTGTTTTGTTTCCCCATAATGTGTGTTTTGTGTGTTACTTTGGTTTAATTGTTGTTTCGTAGCTTTATATTTTACCAGTGGTAAGACTTATTGGATATATAAATAAGATATAAAATATCTTAGTTTATTTTTTTATTATTAAACAAATCCCTACCATTTTGCAGGGGTGTATAGACTTTTTAAATCCTCTGTATTCACACATTTAATAATAATGGAATCAATTTTCTAGGGATAGCATGACTTTTTAGTGTGAATTTCTATGACTAGTCTTGAAGGTCAATGCCATCCAGAAGACATAGAGATGGAGGTGGGGCAGACCAAATCCAGTGATTCCAAAAGAATATTTCCTAATCTGTTGCAAACCCAGGGGTGAAGTCCTAGAAGTTCAAGTCCTTACCCTGGGTACTTTAATAGGGGGAAAGGTGTACTTATATGGGTAGAGTTGTCCTTTTAAAGATGTGCAAATTAGTACGATGGAATATATGGCGCAACAGTGCAGCTGGATAAGATGAAGGTAAGAAATGAGTGTGGAACCTTATTGTATTATCCTATCTTTGTTATTAGTTATATAGTTAAATTCAGTCTGAAATCTCTACCAGTGTAATTATTGGGGCAACTTTTCTGATTTAAACAAAGGCATGAGATCAATAGCAGCGCTCAAATGCTTGTTAAATTGCTCTTTGAAAAGCTAGTATAAGCTGGGCCTTAATGTTTTATTATCTATAAAACAAATAACAGAAACATTAAAACTTTTTTGTGAATAGTATGTTTTTTTTACTTTGTGTCTTTTGGTTCTGGAATCCCACATAAAATTCAGCGGTTGTTACTAGAACATAATTACCTTTTATCTTTGTAAGTGACCTGCAATGAGCTGTTTAACTTGGTTACACTAATGAAAATGAACAGCAGGGACTCTCAGGAAAAGAAACACAAGTGATATTACCTTGGAAAATGTTGGGATCATTTATTGAGTTTGTACAGGATGTAATCCAAGATACAACAGCTAATGTTGGCAAATGGCTGATTTCTTTTGTGCAGAAGCAACATATTATAGAGAAGAGACAATGAAAAAAGAATGTTATATTCTTTCTCTTATCATATCCTTTCCATGTTTATTTAAGGGAGAACGAAACCCAATTTTTTATACTGCAGAATCTGAAAACAACCCCCTTAAAAACACCAATAAGCTATAAAATACCACTTCAGTAAATTGTATTAAAGTAAATGTAAGCCTGTTGAGAAGTGGATGAAGTATCTGTGTGTATGTGTGTGTCAGGCCACACCTCTAGCCCTCAGTCACATGCTTCTTTGCTTTATCTGTCCTGTTAACGGATTGGCTACAGATTATTAATGGGTGTGACCAACTGTAACAAGTTTCTGCCATAGCTAAGGACTGAGCATGTGCAGAACATAATGGTCATTGACCAAAATGTGTGATACTAGAATGCTGTGAAGTAAAGCACAAACCATATAACCATATGTTATTTAGGTAAATTTCCCAGTGCCCGTATCAAAATGAGGGGTAAGACACAGATTATTGGTCTTATATCAAGGTGTTCTGCCTTCTGGTTCGGTGTTGTTCTGTGGCTTTAGTTGTCCTTTAAAAGTGACAAAATAAATTTTCGTATAAAAAATGCTGTAACACCATAATTAAGTTAAGATCTAAATATTACTTAGACAGGTTGGGCAGGCGATTTTAATTGTTTTGCTTGCACATTTCTAACTATTTGTGTTAAATTTTAATTTAGATTACTGTCACAACCTATTGTTTATAAACTAACTGCAGTCTGTTGATTGAGAAAAGCAGTTGATGATGGGTATTCATGTGAACATTCCGAGTCTGCGATGCGTCTCAGAAAGTTATTTTTAGAAATCTTTTTACTGATTAATTTGAAAAGAAATATGTTTTGATGCTGACATTTGCTTTTGTGTGATTGATACAAATCTTAAGCCTTGGTTAAAAAAGAATAACATTTTTGCATATATATATGGATGGAATTATGCCCATCTGCCTATTCTGGTTTATAGTGTATGTCCACCCCCCAAACGTAATTTTAGTATGTGTCAGGAAAAGGCTGTAAACCTCGACCTCACAAGGTTTACAGCTGCCAAAGAGGTCCCCAAATGTACTTACCAGTCTTCATTCGCCCGACGCCTTCTGCTTAACTTTCATGCTTTTTCCGTGCACGTGATTCCACTCCTGTGATTGGCTAAGGCATCGCACCTTATATACTAAAATTTCGTTTGGGGGGGTGGACATACCCTTTAAGAGCTTTGAGTCCCTCAGGAGAAAAGCAATATATAGAAATCTTATTTTATTGTATTCATTGGGGCATTCATATTGGGGGATAATAAACAATTAATATTGCAGATGAGGGAACCTTGTGTGTAAGAAAATAAATGTTTAACACGCAGTATATCTGTCTAAGGTTTGAACCACCTAAGGGTATTGTACTGCTCCAATGGCAAGTCTGGGTTGCATAAAATGGCAAATAGAAAGGTTTCATTTTGCGTTAAAGTTACAGACAGTTCCTAGAGTTTAATTAGTGATGACTGAGATGACTAGAGCTGTAACCATACCATGACAGTCCAAAATTTGAAGACAAATTTCACTCTAAACACATTTTACATAACATGCCTTCTATACATCTGTTGTATTCAATTAGATCAACTGGACTTTTCGCTTGTCATCCGACTGGGTTTCTCAATTCAGAATTCATCAATGACTAGCGAAACGTCTTCAAGAACTAAGCTTTAAGTCCAGTTGATCTAATTGAATACAACAGATATACCATGACCTGGATAAATGAGAACCTTCACAAGCATGCTTCTATATAACTTTTAACTAAAGAGATAAACAAAATCTAACTTTATTAAAGTTAAAAAAAAGTCTACATGTTAATGGATGTGCTGTAATCGTCTGCTAAGCCATAAGCAAAGCATTTTTTATATAACATGAAATAGCAGTTTGTCTTATGTGTATTATTTATGTTTATTAAAGGGTATGTCCAGCAAAAAAGTAAGTATGTTTCTAAATGATTTACTGAAGAACAGGAGGTAAATGCACTATCTCTTACCTCCCGTTCTTCAGTAAATCTTCCAGGAGAGGAGGAGACACTTACCCGCGGACCCGCTCCAGCGCTGAAATTCCCGACGCATCCAAGGCGTCCTCGCTCCTTCACACTGTTGTGCATGTACGCACAGTGCAAAAGACTGGAGATGCTTTGGAGGCATCAGGGATTTCAGCGCTGGAGCGGGTCCGCGGGTACGTGTTCTCCTCCTCTCTGGAAGATTTACTGAAGAACGGGAGGTAAGAGATAGTGCATTTACCTCCTATTCTTCAGTAAATCAGATAGAAACATACTTACTTTTTTTGCTGGACATACCCTTTGAATCATCATTTGAACTGGACCCCTAAACTTACTGACCAGTTGTCCCTTTTAAAAGGAAACACAGTTGTAAAAAAATCACTGCTACATTAAAATAATCAGTACCCTACTAAAGCTAGGTACACACAGTACAGTCATGAAAGATGACAAACAGGATCTGCAAGATCTGTTCTGTCATCTTTCAAAGATCTGCATTCACACAGTCCCGAGCGTTCTCCCTATACACATAATAAGGAGAACGCTCTGGACTGTGTGTTTCCATCGGCCGCAGCAGACTCCTCTATAGGGAGTCGAGCGGCCAATGGAAATTTTCAGTCTTTCCCGAACGAGCGCGCGGCCGACCCAATTGTTCGGCGGCCCGCGCGCTAGTTCGGAAACTAAGGTACACCACGTAACAAAAAGCCCCGATACAGTCCACATCCGATGGTATCTGGGCTTTACGTGACTGTGTATACCCCAGCTTAAGTTGTTTTTATTATTCTCCTCTAAAGGGATGATTTAGTCCCTTGTTAGAGAGCAACTGAACACTACACATTTCATCAAAACCATTGTTTAATAGAACTGCACAAAGGTCCACTATGCACCTTTTGCCCTAAAAATTTCTCTCACAGGTCCCACGCATAAGATAGACACTTGTTTTTTCAGTGTTTTCTAATCTAAGATACACAATGACAATTGAGAATAATTATACTTGTCAAAAAAGGAAAATGAAATATAAACCAGAATTTTACTGGTTAGTAGAGTAAAAGTAATCCACCACAAAAATGTACTTTTTTTGTTGTTGCAAGATTGCATTCACTCACTAATAAATGGCACTATATTAGTACGGTATGACTAGTTCTGAAGGACCACTAAGAGTAAAGGGCATGTCCACCCCAAAACTATAATCCCCCCCAGTAATGGCCCATCATGTAGTGTAGTTTAATCCTTACCTCACATCCCAGCTCCATATGGTTCTCCTGTAGTCCCCCCAAAGTCCCAAAACTGCCCACCAGGAGATGCAAGGTCCATATAGGACTCTGCCCCTACCTGGCCTCGGGAGAAGTTTGCAGCGTACTGCAGCCCTTCTCCCCTCCCTCCCCCCCCTCTCCCTCCCGTTTTGCTATCCCTCCCCCTACCATAAAACCCCTTGGCCACCTAATAAATATGTTCTCCCAGCCCCACCCACATAAAAATTATTTTTGAAAGTCCCCAGAACTGTACTTACCTTCCCTTGCTCCCCCGGCATTCTGAGAAGCCGGCAGCCGCGTCCGTGATTGGCTGCCTCTCAGCCAATCACGGACGCGGCTGCCGGTCCGCGCCCCTGCTTGCAGTGTCTCGCAAGCAGAAGGCTAGATAGAATGAGATTGAGGGTATGGGATGCCATATTTGTTTTTAATATTTTTCTTCATTATATATATATGCAGTCAGTCAAAGACCAATATGAACAAAGAAGAGTGCTGATAAGTTTTATGACCACTGGGGTCACTATGACTATGTATTTGGATAAAAAGACAACAGGTGTCATTATCTACTAGAAATGTATTTTGATCTCTCCCCAGAGACATCTGTTCTTTTTCTTAAAAAACACACCTTTTTACTTAAATGTAACTGCATATCTATAACTTTTATAGTTTCTTTATGCAAATTACATTGGAAACGTTTACATTTATCAATATTGTACCTATCTGAAGGTGAATAACATTCAGAGCTGACCAATGTGGCTCCACGTGCTTGTTAATATCCCATCAAGCTCCTTACACACTGACACACTGGACTGGGAGATGCCTGAATTCCAGTGCAGTGAGACCCCTTACTATATTAGAAGGAAGACTGAAAAAGTGATAAACCTTCTTTTTCCACATGACCGTAAGAAAGAATGTGAAAAAAAGCTACATGCCCATACACCCATTCATTTTTTGACTAAAATGTACATGGTAACATTTGAATAGCTTGTAGTATATGGATTTCTGCTAATCATTCGCATACAAAAACCTTATAGGCCTAAGATTAGGGATGGCATAGAACTCGAACTCGAACCCGAGTTCGAGACGAACTGTTCGAGTTCGAACGGACCCGGACATTACTCCGAACTATCTCTGACTCAGACTTTCGATATTTCTCCGGACTTTCGATGATTTAATATATGCAGTTTGTCTTATGTGTATTATTTATGTTTATTAAAGGGTATGTCCTGCAAAAAAGTAAGTATGTTTCTAAATGATTTACTGAAGAACAGGAGGTAAATGCACTATCTCTTACCTCCTGTTCTTCAGTAAATCTTCCAGGAGAGGAGGAGACACTTACCCGCGGACCCGCTCCAGCGCTGAAAGCTGCCTAAAAAGTTCTCTCACAGGTCCCACGCATAGGAGATAGACACTTGTTTTTTCAGTTGTTTCTAATCTAAGATACACAATGACAATTGAGAATAATTATACTTGTCAAAAAAGGAAAAATGAAATATAAACCAGAATTTTACTGGTTAGTAGAGTAAAAGTAATCCACCACAAAAATGTACTTTTTTTGTTGTTGCAAGATTGCATTCACGTCACTAATAAAGTGGCACTATATTAGTACGGTAGGACTGAAGAGTACTGAAGGACCACTAAGAGTTAAAGGGCATGTCCACCCCCAAAACTATAATCCCCCCCAGTAATGGCCCCATCATGTAGTGTAGTTTAATCCTTACCTCACATCCCAGCTCCATATGGTTCTCCTGGTCCCCCCCAAAGTCCCAAAACTGCCCACCAGGAGGATAGCAGAGTCAATATAGGACTCTGCCTCCTACCTGGCCTCTGGGAGAAGTTTGGCACGCGTACTGCAGCCCTTCTCCCCCTCCCTCCCCCTCCCTCTCCCTCCCGTTTTGCTATCCCTCCCCTACCATAAAACCCCTTGGCCACCTAATAAATATGTTCTCCCAGCCCCAACCGCATAAAAATTATTTTTGAAAGTCCCCAGAACTGTACTTACCTTCCCTTGCTCCCCGGCATTCTGAGAACCGGCGCAGCCGCGTCCGTGATTGGCTGCCTCTCAGCCAATCACGGACGCGGCTCCGGTCCCGCCCCCTGCTTGCAGTGTCTCGCAAGCAGAAGGCCATGCCGGCGCTGGAGGAGAGAGGGAAGGTAAGTAAAGAACTGGTGACTTTCTTAAATTAATTTATAGCGGTTGGGGCTGGGGGGCAGTACTATTACCTGGCAAAAGTTTTTATTTAGATGGACATGCCCTTTAATGTGCCAATGATGTCATAATTGTAGAGTGTGCCTGAGGTTTTAAATTCGGTACACATGCACTGATTATTGTATATGGCTTGAGAAAAAATGTTTCCTTCACTATTCTGATGTGACCAAAACACAGATTCACAGACCCAGTGTGCACTGTTATAACTTTTGATGGAACTGTAAATATGGATTAAATGGTAGCACCTAGGTAATTAAGGGTATGAGATTTAGATGAGATTGAGGGTATGGGATGCCATATATTTGTTTTTAATATTTTTCTTCATTATATATATATATATGCAAGTCAGTCAAAGACCAATATGAACAAAGAAGAGTGCTGATAAGTTTTATGACCACTGGAGGTCACTATGACTATGTATTTTGATAAAAAGACAACAGGTGTCATTATCTAGCTAGAAATGTATTTTGATCTCTCCCCAGAGACATCTGTTCTTTTTCTTAAAAAACACACATTTTTACTTAAAATGTAACTGCATATCTATAACTTTTATAGTATTCTTTATGCAAATTACATTGGAAACGTTTACATTTATCAATATTGTACCTATCTGAAGGTGAATGAAACATTCAGAGCAGACCAATCCGGCTCCACATACTTGTTAATATCCCAATCAAGCTCCTTACACACTGACACACTGGACTGGGAGATGCCTGAATTCCAGTGCAGTGAGACCCCTTACTATATTAGGAAGGAAGACTGGAAAAAGTGATAAACCTTCTTTTTCCACATGACCGTAAGAAAGAATGTGAAAAAAGAGTGTACATGCCCATACACCATTCATTTTTTTGACTAAACATGTACATGGTAACATTTGAATAGCATTGTAGTATATGGATTTCTGCTAATCATTCGCATACAAAAACCTTATAGGCCTAAGATGTCTGCACTGCTTTCCTTAAGTTTCACCAATGAAATTCTCTAAATGTTATCACAAACCACAGAATCCATCTGTGTAGTGTAGTTAGTCCCATTAATAAGGCACACAGTGAGAAAATGAGGTGGGTTAAAATTTTACTTTTACCAGATATGCATTAATAGACACACAATTAAAATAATGATCCACAGTCAGCCATCTGAAGAAAAGGGAAAGGGGAGGGAAGAATTAAGGGAAGAATTAAGGAGACCTCTCCACATCATTAGCTAGTCCTTACTTCTGAGAGGTAGCCCTAGGCACTCGGTGCCCTCCTAGCCAAAACAAATTGAGGGTTACTGGTTTAAAGCCCTATTGCTAGGTGGCTGGCTGTGTCGGTTAAAACAATAGCACTATAGTCTTGCAGTGATATGATACAGCGTGCATGCTTCTGCCACACCGATATTAGATTACACTAGATGGATCAGCCGAACCCCACACTTAGTAATTCATTAGAGAGGAGAGACAAGCATAATCCCATCACATAGTGCATAAAGTTAAAATTGACAATAAGAGCCCCCTAGGGCGTGTAAGAAGCAAGCACGCTGTAACATATCACTACAAGACTATAGTGCAATTGTTTTAATGGGCACCACAGCTAGCGACCTAGCAATAGGGCTTTAGACCAATAATCTTCTATCTTGCTTGGACTAGGAGATCACCGAGTGCCTAGATCTACCTTTCAGAAGGGCTAGCACTACCAGCACTATCTCTAATACAGGAAGGCCCAGGACCATAACCTGGCAGATAAAAACTGTGTGCTGTAGCTCCTCAACAAAACAATATTGGTTCTCCTTTAATTAAAATAACAATAATACTCGTAATGGAACCCAGAAGAAACCTTTCAAATATGTCCATAAAAGCAAACATACTGTATAGATCCTATGTATCAGGTAACTATATAGGATCTATATGCATTTATATTAAAATTGTAAATCATTGTCCTATGAGTGTAAGCACAAAGCAGGACACAATTGGAGTCATACATCTCGTCTTCGGGGGAGAACAAGAAATATCTTTTAACCCTCAACGAGAGGCAGATAGAGCTGTGAGACATTGCGGCACCATAATTATTACCAGGGCACTGATGTTTAGGACCCAAGACAACAGCTGCTTATCCCGTCCTTAAATACCTCTTTCTGTCTTGGAGTGTGTTGAGACTGGAATGATCCACCTAGATAGGTATGTGTTTATAACACATACAAAACTTTTATTATCAATAAATTACTTTTTTTTTTTTAATTTAACGGTCCTTTTATTAATTTAATGGTCCTTTTATTAGTTTTTGTTTTTTTCTTTTGAGTAACTTTGGGTCCCTTTTCCCCTGGACTAGGCAACGTATTTAGACATGTTTGTGTGTAGTGTTAGTATTTAAAGCTGTATAAACACTTTGGGCCATTGCGGCTCTGGGTAAATAGTAATCAGGTCTTTCCACCCGCATGCCAGCTATTTGCTGTCATTAAAAAAGTCACACTAAAATTTCTGCAAGCAAACTTTTTAATGAAATTGCTTGCAGCGTGTCTTTTGTGAAACTGGTGCACCCACCAGCAACACTTCTTAACTTCATGATAACTCTTTATAAATGGTCTCTCAGTAAATTAGGCCCTTTATGCTTAGGAACTAAACCTGTTTTTATAATTCAGTGGCTTTACATTGAGTTAAATTGAAGCAAGCACTGCCAGTAACGGAGATCCTTCAAGAAAATAAATAAATGATTACAAAATATAGTAGGAAGTTAATCCTTTCTCTGGATTAACTGTTAGGTAGGGTTAAAGAGAAGGGTATGTAGGTTGGACTAGATGGACATATATCTTTATTCAACCTCAGTTACTATGTATGTATGTTAATAAGTCATGCAGACAATCCCTATTATAAATATACAAGGTACATTTAAGTTTATCCTTAGGGAAAAATCTGCAATTTGCTCTTTCTAATTTACTGTTAATTATTCAGCAGCTACAGTAACTAGAGAAAGACCTTCTAAAGATCATGCAAACACCCTTCACATACAGTACATTGGATCAAAAACCTACTAGAACTTCAACCTGGCGTTTTATTGCTGTAGCCTAGATTTGTATAGTTTGGCTGTCTTTGATTATTTAATTTACATTTTGTATATTTAGCATACCCCTACTTTACCTTTGTATAATACATTGTTGCTGTTCAGCCATATGCATATAATCTCAAATCCTTTTTATGGTTTTCTGTTACCTTTCTTAAAGTTACCTTTAAGCATTGCTATTAATAAAATACATTTATTCTTGTCCATGCAGCTTGTTTACAGAAAAACAGCCAATTAAATGAAATGATATTTGTGTTGGTACACAAGCAAAGTTTTCTTGAGAGATTCTCTTTTACTCTATGTACTTCTTTGACTTTCAAATTGAATTTTAATTCTATCTGCAGTAACCTATAAACTTGCTTTATATGTGTTGTTGGTAAATAATTGGGGGCAGTCCTTATTTAGTTACTGGGCTGTAAAATATACATTTATCTATTGGTAATGTAAATAGCAATAGCATTTAGATGGTTAGTGAGAATCCTCTCGTTTCCACTTGCTTCACTGAGGCATTTATTTTGTTGAATGCTGCAACTGCATAATGAGCACCTGCAGAGAAGGCTTGTGTAATGCGTACTTGGACAGATCAAAACCACGAGAGTTTGCTCTTTAATCATAGGGTCCTCTTACTGAGGGGAAATAGGCTTATTTGAGTATTCCATAATTTCCTTATTGGATTTTACACTGGCACCAGGCTGTGCATATCTTATTAAAAACTAAATTAGTTATTCAATGTATCCCTTCGGTGATATTGTGTCCATCAAAAAACAAATGTTTACAGAATTAATATGTGAACAGAGTAATGCATTGCTTTTTTTACGTTTATAAATACTATGGTGTAAGATACTTGTCTTTAAAGGAAAATGGAAGGGTTAATACATTCCCTGTTATTTGCTTTACCATAGGTCCTTACCCATGTTTGTACAAACCCTTAGCAATTAAATTTACTTACACAGTCTTGCTCCAGCTCACTTCGGCCCTGCCCATTTCTTCATTCCAGGACTGGCCCATGTGAAGACTCCCTTCTTGCAGAACATGTCTTGCTATAAAATGATCCACCCAAGGGGCGGGTCCATATGGGGACTAGCTTTTCAGGTTCTCATCCTGGGCACAGCAACTAGGATAGAGGTGGAGGGGGGTATCCCTTAATAATGCTCTGTATACACATTGTAAAAGACTCACTAATCAGTCATGATACTTTTAAAGAAAAAAAACCAATGCTAACACAGGTGGCAACATGAAGGCCCTAGGGGTAGATTTATTTGTAAGCATCAAGGCAGCGAATAAATGTACTGTTGGAGTGTGCTAGAATGCACCCATCGTAACTTAGGACATAAGGCACAGTTACTTTTAAAAATGGAAAATGCTTCCAGATGATAATTATTGCAGATTTTATCATTGATTGGAGCAATGCAGAACTAAATCAAAAAAATTGCACAGGTTTTTAAATATGTTGAAAGAGACTTTCAGGGGTATTTCCAGGGAGGTGCTGCGCAATTTATTGGTGTTAAAGTCATGCTAACTGAATCAATATAGGCTATCTCAACTTTAACCCCTTTAGTGCAAAAGATAACCATGCAGCCATTGCAACTTATTCAATATGAAATTTGTGCATATAACAGCACAACTTTGTAATGCCTAATTGCTGGTTGCGCTGTTTTATGTGCAAATCGCCAGCTAATTGCCCCTTCCTGTGATTTCCCATACGTGCAAAGCGCATATTAAAGGGCATGTCCACCCCCCAAAACTAATTTAAACCACTAATGGTCCCACTTTGTAGTTAAAAAAAATCCTTACTATACGTCTCTGCTCCTTATGGATCTTCAGCTATGCCTTTTTAAAGTACAGGAAAGTAAAGAGGCCAAGCTGTCAGTGAAACACCGGGTGCCTGATTCATTCTCAACCTACCCGAGGAAGCTCTAAGGAGTGAAACGCGTAGTAGTGACGTCAGTGTCTGGAACTCTCTAGGTTGTCTGTGTGCACGTTATAGATACTTATCCTGCCCTCGACAGGGAGATTGTTGAGTTTTAGAGGAAGTGCTACATATGCCTTGTATGGATCACAAGAGCATGCTGCCATGGACAGAGAATACTGACCACTGACCTGAGGGACACCTGCCTAATAATTGCAATCTATGATAGAGGTGGAACAGTGATGTATTGTGCACTCTACTACAATACTATTGCTGTTTTTATTTGGTCTGTATAGGACCAATGGTGTGCCTACACATTAGGAACTTGGTTATATATCATCCCCCAAACCTATAAAGAAGGGTTATGGTGATGGATTTTGCATTCTATATGTTTTAGATCCTCTGCAATACTATGCTGTGGATACTTACAACTTTGTTACTGGTACAACCATGGAAATTACCTATCTGGTTTTAGGAGAAAGAGGTTCTGCTTCTGCCCCCTCTTTATATATTATATATTGTTAACATATTTATTGCTTGTGAAGGTTCTCATTCATCCAGGTCATGGTATATCTGTTGTATTCAATTAGATCAACTGGACTTGAAATGTAGTTCTTGAAGACGTTTCGCTAGTCATCCGACTGGCTTTCTCAATTCAGAATGACTTGTACAAGAATCTGTGGCAATTATGTACCCTGGAAAATCCCAATCCCAATCGCCTCTACCCTGGTGAGGCACATCCATGCATATATGGACTCCCAAAGATACATAAGGAAGGGGCCCCACTAAGACCTATAGTCAGCAGCATCAACTCTGTAACATACAAGGTGGCAAAATATCTAGCTAACATCTTAGGACCTTTGGTGGGAAGTTCTAAGCATCACATCCAGAACTCTCAGGAGTTCACCAACAAGATTGAAGATATAGTACTCGGTGTAGAAGAAACTATGGTGTCCTATGATTTGACATCTCTCTTCACTTGTATACCCACCAAGGAGGCTGTTGACATGGTGAGGAAAACGGCTTGGCCAAGACAGCACTCTTACCAGCAGAACTGATCTCAACCAGAAAGGTGTGTTCCTTGTTGGACTTGTGCCTGAATACTATTTCAAATACAGGGATAAGTTCTATAAGCAAAAACATGGATGTGTATGGGATCTCCGTTTCACCATTGTGGCCAACCTTTACATGGAGGAGGTAGAAACACAGGCGCTTAATACCTTTTAGGGCATAGCCCCCAGCCACTGGTTCAGATATGTTGATGACAATGGGTTAAAAACCACCAGAAGGAAGTACAAGCTTCACAGAACACATTAATGCGGTAGACCAAAACAACAAGGGAAGAGGTACAAAACAACAAACTTGCTTTCTTGGACTGCTTGGTAGAAGTTAAGGAAAATGGTAAACGGAAGTAGAGGTTTACAGAAAACCAACACACACAGATCAGTATTTGATGTTTGACTCCACCCCCCTTTATCACAAGCTGGGTGTCATCAGAACCCTGCAACACAGAGCCGAGAACATCCCACTAGCACAGACGCGAAGGCTAAAGAAATGAACATCTCAGAGGAGCCCTTAAAACTTGTGATATCCAGACTGGGCCTTTGTCAAAAGAAGTAGAAGGAAAAAAAGAACACAAATACCAACGTGAAGGGGAAAAGCAAGACAGGAGAAAGAAAAGTGGTCATCCCATATGTAGCAGGGGTCTCCGAGAAATTAAAGAATTTCAAAAAACATCGTATCCTGTCTGCTTTAAACCGAACAAAACACACGAGGCAGCAATTGGTACATCCGAAAGACCCAATCCCACACAAAAGAAAAGCGACATCATATATGCAGTGCAGTGAAGAAGCTCTGATGTATGGGGGGGAGACAAACAGCAACTGCATCAACGTATGGCCCAGCACAGAAGAGCCAATTCCTCGGGTCAGGACTCAGCCGTGTACCTGCATCTTAAGGTAAAGGACATACCTTTGAAGCTTGTAGTTAAACTATGGCGAAGGAACGTGACTGGTTCAAGAGAGGTGTTAAGGAGGCCATTTATGTGAAAATAAATAAACCAAGCCTAAATAGAGGTGGGGGGGTTCGACACCAACTGTCTGCCATGTACAATGCTGTTTTAACACCTTACTCTGGGCGTTCCTATAACACCTCTTAGCCACTATCCAATCACACCCTTTACACCTGGCTGTGATATGCTATTGGGATTTTCCAGGGTACATAATTGCCACAGATTCTTGTACAAGTCATTCTGAATTGAGAAAGCCAGTCAGATGACTAGCGAAACGTCTTCAAGAACTACATTTCAAGTCCAGTTGATCTAATTGAATACAACAGATATAACATATTTATTGTGATTTTTGGGGCTGGCCAGCTCATATTGACTTTATGTTTTATTGTATTTATCTATGGTACAATAAATTCTGGGTATGATTTTTGGTACATTTTAATCTTGACTTTTTTTATTCCGACACAGTGTGCATTCTACTTTTTTTTACCTGAGGGGGACTCAGGAGCACCTGTTGTGGGAGGTTTTCAACTATACTACTTTATTTATTTCTCAACCTCATTAAGGTCTGAGGCATACGCAGTCTCCCCCCCTCCCACCATCCGGATCCATCCTCAGCCATCATTGCACCTAGTGTGAAATCCTTTGGGGTAAGGTAGGTAACCCCTGCCCACCCCCAACCACTGCAATATTTCTTTAAAAAAATCCCCAGATCCGTACTTACAGAGCCTTCTCTCCTGCAGAGTTTCCAGTGACGTCAGCCGCGACTGTTATTGGCTGCCTCTCAGCCAATAACTCTGTTTGCAAGGAGGTGGCCAGATCAGATTGCTGCAGAGAGAATGCTCTGTAAGTAGAAATCTGTTTGTTTTTTTTAAAGGGGGGTTAGTTTTGGGGGTGGACATGCCCAAATTTAGAAACAGATTTTTATGCAGAATTTTTGCAGCTCTGCTTAAATCTCTGTTTATTTCCCAATTTACACGAAAACCAACATGACAAGAAGCTCTATTATATCTTGTAATTACTAGATATAAAAAATGAATTATTAACGTCTAGTGTGGTTGTGCGTTTTGGAAACAATTATTACATTTAAGATCATGTTGCACAGACAACATTACCGTATAAAATAGATATAACAATGCAAAAATTTAAACATGCAAACTCTTAGCACGTGTAATGATGATGAATAGTATAGGGATAACATTTTATTGGCTACTAAGCATATACATCTGCTTATTTCCATATTAAATAAAGGTAGGCAGAACAAGGGAAAACCTCTGTGGTGTAATAAAAATGTTCTAAAAACTGAGATGGGTAAGAAAAATGTACATTCAGGACACTCAAGTTAATTCAGTCACCTGAAACCTCTATAATGTATAAGAAAGCAAATAGAGCATGTAAAAAAGCAACCAGAAAACTAAAATCTCGTTATACCAACGTTATTGCTGGGAAAAGTAAAACAAATCTGAAATAATTGTTGGGGTTTTTTTTTTTTGTAAATTGTCTTTTTATTAAATGTTAAGTTGACAAAGATAAACAAGAAGAAGAAAAAAAGTAAAAGTGAGTAGTATTTCACTGCTAAATACCATTTTTATTGAAAAAAAATAAATAGGGAGGGGAGGAGGTGAAGTATTAAGGTAAAAAAATCTTCTATGACTTGGACAGTATCCCAGGCTCTAGAAGATTCAGTAGAGTTGAGATCACAAATGAAAATCCTCCTTCATTATTAAACATGTTTTATAGGTCTTGATTAGGAAATGGTTTCGGAATTGAAGGTTTCATCTTATTGTCGAAATTCCATTGTATTTTGTTATTATGAATATCATATATTGGAAGATTTAAAGGTTGTGGCCATTGATACATGTTCACCAGACCATATCCCAGGTCCCTATGCCATTTGTACAAAGTTAATATTGATATTATATAAAAAATGTAACCATTTAAATTTCCAGAACTAGACTTCCCATTGACTTTTATTGGGTTAATTTTCAAAACTTTTCAAAAATCTGATTTCAGTTTTATCCACCTCTAGTCATGATGGGAGGCACCTGGTTCAAACTAGCAACAGATCCCACAAACCAATCATTATGCTGCTCAGTTCATCAAAACTGAGTTATGCTGGATTTATTTATATTTTATATGATGGATAAAATATCACTTATATGCTGAGTAATTAAACTAAAATAAAGTGTAAAAATGAATTTGTGGTCTTGTGCTTTTTTTTTCAATTTATCCATAAGATTGCTTCGTTGATATGGGTTAATGAAGACAAGTTGAAAAATTCTTTGGTTACTCCTTTACCATTTATTATCCTGTCACATTTTCTTTAACTTATTTTTCTTTTCTCATTGGGCTTTTCACATGATGTGTTTGTAAGTGAAAGGATAATAAAGCCTATAAAATATGCACCAGGGGAACAACTCACATGATCAGTGTTCACCTCTTCCTTGTTCCCTTGAGAGCTGATATGCTATTGTGTTCCAGATGGTGTAATCATTTTCCTGCTGGGTTTACAACTGGTTACTATAACCTGTAGTAGTGTATTCTCCTTTTGAAGTCACTCCCAGTGTCTTCTCTTCAATAGAAATTTCCTTCTCAACAGCCAGAAAAACTCTCTAGTCATTTCAAACCGTATCATCTCTCAGGTCTGTTATGACTTCCTCAGAAACTCATTGAGCAAATCCAGCACTAAACATTACTTATACATGTTTAGGTTTAGGTTCCCTTACTTAAAAGTCTTTCCACCCATTAGATGCTTGTTGTATGTTCCTATATCATTAATAAAGTCTTAATGTTTGTGAGGTGAGCAAAACTGCTGAATGTTTCCACAGTATATCATTAATGAAGTCCAGTTATCTCTGTGATGGGAATGATACTTTCCTTACAAAATAGACATTTTGTAATGTCTAATGTAATCAGTTGTGTGAGAACAAGGTGCTTAGGATTTAGTAATCAGAACTTTCACAAATTACATATATTTATTAATATTCTTTATTTATGAGTATTCATTTATTAATATGGCAGTATATGCAGGTGACTGGACTAAGCTCTGTATATTTAATCTCTCAATGGGATAAGAATGTTGCGAATAAAAATAAAAGCAATTTTCTAAATGAAATTCTGCACCTGAAGATAAAAATAAAAACGGAATCTGCATCTAAATAAAACCAGCCAGCTGCACTATTCCTAAAAAAGAAAAAAACACTGGAGGTTAATTAAACAAGTTTGATGTTATTTCAATTGGTTCATTAACTGGCCCAGGCAAATGCATGAAGTGTTAATTTGTGACTTTTTCTTTCATTTACATTAATACGAATAAAGTTTTCAAAATCAGTAAAAATAACTCTACGATTAACATTTTAAAGAATGTTTTTTTTTTTCTTTAAAGCAAATTTCACAACTTAGAACCGCCATACAGCATTTATTTCTTTACTATGAAGGTTAAACACTAATATGGAAATATACTGTGTCACATTCCTGCACATCAGCTACACACCAGATTGTGTGGGTAACAGCCAGAGAACGCAGAAAGGAAATGCTTTTAATAGTTTGGAAATGCAGTAATCATGTTTATTTTGGCAGAGTCCAAGTGAAACTGTCCCCTTAATTTGACAAAATATTTTCTGATTACTCCGTGGGGGAGGACTGAGCTATCTTGTTCTCTAGGATGATCATCAAATGAGCCTTCTAATCATCTGAAGTTAGAATTATTTTGATTTGGCAGTACAAAGTAGGATTACACACTTCCTTGTGTACATTAGCAAGTCTCCTTATCTAGATGCTACAGAGGCTCATGGTTGGAATAAAAAGTCACCTACACAGAGCCTTAACATTTTTGGCATATCTTGCAATAACCAGTTTTCACAACAGGAGATAAGATCGAAAATAAGACAACTGAAAGAAATACTTTTCTTAATAAAAAAAAAAAAAAAAAAGGACTGTCTTTGGTAATTTATAGCACTGTACATGCTTACCTTTGCCTCGGT
Source organism: Hymenochirus boettgeri (assembly GCA_019447015.1). Classification (NCBI taxonomy): domain Eukaryota; kingdom Metazoa; phylum Chordata; class Amphibia; order Anura; family Pipidae; genus Hymenochirus; species Hymenochirus boettgeri. The sequence continues at coordinate 171,832,969 of CM033476.1, forward strand.
TATCCTGTGCCACATAGTGGCCTCTTCCTTTTTTATCTTCAGCTGCTGGTGATGCCAGCCCTATTCAAGTTTATATGGTGCCAAATTAGCATTTAGATAGAAGAATATTTAAAGTACCAAACTGCAAACATTTTGAATATAATTCAATTTGAAAATTGAAGTTGAAAATACTTTATTAATACACTGGAATATATAAAACACAATTAAAATAAGTTCTGACCTCTAGCCCATAGTTATGCATCAAATAGTCAGTACAAATATAGTTTCACAGTTAGAGATGGACTGGAACTGAACCCGAAACCGAATTCGACCTGAACTTAAATAGTTTGGACGAACTCTTTAGAACTCCCCAAACTACAAACTAGTTTGGGTATTTTGAACTTGCTGACTTATTTTCTATAATTATTCGGTAACCCTCAAATGTAACGGTTTGGCGAAAACCCTCAAATGTTCAGTAATCCTCAAATATAGTGGTTCATTCGGTAACCCTCGAATGTATCGTTCAGTAACCCTCAAATGTAGCGATTTATTCGGTAACCCTCGAATGTATCGTTCAGTAACCCTTTTTAAACTGCAAAAAAAGCCCTTCAACAAAGAATCTAGATAGATGTCTTTAAAGAAGAGACAAATACATGCTAGTAAATATTTTAAACATTAATTAAAGGACAAGAATACCAAAAAAACCAACATCACCCCCATTACATGTCCACACTTCCAGCAGCTGAAATCACTTATTTACATTTACAGCTGTGCTGCCCTCCCTTAGATATCACACAGCAAAGATGAGTGCTGAAAGCACACCTCCTAGACGGCCCAGGGCCATGGTTAACATAATACTTGTCATTGGCTGGTGGAAATGTCTGTTACAACCTCTCTCCTCCTCCTCTGCAAGTCAAGCAAACTTTAAACTGCTAGGATACAGCCTACATAATCAAGCTGATCAAGGGTGGATGGAGGAGTTTTCTCACATGCTAGATTTGAGTGACAGTTAGTGGCAGACAGAATTGTTTCGCCCCCTTCACAGCATGGCTAATTGGAGGCAGAGAGAGGCTCGAAATCAGTAAATAAATATATGGGGAGGGCTGCATACCATTACTCTTTTTAAAGCAACTAAAAAAAATGCATTGAGACAATACAGTTATCCTTTAATTACTATAAACAACCATATTACCATGAATTGGATATAAAGACTACATGTAAACAAATGTTTTTACTATATTTAGTTTAGTTCTGTTATGTTGCTGTTTCTTATAAATTTACTATAAAAATTCAGACAAAAGTGTGAAAATGATGGTGAAATATCCTTTTTTCTAGTTATATTGTCCCTACTTTTCACTAGTGATGAAGTTCGGGTCCGATTCAAACCTGACCAGATCTGACGGTTCTGAAGTTTTGATGGAATCTTCAGAACTCTCAGATCTCGCAGAACTTAGAGTATTCAGATTTTCGGTAAGTTTCGGAAATTCAAAAATTATCAAAAATGAAAGTAATAAGAAGTTCTTAAATTTTCAAATTTTGGAAATGAATCCAGCCACATGACCTAAAATCACCAACCTCAGCAATTTTGCGTGATTGGATTGCATTCTATTAGCAAAAAAAAATGCTGATTACTGGCCACCCACATTGACATTACAATTGCGATCGTTAGTTCATGAGAAAATGTGCCAATGTTGCCTAGCCCTTATGGTGGCTATCCACCAATATATTACCCTATCGGGCCAGTCAGCCACTGATGCAGCTGCTGATCAGTAGAGATGTACTGTGGGTTCTAATAGAACCCAGTTTTGAATCAAATCCAAGGGTTTCGAAGTCCCGACGAAACTTTCGGAACTCCCGAAATTGAAAGTAGATGATTATTGAAAGTAGATGATTATGGAAATTGAAAGTAGATGATTATCGAAAATAGTAGATAATTATCAAAAATTTAAAGTAGACGACAATTTTCGAAAATCGAAAGTAGACGATTTTCAAAAATCGAAAGTAGACGATTTTCGAAAATAGATGATTTTTGAAAATCGAAAGTAGCCTATTTTCGAAAATCAAAAATTCGAAAACAAAATGAAACTCAACAGTTTCGAACATCTCTACTGATCAGCAGAGGGAGCCAAGGGAACGAGGTTTGTAAGAACATTTCAGTGCTCATTTTAAAGTTTTCAAGCTAGAGTTTAGGGTTGGGGGGGTACATTTTGTTTTTTTCTTTTTAAAACCCAGATACAGTAACATTTGGTAACACAGACACGCTCAGTGCAAGCAGACACTAAAGTTAGCTGATGTGCTCAAGCTTATCGCGCACATTACCGCCTGGTACTGTGTTGCCTTAGCCTCACTAGTGTGATTTCTCACGCGCTTATAGGTCCCCGTCCCATTGGATTGTTATCTCCCATTGATTTCTATGGGTCTGTTTTAAAAAATTTTTTGAGAAACCCGAAAGGTAATTGCCAGTTTTGAACATTTCTACTGCTCACTAATTCCCTTGAGTCAAAAAATTTACAAGGTTAACAAGTAGCACTAAAAAATATTATATAAAAAAAGAGTTTGCACAACCAGTAGGATATATTTACAGAAATGTGTTCAAACATATATAGCAACAGAAAAAGGTGATGCAATGTGATCTCCAAAAATTGTAATTCTGTCTCAGTACAGTAGATGATGCTGTTTTGTAGACTGAAAAATCAAGTGGTGAATTAAAAAGGGGAAAAAAATAATAAGCAGCCTTTAAATTGTTTAATATATTCTTCCAGTAGCCTAGGCTGCTCCAGACAGAGCGTAGTTATTGTAGTAAGTTGTTCTTGTGTTTTGTGAAATTTCCAACTATGAAAAATTAAGCAGAAGGCAAGAAAACACCAAACAGGCATATCACTTGTTTTCATTGGAGAAATGCATGCTGTGGTTTAAATGATTTACTTGTTTATACTCTCTGCAAGGAACAGTCTCATGGGTAATTCTTCTTCTAAACATACAAAGCAAAAAAGAAGGGGCAAGTTTCAGCTTAAATGTCTGCAATGTTGATTTGTCTTTCAGGTATAATTTGGTCTTTTGTGTTTCATACGGATGAAATGTAAAAGAAAGCATTTTCATTAAATGGTAAATTGCATTTGCTTGTCTAGGTACAATTGCTCATCTATTTTCATTGTTTATAAAAAACATATCTACTCTTTTAAAATTCAGATTTTGTTTTCCAATGGGTATAGGATGTTGACATTGAAAGAATTCTTTTCATGGATTTTTATTTAAAATTAAGATTCACAGAAGCAGCTAAGACCTTTTCAGTTAATGACCATTTTTTGTATTTGCCCTACTAGCACAGAATAATCCTTAGTATAAATCTGTTTAATAGTGAGGGGAGAAATCGAGCAGCAAATCTCCCCCAGAAATAGTTACCAGTAGGGGAGATTAGATAATCCATGTTAGTCTTTTCCATCTCGTCTTTCTTAATTACCACAAGATGGACTTTTCTGTTTGATAAGTGGCGTATTTCCAAGAGATTTCTTTAATTGTGTGCAGTACAATACCAGATCAAAATTTTGTCATTTTAGCTTTGAGATATATTACTATGATGCACATAGAAGTAATTAATGCTGATAGAATAAGTGGCTGGTAAGAAATACACCAGAACTAATCATTCAATGTAAGCCTGATTATCTATAGGCATAGAAATGAATGTTTTGGACAGATAATTACATTTATTCATTTAAAGCTTCTGGTCCGAGGCAGACAAACATACACATATTGGAACAAGTGTTCTTAAAACAGCTCTAAGATGTTGAAAAAGCTATGACAACATTTAGTAAACTCAGATGGGGAATCAGGAGCAATCCCACAGAGAGCTTGACCGTTACTAACCCGAAGCAACCCAAATGTAAAGGGTAGACTCCATCAAAAAGTGACCACTTGCTTGGGTGCAGTTAAGTAAAACAAATATAGCAGTGAACACAAATGCACTTATGGCACTTTTTGTAATTGACAAAAACAGTTTATGGGTTTATAAAATATTTTTTTATAACAGAATTCTTCAGCTGCTTGATGCCTAGTTTTTATCTTGTTTACACTTAAGTAAGTAGTTCCCATAGGGATTTCAGTATAAAAACATTTTTGAAACCTCACTTGAGATATATACAGTGTTAATCTACTGGATGTGCTCACATTATTATGTATATCTTCCGTGGTGCTTTACAATAATATTGATACATTCACATCAGGCCCTACTCCAAAGAGCTTACAATCTAAGCACTTTATTTGACACTAACAACCTACCAGTATGTCTTTATGATTGTTGGGGAAACCGAAGTATTTGAAGGAACCCCAATCAAACACAGGGAGAACATAGAGACACCTTGCAGATTTGTGCCCAAGGGAGGATTTGAACCCATAAGCCACTGTGCTGCCCCATGCTGTAATACATGTGGTATTGTAGTTACTGAAATAGATGTACAAATAGAATGTAGAATGGCAGATCATACGTAACTAATAATAATTAATCATCCTTTATTATTATAAAAAAAAATCTGATTTATACAGTGCAAGTATGTTTATCTATTGCTATAGTTCTGGTGCTTGTTGTAACTGTGAACTATGCCATTAGACATTTGTTAAAATGAGTCACGAAAATATTTCATTCATTGATGTAGAAAGACAATACAAATGTGTTTGATCTCCAAATGTTCAATGGTTTTTATATCAGTGAATGTTAATAATGTTCCTTGTGATATATACAGGTGCGTGATCCATTGCACTTATCTGTGCAAATCCTAGCTGCAGGTGCTTTACTAACAACTTATGACATCTGCCAAGTTAAATATTATTGTCTCTACTGATACATTGTTTAGTAAAATAAAAGATTCTATAGAAAATAGCAATAGGGAGGCCTGCAGGTAGTAAAGAATTGTTTGCTATGATTTTGTGCACTCAAGAGAAAAAGTTATCTAAACAAAAATTAAAAACATTCTACACTTACAGCCTTGATGTACATTTTATCATAATTGTTGGACAATGTTTTTTTTTTTTAAAGATTTTGGGCATTGAAATGTGTTCCCCAGACCATTTCCCAGAGCCATTTATAGTATGTTTCTATTGCTATTTATACCTTAATTTTAGGCAAAACTTTCGGATTTTTTTAACTCCCATTGACTTCAATGGGTCCACTTGCAGATATTCAAATTTTTGTTTGTTTATTTTTTCGAAAAGTTCGGAGTTGTGGTATTTGCTAGTAATTAACAATCCATACTAATAAACTTGCATTAAACAAATCAAATTTACTTGGGATGATAGAATTTTTAGTTTAACATTATCTGAAATGCCCCCAATAGTGTGCCCTTTATCTAATACTTGCATATTTAATGAATCAACGGTTATGTTTGAAATATCAACTTGCCTCTTTTTGTTTTCCTGGGGAAAAAACAGTATACACCAAGGCGTTTTTTTTCTATTAAATTTAAGAATATACTTTACATTCTAATTACAGAAATACTGGAAAAGAGCAGATTTTTTTTGAGAATTTGGCAGCTTCACATAAAAAACACATTTGGAATTGTATCAATGTAATTTTAATTTTCATATTCGCAGAGGAGTGGAAAATCAGCTGGAATCCTTTCAAATGAAAAGAAGAAAAAAGCTTGCTGAAGAGTGGAAAGAAAGCAGCATTTTTTGGTGGTCTACTGAGAAAGAGTGATGCACATTACAAAGACATTTTCAGCATTTTGATATAAATCCCTTCCAGAGGGTTACGCTAGCGCTTCACTAATATTTATTATCAAGTAACCAAAATTTCTTTTATTATATTAACTGATGTTATATTTATACTTATAAGAGGAACAACAGCCAAAATGACCCCCCCTCTTCGAGGCAGGGATCTCATTCCTAATGTGTCAAGGCATGTTGCACTTATATCAATTTATACATAATTTATATATATGCTTTCTTAACCGATGTATGAAGTTGTATTTAAATAAATAAATTTTTTTATTTATCTGTATAATGGCTTGCACTTATCCCCTTGTTTCTATACTCTGTATTTTATAATGTACAACGCTGCGTACAAGTGGCGCTTTATAAATAAAATTATACATACATACATATACATACAATGTGCCACCTATCCTCCTTTTGGTTGGCCTGCCCGCTTAGTGAAGGGGCAGATTCAGACCAGGAAGGAAAGGAGCTGCAAGGGCCGTTAAAACTACTGTCTGCACTTTCATGGGTGGGTCCCTAGTGTACAGCTAAAAGGAGAGGAGAGATATTGAACAGTGGGTAGTACATAGAGTATGCTTTAAAAGCTCTGGTATAGTTTTAGGCAATAAACTAATTTGTAGTTGTTACTTCTTCCATATAATCTAAATTTATTCTGAGGATTGCTGGTGGAATAGTCATAATACAAATATATCACAATTTAAAGGGTAACTTAAGCCAAAATAACCTTACATATTTAGAAGGATTACCCCCAAAACCCTTCTTTTGTTTTATTCTTACCTTCAGCTATTTGAACTTACAGCACCATGATCTCTTGCCTGAAGTCCCTCCTCCTCTGCTCCTGTTGCAAGAGGAGGATGCTCAGGAGAAGAGCAGTCAGCCATTGGCTGTGATGTCACCATCGCAGCCATGACTGACAGCCTCAAAATAACTTTACATATTTAGAAGGATTACCCCCCCAAACGCCACTTTCGTTACGTTATTTTGACCAAGGCTTAAATGCAAAATTCAACATGGCTGTCTGCAAATCAATTCTATATTGAATATACGTCAATGCTATATTGCAAAATAATGTTTTCAATGCAAACAGATATTTCATCAAGATATAAAAATAGCTAATGTGAGTATAAAGCATTTTGGTTGTCTAAAAAGACATGCAGTGTTGTGTACTGTGTTTGTATCCCTACTGCATGCAGCATGGTTACTGTATTGCAATACATTAATACCTTTTTGCGTGTGGTAGGTTACTTTACTTAAATTGTTTAGTACAAGAACTGCTATAACTGGAGTGATCTCAGATTTTGCTACATCATTTTGTAGATAAAATGCAATCATCTTGCTTCTGCTTAATGTTAAATTGCATTAATAATTACCTGGTCTGATTATAATGTCTTCCTGTAATAGGTACATGTTTTAAAGCTGTTTCAAAATTGCAGGAATTTTGTATTATTTACTCTGCTTACTTGGGCCGCATGTTAAGAGTTAATATACAGAAAACAAAATACATAGGAATTTTATCTTGTTTTAAACCATTTGGTTTAAAGTGCATAAATAGGATTCCCATTATAAAATAATGAATTCTTAACTTTAAAGGGCAAGTCCAGCCCCAAAATGAAAACTTACATACAGGTAAATCACCCCAAAAAACCCTAAACGGTAATAGTTTGAAATCTGAAATATATAAGTCTAACCTGAAATCCTGCACAATGTCCTGTTTCCCATTTTTCTGCTTCCTGGTTCTTCCAGTTACTGTTATGGATTTGACAGTTGACATCACAGCCAATGACTGAATGTTAATCCCCTAGCTGCCTCTTCTGAGCATGCCCAGGCTCAGTACAGGTTTCTAAATTGCTCAGTTTCCACAAGGCATCCAGAAACATAGCAGCCATACAGTAATGAATTCATAGGACAACGTATGATATATCAACATATTTTAAAGAGGCCATTCTTTCTAAAAGATGTTCTTATGAGGCTGGAGTTGTCCTTTAACCAATATTTAACAACAAAGCACTTAAGCTGGCCATAAACATAAAAGAAATTAGCTTTCCAAACATTCCAGATTTGACTAATTAATGATTTATATGGGATGATGTCATCATGTATATATAACAATATACTGTATAATGCATGGACTTTAATGTTTTTTCTCTGAGCAAAGGCTGATTTATATCACTGTGCAAAATTAAGTTAATGTTTTTCATGCTTTACTATAGCAATAGCAGTCAAAATGCTGTCAAATTTGAGATTTTACTCTTTAGAGCTATTTATTCTGCATTTTAGGGGCATTTTAGCCATTTACAAAAGGATTCAATGTTTTTATGCAAGTACAAAAAAAAGTAAAAGAAAGTTTGCGAGGATATGATTGTTATATTGTGAGGATTTGAGATGGACGAAGTTTAGTTAGTTACCGAAATTCAGTAAATGTTCGGAATTTCTAAAACTAACCCATTAAAATCAATGGGGTGCTAATGGCTAGAAAAGTTCGGATGAATTACAGATAAACTAACAATGTTAACTTACTGTAAATTACTGTGGTACCTGGAAAATGGTCTGGGGAACATGTCACTATCACCAAAACTTGTTTAAACCAAAAGTCAAGCTATACATTCGAGGGTAATCGAAATCGGATGATAAATTCAAGTGTTAGCGAACGATATATTCGAGGGTTACCGAATATATTTTGGGCATATTTTGGGCAATATCAAAGGCTACATTCGAGGGTTAGCAAAAACGAACAGTACATTCGAGGATTTACCGAAAATGAAATTTACATTCGAGGGTTAGCAAAAATAAACATTACATTCGAGGGTTACCAAACAGTACATTCAAGGGTTCGCAAATGGCCCGTAAATTTGATAATTATTGAATTTTCCATAACTATCGAAAATACAGTCGCAAGTTCTGACTGTTCAGTTTTGAGTAGAGATCACAGGCACGCCACCCAGAGGCTTTCTTTATAAGTACCTTTATACAGTTTTCTGTTGTAAACTATTTACAGCTTAATTTTCTTTAAATGAATACAGTTTTTTTCTGTAATTTGTATTCAATAAAAATAAGCCTTAAAGGAATAGTTCACTTGAAAAGTGACCTATTCCTTTAAAGGGCATGTCCACCCCCAAAACTAAAATTTAACCCCACTGTGTAATGTTGAAAAATCCTTACCTTATATCCCTGCTCCAAATTGTTCTCCTGCAGTGCTTGTCCAAAGTCCAGGAAACTGAAAAGTAGGAGCTGTCTTCCTGTGTGAAAGGTTTTCGCCTCCTCCCGGTCCTCTGAGAGGTGCCCTACCCCTAAACCCTCTAAACATATGGTAGGGCACCCTATCCCAACCCAAACCGCTAAGTCTGTTAAAAAAAAATGTGCAAAACTCTAATTACAATCCTTTGTTCCCCCTGCGTTCTTAATTGCGGCAGCCACATCTATGATTGGGTGCCTCTCAGTTTTGGCAAGCAGAGGGCCGAGATTAGAGTGACAGGGGATCGAAGGATTGTAAGTAGAGTTCTGCACCCTTTTGTACAAAAAACCCAAGCTGTTGGGGTTGGCATAGGGTGCCCTATCATATGTAAAAAGTTTTCTTGTAGGGTGGACATGGCCTTTAATATATTAATTGAAGCCCGGGTGGTTAAGGAGCTATGCCTTACCTCCTATTCTTCAATCAATTGAGCAGGAGTCCGGGACAAAAGTAAGTAATAGCTCTTTAACCTCCAATCAATACATTACATTTCGAGTGAACTATTTCTTTAAAAAGTGCATAAAGATCTAAAATTAGGCTAGCTACTGTAATTCCTTGGTGTACCACAGTCCCAGAGTGTTGCCTCACTGCCAATTGGTGACATCATCTCTTCAGCTCCATTTCCATTAATTGATTATGGTTATTGGTTATTGATTATGACTTATATTAAATGTAGCAATTTACATGAGAATAAGATGTCTATATTCTTTAAGGTTGTTGAATTTACTCTTCAATTCTGTTTTATTGTGTTTGTAAATGAAGGTTACATAAAACTAATTTTTGATTGTGACCAATGACTTACGTTATTGAGATGGGTGTGACTTATGGCAAGCAGGAGGAATTTTTCAGGAGATATTTTTTTCCATCCATAATTTCTTTTAATAATCACTGATAGTATCAGAAACAAAATGTTTCAATGTGCAAACAAAATGTTCAAAGGAATCAAATGTTTTCTCTCCTTTGATGTTTTCCAACTGAAGGGTCTGAAATGAAGACAACTGTTGTGGTCATCCTGTATCATGCTGAACTACATGCTATTGTCATATGTTATTAATCCCTTTAGTATTGCAGAGGCTCACTTAAATACCTATAAACACTGTTAGTTTCAGAAGGCCTTTTGTGAATGACCTCATTTATTATCAAAGTCATATCACAGATATATTCTAATAAGTTTTTCATTAATTGACACATGTATTTTTAAAGTCTGCTCACGGTCCTTTCATTTATACCCGTTTTAGAGATCTAAACGAGCTAGACCTATTTCAAGGTTTTTGTCATTATTGACTCTTTGTTGCACTGTGGGTTCTTCAAATCTCCGGAGCCCTCCTATAGTGACACTTGTAACAAATCAGGTACCAAAGCTTGTCATGCTTTAGAAAAAAACTCTTTTTTGAATAATTAACTAGGATTGCACTTAGATATTCTCTCTCTCTCAGACTACAGGAAACATTAATCAATTGCAAATAAAAGACAAAACAGTGTATCAATATGCAATTTCAAAAGTATCAGCACAATGCTGTCTTTTTAAATGTACAGAATATATATGTCTGCATTTTATTTTAAGGTAATAATTGTGTTGTTCATTTTCTAAAGATGTAAAATGGACAATAGTTAGGATATGCCTCTACTTTTTTAAATTTCAATATCTTAACTAATAACTAATAATTATTATGGCCTCGATTATTCAAGCGCCATTTACACTTAGATAAAGAAATGTCAATTTAATCTACAGTAACCTTCTGCTGTTTTGCATGACTCCAACCTAACCAGCTACAATTACAATTTCTTCTGTTTAAATCATTCTTCCACTTTACCAGCATCAAAACACAGTAACATAGTAAAAAAACTTTAGCCATGTTGGGTAAAACGTTACCATACAGGTAACATGTTATAGTCAGTTCAAAGGAATACACCCCCTTATTTAATTCTGCACACTCCTGCTTATTCCATTCTGGATTCAGAACAATTGATCATTACAAGTGAACATGACTTTGGTAAAGAGGTCATTTGTGTATGTTGTACGCACAATGTACTGGGCAAGGATATTGTAAATCAATAGTGTTGGACAGTGTGCAAGGGTCAGAAGCACTACAGAAATGCATGTTTTTAAGCTTTAACAAATTACCTACTGCTTAGTATGTTGAGGCGTATATTGAAAAGCTGTTCAGAACTTGACAATATTGCTGTAATTTTGAATATTAAAGGATAAGTGCACTGTAAAATCAAGTTATGTTCATTTGGAAGCTGCAGCTTTAAAAATACCGTTGCCATATTTTTTTTACCTATGCCCCTCCAGAGCCTAGCTTTATGCCTTGAAAGTTGCTGACATCTTGTTACTGGTTTGCTGAATGTTAAGCTCTGCCCCTCTGAGATTTCCTCTGCTTTTTCCTGCTTGAGCCTCAAATAGTAATGCCTGTGAGTTCCGTGCACTCTCCTGCTTGAGCCTCAAACAGTAATGCCTGTGAGTTCTGTGCACTCTCCTGCTTGAGCCTCAAACAGTAATGCCTGTGAGTTCTGTGCACTCTCCTGCTTGATTCAAACAGTAATGCCTGTGAGTTCCGTGCACTCTCCTGCTTGACTCAAACAGTAATGCCTGTGAGTTCCGTGCACTCTCCTGCTTGAGCCTCAAACAGTAATGCCTGTGAGTTCTGTGCACGTGTGTTGAGGCTCAAGCAGGAGAAAGCAGAGGAAATCTCAGATGGGCGGAGCTTAACATTCATCAAACCAGTAACAAGATGTCAGCAACTTCCAAGGCACAAAGCTAGGCTCTGGAGGGCCATAGGTTAAAAAAATGGCAACAGTATTTTTAAAGCTGCGTCTTCCAAATGAACATAACTTGATTTTACAGTGCACTTATCCTTAATGATCGCTTAAAGTACTCTCAGTGTAATGTAATAAATGTTCTTACCATTAAAAATTGTGCTAATTTTGCCCTGACTGATTAGGACAAAATTGGCACTATTTTTAACGATAAGAATTTTTATTACATCGCCCTGTATAAGTAAAAAATAAAATCTATAGTTAACATGTAATTCTGTCTGATTCCCTCTGGAGATGTGAATATCACAAATGTAAGCTTCTGATCTTACCTTCTGATCTCCATAAAACTTGGTGATTCTGCAGTGTTGATGGGTGAAGCAGTACACCATGTGACATTTCTACTTATAACATAATATAATATCATATAATATCAGCTTGTCCACAGAGTTTGGTCATTTGCATTAAATAAATCTTGGCCATAACTTGAACTAGCAAGATTAGTAAAAATAAAAATAAACTGGTGAGTTTCCTTCCACCAGTGGTACCATGGAATGTATTAAAATTCTGAAAATCCCAGTTCACACACCTTGCAAGAAATATTTAGTTTTTCATCTTTCAATGTAACTTTTGAACGTTCATCTCCCCAGCCATAACAAGAGCCCTTGCGGCCCCTATAAGGGCCTTTGTTCGTCTCGGAAAGTAGAGATGTCCAAACTTCAAAAAGTTTGGTCCGTTTTCGAAGTTTCGAACTTCAGTAAAAGTTCGAAAGTTTGAATTCGGACCCATTAAAGTCAATGGGGGAGTGATAGTTCCAAAATTCCGGGAGATTTACAGCTAAAATAACAATGGTAACTTATTGTAAATGTCTGTGGCACCTGGGAAATGTTCTGGGGAACATGTCACTATCACCAAAACTTGTTAAAACACTTCTTAAACAAAATTGTTGGGTTTTGTGCAAGCTACATTCGAGGGTTACGGCTAATTTGAGGGTTACCGAATGATACTTTTGAGGGTTATCGAAAAATAGAACCATAAATTCGAGGGTTACCGAAATCAAAAACTTTCAGTGAAATACACTCCAGCACACCTCAATGGTACGGCCTTTGGTTGGTAGGTGCAATCCTCCCAGCCCTCCACCTTAAGGGCCACAGCAATATGGCAAATGCAAAAAAGTTGGAGGAGCACACTACTTCGTTCTCAGTGTTTTATTTCAGCAAAAAGACATACTATATGTGCTTTATGTACTATAGTATGTCTTTTTGCTGAAATAAAACACTGAGAATGAAGTAGTGTGCTCCTCCAACTTTTTTGTATTTGCCATGTTACCGAAATCAAACAATACTTTCGAGGGTTAGCGAACGATACATGTGTTTGGTTATGTGTCCATTTCTTCCGGGAAGAGGGGTCCCAGTTTTGAGCTGCAGGACCACTTAAGCCCCAAAGGCACTTCTCAGTGCCACATGGGCACTTATCAGTGCTTGGGAGGGAGAGAGCATTTCAAGCTGTGGGACCTCTTAAGCCTCCAAGGCATTTCTCAGTGCCGCAAGGGCACTTGTTTGTGCCAGAAGGAGGGTCCTGGTTTCGAGATGCTGGACACCTTAATAGTTAAAGGTGGCTATTTAGATTGTCACTGCTGATCCAGTTAGCAACACTTTATAAATTGAGCTAAGTTACATAATTACTTACAGTAAAAGCAACCTGTACTTAAGATACCTCTCATGCAATTTACTATCACAAAAACTAATGTGTTATATACTATAGTGCCCAAATCACTTGATTTAGCTTAAAATATTGATGAAAAATTTCACTGCTGTAATTTTAGCACTAATCAATTAATGTCCCATATTCACTTTTGCCTTTGCAAAAAAGCAATTTTTGCAAATTTAGAAATGAACAAAATGTAATCTTTTTATGTATATACACAGGCATGTGTGTGTGTGTTTAGTAAATCACTGAATACATTTTCTGGCATCTAGTTGATCTGTTAAAAGATATATTGAAAGGCCTTGATTTCACTTACATTTTAGGATTTGTAGTTCCAAACCACCATGTTGCATTTTTCTGCACAATTGGTCAATACACTACATATTATTTGTCATATCAAGTGAGCTACACATCAAACGTTAAAGTGCTCGACTGAACTGTTCAATGTTACAGAAAAAAGTACAGCATGGCTGCATTATGTCGCCACATCTGTTCTGTCTTTACAGAAAAATGTTAATGTATTATTGCTCCTGATGGCAGACATCAAATCGAAGACAACAGATGCTCCAACCTCATCTTTGTTGATGATGTTAAGTAGGAAGAATCACATCAGGGTGTGTGAATGTGAGGCCCAAGCCAAGAATAATTTTGGATAACTACATCATTTTTTATTTTATTTTTTTAAAGAAAATGCAAAATAAATTAAATCATATATTGTATACAAGTTCACATTCAGGTCATCCGTGCAAAATAAATATAACAGTACATTTATCAATGTTGAAGATTTTGTGCCTTTTCCAAAGTAATAATATGTATTGTTTTATATGTATTACTAGATGTAGTAAACTAATGTAGTTGCACATAAAATTGTCATATTGTAAGTATCCAAGATTGAAGATTTATTTAATTTTTTCTTGTTATTTAACAATAGGATATAAATTAGTCCCATCAGTATCTAGTACAGTAACTATAGAAAGTCTTCAAATGCTTTATATAAAAATTAAAAGCAAGAATGACAGGGTTGGAAAAGAGGTTAATCCCTTGATTACTTTTTCAAGAAAATGCTGGATTTATTGTGAAGTCAAAACCACTACAATTGAATTTGGGACAATTAGCCTAGTGTTTGATCTGGCAGCTGATTGGCTGCATCTGCCGAAGTTTAGAATGGTACATTCTAAAGGTATGCTTGTGAAGGTTCTCATTCATCCAGATCATATTATATCTCTGGTATTCAGTTAGATCAATTGGAGTTCTTGAAGATGTTTCATTAGTCAAACAACTTGGCTTTCGCAATTCACAAGGACAAGAATGTATCCCAATCAGCATGTAATAACAATGTGTTAGGGACCTCCAGAATTCTAGGTGTTGATTGCATTGTAGCTAGACGGTGTTATCAATACTGCCCAGTGTAAGGTGTCAAAACAGCATTTTACATTGCAGACACATGGGGCCGAACCCCACATCGCTATTCAGGCTTGGTTTCTTAATTTTGACAAAAATGGCCTCCTTGACATCTCTTTTGAACCAATCTTTTTCCTTGGCAAATATGTTGACATTTCCATCTTCAAATGTATATCCATTTTCCTTAAGATGCATGTACATGGCTGAGTCCTGACCCGAGGAATTGGCTCTTCTGTGCTTGGCCATCTATTGG
Organism: Hymenochirus boettgeri; assembly: GCA_019447015.1. NCBI lineage: Eukaryota > Metazoa > Chordata > Amphibia > Anura > Pipidae > Hymenochirus > Hymenochirus boettgeri. The sequence continues at coordinate 171,848,004 of CM033476.1, forward strand.
TGCAGCTGCTGTTTCATCTCCCCTACATTAAATTAAAAAAAAATTTTTTTGTTACAAGGTAGAAAAACATTTTAACATCATTGCATTGGGTAACCACGTAGGCCCCATATAGTCAGTGTAAAACTGATACTAACCCATTAATATATTGTGTAGCATGGATTTTGCACTGATTTGGCCAGTTAAAGGCCTTTAATGCATCACCCTGTAAGTATTATACTAACTTTTAAAGGGTATCTCCACTAGTAAAAAAAAAATTGTTATTCAGTCTTATTACAGAACGGGAGGTAAGACACAGCTCTTTTACCTCCCGTTCTTCAATAAAACTGAATACCAACATTTTTTTAACCAGTGGAGATACCCTTTAATAATTGACCAAAATGTTTTAAATGTATTAAGCTATAAATAATTGAACCTAATTTATTTCTTCAAGATTGTGTGACAGAAGGTATTGAGTTCACAGGCTTTCTATAGGCATTTTTAACATGTTAACAAAATTTTACCAGTGCAAATTGATTTTAAAAGTTTAAAAATGTTCCTTTCATTAATAGGCCCATACACACAACAATAACAATCGCACAATCCCGGTATGGAATGAATGGTATTGGTCTAATAATAATTTTCTAGTGCTTCTAATAGGTGAAGAAATAGTCTGATCGCCCATTGGGATTGTTGTGTTAATGGGGTATGGGCCCTTTAACACACCAACTTAAAGAAAACAAAAACACAGCTAAAAGATCCATAAATTATATCATTAATATTTCGAAAAGCGCAGTTTAGACAGTTTAGATAATGTCTTTCTGTCTGAATAATCACTAAAAATATTTGCCTCTAATTAAAAGCTTTGGTTATGAAAATATTCATTTGTATCCCCAGACTATTTTATATTATTATTATTATAAATCTTTCTCTCTCTTCTTGTTAGAGGAAATATTAATATATTTATTGACAGTAATTTGAATCACACATCATTGGGTTTTAAATGAAAAATAATTAGGATTCCTCTTTCTTACACCTTTTATGCATGGATATATTTTTAGATAGATGTTTAAGATCCATTTGCCGAGACTGTGAGTACTGGTAATTTGAAATTAAAGGGATATACATTATAACTAAGAATTACATTTAGAAGCCCATTGTCTGTAGAATCACAGGCAACCATGTGTACTATTTAGTGCTGAAGGAGTTTTTACCTTGTAAATTTTCAGCCGATTTAAATTGCAGTATATTGACAGAGTTTTGCTTTCTTTACAAATTTAGTTAATTGTAATTTTTCCTACATTGTTTATTTTATGTTTGTGCGTGTCATTTGTAGTTCTAAAGCGTCAATTGAGTATATGGCTTTGTATAAAAATACATATTTTTAGTAAATGAACACATAAATAAGTATCAAGATAGTAATTTGGAATGGTTAATGGAACTTACAAGTAGTTAGGTAAATGGTGGTTTGTAATTGGTAAGTAACCAGGTGGAAAATTTCTTGTAGTCTCTAGATTACTCATGCAAGCAAGAATACTAAAAATAACATTGTAATTAGTTTTATCATGAGTATATTCACAGCTCATAGGTGTAATGGAATCTGATCTATTGCCAGACTCAAAGAATGAAAGGGACGCAAGAACTGTATAGTATGGTATAGTACAGTATAATATAGTGTAGTACAGTATAATATAGTATAGTATAGTACAGTATAGTATAGTAAAGTACAGTATAGTATAGTACAGTATAATATAATATAGTACAGTATCTAATATAGTAAAGTACAGTATAGTATAGTACAGTATAATATAATATAGTATAGTACAGTATAGTATAGTATAGTAAAGTATTTGAGGTTGAATAAAGACATATATCCTTCTAGTCCAACCTACTCAGCCATACCCACATTTCCTGTTAACAGTTGATCCAGAGAAAGACAAAAAATTAATTCCTGACCCAACTTTATGTATCAATACCAGTAACATGCAACATTCTTTGTTTTTAGAAACTGTAGCCAAACTTCATTTAGGCATTATTTAATTATACCTGAGTATATGAGGGCAAAATATGCCCATTTACATCAAGACAGAAACAATCATGAAGAGTACACACATGTATTGTGTGCCTGCTCCATTTCAAAAACTGCCTTTCACATTAGCCAAGGATTTTGCATGTTAATGATGTAGGTTGTTACCAATTGCAGCTGGAAATAAATTCACTTCAAGAAAATACTCATTATCATTTCAATAACCAATTACAGAACACAAAGTGGATACATTATTTAAAAACTTTCACTAATTGAGAATCCACCCCACCCCGTAAGTATGAGGCAGAGAACGGAGAAAATATGTTTCATACTGACAATTTAAACCAGAAAATGTAAAATAATCCTTAGTATTTCATAAACCATTATGATGACATAAACTGCTGGGAATGTGTGCAGTTAACATGATTCCTCTTATTAGACTTAGGAAAACAAATGTAATATTGGATTTGTTTGTTTAGTGATGTTTATATGCCAAAACTATAGATAATGATTCAAGTGAAATGTCTCTGTTTCTACTACTGTAGGTAGGTAATCAGCTTTTTATAAAGGGTTATTGGGTACAGGGAATAATGACTTGATCTAAATCCATACTAAATAGGAACCAAGGAGCATCGAAGGTGTCATTTAGATCTTTTGTATTTGTTTGTATTTGTTTAAAGGAGAATCAAACCAAATTGTTTTTGATAGATTATTTCAAAATCTAAAAAAATATTTTCCCAAAACACCAATCAACTGCAAAATACCACTCTACTAAATGGCATTAAAGGGCATCTATATTTAAATGTATACCTTGCTCCAATCCAGACATAAACAAAGATTAGTGTATTCTGCTTTATTCCCACCTTCCTCTGTTGCTCCATGTTTGCACACAGTCAGATTTACTGCAGAGGTCACCATTTCCCCTCCTGTCTCCCTTTCATATCATCTGGCTGTGAACCAAGCCTGTGAACAAAGCCGCTCATGCGCATTAATCCTCCTACACATCACTCTAACCGTTGTAAACAAGAAAAACCCCAATCCATATGTTAGCATGTAGAGAGGAAGTGTCTCTGTTGTTCTGGAGATACTTGTAACATAAGTAGTGGGAGGAGGTGAGTTAGGAGAGATCTGAGTCTTGCCTTATAACTGCAGCCCAACTTCCTTTGACAAGCAATAAATTGGTGAAAGCTTGGGAGGAGGGGGACTCAGTGCTGCTCTTTATGCTTCATTGTCCTTCCCTTTACTTCTGTTTTTAACCCAGTATTTGCCAAGCATTTAATAAGCAAGAAGGAGTCATTGGAAGACTTGCTGTTTAACACATGTTAGCCTACACACTACACCGGCATGCTATTAGGGGATTTGATTGACAGCTCAAGCAGGAGTGGTTTATTGAAATCTTGACTTCTTATAACATATATATATCCCAGGACAGGAAAATAAAGGTACTCTGGGGGCTGAGGGAATTATAGAACACATAGAAAGAATAAAAAAAGAAAGTTTCCCACTGTAGATGCCCTTTAAAGTAAATGTAATACCCTGAAGTAACTGTGTATATGCAGTGTTTGGCCACAGCTCCTAACCTCAGTCACATGCTACCTTGCCTAATTAGTCCTGCAAAAGGTTTCTGCAGTAGCATAGGACTGAGCATGTGTAAAAAATATATAATGGTCGTGGACCAACTGTGTGATACTGGAATGCTAAGAAATAAAGCACAAAGCCCATGTTAGAAAGGAAAATTTCTCAGCAACCATATTAAATGAAAGGGAAGACATAGATTACTGATATTATGTTAAGGTGCTCTTCCTTCTGATTCAAAGTTGTTCTAAAGCTTTAATTATCCTAAAGCCTTATGAATTATGACATATATGGTTTTAAAAAGAACATAAGTGCACTGTGTATGTATTCTACTGGTCTGGCTGTTATTCGTAACATCCCTTGTTGAATTAGATCTCCTTTGAACTGAGCTGCTGTAAACTGATATCTGCAGTGAAGTGCTAGCTTGGTTTTCTTTTTTATGTCACTAAATGCTCCTCCACATCACACTGCCCATTTTTTGCATGCTTCTGTGGGAGTTTTTCCTTTGTTTACTTTATCTTAATCCCAAATAAATAAAGAAAATATTGCGCTGTGGTTCTCAGGCAATTACATTTTTATGTTTGTAAGAACCATCTTATATGAAATGCAGATGTGGAGCTTCTAAAAATGTTCTCCTGCTTTTATACAGTTTGTGAAAGGAACAATTTCAAGAAGCATGCAATGTGGTGTTATTCTTCTTTAACAATAAGCCATCTTGTGCTTAAGAAGAGAACTAAAGGCTAAATACAAAACCTAAGATGATCTCCCTACCCAAAATCTCTGAACAGACAGGAAAGATGAAGACGTTGCCGTGATACATGACATGACTAGTGACTTCTGCATTCATTGTTGCTCCAGAAGAGGTCAATATAACCCTGAACTGGAAATCCACTTCATAGCCAATTGAATTATTTGAATTTTGAAACTGAGTTTTCACTTTTTAATAGAGATGGACTAGAACTCAAACCTGAGTTCGTGCCGAACTATTCGAGTTCGAATGGACCCCGACTTCTCGAACTATCCCGGACCTGGATTTCTTTGACTTTCTATCGAAAGTTCGACCGTTCGATGCTCACGGATTCGAGAATTATTGAATTTTTAAAAAAATTATGCCCACATGTCAAAAATCAACCAATGGCAGCTAATTTGAGCATTGCCAGCCCCCTGGGTATAAAAGGCAGTGTGACCAGCGCCATTTTGTCAGTGTGTTGGAGTTTGTTTAGTGGAGACCTGACAGTGTAGGAGTTGGAGAGGGGTTTTTGTGCTTTTTGAGCATTCTGAGCTTTCTGTGTGTGGATTTTTTTAGTGTGGTGGTTTAGTACTTGTTAACCACCCCTGTATTCACACATCTTGAGACCCAACAGTCTGTTTGTCTTTTTGTTTGTGTAAAAATAAAAACCTTTGTGTTTATTTGTTTGCTTCTTTGTGTACTAGTGTTTTTGCCCTCGGTCTGTCATTTTGTCGCTTGGTCTTTTGTGTAGTTGTTGTGTGGTGTATATATATATATATATATATATATATATATATATATATACAGATTATTGTCATGATAAAAATTTGGGAGAGGGAAATGCCTGGCAGGGCAAGAGGGAGAGCCAGGAGCAGGGGTGCTGCTACACGTGGAGGGAGAGGAGAGCCTACTGAAGGCTCTGGCCAGGAGCTACCTGGCCATTTGCAGGGAAGACAGGTGTCTATGATATGTTTAGGGGTAGCCACGCTAGGGCTATCCCTTCTGATCAAGGAAGGCAGGTAGTAGAGGGGATTACCCAGCCTTCCTCATCCACCTACTCACAGGCACAGAGCAGCCGAGCTGCCACTGTAGAAACTGTGCCTGCTCCTTCCTCACCTAAGGCTCCTACTGTGGGCATGGACCCTGATCCTCTTTATCAGGAGTTTGTTGCTCACATGACCACTACCTTTGGGGATCCAGAGGAAGAGTCTCAGGATATCTTTTCGCACACTATGTGTGGGGCTAGTGTGCTTGGGGAGGAGCTGTGCACAATCTTTCCTGATGCACGAGGCGGAGGAAAGTGCTCAGTGCACAGGGGGACAGGACACTGATGATGTCGCGCAGCAGGAACTAATGTAGGAGGGGGGGGGACCCAGATGCTGCTGCTGCTATTAGTGACACAGCCTCCAGTATTGAGGAGGTGGAAGTGGACGATGAGGTCACCGATCGTTCATGGGTGCCACAAGAGAGATGAGGTTAGTGTCTCTGAGGGGGAGCCCTCAGAGTGTGAGCATGAGCTTGAACCCAGAGGCAGGACTGGGGTCAGGGGTAGGGGCAGAGGCGGTGCGTCAAGTGCACCTAGTGCTGCTCGTGGAGGTACGGCACCAATGCCTCCTGGTGCCAGTGCCCCACAATGGCAGGTGACCTGTGCTCCAGTGGCTCTGTTGTGTGGGAGTTCTTTTAATTAGCTCCCGGTGACAACACGGTTGCAGTGTGACAACAGTGTGCCAACCAACTTAGCCACACTCCTGGCAGTGCAGCATTCAGGGAGTTTGTGGCCATTGGCACACTACAGTGGCAGGTGCCTGGCCGTAGGTACTTTGCCCAGAAGGCAGTACCAGCCCTGCATGACCATCTGCAGGGCAATATATCTGCTTCGCTGGACCACAGTGTGGGCAAGTGTGTCCACATTACTATGGATGCGTGGTCCAGCAAGTACGGGTAGGGGCAGTATGTCTAATTTAATGCCCAGCGGGCCATTCTGCTAGCCAGCAGAGATGCAGCACAGGGCATAATTGGTGTGATGGTGGTACCACCACGTAGTGGTGATACACCAGTCTCCACCCCCCATCTCTTCCCGGACAGCCCCATGCCCCCCCTGAGCCTATGCTTCATGCCAGGTGAGACAGTGCCATGCAGGGTTGCAGCTTCTATGTCTCGGTGATAGGAGCCAAACGGGGCAGAGTTGCTGGCAGCACTGCAAGGGCAGGCTGAGAGGTGGCTGACCCCACACCACCTCTCAATAGGCAAGGTAGTGTGTGACAATGCCACCAACATCCTGTCTGCCCTTCGCTTGGGCAGAGTCACACATGTTCCTTGCCTGGCATACGTTTTCAACCTGGTTGTCCAGCGGTTCCTCACCAAGTACCCTGGTCTGCAGGAGATACTGTGGATGGCTAGGAGGGTGTCCAGTCACTTCAGGTGGATATACACGGCTAAAGCTCATCTGGCCGAGTTCCAGCAGCAGAACAGTCTGCCGCAGAACTGCTTGATTTGTGACACCCCCACCAGCTGGAGCTCTAGTCTTATGATGCTGCTGAGGCTGCTCCAGCAGAGGTGAGCCATCATGGACTACTTATATGAGTATGAGGCTAGATCTGGCTCTGGGGACCTGGGATTTCTGTTACCCAGGCAGTGGCTGCTGATTGGGGATGCCATTTAAGGAGGCCACCAGGATGATAAGCTGCGATGATGCCACCATAGCAGATACCATCCCACTGGTGTTCCTCCTTGAGCACACCCTGCGAGGCATACTCGACAGGGCACTAGCTGCCGAGCAGAAGAGGAGGACGCCGACACCGTGGTGCTTTCTGAGTCCAGGCATTATGGTGCAGAGCAACCGTCCAATGATGATGAGGGGGATTTAGGGGATCTGGACCGAGAGGAAATGAGGCATTCCTCTAGGGGGACGTCTCAACCCTCCCAAGTACCACATGTCATGCGTGGTTGGGGAGTGGTTGAGCCCGACACTATTGTCCTCAGTGACAATGAGGACATGGGGTCACTTTGCGGCATACGGGTGGCCACCCTTATAGATCCCCGCTATAAGGGTAAAGTGTCAGAGTTCATTCCCACATCTTAGAGGAAAAGCAGAATGCAGCAGTACGAGGTGACACTGCTACGTTGCCTGCTTTCCCAGGTGCTGGCAGACCTTCAGCACCTAATGTTGGGAATGAGCAGGGCTTAGCTGGCAAATGGCAATTTTTTTTCTACTGCTCTAAAGCATTCAAGCTGCAAAATTGTTCTACTGCAACAGCTACTCTGTGGATAATTTTTCAACGTTTGGGTTGATCCTACTTGGCCTAATGCAAAAATCCATATTTGCCCTCCTCTCTCTCTCCACGAGGCACCTTTGTGGTGTCACCCACTCCATGTCTTACATACCAGCTCATACATTCCCTTTCATGAAGCATAACCCCTAACCCCACTTTCCCTTGCACAAAGCATACTCTGGAGGGAGAGAAACCAATGGGGTGCGGGGTCTGTCCAGTGGAGCCAAGCCTGCCTGGCTCTGCAATAATGTTGTCAAACTGCAGTGGGTCTACTGTTACTCAATGGTGCTGTTCCTACGAAGCATACCCCCTTCCCCGCTTTCCCTTGCACAAAGCATACTCTGAGGGAGAGAAGCCAATGGGGTGTGGGGTCTGTCCATGGGGCCAAGAATGCCTGGCTCGCAATAATGTGTCAAAGCCAGTGGGTCTACTGTTACTCATGGTGCTGTTCCTACGAAGCGTAGCCCCTTCTCCACTTTCCCTTGCACAAAGCATACTCTGAGGGAGAGAAGCCAATGGGGTGTGGGGTCTGTCCAGTGGGGCCAAGAATGCCTGGCTCTGCAATAATGTTGTCAAACTGCAGTGGGTCTACTGTTACTCAATGGTGCTGTTCCTACGAAGCGTAGCCCCTTCTCCACTTTCCCTTGCACAAAGCATACTCTGAGGGAGAGAAGCCAATGGGGTGTGGGGTCTGTCCAGTGGGGCCAAGCCTGCCTGGCTCCGCTATAATGTTGTCAAACTGCAGTGGGTCTACTGTTACTCAATGGTGCTGTTTCTACAAAGCGTACCCCCTTCCCCTTAATGAATCTACTGTTAATGGTGCTGTTCCTACGAAGCGTAGCTCCTACCCTGCTTTCCCTTACACAAAGCATACTCTGAAGGAGAGAAGCCAATACGCGAGTAAATATTGAATAAACGAATTGCAAGTAAAAATCTATTATACCAAATAACAAGTAAATGTTGAATTAACGAAATGCCAGTGATATATACAAAGTACATTCCATGATGCAGTTGATGGAGTGTTCAATAGCCCTTGAAACTTCAGTAAACCTCGAAACATTCGGTAACCCTCAAATCTGCGAATCGTTTGTGGATAATAATCGAATCTGCGAGTCGTTCATGGGATAATTATGAATGTTTGAACACAGAGCTCGAAGTAGTGCGTGTGAGAGTAAACTCGGTTTTTTGAAAGCCCTGGATATTCAAACATGTTCCCCAGACCATTTCCCAGGTCCAGAGCATTTACATAAGTTACCATGATATTAATTGTATTTCATTCAAACTTTTCGAACTTTGACTCCCATTGACTTTAAGGGTCCACTTTCAAATTTCATATAGTTGAACGTCAAAAACTTTTCGGGAACTTTGGCCATCTCTACTTTTTAATAAAAAGTTTTGCCTTTTCAACACAAACAGTTTCACCTTTTCAACACAAAAAGTTCAATTTTTGAAACCTGCATTTCAGCCTCGCTTTAAAACCGGGACTCACAATTGGCTGTGTTTGGGGGGAAAAAAACAACAATGAACATCTCATTAAGGTAGAATTTCTTTCTGTTCCTGTGCTGTCCTTGAATTCATTTCAAAAACATAACAAACCTACGACTTTTTAGCACTGTAAACTTTAGCACTCTTTAGCACTAATCTAGCTGTAAGGGTTTTACCAGATCTGTAGGCAAAACTCACTGCCCATTGTCCGTCCTAAACTGGGTGTATTCAGGGACAAATGTGTTGGGTTTTATGGGAAAAAAGGAAGTCAATATTGATAGAACATAAAATTAAAACAATTATAATTTTCCTATAAATGCTATTTTATTTTTCTGAGACAATAGGGAATATAGAGTATAGAGCTAAATCACACTAAGGTGTAAAAACTGAAAAAGCTAATTATATTTAAAAAATGATAGTTTCCTCGCTCTTGGCACCCATACAAACCGTATGCTTGTCACAAGCCGGGCAGCCATTTTAGTACTATGGAGAGGTGGGAGCGGTCCTAGCACAATGGATTGGTTAATGATGTTAGAAATTAGAAGTCTGCTGCAAACCAAATCAAAAGTGGCCTTAAAGGACTGTAAATCTAATCTTTTCAGTTAATGGAATACATGTAAGGTTTATCTTACTTTTCCAATGCAGCAAGTACAGTAAATAAAGACCCAGTGGTCTGTCCCTCCCACAAATTTACCATATCAAGCATGCAGAACATGATCCTGAGTCATATAAGATGCGAAAGAGCAATCACAAAATGTGGTGTCTGTCGATCGTCAGCAAAATGTGTGCCAGGTTGGAAATTTTTTAATATCAGTGAATGAATTGGTAATGACGTGTAGATCGCTTGTGGGCAATGAGGTGAAGCACAAGTGCGGTATGGCCAGGTTTGGGACGAACATTAGCGGTGCTTGCCGATGCCTACCTAAAGGAGCAGAGGTGCTTACAGCTCAACGAAGCTAGATATGCCATCTGCCATTAAATAATTAGTATAGTCTGCGGTGAAAAACAAGTGATAAGCAGAAAGATGTGTTCGGTAAAAATGAAAACGGAATAAAATCTAGCTAGGAAAATGAGGAATAGGGGAAGAGGCCTGACCGGTAATAAGACGGGCGCGTTTGTGTTCATAGAGTGGCATTTTGGTGTATACACAGGATCAGAAGACACAAGAGTTATCGATAAAGCAAAGAACTGGTTAAAAACAGGGGGAAATACTGCCACGTGAACAGGCCGTTGATGTCCTTTGATAGTCGAGATACGGTGTGGGGGTTGGCACAAGTGAATGTTGGGTGTTTTGTGGTAGGGCTGAAAGATTTTGGGGGCAGCATTGGAAAATGTGTGATCGCCCAGGGCGCGGCATTTCCAAGACAAGCACAAAGTTACAGTGAATGTTTGGGCTCACATTAGCTAACTTTGACAAACCATTAATGGATAAGAGCACATAACTGTGAAACAGATTTGATTGTTAGACTCCATTGACTTCAATGGGGGTCCCCGTATGCATACGGACATATCAGATTGGAGTGTGTGTCTGTGGTAGTGTTTTTTCTGAGACAAGAGTATCGTGGAACGTTTGAGTTGTGTAGTGGTGAATCGGATGACATACAGCTTAAGCAGATCACAATACTGGTAAAAGAGCTTATGCATTAACACATCAAATGTACTTGGGATGATAAATTATTTAGTTTACATGTATCAATCTGAAATGCCCCCAATAGTGTAGCCCTTATGTCAAATACTTGTGTCGAGTATTGGTAAGTGAAGGCAACTGGGAGGGAATTATGATTTGAAAATCGGACGGGTGGCCTCAAATATAATGGTTGTTCGACCCTGGGGGTCTAACGCAAAGCAGTATGAGGGGGAGTAAACACCGGAAAGGCGTTTTTTTATTAACTCTGCACTTTACAAGAATAAATGATAACTAGGAAATTACACTTCTAAATTCACAGAAAATACTGGATACAAGAGGACGAAAATTTGTTATTACGAATTCGTGCGGAGACTTCACATAAAAGAAAAAAAACAACAGACAAAGGTGTGGAATATAGATACAGCAGAATTATCTTTATAATTTATACACAAATGGCGGTTCGCGCGGAGTGGAAAATCGCTGGAATCCTTTCAAATGAAAAGAAGAAAAACGCTTGCTGAAGATGAAGAAGCATCATTTTTTGGTGGTCTACTGCGAAAGAGTGATGCACATTAACAGACCATTTTCACATTTTGAATAAATCCCTTCCAAGGTTACGCTAGCGCTCACTATATTTATATCAAGTAACCAAAATTTCTTCTTTTATTATATTAACTGATTTATAGTTATACTTATAAGAGAACAACACCAAAATGACCCCCCCTCTTCGAGGCAGAGATCCTCATTCCTAATGTGTCAAGGCATTTTGCACTTATATCAATTTATTACATAATTTATATATATGCTTTTCTTAAACCGATGTATGATTGTATTTAAATAAATTAATTTTTTTATTTATATCTGTATAATGGCTTGCATTTAATCCATTCCCCTGGTTTCTATACTCCGCTATTTTAAATGTACAACGCTGCGTACAAGTGGCCTTTATAAATAAATTATCAATACCATACATATAACATATCATGTGCCAACCTATTTCTCCTTTTGGTTGGCCCTGCCGGTTAGTGAAGGGGCAGATTCAGAACCAGGAAGAAAAGTCGAGCTTGCAAGGGGCCGTAAACTACTACTGTCCTGCATCTTCTGGGTGGGTCCCCTAGTGTAGCAAGCTAAAAGGAGAGGAGAGATATTGAACATGCGTAGTGCATAGAGTATGCTTTTAAACTCTGGTATTGCTTTTAGGCAATAACTAATTTGTAGTTGTTCTACTTTCTTCCATATAACTCTAAATTTTATTCTGAAATTGCTGGTGGAACTATCTAATAATTATATCAAACAAGTTAAAGGTTTAACTTACAGCCATAAAACCTTACATATTTAGAAGGATACCCCCAACACCCTATTTTTTATTAATTCTTCCTTCAGCTATTTGGAACTTACAGCACCATGATCTCTTGCCTGAAGTCCCTCCCTCCTCTGCTCCTGTGGCAAGAGGGGGATGCTCAGTAGAAGAGCAGTCGCCATTGGCGGTGATGTCACCTCGAGCCATGACTGACAGCCTCAAAATAACTTTACATATTTGAAGGCATTACCAACCCCACCCAACGCCACTTTCGTTGCCGTTATTTTGACCAAGGCTTAAATGCGAAAATTCAACCTGCTCGTCTGCAAATCAGTTCTATATTTGAATAATATCGTCAATAGCTAATTGGCAAAATAATGTTTTCAATGCAAACCTATTCATCAAGATATAAAAAATAGCTAATGTGAGTATAAGCATTTTGGTTTTTCTAAAAAGACTCAGTATTGGTGTACTGTGTTTTTTTTCCCGGTTGTCTAAATAAGACATGCAGTATGTGTATCTGTGTTTGTGATCCCTACTGCATGCAGCATGGTTACTGTATTGCAATACATTAATACCTTTTTTGCTGTGGTAGTTACTTTACGTAAATTGTTTATACAAGTAACTGCATAAACTAGTAAAGTAATAGGAAAGTTAGTAGTACTATGTGAACCGAATAAAATTTTAATAAATGTTCTTGGAGTGAGTCTCAGATTTGCTACAAATCATATTTTGTAGATAAAATGCAATCATGCTTGCTTCTGCTTACTGTTAAATTGCATTAAATTACCTACCTGGTCTGATTAATAATGTCTTCCTTATAGGTACAATGTTTTAAAGCGTTTCAAATTGCAGGAATTTTGTATTATTTACTCGCTTACTTGGGCCGCACTGTTTAAAGGTTACATATACAGAAACAAAATACATAGGATTTTAATCCTTGTTTAAAGTTAAAATAAAAAAAAAAACCATTTGTTTAAAGTGCATAAATAGATTCGCCATTATAAATAATGAATTCGTTAACTTTAAAGGCAGTCCCCTCCCCAAGAAAAAACTTACATACAGGTAAATCACCCCCTCAAAACCCTAAGACGGGTAATAGTTTTGAAATCTTGCACATGTCCTTTTCCCATTTTTCCTGCTCCTGCTTCCCTGGTTCTTCTCAGTTACTGTTATGGATTTGTACGTTACATCACAGGCCAATGACTGAATGTTAATCCCCTAGCTTCCCTCTGAGGCTCCAGGCGCAGTACGAGGTTTCTAAATGCTCAGTTTCCACAAGGCATCCCAGAAGCATAGCACTCATACAGAAGATTCATAAGGACAACGTATGATATATCAACATACTTTTAAAAGAAGGCCCATTCTTTCTAAACAGTAGGTTCTTATGAGGGTGGATTGTCCTTTAAACCAATATTTACAACAAAGCACTTAACTGGCCAATAAACATAAAAGAAATTAAGCTTCTCCAACATTCCAGAATTTGACTAATTAATGATTTATATGGGATGATGTTCAGTTATATATAACACATAACTGTATAATGCATGGACTTTTTTTAATGTTTTTTTCATGAATTTTTTCCTCTGAGCAAAGTCTGATTTAATACGGGGTACCTCTGGTGACTGTCGTGTCAAAATTAAGTTAATGTTTTTTTCATGCTTACTTAGCATAGCAGTCCAAAATGCTGTCAAATTTGAGATTTTCTCTTTAGAGCTATTTATTCTGCATTTTATTAGGGCATTTTAGCCATTTACCAAAAGGATTCAATGTTTTTATTGCACGTACAGAAAAAAGTAAAGCAAAGTTGCGCGAGGACTATGATTGTTATAATTGTGTGGGATTTGTAGATGGACGAAGTTTTAGTTAGTTACCGTAAATTCAGTAAAATTTCGGAATTTCTGAAACTAACCCCATAAAATCAATGGGGCTAAGGGGCTAGAAAAGTTCGGTGAATTACAGATAACTAACAATGTTAGCTCTTACTGTAAAGACTGTGGTACCTGGAAAATGGTCGGAACCTAGTCACTATCACCAAAACTGTTATAAACCAAAAGTCAACTATACATTGCGGAGGGTTATCGGAAATCTGATGAATAAATTCAAGTGTTGCGAACTATATATTCGAGGGTTTACCGAATATATTTGGGGCATATTTTGGGTTATAATCAAAGGCTACAACATTCGAGGGTTAGCAAAACGAACGTACATTTCGAGGATTTACCAAAATGAAAGATACATTCGATGGTTTAGCAAAAATAAACATTACATTCGAGGTTACCAAACAGTCAATTCAGGGTTCGCAAATGGCCGTAATTTTGATAATTATGATTTTTCCATAACTATCGAAAATACAGTCGCAAGTTCTGACTGTTCAGTTTGAGTATAGATCACAGGCACGCCACCCACCCGAGGCTTTCTTTATAAGTACACTTTATACATTTTTCTGTTGTAAACTATTTACAGCTTATTTTCTTTTAAATGAATACAGTTTTTTTCTTTTTTCTGTAATTTGTATGCAATAAAATAAGCCTTAAGGAATAGTTCACTCAACAAAAGTGACCTATGTCCTTTAAAGGGCATGTCCACCCCCAAACTAAATTAACCCCCATACTGGGCCCCATTGTTAATGTTAAACAATCCTTACCTTATATCCCTGCTCCAATTGTTCTTCCTGCAGTGCTTGTCCACATTCCAGGAAACTGAAGAGTAGAGCTGTCTTCCTGTGTGAAAGGTTTTCGCCCTCCTCCTTGTCCTCTGAGAGTTGCCCTACCTCTAAACCCTCTAAACATATGGTAGGGAACCCTATCCCACCCCAACCCGCTAGTCTGTTTAAAAAAATGTGCAAAACTCTAATCAATGCCTTTTTTCCCCCTGCGTTCTTTATTGCGGCAGCCACATCTAGTTGGGTGCCTCTCGTTTTGGCAAGCAGAGGGCCGAGATTAGAGTGACAGGGGATCGAAGGATTGTAAGAGTTCTGCACCCTTTGTACAAAAAAACCCAGCGTTGGGGTTGGCATAGGGTGCCCTATCATATGTAAAAGTTTTCTTGTAGGGTGGACATGGCCTTTATATATTAATTGAGCCCCGGTGGTTAAGGAGCTATGCCTTACCTCCTATTCTCAATCAATTGAGCAGGATCCGGGACAATAGTAGTAATAGCTTCTTTAACCTCCAATCAATACATTACATTTCGAGTGAACTATTTCTTTAAAAAGTCATAAAGATCAAAATTAGGCTAGCTACTGTATTCCTTGGTGTACCACAGTCCCAGAGTGTTGCCTCACTGCCAATTGGTGACTCATCTCTTCAGCTCCATTTCCATTAATTGATATGGTTATTGGTTATTGATTATGACTTATATGAAATGTGCAATTTACATGCGAATAAGATGTCTATATTATTTAAGTTGTTGAATTTACTCTTCAATTCTGTTTTATTGTGTTTTTGTAAATAAGGTTACATAAAACTAATTTTTGATTGTGACCAATGACTTACTTTATTGAGATGGGTTGTGACTTATGGCAGCGGAGGGGAGGAATTTTTCAGGAGTATTTTTTTCCATCCTAATTTCTTTTAATAATCACTGATAGTATCAGAACAAATGTTTCAATGTGCAAACAAATGTTCAAAGGAATCAAATGTTTTCTCTCCTTTGATGTTTTCCAACTGAAGGGTCTGAAATGAGACAACTGTTGTGGTCATCCTTTATCATGCTGACTACAACTATTGTCATATGTTATTAATCCCTTTAGTATTGCAGAGGCTCACTTAATACCTATAAGCACTGTTAGTTTCAGAAGGCCTTTGTGTGAATGACCTCAATTTATTATCAAAGTCATATCACAATATATTCTAATAATGTTTTCATTAATTTGACACTGTATTTTTAAAGTCTGCTCCGGTCCTTTCATTTATACCGTTTAGAGATCAAACGAGCTAGACCTATTTCAAGTTTTTTGTGTCATTATTGACTCTTTGTTGCACTGTGGTTCTTCAAATCTCCGGAGCCTCCTATATATGACACTTGTAACAAATCAGGTACCAAAGCTTGTATGCTTTAGAAAAAACTCTTTTTTGATAATTAACTAGATTGCACTTAGATATTCTCTCTCTCTCAACTACAGGAACATTAATCAATTGCAAATAAAAGACAAAACAGTGATCACATGCAATTTCAAAAGTATCAGCACAATGCTGTCTTTTTAAATGTACAGAATAATACCGTATATACTCGAGTATAAGTCGAATTTTTCAGACTTTAAAATTAGCCTGAAACCTACCTCGACTTATACTCGAGTCAAGTCCTAATTTAGATGCAATTCTGCATACCAGATAGTAACCAGTAGGTTTGCGCTGTGTTAACCTGCATAGAGTTACACGGAGCTGATCTGCCTTTACACTTCCTGCTTCCTGTATTCTGGCTGCTGGACTCACTCAGCACTGTCACTGAATCTGTAAATCTGTGTAAGCTTAATTTGAAAGTTTACTGAACCTTGCCACTCACCACATGTTTAGAAACTGAAACTCGCAACACAAAGCATGCTGGGAGTTGTAGTTTCCAACATGTGGAGTGCCAAAGAATTGGAGAGGTTTCCGGAACTGGATTTGGCTATTACTGTATGGGATTCATGTATGGGAATTCAGCTGTCCATTTAAAGGGCACTAGCCTAAAACAGCACAGAATCAGAAGGCAGTAGCGGTGATACATTTCTACCTCGACTTATACTCGAGTCAATCAGTTTTTACAAGTTTTCCAGGTAAAATAGGTACCCCTCGAATCGGATCGACTTAATACTCGAGTATATACGGTAATGTCTGCATTTTATTTTAAGGTAATATTGTGTTGTTCATTTTCTAAAGATGTAAAATGGACAATAGTTAGGATATGCCTCTACTTTTTTAAATTTCAATACTTAACTAATACTAATAATTATTATGGCCCCTCGATTATTCAAGCGCCATTTACACTTGTAAAGAAATGTCAATTTA
Source organism: Hymenochirus boettgeri (assembly GCA_019447015.1). Lineage (NCBI taxonomy): Eukaryota > Metazoa > Chordata > Amphibia > Anura > Pipidae > Hymenochirus > Hymenochirus boettgeri. The sequence goes on from CM033476.1 coordinate 171,864,986, forward strand.
ATCTACAGTAACCTTCTGCTGTTTTGCATGACTCCAACCTAACCAGCTACAATACAATTTCTTCTGTTTAAATCATTCTTCCACTTTACCAGCATCAAAAAATAAACTTAAACTATTAGATTATCAACACTAATTCTTAACCCCCCCTGGATTAATTCCCAAACCCCTTCTACCCCCATTTCTTCCCCAACTTCCACCCCTCCTCTCCCCTACCGTACCCACCTCCCTCTATTGTTCGTATCATTCTGTTCCCTTCTTTGACGTACTTTTTATTTCTCCTTATCTTTCTTTCCCTTTTCCATTCCCTATCTTTTTTATCCCCCTACCTATTCCCCTCCCCTCTATCCTCTGCTTCTCTCTTTCTTTTCTATTTCTTCTCCCCCTTTTCCTCCTTTTTCCTTTCCTCCTCTCCTACTTCCCTCACTCTCCTTCTGTCGTCCTCACGTTTCCTTTTCTTCACTCCCTCCTCCCCAACCTTTTTTCCCTTTTTGCTCGCGGGGCAGGGGGTGTGTCAGGAGCTTACCCCCTTATTTATTCGCCACTCGTTCATTCTGGTCAGACAATTGTTGCAGTCATGACTTGGTGGGTCTTGTGTTGTTGTCGCCCCCTGTACTGGGCAAGGATATTGTAAATCATAGTGTTGGCTGTGCAAGGGTCAGAAGCACTACAGAATGCATGTTTTTAAGCTTAAACAAATTACCTACTGCTTATATGTTAGGCGTATATTAAAAGCGTTCAGAACTTGACAATATTGCTGTAATTTTGGATATTAAAGGATAAGGCACTGTAAAATCAAGTTATGTTCATTTGGAAGCTGCAGTCTTAAAAATACCGTTGCCAATTTTTTTTACCTAGCCCCTCCAGAGCCTAGCTTTATGCCTTGAAAGTTGCTGACATCTTGTTACTGGTTGCTGATGTTAAGCTCTTGCCCCTCTGAAATATCCTCTGCTTTTTCCTGCTTGAGCCCAACAGTAATGCCTGTGAGTTCCGTGCACTCTCCTGCTTGAGCCTCAAACAGTAATGCCTGTGAGTTCTGTGCACTCTCCTGCTTGAGCCTCAAGCAGTAATGCCTGTGAGTTCTGTGCACATGTGTTGAGGCTCAAGCAGGAGAAAGCAGAGGCAATCTCAGAGGGGTGGAGCTTAACATTCCCAAACCATTAACAAGATGTCAGCAACTTCAGGCACAAAGCTAGGCTCTGGAGGGCCAAGTTAAAAAAATGGCAACGTATTTTTAAAGCTGCGTCTTCAAATGAACATAATGATTTTACAGTGACTACCTTAATGTCGCTTAAAGTACTCTCAGTGTAATGTAATAATTTCTTACCATTAAATTGTGCTAATTGCCCTGACTGATTAGGACAAAATTGGCACTATTTTTAACGATAAGAATTTTTATTACATCGCCCTGTATAAGTAAAAAATAAAATCTATAGTTAACATGTAATTCTGTCTGATTCCCTCTGGAATGTGAAATACACAAATGTAAGCTTCTAATCTTACTTCTGATTCCATAAAACGTGTGATTCTGCATGTTGATGGGTGAAGCAGTACACCATGTGAATTTCTACTTATAACAAATAATATATATCATATATATCAGTTTACACAGAGTTTGTCATTTGCAATTATAATCTTGGCCATAACTTGAACTAAATAGCAGATTAGTAAAAATAAAAATAAACTGGTAGTTTCCTTCCACCAGTGGTATCATGGAATGTTTATAAATTCTAAAATCCCAGTTCACACACCTTGCAAGAAAATTTAGTTTTTCATCTTTCAATTTAACTTTGAACGTTCATCCTCCACCCTAACAAAGCCCTTGCGGCCCCTATAGGCCTTGTTCGTCTCGGAAGTAGAAGATGTCCAAACTTCAAAAGTTTGGTCCGTTTGCGAAGTTTCGAACTTCAGTAAAAGTTCGAAAGTTTGAATTCGGACCCTTAATTCAATGGGGGATGATATTTCCAAAATTCGGGAGATTTACAGCTAAATAACAATGGTCCTTATTGTAAATGTCGTGGCACCTGGGAATGTTCTGGGGAAATGTCACTATCACCAAAACTTGTTAAAACACTTCTTAAACAAAATTGTTGGGTTTTGTGCAAGCTACATTCGAGGGTTACGGCTAATTTGAGGGTTACGAATGATACTTTTGAGGGTTATCGAAAAATAGAACCATAAATTCGGGTTACCGAAATCAACTTTCAGTGAAAACCTCCAGCACACCTCAATGGTACGGCCTTTGGTTGGTAGTGCAATCCTCCCAGCCCTCCACCTTAAGGGCCCCACTATGGCAATGCAAAAAAGTTGGAGGAGCACACTACTTCCGTTCTCAGTGTTTTTATTTCAGCAAAAGACATACTATAGTGCTTTATGTACTATAGTATGTCTTTTTGCTGAAATAAAACACGTATGAGTAGTGTGCTCCTCCAACTTTTTTTGTATTTGCCATGTTACCGACTCAAACAATAAACTTTCGAGGTTAGCGAACGAACATGTGTTTGGTTATGTGTCCATTTCTTCCGGGAAAGGGGTCCCAGTTTTGAGCTGCAGGACCCTTAAGCCCCAAAGGCACTTCTCGTGCCACATGGGCACTTTCAGTGCTTGGGGGAGGAGAGAGCATTTCAAGCTGTGGGACCTCTTAAGCCTCACGGCATTTCTCAGTGCCGCAAGGGCACTTGTTTGTGCCAGAAGGAGGGTCTCGGTTTTCGAGATGCTGGACACCTTAATAGTTAAGGTGGCTATTTAGATTGTCACGCTGATCCAGTTAGCACACTTATAAATTGAGCTAAGTTACATAATTACTTACAGTAAAAGCAACCTGTACTTAAGATACCTCTCATGGCAATTACTATCACAAAAACTAATGGTTATATACTATAGTGCCCAAATCACTTGATTTAGCTTAAAATATTGATGAAAAATTTCACTGCTGTAATTTTAGCACTAATCAATTAATGTCCCATATTCACTTTTGCCTTTGCAAAAAAGCAATTTTTGCAATTTAGAAATGAACAAAATGTAATCTTTTTTGTATATACACAGGCATGTGTGGTTGTTTTAGTAATCACTGAATACATTTTCTGGCATCTAGTTGATCTGTTTAAAGTATATTGAAAGGCCTTGATTTCACTTACATTTTAGGTATTGTAGTTCCAAACCACCATGTGCATTTTTCTGCACAATTGGTCATACACTACATATTATTTGTCATATCAAGTGAGCTACACATCAAACGTAAAGTCTCGACTGAACTGTTCAATGTTACAGAAAAAAGTACAGCATGGCTGCATTAGGTCGCCACACTGTTCTGTCTTTACAGAAAAATGTTAATGTTTATTGCTCCTGATGGCAGACATCAAATCGAAGACAACAGATGCTCCACCCCATCTTTGTTGATGATGTTAAGAGGAAGAATCTCATCAGGGTGTTTGAATGTGAGGCCCAGCCAAGAATAATTTTGGATAACTACTCATATTTTTTTATTTTATTTTTTTTAAAGAACAAAAAAATTAAATTATATATTGTATACAAGTTCACATTCAGGTCATCCGTGCAAAATAAATATACAGTACATTATCAATGTTGATATTTGTGCCTTTTCCAAAGTATAATATGTATTGTTTTTATATGTATTACTAGATGTAGTAAACTATTTAGTTGCACATAAAATTGTCATATTGTAAGTATCCAAGATTGAAGATTATTTAATTTTTTCTTGTTATTAACAATAGGATATAAATTAGTCCCATCAGTATCTATTACAGTAACTTAGAAAGTCTTCAAATGCTTTATATAAAAATTAAACAAGAATGACAGGGTTGGAAAGAGGTTAATCCCTTGATACTTTTTCAAGAAAATGATGGATTTATTGTGAAGTCAAACCACTCCATTGAATTTGGGACAATTAGCCTAGTGTTTGATCTGGCAGCTGATTGGCTGCATCTCCGAAGTTTAGAATGGTACATTCTAAAGGTTTGCTTGTGAAGGTTCTCATTCATCCAGATCATATTATATCTCTGGTATTCAGTTAGATCAACTGGAGTTCTTGAAGATGTTTTTCATTAGTCAAACAACTTGGCTTTCGCAATTCACAAGGACAAGAATGTATCCCAATCAGCATGTATAACAATGTGTTAGGGACCTCCAGAATTCTAGGTGTTGATTGCATTGTAGCTAGACGGTGTTTATCAATACTGCCCAGTGTAAGGTGTCAAAACGCATTTTACATTGCAGACACATGGGGCCGACCCCACATCGCTATTCAGGCTTGGTTTCTTAATTTTTGACAAAATGGCCCCTTACATCTCTTTTGAACCAATCTTTTTCCTTGGCAAATATGTTGACATTCCATCTTCAAATGTACATCCATTTTCCTAAGATGCAGGTACATGGCTGAGTCCTGACCCGAGGAATTGGCTCTTCTGTGCTTGGCCCCTATTGGTGCAGCTGCTGTTTCATCTTCCCCTACATTAAATTAAAAAAAATTTTTTGTTACAAGGTAGAAAAACATTTAACATCATTGCATTGGTACCACGTAGGCCCCATATAGTCAGTGTAAACTGATACTAACCCATTAATATATGTGTGCATGGATTTTGCCACTGATTTGGCCAGTTAAGGCCTTTAATGCATCACCCTGTAAGTATTATACTAACTTTTAAAGGGTATCTCCACTAGTAAAAAAAAAATTGTTATTCAGTCTTATTACAGAACGGGAGGTAAGACACAGCTCTTTTACCTCCCGTTCTTCAATAAAACTGAATACCAACATTTTTTTAACCAGTGGAGATACCCTTTAATAATTGACCAAAATGTTTTAAATGTATTAAGCTATAAATAATTGAACCTAATTTATTTCTTCAGATTGTGTGACAGAAGGTATTGAGTTCACAAGGCTTTCTATAGCGATTTTTAACATGTTAACAAAATTTTACCAGTGCAATTGATTTTAAAAGTTTAAAATGTTTCCTTTCATTAATAGGCCCATACACACACAACTAACAATCGCACAACCCGGTATGGAATGAATGGTATTGGTCTATATAATTTTCTAGTGCTTCTAATAGGTGAAGAAATAGTCTGATCGCCCATTGGGATTGTTGTGGTTAATGGTGGTATGGGCCCTTTAACACACCAACTTAAAGAAAACAAAACCACGCTAAAAGATCCATAAATTATATCATTAATATTTCGAAAAAGCGCAGTTTAGACAGTTTAGATAAGTCTTTCTGTCTGAATATCCTAAAATTTTGCCTCTAATTAAAAGCTTTGGTTATGAAAATATTCATTTGTATCCCCAGACTATTTATATATTATTATTATAAATCTTTCTCTCTCTTCTTGTTAGAGGAAATATTAATATATTTATTGACAGTAATTTGAATCACACATCATTGGGTTTAAATGAACAATAATTAGGATTCCTCTTTCTTACACCTTTTACTGCATGGATATATTTTTAGATAGATGTTTAAGACCATTTTGCCGAGACTGTGAGTACTGGTAATTTGAAATTAAAGGGATATACATTTTAACTAAGATTCATTTAGAAGCCCATTGTCTGTAGAATCACAGGCAACCATGTGTCTATGTTTGCTGAAGGAGTTTTTACCTTGTAAATTTTCAGCCGATTTAAATTGCATATAGTTGACGGTTTTGCTTTCTTTACAAATTTAGTTAATTGTAATTTTCCTACATTGTTTATTTTATGTTTGTGCGTGTCATTTGTAGTTCTAAAGCATCATTGAGTATATGGCTTGTATAAAATACATATTTTTAGTAATGAACACATAAATAAGTATCAAGATAGTAATTTGGAATGGTTAATGGAACTTACAAGTAGTTGTAGAAATGTGGTTGTAATGGAAGTAACCAGGTGGAAAATTTCTTGTAGTCTCTAGATTACTCATGCAAGCAAGAATACTAAAAATAAACATTGTAATTAGTTTTTACAGAGTATATTCACAGCTCATAGGTGTAATGGAATCTTACTATTGCCAGACTCAAAGAATGAAAGGGACGCAAGAACTGTATATATGGTATAGTACAGTATAATATATGGTAGTCAGTATAATATAGTATAGTATAGTACAGTATAGTGATAGTAAAGTACAATAGTATAGTACAGTAAATATTAATATAGTATAGACAGTATAGTAAAGACATTATGATAGACATTAATAGTTATTACAGTAATATAATATAATATGTACAGTTAATATAGTAAAGTACAGTATAGTATAGTACAGTATAATATAATATAGTATAGTACAGTATATGTTTCGGTATAGTAAAGTATTGAGGTTGAATAAAGACATATATCCTTCTAGTCCACCTACTCAGCCATACCCCATTTCCTGTTAAAAGTTGATCCAGAGAAAGACAAAAAATTAATTCCTGACCAACTTTATGTATCAATACCAGTAACATGCAACATTCTTTGTTTTTTAGAAACTGTAGCCAAACTTCATTTAGGCATTATTTAATTATACCTGAGTATATGAGGACAAAAATAGACATTTACATCAGACAGAAACAATCATGAAGAGTACACACATGTATGTGTGCCTGCTCATTCACAAAACTGCCTTTCACATTAGCCAAGGATTTTGCATGTTAATGATGTAGGTGTTACCAATTGGCAGCTGGAAATATTCACTTCAAGAAAATACTCATTATCATTTCAATAACCAATTACAGAACAAAAGTGGATCATTATTTAAAACTCTTCACTAATTGGAATCCACCCCACCCCGTAAGTATGAGGCAGAGAACGGAGAAAAATGTTTCATACTGACAATTTAACCAGAAAATGTAAAATAATCTAGTATTTTCATACACCATTATGATGACATAACTGCTGGGAATGGTGTGCAGTTACATGATTCCTCTTATTAGACTTAGGAAAACAAATGTAATATTGGATTTGTTGTTGTAGTGATGTTTTATGCCAAACTATATAATGATTCAAGTGAAATGTCTCTGTTTCTACTACTGTAGGTAGGTATCGCTTTTTATAAAGGGTTATTGGGTACGGGAATAATGACTTGATCTAATCCATACTAAACAGGAACCAAGGAGCATCAAAGGTGTCATTTAGATCTTTTGTATTTGTTTGTATTTGTTTAAAGAGAATCAACCAAATGTTTTTGATAGATTATTTCAAAATCTAAAAAAAATATTTTCCCAAAACACCAATCAACTCCAAAATACCACTCTACTAATGGCATTTAAGGGGCATCTAATTTAAATGTATACTTGCTCCAATCCAGACATAAACAAAAGATTAGTGTATTCGCTTTATTCCACCTTCCTCTGTTGCTCCATGTTTGACACCAGTCAGATTTACTGCAGAGGTCACCATTTCCCCTCCTGTCTCCCTTTCATATCATCTGGCTGTGAACCAGCCGGTGAACAAAGCCGCTCATGCGCATTAATCCTCCTACACATCACTCTAACCGTTGTAAACAAGAAAACCCCAATCCATATGTTAGCATGTAGAGAGGAAGTGTCTCTTTGTTCTGGAGATACTTGCAACATAAGTAGTGGGAGGAGGTGAGTTAGAGAGATCTGAGTCTTGCCTTATAACTGCAGCCCAACTTCCTTTGACAACAATAAATTGGTGAAAGCTGGGAGGAGGGGGACTCAGTGCTGCTCTTTATGCTTCATTGTCCTTCCCTTTACTTCTGTTTTTAACCCAGTATTTGCCAAGCATTTAATGAGCAAGAAGGAGTCTTGGAAGACTTGCTGTTTAACACATGTTAGCCTACACACTACAACCGGCATGCTATTAGGGGATTGATTGACAGCTCAAGCAGGAGTGGTTTATGAAATCTTGACTTCTTATAACATATATATATCCCAGGACAGGAAAATAAAGGTACTCTGGGGCTGAGGGATTATAGAACACACATAGAAAGAATAAAAAAAGAAAGTTTCCCACTGTAGATGCCCTTTAAAGTAAATGTTACCCTGAAGTAACTTTGTATATGCAGTGTTTGGCCCAGCTCCTAACCTCAGTCCAATGCTACCTTGCCTAATTATCTCCTGCAAAAGGTTTCTGCAGTAGCATAGGACTGATCATGTGGTAAAAAATATATAATGGGTCGTGGACCAACTGTGTGATACTGGAATGCTAAGAAATAAAGCACACAAGCCCATGTTAGAAAGGAAATTTCTCAGCAACCATATTAAATGAAAGGGGAAAACTAGATTACTGATATTATGTTAAGGTGCTCTTCCTTCTGATTCAAAGTTTGTTCTAAAGCTTTAATATCCTAAGCCTTATGAATTATGACATATATGGTTTTAAAAAGAACATAAGTGCACTGTGTATGTATTCTACTGGTCTGCTGGCTGTTATTCGTAACATCCCTTGTTGAATTAGATCTCCTTTGAACGGAGCTGCTGTAAACTGATATCTGCAGTGAAGTGCTAGCTTGGTTTTCTTTTTTTGTCACTAAATGCTCCTCCACATCACACTGCCCATTTTTTGCATGCTTCTGTGGGAGTTTTTCCTTTTTTACTTTATCTTAATCCCAAATAAAATAAAGAAAATATTGCGCTGTTTTTTCTCAGGCAATTACATTTTTATGTTTGTAAGAACCATCTTATATGAAATGCATATGTGGAGCTTCTAAAAATGTTCTCCCTGCTTTTATTACAGTTTGTGAAAGGAACAATTTCAAGAAGCATGCATGTGGTGTTATTCTTCTTTAACAATAAGCCATCTTTGTGCTTAAGAAGAGAACTAAAGGCTAAATACAAAACCTAAATGATCTCCCTACCCAAAATCTCTGAACAGACAGGAAAGATGAAGACGTTGCCGTGATACATGACATGACAGTGACTTCTGCATTCATTGTTGCTCCAGAAGAGGTCATATAACCCTGAACTGGAAACACTTCAAGCCAATTGAATTATTTGAATTTTGAAACTGAGTTTTCACTTTTTAATAGATGGACTAGAACTCAACCTGAGTCGTGCGACTATTCGAGTTCGAATGGACCCCCGACTTCTCGACTATCCCGGACCTGGATTTCTTTGACTTTCTATCGAAAGTTCGACCGTTCGATGCTCACGGATTCGAGAATTATTGAATTTTTAAAAAAATTATGCCCACATGTCAAAATCAACCAATGGCAGCTAATTTGAGCATTGCCAGCCCCCTGGGTATAAAAGGCAGTGTGACCAGCGCCATTTTGTCAGTGTGTTGGAGTTTGTTTAGTGGAGACCTGACAGTGTAGGATGTGAGAGGGTTTGTTGCTTTTTGAGCATTCTGAGCTTTCTTTGTGTTGATTTTTTTAGTGTGGTGGTTAGTACTTGTTAACCACCCGGTATTCACACATCTTGAGACCCAACAGTCTGTTTTGTCTTTTTGTTTGTGTAAATAAAACCTTTGTGTTATTTTGTTTGCTTCTGTGTGTTCTATGTGTTTTGCCCTCTGTCCTGTCATTTTGGTCCTTGGTCTTTGTGTATTGTGTGTGTGTGTATATATATATATATATATATATAATATCTATATATATACAGATTATTGTCATGATAAAAATTTGGAGAGGGAAATGCCTGGCAGGGCAGAGGGAGAGCCAGGAGCAGGGTTGCTGCTGCTGCTTGCACGTGGAGGAGAGGAAAGGCCTACTGAGGCTCTGGCCAGGAGCTACCTGGCCATTTGCAGGGAAACGGTGTCTATGATATGTTTTAGGGGTAGCCACGCTAGGGCTATCCCTTCTGATCAAGGAAGGCAGGTAGTAGAGGGTGTTACCCAGCCTTCCTCATCCACCTACTCACGGCACAGAGCAGCCGAGCTGCCACTGTAGAAACTGTGCCTGCTCCTTCCTCACCTAAGGCTCCTACTGTGGGCATGGACCCTGATCCTCTTTATCAGGAGTTTGTTGCTCACATGACCACTACCTTTGGGGATCCAGAGGAAGAGTCTCGAGGATATCTTTCGCACACATGGTGGGGCTAGTGTGCTGGGAGGAGCTGTGCACAATCTTTCCTGATGCACGAGGCGGAGGAAATGCTCAGTGCACAGGGGACAGGACACTGATGATGTCGCGCACAGGAACTAATGTAGGAGGGGGGGGACCCAGATGCTGCTGCTGCTATTAGTGACACAGCCTCCAGTATTGAGGAGGTGGGAAGTGGACGTGAGGTCACCGATCGTTCATTGGTGCCCACAAGAGAGATGAGGTTAGTGTCTCTGAGGGGGAGCCCTCAGAGTGTGAGCATGAGCTTGAACCCAGAGGCAGACGGGGTCGGGGGGGCGAGGCGTGCGTCAAGTGCACCTAGTGCTGCTCGTGGAGGTACGGCACCAATGCCTCCTGTGCCATGCCCGGGCCCCCATGCCAGGTACCTGTGCTCCAGTGGCTCTGTGTGTGCAGAGTTCTTTTAATTAGCTCCCGGTGACAACACGGTTGCAGTGTGACAACAGTGTGCCAACCAACTTAGCCACACTCCTGGCGGTCAGCATTCAGGAGTTTGTGGCCATTGCACACTACAGTGGCAGGTGCCTGGCCGTAGGTACTTTGCCCAGAAGGCAGTACCAGCCCTGCATGACCATCTGCAGGGCAATATATCTGCTTCGCTGGACCACGTGTGGGCAAGTGTGTCCACATTACTATGGATGCGTGGTCCAGCAAGTACGGGTAGGGCAGTTAATATTCTAATTTATAGCCCACGGGCCATTCTGCTAGCCAGCAGAGATGCAGCACAGGGCATAATTGTGTGATGGTGGTACCACCACGTAGTGGTGATACACCGGTCTCCACCCCCCACTCTCTTCCGACAGCCCCATGCCCCCCCGGACTATGCTTCTGCCAGGTGAGACAGGTGCCATGCAGGGTTGCAGCTTCTATGTCTCGGTGATAGGAGCCAAACGGGCAGAGTTGCTGGCAGCACTGCGGCGGCTGAGAGGTGGCTGACCCCAACCACCTCTCAAGAGCAAGTAGTGTGTGACAATGCCACCCAACATCCTGTCTGCCCTTCCTTGGGCAGAGTCACACATGTTCCTGCCTGGCATACGTTTTCAACCGTGTGTCCAGCGGTTCCTCACCAATTACCCTGGTCTGCAGGAATACTGTGGATGGCTAGGAGGGTGTCCAGTCACTTCAGGTGGATATACACGGCTAAAGCTCATCTGGCCGAGTTCCAGCAGCAGAACAGTCTGCCGCAGAACTGCTTGATTTGTGACACCCCACCAGCTGGAGCTCTAGTCTTATGATGCTGCTGAGGCTGCTCCAGCAGAGGTGAGCCATCATGGACTACTTATATGAGTATGAGAGCTAGATTCTGGCTCTGGGGACCTGGGATTTCTGTTACCCAGGCAGTGGCTGCTGATTGGGGATGCCATTTAAGGAGGCCCCAGGATGATAAGCTGCGATGATGCCACCATAGCAGATACCATCCCACTGGTGTTTATCCTTGAGCACACCCTGCAAGGCATACTCGACAGGGCACTAGCTGCCGAGCAGAAGAGGAGGACGCCGACACCGTGGTGCTTTCTGAGTCAGAGCATTAGGTGCAGAGCAACCGTCCATATGATGAGGGGGGATTTGGGGATCTGGACCGAGAGGAAATGAGGCATTCCTCGGGGGACGTCTCAACCCTCCCAAGTACCACATGTCATGCTGGTTGGGGAGTGGTGAGCCCGACACTATTGTCCTCAGTGACAATGAGGACTGGTTCACTTTGCGCATACGGGTGGCCACCCTTATAGATCCCCGCTATAAGGGTAAAGTGTCAGAGTTCATTCCCACATCTTAGAGGAAAAGCAGAATGCAGCGTACGAGGTGACACTGCTACGTTCCTGCTTTCCAGGTGCTGGCAGACCTTCAGCACCTAATGTTGGGAATGAGCAGGGCTAAGCTGGCAAATGGCAATTTTTTTTCTACTGCTCTAACATTCAAGCTGCAAAATTGTTCTACTGCAACAGCTACTCTGTGGATAATTTTTCAACGTTTGGGTTGATTCCACTTGGCCTAATGCAAAAATCCATATTTGCCCTCCTCTCTCTCTCCACAGGCACCTTTGTGGTGTCACCCACTCCATGTCTTACATACCAGCTCATACATTCCCTTTCATGAAGCATAACCCCTAACCCCACTTTCCCTTCCACAAGCATACTCTGGAGGGAGAGAAACCAATGGGTCGGGTCTGTCCGTGGAGCCAAGCCTGCCTGGCTCTGCAATAATGTTGTCAAACTGCAGTGGGTCTACTGTTACTCAATGGTGCTGTTCCTACGAGCATACCCCCTTCCCCCGCTTTCCCTTGCACAAAGCATACTCTGAGGGAGAGAACCAATGGGGTGTGGGGTCTGTCCAGTGGGGCCAAGAATGCCTGCTCTGCAATAATGTTGTCAAACTGCAGTGGGTCTACTGTTACTCAGTGGTGCTTTTCCTACGAAGCGTAGCCCCTTCTCCACTTTCCCTTGCACAAAGCATACTCTGAGGGAGAGAAGCCAATGGGGTGGGGTCTGTCCAGTGGGCCAGAATGCCTGGCTCTGCAATAATGTTTGTCAAACTGCAGTGGGTCTATTCTACTCAGTGGTCTGTTCTCCTACGAAGCATAGCCCCTCTCCACTTTCCCTTGCCAAATCATACTCTGAGGGAGAGAAGCCAATGGGGTTGTGGGGTCTGTCCAGTGGGCCGCCTGTCGGCTCCGCTATAATGTTGTCACTGCAGTGTTCTACGTTACTCAATGGTGCTGTTTCTACAAAGCGTACCCCCTTCCCCTTATGAATCTACTGTTATGGTGCTGTTCCTACGAAGCGTAGCTCTACCCTGCTTTCCCTTACACAAAGCATACTCTGAAGGAGAGAAGCCAATACGCGAGTAAATATTGAATAAACGAATATGCAAGTAAAATATCTATTATACCAATACACAAGTAAAATGTTGAATTAACGAATATGCCAGTGATATATACAAAGGTACATTCCATGATGCAGTTGATGGAGTGTTCAATAGCCCTTGAATACTTCAGTAAACCTCGAAACATTCGGTAACCCTCAAATCTGCGAATCGTTTGTTGGATAATCATCGAATCTGCGAGTCGTTCATGGGATAATTATTGAATGTTTGAACACAGAGCTCGAAAGTAGCGCGTGTGAGAGTAAAATCGGTTTTTTGAAAGCCCTGGATATTCAAACATGTTCCCCAGACCATTTCCCAGGTCCCGAGACATTTACATTAAGTTACCATTGATATTTTAAGTTGTATTTCATTCAAACTTTTCGAACTATTTGACTCCCATTGACTTTAATGGGTCCACTTTCAAACTTTCCGTATAGTTTGAACGTTCAAAAACCGACCACTTTTCGGAACTTTGGCCATCTCTACTTTTAATAAAAAGTTTTGCCTTTTCAACACAACAGTTTCACCTTCACAAAAAGTTCAATTTTGAAAACCTGCTTTCAGCCTCGCTTTAAACCGGGACTCACAATTGGCTGTGTTTGGGGGAAAAAACACAACTGAACATCTCATTAAGGTAGAATTCTTTCTGTTCCTGTGCTGTCCTGAATTCATTCAAAAACATAACAAACCTACGACTTTTTAGCACTGTAACTTTAGCACTCTTTAGCACTAATCTAGCTGTAAGGGTTTTTACCAGATCTGTAGGCAAAACTCACTGCCCATTGTCCGTCCTAAACTGGGTGTATTCAGGGACAAATGTGTTGGTTTATGGGAAAAAAGGAAGTCAATATTGATAGAACATAAAATTAAAACAATTATAATTTTCCTATAAATGCTATTTTATTTTTCTGAGACAATAGGGAATATAGAGTATAGAGCTAAATCACACTAAGGTGTAAAAACTGAAAAAGCTAATTATATTTAAAAAATGATAGTTTCCTCGCGTCTTTCACCCATACAAACCGTATGCTGTCACAAGCCGGCAGCCATTTTAGTACTATGGAGAGGTGGGAGCGGTCCTAGCACAATGGATTGGTTATGATGTTGAAATTGAAAGTCTGCTGCAAACCAATCAAAATGGCCTTAAAGGACTGTAAATCTAATCTTTTCAGTTAATGGAATACATGTAAGGTTTATCTTACTTTTCCAATGCAGCAAGTACAGTAAATAAAGACCCGTGGTCTGTCCCTCCACAAATTTACCATATCAAGCATGCAGAACATGTCCATCTTTAATGAATACTTTATTTATTTAACGTTTATATATTTATCCTTGCACACCTGAAATCCTGTAAATCTTCAAAGGTGCTGCTTCCCCAAACTGCTTAACCACTCGCAGGGAATACTGCGATATAATAGCAGTATTATACGATATTATATAGCAGGGAGGCGCCCTCAAGAGTATAACTGTTTTTATTGTGACTATGGGGCATATTTATAAGGAACGATGTTAGCGCAAAAAAATTACCCCCGCACATCGCGCCCGCAAAATAGCGCTATCACCGTATTTATAACGGCGAGCGCTATTCCCGCGATACCTATCGCGGCCGCATGTGCTGCGTAATTTAAGCCCCTTCGCGGCGATACTTTATAGTATCGCCGCGAAGGACTTAAAATCCCTTCCCGACGCCGCTCCTCCCCCGCCCACCCCCCCCGCGGCGGCAGCGGCGACCACCCGCCGCCGCCGCCACTTCCCCAGCAAGCCCCTCCCAACCCGTTCCCCGTTCGCGGCAATCTCGGAACGGGAGGCTAGGAGGGGCTGCCGGGAAGGGCGCAGCAGTGGTCGCGACCACCCGCCGCGCACCCCCTCCCGGCAACCCCTCCACGCCCCCCGCCCCGGCCGCTCCCGGGGAGGGGACGGGAGGGAGCCGCTGGGGGGGTGGAGGCTCCCTCCAGCGGGGCCCTGAGAGGGCCTTTTGGGGCTTAGGGGGTCCCGCAGCTCGAACCGGACCCCCCCTCCCCGGCCCTTACAGGGCCCTTGCGGCACTGACAAGTGCCTTTGGCGGGGGTCCCGCAGCTGAAACCGGGACCCCCAGTGCGGCTCTTAAAGAGCCCTTGGGCGACGTCTTCTTTCCCAGTCCCGCGACACCAGCTCCGCCGCCAGGCCGCCGACCCCCTAGAGGTCCCCTGCGGCCGCCAGGGGTACCCCCGGTGGGCGCCGGCGACCTCAACAGGCCGATGTTGCCGGCTCTTGATCCGACGCGACGTCTTCGGTTGGCGACACCAACCCCACTCAGGTCGCCGATGCCAGGCAGACTCACTGCGGCCGCCAGTGACCCGCTGGCACCGCCGCCTCAGCGGAGCCGATGTTGCCAGCCGCTTCTTTCTTCAGCCATCTACTGCGATGGCATCTGAGTTCCGCGGCGGAAAGCTCCTCTTTAATAGGTTTGCAGAAATCCATAATCCTTTTCTGATTGGTCAATTTTAATACTTGCTTTACATTAACCAATCAGATTTCAGAACTTTCCAGAAATCTGATTGGTTAATGTAAAGCAAGTTTAAAAATTGACCAATCAGAAAGGATTATGTTTCTGCAAACCTATATAAAGAGGAGCTTTCCGCCGCGGAACTCAGATGCCATCGCAGTAGATGGCTGAAGAAAGAAGAAAGAAGCGGCTGGCAACATCGGCTCCGCTGAGGCCGGCGGTGCCAGCGGGCTCACTGGCGGCCGCAGTGAGTCTGCTGGCATCGGCGACCTGAGTGGGGTTGGTGGTCGCCAGCCCGAAGACGTCGCCCAAGGGCTCTTTTAAGAGCCGCACTGGGGGTCCCGGTTCGAGCTGCAGGACCCCCGCCAAGGCACTTATTAGTGCCGCAAGGGCACTTGTAAGTGCCGCAGGGCCCTTGTAAGGGCCGGGGAGGGGGGTCCCATTCGAGCTGCGGGACCCCTAAGCCCCAAAGGGCCTTATAAGAGCCGCAGGGCACTTGTCAGTGCCGCAAGGGCCCTTATAAGGGCCGGGGAGGGGGGTCCGTTCGAGCTGCGGGACCCTTAAGCCCCAAAAGGCTCTGTCAGAGCCGCAAGGGCACTTGTAAGTGCCGCAAGGGCCCTTATAAGGGCGGGAGGGGGGGGTCCCGTTCGAGCTGCGGGACCCCCTAAGCCCCAAAAGGCCCTTCCAGGGCCCCGCTGGAGGGAGCCTCCACCCCCCCAGCGGCTCCCTCCCGTCCCCTCCCCGGAGCGGCCGGGCGGGGGGCTTGGAGGGGTTGCCGGGAGGGGTGTGCGCGGGGTGGTCGCGACACCTGCTGCGGCCCCTTCCCGGCAGCCCCTCCTAGCTCCCGTTCCGATTGCCGCGAACGGGAACGGGTTGGGAGGGGCTTCTGGGAATGGCGGCGCGGCGGGTGGTCGCCGCTGCCGCCGCGGGGGGTGTGGGCGGGTGGGCGTGTCTCCCGGGCGGGTGCGACCACCCGCCGCGGTTGCCTGCCCATCCCCGCCGCGGGAGGTTAGTATCGGCTGACTTCGCCTCCTTCAATGTGGCGAATTTAAAACAGCCGATACTAGCCGAGCGAAACCAGTACCGCCGCTTTATAAATAGAAGCGGCGGTAACAGGTATTATCGGCGCGAAAGGTTACACGCTTCGTTAACTTTTCGCGGCCGTTTTCGGGCCTTTATAAATCGCGGTAAAACGCGATTTATGCGTTAATGGCCGCGAAAACGGCCGCGAAAAGTTAACGAACCTTTATAATATGCCCCTATGTGAACGTTTCAGGGTTACCCCCCTTCCTCAGGTGCATCTGAGGAAGGGGATAACCCTAAAACGTTCGCATATTCACAATAAAAACAGTTATATCTCATTTGAGTGCGCCTCCCTGCTATTATATTGTACTTTTATTTATTTGTCCATTGTTGATATGGGGAGTTGCAATTAAAATTCCTATCGCAATTACCGCACCTCATTCTGCAATGTGCTAACCACTTTGCGACCACTAATGCATGGTGGAATGGATTTAATAGGTGCAAACTTTTGCTTAATATATTGCATCTCCCACATGTGCCTTATTATACTTTGCAAATGTCTTGCTTTTAATGTTTATGTCTTAATTTCTGTATTTTGTGCTATCGAACATATGGTATTGATGCAACACAAACTGGATGCAATTGATGCTGCAATTATGTACAAATTATTTCATTTTCATACCAAGTGTGTGGTCATTTTTGCCTCTATTTTCTACTACAATGTTATCTTTATGAATATTTTATTTATTTAACGTTTATATTTATCCTTGCACACCTGAAATCCTGTAAATCTTCAAAAGGTGCTGCTTTCCCCCAAACTGCTTAACCACTCGCAGGGAATACTGCGATAATATAGCGTATTATAACGATATTATAGCAGGGAGGCGCACTCAAATGAGATATAACTGTTTTTATTTTGACTATGGGGCATATTTATAAAGGAACGATGTTAGCGCAAAAAAATTACCGCCGCCATCACCGCGCCCGCGAAAATACGGCTATCACCGTATTTATAACGGCGAGCGCTATTCCCGCGATACCTATCGCGGCCGCGATGTGCTGCGTAATTTTAAGCCCCTTCGCGGCGATACTTTATAGTATCGCCGCGAAGGACTTAAAATCCCTTCCACGCCGCTCCTCCCGCCCACACCCCCCGCGGCGGCAGCGGCGACCCACCGCCGCCGCCGCCGCACTTCCCAGCACCCCTCCCAACCCGTTCCCCGTTCGCGGCAATCTCGGAACGGGAGGCTAGGAGGGCTGCCGGGAAGGGGCCGAGCAGCAGTGGTCGCGACCACCCGCCGCGCACCCCTCCCCGGCAACCCCTCCAGCCCCCCCCCCGGCCGCTCCCGGGGAGGGGAGGCGGGAGGAGCCGCTGGGGGGGTGGAGGCTCCCTCCAGCGGGGCCCTGAGAAGGCCTTTTGGGGCTTAGGGGGTCCCCAGCTCGAACCGGGACCCCCCCTCCCGGCCCTTACAAGGGCCCTTGCGGCACTGACAAGTGCCTTTGGCGGGGGTCCCGCAGCTGAAAACCGGGACCCCAGTGCGGCTCTTAAAAGAGCCCTTGGCGACGTCTTCTTTCTTCCAGTCCCGGCGACACCAGCTCCGCCGAGGCCGCCGACCCCCAAGAGGTACCCTGCGGCCGCCAGGGGTACCCCCGGTGGGCGCCGGCGACCTCAACGAGGCCGATGTTGCCGGCGCTTGATCCGACGCGACTCTTCGGCTGGCGACACCAACCCCACTCAGGTCGCCGATGCCAGGCAGACTCACTGCGCCGCCAGTGAGCCCGCTGGCACCGCCGCTCCGCGGAGCCGATGTTGCCCAGCCGCTTCTTTCTTCAGCCATCTACTGCGATGGCATCTGAGTTCCGCGGCGGAAAGCCCCTATATAGGTTTGCAGAAATCCATATCCTTTCTGATTGGTCATTTTTTATACTTGCTTTACATTAACCAATCAGATTTCAGAACTTTCCAGAAACTGATTGGTTAATGTAAAGCAAGTATTAAAAATTGACCAATCAGAAACGGATTAGGATTTCGCAAACCTATATAAAGAGGAGCTTTCCGCCGCGGAACTCAGATGCCATCGCAGTAGATGGCTGAAGAAGAAGAAAAGAAGCGGCTGGCAACATCGGCTCCGCTGAGGCCGGCGGTGCCCAGCGGGCTCACTGGCGGCCGCAGTGAGTCTGCCTGGCATCGGCGACCTGAGTGGGGTTGGTGTCGCCAGCCCGAAGACGTCGCCCAAGGGCTCTTTTAAGAGCCGCACTGGGTCCCGTTCGAGCTGCAGGACCCCCGCCAAGGGCACTTATTAGTGCCGCAAGGCCTGTAAGTGCCGCAAGGGCCCTTGTAAGGGCCGGGGGGGGGGTCCCAGTTCGAGCTGCGGGACCCCTAAGCCCCAAAGGGCTCTTATAAGAGCCGCAGGCACTTGTCAGTGCCGCAAGGGCCCTTATAAGGGCCGGGGAGGGGGTCCGGTTCGACTGCGGGACCCCTTAAGCCCCAAAAGGCTCTTGCAGAGCCGCAAGGGCACTTGTAAGTGCCGCAAGGGCCCTTATAAGGCGGAGGGGGGGTCCCGGTTCGAGCTGCGGGACCCCCTAAGCCCCAAAAGGCCCTTCTCAGGGCCCCGCTGGAGGGAGCCTCCACCCCCCAGCGGCTCCCCCCGTCCCCTCCCCGGAGCGGCCGGGCGGGGGGCTTGGAGGGTTGCCGGGAGGGGGTGCGCGGGGTGTCGCGACCACCTGCTGCGGCCCCTCCCGGCAGCCCCTCCTAGCCTCCCGTTCCGAGATTGCCGCGACGGGAACGGGTTGGAGGGGCTGCTGGGAAGTGGCGGCGGCGGCGGGTGGTCGCCGCTGCCGCCGCGGGGGTTGTGGGCGGGGTTGGGCGTGTCTCCCGGGCGGGTGCGACCACCCGCCGCGGTTGCCTGCCCATCCCCGCCGGGAGGTTAGTATCGGCTGACTTCGCCTCCTTCAAGGTGGCGAAGTAAAACAGCCGATACTAGCCGAGCGAAACCAGTACCGACCGCCGCTTTATAAATAGAAGCGGCGGTAACAGGTAGTATCGGCGCGAAAGGTTAACCGCTTCGTTAACTTTTCGCGGCCGTTTTCGGGCCTTATAAATCGCGGTAAACGCGATTTATTATGCGTTAATGGCCGCGAAAACGGCCGCGAAAAGTTAACGAACCTTTATAAATATGCCCCCTATGTGAACGTTTCAGGGTTATCCCCCCTTCTCAGGTGCATCTGAGGAAGGGGGATAACCCTGAAACGTTCGCATAGTCACAATAAAAACAGTTATATCTCATTTGAGTGCGCCTCCCTGCATTATATTGTACTTTTATTTATTTGTCCATTGTTTAGTATGGGGAGTTGCAATTAAAATTCCTATCGCAAATTACCCGCCACCATTCTGCAATGTGCTAACCACTTTGCGAACCTATATGCATGGTGGGAATGGATTTAATAGGTTCAAACTTTTGCGTAATATATTGCATCTCCCACATGTGCCTTATTATACTTTGCCAATGTCTTGCTTTTAATGTTTATGTCTTATTTCTGTATTTTGTGCTATTGAACATATGGTATTGATGCCAACAAACTGGATGCAATCCTCTGCAGTACTTTTGGTTGTTTACCCAAAATGACTCATTTATTGGGAGACAGTTCTAATTCTAACCTGAAGTTATTCGGAAAGGATAGTGTTATAGTGTTTGGGGGTAGTTTAGGCACAACAGGATGTGGTTAGGCAAGACTGAGGGTTAGGTCAAAGGTCTTTTTCTAAGTAAGAGTTATGTATTCATTTATCTCAGTAACATAATGTTCATTTTCTTTCTTTACTTTAGCAGTACAAGACTTTAGAATAATTTATTGTTAAATGTACTGTATGTATTGCACTATGAATTATAGTGCTCCTATAAATGCTATTGGATTGTTTCTGTGAATCCTAAAAAAGAGCTAATAAGATAAAAGAAATAATACTTTCCCAGCATATTATAATATTTTTTTCCCCAACTTTTCAAACAGGACATACCAGTTCCATTAAAATTAAAGGATAACTAAAGGCACTCAGCAATTAAAGTATATGCCCAGAAAGTGCTGTCCAGAGGACTTTTACAATTTACTTGAAATATTGTTGTCATTATTTTTAGCAGCATTTTAGAGACATTTTCATTGTTATGTGTCCCACGGCACACAAGGGCAATGACATGGCTACATTCAAAGGGTTAATACATTATGCAGTAGGTTTCTCAAATGAGTCTTTCTGCAAAATAAGCTAATTATATTGTTGCTTTGCCTGGATGTGGGCACTGCTGGAGACAGAAAGAAAACCCCTATGTCCAATACAGTGCAAGATTTACGAGCCTGGCAGAAAAAAAATGTTGTTTAGTCCTGTTGCAAAATCAAGTGTTTGCTAATATTCCCTCATGAATATACACAGTAAATGTAAATCAATCAACTTTTTTCTTGTTTCATTGATTTTAAAGTGTATCAGACAGTGGATATTTTTTCCATGCCCCCAAGTCCTTCAAAGGCACAAAAAATATCAGCACGTATAGACTATTATGTGCAATTTGCAAAAAAAGATGTAGCTACAGGCACCAATGCGTGCATCCTTATCATAGTATTTCAATGGCTCAGAGCTGGGACAAAATGCAATATATCTTGGGCACTGCTCTTAAAATCCATTAAAATATTAAAGTTTTTTTAA
The DNA here is from genome assembly GCA_019447015.1 of Hymenochirus boettgeri. Lineage (NCBI taxonomy): Eukaryota > Metazoa > Chordata > Amphibia > Anura > Pipidae > Hymenochirus > Hymenochirus boettgeri. The sequence continues at coordinate 171,886,038 of CM033476.1, forward strand.
AGGATAAGTACACTGTAAAATCAAGTTATGTTCATTTGGAAGCTGCAGCTTTAAAAATACCGTTGCCATATTTTTTTTTTACCTGTGTCCCTCCAGAGCCTTTGTGCCTTGAAAGTTGCTGACATCTTGTTACTGGTTTGCTGAATGTTCAGCTCCGCCCCTCTGAGATTTCCTCTGCTTTCTCCTGCTTGAGCCTCAAACAGTAATGCCTGTGAGTTCCATGCACGTGCGTGTGTACGGAACTCACAGGCATTTCTGTTTGAAGCTCAAGTAGGAGAGTGCACGGAACTCACAGGCATTACTGTTTGAGGCTCAAGCAGGAGAGTGCACGGAAATGATAGGCATTACTGTTTGAGGCTCAAGCAGTAGAGTGCACGGAACTCCCAGGCATTACTGTTTGAGGCTCAAGCAGGAGAAAGCGGAGGAAATCTCAGAGGGGTGGAGCTTAACATTCAGCAAACCAGTAACAAGATGTCAGCAACTTCCAAGGCACAAAGCTAGGCACTGGAGGGGCATAGGGGAAAAAAAATATGGCAACTGTATTTTTAAAGCTGCAGCTTCCAAATGAACATAACTTGATTTTACAATGCACATATCCTTTAATTTAATACAACAACCCAAAGTCATAGCATCCTTTTGACAATAAAGATCATTAGCTAGCAGTTGCCAGGTATATCTATATAATGTATGTAACTCAATTCTATCTCCTTATGTAGGAGACACTATACATGCTTCAGTGTGCAATAAGTAAGCTATTGTAAGATCAAATAGATCTTGTGCTGCAGATTAACGGTGCTTGTTTTATAAGCAAAAATGAGTGGATCATCCACTTTTTAGAACTATAGTAAAAGTTCTATAGTTTGAAAATGCACCCATCAAAGACAAAGGGGAGAAATAGTTTAAAAAGATCTGATAAAATACAGTTAAAATAGCAATGACAGCTTACTGTAAATGGTTCTGGGACCTGAAAACATGTACATATCACCAAAACTTGTTTAAACTCTAACTTTACTTATGATCAGGCAATTGTTGGACTTCCGTGTTGAATTTTCTAGGATTACCAAAATCGATCGCTACATTCGAGGAATATCACTGAATTACAGGGTTACTGAATAGCACATTTGAGGTTTATGGCCGAATTTGAGGGATATCGAACACTACTTTCGAGGGTTATCGCCGCATTTAAGGGTTACCGAACACCACATTTGAGGGTTATGATGAATTTGAGGGTTATTTGGTAACACTCGAATTCAACGATAACCCTCCAGTGTAGCGTTTGTTAACCCTCGAATTTGCCGATAACCCTCCAATGTAGCGTTCGCTAACCCCCAAATTTGGTGATAACACTCAAATGTACCGAATGCCACATTCTAGGGTTATGGAGCACTAAAGTCGAGGGTTATCGATTCTAAAATTTGACTTAATTATCGAAAATAGGTCCGCGAGTTCAGAAAATCCAAAAGTTTGTAGTTCGGAGAGTTCTAAAAAATCAGTTCTTACAAATTCATAAAATTCAGCTCCAACTCGCGTTCGAGTTCAAGTCTTAGTCGATCCCTACCAAGCAACTATTACCAATACCCAATTATTTATGATGGACAGCCTATGACTGAGGACTGGATAGCCTGACCATGGATTCCAGATTTGAGCGTGAGGGGCAGGCCATGGCGCCATGGTAGATCGGGGGTGTGGCCACAATCAGAGGCAGGGAGTGGGCGTAACGGGGCAGGGCTGCCAGGGACAGTATTTGGATAGGATTTTAGCCCTGACTGCGGGACTTTGGATTTTGTCCATTGGAGATGAATTTTTCTGTTGTGCACCTACCGAATGATTTCTTGTGGAGATAAAATAGACGATATTTAAATACAAATGCTGGACCTAGCAGGACATCCATAATAATAATATTAGGGCATTTAAATCAAAAAGCTAATTGTTGGTGAAGTTATAAATCATAAAAATGTCTAATTTTTCAGTTGTTTAATGTGTAGCATAAAGTATGTGCCCTTGTATTAAGATTAGTGATATGCACTTAAGATACAGAACTTACCCTCAAGCGTGATCTACTGCTGGCTCCTCTGACAAGTCCTGACTGTTTTCGGCTTTACTATGGTTCTGTATCATCGCCCCTGGCTCCTGTAAGATTAGCTCCTTTACCTCCTGTTCTTCAATTTATGCAAAAAACATTAATTTTCTGGGTAAACCTATCTTTTACTGACTTCTAATTAAATTTGGCATCTAGGCTCCTTGTAAAATTCCTCTGAACCAACCTCTCAATGCCTCTGAACCCACTCCAAGGTCTGGAACTAGAGTCTTTGCTGCTCGAACAGATTGTCAGGTTACAGTATTTCCCATGACTTCTGACAAATTCAAATATTTTTGATTCAATACATACACTCGTCTGAATCAAATCCATCACTTTTGCAGATGGGAATTTCCTAATATTTACATTAGGTGTTATGTTTACTTTACTATATTTACTCTTTCTAAATACGGTATCTTTATTTCTTGTTTCCTTGATAATGACAGATACAATTTATAGTGTATCTAGGTCTCCACGGAAAGTGAGTCTTTCTAAGCTTTCAGCAAAGTACACCTGTCTATTTGCATTTTTAAAAATCATTTGAAATGTGAGCTACAGATGAGATGTACTTAAAAAGCAACTCAGTATCCATTAGTGATGCCATATAACAAGAAATATGGTCATTGCCCTACAGCTTTTATTTTCTTAAGACGACTTCTCTAGGAATGGCACTCTTCTAAAGGATATCTATTAAACCCGACAATGACCTTCACACAAACATTGTGCTTACTATTCCACTAGCAAGATGTTTGGCATGTTAGAGAAGAAATTGATATTGTGAGCCCTAAGTTCAAAACCTACACTTTACTCTTTCTCCTTTTACCCATGACACATAGAAATACATGCATTTTTGTTCTTTTGTGTATTTATTTATTTTTTATTTATAACAGACTATTTTAACTTTTTGTTGAAAAACAATCACCTTGTTTAGTTTGTGTACTTGAGTGCAAAGACCTATTTTATGTCCTTTAAAGAGCATGTCCACCTAAAAAATGAATTTTTGCCATAAGTTAGGTGACCCCTGCCCTCCCCCAACCACCGATTTATTTCTTTAAAAATATGCTCAGATTACAGCACCCTCTCTCCCACGCTGTCTCTGATCCAGCTCCCTGGAGCAGGGTGGAAGCAGGGGCCGGACTGGCAGCCGCGTCTGTGTTTGGCTGAGAGGCAGCCAATCACAGATGCAGCTGCTGTCATTGAAGACTCCACGGGAGAAAAGGGTCTGTAAGTAGCAATCTGTGCATTTTTTAAAGAAATATTTCAGCAGTTGGGGGTGGGCAGGGTGTACCTACCTTATTGCCAAAGGGTTTCACTCTAACTGCCATGGTTGCAGAGGATGGATCCGGTTGGTGGGAGGGAGGGGGGGAAAGAGCTCCCCTGCGCATGTCACTGTCTCACTGAGGTTAAGGAAATAGCAAGGACCAGATGACTCACACCTTTTCTTCACTTTCCGGGACTTTGAACAGCCACTGCAGGAGAACCATAAAGGGGAACTGTGGTCTTCAAACCAGTTCAGTTTAAATGAAAGTCCAGTTTCCTACCTTTAAAACGAGCCATCAACCACTTCTCTATGTGCTCCACAGCCCAAGATATACAGAAATGACTGATCAGAAAGTTAATGGGTGGGAGGCTGACTGGTGACACTCCTGACACTTCTCCTGCACAGTGCACAGCGAGCACAGCCTCAGACTCCCTCAGTGTGTGAGGGAGACAGGAAGTCCCTCCTCCTCTCTGCTGTGTGAAGTCCTGACAGAGAAGGTAAGGGAATCTACAGCCCTTCTCTTCTCACTGCCTGAAAAGGCTGATTCCACAGAGTTTTCTGTAGGGGGGGTCTGGGTGACCCACGGCACCTGCAAGTGGGCAGGGCTTAGACACCCAAAAGTGGACGGGGCCACATGGGGCTGTAAGATAATGGGCCATGGGGGGGCCTGCAACTGGAGGGACCATGGGGTCCATGAGTGGGAGGGACTAGGGGAGGAGGAGACACAGGACAGATTGACGGACAGTTTCAGAGCAGGAAGCAGGAAGTGCAGGGGACCTGGTGATGCTGCTGCCATATTACACACAAAAATGTAAATACATTCAAAACTATGCAAGATAAACAATGGAAATACATTGCAAAAATTTGCAGGGGAGCAATTCCTATCAATTTACATCAAGTCATTTTTGGACCACAGGTCCCCTTTAAAGAAATATGCTCACCTGAAGAAGGGGGCAAATAACACCTGAAATGTTGTGAGTTGATGTGTGGTCACTAATAAAGAATTATTTGATATTTGGAGTGCGACCTTCCTTTGCAATATATCTTTGGAGTTTCAAGTTCCCAAGGGAGGAATCTTGAGGTGTCTGCACTTGTTGGTCTAGAGTGCACTCATTCCCTGTGTTTAAGTTTGTGAAATATGTAAACTAACATATTAATATCTTTATAACAATCTAAACTCTCTCCAGGATCTTATTAAAAAAATTGAGGAACTTCGTGAGAAGCTTATTTCAGAAAGGCAGAGCAAGTTAGTCCTTGAACTGCACATACGCAAAGAGATGGGCGAAGCGATGTATCAGCAGATGGTTGATCTTGATGAAACTTGGAGGTTTGGACTGATTAAACAGATAAGCAAACCTGTTCTTGGGGTGTACATTGTTTTGCCTTCATATGTTTTAGTTGATTATATTCTCATTTTCATATTTTTCAAAAACAGTAAACGCTTTGAGGATCTGAAGGAAACCCATGAAGAACAACTGGAAAGTAGACTGGAGATGTACAAAAAGGCAATTAAGAATCATGCCCATCACCAAGCGATGGAAGAACTTGAAGAGAATTATGTCCCAATGGAAGAATTTCAGGCTGAGCAGGAAAAGGTTGAGGCAAGTCGGTTGTCCAGTTAATGCAACTTGCACTGAAAATACAATTTCTGAGAGTCGTATAATTAACTTTTGATTGTAAAATATTTGCACCAGCCTAGTTTTTTTTTCTTTTTTTGTCATCTTGGTAAATATAATCATGTACATTAACTTTCAATCAGGGGGAGAAAGAAGAGCTGTCCTATAAGCTACTCTATCCCCTTGTGCTAAGGGGAAATGGTGGAAATGACCAAATGATGAAAATTGTATTTTAACCTAAATATTGCCTTGAGAACTCTAACTAAAAAAAACATCTAGAGCCTTCCCATTGGTTCTGTGCAAATGGATAATTCTGTAGTTTACCAACAGGAAAAAGAAAACCGAATACAGGAGTTAGAAATTGCACTCGGCCTGAGAAAAAACACAGATGAAGAGGAAGCAAACCAGGGTAGGCGTTCTCTGTTTTTATTGCATTCCATGGTCTGTCATGGAATAAATGTGCATTTCTGTTAACAGTTGCAATGACGGTTTAGATGAAGCTGAATGTCATTGTGGAATGATATCCCACTTTACAATAATGAAAATAGATGAAACCTCTTGTTCTAGTTCTTAAAGGGCTAAAATAATCCATAAATCCACCTCCAAAATCAAACTTTGTATGCTGACACCACTCAAAACCCAAATACTGTTATACTTACACAGCTCAAATGCATATAGGCTGCAGTCATGATCATATCGGATGTAGTTTTCCTTAAGCAGTATTGCACTTTGTTTAGGTTTAAGGGTTTTCGGTCCACAAAATTTTCATTGTGGCTTAACAGGGCCGACTATTCAGTTTTAGACTAATGGAAGATTAATCGGCAATAACAAATAAGTTATTTTAATAAAAATCCCAGCAAGAGATTGACATCTGTTTATTTTTATTTAATGAACAAGTAGTTCCCAAAGGCCTATTAAAGGAATATCATGATGGATCTTTATTTTCAATTTAAATAAATTTCTGAATCTTACTGATCAGTGGAAATGTGACATTTTAGGTGCTGTAGAAGCTTTAACACAGAGATGTCAAGAAAAGGAAAGGGTAAGTTCAATCGTTGTGTTGGTTGTAATTCCCAGATAGAATTAGTTTCTACATAAGTTTAAGTTCATTTATAGATAAAAAATGGGCTCTGAATTATTTAATGTATAGAAAGTTTTCAAAATCTTTAAAAGTATCTTGTTTGGGGGTATGGGTGGTGGAAGGGTTAAAACAAAAACTAAAAAATAAGTTAAGATCAAGATATCTGTAAAAAATCAGTTTAAAATGACACTTCCGTAAAAAGAAATACACATATTAATGTCTTCTCTGCGTTTACCTGCAGCTCTACAGATTTTATGCAGTTTATATGTCCATAATTTCCTTGACAAAGCATTGGTATAGTATAGTTTTCTGCTGGATTACAAGGTGATAGATTTAATTTTTTAAATAAGTTTCACTTTATGTTTAAAGGGCATGACCACCCCCAAAAACTAAAATTTAACCACATACTGGCCCCAATGTGCAGTTTTAAAAAATCCTTACCTTACATCTCTACTCCTTATAGGGGAACTGTGGTCCAAAAATGACTTGATGTAAATTGATAGGAATGCTCCCCTGCAAATTTGCAATGTATTCCATTGTTTATCTTGCATAGTTTTGAAGTATTTACATTTTTGTGTGTAATATGGCAGCAGCATCACCAGGTCCCCTGCACTTCCTGCTTCCTGCTCTGAAATGTCCGTCAATCTGTCCTGTGTCTCCTCCTCCCCTAGTCCCTCCCACTCATGGACCCCATGGTCCCTCCAGTTGCAGGCCCCCCCATGGCCCATTATCTTACAGCCCCATGTGGCCCCGCCCACTTTTGGGTGTCTAAGCCCTGCCCACTTGCAGGTGCCGGGTCCACCAGACCCCCCCTACAGAAAACTGTGGGAATCAGCCTTTTCAGGCAGTGAGAAGAGAAGGGCTGTAGATTCCCTTACCTTCTCTGTCAGGACTTCACACCAGCAGAGGAGGAGGGACTCCGTTCCCTCACACACTGAGGGAGTCTGAGGCTGTGCTCGCTGTGCATGTGCAGGTGCAGGAGATTCGTCAGGAGTGTCACAGATAGCCTCCCACCCATTAACTTTCTGATCGTCATTTGTATATCTTGGGTGTGGAGCCAATAGAGAAGTGGTTGATGGCTCGTTTAAAGGTAGGAAACTGGACTTTCATTTAAACTGAACTGGGTTGAAGACACAAGTTCCCTTATGGTTCTCTGCAGTGGCTGTTCAAAGTCCCGGAAAGTGAGAAGAAAAGGTGTGAGTCATCTGGTCCTTGCTATTTCCTTAACCTCAGTGAGACAGTGACATGCGCAGGGGAGCTCTTTCCCCCCTCCCTCCCACCAACGGATCCATCCTCTGCAACACATGGGATTGAGTGAACCCTTTGGCAATAAGGTAGGTACACCCTGCCACCCCCAACTGCTGAAATATTTCTTTAAAAAATGCACAGATTGCTACTTACAGACCCTTTCTTCCCGTGGAGTCTTCAATGACAGCAGCTGCATCTGTGATTGGCTGCTCTCAGCCAAACACAGACGCGGCTGCCCGTCCGGCCCCTGCTTCCACCCTGCTCCAGGGGCGGATCAGAGACAGCGTGGGAGAGAGGGTGCTGTAATCTGAGCATATTTTTAAAGAAATAATCGGTGGTTGGGGGAGGGCAGGGGTCACCTAACTTATGGCAAAAAATTCTTTTTTTGGTGGCCTGCTCTTACAGGACAGAAATCATTACGCGGTATTTGTCTACTCTATTCTAGACCATTCAAATCAACATATGTTCGATTGTCTTTGCACAAATAAGTTTTTTAAGTCTAATGCCCAACCCGTAGCCCCCTTCCTCCGCCCACTAGGATAAGTCTTATGACATATTTATATATCACTCATAAAGGAATGTATTAGATAAAGTAAACCTGCATGGTTGATTGAAACAAAATCATTATCAAAGGTTTTTCATTTGACCGACCACAATTTGACATCAATTGTCTAGCTTGACAGCGTTTTAGATTTAGATCCTCTATAATAATATAGGCTACAAACTGTGTGTAGACTTTTTCTGCTCCTAGACACCAATAACACAATCAAGACACAGCATGGTCACAAAGAATCCTAATATTCTAAAAAGTTATTAGTGTTAATGTCCAAGCTTTACTGTGCCTAATAAACTGCTTCTGGCATTAAATGGCCATATGACTTACTGGTAAACGAACAGCTCTTTTTAAAAACTGTACGCAGTGAAATCTCTGGTGAACAAGGTGATTTATTTGTTCTACAAATGGCTTCTTGTGTTTATTACCACAATTTCAAATCTATAAACCAGTGTGAGTCTATGAGGGTCGGAAGACTGCGTGTTGCAAGGACGCAGTAAATTAATGACTCCCCGATGACAAAACTTTTCCACAAAAAAAAAAAAGATACTGAATGCTGCAGTTTGAATCTCTTGGGTCCAATCTTACAGTGACTTCATTTAAAGGAAAAAGTAACCCATTTAAGTAGGATTTTATTCCATTTACTTTTCCTTAAGTACACAGTAAAATATGAGGGCAGAGTTTACTGACTGCAAATAGAACATTCTCTCTATGTTTGTACAAACTGGATGTACAATTTTCTATTTGCTTAGCTTAGATGTAGCTATAGAATCATAACATTGTCAATATCATTAGATATGAAATATAGTCGTATTAATATAAAGAGGAATAAATAGTGATATAGCAGTTTCTTTTACTAAATCCATAAAAATAAGCTACATTTCAGTGTTTTTCTCTGTCTCATACAGCAACGGAAAAAGGGGCTACTAGTGTTATACTAAGGGGAATATTTATAAAAAAATGTTATTAACGCAAAAAAATTACCGCCGCACATCACGGCCGCGAAAATAGCGCTATCGCCGTATTTATAATGGCGAGCGCTATTGCTGTGATATGTATCACGGCTGCGATGTCCTGCGGTAATTTTAAGTCCCTTCGCGGCGATACTGCTAAGGGAGGGGTGGAGGCACCCTCTCCATCCTCTTTCTTCAGCCATCTACTGCGATGGCATCTGAGGTCCGTGGGGGAGTGCACTTCTTTATATAGGTTTGCAGAAAGCCCTAATCCGTTTCTAATTGGTCAATTTTTTAATGCTTGGTTTACATGCTTTACATTAACAAATCAGATTTTAGAACTTTCCAGAAATCTGATTGGTTAATGTAAAACATGTAAACCAAGCATTAAAAAATTGACCAATCAGAAACGGATTAGGGATTTCTGCAAACCTATATAAAGAGGTGCATTCCACCGTGGAACTCAGATGCCATCGCAGTAGATGGCTGAAGACAGAGGGGCTGCTGGGGAGGGGGTGCACATCGGTTGGTCGCGACCAGTTACTGCCACTTTATAAATAGAAGCAGCGGTAACAGGTAAGTATCGGCGCGAAGAGTTAACGCCTCATTAACTTTTCGCGGCAGTTTCCCGACATTAATAAATCGTGTTAAACGCGATTTATGCGGAAAGTTCGGGGAAAACAGCCACGAAAAGTTAATGATGCTTTAATAATATGCCCCTAAGTGTAAATGGCAATATCTTCACAAAATAAGGTGCTCAATGAATAAAACTACTACATAAACCATACACAGAGAAAGAGATATGATGGCACTCTCAATTGAACTAGAACAGCTTAATTGATAAGGGTCTGACTTTCATGTATAAAGTGACCATAAAGTGCTATATAAATAGTGCTAATATAAACAACACAAATTTAAAAACACACCAACCTCTGATGCAGGGCTCCAGCATTGATAATAGTATAGACCAGTATGTATCTTTATATGTGCAGATTAATATCCTTTATAAAGTGCAATCAAATATATGCATACATAGAGTTAATAGCCTCTCTCAGGTAAGGCTTTGAAAAAGAGTTACACAACCACGTCCACGCCCGTAGTCTATTAGTAATAACATTTATACATGATATAAATGGGGGAAACTCGCATAGAGTTGCTATTGCTAAACCCCTTCTAAAAGTTATGCTAACTCTATTTCCTTGTGGACTTATAGAGTTCTAAGCTCCATGTCAGTGACATGGTGTGTCAGATTAAGGCTGAAATGCTTTAGGCAATTCAGCCCTTCATACTTTGCTCTGTGCAAGAGTAAAAGGATGTCACCTGGAAAAGTGAGAGATGGAGAAGGTTCCAAAGGTAGGGAGCAGCAAGAGAGTGGTTTAAGAAGCGAGGAAGCAGTGCTCCTTGTGGTTTGTAGAGAAGATTGCCTTGCGAGGAGCGCAGGGCACGTCCAGGAACATAAGGGACCAAGAGAAAAGATAAGTAGTGAGGTGCAGTAGAGTGAAGGGATTTAAAGGTTAAGGTCACTGAATATGATTCTTTGTTTGATAGGAAGTCACCCTATGGACTGCAGCATCAGGGTTGCAGGTTCTCTTTCGGAGAAGATGATTCGAGCTGCCAAGTTTAAAGGGAATGTCCACCCCTCTGGAAAAAAAAATTGTATGTTATGCAGTCCCCCCTAAACGTAGAGTTTGTTTTATGATAGACTTTTTAAATCTGCTCCCAGCATGAGAAATCATACTTCCAAGTTCGCGACCCACTGCCACTTCCTGTCTCTGTACTCCCTCTCCACTGGGTCTGCTGCGTTGTTTTTCTGTTCCCGAGCAGCCGCAGTGGAGGCTGCTCCTGGAATGGCAGTCAGTGATTTGCCGTGACATCACTGTCACTGACATTTCCTTTAAGATAGACTGGAGAGGAGAGAGATGAAAGGCCGGGAGACCAAGTTGCAGAATGTTACATTAGTGAAGACGGGAGATTATAAGGGCATGCATGAGCAGTTTAGTAGTGGAGCAAGAGAGGAAAGGACAGATCTTGGCAAAATTATGAAGGGGAAAATTACATGTCATAGTAAAATTGTTAATGTGATGATAGAAGGAAAGAGAAGAGTCAAAGATTACTCCAAGGCATTGTGCAGATTCAACTAGGTTGATGACCATATTGTCAATGAAGATGGAGAAAGGTGGACTTGGGTCTAGTTTAGGGGGGGGCAATTTTAAATTCCTTTTTAGGTAGATTGAGTTTAAGGCTGTGGTGGACCATACAAGGAAGAAATAGAGAGTAGACAGTTAAAGATTTAAATTGAACTTCAGGGGTTAGTGCGTGGGTGGAAAAGTAAATTTGGGTATCATCAGCGTATAGGTGATATTTAAAGCCAAAAGAACTGATTATTCCTCCCAAAGAGATAGTGTACAGGGAGAACAGCGAGCTCTGAGGGACCCCCACCTAAGTAGAACTTGAGAGGAAGTCTTATTAGCTAAAAAGACACAAAAACATCTGTTAGAGAGATGAGAAATCAACCGCGTCGCAGCTTGATTTCAGATGCCTAAGAGAGCGGCCCACAGTATCAAAGGCAGCCGATAGGTTGAGGAGAATGAGGAACGAGGACTGGCCCTTGGCTTTGGCAGTTTGTAGGTCATTTGATACTTTGCAGAGGGCCATTTCAGTTGAATGAAGCGGTCGGAATCCTTGCTGCAATGGGTTCAATAGGTTATTAGCATGGAGGTAATTAGTAATGCGTGTAGAGATGAGATGTTCTGAGTTTTCATACAAATGGTAAAGGAGGACTGGACGGTAGTTTGAGAGACGTAGGGGTCCACAGAGTTTTTTTAAGAGGGTTGTGGCACGCATTTTTAAAGGCAGAAGGAAAAATCCCAGGAGTCAGGGAGGAATTAAAAATGTGAGCAAGAACAGGAGAAAGGATTTTAACACAGTGTCTGAGTAAGAAGGCATGGGATCAAGGGTACATGTTGTGGCGAGGACAACAGCAGGTCGAAGACTTCAGAATGGGTGACAGGGGTGAAAGATTTCAGAACTGTAGGTAGGGGCTAGGGCAGGCAGAAGAAAGTGTGAGTTGTCATGGGGTGAAGGGTTGAGTGCAGATTTCATTTACTTTAGTCTGCAAAATTCTCAGGAGCGTTAATGAAATGTTAGCAGACAAGGGCTGCAACAGTGTTAGATAGCAATTGTACAGTACAGTATCGCCGCGACGAGAGCTGAACCCCGACGTATGGAGCAGAGGGCTGGGAGGGGCTGCTGGGAAAGGATCGCACCGCAGGTGGTCGCATCTGCCTCCACAGGGGGTGGGCGGGGTGTACGCCTCCCGCAGTGACCACCCAGCAGCCCCTACACGCCCCATACGTTCGTGGGGAGCAGAAGGGAAGGGCCTGCTGGGGGGGTGGAGGGGGGGCTTGCCTCCAGGCTCTGACAAGAGCCCTTTAAGGCTTAAGGGGTCCCGCAGCTCAAACCAAGACCCCTTTTCCCCCAGCCTTATCAGGGCCCTTGCGGCACTTACAAGTACCCTTGCGGCCCTAAGAAGGGCCTTTGTTGGGGGTCCCACAGCTTGAACGGGGACCCCCATCAGCTCTTAAAAGTGCCCTTGAGTGGCGTCTTCTTTCTTCCATCCGGCAACACCAGCTCCACTGAGGCTACTGCGGGTGCCAGTCTCTTCTGTCTTCTGCCATCTGCTGCTATGACTCTGCAGAGGATTTATATTTCTACCATATGTTTTAAGGATTTAACACTAGGTTGATGCCAAGCAATGGATGGATCTGGATGGTGAGAGGGAGGGGGAGAAGGGGCTCCATTGCGCATGTCACACTACCCGGAGGCTGCAGAAGAGGCAGAAACATTTTGGCAAGAAGACAGCTACTAGTCTTCACTTTCCTGGACTTTGGACACACATTGCAGAAGAATTATAAGGAGCAGGGATGTAAGGTAAGGATTTTTTTAAACTTCACAGTGGGGCCAGTAGTTGGTTAAATTTTAGGTTTTGGGGGTGGACATGCCCTTTAATGACAGTAACAGCAGTAGGATACAACTGGGCATTATCTGTGCCTGTGGCAGGGGTTGCAGAGCAATGGTTCTGTCTTTTTTCCTTGCTACTGTGCCTATTAGGGATGGACTAGAACTCGAACCCGACATTAAGCCGAATTTTATGAGTTCGTATGAACTCTGACTTTTTAGAACTCTTCGAACTAAGAACTTTCGGGCTTTTCGAACTTGCGGATATAGTTTCAATAATTATCAAAAATTCAAGGATTATCGAATTGTCAAATCGATAACCCTTGACTTTTGTGCTCCATGACCCTAAAATGTAACATTCAGTAACGACGATTACACTCGGTTGTAGCATTTGCTAACCCTTGAATTCAGCGATAACCCTCAAATGTGGTGTTTACTAACCCTTGAATTTGGCGATAACCCTTGAATGTGGCAAACGATTTCGGTAACCCTGGAAAATTCAATGCGGAAGTCCGACAATTGTCCGACTGTGAGGAAAGTTTGTGTATAAACAAGTTTAGGTGATATGTTCATGTTTCCCAGACCATTTCCCAGGTCCCAGAGCCATTTACAGCAAGTTACTTTTGCTATTTTAACTGTATTTTATCAGAAGTTTTCAACTATCTTTCCCCATTGACTTTAATAGGTGCGTTTTCAAAATTTCAAACTATCGAACTTTTATTGAAGTTCAGGAATTCAAAAACAATCCAAACTTTAGGAAGTTCAGCCATCTCTATTGCCCATAGATGCATCAATCGTGGTCGTACAAAATCAGGATGTTCCAATATCGTTTGACTGTCAGATCATGTAAGGGCGTTCAGCTGAAATTTTCCTGCTGGGCCAGTTGAATTTTTTTTCCCTGTCACCCAATCCGATCGTATGATGCACAGAATGTTCAATCGTGTTGTTGCGTCTATGTTATACATTAGTACAGAATTCAGATTATCCTGGCACCACTAAAAGAACGGTAATTCTGATCTTAATTTATCAATTAAAATAGCCATGCATTATGGCGCCTCTTTATTCTCAGCTCAAGAGAATTGTAGTAAATAGCAAGAACTGTTTGTGTGTGCAATATAATCAATCTTAATTACATTTAGACTTAGTGAGAAATGTATACATTACCTTTAAGGAATTAAGGAAACACTGATGTATTAAAATTGTCTCTCTGTTAAATCCAAAGCCAATGGGCCTACAATGGGACCCATTTTATTCTGCTGAGTATTTACAGTTGCCACTTGAATATTTTGGTATATCTTATCTTAGCCTTATCTTAGTCTGAAATATTGTACAGCTGCTACAATAGCCTCATTTTCTAACAGGTTTCTGAATCATTTATTTTCAATATTACTGATGCACGATCAATGGAAAAATGACGGTTCAGGGGACAAACAAATGTAATAGAATTTTCACCTTGGTTTCTGCAGCACAAGGTTGAGAGGTGCTTTTCCTTTGTAGCTAAATGGTTAATAGGACTCTACCTTACACAAACTCAGCGGAGGTCTAGATAAAGCAGAAATAATTGTTTTCACATCACTGGATTGCAACACTGAACATCAGCAAATCCCCAAAGCCCTGTCCTTATTGTAAAAGAAACATTTCCATGGCTTACAATTTTATTAGTAAAAAGTGGCAAAAAAATGAACAGATTGTTCACACGACTGTTAAACCTCAAAACGAAGGCAGAAGAGAATTACATGATCAGTTTAAGGCTAGTTTGCCATTTAAAGAAAGACATCTAACGAGTACGTCTAAGACTTCATTTTAGTTTAGTTTGAATTGAAAATGCCAACATCATTTCAATCAGTTGTGTATCTAAACAATTTTTGCCAAGGTTAATGCAGCAATTTTTTTCCATGTATGATATCAGGACACGGGGCAAGATTGTTTATGCAGCTGGGAACTTTTTCCTTTTAGAGTTCATTGTGACTCAGACGCTGTGTAGAATAATTTAAGCAGCATGCTATATTCTATAGAAGCACTTATGTGGAAAAATCAATATGACTGAAGTGGTATTGTGTTATCCAACAGCTTTAGTGGAGTGTCATTCTAGTTCAGTAAGACACTTACATTGTATCCTGGCGTTTCATCAAAACACAGAATCTTTCTCCTCTAGTACAAAAATAAAACATACTGCATAGGATTCAGCAATATTATAGCCCCAGTAAAGGAAAATCAAGTCATGAAAGGGTTAAAGGAGTAACAAAGGATTCCATAGCCTTCTGTGTTTTGTAATTCAATCTATATGTTCACCTTGGGAAATGTTTGCCTTCTATTGATCTCACTTGCAAAAAAAAAAACAAAAAAAACCACTGAATACATTACATAGAGCCCTGAGATACAACACAATTATGCCTTAACAAAATAATAACATGTTACACAACATTGACACCTGGTTTACAAATGGATTGTCATAACTTATTGTTTGTTAGCAGTCTCCTATTAGCAGGACAGTGTATTAGTATTGGCTGGTTACATTTTCACGTCCGTTATAGTAACAGTAGAAAAAATAATCAATATAATAAAATGGCTCTGTGATTAAAGAACAATTTCCCATTATAATATACCTCCTTTTGATAATTAGGCATTAGTACAATGTATATAGTTACGTACAGCATTAGCAATGCTTTCGACAAACAGTAAACACCCTTCGGTATACCCTACGATATTAGCCTATTTACTACACTCAATGTGTTGCTTGATTTAACTGTACCTTTGCTTCAGAACACAATGATGTAATTTAATTTTCTGAAAACCAGTTTGCATTCATCTACACCTCAGCTAAGCTTAATGTGCGTTACTAAATCCATTTTGATTATTCTATAATACGCCCTATTCTATAAAGGAGTTATTTTCCTTTCATGAGAAAATGGTTTAATTCTTTTGCAATTAATCATTTTGTGCATTATTATAGTGTATGATGCTTCATTGCCTACAGAATCTCAGCTGATGTATTGAGGTTAGAGAAATATTACAAAATTTGGGTAACAACATTTTTGCATTTTTTAAATATGACACAGGGCTTTTAGGACCAGGAGTGGTCCTGATTTTGAGCTGCAGGACCCGCTTTTCCTAAAGAGCCAGTGGAGGTCCTGGTTTTGAGCTGCAGTACCCCCCAACAAAGGCACTTGTCAGTGCCACAAAGTTACTTAGAAGTGTCTGTCAAGGGGCTCCTGGTTTCAAGCTGCAGGGCCCCTTAAGCCCCAAAAAACTCTTTTAAGTGTCCCTGGTGGGGTGCGGGGTCACTGCGCACATCCCTGTGGGACCCGACCCCCTTCCTAGCAGCCCCTCAGACCCCACCTCGAAAAACATCGAAAAGTGCAGTTACAAATTCCAGTCATAATTCAGGATCAAAACATTCTGCTTCATTTGGGTTTGAATAGGATTTTCAGAATGTCAGAAACTTGCCAATTTCATTACTAATTAGTAACCAGCTATTTGAACGAAACAAATGCTATTTTAAAGAGCATCATAGCCAATCATAAATAAGCATGTCTCAGTGTGGAAGACTCATGCCTTCCTCACATTGGCTGGTTATTTTTCGCTAATAAAATGCAGGCATGCAATATGAATGAATTTTGCTGGTATACTCTGCTTTGGTCTAAAGAACAAACCTGCTACACAAGTAAAAGATGTCTCCACTCATTATAATATATCTATATATGCAAATAATACAAACTATAAGGGTGCATCTGTTCCCCTTCATTAATAGTAGCATGCTGGATTATTATTGTGAATTAATATTGCGTGTAAACAATATCTAATGAATCCATATACTATGGTTTTATTCATATAAAGTCATTATTATATCAAAATATTCCATAGGTTTCCAACCATTGGGGCCACCGGGAAAGAAGGGGCTTTGGGGCATGGGCGGAGTCAGAGTCTAGTTGCTGCCTGAAGTGCCACAAGTGCGGACCCAGCTTAAGGTAGGTTGTGCACCCCTGATATAATCAGTGTGCCTTACATGTTAACACTTTTACATCAATAACCAATATAGTTGTCACAGAGCTTAGTTTTACCCTAATCTTATAATATCCTTATGCTTTTACACTTATATCCTTTTCATACACTTATAATAAAGTGCTCTTTTTTATCATGGGAGCAACAGTGTTATTTGTTATTATAAAAATCAGCTATGCAGATTAGTGATTATTATGCAAAAATATTCCACTGCTGCTCTTATTTAAAGGGTATGTCCACTCCTAATAAAAACTTTTGATATGTTAATCAGGACACCCCAAAACCCTAGTTATGTTTTGCTTAAAATTAGTAATAATGCTCCCAGAGAGTAATTGTACTTACAACCTCCATGATCCACTGACGCTTGCTCGTCTGGTAATGGTAGTCAGCCATTGGCCGTGACGTCACTGCCACGCCTGTGACAGACGGCCTTACCAAGAAGTAGCAGCGAGCCGCGGTAATGGATCCTGGAGTATATTAATAAGTATTATTTCTCTCTCTGGGAGCATTATTACACAATTTAAGCAAAACGTAACTGGCGTCCTCAGTGTCATCAAAAGTTTTTACTAGGGCTGGACATACCCTTTAACATACCGTGAAAGTTATTTACCTGCTCAAATAGAATGAAAATGCTTAAGAGAGAGCCATAGGTGTGACCCTCCTCCCTTCTCTTACCCATTAGATCATTAGTACTGTACCAACTTTCTGGAGTATGGGGGCAGAACTGGCTCCTGCTCATTACTGAACCATGCTGCCTGGGGGGAAAGAGGGGGTGGAGGTGGGGGGTTTAAAATTGCTGGTCAGACTGCTAAAAAAGAAAATCTGGGAGCAATGCAACATAGGTAAAAGGCCTTGGGGAATTTGTCTATCTATATCATCTTCACGTATCTCTATCTCTCTACTTTTCTATCTATCTGTCTATCAATCTATCTATCTATCTATCTATCTATCTATCTATCTGTCACTGTTTGTCTGTCTATTTCCACCTCTATTTAGCTACCTGTCTATCCCTCTTTCTATCTAACTGTATGTCTATATCTCTATCAGTCCCTGAGTGTTTGTCTGTTCCTATGTCTCGCCCTGTGGCCTGGGGCTTTTATGTGGTCATGGAACTCCTCTGTGACATAATATATTACACTGTAATTAGCATAAGTAGCGAAGTATCCCTTTTAAATATTTTTTATTGTTTATATGTTTAATACTTACATGCCTATATACTTTTTTTTATATAAAAGCTTATTTTTATCTTTCCCAGAAGGAACAATGGGCTAGCTGTGGTTCTCACTAAAAGTCTCAAGGTCTCTTTGGTTTCTGAGCTAAAACAAGATAAAGATACAAGTGAAAGAACTGTTGCAGACTCGGTTGGGTAACCTTGGTGCAGAAAACAATTTGCAAATAATACTGATATGTAGATGTTACAGTTTTGTGCTTAAACAAAATGTACTAATTCTTCACTAAATAAATTATAGTTTATACTTCTATCTGCCCTACATAGGTGTTTACCTAGTATGTAATTCCTAATTAGAAATGTTCGAAACAGTTGAATTTCGTTTTAGAATTTTTGAAATTTTCGGTTCGAGTTTTGATTTTTGAAAATCGTCTACTTTCGATTTTCGAAAATCGTCTACTTTCTATTTTCGATAATTATCTACTTTTGATTTTAGATAATTATCTACTTTCGATTTTCAATGAAAATCGAAAATTCTAACAATTCGGGTTCCGTCTTTTTCTGGAGTTCCGAAAGTTTCGGTGGGACTTTGAAACCCTCAGATTCGATTCGAAACTGGGTTCTAATCGAACCCACATTACATCTCTATTCCTAATATAATACCCCATATAATGTGTCTGGCCCTCTTTAGGCTTCATACACAACATAGAATATTTTCAGCCAGCTGATCCATATTACTATGTATCTATTGGGCAAAAATATTGTATGGTATGTGCAAATGGGCGCAACCATTCTTCCAGATCAGATCGGGAATTCTGGTAAATCACGGCCAATTAATCAGTTTCCTATGGGATCATATGATCGGTCATGGTTACTTTTGCCACGACAGGCAGTGATTTGTCCTGCCCAACCACTGGTGAACGGTTGGCCAGGACAAATGTCGGCTTGTGTGTGCCCAGCCTTATAATACTCTTGTTCAAGCGTTGCTTTGTATTTTGTATTCTCAATATGTCTGTTAGTAAACTGTTTTTATCTTTTTAATTAGGATTCCAAGTGTATTTGTAAGACACCTTTGTGCCCACTGTGAATTGCGTTACAATACATATTTAGGGAGATTTACCTAAGGCTGCAAATGCTCTGGGTAGATCTCCCTTCCTGGCATTCAATAAAGGCGCTGGGTAAATCTCAAAAAGTATTTAACCCATGTGACTTTAACGCCAGCAGGAAGAGCCACCAAGGTAGTAGTAATAACTTGCGGTGGCTGCGTGGGTATAGCACATGACAAGCAGGAAAGGGGTTAAATTTAATACCGGAGAGTGCAACTTTAACCCCACATTGAACAGCTGTGGCTCTGCTTAATGTGGCTGCTTGTATTCTTTATTTACTGTTTAAGTGAAATCATAAATGATGTCATTGTTCTTTCCCAATTATAAATATAGGAAATCATGAGCACGAGTTTGTCTATCGCACAGCATTCTTACAAGCCAATGTTGTGTTCTAGTAATGCCCATATCATACCGTTATGCATGAATACATCTGCTGTAATGTGCTGAAAGTGCTACCTCTGAAAATGGTGACAGATGTCTGAGCAATAAGTGTTACTTACTTTTAAGTTTCATTACAGTCCTGCATTGCAGATACATTTCACCAAACATCTGGTTGCATGTGGGATGCCTATCTGTGTTTTAAATACAGAAAATAAAAAATAAACTCTAAAAAGTCTTCCCTGGTCTGAACATTTATTATTATCACAATTTGTTTTGTCTCCTCCTGTAAAATCACACATGTTGTACCTTATGGTGGCAAAGAAAAGAAATCAGTATGAATTATTGTCGGGTTATACTTATTATTATTGCACTGTGCGTTCTGCATGGCTCTTGACACAACGTCACTGAGTACGCGTTTAGTGTAAAGGTCAATTACATGGTAGTCTTCGCTGGATGTCGGTAGTGATTAGTCTTTTAATACACTGTTATACTGTACTGCTACATGTCCTTTACATAACATAATCCCTGTATTCTACTTATCAGTGGCCCTGCAATGCTGGAGGGGCCCAGAGACGAGAGGGCCCATGATCAGCTGGTCATTGCGGGGCCCCGCAATGTTGGGGGACGACAGGGCCTACGATCGGCTGGGTCACCCGTATGCAGTAAAGATAGGTGTGTATCTTTGATGCATACCCGCGATCAGCAATATCTGATTGTGGTGTACTCGGGAGGGGAAGGGTGTGTGTCGGGGGCCCTGCCAGTTGGCCACCAATCTGCAGTTTTGCAGTTGATAATAATGTTATTATTCATATTATTATATATGATGATAATTTAATAATTGAGTCAAGTGTCCATGCATCCTGTATTTATCTATTATAAGTATGAATGGAGTGCATCAGACAGGGCAAAGTATTGCCTTTTTAGAGTAACATCAACCTGACAGTTGGTTAATCAGTCCTTTATATGGATGCTTATATATGTCACTAGCAGTTGTACCCGGCATTGCCCGTGTACACATAGTATTTGTCGCTCTGGTCGGATCCTCCCCACTGGCACTGTCAGTGACAGTCTAGGAGGCAGCCAATGGGAAGACACGCCTCCTTGCAGAGCGCGTCTTCCAATTGGCTGCCTCGCGACCTGTCACTCAAAGTGCCAAAGGGGAGAATCGGACTGGAGCGACAAGGGAGATTACAAGTAAGTACTTCAGGACTTTTGTAAAGTACCCAGAGGTGAGGACTTAGCGTTTTAGGTCCTCACCCTGGGTACTTTGCAGGAGTGGGGGGAAAGGAACGAGGGGGAGGTGAGTATAATTGTCCTTTAATAGTTATGAGGAGGTGACATTGCTTGAGAGACGTATAGCACATACGTTTATTGCAAAACCTTATATACGTCATCAGATTTTCCACTAGGAGCGTAAATATACAAATGTGGCGGTGAACCAACCATGAACCTGCTACATATAATTGGTCATGGGAAAACATGTTGATTGCAACTGAATACCGCAGCACTTGAGTAACTGACGGGTGTCACACTGTTCTTGTGTCTCTGAAGCATGTGACACAAGAACGTGACTCTGAAGAAAATAGGCTCCGAAGTCCCAAAATCGGAATGTTCTGTCCAGTTTCGGATGGAACATTCGGATTTCGCCATGTAGGATCCAGGTCCAAGACAGACCTGCATCCCATCTTTTCTCCCATGTAGTGCCATACCCTCCAACCATCCCAGTTTAAGTAGGTGGATGGGGGCATGTCTGAGATTTTGTGATAGGTGGGGGCAAGGCATTCTAGGGTGTGGTCAGTCTGGGGGTGTGTCTGTAATCTTACGGTGTCCAGGGGGTGTGGATGTGACATTTAGTGTTGTGATCGCCATGTTTGGGGGCATGGCCATGCTATTTGAAAGCATGGGCATGGCCGTGCCATTTGGGGGCTTGGGTATGATGTTTTGGGGCATGGGTATCAAGTTTTGTGGGTGTGGGCATGGTGTTTGGGGGTGTGCCTGTTATGTTTGGCATAGACTATCTAGGGGCGTGGTCACAACATTTTGGGGCATGGCTGTGATGTTTGGGGGCATGGCAGTTATCTTTGTGGACGTGGCGTGACCATGATGTTTGGGGGCGTAGGCATGGCTACGACATTTTGATGCGTGCCAGTGAAGTTTAGTGCCTTTGGGGGTGTGGTTATGATATCTTGGGTCGTTTTCCATTGCTACAGCACATTCCAGGACAATAACTGCAAAAGTGGATCATATCACTGGTAGCAAAATTCAACATTCAATGGCAACAAAATCAGGGAGATTCAATAAAAGTTCTTATCATTAAAAATGGTGCTAATTTTGCCCCAACCAATAGCTAACTGATTGATTGGGGAAAAATTAGCACCATTTTTAACTATAACTATCAATCTCCTTGATTGTCTTTCATGGGTTTATATTTGAAATCATCCAGGAGCAAATTGTAATGTCTTATGGACCTTAAAAGACAATTATACTTACCTCCTCCCTGCTCCTCTTGTTATATCTGTGCTTTGTACCCAGGGTTAGGACCTAAACCGCTAAGTCCTCAACCCTGGGCTCTTTGTAGTTACACTAATACTTACTTAGCAGCGCTCCGCTCCCTCTCCGGTAAGCTCCACCTCCCTCTCTATCGGCGACGAGCCCAATAGGAAGAAGCGCTCTGCAAGGAGCATGTCTTCCTATTGTACGCATCACAGAAACAGAAGTAGGAGCTGAGATTTAAGTTAAGTATGTCAGTGTAACTAGCTGCTAGTATGCTAGATTCCCTTACCTTTTCTGTGGGGATCTTCATACAGAAGGGAGGGGGAGGAACTTCAGGTTTCCCTCACACACTGTAAAGTGTGAGGCTATGCATACCAGCGGCGAGGTGGAAGAGCAGCCTTTGGAATGTCACATGTTATCCTCCCACCCATTGACTTTCTGGTCAGTAATTTCATTCTGTCTTGAGCTTTGGAGCACGTAGAGAGGTGGTTGATGGCTTGTTTTAAAGGTAGAAAACTGGCCTTTCATAAACTTAACTTGTATGGAGACCACAGTTCCACATTAAGTTATCTGTAACATTCCAATGTTTTGTTATATGTTTGAATGGGGCTAAAGCAATGTAGGGAAAAACAAAGACTTTTTACTAGTCTAGAACAGTATAAATTAAACTGACATACATCTCACTGTCTGTACATTATTGATTGCTCTTTGTAATAAAACATCACCAGAAAAAATAAAATCAGCATTCTAAATTCATATTTACAGCTACTTAATCTAAATTCTAACCAGGAACATAATTGAAGTTTCTAACACATATGTGCTACTGAAGACAAATAAATGAGCTATCAACCTTTTGCTGATGGATGAGACTGCCAAGCAATGTGCTGAATCCCTTCCATTACTAAAACGTTTACTGTATCTGGGCTTTATTGGAAATGGATGTTGAAGTGTCAAGGAAATCAATTCATTTCTGCTGTGAATGCCTTAATATAGTCTTTCTTATTATAAAGTTCACAATACCTATTCAAATTTCTACTTAAATAAAATATATACATACAGGACATGATGTCAGAATCCCATAACTAAAAAAATGTTATCTTTTAATAGTAGAGTCAATAACAGTCAAAGCAATCTGCACACACATTGCAAGTCCCCATACAGCATTTTAGGAGCAAGCACAGAATTTTCAATAGGGGGATTCTTGAATGGGTTACCACTGAACAAGCATAGTAGGAAGTTCAAATACATCCATATATTCTGTTATACATGGAGCATATAATAATAATATTATACTATTATATATATATTATATAACACAATGCAGATACCACACATGCTTGCAAAAATAAAAAATGACACATCTAAAAGAAAAACACATCTCTCTCTCTCTCTCTCTCTCTATCTATCTATCCAATTATAAGCTACACTCCTGCTTGTCTCCTTATGTTGTTCAGGCCAGGAGCTTTCAAATATATTCATAAATGCAAGCAACTTACAATGGTACAATGGTACACACCACTGGACTTCAATAAATCTGTATATTGGTCTACACAATTAATTTATGCATTTCAGTCTCAAAAAGGCAAGGTTACTCCAGGGGCATGTTTAGGGGGAGATTACTGGTGTCTGGAATCCCCTCTTTCTGCCTGCAAATTGCTGTCTGCTGTTCTACTTCTCCTGATTTCCATACACTGTCACACAGACTGATCCATAGATTGTTATATTGTTAATTGAGCTGTGATTGACAGCAGCATAGCAAATTGTATCAACATTAACCTTGAAGCTGCTTGAGGTGATTGCTGTGACTGGGTTTATGTACAGTACTTACTGTACCTACTGCACTATGATGGAACTTAGTGAGCAGGAACAGGGACATTTGGAAATCCTAGAGGTGGTTGTATAGCTAATTGGTAAAGCTGTATAGCTATAATTGTATAGCTAATTCCACTGACTGGAAAATAAACTGCAGGGTAACAAGCAGCTTTCAAAGTCTTATCAGGGACTTCCATATTCCATTTTTTTATTATTCTTTTCCTAGCAAAAGATAAAGCTTCCAAATGTATTCTGTGCTTATTCTGTGTTGGCGCACCGGTTAAGGCACCAGGTTTAAAAAAATACACAGTTCAGTAGGTCACAAGTTCAATACCCTGGACATACCTTTTTTTGTTTCTATTATATTCCATGCAAAAGATAAAGCTTCTAAATATACCAAGGATTTCGGCTTATTCATTGGTGGCTCACCTTGTAATATGCCAGGTTTAGACACATACAGTTCAGAAGGTTTCAAGTTTGAATCAATATTCTTCATGTACTAGTGGTTTATATTTCTCTTAGCTTAGAGGTACAGTAAGAGCTCTGCTTTTGGCAAGACAGAGTAAATGTACAAATTGCAGGTTCTATTCCCCAGGCTTACTTTTATTTTTGCTGAAATATAAGTATTCAGTTTCTTACATCCATGCTATCTATGAAATACACTGCAAAGATTACTTTTCTTTTTGTATGCAAATGAAAGGATTATATCATTGTTAGGACAGGAGCATTGAATGTGTTTGATAAAAAGACAAAAACTGAAGTCCCTGTTCTGTGTCAGGGAGAGGGAGGATCTCTGTGCTATTATGTGATTGGTTGTCAGCTTCTAGGAAGCAAGGCTGCAACTTCCTTGTTTTGATATTTTGAGCTCTACAGAGCATGTGCCTGTATGCAGACACTTAGCTGGTGGTTTACCCAGCTAAGGTGGATTGTGGGAGCTGACCCCTAGTACTCACTGGTTATTTTCATAAATCACCCAATGATGTCTATTGGGACAATGTTGTCTGGAAACTTTAGTTCTCCTTTGAAGAAACAAGCTAAAATCTCTCAGTACATAGAACTCTCCAGTTACTGCCCCCTTGCCTAGCTCATTGAGTTTAGGCATGCTCAGTGTGATTTATTCAGCTTCTTTGTATCTCCCTGTGCTAATGAGAGGGAGAGTAAACATAAGAGTGAAAGGGGGAGGAATATCTGTAATCAAATATTTTATTGATTTTAAATACAGTAGTATATATTGTTATGAATTATATAGATACAAATTTTGTCTGTTTGTATTCCGATTGCTGTGTTATAATAAGAATGTTGAGAAACAAATGATATTTTGTGATAAACGATACATCATTTAAATCATTCTGACCTTTAAGAAAGGGTTGGACTTCTCTTTGAATTGTTCTCACTATACAGTATGAGGGGTAAACTGGGTGTTTATTTCATACCAACTATTAATCCATTTTATATTTAATATACAGGCTCATTTTCCCAACATGTCATTAAAGTAAATTCCCCATGAAAATAAGTAATAACAATGCAGAGGAACTTTATTTTTACTCTTCATTCAAAAAGAAGATTTCATGTAAACATAAACTAGTTTTAATGCATTGTATGAATTATATATATAAAAAAAATATATATATACACATAAATTATATCAGTATAAAATGTGCCTATGGGACCAGTGAAGAGGAAGAAGAAAATGAACATCTTTTGAATCCTGTATATATATATATATATAAATTGACTATATGCATCACAATGGCATTTTGAGCACATTTTCCTACCAAATGTTAATTCATTACATGTTAACTATAAATAAAAACATTTGTTTGGAATAAAATTCCAAACAAATTAACAATCTTAATCTGAAAGAAAAAGGAAGAATAAAAAATGGAATCTGTTTTTACTTATAAAAAACATAAACATTATGGCCTATGGAAGGGAAGAAAACTTCACTCTTTTTAGGCCTATTTACAATTGGCAAATGTCTACCGGAATACTAATGCAATATTTATAATTGAGCCCAAATAATTGGGCATGGTTTCTGTGGAAACTCTATGCAAAAACCTAAAATTCACAAACTTAAGATAAAATAAAGGGTGCAAAAAAACCCAACATTTTGTAACCATTTTATGTACCAGCATAAAATGGTTGCAGAAATATTAAAAACTTAATTGAGGAAGATAAATATCTGGCGTGCATTGTAGTCCTGTTGGAGGCCACACATGGGTTATAACCAAAGTCTTAAGATCTATCACATTGACTTATAGTAGAACTCTTCGTTAAAGCCTATACTATTCTATATTTCTAGCTGCAATTTGAATATATCCTGACCACATTCTATACATTTACATTCCAGAGGCTAACAGTGTTGACATTTATCAAACAGCAAGAGCAGACACAAAATAAGCTTACACCTACAACGTATACATGACTGCTATATATAGAAATCAAGCCATCATATTTATTTGACCAAATAGGCCAAGGACATTGGGACTCAAATTGTGAAAATGAGAGCATATGAAAGTTCAAGATACTCTTTGTAATTAGAAAGTTGAATATATGAAATTATATTTCAATAATACCATACTGCAAATATGCTTGTGATATGCAAATATGCAGGTCATGGTATATCTGTTGTATTCAATTTGATCAACTGGAATTTAAGTTTAGTTCTTAAAGACGTTTCGCTAGTCATCCAACTGGCTTTCTCAATTCAGAATGACTTGTACAAGAATATGTGGCAATCATGTACCCTGGAAAATCCCAATTAGCATATCACAGCCAGGTGTTAAGGGCGTCATTGGATAGTGGCTAAGAGGTGTTATAGGAACACCCAGGGTAAGGTGTCAAAACAGCATTGTACATGGAAGACAGTTGGTGTCGAACCCCCCCCACCTCTATTTAGGCTTGGTTTCTTTATTTTCACTTAAATGGCCTCCTTGACATCTCTCTTGAACCAGTCACGTTCCTTTGCCAATATGTTAATATTACAATCTTCAAAGGTATGTCCTTTATCCTTAAAATGCAGGTACACGGCTGAGTCCTGGCCCGAGGAATTGCCTCTTCTGTGCTGGGCCATATGTTGATGCAGTTGCTGTTTGGTCTCTCCCACATACAAATCAGAGCATTCTTCACTGCACTGCACTGCGTATATGATGTCGCTTATCTTGTGTTTCGATATTGGGTTTTTCAGATGTACCAAATGCTTCCTCTTTGTGTTGTTTGGTTTAAAGCAGACAGGGATACGGTGTTTTTTGAAAATTCTTCTTAATTTCTCGGAGACCCCTGCTACCATGTTCTTTCTCCTGTCTTGCTTTTCCCCTTCACTGTTGGTATACCTGTTCTTTTCTTTCCTTCTACTTCTTTTGACAAAGGCCCAGTCTGGATATCCACAAGTTTTAAGGGCTCCTCAGAGATGTTTCATTTCTTTAGCCTTCACCTCTGTGCTAGTGGGGATGTTCTCAGCTCTGTGTTGCAGGGTTCTGATGACACCCAGCTTGTGATCTAAAGGATGGTGGGAGTCAAACATCAAATACTAATCTGTGTGTGTTGGTTTTCTGTAAACTTCTACTTCCAGTTTACCATTCTCCCTGACTTCTACTAAGCAGCCAAAGAAAGCTAATTTGTTGTTTTGTACCTCTTCCCTTGTAAATTTGATGTTTTGGTCTACCGCATTAATGTGTTCTGTGAAAGCTTGTACTTCCTTCTGGTGGATTTTAACCCAGGTGTCATCCACATATCTGAACCAGTGGCTGGGTGCTATGCCCTTAAAGGTTTTAAGCGCCTGTTTTTCTACCTCCTCCATGTAAAGGTTGGCCACAATGGGTGAAACTGGAGATCCCATAGCACATCCATGTTTTTACTTATAGAACATATCCCGGTATTTGAAATAGGTGGTATTCAGGCACAAGTCCAGTAAGGAACACACCTGTTCTAGGTTGAGATCAGTTCTGCTGGTAAGAGTGCTGTCTTGGCCTAGCCGTTTTCTCACCATGTCAACAGCCTCCTTGGTGGGTATACAGGTGAAGAGAGATGTCACATCATAGGACACCATAGTTTCTTCTGCACGAGTACTATATCTTCAATCTTGTTGGTGAAATTCTGAGAGTTTTAGATGTGATGCTTAGAACTTCCCACCAATGGTCCTAAGATACAAATATGGTGGTGGCAGCATCATGCTCTGGGGGTGCTTCTCTTCAGCAGGGACAGGGAAGCTGGTCAGAGTTGATGGGAAGATGGATCGAGCCAAATACAGGGAAATCTTGGAAGAAAACCTCTTGGAGTCAGCAAAAGACTTGAGACTGGGGTTGACATTCCAGCAGGACAAGACCCTAAACATATAGCCAGGGCAACAATGGAATGGATTAAAACAAAACATATCCATGTGTTAGAATGGCCCAGTCAAAAATCCAATCGAGAATCTGTGGCAAGATCTGGAAACTGCTGTTCACAAACGCTGTCCATCTAATCTGACTGAGCTGAAGCTGTTTTGCAAAGAAGAATGGGCAAGGATTTCAGTCTCTAGATGTGCAAAGCTGGTAGAGACATAGCCTAAAAGACTGGCAGCTATAATTGCAGCAAAAGGTGGTTCTACAAAGTATTGACTCAGGGGGATGAATAATTACGCACACCCCACTTTGCAGTTATTGATTTGTTAAAAATGTTTGGAATCATGTATGATTTTCTTTCCACTTCTCACATATACACCACTTTGTATTGGTCTTTCACGTGGAATTCCAATAAAATTGATTCATGTTTGTGGCAGTAATGTGACAAAATGTGGAAAACTTCAAGGGGGCCGAATACTTTTGCAAAACACTGTATAATGGGGTCTCTGCCTGCTTTATTTGCAGTGGGAATGTCAGCCATCCCTTACCCACTCCTCGCTCCCATAGCATAACCCTTCCAAGTTCTGCTTCACTTCCGGGTTTGCATGCATGCCATAGGTGCAAACTTCGGTAGTGCATGCATGTTTGTGAGCATGCTCATTCGTGAGCAAAAACGTCTGGCTGCTCCTATCGGCTGCATCCCTTTTGGCAGCAAATTTGAAAGTTAGTCTGCCTATCTGGTTCCTGCTCCCTCCTTTGACTGCGTATGATTGATTCTGGTTCACTATATGTTTTGTTGGGCATCATTCACCCATTGCCTGTTATAGTCTGTGGTTTACCCTTGATCGTGGTGTGATCTTGTCTAGTTTATTCTGTGTAACGATTCCTGCCTGTTATTCCATTTACCACTGTCCTGACCTCTTGTCTAACTCTGACTGCGATTTTGCCTAACCTTTCTGTACCTTGCCCCACTGATTGACCTACTATGTTCCAGCATCTTGCTGTGACCCTGACTCCAATCCTGCCTACTGATTTAGTACAACACTGTTGTCCAGCCCATTGCTGGTTGTGCCCTGTCTACCTAGTGTGTTCTCTGTTTTCTCCTGTATTCTCGGCCTCAGCTCAGATACCCATCACAAGTCCAGGAGGCAACTGATCCTGGGTAGGCACTATAAGTCTTGTATAAAGGATTATCATCTCTCAAACCACAACTGTAATAGTTAGAAAGCTGAGAAAGGGGAGGACTGGGACCTTTTGGCCTGGGGGGAAAATATAACCAAGTGACCCTTTCACGTTAGATTACAACATTTTTGACCAGGCCCACTTTGCTAAGGTCACACACTTGGTTTAAGATGAGCCCATTTTTAAGACCACCATTCCAATTTTACATTTTCAAGTGTATGATGTGGTTAAAGGACAATTATAGTCCTAAAATCTTTCCCCTCCCCCTTCCAAGAACTTGGGGTGAGGACCCAAATCCCTAAGTCTAAGTCACTAAGTAATGAACTGGAGGGCTGATTAACACCAGCTAATGAACTGAAGGGCTTACAACACTGGTAATGAGGGCTGACTTATTGACACTGGTTAACAATCTAAAGGGCTGGTTAATGACATTGAGGCTGACATTGAGGGCTGACAATACTAATGAACTGATGGGCTGATGACACTGGCTAATGAACTGATAGGCTGATGACACTGGCTAATGAACTTGAGGGCTGACAACACTGGCCTATCAACTGAAGGACTGACTAACACTGGCTAATGAACTGGAAGGCTGACTCACACTGGATAATAAACTGAAGGGCTGACTGACACTGCTAATGAACAGGAGGGCTGACTGGTAAACTATCTGAAGGAGGAGAAGAAGTTGTGTGCTGTGCCTTTCAAGCACATAATTTACTAATAGCTTCTGGGGAAGCGTAAATTTTTCATTGTAGTCCAGCCCGGGGGGGGGGGGTGTGGGCATTTGCCCCTAAGCCTACTGGGCCAGTCCTCCCCTTAGCTGAAAACTGTAAAACTCATTTGAAATGCTGCCCAATGTTATATAACCCCTCTTTCTGCTTCCTGGTTCTTCTAGTTAGCAGCTGTTAGCTGTAGCAGTTGACATCACAGCCAATGACTGAATGATATTCCCTTAGTTGCCTCCACTGAGCATGTGTAAGCCAGTAAAAGAGCTTGGAAACATGGCAGAAACCTTTTTTAGAGGCATAGGGAATGGAAAGAAGCAAAAGTTTGCTGCTTAACATGTTACTCTACATCTACCAGCATTCTTACTATTGTGGTTTGGGGCAGTGATTTACATATGTATAATTTTTAATTTGAAGGTTGAACATATCTCTTTAAAGTTTATGTCCACCATTTTTTTTAGTGGTGTTATTCAGTTAAACTGAAGAACAGGAGGTAAATGCGCTATGTCTTACCTCCCGTTCTTCAGTAAATCTACAGGAGAGGAGGAGACACTTACATGTGAACGGTCCAGCGTCGGCTTCTCTTGCATGCAGTGACAATCTTTGATAGTCAATATCAGGTAGTGTGTCAGCTTCTTAGTTAGAAGTTCTTTGATTTGTTCCGTAAAGAGACACCATCTTTATATATCCTTACAATGGCAGTGACAGTGACAGTGATGAAAAGCCTTGTATATTGTGTTCTGTAGCATCTTTCAGTCATTGTGAAAAGTATTTATGGGTAGACTCCACATCCATTTGTGAATATTTCTTTTTTTTTTTTATTAATGGGCAATTATAGTATGATTTTTTTTTTAAATGCCGTCTAATGTATCCTATAAGTCATCCCAACCACCAGGGTAACTTTAGTTTCGTTAAATTCATCATAGTCCCCGAGTAAGCCTTTGAATATGCTGTGATTTGTAGGAGCTGCTACACCTCATCTGTCACTCAAAGGCACACACCCAAACAATCCAAAGCTCCCATGCAGTACTGTCACACACTCTCTCACCCACGCTATCACACATCAAATGCTGTAGTGCTAAACACAATAAATAAACCATTAACCCAGCAATATGAGCAAAACACACTATAAAAAAGTCCCTCCCCCCAAAAATTTTTTTATATACATACAAAACCAGTGACTCCAATGGACCTCACCAAGTAAACAGTAATACAGTATATATAATAAAACAATATATATAATAATACAGTATATATAGTAATACACTAATAAAGTATATATAATAATACTGTAATACAGACTATATACCAAACAAGACATACAGCGCAATCTATGAAATATATAGACTAAAGCAAATGAAATGTATCAGGACAACAAGCAGTTTCATTGTATTCTTGAAGGTCTCTCACTACAGCTGCTGCTACACTGCCTCTCTCTTTAGTGATTATGATCTCAGCTAAGCAGGGGAAGGGATAAGAACTTTAGGTACAACAATAAATAATAATTAGCAAACTTAGAGAACAGGCAGTGTTCAGTAACTTACTTGTAAAGAATCTCAGTACCACTGGTCCTCCCCCTCTCCCCCTCCCTTCAGCACATTGCAACTTTCTCCCACACTTTGCTTGCTTGCAGTCTAGCTCTGGAAGGGAGGAGTCAACAGGATGTCAGCACTTCATTTAAAGTCCTTTCAACTGAGCATGCCTGGACTTTTCATACAGCCCTTTACTGCTTGAGGGGGGACTAGACTAAGAGGCGAGGGGGACTACACAGCTTGGTACAAACGTCTACCAGTGTGAAGAAACGAAGCCACACAGCAAGATGAAAGTAATGCAGCGTATACTAAGTGATCTGTACATTGTATATAGACAAAGTTTTTTATCACTATAGTTGCCCTTTAAAAAATAAATAATAATAATCATTTTGTCCTGAATTTTTTCATGGCATGTTTTTTTTTTACCAAATCCAGAGGATTTTCTCCCTGACCCTCCACATCATGAATGTCAAACCTGCGGCCCTCCAGATGTTTGCAAACCACAACTCCCAGCATTGTCTGGCTGCATCTACATCTGACAGTCATTTCAGTATAAATATAGCTATTGAACACATTTATCCACAGACTAATAAACATACTCTTAGGCAGAGTAAAGAGCACACAATGAACTTGGCCTTCCAACTATTCAAGCACTAAAATCCAGGTTTGAAATTCAGTCCACATGTCATCATGTCAATATTTTCAAACTGCAGCAGAGAGCAGTCTTGCTTTTACAATGCCTTCAGGGAAAATGTTCGTAGCGGAGTGAATTGCTTTAAAGTACCTACTCATATCTTTTTACTAGTCAAGTTTGCTTTTATATATCTTGTTATTGCACTGTAAACTACTCTACAGAACAAACAATATGCTTTGAACCACAAACAAAATAAGCTCACCTTTCTGTACTGAAAGGTGTTGAAACCGTGTGTCAGTAAGAAAAATGACAAACCTTGAAATTTCAAACATTCCAAGTCATTCCAAGACCTCACCTGGATACTACTAGACTATTGCTACCCCTGTTTTAGACATCCTTTAATAACCACATGTACAGTAAATCCAATTGTTTGTATGTATGTATTTTTATTAATACACAGTGCTCTATATTATAAAATACAGACAGGGTTATTCAGTAAAAGTTCTTATCGTTAAAAATGGTGCTAATTTTACCCCAACCAATCAATGTTTCAAATGTTAAATTGATTGGTTGGGGCAAATTAGCACCATTTTTAACAATTAGAACTTTTATTGAATCTCCCTGAGAGTATACATGGGGGTAAGTGCAAGCAATTATACAGATAAATAAAATTACATAAAGTTTCATACATAGGTAAAGAGAACAAATATTTGAATTATAAATAAATTGATATAACTGTGTCGTGCCTTGACACATTAGGAATAAGATCCCTGCCCAGAAGAGTTTACAATCTAAGTGACTATAATAAGTGGGGGGAAAAACTTACCCATCCACTATTTGACTATTTGTGCATAAATAAAGCAAAAAAAAATGTTTTTTTTTTAAATGTAAAGTACTGGCTTTTTGTATGGTGGACCCTTAACAGTTTCAGCTATTAGCTTGTCCTTTGACTCTGCCCTTGGGGGGATTGAGTTGCTCAGTAAATGAGAATGTTTGACCCATCCATCAGCCAATGAATTAAAAATTACCGTTAGGAATATTCCAAGGAAGTGGATATGTGTCAGCTTACTACTGACCATAGCAGTGCATAACATAAGAAACTGATATGAAAACCAAAGATTTTTAATATGTACGTTACTGAACTTACTGAACTTCAAGATTTTTCCTTTTTTTCTCTTTATTTTTCTGTACTTAAACTGGAATTGTCTGTATTTCACTCTTCACATCTTAAAACTTTTAAAATTCTAAGTGGTAGGAAGTGTCATTGCAGTAGCTGGTCATGGACAGTGGCACAATATTTTATTACTATTTATCAATGTTCCAGAAAAAAAGCTAAATCCATGTTCCAGCTCTATCTAGGGATGGAAGGACCTTTCAGTACATCATCACATCAAACTTCAGTCTCAAAAATGCAGCTATTAAAATGTAATATTAAAATGCCCTTGGCATTAGTAGAACAGCATTTTGGCATGAACTGGGTCTTCAGTTCTGATTCCTAGTTTAATTATCTGGCTGAACTGAACTCAGCTGAAAAACTTTTCATTAAAAAGCCCAGTTTGGTATTTGCAGAGTTTACTGCGGAATCACTTTACACTTTACAGACAATTTGTTACGTTTTCATTAGAGATGGCTGAACTTACTGAAGTTTGGTTTGTTTCCATACTTCTGAACTCCAGTAAGAGTTTGGAAAAGAACCCATTAAAGTCAATGGGGAGATAATAGTTCAAAAAGTTTGGATGAATGACAGATAACATAGCAACGGTAACTTACTGTAAATGGCTGTGGCACCTGGGAAATGGTCTAGGGAACATGAAAGTATCACCAACAATTGTTTAAACACTTCTTACTTCATGATTTGGCTGTTTCTGACTTTTTGGTTCGGAAACAGCAGGAGGCGCATCTTTGAAACAAAGCTAAAAAAAAGATGACATTTAACAGTCAATTCATATTTCATAATAATTCGGGGGAAGGATTTATGTCATATTTTCCCAAATAATGTCAGCTGATGCAGGAATGAAGGCGCAGCTATACATATATTTTATAGGTTTGTATCACATGGGGAAAATTAAGATATTTTGCTCATACAAACTCGTAAATATATCATGTTTGGTAATAATAGCCAATCCCAAACTGTTAATATTTTGGATGTGGCATGTAGTACACCTATAGAGGGAAATGGATAACAACATTTTCCTCCAAAAAGCAGGATACACCTCCCAGGGAGGGAACAAACAAAACCTCTAGGGACCAAACCACTCCCCAATCCAGTATGGGGCATAAATTAGGGAAACACACCCCAGGAGTTCACCATTTTACCATCAACAAGGATACTTCATTAGCCAATTGGATAGACCGTATATTGGCTTCCATTTTGGACTATCATTTTGGATTTTGTAAATTTTTCAGGTTTTCGGGGACTTTGAAGACTGACTTTTTCAGATGCCATTTACTCTAACTATTCTCTTTTTTATCCCGTTTATTCTTAACTGTGTGCTACCTTTAATATACAATTATTAAAGGGGAACTGTGGTCTCCATACAAGTTTCATTTACAATTTTAAATGAAAGGCCAGTTTCCTACCTTTAAAATGAGACATCAACCACCTGTCTACATGATCCACAGCCCAGCCCAAGATATACAGAAATTACTGACCAGAAAATGAATGGGTGGGAGGCTGACATGTGACATTCCTATGGCTGCTCCTCCACCTCGCCGCCTGCGAGCACAGCCTCAAACTTCAGTGTGTGAGGGAGACAGGAAGTCCCTCCCTCTCCCTGCTGTGTGAATATCCCCATAGAGGAGGTAAGGGAATCGATAGCCCTACTTTCCCACTATGTGAAAACAGTTCTCACTGTGCCTGAAAAGGCTGTTTTCATAGTTTTCTTTAGGGGGGGTCTGAGTGGCCCATGGCACCCATGAGTGGGTGGGGCCATGGCACCCCTGATTGGGCAGGGCAATGGTACCTGCGGGTGGGCAGGGCTAAGGCACCCATGAGTGGGAAGGGCTAAGGTACCAGCGAGTGAGTGGGGCCACATGGGGCTGTAAGGGAAGGGACCAAGGGGGTACTGCAAATGGAGGGGCCATGGGGTCCATGAGTTGGAAGGACCAGGTGTGGTGATAGGTGTGAATAATCTTTTACTTACAGGATCTTTAGAAGTTAGAGGTGTTTAGAATCCCTTAGATATATTTAGCAGGTCATTCTGCTGTCTCAGAATGTGTTGGCAGTTTACAGTATAACTATTAAGATATATTGTATTGTGTGCTGTATTTATGTTCACTACCATTCCTTGCAAAGCGGATAGACAGACTGTAGTGGTGGGTTATGACAGTGAGTATAGTTGTCCTTTAATGTTAAAGTAAGAATAATAATCCTATATTATAATAATAATCCATTATAATAACAATGTCATATATCTATTTAGAAAAACACCAACAGATAATTGCATGTTCAACTGGTTGGCTGTGGTAGGGATAACAGTCCAATAGTAGAGATGGCCGAAATTCATAAAGTTTGGTCCATTTTCGAACTTTCAAACTTTTTCCAAGGTTCGAAAGTTCGAAAATGGACCGAAATTATGAAGTCCATTTATGAAATGGAACCCATTGAAGTCAATGGGGAGTGATGGTTCGAAAAGTTTGGATGTTTTACAAAGAAACTAACAATAGTAACTTACTGTAAATGGCTGTGGCACCTGGGAAATGGTCTGGGAAACATGTCACCATCACCAAA
The DNA here is from genome assembly GCA_019447015.1 of Hymenochirus boettgeri. Classification (NCBI taxonomy): domain Eukaryota; kingdom Metazoa; phylum Chordata; class Amphibia; order Anura; family Pipidae; genus Hymenochirus; species Hymenochirus boettgeri. Next base: position 171,921,871 of record CM033476.1, read on the forward strand.
ACCTGTTTATACACTTCTTACTTTATGATCGGGCAATTGTCGTGTTTGCGCAAGCTACATTTCAAGGGTTATGGAAAATTCAAGGGTTACCAAATGATTCTTTTGAGTGTTAATGAAAATAGAACCATTCATTCAAGGGTTATCGAAAACGAACGATAAATTTGAGGGTTACCGAAAGTCGAAGATTACATTTGAGGGTTAGCGATTGATAAATTCTAGGATTAGCAAAACGATCAATACATTTGAGGGTTACTGAAAACGAATGATACTTTCAAGGGCTACTGAAAATTGAAGGCTACATGCAAATGTTAGCAAACGATACATTCTAGGGTTAGCGAAAACTATCCATACATTCGAGGGCTACCGAAAACGAATGACACTTTTGAGGATTACCGAACGATACATTCTAGGGTTAGCGAATAGCTCGTGAATTCGATAATTATTGATTTTTTGATAATTATCGAAAATACAGCTGCGAGTTTGATAAAACAAACTATTTTGAGCCCGAATTAGTTAGAATAGTTCGAGTTCGTCCGAACTCATAAAGTTTTTCTCTATCCAATAAGTTTTTCTATTTAAAGTCTACATACAAAGTCGCTTCCAGTTTCCATCACATGCTCTCGTGCTAAAAAGACTTCAATGATATTTCTGATGTTTAACACCCCCTAAAATCTTGCAACAGGAATATTTTGTACTGCATTACAGTCAGTACAGTGTATGGGATATTTCACTTGAATTCTGCCTAATGTGTGTTAATAGTGAACTATTCCTTTAAAGTAGTGATTGAAGACTGGGAGGTGAAGGAGCTATTCCTTACCTTCCGTTCTTCAATCACTTCCGTTCTTCAATCACTTGACCACTTTTTGTGTTAAAAATTCTATCCACTGGGTTACTTAGTGTCTGCATTGTGACATGTAAATAATAGAGATGGCCGAAACTGTCAAGTTTCGTTCCGTTTTCAGATTTAGGAATCTTGGGAAAATCCTGAAGATTCGAAAAACCGGAAAAGGAATATACTTTCAGGACTTCGGAGACCATTTTTGAAGATTATCGAACATTTGAGGGTATTTTTGAAAATAACCTCAAATGTTCGATAATCCTCGAATATACAATTGGAAACTAATTTCGAATTTCTGCGCGTATTTTTGAGGATTATCAAACGTTCAAGGCTATTTTCGATAATCCTAAAACATTTGGTAATTATAGAAGATAGGCTCTGAAGTCCCGAAATCCAAATGATCAGTCTGGTTTTGGACAGAACATTTGGATTTTAGAAGCAAGGGGTTCCGTGTCGGATCCGGGTCCGAGACGGACCTGGATCCCATCTCTAGAAAATAACATGTTCAGATTCTACTCAAATTTTTGTTAATATTAATTTAAAAACAATGCCTATGTTTTATTTATCTTTATGTATTAAAAATAGGAAAACAGACCACAGAGGACCCAAGCAACCCAGAATTATGCTGAGGTCTTTTACAATTTTAAAGGGTATCTTTACACTAAATAATCGAATTTTCATAAATAGTACATTTAGATACAGCAATATTCCACTCCTCCAAAACTTTTTTCAGATTTTAAATCTGAGCAGTAGATTCTGAGAAATCACAATTTTTATCACAGCACTTACAGGGAAAGACATGTCACTCCAGAAGCAGAAATTATAATATGTGACCCATGCTGGACCTCTTTGCCTGCCTGCCAGAACAGTTTCTGCAACATTTAAGAGAATCAGCAGAGAAAAGACAGCAGGGGGGAGGGGAAGATGTATAAGCAGAACAGTGTCCATGGTGAGGCTGTGCAAAACACATAAGTGTCGCAGACACTACAAGAAGGCAGTGAGTAAGGGAGGCTGGGGGGAATTAGGAGTACTCACGAAACATTAATAATTTAATGACAAAGCAAGCACAGATAAATATGTGAGTACCATCATTTTACTTCTCTCAAATTGTAGTTTCAGAAAATGTAAAGTTGTTTCAGTGAGTATAGTGACCCTTTAAAGCAAAATTTATTAAACATCCTCAAAAGGTGCCCATCAGGATAACCCCACCTGTTTCCTAACACATCAGACTTGGTTAGCCTGAGGTGCAAATTTTGAATATGTTTAATAAAGTTTACTTTTAAAAAGTCCTCAGCATGATTTTTTGTTGTACAGCTCCTCCTGAATTCTTTGGTTTCTCTAATTTAATATTTTGTATAGGTATAAAAAAAAATGTGCTGGAGTTTTTACCTGAACCTGTTTTTTTGTCAGAACTCCAAGTTCCACATTTGAAATGACATTGACCAAAACTACAGACGAATTTTAGAACTACTGAAATACGTTTTTCCATCGAAATTTCATTGTTTTATAAGCTGAAGTTTTGCACTGAAACTATGTCCCAATCCATGGACCTGTCAGTGAAAAATTGATATATTATTTATAAAGGGGAACTAATGCTAAAATGTAATTGAGCCTAAATGGATTCTATAATTGATAACTTTGATAGCTTTTAATTCTGTGGGTTTATGGTATTACCTGATTTCTCGCTCCCTCCTTTCTACTGAGTAAAATAGCTTTTGAACTATTTATTCTTGATTGCAGAGAAGTGCTTGACAACTCTGGCAGAGGTAGATAGGCGGACATTTCACTAAAACATGTTTAACTTTGTCTGTAAAAGCCATAAACCTGCAGGATTAATCTGTTGGTTTTAAAGATAAAAGATACAACAATCTGTTTGTTAGTTTGCTAATTTATGATTTATGCAGGCTCATTTATATTTTAGCTTTAATTCTCTAGTAAATGCTCTGTATATCCAGCTGTACATCCAGCCTGATGAAGGGGGCTTAGGACTCCCGAAAGTTTGCTTAATTTCTTAATTTAGTTAGCCAATAAAAGGTATCACAGCTCTACTTCTCTTCTTTTACTTATGGCTAATACGGTACAAACCTCAACTATTGCTCTGTATATTGAGGGATTTTCCATGTAGTTTCCTCTTTAACATTTATCTTCTCCGAGTCACTAAACTTCCTCCTCACAAATTACTTTACTAAACAAAGCTGAGAAAAATACTAAAATAATTTAAGGCACAAATTAAATTTTAAAAAAGCAAATATTTCTTATGTTGCATAGAACTGTTAAAAGAAGTAGTGTAGCAATGGATCTCTATGTCCCTAAAATCTGTTTCTACAATTATCCAATATAAACAATCTTTCCTCGGAGAGTATAAATAAATGGCAATTAAATGTAAAAAAAAGTGTTAAGAAGCCAAGAGTTGTTTGCTAGCCAAGTTTAGTGTGGGTCTGTAGTTTGTCAAGTGATATGTCAACAAAGCTCTGCTATTTAAATTTAGTAGAGCGGTGCATGAGAAAATATACAGCCTATGCAATATATGTTCGGCAATATAACAGATACAAAAGAATGACTGCATTATGTTGATGGAAGTGTATTTTTGCCTCATAGTTTTTGAATAAAAAAATTAACTTTAAAGGATAAGTGCACTGTAAAATCAAGTTATGTTCATTTGGAAGCTGCAGCTTTAAAAATACCGTTGCCAAATTTTTTTTTTACCTATGTCCCTCCAGAGCCTAGCTTTGCGCCTTGAAAGTTGCGGACATCTTGTTACTGGTTTGCTGAATGTTAAGCTCCACCCCTCTGAGATTTCCTCTGCTTTCTCCTGCTTGAGCCTCAAACGATAATGCCTGTGAGTTCCACATGCACAGAACTCACAGGCATTACTGTTTGAGGCTCAAGCAGGAGAGTGCATGGAACTCACAGGCATTACTGTTTGAGTCAAGCAGGAGAGTGCATGGAACTCACAGGCATTACTGTTTGAGGCTCAAGCAGGACAGTGCACAGAACTCAAAGGCATTACTGTTTGAGGCTCAAGCAGGAGAAAGCATAGGAAATCTCAGAGGGGCGGGGCTTAACATTCAGCAAACCAGTAACAAGATGCCAGCAACTTTCAAGGCACAAAGCTTGGCTTGGAGGGGCATGGGGGAAAAATATGGCAACAATATTTTTAAAGCTGCAGCTTCCAAATAAACACAACCTGATTTTACAGTGGATTTATCCTTTAAATTCTAATTGAATTAATATAATTAGGACCAATTAATCGAATACCATATAAACCACAATTATGTATTCCACAAGTATTTCTTGCAGTTGGGATACGTGGTCAAGCAACAGACTGCTGTGAGTGACACACTTAATACAGTAGATTATCTTGGGCAGAAATCACTAGATATGGGTGTAATGTGAGATGGAAATAGTGTTGTAATTACTGTTGTTTTTTTAAATAGATTTTTAAAATGTATCTTTCTATCCAGCCATCAATTGCTTCTTTTAATTATTCCACATTTACCCTCTTAGGGCTAGGCCACACTGCTGCGTTTTTTTTGCGCTTGCGATTGCGCTTGCGTTTTTAAAAAATAATTGAAAACGCGGCAACGCAAAAAAACGCACGTTTTTCGGTGCGATTGCGATTGTGTTTTGCATTCTGCATTTTTAATCGCAATCGCATGCGATTTCCTATACTTATTGAAGAAATCGCAAGCGCAAACGCAACAAAATCGCACATGAAATTGCATGCGATTGCGATTGCATTTGCATTTGCGTTTCAGTGTGGCCTAGCCCTTACTCTGTTAAGCTGGTTACACACATGAAAGGTTTCTGTCTGTCATTTTCTAAAGATCTCTCTACACACAGTCCTGTGCGTTCTCCCTATGTAAAGCACGGGAACACTTGCGACTGCAAATTCCCTTAAGCCCTATATGTTAGCCTAAGTAAAGCAAATCGACCGTGGTCAAGGGAAATTTTGGGGCATTTCCGATCGACCACAAGGCAGACCTGGAACATTCAAAAATCATTGCAAACACTAACAATTAAAGGGACGATACCACTTGATCCGAAAGTGTTGTCCCTTTATCGTTAGCGTGTGTACCCACCTTATTGCTTTAGTGCAACATAACACTGCAGAGAGTCTTATAGATTTTAAGTACCTAAAATGTATAGGCATATTTTACCTTTTTTAAATATTAAAACAACAGCTGAGGTTTCAAAAACACATCCTGTCTCCCATAAAATGTAAACCTTGTTATGTACAATTACAATTTAACTTCAGGCAAAAAATATCTACTGATTCCATTCTTGCAATAGAGATGGGTTTGTATTATGTCTGACTCAGAAGCACAAAGTACTTAGAAAGCTTGTTTTTTCAGTCGATCTAGTAAGCTAATAAAGAATGCAAAAACATTGTATCTTTCCAGGATGCCGTGTTTCCATTTTGGCAATCCATTAATCAATTCTGCTTATAATATATTAATATTTGTAACATGAGTGAGTTTTTTCACATGATTAAAAAGCACCAAGAATTATCTTCAAATACCTTCTTTTGATATGTAAATTGTTTGTGGCTATGGGCTATTGTTAGTTTATTACTTTATTTGGAAATGTGAAACATTTCATAATTTATCTACAAGTAACCTAATTACTATTGAATATAGTGCGGGAAAATGTGATGTCTCTAGTCAGCAAGTTTCTTGTCACTAACGGTGGCCTTACACATTAGCGATTTTAGGTAAATCCTCATTGTTGAACAACAGGATTTACCTAATATAGGTAGTGTGTAGGGCCGAAACCCCTATAATGCCACCAAACGTCCGTAGTCGGCATTACGGCCGGTCAGGTAGACGGAACATTTCTGTCTGTTGGTATTGGCTCCATTTACTGTAAGTAAAGAGAGACAATACTATCAGCCTGTGTATGGCCTTAGTATGGCCACATTATTGACCAATTCCCATACCACATATAGGCAGTTGGTCGGGTCAATGCGTGCGGTTCCAATCACATTGTACCTACAGATACCAACATGATATCAAATGTGATGTCAAATTCAACTGTTTAGTAACAAATCCAGTCAAAATCTGACTCAAAAATATTCAATATTCAGTTGCATGGATAACAAAAAACCTTCATAGACATATCACATCCAAGGTTTGTTAAGCTGCTATGGAATCTGAAAGTCAATGTGTAATATCATCTGCCTGCAATGTTGATGATTTATGCATTTCTGCCTAGAATAGTCAGTAGTTGGGACATCTGAAAAATGTTATCCATAAAATGAGTCTGATCTTAGGTCTGATCAGAGCTTTCTCTTTTAACTATAAACTTCGTTGTATATTGAACATTTCCAGCAGAAAGTAGTCAACATGTTGTCACCCTAATGTTTTGGTTTGAATGAAATTTTCCATTATAAAAAAAGATAGATAAAAAAATGGGGAAAATTGTTATGGGCCTTTGCTACATTCCTTTGCAATTCCTTTTCTCGCATAGTGTTGTAGCTGTTAACTTAATTCCTTAAATATTTGAATAAAATATTTAGAAACTCTGGTTCACTACAGTGCCTTATATGGAATTTTGCATAAACATCAGAAACTAAACAATGTGACAAATATGCAAGAACAGGATGTTACGAAGGGTTAAAGTACATTATCCACACCCAAAACTTAAATTTGACTCACTGTGTAGTGTTCAAAATTCCTTACCTTTCTCTTCTGCTCCTAATGGTTTTCCTGCAGTGCCTGTTCAAAGTCCAAAGAAGTGAAGAGAAGAAGTTGTCTATGTGTAATCCTGTATCTGCCCCCTCCCTGTCCTCCTGGAGGACTCTGGCATGTGCAGGGGAGCCTTCCACCCTGCCTCCCACTCTCTGGATCCCTTGGGGCTGCCTTAATCTTTAAAAAAAAACAACTTTTTTTTGTAGTGTAGGGACCCCCCTTCCAGACCCAAATGCCTTGGTTTTAAAAAGTGTAAAGAAATAAACTTACCCGACCTCGTTCCCTCGGCTCTCTAAATAGCCTTCAGCCGCATCTGTGATTACCCACAGAAAATAAATAAATAAAAGAGGAGATAATGGGCAACTTTGCCTGGTTTCTTTTTGCATTTGAAAAGAGGGGGATCTGATATTGTTGTAATTCAAAGTTTTGTTTGTATTTGTGTAGTTGTGTTGCATAAAGTGTGTAAAGTTGTTGCTGAAGTGTCACACGTTTAGTATCTTATATAGTAGGTCCCAAGAAATTCTGCCAATGGTAAACACAGCTATCAGCTGTGGCATGATACACTATTAAGTTAGAATTTTGTAATCTTGGTTGAGTAGAGAGATGGGTCTGTAGGTCTTTATTAGATTTTAGCAGTAGAATGGTTTGTGAGTCATTAAATGAATCCACATATGTACCTTGGGTAAAGATCGTATAGTAAAAGTTGTTAATAACTGGTAATAGGTGTGGAGAATTTTTTTTATAATACATCAGGGCTTGAATTTTCAATAGGAGGTGCAGTGAAATATTTTCTTTAAAAAGTCATTCAGCTACATAGTTACATAGCTAAGGGAATTTTTTAATAAACTTCTACTGCATCTCCCATTGAAAATTGCGGGCCTATAAGGAATGGGCTGCCCTTATTCAATGTATAAGATAGATGGCTGGCAGTGAAACAGAGTTCCAGTGAAGAGGTTAGTAGAAACATAGCTCTCTTCTTAACTGCCATTTGCTCTATAACTGTTTCACCGCTAGCTGTCCAGTACATTGCATAGGAGAATTCTAGTGATTCATAGGAAAGGGCTTCTCCTGTTCAATGTACTGGATGCTTAGCAGAGAACAGCAGATCTTTTATAATCACACACACACACACACACACACAAAACATTCATACCCTTAAGAAACGATACATCCCTTACTTTAATATTAGGATATTAAGTCACAAGGAGTTCCCTGATTATATAAAAGCACGAGGCTGCATCAAAATAAGAGGTGCCACATGGATTACTGATTATAAGTGAAAGTACTCTGCCTTCTAAAGCAGTGTTGTACTCAAGTTTTTGTTGCCCTTTAATCACAATTCTTTTTGAGCTATAAAATGAAAGATAAACACTTAACGGATCACGTATTGTTAGTCATTTCATATAATGTTGGACTACGGGGCAAGCACAGGATTTTTAAGGGACGGATTCCTGAAAGGGTTATCATTGACAGTGGTAGTACACACTGTGTAGTACACCACCATTTTAGCCATGCCCTCTCTTAAAGACCACTCCCATGTTGAAATATGCCTTAAAGGAGAAAAGACATATAATTAAACAGGGTGTCAATTAGCTTGTGAAGGTTCTCATTCATCCAGGTCATGGTATATCTGTTGTATTCAATTAGATCAACTGGACGTGAAGTTTAGTTCTTAAAACATTTCGCTAGTCATCCGACTGGCTTTCTCAATTCAGAATGACTTGTACAAGAATCTGTGGCAAATATGTACCCTGGAAAATCCCAATTAGCATATCACAGCCAGGTGTTAATGGCATGATTGGATAGTGGCTAAGAGGTGTTATAGGAATGCCCAGAGTAAGGTGTCAAAACAGCATTGTACATGGCAGACAGTTGGTGTCGAACCCCCCCACCTCTATTTAGGCTTGGTTTCTTTATTTTCACATAAATTGCCTCCTTAACACCTCTCTTGAACCAGTCACGTTCCTTTGCAAATATGTTAACATTACAATCTTCAAAGGTATGTCCTTTATCCTTAAGATGCAGGTACATGGCTGAGTCCTGACCTGAGGAATTGGGTCTTCTGTGCTGGGCCATACGTTGATGCAGTTGCTGTTTGGTGTGGGGGCCTGTAAGGAAGGAGTGCCTCACCACGGCATGATCTGATATGAGGATATTATTGACATGTGTAGATTGGTTGATATAACTACGTTGCCAATGTGTAAGTGAGAGTGTTTAGCATGAGAGTAGAAGCTGAACTGTTTTGTCGTGGGGTGTGTCAGTGGATGCAAGGTCTAATTATGTAAATAATTCAAGGAGAGATTGTGTGGGTAGTTGTCTGGTTCATCTATTTCATGAGCTGTCAAGTGCTGGATCTATCTCACATTTTTATACATTTTAAACTTTATGTTTAATGATCTTTTGTTCGATTTTTCTAGTTTAGTTCTGAAAACCCTTTTTTTTGGTTTGTGCATATTTAACTTTTTATATATAATGCTTAGATAGCAGTAATAAATGTCCTTATATTACTTTTACTGAGATGAGTGAGTTGTGATGTCAGAACTAAATATTTATAATGTGATGTCATAGCTAACTCCATGTCAGAAATGTATTGTATTTTCTGTACATTAATTAAAGAATAAACCCCAATTTAAAGTTTTACTGTTGTAGAAGAGAAAAACTCTCTTATCTCAAAGAAATGATTAATGTTAAACAGCTAGATGCAATATCAGACGCAAATGGACGAAAATGAGTTTTTATTAATCACACAGGTGCCAATGCAGAAAAGTGCGAACAACATTTAAAAGCGGAGTTACCCTCCGCATTGCTTACCAGCCTTGTAATATGCAGTGATTACTGCATCGCGAAAACATAGAAGGAAGAGGAGCACAGAAGAGGAGGTTAATATTAGTTAGTATTACATCTCCCCCTAAAAGTTTATGGCTTTGATTTCATTTTTGAAGGCAGAAAAGTATTTTCCCCAGTTATACAGGTACTAGTCATATAAAAGTTTTTACAGTTTCTTCAAAACTGTTAGACTGCTATAGACTTTCCCTGTTTGACTTTCAGTAGAGAAGTTTAAGCCTGGAAGAGACTGCTATGTTTGGCTATGACTTTCCATCAACTGGCAGCATCTGGTCCCTTTTTTAGGAAGAAATCTTTAATAAGATCTATGTGTGTCATATTGCCTTCTCCCCTGTGGGCGTGCTGATCACATTACATCAAGCATTGCTAAACCTTAGGGAAAATCCTGTTGCCAGTTGCCACATGTCTTACAGGCAGTCGCATCAGGAAACAATGTTTACATCTAACATAAATCTGCCACTAAATAGTTTCCTAGCTGAAGCATAATAGAAGAACAACTCTTACTTCAGAAAATATTTAACTCATCCTACAAATAAATAAACATTAAAGGGACAAAAAAAGTTTAAATTACAGTCTAACTTGCAAAAATTTCATTTATGATGCATGAAGTTTTTGTTCTAAATATAATATTTGCTTTTTCGACAAGACAAATAAATATTCAATAAAATTTAGTAATGGAAGATCATTGTCACCATAAACCATATCAATTTACATTCAGGGGATTAAGGGATGAACTTAAGGTGTTCTGCTCCCTGCCATGCTTCTCCTTTTTACCTGTTTGTATTGTCAACATACTACTACCCAAAGCTGACTAAAGACATAAGTCTATCTGGTTCAACCTTTGATATGTTGTAGCTGATGCTGAATAAAGACATTCATCTGTATTTAACTCTACATGTGAGGCCCTGTTTTGTTAGTTTCTCAGATTCCCTAATGTCTGAAAAAGTGCCTCTGGATTAGAAAAAAGCTGATGTAATTCCAATATATATATATATATATATATATATATATATATATATTGTTGTATGGATCCAGCTGATCGTAATTGAAGTATAAGAAATTGAAAAGGTTAGATGTTAGGACCTTCCAGACTGGGTTTACCTTGACGTGGTGGGAAGGCTTTTCATTCATGTGATCACAGTAATGTATACTAAAACCCCTTTGTTTATAAAGTATGCCAGTGTGCAGAAAATCTGATATTGTATGGGGCCTAGGAATGTGCATTGATTATCTTTTCTATGTTTGTATAAATGTTTGACCAGATCAGTAGCACTTCCACTAAATGTAGTTGTAAATTAGCCTAATTGGAGTGCTTCCACAATTCTTGTATCGTGTATATATATATATATATTTCAAGGACCAATCTATCTATAAGTAGAAGTCAGAATGGGTTTATGAGGAACAGATCTTGTCAAACAAACTTGCTTTACTTTTATGAGAAGGTGAGTAGGAATTCAGACTCGGGCATAGCAGTTACTGTGGTATACTTGGATGCAGAGAGACATTCTTGGATGCAGAGCACATTTGTTAATGTGGACTTAATTTAAAGTGGAGTGCTACAGGGTTCTGTGTTGGGAACACTTTTATTTAATATGTTTATTCGTGATTTGAAAGTTGGTATTGTCAGCAATGTCCCCGTGTTTGTGGATAACACAAAACTTTGTTGACTTTGTCGATAAATATAAGGTGATGCATTTTGGGCTTAAAGGGCATGTCCACCCCTAAAACTAAAATTTGCCCGACTGCTGGCCCCACTGTGTATGGTTAAAAAATGGCCTACAGCTCCTGCTGAAAGCCACAAAAATTGAAGAGTAGGAGCTTTCTGTGTGTCATGCGGTGCCTGCTACTTCCTTGTCCTCTCTGAGGACTCTGGCATGTGCAGGGGAGCTCTCCCACCCTATGGATCCCTCCACACTGCATGGTTCTTTAGAAAAAAAACTTTTCTGTTGTGTAGGGGATCCCCCAACCTAAAAGCTAGGGTTTTAACTTTTAAAAAAGGACAGAAATAGACTTACCCAACCTCATTTCCTTGGCTCCCTCTACTAACCGGCAACCGCGCCTGTGATTGGCTGACTCTCAGTGCCAGGCGGCAACAGCTTGGGGATATGATCACTGTGTATAAATACATTAACGGGCCACACAATAAATTATCTGGGGCATTGTTCACTAATAGAACATGTTAGAAGACATGCGGACATCCATTAAGAATGGTAAAACTATGGAAGTGTTATCCATTGGACTTGGTGATGGCAGATACATTGGATAGTTTTTAAAAAAAAACAAAACTGGCTGATTTTCTAAAAATAAAGAATGTTTCATGTTACTGGTATTGATACAAAAAGTTGGAGTTGATCCAAGGATATTTCTGATTGGCACTTCGAAGGGCAAACCCCCCCCTTAAAGGACAACTACACCCTCATAAGAACATCTTTTAGAAAGAATGGCCTCTTTAAAATATTTTGATATATCATAATTTGTCCTATGAATTCATTACTGTATGCCTGCTATGCTTCTGGATGCCTCATGGAAACTGAGCAATTAAGAAACCTGTACTGAGCCTTTACTGAGCCTGGGCATGCTCAGAAGAGGCAGACAGGGGATTAAAATTCAGTCATTGGCTGTGATTTGAAATGTCAAATCCATGACAGTTGCTAACTGGAAGAACCAGGAAGCATAAACCTGGGGAAATAGGACATTGTGCAGGATTTCAGTTTAGACTTTTATATTTCAGATCAAAAATAAATGTGAGTATAGATGAGTAAGTTGTACTAGATGGACATACATTATCTCTTTATTCAACCTCAAATACTATACTATAGTATAATATTTACTAAACCAAGAAATACACCTGCTGTTTCTAAAAAGCTTTTTTTTAGGAGAAGAATTTCTAAAACTTTTACACTTTTTAGACCTGCATTGGATTAGTATAGCAGGTTTTCCACTTCCCCTGCCCACAGACTTTTTGTTGGGAGAGTAGAAGCTGTCCTATATTGAAGGCATAGATTCCCAATTAAACAGCTGGGGAGGCTTCTACCAAAGGGAAGCTAGACTCATCTTCCTAATACATATATACAGTATATAAAGACAGCATATATGACACATAGGTCTCTAAATGATTATGAAAACAGATTCAAATTGATGTATGGCTTGTACTCCTGAACTCTCAAAATCCTCTGCAAATTATTAGTAAAAAAAAAAAACAACACACTGAGAGGACTATTAAAAAATATATAATACATAAACATTTAGTATTATTTGCATATCTGCATAGATGATGATTGAGAGATACCACAATAATAAATCTTATTAAATTATATGGAAAGATGGTTTACCATATGATGGAATGTGAGAGGAGGATGGTTCTCTGCTCGTTTAATAGCGAACCTTAATAGTGGTTCGGTTAACTGTCCATCTAGCCATCTCACTTTACTATTGAGTGCGTATGATTATGACTAAATTAATTTAAAAGCAAAAACCTACCTTTCTATATAACAATTAGTGAATTCACTTTTAGTTTAGTTTTTTTATTTCCAATTTTAAATATATGGTAAATCTATTTGTATTACTGCTACTGCAGCCAGGGAATTCTCCAAACATCTGCAAATGCGCACCTACCATGAAGAAAACGGAAAGGTTTGCTTACAGCGCGCCCCTTTGGTCCACATGAAAGGTGGCCTGAAGTAACTGGCTCTACCTGCCTGCAATCACATCTCCTGGATCAGTAAGAATGTCACTGTGGACAGACTTATTTGTACCAGTCACTGTGGGCAAACTTGTATGTACTAGTCTCTGTGGTCAGAGACTCTGGGCAAACTTGTATGTATCAGTACAAGTCACTGGGCAAACTTGTATGTATCAGTCAATGTGGGAAAATTTGTATGAACCAGTCACAGCTGGAAAACTTGTACAAACCAGTCACTGTGGGAAATCTTGTATGCACCAATCACTGTGGGCAAACTTTGTATGTTGCAGTCACTGTGGGCAAACTTGTATGTACCGGTCACTGTGGGCAAACTTGTATGCACATGGGCATGAGGGCATCTAATATTTACCAGTCTGTGTGGGCTGGGCATGAGTCCATCTTAAATTTACCAGTCTATGTAGGCTGGGCATAAGGGCATCTTATATTTACCAGTATGGGCTTGGCATGAGGAATGTAATAAATGGCCGGACGGCCGGGTACTCACAGTACGCTTTTAGGAGGAGGCTGACAGTCCGGAAGGTGCAGGATACAGAGGCTGCTGGGAACTGAAGGTTGTATGCTGGAACAATGGTGCTGTTGGGTACTGTAGGCTGGACCAAAGGTGCTGCTGGGAACGGAAGGCAGAATTCTGGCAAGGTAAGTAACTGGATGCAGGCAAGGTGAGACACTGGAAACAGGCAAGGTAAGTATTGGATGCAGGCAAGGTAAGTATAAGGAGCAGGATCCAAGGCAGGTAAGTACAGGAGCCAGGGAGGTAGCAGAATGCTACAATCGGGCACCGGGTCCAGGAGGACACCGGCTTTTCAACTTTCGCGCCGCCCGGCGTGTCGGCGGCGTGACGTCATGACGTTGACGCCGCCCACCCGGAAGTGCAGTGCGGCGCGGGACCGTAGCGGCAGGTAAGTTCGTGACAAGGAAATCTTAAATCTACTAGTCTATGTGGGCTGTGCACAAGGGCACCATATATTTACCAGTATGGGCTGGCATGAGGGCATCTTATTTTTACCAGTCTCTTTGAGCTGAGCATAAGGGCATCTTATATTTACCAGTCTCTGTAGGCTGGGCATGTATATGTGGGCACATGTTATATTTACAAGTTTGTGTGGGCACATGTTATATTTACAAGTCAGTGTGACCATCTTATATTTACCAGTCTGTGTTGTCGGCACGTCTTTTTACCAGTCTATGTTGTGGGCACTTACCAGTTCACCAGCCAGTTTTAAGTCAGCCCTCTACTTTACCAGTCAGTGTTACTGTAAGTCAGTCCTCCACTTCACCAATCAGGGTTGTCAGTTCTCCAGTCCACCGGCCAGTGTTACTTCAGCCCTCCAGTTTACCAGCCAGACGATACGCTACATGTAGCTTTTTTGCAGCTAAATATCTTAATGCTTTAAACGGCATGTCCACCCCTTTTGATATATTTTGTTATACTGTAGGGCTTCCTCCCCCAGCCCCAACCACTTTATTCCTTTTTACAGAAACTCCCCGATCATTACTTACCTTCCCTCTTTCCTCTGGCGTACTGTCCCGGCCCTCTGCTTGGATGAAAAGGCAAGCAGGGGGCCGGACCGGCAGCCAATCACGGACGCAGCTGCCGGCAGTGGGGAATCCCGGAGGAGGTAAGGTAAGTAGAGTTCAGGGGAGTTTCTGTTAAAAGGAATATAGCGTATGGGGCTGGGGGAGGAAGCCCTACAGAGTATCAAAGTATCAAAGGGGATTTAAACTAGGGGGAGGGAGAGCAAAATGGGAGGGAGAGGGGGGGGGCTACAGGGGGAGGAGAGACAGGAGGCAGAGTCCTATATGGACTCTGCCACGCTCCTGGTGGCCAGTATTTGGCACTTTGGAGGAGCATAGCAGGGCAGACATTTGGAGATGGGATGTAAGGTAAGGATTTTATTACACTACAGAGTGGGGCCAGTAGTGGGTTAAATTATAGTTTTGGGGGTGGACATTCCCTTTAATAAAAAATACTATTCGGTTTTTGTATTATTAAAAGTTTAATTATAGCAAGTAAGCAAAACCTAATATTCAGATTCTGTTTAAAGCCGTTCATAAATAAATGTTCATAAATAAAAGGTTTTTAATGCTTTGGGTTATGCAAATTGTCATTTACATATCCTACTCTATAATAAGTGTATAAAAGCTCTTATCTTACATTGCAATAACTGGTTTCTTTTCACACTCTATTCACACTAATTTCATTCCTCACTTATGAGATAATGATCATTCATCTTGCTTCATGCTGCTGGCATTAAAAAGCATAGAAATTCAATAACACAAGGAGACTATTTAAGAAATTTAATGTTCTTAAGAGTTTAAAATGAGGAAAGTATTTATTCATGTAACTACCACCACAACAGGACATCCCACCCAGGGACACAGGGGCTTGTTCAGCCCAGTGATCAGTTGTTTTAAACAGTTGATCGGTACTCGAGAGGAAGTGGGGGTGGAATGGCAGTTAAATGAGGGGGACATAGGAAATCTGCCTCCTAGTTACATTGGTGAGGTCTATTAAAAATTATTTTATATTGATTAGTACTACAAATTCAATAGACTGAGGTTAAGGAAACACAGATTTGACAGAAGAAAAACATACTTGAGATGGTCTTGAGCCAAGTAGGGAACTAACTCTCAGATAACAATTCCAATGATGCCTCTACCATTGTCTTAAGAAAATTAATGTGATTCGTAACCTGTCAACTAATTCTAAGGCTACCTATACACAGGTTGATATGTTTATGACCCAGTACGTTATTTTAGGTTCACCACAACCACCATTTTTTGGACAAAAAAGGTAGTTTGTGGCGATAAATAGATTGGACATGTTGGTAAATTTTAGCCAATCATGTTGGTCTTCAATAGGCATTTGTGCTACGGCCTGCAAATTAGAAACACACATGGAAAGATTTGTTCTAATATTGAAATGAGGAATATGTAGTACCTTTGTTGGGATTAAGTCCATTTTTTTAATTTACCTATTGTTTAATTGGTTTTTAATGCAGATTTCCACATGTATTGTATTAAAGTCCAGCCTAAAAATGTCTTTTAAAATAATAATTACCCCCCAAAGCCTCACTTTCGCAAGGTTCATAGAATTCAAACATCCCCCAGAACTTACTTACCTGACCCGGACCCTCGCCAGCTATTCCACTCCCCCTGCTCTTGCTTCGAGCTTGTGGCAAGCAAAAACAGGAGCAGGGGACTTCTGCCCTGACAGCAGCTTCTCTTCCTGGTCACGGCTGTCAGGCCATTGGGCATGATGTTACGTCGCGCCCTAACTGACAGCCGCAACCAGGAAGTGGAGCGTCTGTCAGCACCAGCTGCAGAGTAGAAGCGGCGAGGGTCCGGGTCAGGTAAGTAAGTTCTGAGGTATCTTTCAATTCTTGGAACCTTGTGAAAGTGAGGTTTTGGGGGGTAATAATCATTTTAAAAGAAACTTATTTTTAAGCTGGACATTCCCTTTAATGTTGTAGGCTATAAAAGTCTTTTGGGCAGGGCCCTCCTTCCTACTGTACCACAGTAATGCAGTAACTTAACATACTGAATGCTGCTGGACCAGAACTTAAATTATTTGCACTTTGTATTACTTGCACTACCCTTGTATGTAATGTATGTTTTCCTTTTGTATATTAATGAAACTGTAAAGCAACACGGAGGATGTTGGTGCTATATAAATCCACAATAATAATAATTATAATAATAATAATAAAAGCCTGCTTGTGTAATTAAATAGCAGGAACCAAACCAATGTTAGACAATATACAGTCCTCTGCACTCTATACATGTATGGGTGCCTATGGCTCAGAAATCCAACCCTTGGTGGATCAAGTATTTCAGAAGCAAAAACAGTAGAGGGTCGCACTCCAAAAATAATTAGATTTATTAGTGACCACACATCACATCACAACGTTTCAGGGGGAAAAAACAGTGCCCCCATCCTCAAGTGAGGAAAAAACAGTGCCCCCTTCCTCATCACCTGAGGAAGGGGGCACTGTTCCCCCCCCCCCGAAATGTTGTGATATGTGTGGTCACTAATAAATCTAATTATTTTTGGAGTGCGACCCTCTACTGTTATTGCTACCAATTCAATGTTACCTTACTATGAACAACATTAAATATCTTACATTTGATTGGTTGCTGCAGAATAACGGTGCATTAAATGTTTTTCTGATTAACTTCTGTCTCAAGCTACTTTTCTATTTCTGTTCCCTGGTCATGTTCTGGTATTTTGATACCTGCTTATTTCCTAAACTACATCTTCTGCTTGGTATCCATCTAATTTCTTCACCACTGTTCCCTCTGAGATGCTTGTGCATACTAGTGCATACAATGTGTGCAAAAATGTCTGGCAGAATAGTGTCAATTATGTAGCGCACACACAATATTATTTTATATACCCGCAAAATATATATATCTGACTGAATAAAAAATATGGGGAAAATTGTAATGCACAACCGACTTTTCTACTGGTTGCATGCTGTCCTGCACTGCTCTTTGTCCTTTTTATTCCTTCACTCCATGCAGCATTCACATGATATTTCCTGAATATCCTGCCCTCCAGTTTTGACTTACCTCATCTCAATGGACTCTTCTACTCTGCAGGATAAATACCGGTATAATTATTATATGCCTTATCTGTAACAGTGTTTTCCTTATAAAGACATGCATAGAGATTGTTAGCCAGAAGGGTTTCCCATAATGATTTATTACACCCTGTCTATTAGCTTTGCAATTGATTCAATAAATGCCCTGAAAGATGTCTCTGGCCATCCCAACATGGTCTAATGTTGGTCAATAAAAAACAATGATAGAATTAGTAATTTATCAACCATTCTTCTTCTTTATGACATTGTGCACCTTTCTCTATATGTTAAATTTTATTTCTGTTCTTGTCTCTTTTTCACTGTTCATTAATATGCGTAGTTATGCAGATTTGAAATTACCATTTTCTAGAAATACGCAGAGACCGAGATTACAGAAATAGAACGAAAGGATAGACAGCATGTAAAGAAGATAATTACTCACACATGCAAAACATGCTATTAAAAATAAGCTAATACGCAAAAAACATTTTTTTCCCTTTAATTTAAGCCTGCAGACAAAACCCAATCATAGACGTGGTTTCCAAGAACAGGTTTTAGGTACACACAGTACCGATAATGCCCCGATACCGTTGGTATCGAGGCTTTATCGGTTCTGTGTGTACCTTACTTTTCTGAACAAGCCTGCCACGGTAGACCCCCTATAGAGGAGTCGGCCGTGGCAGAGGGAGCACAGAGTCCCGAATGTTCTCCTATATGCTGTGCATAGGGAGAAGTGCTCGGGTCTGTGTGTATGCAGATCTTTGAAAGATGACAGACCGGATCTTGCAGATCTTTCAGCTTTGTACCCAGCTTAATACTGACCTGACCTCTATTAAAAAAGAGCGGGCCATTGAAATCCTAACACATATTCTTATGGCACTGAATGGTTCAAAATTATTATTAATATAATTATTATTGATTTATATGGCGCCAACATCTTCCATGGCACTTTACAATTACATAGTCATACATTACATACAGGGTAATACATATTATACAAAGTCATCCATATTACATACACAGGTAATACATAATATAAATCAGAGTGATGAGTTTCTTACAGCAATACCGTAATACAATAGGAGAGAGGACCCTACCTAAAGAGCTTACAGTCTAGAGGAAATGGGGATGAGATATAAGGTTGCGGGAATCGGTAAGCTGTAAATATATTGGCAGTGGAGTGTGAAAGGGGGGTTGGATCATATTGGGTAGTAAGAGGGGTCGTGTCTAGGCCAGGTTATATGCTTGCTTGAAAAAGTGGGTTTTATGGTTACATTTGAAGGTATTAAGGAATGGTAAATGACGGACAGATGGAGGATGGGAGTTCCAGAGCAGAGGGGCAGCATGAGCAAAGTCCTGAATACGAGCATGAGAAGAGGTGACAAGAGTGGATGAGAGGAGGAGGTTGCACCTGGGACGATATCCGTGGATCAGCTCTGAGATATATGAAGGGGCTGTGTTGGATAATGCTTTATAGGATAGGGTAAGCAGCTTGAACTGAATCCTTTGCGTGATGGGCAGCCAGTGGAGGGACTGACAGAGAGGAGAGGCATTAGAGAAGCGAGAAGAGAATTGAATGAGCCGGGCAGCAGAGTTGAGAATGGATTGAGAGTTGAGAACGGTGCCAGGCGGTTGTTTCGTAAACCACACAGGAATGTGTTGCAGTAGTCTAGCCAGGATATGATTAGGGCATGGACTAGGATTTTTGTAGCTTCATTCGTGAGGAAGGGTCGAATGCGGGAGATGTTTTTGAGTTGGAGCCGACAGGAATTGCCAAGCAAATTGACATGCCGTTTGAAGGAAAGATCGGAATCTAGCATCTAGTATAGTTAATATTGATAGTAAGACTAGGGAGGGGAACAGATTGTGAGGGTGGGAAAAGGACAAGTTCAGTCTTGTCCATGTTGAGTTTGAGGAAGCGGGAGGACATAAAGGCAGAGATGGCACTAAGGCAGTCGGGGACCTGGGATGTCAGTGTAGGGTCATCTGGGGCAGAGATGTAAATTTGGGTATCATCTGCATACAGGTGATACAGGTGATACTGATATTATTGTTGTGGATTTAAATAGCACCAACATCTTCCATGGCACTTTACAATTACATGTACACATTACAATTTAAGCACATTTATTTGACATACACAACTTATCAGTATATCTCTTTGATTGTGGGGGAAACCGGAGTGCCCAGAGGAAACCCACGCAAGCATGGGGAGAACATACAAACTCCTTGCAGATGTGTCCAAGGGCAGATTCGAACTCAGGACTTAATGCTGCAAGGCATCAGTGCTAACCACTGAGCCACCGTGCTACCATTCTGCACTGCTAATTTTTATAAACATTTTAAAGTTTAATATAAACTTGGCTGTTAATGCAATCAATTGAGTAACTCATAGCTTCAGTCTACATGTAGATTAACACCAAAACACTAATATGGATTCAGCTCTCATCATTTGTCATGTGGTTCAACAGTAGTCAGCAGTGCCACATTCCTGTCTCATTCATTTAAATGAATATGCTCATTTCTGTGCTGCTTTTATTGCTACATGTTGCAGAATGATGAATTGGCACTGGTTGGGTATATCCTGCCAATATAGACTATTAAGCCTGTCACATCTATATTTCATTGCCTGATTCCTTACTCATGTCTACAGATCTAGGTCCTTCTTTAGGAACAGTCTTAGCTATTTACTTGTGACTTATTTTCAGACCCTTAGCAGCATCTGTGATGTTTAGACAGACCCACAGCAGCCTGATAGATGGACCAATTGCAAACCAGCACATTAAAATTGAGCTTAACAATCTAGCTGCTTCTATTTATTCATATAGGGGAGGGCAAGGGGGAAGGAGGGGGCAACCTTGGGTTCTTTGGCGAACTACCAGGTCCTGGTACAGTGCCCTCCTGTAGCCAAATGCTAATGAGAAAATGAGAATATTTGATTGATTCTGCCTAGAAAAACTTTGCCATTTCGAAAATCCATTGTATTACAGTAAGGAAACCCTGCATTTACACCTGTCTCTAACAATGTACACTGAACTTTAATACAAAAATTCATGTTTAATAATGTTTGTATGATAGTTGGGAAAAATGCCACCACCATCCAGACACCATCCATCCAGGCCCTGCATTTCCCCTGTATTTCAGGGATCGCAATAACATTGTTCATAGTGAAACGTAAAAATATGGGAGATGTTATATCTCCTCCCACGTTAACCTGATATAACGTCTGCATGCATTTAACTATTTTTTAGCGGTATTACATTTGCATAACTACGAAGGATTGCAATGCAGGAATTATTGTGTCTTGTGTAAAAACTACAGATACCAGTGGCTGATAAACCATCACTGTTCAGTTTTCCTAGATCATTTCTGTCCACCAACAATGGTCTCGGTCAGGGATATTACAAAATATTGCAGATTACTAACAGATTCCAATAGAATACGCTGTGTAGCCTGTGAAAAATTGGCTATTTGTGTCCATTATCCAGCTTTAGTCTGTGTTGTCCATTCTTTTCTTCTGTGATTATTTACCGTGGCCTAGTGGGATGTTTTGGATCACTAATTTGCTGTAGGGTGAACACAAATATATGAGGGTATTGGTGATGCAAAATGCCATGAGACAAAATATCTGAAGAATGCAATTTTAGAGGAAACTGGTATTTGGGTTATTGAGATGAACTTCTAGCTACTGTTATTTTAAAGGCCAATTATACCCTTAAAACAACCTTGGCTAGAAATAAAACGTATTAATAGTTGAGGTTGTTAGTGTCATTCTTAACTGCATACAAGGTCCTGTTCCAGAGAACTGATTAGTTAAACTGCAGTGCTATCATCTTTTCTACTCTTCGGTCCTCATCCATTGCAGATGGTCCCATTCACTTTAATGGGGTTTGTGACATCAGAACCCAGGGACTGTCAGTGATGGAGAAGGAGAGAAGAAGATCACACTCAAGTTTTTCTCCTGAACGGGACCTTGTTTGCAGCTATGAATAGCACTCTCAACCTCAGATAGAATTACATGTTAATAAAGGGTATAGTGTGTATACAGTAATCAATGTTCTATTTGACTCTGTGTTCTTAATCTGCAGCAAGCAATCAGATGTTTTCAAATATTTTCTAACTGTATTAGACCAGTAGAAAGCCATCATCTTATTGTCATTGGTTGCTGCTTGTGGAAAATACAGCTCAGGCAAATGTTTGCACCTTTTATTGAATAAGGCTAAAATATTGTTTTTTCTTAGTTAATGGTAACCAACATTTTTTAAAAACCCTGGCAGTGATTATTTAATAGACTTAAACAGCTTAAAGGGCATGTCCATCCCCAAAACTAAAATTGAACCTCATACTGGCCCCATTGGGTAGTAAAAATCCTTACCTAACATCTCTGCTCCAAATGGTTCTCCTGCAGTGCTTGTCCAAAATCCAGGAAATTGAAGAGTAGGAGCTGTCTTCCTCTATGAAAGGTTTCTGCCTCCTCCTTTTCCTCTGAGAGGACAGTGGCATGTACAGGGGAGCCCTTTCCCCCTCCCTCCATCCCTCTGTCTTTGCTGCCGGGTGCCCTACCTCTAAAGGCTCTTAAGAAATGGAAGGGCACCTTATACCACCCCAAACTGCTAAGTTCCTTTGTTTAAAAAAGCTGCAGAACTCTACTCACGGCCCTTAATTCCCCTGGCATTCTGTATTGTGGAAGCCATGTCTCTACGGTGCCCTACCATATGTTAAAAAAATATTTTGCAGGTGGACATGCCCTTTAAATAGAAATTAAAGCTGAAAAAATTACATGTTTTACATAGATAAATATAGATTCATAGAGATTGTACACTCTTCAGAACACACATGATTTCAATGGATAAACTAAGTTTGAAATGCTGTGAATTATCTTTAAATTTTCATGAGGAATGAAACACATTATAATTATACTAATATGTAACATGGTTTCCAAGGGACAGTTAGATTCAATAGATTTTGACTGAATAATATTTTGCATTTTAATTCTAGACATTTAATATAGATGGTTTGTTTATTCTGTATTGTGGGTTGAACATAAAAAAAAATCATATTCTTCTGAAAAACAACAGCAAGCAAACTATGTATATACTGTAGTATTAGATTCCAGAAGCTGCTTTTTTTCCTCATCAATTACCAACTGTTCTGGTAAATGTCATTCTTGTTGTAGAATTAAGCTTTACGGAATACATAACGATCTTTAAACATGTCTTTCTAAAACAATGGTGCTTAAGCACGAGAGATCAGCAATGTAATATATCACTACAATTACAGTTTTACATGTTGCCAAACCTGCCTTTGAATACATAAATCAAGTAAATCCAGAGATTCTTATACAAACTGTAGCATGTGTTTGTCTAAGGCATATAAAATCGTGCAGTAGACCTTTCTCTTTGCTATTTTCATAATACTTCAATACTGTCCTCCTATATAATAGGCTTCCAGCAATGTGCTCAACTCTACAGTACATCTGTCCCTTTTGTTTATAATCCGGGGCTTTGTCCTTGAGATAGATAGCGTGCAGTTCTGCAGACAAAATAATGGCTTCACTTTGAATCTAAGATTCAACACACGCAAATGATTTAAGAGAAAATTAAAGGGGAATTGAAGCCACAAGACAACATTGTTCCAATAGACAGAACACGTTTACGATGACATAGCAAACTCTTTCACATTTCCCTTTGCTGTAGCTGTTGGTTGATTTGTTTACTTAGCCTCTGGGTACTAGGGGTCAGCATCATAATTAATCTCTCTGGGTTTGCTTGAAGTCTAAGTGTACACTGAACACTTCTGAACATGCTCCTTACTGCACAGCAGATAAGGAGAATAAGTAAGCTGTGGTCTGTCCACCCCTAGACACTAACTGCCCATCGTGTTACAGCTCTGAGATCCTCCTTCTCTTAGAAACTGATTATTTTACAGCATCCTACCTTTTTTGTTACTAAGACAATGTTTTACACTATAAAATGTCTTTTCTATCCTCTTTCCTCGACATTTCTTTTCTTTTTAAATAAAAAGTAATCTTTACATATTGTTTCCTATCAAGCAGAAACAGACAATATCAAGTCTGGATTTAACCTTTAGCCCTGTGGATTCTGTCTTTGTAAATGAAGAATATTAGTCAACTAACTAATCAGAGCTAACATATGTTATAAACCTATTTATGCTTATTTTTTTTTTTACTGGGAACAAAATATAAGCATACTATTATTCCCTGTATTAAGCAGAGCTGGATTTCCTAGTGGGTGGGAGGGGGGAGCACGAAAATGGCATCGCTTTCCCCCTTACATTTACAAGCACAGCAGAAGTGAGCAGAGCCTTACTTGTGTTTTTGGTTTCAGTGAGCCACAACTGGAGATTTGTGGTAAATAAAAGAAAATATAATAAAGTCCCTCTCACAGAGCTGCCTCCAGCATAATCCTTTTAAAAAAAATCATCGCCCGGGCTTCCCACTTATGACAATGAATGACCCCAATGCTCCTGGAAAGAAAGTGTCACGTACACCGTGACATCATCATGCCGATGCACATCACGTCCTGTGTGATAACTTCTCTGCACCCTCTGTCAACAAATACTATGCAGTTTAAACAAAGGAAGACAAGAAGCAAGTCTGCAAGTGGTGTATCTGTGTCGGTCTTTTGACAGCCTCCGCTCTGCTTGACCTCTACAATTGTTAATGGTACACACATTATGTGTAACAGATCCACTATATATAGCAATATAACCTAGTATGTGTGACACATACTGGCTTATATTGCTATATATATTTATAGTGTAGTGCTAAGGTACTTAATTTAAAGAAAATACTGGGTTATATTGCTATATATATTTTTAGTGTAGTGCTACAGTACTTAATCCTAAAGAACATACTGGGTTATATTGCTATATATACTTCTAGTGTAGTGCTACAGTACTTCATTCTAAAAGGAGTATACGTGATACATACTGGTATGCAAAAAATTATGTGCAGAGAGATAATGTAATCAGTAGAATACCTGAGAACCTCGAACACTCGGATACAAGAGCGAAATGCATCACTTTTTCCTGTTTTTAAGTCTAAACCTCCAATGGCATAACTACAGACCTAAGGGCCCTGGAGCAGAATTTGGTGATGGGGCCCCCCTCCCAACCCTGCCGCAAACACAAATCCACACCGCATCTACTCGTGACACAGCTCTTCCCGTCTACAATCAGCTATATTCCTAAAACAAAATAATAGAGTGCCAAAATGGCATACAGACATTGATAAAATAGTTGGCTATAGTGGTTAAATGGCACTTCATGCACAGACAATGCCAAACATTTACAGCTGCCAATTTGCCAACCATTTTGGTTTATGTTGGCAAATTGTTAGTGATAAATGGTTGGCATTGTCCGTGCAATCGCGAATTGTTTTTGTGCCATCCTGGCTGGACAATAAACTGCAGGGTAACAGAGCCGCTTTCAAAGTCTTTTTAGAGGACTGAATATTGGTGTGGAGAAATCTGAATAGAAAACGCTCTGGAAATAAAGAGTGAATACTGGGCTCAGGGGTTTGTGACCAAAAGACGCGACCAAAAGACTGACAAGGCTGTTTAAAGGCTACAGGACAGACATGTACTGGAAACAACATATAACCCTTCTTACTTACAGAATCAGCTTCTGACATCTATATAACAGCAACTTACTGGAATAGTATCTTACTATGCATGGGTGTTCTGGGGAGGAAAGCTTTTACATTAAGGGTACAAACATTAAAGGACATGTCCACCCCCAAAACTAAAATTTTATCCACAACTGACCCCACTGTGTAATCCTTACCTTACTCCTCTGCTCCTTATGGTTCCTCTGCAGTACTTGCCCAGGAAAGTGAAGAGTAGGAGCTGTCTTCCTGTGTTAAGGTTTCTGCCTATTCTCTTACCTCCCAGAGGAATTCAGTCATGCGCTGTGGAGCCAATTCCCTCCCTCCTTCCCTACCTCCATCCAGATGCATCTCACTGGTTTTTGAGTCTTTTCTTAAACCTTTTTTCTGTAGTGTAGTCTCCCCCCTCCCAGCACCAACTGCATTGTCCATTTGTAAAAACAGATTACTCACCAGCCTTCGCTCCAATCACAGGTGTGGTGGGCGGTCCAGTCCCTAATGTTACTTCCTTCATGGAAATAACATTTTAGGCAGAGGCCGTGGGAACAAAGGCAGTAAGTAAGTTATCTGCTTTTTTTTTTCTTCAAATGGACAGTGCTGTTGGGGCTGGGAGGGGGGAGGCTACACTAAAGCAAAATATGTATTTTAGGGTGGACATACCCTTTAAATATGTACACCTGAAAGCATTCCTGAATCAACAAGATCTAAATGTATTAATAGCACTAATTTTCAATATTTTTGTGAAACTTATCTATCTTACTGTTGAAGTTATTCAATGAACTTTCCATTACCACATCTGATGGAAGCCAGTTCCACAGTTTTACCATAAACCATCTTACGATAAAGAAACTACATGTATGCATTTCTTAACAGTGTATTAAAAGGAGAAAAGCAAGGCTGCTACATCAGTGAAACATGTAGGGATACCAATTAAAAACACATATAGTACGGCTGAGTTAAGGTGGGTACACAAACCTTCTGATCTGACGGCATTGTCTCTTAAACGTGTAGCGCATTTTGGAGCGCTTCCTAGGCTGACAAACGTTCACCGTCGGCCTAGTGGTTGTTCAGAAATGCCCCACGGTAAAACTATGGAACTGTCTTCCATTAGACTTGGTTATGGCACGCTCATTGGATAGTTTTTTAAAAAAAGGCTTGGATGAGTTTCTAAAAACAAAGAATGTTGCTTGATCCAATGATACTTCTACTCATGCCACTTGGAATGAAGGAATTCTCCCCCTTCATACTGGGTTAATCTGGATCAATTGTTAGGAAGGAAATTTGGGTTTTGCTGAGTAGGTTGAACTAGATGAATATATGTCTTTATTCAACCTCAAATACTATACTATATTATACTATAGAATCTTAATGTAGAAGGTCCCCTTTTTGATCTCTTTTGCATATCTATGGGATCTATTTGATCCAGCATCTGTTTGTATAATCTCCTATTGGCCCTGTGACCAAGAACAGCTACACAATTTATAGCCAGTAGAATATTTGCTGCCATACACATGAGAATTTTGACTGGCTTTAGATGTTTTTGCTCTTAGTTTGCAGATTCTCTAAATGTTCTGTTAGAGTTAGATTGGCTGAACATGATGCTCACACAGCAGCAAACTAGCACTACTAGCCTCTTAGTTTTTTTTTAGCAGTTTAAAGTTTGGATTGAGTGTAAACCTATAGTTGATATTTGTTTTTATTCATGTACTGAAGGAAATTCTGAGTCACAAATGCGGTGCTGTATGTATGTGATTTGCCTAGCTAGTTGTACAGAATTTTAATTACATTTTATTTAATAAAAATTGTGAAAAGTATTTTTCCTGTGCATTCTAAAGTGTTTAAGCTATTCAATGCAAGCCAAGTTTATGGAAATCAACATAGCAGGATGGAGGTAAATCTTCTTTTATGAGGTTATGTGGAAAACTAGTTAATTTGCTGGGAAATGTTTTTATATTTAGATCAGCATCTAGATAACCATCTTATAACCAACTTGGAGGCAGGGAAGGAAAGGTTTAAGCCCTCTAGAGGCAGGAATAAAAGAGGTTAAATGCATGACTACAGTTAGCACCAAGCCAGCTCTGGATTAGCAGTTGTCCAAAATTAACAATGTCAATTATTAGAGGGCTACCAAGAATACTATTTCCAAATATGGCTAACCAGCTCTAGGTAGACAATCGCACAAATATTGTTCAAAATATTAACTGTACCACAGGTGATGTGAAATTTCAAAAAACCCCAAAAAACCCTAATGTTATGAAATTTAAAGTGGCTAAAGTAGGGGAACAATTTAACACCACCCCTACAACAACAGATGCCACTAGGTACGTGACCACTGTAATGGTTAATCTGGCCTTGCATACACTACTTACTTATATCGCAACATTCTGACCACCACCTGGCCCAAACATTATGTGATTAATATTATGATGGTTGCAGGTTAAACTGCTGCTCCGCTCAACATTACAATCGATTAGATATTTATCTTGCATTGAATATCACATTGGTGTTATGTCCTGTTGCAAGCTTCTTATGTAAAAATGGGCTATGCTAGTCACATTCAATTTGCATGGAGTGAATATGGATAAATATAGTATTTTTGCGGATATTAAGATCCTTCTTACTCATATTCACTGGTAAATCCAATAGAATATTAATATATATGTGATTATGTATGTATTAGGGATTTTGAATGTATATACTGTAAAGTAGAATAACAAACAATAAGTAGAATAATAGTACTGTGCATGTTTCTTTATCGCAATGAATAGGTGTCACGGAGAATAAAGAAGGCTTAGCTTTAAGTAAATTTCTCTTCTCTGTCAAGGTTGGAAGGCATTTGCTTAGTTATACAGTGCTAGTGCAGGAAAGGTTTAAGTCAAGGGAAGATAAACACAGAGGGTAAGCTTGCAAGGATGATCTATAAACTATTATCAAGTACAAACTGTGCACTGCTTTCTGAGACGTGAAATAACACATGAGCCTGAATTAAATATAAAAGAGTTCACCCTTAAGCCTCGTACACACGTGCGATTGCTGGTCCCGACCTGCGACACACGATGTGTCCGAATGTTCGTTTCGGCCGATAATCGGCCTGTGTTGACCCCCGACCGAATGGCCATTTCTGACAGATAAAGTGCCCATACACGGGCCGGTTATTGGTCGAAATGAACGTTCGGATTGCATGTGTGTTCGAACCTTAAGTGTTGCCTCTGAAGAAAGGACTTTACTTTTAAATCAGAAAGGTAAGAGCAATTCCTCTGTTTATCTTTCCATGAACTGCATATATTTTTTTATCTGACATTCACCCAGAAAATCCATTTATGAATAATAACCTCCCACTGAGTAAAGAATAATGAAGTGTAACTAAAATCTGTGGAGAAGAATAATTACATTGTTTGTTTCTTAAAGAGGAATACAATGAAAATGGAAACCAATGACTAAATAATTTTGTTTTAAATGTTTTTTAAATCAATGGTCATTTTTAAAGGAGAACTAAACTCAACTTTTTACACCCCGAATCTGAAAATATCCCCTTTACCAATAAGATCCCAATACAGTGAATGGCATTAAAGTAAATGTAACCCCCCCCCCCCCCAAAGAACAGGATGAAATAAATGTGTATGTACAGTGACTGGTCACACGTGCTTGGCCACACAGTCACATGCTTTCTTGCCTTAATCTGTCCTGTAAAAGGATTGGATAGAGGCTACTAGTGGGTGTGACCAACTGTAACAAGTTCCTGCAGTATCTTAGGACTGAGCATGTGTAAAGAACACAATGGTCAGTGACCACACCATGTGATACTAGAATGCTGGGAAATAAAACACAAACCTCATGTTAGAAAGGTAAATTTCTCATAAACTATATCAAAATGAGAGGTGAGACACTGATTACTGCTTTCATATTAAGGTGCTTTACCTTTTGATGTCTTTTAATATTTAAAAAATTCCCCAGAAAGTCGCCAACAATGACATAGCATTATTGATATATATATTTCATTCCTTGAGAAAAACATCTTAAATTGTAAAAAATATATTTTTCATAATTACCTTATTGTGTTTAACTTTTAAATAAATGGGCAATGTTTTTTGAAACAATATACAGTATATATCAACTATATCAACTATGCTTCTCAGAGATTATTTATTTTTCATTTTATTCCATCAAATAAAACCAAAAGTAATGCTATGCAATTATATATATATATATATATTTATAAAACATTTGTATATTAATTGTTATCAATTAGAAAATGGCAAAGCAGTAATCAGTTCCCATTAATAGAAAGAAAAAAATAATAAAATCTGGAATTAGCATTGCTTGCTGCACTATGGCCACCCATGACAGCCATTTATACTGTATTTACAAAGCTGCTAGGCAATTTGGCATGTTTGATAAAAGGGAGTTCCAATGTCCTTTAGTCTCAGGGAATATAATAAGGCCCCGTTAGCAGCTTGTTGTCTAGCTCCTTTAGAATATGGCGTTCCTATGCACTCCCTTATACAAGCATACATTGTACATCATTCACAGCTTAGCACAATTATCTTGTATCTCAGAAGATTGTGAAGCAGCCAAAAACTAAAAGAGCCAAAGACAGATGCTGGCACTATGCCCTATGTTCTACAGTTGTTCCTTAGCCTGCATATTACTTTAGTGTCTACTAAATCTGGCAGTGCGTACACACACCCATTTAACAGGAGGTAATCTGTTGATATATTGAAATGCTGAGTTTATATTATCTGGCATAAAAAAATGACAATATCTTAAATTCCAGAAGCTCAGACTTGCAGCCTACACACAGTTTGTTTAAATGAGTGAATCTTGTTTTAGAGCTTTATACAGTATCCAACGTGCCAGCACTGTTAAAAAAATAATCTATCTGTTTCACCTGGAAAAAATGCCATGTTTGGGTTTTTAAAGCAAAAATATGATCTAATAATAACAAAATTATCAACACCTAGTCATCCTTAGATTTAGGGGATAAAGCAATAATAGGTTCAAAGTTTGCCAGTGCTATCACTTTTCAGCAACCAATTAGATCTGATTTTTTTTTTTTTGGAACTCCAATATTCCAACATCAAAAATATGAGTAAACATACTGGGCAACTCTACCACCGCTACATTAAAACAGCTTTTATTTAGAAACTTAAAAGGAGGAAGTCAGGAAGCATTTTTTGAAGCACCATCACTTCTTCAGGGGGGAAGTATTACATCAGTTAGGTAACATCTGATTGGCAAGTTTCAAAACATTTACAAAATAAAAAAGGGAAATAAAAGATCAAAACATTTCTTTTGGTGTGAAATTCTGGTTTGAAATCCTGGTTTGAATTTCACGCAATTTGTCCATTCTAATGATTTATTTTATATGTATTTAGAGAAAAATGCGGCAGTGATCTAGGAGGTAGAAATGCAAAATACAGTATGTACTTTAAATGTCTGTTAAATAAATGTTTCTATCTCATATCTGCTCTTTAATGTTATATTTTTTCTCTTTTACTGGTTGTTGATCATTCTAACTTCTATATAAAACAGTTGATAAAATATAAAGAGAAATCCATCTTTCAAGTGTCACATCGAAATTGAATCATCATCCACTTTCATTTTACAAGAAAAGATGATATTGGAACATTATTCATCTGCTATAAAAAAAATATATAGAAAGGGGTAACAAATGAGTTTGGCAGTGAGTTTGTATGATATAAAGTCTAATAATTTACCAACCCAACAAAGTTGCAGTAAAAAAATTAGTTCAGACGCCTTTTTGTTAAACTGTTTTTCAAATTTTATTCAAGCAATAAAAGGTAGGAGCTTTGTATCTAGTCCGAGACAACCTGTAATCATCTGTCATTCTCTAGATAAATATAAGCATGTTTACAGCTTTCTAATAGTGTCTCTTCTTATCCCAATTTACTTGATAAAGAAGCACTTGCATTAAACCTACACACTCAGCACAGAAGAAAAACATTAACATGACAGCCTTGCGGTGTAAATCTATAACAAAGTATGTGCACACACGTCTTCGGTAAAATATAAAAGTGTGTTAAATGGTTTATATGGAAGCTGTGCAGTTTATATTGAAGTTAGCCAAATAGCTACAATTATGTGTGAGAATTTGTAAAAGTAATTGCTTTAAGAATAACCAATGTCTATTTACAAAATACTCTTTACAGATTTTGCATTGTATAGGTTTTATTTGAAGCTGTATATTGATAGCAAATTAAAATCATTTAATGGTTTGTCCAGCAATCTCAGGGTACTTGGTCACCAAGGAGAAGCCTCTCCCAGCACAATATATTTTAGAATCAAGTAGAGCAACCCCCCAAACCCCAATATGTATAATTTCCAAAGATGCCTCTTAAGGGACTTACCTGACCTGGTCCCCCACCGCTCCTCTGTGGTGCTTCTTCCTGGTTATGGCTGTTAGTTAAGGCACAACAACCAGGACCAGGAAGTAGAGCTCTCCTGCTTTTGCTCGAAACAGGAGCAGGGGGAGGTGCCCAGGCAGCGAGGGACGGGGTCAGGTAAGTCCCTTCAAAGGCATCTTTGGCAATTATACATACCGGTAATGGGAAAATAGGGTTTGGGGGGTGTTCTACATGACTGTAAAAAGTGTTTTTCTATGCTGGACATTCCCTTTAATAGTTTGACATTGATCCATTGTTCTTGTGAATCAGAAACATGTATATCTGCCTCCACAAAGCCCATCCACATTTCAAAATGCCAAAGTCCTGACATTTTCTGGAACAGGGCTTGACAGTCCAGGCTAGTGAGGCTGCAAATGGGAAACCATAACCCTTGGCAGTTATGAGAAAGCAGAGGGGTGAATTTTCTGATCTGGCTACTTAAACAAAAATGTCTTCTGCAAATGTCCTTCTGTTTTACCCACCAATCTTTGCCTGTTGTCAACAGGATCTATGAACTAACTGATTTCTTACTTTTTTCACAGATACTGAGATATGTAGTGCAGGAGGTGAATACACTACTTCTTAATGCCACAAACTTTTAATTGAAGGAGCCTACTACATAATGTACTCCTCCTCTGTAGACGCACCAGCGCTTCATGTGCCAGAAAGTGCACAAAGTATAACTTTTTCTGAAAGATTGGAATGTGTTAAATGTATGGACCATTTGCCAATCTAATGTAGCCCTGCTCATTTTACAAAACCAGATCAGAGAATATACAGTTTCCTGGGTAGACAATCAGTGAGCAGAGACTTATTGATAATGTAATACAAAAGGGGATGCTAAAAAAACAAACAACTTTGCTGTAAAAAGCCAAAATACAGCAATTACTGAAAATTATAATTAGAACATATGAACTGAACTGTACTGAGCTTGTAAATAGACTTTCCTTTAATGTATTTGGTAGATTCAGGCACTCTTTATTTGGTGTATTTAGCTGCACTTATTCCCAAAGCCACTTGTCTGTAAATGTGTTCTATTTAAAAATAAAAAGGATTGGTAAACTGAAACTACTAGTTTTTGTTTTCCTCGCTGTTGACCTGATGGGACCCAGTGTAGCTCTGGAGTGACAGCAGGTAATCAAGGTTAATACTTTTTGACTGGCTGAGGCTATATAGCCAACCAATCAGAGGTTTAGCACAGCTAAGCCTGTGATTAACTTCTTTGTGTCCACTCCAGGCTTTTGCAAAGCTTGAACTTTTGTGGTTCATTGCAGGTAGCAGACTATTTGAATTTGTTACTGAAATGTTCTTGTTTTACCTTCATTTTTTGTTTTCTAGGCAAAGTGAGAAACTGAAGTATTCTATTACAATATGAGGACTGTTTCTTGCATTTCTAAAGGTGCTGCCAACAAGTTGGTGAACAGGACTAAACAGTAAACTTCATGACACCCAGGATATGAAACACTAAAAAGTATTATGCTGCCAGTATTTATGTTGGTAAATACAACATGCAATATGCAACTATATTGGTTGAGTTTTAAGGGCAACTAAATGCTAAAATAAATTAAAGCTGATGTGCTGTCCTTAGAGGTTTTGCAATAGTTACTGTATTTATCTTTTTGGCTCTCTGGCTCTCATTTAACTATCACAAGATGTCACAATGGCAAACCTTGTTGTTTTCGCTTTATATATAAAGCTGATTGTTTTTGCCACATAAAGTATTGCCACGACGGTGTGCAGCAGTAGTATATTTTCTTTTCCCTGTGATACAGGACTTAGAGCAATGACTAAAGCGATGTCGATATTCAAGGAGTAAATATGAAAAATTGATAATGGCTATCCTGGTAAACCCGGAAATCACAGATCGTATAATAACTTTTTGCCACTGGTTATCAACGGTTTGTAAATTGCAAAAATAAAAAACAAATGTTAACAAATCTTTATTGATATGCCCTTAAGTGTTTAAGGCT
This sequence comes from Hymenochirus boettgeri, assembly GCA_019447015.1. Lineage (NCBI taxonomy): Eukaryota > Metazoa > Chordata > Amphibia > Anura > Pipidae > Hymenochirus > Hymenochirus boettgeri. The sequence goes on from CM033476.1 coordinate 171,955,530, forward strand.
TTCAATTTGATGGAATTTTTTATTTTGATAAATGGCCCCCAATGGGTTGTAGTATATCTTGTTATTATTTTAAATGATTTGCTGTGTTTCTTGAAGTTTTACAAGTGTCCGATTTTATTTATAGCTGATTGTTTTTGCCACATAAAGTATCGCCGGTGACGGTGAGACGGTGTGCAGCAGTAGTACATTTTTGTTTCCCTGTGATTCAGGACTTATAGCAAATCCTGTATTGCTGTGAAAAATTTAAAACTGTTCGTTTTATTCATAGGCCCCTCTTGCACCGATATCATTTCCAAATCTTTTAAAGCCTTTTATGATGTTACCACAGGATAAGATAAGTAAGCTGAAACAGCTGGTTTCATTTGTGATGGGAGCTAAAAAGTCAACATTGACGAAGTTGTTGGGTCACCCAGCTACCACCTACCAGAGTGATTCCCATCATGAGACTTTTACTAGGAGGTTAATCAATTCAAATATTGAAATAGGTAACCTGATACTTGCATATTAGGCTGAAGAGTGAGGTTAAGGGTGATCTAAGGATCTGGGCAATGTTTTGGGAAATTTTCAAAGTCAATTTGAAATGGCAAAAGGATTTTATGGAAGACTTTGCTTTGGAGTTTTCTACTGATGTGGCAGCATTGGTTGGCTGTGAGAGCTTTTTGAAGTGAAGGAAGTTTTCAGTTGCATGGCTGGAGAATTGGTTAGAAGCTCCTTGGATTATAAATGTAGTATTTCTAGAAATAATCCCAAACTTAACCCATTTATCTAAAAGAGATAAATGGGTTAAGTACCCTTTTTCACTACTTCTGTGTATGCGGTACCCATTTGTATATTGTTATAAATAATCCAAGTATGTTTTGCATTATCCATCTGGGGTCTAAAGCTGGCTAACAAAATGATTTGGCTAAATAGGAAGTTAGTCTAAATTAACTCTATATTTGGCTAAATTGGGAGTTAGTTGATTTAATAACCTATCATGTTAACCTGTTTATAACTAGCTTTTTATACTGCTAAATGTTCCAGTTTAATGGGTGCTAGTTATTGTTCCCAGCCTCCCTTAATGACTGCCTTCTTGTAGTGTCTGCGACATTTATAAGTTCTGCACAGCCTCACCATAGACATTGCTCCACTTACAAGTCTCCCCTTCACCCCTGCCTTCTTTTCTCTGCTGATTCTTTTAATTTTTGCAGAAAGTGTGCTGGCAGGCAGCCAAAGATCCTAGTAAGACGTCAGAGGTGGGGAACATATTATAATTTCTGCTTCTGGAGTGATGTGACGAGTCTTTCTCTGTAAATGTTGTGATTTCAAATGATGTTTTCCCAAAATCTATAGCTCAGATCTAAATCTGAAAAAAGTTTCTGAAAAAGGTACTGTTTTTGAAAATTAATAGGATAGAAATAAAGATATAAGGAATGGAACATTAACATATGAAGTTATAGTTACAGGTATTGTGGTTTGGGGGGTAATTTACTTTTCTACAAATTTTAGTGTGTAGCGGACTTGTCATTTAAAGCCAATTCCGTTATCTTATGCTTTGTAATGACACACTGCCTTTCAAATTCTTCTTTATCTATGTTGTATATTTAATAATATTCTGTCAGTGGGAAACCTGGATTACCAAATAGATTAAACACCAGAGGAGCATGTGGGTTCTTTCTGTTCTCTGTACTTTTTGTCCTCTATTCACTTTTCTACCTTTCACTCTAGTGGGAATTTAAATCTTTCCCATGCTGTCAAGCAGCTTTGCTTTTACCGTCCTTACAGTGACTTCCTATGACTTCAAATCCTTAAATGTGTTGTTTTGTACTGACCTAAATGATCCTCGGTTTGTTGATACTTTTTGTTTTGTGCTTCCTCCTCATGATTCAAAGGAAATCTAAATGCAAATGACATTATATAGAAAGGCTCTTCATATGATTGATTGATTAACTGGTAAAGCATGCACTATTACATGCACTATTAGGCTTCCATACATGAACTACTAGGATATTTGGAAAGAAGATTTCCTGGCAGTTTGTGGTGCCTTATGGAGGATTAGGGGCATTTTAAATGAATGTTATCTATCTACCCCCCCCCCCCCCCAAATGTTGTGTCTCTTTAGAAAAATCTTTAAATATTTTACTAGAAACAGATATGTTAAAGGGCATCTATACTGAAAAAAAGTTATTTTAAATTGACCATTACTGGAAACTATAATTTCCCCAAACACTACTGTACCATTTATATGTTGACCTTCCCCCTATTTCTTTAGATATCTAATCTAAAACATCTTACATATCAGCTATCAATCAAGTAACTTGCTCTTATCATAAACTATTCTTCTGTGAGCAGTTTTGCTGTAGATGGAATGGTGACAGAGTTTGACAGTTGGAATGCTGTATGTTGTGTGCAGTTTTGACAGTTGGTATGTGGGGGAAAAAGTCAGGTCAGATATAAGTGGGAGTGGTTAAAAGAGGTAGGGAGGATACTGCTCCTGATCAAAACATGTGCAGGATTGAAGTCATGCAGTAAAACACACACCTCAGAGTAAGTGCTACTCACAAGTATTTATTTATAGTTTATTTATTTATGAGGAAAAGTGCTTGTAAAGGTTCTCATTCATCCAGGTCATGGTATATCTGTTGTATTCAATTAGATCAACTGGACTTGAAGTTTAGTTCTTGAAGACGTTTCGCTAGTCATCCGACTGGCTTTCACAATTCAGAATGACTTGTACAAGAATCTGTGGCAATTATGTACCCTGGAAAATCCCAATTAGCATATCACAGCCAAGTGTTAAGGGCGTGATTGGATAGTGGCTAAGAGGTGTTATAGGAATGCCCAGGGTAAGGTGTCAAAACAGCATTGTACATGGCAGACAGTTGGTGTCGAACCCCCCCCCCCCCACCCCCTCTATTTAGGCTTGGTTTCTTTATTTTCACATAAATGGCCTCCTTAACACCTCTCTTGAACAAGTCACGTTCCTTTGCCAATATGTTAACATTACAATCTTCAAAGGTATGTCCTTTGTCCTTAAGATGCAGGTACATGGCTGAGTTACTGTAACACCTATAACGCCACTATGCAATCATATGAGGAAAAGTATTTTTTCAGTATAGTATCCCTTTCATATCTTAAATTTATATCTAAATATGTGAGCAGAAATAGCCGATGAAACTATTTACCACAAGTTATTGGGCTCCGCAAGTATCCATTAACTTGAATTATTTTTGTTGGAGAAAAAATATTTAACTGAATATTTCTTGTGGATAAAGAAGCATAAAACTTTCAAATCGAGTCACTGTCGATACCATGAATGACATTAGCTGGAAGAGATGGAGGAATCGGCTTTTTGTAAATTCTTGTAACTCTGCGTTAGAACATCGGAGGAAGGTAAGGTTACAACACAAGTGGGGTTTTGGGGGGTAAAATTATTTGGGGTCTGGAGTTACCCTTTAATGTTAGTAAATGGCCATGGTTTGATCTTTAATTTAAATAAATGCAGGAAATGTCTGTGGGTGTTCACCTATTTTTCATGAATTTGCTAAATGTTTGCCTGAGAGGTGCAAAAACCAATATCCTAACTACACTGTAATGTGCTTGTTTTGTTATGTAATTTGCCCTGTTGGATATTTCCTGGCTTCATTTGCAAGTTGCCTCATTTTATTTCAGCTTACAACAAAAGTTGCACTGTTTTTCCTACTTACACAAATTAAACAACGGCCTTTTTTATTTTGCAATGTAGCTGAAATGAATTGCTTTATACATTCAACACAAATTCATCGAGATATACAGAATAGATAAATCAAAAAGATTTCCATTCCTTCATAAATATGTCCCAATGAGTGGGTGGATTTGCTGAACAAGCCAGGGAGAATACAATAATAAACACATTTTTCATAGCAAAAAGAAACAAATGAATCTGCAGGCATCCATGAAACCTCAGTTAACTATTAATGCATTATTTATTTAACTTGTGAGTTAGAGTTGATCCTCTCTATTCCACACCATGATCTTCCAAAATATTATTTCCCTAACATCTTATTGATCAGCATCTTAGTTAACTGGTAAAGATCTTTACATTTTCACACCTTTTGTTATTTTTTTTTCTCTAAAGTATTGTCTTTATTCAAGGGCATAACTGCAAGATTGTAGTCCAGACCCCAGACCCACCCCCTCCATAACCAGCTGTTTTAAAAAGCTGATTGCGCATATGAATAAAACATATGCAGGATCAGCTGCATAAAAGACTGGACCCGAACTCTGGAAGTTCGGGTCCAGACTTTTAAACAGCTGATCGCACATATGTTTCATTCATATGCGCGATTAGCTGTTTAAAAACAGTTGATTGCGGCAGAGTGGGCTTGTGGCAGGCCCTACTACTGTCCAGGCCCCCTGCGGTCGTGGGGGTGGCATGGGTGGTAGTTATGCCAGTGTCTTTATTGGTAACATGACACAGAACCAGGGGAGGACTGGGACCTTTTAGCCTGGGGGGCAAATACAACCTAGTAGTCCTTTCACGGTAGATTGCAACATTTGTAACCATGCCCACTTTGCCAATGTCACTCACTGTTTAAGTTACACCCATTTTTAAGACCACTATTCCCATTCGCTAATCAATTGGAGGGCTTAATAAAACTGGCTAATGAACTGGAAGACTGGCAAACACTGAAAAATAAACTGGGGGCTGGTTAACACTGGCTAATGTTCCTAACAGCAATTTCTACTGAGCAACTGAATCAACCCAGGTGCTGGGTTACGGGCAAGACCATAACAGTCTCTACTAGGGGTCCTGCAAACAGGAAGTCAGTATTTCGGTTGCATTTATTTATACACAGACAGAATGCTGAATGGGCAGATTAAGGTCATTGGGATGGAAAAATACTGCTCTTTTTTCTGAAAAGTGTATGTATTTGCACTGAACTTCCCCTTTAAACTTTCGCAGAAAAGTAGCGCAAAAGCTATAGTAAAGCTATATTAAATAGCTTTGCACCAGCTGCGTGGTTCACTTCTCTTCATAGCTACTGCTGGGGGTGAGTGACAGATATTAATTCTAGTATTGCTGGCACCCAAAGAAGTCTAATAACTGCAGTTTTTCACCTGCTGGTTTGTGGCCATTCAGAAGTTCTCATCATAGAGACCGATGCACAAATGATATTGCTTTATTCCAAGAAACCAGGGTTTTTTTTGTTCTACAAAATTAGTGTAGCCATATAAAAAAGCCTGTTACCTCAGAAAAAGCATTCGGTATAGTCACAAACACCTTTTCTCTCCTCTCCTGAGAGCGTTAAGTAAACAAAGTGATAATGGAATGGCTAGAAAAAGAACATTTGGTCTTCTAGAGCACATGACTACTCAATCACAACCAATGGAGATTCTTCTGTGTATGGAAATGTGCATATCTGATTTTTTTTTGACAGATTGTGTCTTTAAAGCCGCACTAAAGGTCGCAACTTACCGCTAACGTTATCGTAATGTATGAACAGTCGCAAAGTAGTTAATACATTGTGGGAATGACTGTAGCAAGGTTGCAAAGGTGAAATTTATTGCATCTCCTCCTTAGCTGGTTAATAGTTTGAATTCCCTGCTGGAAAATTGGGATATTTAAAATGACATGTAAAAATACTAATTTACAGTTGTGCCATGCTCCTTCCATTTCTGAATGATTGCTTGAACAGTGCTCCATGGGATGATCAAGGCTTTGGAAATCTTTTTGAAGCCTAAGCCTGCTTTAAATTTCTCAATAACGTTATCCCTGACCTGTCTGGTGTGTTCTTTGGACTTCATGGTGTTGTTGCTCCCAAGATTTTTTTTTACAACCTCTGAGGCCATCACAGAGCAGCTGTATTTGTACTGACATTAGATTACACACAAGTGCACTCTAATTATTCATTAGCACTCATTAGGCAATGTCTATGGGCAACTGACTGCACTCAGACCAAAGGGGGCTGAATAATTACCCCACTTTGCAGTTATTGATTTGTTAAAAATGTTTGGAATCATGTATGATTTCTCACGTGTACACCACTTTGTATTGGTCTTTCACGTGGAATTCCAATAAAATTGATTCATGTTTGTGGCAGTAATGTGACAAAATATGGAAAACTTCAAGGGGGCCGAATACTTTTGCCAACCACTGTACAAATAGCGATGGGATCATCTCGGTTCCAAAATCCGAATGTTTCCTCCGAAACGTTTCAGATGATTCGGATTTTGGGACTTCAGAGTGCATTTTCGAGTATTATAGAACTATTTTCGAAAATAGCCTTGAACATTTGATAATACTCGAAAATGTGGTAGAAAACGCAAAAATAGTTTATCGTATTTTCGCGGATTATTGAACGTTCAAGGCTATTTTTCTGAGAATTTTGCGAAAATAGCTTGAATTTTTGATGAAAATTTAAAATGCGCTCCGAAGTCCCGAATTTAAGTTCCGTTTTCGGATCTTCTGGATTTTCCCGAGATCCAAAAATGGAACGAAATCCGGCGGTTTTCGTCCATCTCTACATATACAGGGAGATGAAATACTCTTACAGGGAGATACAATAAAAGTTCTTATCGTTAAAAAATGGTGCTAATTTTGCCCCAACCAATCAGATGTTAGCTTTCAAATGTTAAATAATATCTGATTGGTTGGGGCAAAATTAGCACCATTTTTAATGATAAGAACTTTTATTGAATAACCCTGTTAGTGTGATTTATTGCATCCAGGAACCCATAAGGTAAGGAGCAGGGAGGTAACACCTAAACTCAAAAGACATTTGTTTTCCATCTGAAACAACTGTTTTCCTTAATACATTGGGTGCTTGTGTGTTCCTTAATACATTGGGTGCAATGATGTAGCACACTCATTTTACAATGCTTATATTTTTTACCATTTCTACCTGCAGAAAGATTGCCTGTAAGTTTTGTTACCCATATATCATTAGGGATAATAAAAATTGAACAAACATGCTGGTTTGTGTTCTGCTGGTGGGTTCGAGGAACAGAGGTAAGTTCTAATGCAGAATTTCTATGGCCAAAATCAAAATTCTGCTTCAAAAATTTTTTTTACGTTGAAACCTTTTTCGACATAAAAAAATGCAAGTTTTATGTTAAAATTGCCGGTGATTTTTATTTTTGACCTGAAACCAGGTACGAGACAAAACTACTGTAAACAAAATTCCCTTTTCATGAGCCCAGCAGCACAATTAAATCCTAACCATTTGCCTTCTGAGCTAGAGTCTCTGCTTCATGGTTTGTAACTTACTTAATTTATATTATTTATGTTCGCAAAGTCGAAAGTGGAAGTGGAATGCTATGTTGTAACACAAATAAAACAATATGTAAGTCCATTCTGGGAACTCACACTAAACTACTTGCAAAGTTAATCATAAATGGCAACAAATGAAAGTTTTGATGCTGTCATTGTTTTTTTAATTGTCATTTTGTAAAGCTGTGTAGTTCATTTAATGCTTTGAAGTTCAATCCTGGGAGAATATATTGATTCATCCCTCTTATGTTGTTGTTTTGTTAGTGGGTGTTGGATCAAAGCAATTCACTGTAAGGCATTCTCCCTTCTCCCAAAATACAGAAGAAATGTATTATTAAATGTATTAAATATTAGGAAATGGGTGTTTTACAGTTATATTGCATGTATATTCTAATGGTGGTCCATAAAAAAGAGGCATGTATTATACTAAAGAGGAAAAATCATGTTATGAAGATATATTATATGAGTTATTATGTTTTGTGCATAAGCCCTTCATTGAACTTGCTATCCTGCATATAAAAGAGGGATGTCAAAATTTCAGCCATCCAGATGTTGAAATTCTGCAGCTAAGAAATGCCGGGGGTTGCAGTTTTCAAACATGTAGAAGGCTGCAAGTTTGACATCCCTGATATAAAAAGGTCAGTGAGATGGAAAAACATGCCCTAATAGAGAACATTATATCCTATTTTATAACTCATATTTTCCAGAAATGGAATTTCAGGTCTTGGTGCCATAAATTCTATAGTTAAAGGGCATGTCCACCCCCAAAACTATAATGTAACCCACTACTGGCCCCACTCTTTAGTGCAATAAAATCCTTACCTTATATCCAAGCTCCAAATGGCTGCCCTTCTATGCCCCTCCAAAGTCCACCAGGAGCCTGACAGAGTCCATATAGGGACTCTGCCTCCTGTATTTTCCCTGGAAGAAATTTTGCCATGCGCACTGCAGCCCTCCCCACCTCCCTCCCCCTAGTGTAAATCCCCTTTGTTATATAGTAGGTCTCCCTCCCCCAGGCCCAACCTTTATAATCATTTTTACAGAAACTCTCCCGCACTGTACTTACCTTACCTCACTCCCCCAGCGTTCTCCACTGCTGGCAGCCATGTCCGTGATTGGCTGCCTCTCAGCCAATCAAGGATGCGGCTGTCGGTATGGCCCCCTGCTTGCAGTTTCATGCAAGCAGAGGGCCGGGATAGTACACCAGAGGAAAGAGGGAAGATAAGCAATGATCGGGGGAGTTTCTGAAAAAACTATTATAGCGGTTGGGGCCAGGGGAGGGAGACCTACTATATAACAAAAATCCTAAAAAGGGGTGGACATGCCCTTTAATTTATTTATTTACTGTTCTTAATTATTCCCCTAAAGCCCAGGTAACAGGCAGGCTGATACAGTAATGTTCTCTCTTTACACATTTATTTTAAGTTGACAGCCAAGAGAAAACAATAATACTTGAAACATAATGATATAAAGTATTGCAACCATAAAGCTGCTCTGACCTTTGTAATATTCTTTGATTTCACGACAACCCGCATCTCATTGCAGACTTTGTTGGTGTTTAGATAAAGACAGGGGAGAATAGCAGTATGAGGCATTGTAGGAATCTAAAGAGACAGACAATAATTCCCTAATATAGTTTCAACTAAATGATTTATTTTAAATGATTCCATGTTAAGTTAGAAGAACAATGTAATGGTTACTTTATTTTAAAAATCCAATATTTTTGGAACACCACTGAACATCTTCCATACCTCAAATCTTCCAAGTGTTCAGTACTGATAAGGCGCATGTATTATCACCACTGGCCAGAAAGCTTAGCGCATTTTCAAGCCTTAAATGGAACAGTGGACATGTGCCATAGTCTGCCATATCTTCTTAAATATTTACAATTTTGGCCTAAGAATTTTATTCTGGGCAGATGTATATCTGTTATTTATTAGCTTTTGTCAAGTAAACGCCTGATCTTATAATTATTTCGCTATCTGTGCCAAATACATATTTGTAAAGCATTGGAAATTGAGCTTAAAGGAAAAAATCTTAATACTGCATTTCAAGATGGAAGTCACCTAACCATCCAACAACACAGCATTAAGGTATAAGCCTGGTAGATTTAGGCCTGTGTTTTGTTGATAAACAAGCCTGTCCAAAGATGTTACAATATCATATAAATATTTAACAGTTTTTTGATTAATGTAACTTAAAATGTACAGTATTGCATCTGAGGCACATTCACATTCACTCTGCACATTCAATGCAAAACCCACACTCACCTAATATTATACCGGATTTTGCACTGGTTTTGGCATTTCTCCCTAAGTTTTTTTTAAACACATTGTAAATAAGAGGTTGTTGGTCCATAAACATCAAATTGTGCACAAACAGTAATTCTTGCAAATGGAATATCTTTCTGCTAAATATTCCTGCAGAAGCAGGAAAACTCATACACTATTCCTTTATACTGGAAATAACATTCCCTCATAAAAGGATGAATTGAAAATATCAAACACATTTTCTAAAACTATTTGGATACTTTGTGGTTGAACTGTTTTTTCTTAAATAAAAAGATTTCATCACAAGTTATAATTAATAGTAATACATGTAGTGGGCAACAATTTAATGAATCTGGCTGCATTCCATTTGAGAAGTAAGTCTATATCCCACTTTTAACAGGCCACATCAAATTGTTATCCCTTATTTCATTAATCTTAAGTAATCCTGGGGAAGCTTTTATATTTCCAAACAGCTTTGCATAGGTAGGCATAGTAACAGCATGGAATACACATTTTACAATTCTCATTGGAGAAGCCTACTGCATTGTGTATTTCTTTTTTGACAGCCATTCCACTCCTGAATGCTAGAGGAAATGTAAAAATGAACTAGTCTCTATGTATGTAGTGAGGACCAAATGAGACACCTATTCTTAATACACAGATAGAAAATTATTTATAATGATGGCTAAATGGATGGCATAAATAAAGCACTTTTAGTACCCCAAATTCTAAGGTATATTTAAACTCCATAATCTTAAAGGGCATGCGCTCCCCCCCCCCAACCTCAAGGCCATAAAACTTACCTGGTTCACAGAGGCTGCTGAACACAGATAATACTCTCAAAGTGTGCTGCCCCTTCTTAGCTCTCTTGTTCTTTTGGTTATGCTATATATTCATTCTTTTAGATGTATAGTCAACACCGTGCATTGGTAAAATGGAAGGATTATAAGTAAGCTTTATTGGATTTTATAATTGTTCACTAGCTGACCACTTTCACTTCTTAAAAACAGCAGCACCATGGAGAGGCCATTTTTTATTCTGCAGGTTCTAACATTTCATGAGCTCACTAGTTCATTTTCTGACTGCGGAGTCTTGCTTGAAGAGAAATCAGGGAAGAGAAAGCAATCTGTTACTTAAAGGGGCACTAAGCATTGTCTCAATAGACAGAGCACATTCACAAACAAGCAGTGTCTCACCTCTCCCTCTTCTGTGGCTGCTGGGTGATTTATGAACTTAAACTGTGGCTACTAGGTTTCAGTTCCCATAATCTACCTTAGCTGTGCAGTGTGCACCACCTAGCTTAGTGTATGCTGTACACTTCACAGAAAGCTGCATCCTTGCCCCCTAGTAACTGACAGCCATTCATGTTATAGTTCCTGACAGGAATTGCAGTGTACTTTTTTGTAAGCATACTTCAATTGTACCTGTCCCTAACAATGTTATATTCCTATAATTTTCATACAAAAAAGAAAAGTAATTTTTACAGTTTATTTCTTAGCTGGCTTGGATGAAAGAATCAGAATATTGTTATTCTGTAAAAAAATAAAAAAAAGTAAATCTGTGGAATTCAACCTCATGCACTCAGTAAATGAGCTGACTATTATGTATTATTGTTCCTGGAAGGCTGTCAACAATGTATCCTGGCTGGAAAGTAAACTGCAAGGTAATAAGCAGCTTTCAAACACTAATCAGGGGCTTCCTATGAGTGTGGAGACATCTGTATAGAAAAAGGTGCACAGAGACTGGGATCAGGGGGCGTGGCCAATAGGTGTAAATGCTCATATAATGCACTTCTTACATGTATGTAAATGCAAAAGAGAGAAGTATTTTACAATGTATAGGTGTCCTGTGGAAAAAAATTTCACAAAAAAATGTAAGTTTAGTTCTCCTTTAAGACATTAACATTGTATATACACAGTTATCCTCTCCTTAGAGAGACACTTATAGACTAATACAAAGCATTGGCTCCCTTTACTTTCAGACACTGTCAATTGCTTTTTTCTCTTCTAAATGCATTGCATAACAGATAATGCACTTTTAAGTTACAACATTTGTCACAGCCAGTTACTCTTTTCCTCTTCATGTACTTTAATTCTTTGAAATTTCTGTATACATTTAAGGCACTTAAAAAAAGATACTAACTGCAAATACGAGCCAGCTTTACTCAGTAAAGTATACCTTGCTTCAGCAAATAATACGCTATCCTGAATGGCAATAAAGTAAATATTAGCCTTTAAGGGCTCTATTCAGTAAAGGTTGATAAAACATAATGCATGACTTTATATTGGCTAAAATGTAAGGTAATGTCTGCCTCTTAATTCATCAAAGGCAATAGGGCATGAAATTTTCATATGTTGTTACCTTCAGGAAAATAATAATTTGCAAGTTACTAGTGCATAAAAGTTTAGCAATGTCTAGTTCATCAAGTAGAAACCTGTGAAAAAAAAGCAAATAATCTAAGACATACTCCAGCTCTTATCTCCTGTTTCAAGAAAGCTTTAAGGTTCTTATTTTAACAATGTTTTAAAAAGAACAATATATCTGCTTATCATACTTATTTAGTAATAAATAGAAACTGCTACATAGTACCAATGACAATACTGAACACCTTAATATATGTCTGATCTTTGTAATTACAAGACCTTACAAACTGCAAAACATCAAGCTTTTCTTATCTGTGGTATTTAGTTAGATCAACTGCACTTGAAGATGTTTTGCTAGTTATCGACTAGCTTTGTTATCAAGACTGCCCAGGGTAAGGCATAAACAGAACTGTCAGACAATTTGTGTACAATGCTTTTTTAATGCCTTACCCTGGGCAGTTTGGATAACACCTCTTAAGGTGCCCATACATTAGAACTCACCTCCCAATCAATCCCAGGACATTCAATCAATTTTTCACAACACACCTTTCCTGGTCTTTTTTGTGACCATTCGTGAAAAAGAATGGGAAAGGAGGCTACTGAAAAATTGATTGAAGGTTGTGGGATAAGTCAGGAGGTGAGTTCTTATGTATGGACACCTTTATGTATGGGCCTCAATGCAATCAAGACCTTTACATTCAGGAGGTCCCGGACTCCTTGCTGTTATATGCTGATTGCGAGACATTTCAGGGTATTTATTGCCAACAGATTCTTTTACAAGTCATTCTGAATTAAGAATCCTCTTCAAGAACTAAACGCAAGTCCAGTTGATCTAACTGAATGCCGCAGATATACCATGACCTGGATGAATAAGATCCTTCACAAACACAGGCATTCCACATTTCTCTGTAAGGAAACTATGAACTGCTAACCAAGTTGGACATGTATTGATCACATTATCAATTATATGTGGTAAATAGAACACATTTGTTGCTGTCCTTTGGTCATGTACATATGACAGGTGGTGCCAGTCAACTAATATTAAAACTAATACACTGTTTGGACATTGGATTGTTATCACTATACAATATGGACAACATCGACTACTTCCAGATGTGCATGGATATTTTACATCTTTTTGTATCCAATACTGATCATGGAGCCTTTTATATTGAACATTTAGTTCTTGTTTTGACACTACGATCACTTTATGTGAAGGATTAGACATATATAATATATGGGAGCACAGCACTTTATGTTGTTATTATAAACAGTTTTAAAATGCGTTTGGACAAGTGGAATAAAAGTACGTTAATCGTACTGGAAAATGTTTAGCATTTGCTCATATATTGCACTTTCATGAATAATGTTATTTTATGACATACACATTAGAGATAATGGTCTGTATTAGGTTTAGCACTATATTTATGCAATGTTTATAACTGTTATAACTGAAAATGTTTAGCATTTGCACATATATTGCACTTTCATGAATAATGTTATTTTATGATATACACATTAGAGATTATGGTCTGTATTAGTTTAACACTACATTTATGCAATGTTTATATAACTTTGGGGTGTTTTTATCACTTTTAGCATGTTTGTTTAAAAGGTTGATGCAATTGGGGTAGTGACCTTATTGGAACCACACCCTGATGATATAAAAGGTGGTTTAGTAATAATCAGGGAGATTCAATAAAAGTTCTTATCGTTTAAAATGGTGCTAATTGTGCCCCAACCATCAGATGTTAGCTTTCAAATGTTAAATAAGATCTGATTGGTTGGGGTAAATTTAGAACCATTTTAAACGATAAGAACTTTTATTGAATAGCCCTGAATTTGTTTACACTTGAGAAAGGACCTAGACTGTCCGAAACATGTGTGCACAATAAATGCACAGTTGTTTATAGCAATACCTGTGGGGTTGCCTGAGTTTTTGGTTGCTCTTTACTACACACTTTTATTTTGAATTTATGTCCAGGAACAGACATCTGGGCAACCAAAAATCTATAGGAGATGTGGTGACACTGGTGAGCTGAATTGTATTTATGCCAGTCAACAAATAAACTTGCTTGACTATGTTCCAGTGAAGAGTTCAATTCTCTATTGACTTTATTGAAGTTTGCATCAAACTTTATGGTTTGTGAACTTTATGTAAGTTCAGCAATCTCTAATGCAGAGAAATAGGCACAGTCACTGAATCCCTGTGCACATGCCTCTTTATGCCTTCATCAAACTGTACACAGAAGGAATGTGGAGGAATGCTGAAAGGTACATTCTCAAATCACTGATTAACTATAAAAACATGGACTTAAAATCATTATAGAGAAACTAAAAACACTACAAAATGTTTTATTTATATGGTTTCCTTTTTTTAATGTACAGTTTCTTTAAACAAACAAAAATAAAATGTGACACGACTTATTGTGCTTTAGAATTGAATGACATCTAATACAATGTGAAGCCTGCTTGGCTTCGATAGCTCTTGTGAGAGCTTTCTGTAGAAGATTCCTGCTTCTTTATTCAAAAGGCCGTAAATCAATACATACGATCAAAATCAATGAACTAAAATAGTTTAAGTGGTAGCCTTGTACTTTAACTGGAATCCAGCAGTAACACAGCTTTTTATAATCCCTATCTACAATGCTCTTTTCATATGTTCTAGTATTACAGATAAAGACATCAAAAGCATATTATTTACTGTATCTGTGTGTCTACAAATAGATGTTCAGTTATGTCCCGTGGGTGCAGAGTTTTATAAGATTGTCCTCTGAAAGCCTGCAAATGTGAGCTTGGCTTAAACTGAAAAATAATATTGATTGGCTCTGTTCCTAGGGTAACTCATTCAGTTCTATGAGCCTAAACATTGTATTGCAAAGGGCATTTATACACTGCAATGACATTCGGTGGTATTTTTTTTTCAACTGCATGTTATAGTGACAGATCTGACCCTTGTACTGTTTAATATTAGATTATCTAAAGCAGAAAAGTTAGTCTGTTCGTTGCAACCAGTAGTAGGCTCATTGTTTCCTAGTAGTATTGGGTATCAAATAAAAAAAATTGACACATACTAACTTTTTAATTGTCTCCCCTTTTTTTTTTACTTTATTCAATTTTTTTTTATTGCCTTTACAGCCAGGAAATCATAACAAAATATATTGTTTTATTTAATGTCTACCTTTACATTTTAAGGCACATTTTAGATATCAGAACTTATAATATTCCATAATAGTGCTATAGAGAAAGATTGTCTTAATACAGTATATCTTACATGCACTGGCTATGGTATTTCACCAGGGACATTGCAGACTGGGTCATGGGAATTTAACTAGATTAGTCAGTACCACTAAGTATGACATAAAATGGGCATGCCACACCTGTAATGGTAATAGGGTACTTAAAAGTTGTCATTTGGTATGTACAATTTGGCAAGTACAACTAAAAAATAGCTGTGCAAATTTGTGACAGGACTATAGTAATAATAAGTATTGTATTTTAAAAGATTTCTGCTAACATCTTCCTAAAATGTGCCTGCATTTTATTGTTCAGTAGGTACTATTTCTGATGTTATTTCCTGACTAAGGTAGTGATCATACCTGATAAAAAGCAAGCTTTTATAAATATGCCCCATAGTTTCTTCAAGGGCTATAAACAACTTAGAATGCTATTTTGATTGGCTGGGCAAAAAAAAAACCAACTTATCACTTCTGAATGATTTCCAGGCATAATTGATTGGCCCAATCAATTGGACACATCAATAAATCATATTGATCATGAAGTCTTTAATAGACCAAAAGTGAGGCAGAAATATTGGTTTATCTGCAGGAAGGAATTGTGTTCCAGAACTTAGTCTGAGGTCTTATGTGACTATCTGAAAAGTTGCAATGTGCTGTGTTGCAAATTCTAACTTAGGTGACCCTTTTCAACATTTACATATTACTTAATCCAGTTCCACCATAATGTTGAACTAAAGTCTCCAGACAACATTGTTCCAATAGACAGAGCACATGCACAAAGATACAACAAGCTGTGTCTCACCTCTCCCTTTTCTTTGGATGTTATTTAATTTATTAAATTAAACCATGGGCCAGTAAATACAACTTTTGATGGAAGTCCTGTCCAGCTAAGTGTATGTAAGTAAATCTGGGGAGTTGAACCTATGACCTCATGGGCTGTGTGTTTCTAAACGTATGCATTTGACTGCTGAGCCACCACAGAATATACAATGAAAACAGTAACATTTAGAAAATGTATCTTTTGCTAGGAACAGAATGGAAGCAAAAAAAGAGCTGGTAAAACAAAAAGAGCCGGTAAAATCAGATGACCTTTTTTTTGTTCCTGGTATGCTGTCTACAATGTATACTGGCTGGAAAATACACTGCTGGGTAACAAGTCTTCTTAAGGACTTCCATATTGTTGTGGAAACAACTGTATAGAAAATATGTGCTTAGAGACAGTGAATACTGGGGTCAGGGGGTGTGGCAAATAGGTGCACATACTCACAAGGCTCTATAAAGACTACATGAGCTGTGAGTTGTACTTTCACTTTGGAAAATCTACTTCTTTCAAGTACATAAATACAACTTACCAATGTAGAATTTTACAGTGTATTGCTGTTTTGGGGAGAAAACCTCTCACATTAGGATTTTAAACTTGTAAGTTAAATTCTCATTTAAGCCATCTACACACATGTATAATTATTTATCAGCACAGGAAAGCCCAAGGCCCTAACCTGGCAACTGAAAATGCTGATGCTTCTGAGTGAAATAAGATTAAGAGGTAGGAATTGTCAATCCTACATTCCTTCCCCGAGTACGGTACTTTTCATTTTTAAAAAGTAAATTACATAGTAGTTGTCCTTTAACATTTTCTTTGCACTGCCTGTTTTTATATTTCCTTACTATTAATCATACTAATGTAAAATTAACTTACTATGGCAACTTGATCCTAGTTTCATATTCCATCCATTATAATGGCTGGCTGTTTGACTCATTTTGAGCTCATAGCTGTGTATTTATACAGAAATGCTGTATTTAATGTGGGTGTTTAATACAGGCAATAACTATGATTGTGAATACTACAGTCTGTAAATATGGTGTTAGATAAATAACAAAAAAAAGGGTTCATCATCATGTGAGTGCAATTTTTGTACCGTCTTTAATGACAGTAGTATTTAACACCTGTGGTTGATGCAATCATTTTACAACTGCCTGTCCCTTTAAATGTATAATATTACTGAAAATAATTATACATTCAAAAATACAGAAGTGTTTAATATACTTTGTTACCTTAAAGTTCAATAAACATAAATCGTACATACTGCTTAAAGTTGGTTATGGATGCTGCAGATTAGCCCAGGTACCACATAAACACGGTTTTGAGATTTAATATTGTTCTTTATAGCATCTGGGAATAAAATACAATACCTCACCTTTCAACAGATGGCAAATACAATATTAATCTGATCTAAGTGAGTGGAAGGAAAAGAAAGAGCACAGAAAACTCTCAAAACAGTGACCTTATTACCCTATCCAGCCAGTTCCCAAACATCACAAAGGCCTACGGCTGAGGCATCCAATATACAGGGATTGCATGATACAAATCCCAACACTGCAGTTCAAGAAAGGTATTATGTAGCTGCCAAGTACTCCGTGTGAAATGCCAAAGATGTTAGTTCTGTATGATGACACAATGAAAGGAGGGATACAGAACACAGAGCAGAAACATTGGAAAACCGCTGCTTAAATATTGAATGAAATATTGCTGTAGAGCTTTATCTGTTAGCAGGATTAAACTGACTTTTTGAATGTTGCACCCTTTATTCTAAACGATCTTACTGTGGTATTGGAAAGGAAATACAATGGCTATTATATGCACTGTTCATCAAAGTTTAATACAGAAAAGAAAGACAAATTCATTTTATTAGAGTCAATGCATTGAGGATACATTAAAAAAACAAAACTTAACATACTAGCAAGAGGAAATGCTGATAAAATTGGCATATTATGTTATTTTTATTATTATTATTATTAATAATAATACATTAACAGGGGGATGCACCAAGCGCCGCTATCAGTTGTTATATATTGTTATATGCTGATGGCGGCGCTCAGAACATCGCTACCTGGCACTGTTCTATTTCGGCACTTTTAACGCCATCTATTAGCTGGCATTGAAAGTGCCGCAATAAAATGGCGATTTCGGCAAATAACATCCCTTGCGGTGGCTGCGTTGTTAAGTTTTGCGTTAGCCACACAGCTGCCGCAAGAAAGGAGTTAAAGTCACGCTAACGGATATAACATCAGTTAGCGTGACTTAAACTCCAAATCAGGAGCGATGCGCCCATCTGTTCCCATGTGATAGCTCTTCACGTTTCATTGGATGATTTCCTGACCTAATGTACTAACAGGAAGATTTAATAAAAGTTCTTATTGTTTAAAATGGTGCTAATTTTGCCCCATCCAATCAGATGTTATCTTTCAAAAGTTAAATAAGATCTGATTGGTTGGGGCAAAATTAGCACCATTTTAAACGATAAGAACTTTTATTGAATTAACCCTGTTAGTACGTTAGGTCACGAAATCATACAATGAAACGTGAAGAGCTATCACATGGGAACAGATGGACATACTATTGCACATTGTTTCTTTAAAGGACCACTCCACCCTCATAATAACATCTTTTAGAAAGAATGGCACCTTAAAATATGTTACCCTCTTGTCCTCTGGAATCATTAGATAATGCCACTATGCTCCTAGATGCCTCATGGAAATTAAAAGGTAGGGTTTGTTAAAGGCTATATTTGTTCAAGCCACCTTCAGCTATTTAGTGAGCTGGTTATAAGCTTGAGCATGCTCAGAGGGGGCAGCTAGGGGATTAGAATGCAATCATTGGCTGTCATGTCATCTGTCATATTGATGACTAAAAGTTAATGTCTCAGAAGAATCAGGAAGCATTAACAGGAATAACAGGACATTGTGCTGCATTTCAAGTTAGTCTTATATCTTTCAGCTTTCAAACTATTGCAGTTTTGGGGTTTAGGGGATGATTTACCTACATATTTTTCATTTGAGGGTTGGACTTGCACTAATCTATGTTTATGTGGGAGGGTAGCATGTACTTTCGGTAATAAAAATAAAACACAACTTTTTTTGAGGGTTTAAACAAATCTGGACATACAAACCAGCAAGTAATTTTACTTACTGAATAATGTCTGTCTATTCAACAGGTTTACTGTTTGATTTACTGATCTACTGATCAAAATTTATTTTTTGGGAAATAAAGCAACATGGCTGATTTTCCAGTTTGATAAGTCACTCCCCCATTATTAATGATAATACTGTAATTTCCCAGAAACTTCAATGCAAAATTGGTCACGAGGATTCAGCTGCTAACGATTATGTGTGTGACTTAAAAAATTCCAATCAATTTTGTTAAAAGTTCAGGATTGTTGAATCCAATCTCTTTAAAGGGGAACTGTGGTCCAAAAATGACTTTAGGTAAATTGATAGGAATTGCCCTCCTGAGAATTTTTGCACTTTTTGTCATTGTTTATTTTGCATAGTTTTGAAGATATTTACATTTTTGTGTGTGATATGGCAGCAGCATCACCAGGTCCCCTGCACTTCCTGCTTCCTGCTCTAAAACCATGTCAGTGGATGACAGTCAATCTGCCCTGTGTCTCCTCTCTTTGCAGCCCCCCTCCTCTTGCAACCCCCCCCTGACCCTTCCCACTCATAGACCCCATGGCCCCTCCATTTGCAGGCCCCCCTTGGCCCTTCCCTTACAGCCCCACGTGGCCCCGCCCATCCACAGGTGTCTTAGCTCCGCCCACCCATGGGTGTCTTAGCTCCACCCACCTGCTGGTGCTGTGGTCCCACCCACTCGCAACCCCCGTACAGAAAACTCTGTAAAAACAGCCTTTTCAGGTGAGAACTCACTTTTAGAGCGAGAACTAGTAAGACAGAAGGGCTTTAGACTCCCTTACCTTCTCTGCAGCTGCAGGTTCTTCATACAGCAGGGAGGGGGAGGGACTTCCTGTCTCCCTTACACACTGAAGTCTGAGGTGGAGGAACAGGAGGAGGAATGTCGCATGTCAGCCTCCCACCCATTAACTTTCTGGTCAGTCATTTCTTTATATATTGGGCTGTGGAGCAGGTAGAGAGGTGGTTGATGGCTCGTTTTAAAGGTAGGGCCTTTCATGTAAACTCAACTTATTTGGAGACCACAATTCCCCTTTAAGGAAACAAGTTAGAAAGTTGCCAGTGCTGCCAAGACAAAAATAAAAACTAAGAAGTCCCTAGATGTCTGTAAGGAAAAATGCATTCTAAAGCTGAAATAATTTCAGGTCTGATTTATTTATGAATGGAACATTCTAATCTCACACAAAGTACTGCAATCAGTTTTTTACTTTCAAATTATGAACCATTTTACTTAGGTGTAGAGGTTTTATATCTAGGTCTTAGGTGTAGAGGGTTAATATCTAGGTCTTAGGTATAGAGGGTTAATATCTAGGTCTTTAGTGTAAAGGGTTAGTATCAAGGTCTAAGGTGTAGAGGGTTTATATATAGGTCTTAAGTGTATAGGGTTAATATCTAGTTCTTAGGTGTAGAGGGTTAATATCTAGGTTTTAGGTATAGAAGGTTAATACCTAAGTCTTCGTTGTAGAGGGTTGATATCTAGGTCTTGGGTGTAGAGGGTTAATGTCTAGGTTAAAGGAAACATTTGAGGTTATATGAATGTGTGAATATTGACTATTTACCCCACCTTCCACCCATGCACTGTGCAAATCATATCAATCTTTCAATTGTAATTTAGTGTAAGGCCAACTGCTTAAAATCTTTGTTTGACTCATCATTACTTTCCTTGACTTAGGGTCAAAATCTTGTTGATATGGATATAGGTGGTTCACTCAAATTGTATATTAATGAGACCTCAAGCATTAATAACACACTTGGATGTGTTTTTGTAATAGAGATGGCCGAATTTCATAAAGTTCGATCAGTTTTCCTACTATTGAAACTTCAGTAAAAGTTCGAAAGTTCTATTTCAGACCCATTCAGGTCAATGGGGAGTGATAGTTCAAAAAGTCCAGATGATTTGAAGCTAAACTAACAACTTACTGTAAATGGCTGTGGCACCTGGGAAATGGTCTGTGGCACCTGGGAAATGGTCTGGGGAACATGTCACTATCACGAAAACTTTTAAAAACACTTCTTAAACACGAGCGGGTAATTGTTGGGTTTTGTGCAAGCTAGATTTAAGGGTTACAGCCAATTCAAGGGTTACTGAACGATGCTTTGGGGGTTAGCGAGAATAAAACCATAAATTTGGGGGTTACCAAAATTGAATGATACTTTCGAGGATTACCGAAAACAAACAATACTTTTGAGGGTTAGCGAACGATACATTCTAGGGTTAACAAAAACACACATTTGCAGGTTACTGAAAACAAACAATACTTTCGAGGTATGCTTGTGAAGGTTCTCATTCATCCAGGTCATGGTATATCTGTTGTATTCAATTAGATCAACTGGACTTGAAGACGTTTGGCTAGTCATCCTACAGGCTTTCTCAATTCACAATGACTTGTACAAGAATCTGTGGCAATTATGTAACCTGGAAAATCCCAATTAGCATATCACAGCCAAGTGTTAAGGGCGTGATTGGATAGTGGCTAAGATGTGTTATAGGAATGCCCAGAGTAAGGTGTCAAAACAGCATTGTACATGGCAGACAGTTGGTGTCGAACCCCCCCCCAACAAGATTCCAGTATCACCATTCTACCGGCAGACAAGGGCAGATGCACAGTGGTACTCAACACCTCAGACTACCATGATAAGGGGACCATGCTCCTGGCCGATAACAACACACATGATGCATTAACAAGGGATCCCACCAGCCGTTACAAGAAAGACTTACTACAACAGCTTCAAAAGGATAAAAGCCATTGATCGAGCAATGTATCATCGCCTCTACCCTGGTGAGGCATATCCATGCATATATGGACTCCCAAAGATACATAAGGAAGGGGCACCACTAAGACCTATAGTCAGCAGCATCAACTCTGTAACATACAAGGTGGCAAAATACCTAGCCAACATCTTAGGACCATTGGTGAGAAGTTCTAAGCATCACATCCAGAACTCTCAGGATTTCATCAACAAGATTGAAGATATAGTACTCGGTGCAGAAGAAACGATGGTGTCCTATGATGTGACATTTCTTTTCACCTGTATACCCACCAAGGAGGCTGTTGACATGGTGAGAAAACGGCTAGGCCAAGACAGCACTCTTACCAACAGAACTGATCTCAACCCAGATCAGGTGTGTTCCTTACTGGACTTGTGCCTGAATACCACCTATTTCAAATACAGGGATAAGTTCTATAAGCAAAAACATGGATGTGCTATGGGATCTCCAGTTTCACCCATTGTGGCCAACCTTTACATGAAGGAGGTAGAAAAACAGGCGCTTAATACCTTTAAGGGCATAGCACCCAGCCACTGGTTCAGATATGTGGATGACACCTGGGTTAAAATCCACCAGAAGGAAGTACAAGCTTTCACAGAACACATTAATACGGTAGACCAAAACACCAAATTTACAAGGGAAGAGGTACAAAACAACAAACTTGCTTTATTGGACTGCTTGGTAGAAGTTAAGGAAAATGGTAAACTGGAAGTAGAGGTTTACAGAAAACCAACACACACAGATCAGTATTTGATGTTTGACTCCCACCACCCTTTAGATCACAAGCTGGATGTCATCAGAACCCTGCAACACAGAGCTGAGAACATCCCCATTAGCACAGAGGCGAAGGCTAAAGAAATGAAACATCTCAGAGGAGCCCTTAAAACTTGTGGATATCAAGACTGGGCCTTTGTCAAAAGAAGTAGAAGGAAAGAAAAGAACACGAATACCAACAGTGAAGGGGAAAAGCAAGACAGGAGAAAGAACATGGTCATCCCATATGTAGCAGGGGTCTCCAAGAAATTAAGAAGAATTTTCAAAAAACACTGTATCTCTGTCTGCTTTAAACCGAACAACACACTGAGGCAGCAATTGGTACATCCAAAAGACCCAATACCAAAACACAAGAAAAGAGACATCATATACGCAGTGCAGTGAAGAATGCTCTGATTTGTATGTGGGGGAGACCAAACAGCAACTGCATCAACGTATGGCCCAGCACAGAAGAGCCAATTCCTCGGGTCAGGACTCAGCCGTGTACCTGCATCTTAAGGATAAAGGACATACCTTTGAAGATTGTAATGTTAACATATTGGCAAAGGAACGTGACTGGTTGAAGAGAGGTGTTACGTAGGCCATTTATGTGAAAATAAAGAAACCAAGCCTAAATAGAGATGGGGGGGTTTGACACCAACTGTCTCCCATGTACAATGCTGTTTTGACACCTTACTCTGGGCGTTCCTATAACACCTCTTAGCCACTATCCAATCACGCCCTTAACACTTGGCTGTGATATGCTAATTGGGATTTTCCAGGGTACATAATTGCCTCAGATTCTTGTACAAGTCATTCTGAATTGAGAAAGCCATTCAGATGACTAGCAAAACGTCTTCAAGGACTAAACTTCAAGTCCAGTTGATCTAATTGAATACAACAGATAAATACTTTCGAGGGTTACCGAAAATCAAAGGCTACATTCGAGGGTTGCGAACAATACATTCGAGGGTTAGCGAATGGCCCGTAAATTCGATAATTATCGCATTTTTGATAAATATCGAAAATACAGCTGCAAGTCTGGAAAGTCCGAGAAATCCGGGTCCGGGATAGTTCAGTCTGAGTCTGTTCGGACTTGTTAAGTTCATCTTGAACTTGGGTTCGAGTTCTAGTCCATCTCTATTGTGCAAATAAATACTACCGTATGTACTCGAGTATAAGCCGACCCGAGTATAAGCAGAGGTACCTATTTTTACCTCAAAAAGTAAGAAACATGATTGACTCGAGTATAAGCCAAGGGTTGAAATTATGGGAACTCTGCTGTCCATAAAAAAGCCTCATTCCTTGGCACTCCAGATGTTTGGAAACTACAACTCCCATCATGCTTTAGTAGCTGGGAGTTGTAGTTTCCAAACCCCTTTAGTGCCAAGGAATGAGGCTTTTTTATGGACAGCCCCCCCCAGGAAAGGCCCAAAAACATTCTCCCTTAGAGAGCCCCCCCAGTTCAGGTAGTGTGGTGGTACTCACATGTGTTGGTAAATCAGGGTAAGGTAAATTTTTCCAAAATCTGCTGCTGCTTACTTTCTGTCTATGTAACCAGGTACCAGTGAGTTGAATCTCTGGATCCTGCTGGCACTCTGCTGTCTCCACGCTGCACTGACGTCCGTACTCGGCGGCTGTCTAACTTGCTACCTGGTTACATAGACAGAAAGTAAGCAACAGCAGATTCTGGAAAAAATTACTGTGACCAGAGTATAAGCCGAGGTCGGGTTTTAAGGCTATTTTTAAAGCCTGAAAACCTCGGCTTATACTCGAGTATATACGGTATTCATTTGCAGAGTGACTGCTAAAAGAAAATTGCTTTGTGGGGATTGATGTGCTAGCAGACACTCACTTTCAAAAGTGTTAGGTGTTATAAAGAAGAATATGCCTAATCTATGCAAGGCATGAAACCTGGAAAACACACATGGAACACATAGAAGAAGTTTGTTAGCAAGTAATATTTGGAAGCATTCCCAAGAAATCTGCCAATTTCATAAGATTTTTCACCTATTCACTTTGAATAGACATGCAATTAAAGCCTAACTGCCATTCCACCTGGGTTAGGTGTGTAATCAAAGCTTGGTTGCAACTTTTACAATTTAATGCACCAAGATCAGAGGCATAATCAAATACTGATTACCGTTTTCTTGATGAAATACACCTGGATCTGAGGGTTCGAACTTACACTTTGACACACACACAATCTCAAAATGAAAGTACTAAAATTACAAAACAAAAGAATAAAAATCCATGTATTTACTAAAAATTAAGTTTGAGATTTACAAACCCTCTTTTATCACCATCACCATACTTATATGAGGCTGTGTGCAACTATGGTGGCATGTTTCCTTCAAAAATACATCCTTTCAAGCTAAATTCAAAGATCATACTTTTTCCCATTCTAGCTATGTTCTCCTAAATTCTTCCTAACATCAGTTTTAAAATCTAGCTCATAAAGAGAAGATATGCTGGCAAATGTTTAAAACTTGAGAAAACCAATTAAATACAACTATTTTCAATAAAGTCTTAAATAAGTGTCTGCCATTAAACAACCAGAGCCTTCAGGAACAGACTTTTTATGAGTGCCCATAGAAGAATTCTTGACTTGACTTTAACACCCTTAAACTTGCTTGTAGAGGAAATATTTTCCATAATTCTTTTGTAGTATTGTTGAATATCTCGTCACACCAAGCTAATATGTAGGCTTGGGAGTTGGGTTTGCTATAAATTATGTATTTTAGTGATTTTTTTTACTTTTGTATTCTTTTAAACAAGACTTTTTTTCCATTTTCTCTTTTGTTAACTCAAATAAACTTCCTAATGCAGAATTCTCAAAGAATCTCAGGGAAGTGAATTTTATTACATTACATTCGATTGGGTTGTTACTTTTTATTTATAGTTAGTATTTTTATCTATCACATATATTAACTAGCATTTATTTTATTTTTTTTCAGTATGGTTAACTGTTAGCTGCCTTAAGTCTGCTTTATAGCTTTGTGACATTGTTTATTTTTGTATTAATAGTTTTACATTTCTTCTTTATATGAAATTTTTAATGATAGGGGATGAGGAAGCCATGAAGGGATCCAAAGGGAGGGATGGGGGGGAAGAGCTCATCTGCACATGTCAGAAACCTCAACAAGGACAAGGAAGTAGCAGGCATCCAGATGACTCACAGACAGCTCCTACTCTTCACTTTTTCAAAACTTTGGCACTGCAGGGGAACCATAAGGAGCAGAGATGTAAGGTAAGAATATTTTAGCACATTTTAGTTTTGGGCTGGACATACCCTTTAAATAGAGGACACTTGTACGAAGACCACAGTTACTCTTTAATAGATATAGACGATATTCGCAAATATCTAATATTTCATCCAGTTTGATGCGCAAATACATTTTTTGTGGCAGCAGTCTGTCATTTTATACTGATGTGGTCTTAATCAAGGGCACTCTATACTTCTCACAACTATTACAAAGTATATTAACTCATTTGTATGTATTTTTTTCTGAAAAATTAAAGTACTTTTATGACAAGAAGCAGGAAAGTTCATCATGTTCTCTTGACTTCTGTGAACGGCTGTGAAATGTGAATCCACAGCAGCTGCTCTAATCTTTGTCTTGCATTTCATTCATATTTGCATATTAAGTATGTCATGCCTGTGTGGGTGATACAAGATTTCAGTATATTGTAATCAACAGGCAATAGCTTATAATACAGGATTACATTTTTCAAAACACAGAACATTTTGTAAACCGTGTTAAGCAAGTGGGGGTTTCAAAAATGGTGCATGGGCTGCACAGAACAGGATATATAATAACATTTCTTGGGCTGGTAGCAATTGAGAAATATTGCATCTGAGTAATTGAGACTCATGTGAGAAGAGAGTGACAATGAGGTCTATTCATAAAAAAATACCCTGGCACATAGACAGCATAGCTATGCAGATTTAAAAATTGACACTATTTCACCCTTCAGGGAAAAATTACACAGCTGACAGATGCCTAAACTAAAATCATCTGGCATTCTGTGTGCATAGTGGTGATCTCGTTCCTTTGGATCTTAGCTCTCGAACGCCAAAAAACTAAACACTGTCATTTTTTGTTAATTAATGACAAACAAGGATAATGTACACTGATATTTAAACACAAAAAGCACTTTAGAAAATGACAGATCTGGACATAACTATATTAGTCAACAAACACATTTAAAGCCTGAAAGGATTATGCTTTGTGAAATATTTATCATTTATTTCACAAGTTTGTCCCCGTAAAAATAATTAATATCAGTTCGACAAATATATTCCCCACAAGGAGAACTATCTTTTCTCTGTGTATTTTAAATATTTAACAGAATAAACAGTGCATTTATTTTCTTTATATCCCACCTGGATCTCTAGATGCAGCCTGTTTACAATAGTAAAAGCAACGCCCCTTACTTCTGTCTGATCTTCTGTCTTGATCTCAGGAACCTCATAGAAATTTGTTAAAATTACAAGTTAGCATTTGTTTTTGTTAGCATAACAGTAATGTGTAAACAGGCTTCACATTTACTTACTTCATATTCTAGCCCAGCTTTATTACTTAACGTACATAATTTAGCACATCAGCAAATAATGATCCATCACTTTCCAGACCTACTTCTTCTCTGACATTAATAAATAAACTGAAAAGCAACAGGTCTGATTGTACAGTATTTTAAGTCACAGATTAAAAAAAAAAAACAGAAAATGCTCAGGTTTCTAGAAAGTTAAAAACAAAGAGCTATAGCTTTGCAAGTAAATCCTAATAGAACTAAATCATTTTTTATGGTTTAGTTATTCCCACAAATTTTATATTTTATACAATTATCATATATAAATGATGCCTTTAAATTATGTTTTGTTGGTAATATACAGCACTGAATAGTTACTAGTGACACATTTGTGAAGCTTAAAGTGCATGATTACCCTTAAAATAAAAAGTGAAATGATATCTAGGTAAACCCCCTTTCCCAAACCAAAATAGTTAGAAAGCTGACAGATATAGGACTAACCTGTTATGCAGTTAAATGTTTTATAAAATATCACATCCATAACAGACAACTATAAGAACTAGGAAGCAAAAAAAGAGCACTATAGCATTTCAGGTTTTTTTTATGCACTACTAGGTCTTGTGTAGTTCAATGTTATTTATTTATTCCATTAATAAAGTACAACAAATTAGACGGCAACATTCCAGTCTGGGATCTTTCTCAAGCCACACTTGACCTTTTCTCAAGATATAGCTATCGAGAGAGAGATAGAGAGAGAGGAAGAGAGAGAAAGAGAGAGAGAGGAGAGAGAGAGAGAGGAGAGAGAGAGAGAAAAGAGAGAGAGAGAGAGAGAGAGAAAGGAGAGAGAGAAAGGAGAGAGAGAAGGAGAGAGAGAGAGAGAGAGAGAAAGGAGAGAGGAGAGAGAGGGAGAGAGAGATAGAGGGGAGAGAGAGAAGAGAGAGAGGAGAGAGAAGAGGAGATAGAAGATAGAGGAGAGATATGTATATAGAGAGAGGAGAGAGAGAGAGATTTGTTATATATTTATTTTTTAAAAATTATATTAAAGGACAACAATATCAAAAAAAAACATCACCCCATTACATGTCCACACTTCCAGCAGCTTAAATCACTTACTCACATTTACAGCCATGCTGCTCTCCCTTAGATATCACACAGCAAAGATGAGTGCTAAAAGCCCACCTCCTAGACGGCCCGGGGCCATGATTAACATATCACTTGCCATTTGCAGGTGGGAATGTCTGTTACAACCTCTCTCCTCCTCCTCTGCCAGTCAAACAAACTTGAAATGTCCGGTTGCTAGGATACAGTCTACATAATCAAGCTGATCATGGATGGAAGGAGGCGTGTTTTCTCGCATACTAGCTCTGAGTGACAGTTAGTGGCAGACAGAATTGTTACACCCCTTCACAGCATGGCTAATTGAAGGCAGAGAGAAACTCGAAATCAGGAAAAAAATGTATGGGGAAGGCTGCATACATACCTTTACTCTTTTTAAAAAATGCATTGAGGTAATACAGTTATCCTTTAAGGGGGGGTTACATTTTTGCCTGGCTTAGCCTGGCTCAGCAAGCAGGAGTAGAAGTCATGTGGAGGTGGGGAAACTGTAAACTGTGAGGGATCTTTTGGGGTTTTGGGGGTATCAATATTTATACACACATCAATGTTAAGGGCTAATGTCTATATACAATGAGTTAAAATGCTGATTCTGATACAATATAGTGAGTTCTTGTTTAACACAATAATGAACCAATATTAATAAGCCAACTAATGCTAACTAGGAATTGGGCTTAGTTGCACCATTAACGAACTAGCCACATTAAGATTAATTGTGCCAGTAAAGCAAAACCTGGTAAGTAAGAAATATTTACAAATAACTCCAATCCTTCTACTGTATACAAATAACTCCAGATATGTAAAATGGGCTAGAGTAGAACATATGATGCAAGTAGGTTAATTAATTGGTTCCCTCTTTTAAACTCCATTTTTCTGTATTGGGATTATAAACGGTAACAGGTTTGTATGCTTGGAATACAGTATGTGGCAGATTTCTCGATGATTTGAGATTAAGAGCAGCAAGTTGCAACAGCACAATCAATCAGCAATTTTGAAATATATTGTTGATAGTAATGTGAGCATTATTTCTAGATAGGATGATTTCTCTAACAACTCGTAGACCATTTAAAGGAACTGTAAACTCCCCTAAACCCCAAAAAAGAACTCTGTGCCATCCGTTTCTATTATTCACAGGGAGGTGAGAACGCTTATTCTCACCTCCCTGTGAATAATAGGACGCTCGGGAGACCTGGAACTTACCTTACCCGCCGCTCCGCTCGCAGCCGCTCCTTCACTAAACAGCTGCGCCCAAGATAGGGCGCGTGGTCGGGACAGAGCGGCTGTCAGTGAAGGAGCGGCGGGTAAGGTAAGTTCCAGGTCTCCCGAGCATCCTGTTATTCACAGGGAGGTGAGAATAAGCGTTCTCACCTCCCTGTGAATAATAGAAACGGACGGCACAGAGTTATTTTTGGGGTTTAGTGTTCCTTTAAACTAGGTGTATCACAGGATTCCCTTTGTAAGGTTGTGGGCAATAAGGCAAAACAGGCAGCATGTGCCCTTTAGTGGTTTAAGAAGCTTTATTGTAATGCACTAATACCAAACAACCTTATCCCATCAAGAATGCAGCTCATTTCTCCTTAAGTGGGCTAAAGCTCCTCTATTTCTTCCCAAATTCCTATCTTAAATGCAAATTTGCAGCCTTCAACTAGCAGCCAATTATCAGGAACACACAGACTAATCGGCAATTAAAACAAAATAATGGTTACAAAGTAAACTAGACAGGAATGAGGGATGCTATGTTTCAATTAGGGCAATATTTCCCATAATTTGACTCTGGTTTCATCATAGAAATTATATCAAATAATATATAGCGTGTATGTTTTATGATATTTTACCTGATTGTGTGTCATAGTATATGTTACAGTATTCCATTTTTTAATATTACATTTTGTCTGACATCTGAATCAGCAATTAAGTTGTGTCAGACCTGTTCAGACATTATGGAGCCAGGCTTATTAATACGATAGATCAGTGTTTCTCAACCTTTTTATCTGTGGGGAACCCTTGAAACTATTTTCGGGTCTCGGGGAACCCCTACATAAAATTATAATTATGTATTATTATTTATCTTTTTTTTCTCAGTCATCAAATCATCAAAATACATAATTTATACAATGATAGATCTATCATTTATCTATAGATAAATGATAGATCTATAAATATATCTCTATTGAAAAGAAATGCACTCAGATTCATTGCAGGGTGGGGACCCTTACATAAAAACTTTACTTTTTCTCTTAGACATCAACACACCAAACACATCATTTATACAGAACATTGGTGAATATATAGAAAAATAAATCTTTATTCATTACAATGGTGGATCCATACAGTTTCTGTCAATCTCTTGGGGACCCCCATGCAATCTCTCTGGGACCCCTAGGGGTCCCCGGACCCCTGGTTGAGAAACACTGCGATAGATAGTCCAAGGAGGTGACCCACAGAGGCATCTTGTGGTGAAAATTGTAACTGCATTTTACCAACAATGGGCCTCATTTACCCAGACTCGCTGGGCAAACATATGGAGGTAAAGTCGCGCTAAACAGCTCGCTACAGGTTAGTGAAACTTTAACTCCATATTAGCGCCGGAAGTGCGGGTTACGAAAAAAATCACCCGCGCATTCGACGCTCTTGATTTAATATCACGTTTAAACTAGTGGCACATTCGCAAACACGATATTGAATCTAAGAAGGAGCATTTACCCAGAGCGATAGCGGCTCTGGGTAAATGAGCCTGAATGTGTTTTGTACATTGTATAAATACAGATTATTTACAGTACATATGTGATCAATTTCACACTTGTCTTCAAATTATGAACACTTTACTTTCTTTGTATGCATCTTGGCTTCTATTTAATCCTTTATCAGTCAACTCCTGCACTTTTTGATGACTTTAACAAGGGGCACCAGGCTCAACAAATTGTTAACAGAGGGAATCAAGGAAGAGCAGAGTATTAATATTACAGTATTAGTAGCCACCACTCTGGAGTTTTCAGAACAACAGGAAACTATGAGCCAGCAGAAAGGGGGGATTCCTGGTGAAACCCCCTTGCAACACATCTATAAATGCTAATAATATGCTAGCAGTGTGGAGGCCTCTTGAGTACAGTTTCCTGTTAGATATTAGTTTTCTATATGTCAGTTATGATAAGTGAGAAATAAGCACATTTTCTAATACAATGTAAGCTGCTTCCCAATCAGGTCAGGTAAAACATTGACTGCAACAATGACAATGAGAATTTAGAAATGGCGCACAGCTTTGTGA
The DNA here is from genome assembly GCA_019447015.1 of Hymenochirus boettgeri. Taxonomy (NCBI): domain Eukaryota; kingdom Metazoa; phylum Chordata; class Amphibia; order Anura; family Pipidae; genus Hymenochirus; species Hymenochirus boettgeri. Next base: position 171,987,033 of record CM033476.1, read on the forward strand.
TCATATTGAATGAAACTTTACCTGAAATAGTTCAATTTTCTCCAAAAGGTGCTAATATTTTAATAATAAATTGGTAATGTCCAATCAAATAATAATTCATTCATTGTTAAATTATTTGTGGGAGCACATGAAGGGAATAAATTCTCAATGGTAATGTGTCTGCATATCTGCTGCTCATGTTTAAGTGAAATGTATTAGCAATATTTATGTATATAGACAGAAAAGAAGAATAGATAGCATAGTCTGTATGGATGGACAAGACTGTATTTTGTCTAATTATTAAGTAAATTGAGTGAGTAATTCTGCGATTTACATGAAAGATTTGGACTTGATGGATGTATTTCATTAGGCTAATTAGCTATGCTGGAAATACCCATGCATGACAAATGGCAAATCCTGTTGGAGACAATAGGATTTAATTTTTAAGAATTTGTTTGCTTTTAAAATGTTAGATCTTGATGCTGAAGATTGGGGTAATGTATAACTGATCCCTATAAAGAGAACAGGTAGGTGGATTGGACAATTGTATAATGAATCTTTGCAAATTCGAATGGATTCGAATGCTGTTTAATTTTTTACCTTTCAAGAATTTTCTGTAGAATTTGTCTCTGTATCTGTATCACTTTCACGGATTTACCTTTGCTATAACCTAAAAAAGAAATTGTTCCAAGCAGGATTGTCTTTCCCCATCGCTAGTGTTTAATGGCACCACAGGGCAAATTAACACCATTGGATTGGTTTTGACACCTTTTGAAATGTTTCGCAAAATTTTCCATGAAAGTGCTTGGGTAGCTTTATTTAGACACATTTTAAAAATATCTAATCTGTGAAGAATCATTACGATTTTTGAAACAGGTGAATCTATTTTGCTAATTTACTATATTGTTAATTACAAGGCTTATGTAATCTGGTTCTTTTTGGAAGGGGGAAGGTTCTCTTTCCGGGCAATCAACACACACAGGGCAATGTACTAAGAGCCACAATCGGCTAACAGGTGATGTTATTTACAGATAGCATCTCTTTGTTTATTGCGATGCGCACTTTAACCAAGTCAATACTTTCATGCCAGCTATCCAGCAATGGATATATATATGTATATCCCATATATTATATAAATAAATTTATATTTTTACGGAGATTGCATTGCGTTTTTAGGAGCAACTAACTAGGTGGGGGTATATAGCATTATTACACATAGGAAAGGTCCATATGTATGTGTGTAAATAGCACTATTTAATTAAAATCACCATAAGAAATAACACCATACAAAGTATAGTACTACTACCTACTACTGAATTACAAAACAAATTATATACAATTAATAAACTAAACTTACTTTACTGGACACCCCTAAGTTTGAATGGAAAGCTCAAAATGATAGGTTAAGACACACCTCCAGGATTTCTACAGGGTCTCCATGTAGACACTAAAAGGAAGTGGAATTTTACTAACATCCAATGAGAGGTTCTGATCTTCCACTGTTAGCAAATCAAAAAATTATCTTAAGCACTGTCCATGACAAGACAGGAAGTGTAAGGAAGTTCCTGTATTACACCCAGTTATGTGCATGTAAAACATGTGACAGCCTTAGCCAATTAGAAAATTCTTCAGACTCTCACATTTACTCCCCCTCCCCTCTCCATAGAAAGTAATGAGACAATCCAGTTTCTGTTTGCTAGACAGGAAGAGTCTGTTTATGATTAAATGACTTTGCATGTCTCTGAAACTACCCAGCATTCTTAGAGAAATGGGCACTTTTTACCCCAATATTAATATATTAAACATGAGGCTGTCAGGTACCTTCAGTTATAAGAAGGCTCTACTTCATTTTATACCCTGTGGGGAGCTTTTAGCTCCTTTATCCAAACCTCTCCATTACTTGTCAAGCTAATCAGAATCCTGTGTTTCCTAACACCATAGTGACTGCAAATCTGGAACTTGCTGTGGTAATTACCAATAAGTATGAACCTAGAATGTTATTCTGGATCCTGTATAGGGTCTCAGAATGTCCAATGGAGCTGTCAGATTGAATTGCACATTGTGGCAGGATTGCCTGGATCTGTGTTCAGATCTGCAGGTTAATACCATTTTGTCTGGATACATAAAACTCTATCATGTGTCCCAACTGAGCATCTGCTTTGTGTGAGAGCCCTGCCAGGACAGATGACTGTTGGTCACAGTAACAGTGGCTGCAGCCAGCAGTGCATGTGACAGTCTGATCATGTGGTCCCATAGGGAACTGCATGATTGGCCGTGATTTGCTAACTGACCCATTTGTCTGATACGGACGACCGAACTCGGTCGCGGCTGGCCACCCCACACCATCACATATTTCCAGCCGACTAATCCGCGGCACTATTGGTTCGTTACTGGTGTTTACCCAGCCTCAAGGTTCGTAAACACATGCAATCGTGGGTACCAACCCATGACGCACGATGTGTATGAACGGCCGATAATCGTGCCATGTATGGGCAGTTTATTGGCTAAAATGGCCGTTCTGTCGATACACAGCACGAATATAATCCAAAATGCCCGTTTGCACACGTCATGCGTCGGCACCGGCGATTGCATGTGTGTACAAACCTTTAGACTTTATAGATTATAACTGCCAGATAGGTGGTATTTGGAAGTGAGTGAAAATATGGCAAAGTTTATGACTCTAACAGGGAGATTCACCCAGAGGCACAAGCTCTCTGGGCAAATCTCCTGTACGGGATTTACCAGAGGCTGTGCGATTTTGGGTGAATCTCACCCGCACATAAGTATTTATCGCCAGCTATTAGTTGGTGTTTAATAATTATGTGTAAAGAGGCCCACAACCTCTGGTAAATTACTTTAAAACGGCCGCACGAGTGCCTCTTCTGGTACTCCCGCTGCTGCCGCAAAGCGGGCATTAACGTTACGCCAACCAATCAACCCATATAATGCTTCCCTAATCCAATATTCTAATAGCTATGGATGTAAGGGAAGGGCAGATGAATCACTTGCATGTTCAAACCCTTGGGTAGGAAGCGCTAAAGCATGACCGTGGGCTTTTAATGTCTGTAAGTCAGGAAAAAGTCTTTATTCCAGGATGTATGAAAACAAAGTTTTCCAGAATTCTGTGCAGTTAGAGAATGCTGGGAGTTGTAGTTTTAAACATGTGAAAAGTTCATTAAGAAGACTCTAACTGCAAAACAGAGAATGCTGGGATTTGTAGTTTTCAAACATGTGAAAGGTCACAAGCTTAGGCTGTATTAGATCTAGACAGATGCCTTAGCTACAGGATATTAAGAAATTAAACACGCCTGCTCTATACCATTTGGCTGTATTATATCTAGACACATGCCTTTGCCACAGGCAATAAATAAGATACTTTGCATGTCCCCACCCATTTCTTTAAGTGAGAAATATGTGTTTATATGTTAGATTATTAAGGCAATGCTATTATAATAACATGATTCTATGAGGTTTCTATTTCATTTTATACTCTGTGGGGAGCTTTTAGCTCCTCTATCCACACCTCTCCCTAACATGTATATTCAATCAGTATCCTGTACTCCCAAGTCCTAATCCCATAGGTTAGTTAAATCTGGAACTTTGTGGTAAATACTAATAAATATGAACCTTGCATGATAATCAGGATACTGTATAGGATTTTAGGTGGCTATACATATAGTCGCGGATGGTCCGGCCTGCCCCCCCATTAACTTTCTGGTCAGTCATTTCTTTTATATATGGGGCTGTGAGCAAGTAGAGAGGTGGTTGATGGTCGTTTTAAAGGTAGGCCTTTCATGTAAACTCAACTTATTTGGAGACCACCATTCCCCTTTAAGGAAACAAGTTAGAAGTTGCCATGTGCCAAGACAAAATAAAAACTAAGAAGTCCCTGATGTCGTAAGGAAAAAGGCATTCTAAAGCTGAAATACTTTCAGGTCTGATTTATTTTATGAATGGAACATTCTATCTCACACCAAAGTACTGCAATCATTTTTTACTTTCAAATTATGACCATTTTACTTAGTGTAGAGTTTTATATCTAGGTCTTAGGTGTAGCAGGGTTTAAATCTAGGTCTTAGTATGAGGGTTAATATCTAGGCTTTGTGTAAAGGGTTATATCAAGTCTAAGGTGTAGAGGGTTTATATATAGGTCTTACGTGTATAGGGTTAAATATCTAGTTCTTAGGTGTAGAGGTTTAATATCTAGGTTTTAGGTATAGAAGGTTAATCCTAAGTCCTTCGTTGTAGAGGGTTGATATCTAGGTCTTGGGGTGTAGAGGGTTAATGTCTAGGTTAAAGGAAACATTTGAGGTTATATGAATGTGTGAATATTGACTATTTCCCCACCTTCCACCCATGCATGTGCAAATCATATCAATCTTCAATTGTAATTTAGTGTAGGCAAACTGATTAAAATCTTTGTTTGACTCATCATTACTTTCCTTGACTTAGGGTCAAATCTTGTTGATATGGATATAGGTGGTTCACTCAAATTGTATTTAATGAAGACCTCAAGCATTAATAACACACTTGGATGTGTTTTTGTAATAGAGATGGCGAATTTCATAAAGTTCGATCAGTTTTCCTACTATTGAAACTTCAGTAAAAGTTCGAAAGTTCTATTTCAGACCCATTCAGGTCAATGGGGATTGATAGTTCAAAAAGTCCAGATGATTTAAAGCTAAACTAACAACTTACTGTAATGGCTGTGGCACTGGAAATGGTCTGTGGCACCTGGGAAATGGTCTGGGGAACATGTCACTATCACGAAAACTTTTAAAAACACTTCTTAAACACGAGCGGGTAATTGTTGGGTTTGTGGGCAACTAGATTTAAGGGTTACAGCCAATTCAAGGGTTACTGAGCGATTGCTTTGGGTTAGCGAGAATAAACCATAATTTGGGGGTTACCAAAATTGAATGATACTTTCGAGGATTACCGAAACAAACAATACTTTTGAGGTTAGCGAACGATACTTCTAGGTTAACAAAAACACACATTTGCAGGTTACTGAAACAAACAATACTTTCGAGGTATGCTTGTGAAGGTTCTCATTCATCCAGGTCATGGTATATCTGTTGTATTCAATTAGATCAACTGGACTTGAAGACGTTTGGCTAGTCATCCTACAGGCTTTCTCAATTCACAATGACTGTACAGAATCTGTGGCAATTATGTAACCTGAAAATCCCATTAGCATATCACAGCCAAGTGTTAAGGGCGTGATTGTATAGTGGCTAAGATGTGTTATAGGAATGCCCAGAGTAGGTGTCAAACCAGCATGTACATGGCAACATTTGGTGTCGACCCCCCCCAACCTCTATTTAGGCTTGGTTTTCTTTATTTTCATGTAAATGGCCTCCTTAACACCTCAACATCCCCAGAAAGATCCAGTATCACATTCTATCTACCGGCAGACAAGGCAGATGCACATGGTACTCAACACCTCAGACTACCATGATAAGGGACTGCTCCTGCCGATAACAACACCACATGAGCATTAACAGGGATCCCACCAGCCGTTACAAAGAAAGACTTACTACAACAGCTTCAAAAGGATAAAAGCCATTGATCGAGCATGTATCATCGCCTCTACCCTGTGAGGCATATCCACATATATGGCTCCCAAGATACATAAGGAAGGGGCACCATAAGACCTATAGTCAGCAGCATCAACCTCTGTCCATACAAGTGGCAAAATACCTAGCCAACATCTTAGGACCATTGGTGAGAAGTTCTAAGCATCACATCCAGAACTCTCAGGATTCACAACAAGATTGAAGATATAGTACTCGTGTGCAGAAAACGATGGTGTCCTATGATGTGACATTTCTTTTCCACCTGTATACCCACCAGGAGGCTGTTGACATGGTGAGAAACGGCTAGGCAAGACAGCACTCTTACCAACAGAACTGATCTCACCCAGATCATTGTGTTCCTTACTGGACTTGTGCCTGAATACCACCTATTTCAAATACAGGGATAAGTTTATAAGCAAAAACATGGTGTGCTATGGGATCTCCAGTTTCACCCATTGTGGCCAACCTTTAATGAAGGATGTAGAAAACAGGCGCTTAATACCTTTAAGGGCATAGCACCCAGCCACTGTTCAGATATGTGGATGACACCTGGGTTAAATCCACCAGAAGAAGTACAACTTTCACAGAACACATTAATACGGTAGACAAAACACCAAATTTACAAGGGAAGAGGTACCAAAACAACAAACTGTCTTTCTTGGACTGCTTGGTAGAAGTTAAGGAAAATGGTAAACTGGAAGTAGAGGTTTACAGAAAACCAACACACACAGATCAGTATTTGATGTTTGACTCCCACCACCCTTTAGATCACAAGCTGGATGTCATCAAACCCTGCAACACAGAGCTGAGAACATCCCATTAGCACAGAGGTGAGGCTAAAGAAATGAACATCTCAGAGGAGCCCTTAAAACTTGTGGATATCCAGACTGGGCCTTTGTCAAAAGAAGTAGAAGGAAAGAAAAGAACACGAAACCAACAGTGAAGGGAAAGCAAGACAGGAGAAAGAACATGGTCATCCCATATGTAGCAGGGGTCTCCAAGAAATTAGAAGAATTTTCAAAAAAACACTGTATCTCTGTCTGCTTTAAACCGAACAACACACTGAGGCCAATTGGTACATCCAAAGACCCAATACCAAAACACAAGAAAGAGACATCATATACGCAGTGCAGTGAAGAATGCTCTGATTTGTATGTGGGGGAACCAAACAGCAACTGCATCAACGTATGGCCCAGCACAGAAAGCCAATTCCTCGGGTCAGGACTCAGCCGTGTACCTGCATCTTAAGGATAAAGGACATACCTTTGAAGATTGTAATGTTAACATATTGCAAAGGAACGTGACTGGTTGAAGAGAGGTGTTACGTAGGCCATTTATGTGAAAATAAAGAACCAAGCCTAATAGAGATGGGGGGGTTGACACCAACTGTCTCCCATGTAATGCTGTTTTGACACCTTACTCTGGGCGTTCCTATAACACCTCTTAGCCACTATCCAATCACGCCCTTAACACTTGGCTGTGATATGCTAATTGGGATTTTCCAGGGTAACATAATTGCCTCAGATCTTGTACAAGTCATCTGAATTGAGAAAGCCATTCAGATGACTAGCAAAACGTCTTCAAGGACTAAACTTCAAGTCCAGTGATCTAATTGAATACAACAGATAAACTTTCGAGGGTTACCGAAAATCAAAGGCTCATTCGAGGGTTGCGAACAATACTTCGAGGGTTAGCGAATGGCCCGTAAATTCGATAATTATCGCATTTTTGATAAATATCGAAATACAGCGGCAAGTCTGGAAAGTCCGAGAAATCCGGTCCGGGATAGTTTCAGTCTGATTCTGTTCGGACTTGTTAAGTTCATCTTGAACTTGGGTTCGATGCTAGTCCATCTTATGGTGCAAATAAATATACCGTATGTACTCGAGTATAAGCCGACCCGAGTAAGCAGAGGTACCTATTTTTACCTCAAAAAGTAAGAACCATGATTGACTCGAGTATAACCCAGGTTGAAATTATGGGACTCTGCTTGTCCATAAAAAAGCCTCATTCCTTGGCACTCCAGATGTTTGGAAACTACACTCCCATCATGCTTTAGTAGCTGGGAGTTGTAGTTTCCAACCCTTTAGTGCCAAGGAATGAGCCTTTTTTATGGACAGCCCCCCCCAGGAAAGGCCCAAAACATTCTCCCTTAGAGAGCCCCCCCAGTTCAGGTAGTGTGGTGGTACTCACATGTGTTGGTAAATCAGGGTAGGTAAATTTTTCCAAAATCTGCTGCTGCTTACTTTCTGTCTATGTAACCGGTACCAGTGAGTTGAATCTCTGGATCCTGCTGGCACTCTGCTGTCTCCACGCTGCACTGACGTCCGTACTCGGCGCTGTCTAACTTGCTACCTGGTTACATAGACAGAAAGTAAGCAACAGCAGATTCGGAAAAAATTACTGTACCAGAGTATAAGCCGAGGTCGTTTTAAGGCTATTTTTAAAGCCTAAACCTCGGCTTATACTCGAGTATATACGGTATTCATTTGCAGAGTGACTGCTAAAAGAAATTGCTTTGTGGGGATTGATGTGCTAGCAGACACTCACTTCAAAGTGTTAGGTGTTATAAAGAAGATATGCCTAATCTATGCAAGGCATGAAACCTGGAAAACACATGGAACACATAGAAGAAGTTTGTTAGCAAGTATATTTGGAAGCATTCCCAAAATTCTGCCAATTTCATAAGATTTTTCACCTATTCACTTTGAATAGACATGCAATTAAAGCCTAACTGCCATTCCACCTGGGTTAGGTGTGTAATCAAAGCTTGGTTGCAACTTTTACAATTTATGCACCAAGATCAGAGGCATAATCAAATACTGATTACCGTTTTCTTGATGAAATCACCTGGATCTGGGGTTCGAACTTACACTTTGACACACACACAATCTCAAAATGAAAGTACTAAAATTACAAAACAAAAGAATAAAAATCCATGTTTTACTAAAAATTAAGTTTGAGATTTACAAACCCTCTTTTTATCACCATCACCATACTTATATGAGGCTGTGTGCAACTATGGTGGCATGTTTCCTTCAAAATCATCCTTTCAACGCAATTCAAAGATCATACTTTTTCCCATTCTACTATGTTCTCCCTAAATTCTTCCTCATCTCAGTTTTAAAATCTAGCTCATAAAGAGAAGATTTGCTGGCAAATGTTTAAAACTTGAGAAAACAATTAACAAACTATTTTCAATAAAGTCTTAAATGTTCTGCCATTAAACAACCAGAGCCTTCAGGAACAGACTTTTTTATGAGTGCCCATAGAAGAATTCTTGACTTGACTTTAACACCCTTAAACTTGCTTGTAGAGGAAATATTTCCATAATTCTTTTGTAGTATTGTTGAATATCCGTCACACCAAGCTAATATGTAGGCTTGGGGTTGGGTTTGCTATAAATTATGTATTTTAGTGATTTTTTTTACTTTTGTATTCTTTTAAACAAGACTTTTTTTCCATTTTCTCTTTTGTTAACTCAAATAAACTTCCTAATGCAGAATTCTCAAAGAATCTCAGGGAGTGATTTTTATTACATTACATTCGATTGGGTTGTTACTTTTTATTTTAGTTAGTATTTTTATCTATCACATATATTAACTAGCATTTATTTTATTTTTTTTCAGTATGGTTAACTGTTAGCTGCCTTAAGTCTGCTTTATAGCTTTGTACATTGTTTATTTTTGTATTAATAGTTTTACATTTCTTCTTTATATGAATTTTTAATGATAGGGGATGAGGAAGCCATGAAGGGATCCAAAGGGAGGGATGGGGGGGAAGAGCTCATCTGCACATGTCAAAACCTCAACAAGGACAAGGTTAGCAGGCATCCAGATGACTCCACAGACAGCTCCTACTCTTCACTTTTTCAAAACTTTGGCACTGCAGGGAACCATAAGGAGCAGAGATGTAAGGTAAGAATATTTTAGAGCACATTTAGTTTTGGGCTGGACATACCCTTTAAATAGAGGACACTTGTACGAAGACCACAGTTACTCTTTAATAGATATAGACGATATTCGCAAATATCTAATATTTCATCCAGTTTGATGCGCAAATACATTTTTTGTGCAGCAGTCTGTCATTTATATACTGATGTGGTCTTAATCAAGGGCACTCTATACTCTCACAAACTATTACAAAGTATATTAACTCATTTGTATGTATTTTTTTCTGAAAAATTAAAGTATTTTATGACAAAAGCAGGAAGTTCATCATGTTCTCTTGACTTCTGTGAACGGCTGTGAAAGTGAATCCACAGCAGCTGCTCTAATCTTTGTCTTGCATTTCATTCATATTTGCATATTAAGTATGTCATGCCTGGTGGGGTGATACAAGATTTCAGTATATTGTAATCAACAGGCAATAGCTTATAATACAGGATTACATTTTTCAAACACAAACATTTTGTAAACCGTGTTAAGCAAGTGGGGGTTTCAAAAATGGTGCATGGGCTGCACAGAACAGGATATATAATAACATTTCTTGGGCTGTAGCATTGAGAAATATTGCATCTGAGTAATTGAGACTCAGGTGAGGAGGAGTGACAATAGTTCTATTCATAAAAAAATACCCTGGCACATAGACAGCATAGCTATGCAGATTTAAAAATGACACTATTTCACCCTTCAGGGAAAAATTACACAGCTGACAGATGCCTAAACTAAAATCATCTGGCATTCTGTGTGCATAGTGGTGATCTCGTTCCTTTGGATCTTAGCTCTCGAACGCCAAAACTAAACACTGTCATTTTTTGTTAATAATGACAACAAGGATAATGTACACTGATATTTAAACAACAAAAAGCACTTTAAAAAATGACAGATCTGGACATAACTATATTAGTCAACAAACACATTTAAAGCCTGAAAGGATTATGCTTGTTGAAATATTTATCATTTATTTCACAAGTTTGTCCCCTAAAATAATTAATATCAGTTCGACAATATATTCCCCACAGGAGAACTATCTTTTCTCTGTGTATTTTAAATATTTAACAGAATAAACAGTGCATTTATTTTCTTATTCCCACCTGGACTCTAGATGCAGCCTGTTTACAATAGTAAAAGCAACGCCCCTTACTTCTGTCTGATCTTCGTCTTGATCTCAGGAACCTCTAGAAATTTGTTAAAATTACAATTAGCATTTGTTTTTGTTAGCATAACAGTAATGTTGAACAGGCTTCACTTTACTTACTCATATTCTAGCCCAGCTTTATTACTTAACGTACATAATTTAGCACATCAGCAAATAATGATCCATCACTTCCAACCTACTTCTTCTCTGACATTAATAATAAACTGAAAAGCAACAGGTCTGATTGTACAGTATTTTAAGTCACAGATTAAAAAAAAAAAACAGAAATGCCGTTTCTAGAAAGTTAAAACAAAGAGCTATAGCTTTGCAAGTAAATCCAATAGAACTAAATCATTTTTTATGGTTTAGTTTATTCCCACAATTTTATATTTTATACAATTATCATATATAATGATGCCTTTAAATTATGTTTTGTTGGTAATATACAGCACTGAATAGTTACTAGTGACACTTTGTGAGCTTAAAGTGCATGATTACCCTTAAAATAAAAAGTGAAATGATATCTAGGTAAACCCCCTTTCCCAACCAAATAGTTTAGAAAGCTGACAGATATAGGACTAACCTGTTATCATTAAATGTTTTAATAAATATCACACCATGACAGACAACTATAAGACCAGGAAGCAAAAAAGAGCACTATAGCATTTCAGGTTTTTTTTATGCACTACTAGTCTTGTGTAGTTCATAGTTATTTATTTATTCCATTAATAAAGTACAACAATTAGACGGCAACATTCCGTCTGGGATCTTTCTCAAGCCACACTTGACCTTTCCTCAAGATATATATATATATATATATATATATATATATAAAATATATAATAAATTATATTAAAAATATATAATAAATATTAATATATATATAGTATATATATTATATATTATATATTATATTTATATTATATTATTTATATTATTACTATATTATATTATTTTATATATATTATATATATATAATATTTAATTTTTATTTTTAAAATTTATTAAGGACAACATATCAAAAAAAAACATCACCCATTCTGTCCCCTTCCAGCAGCTTAAATCACTTACTCACATTTACAGCCATGCTGCTCTCCCTTAGTATCACACAGCAAAGATGAGTGCTAAAGCCCCCTCCTAGACGGCCCGGCCATGATTAACATATCACTTGCCATTCGCAGGTGGGAATGTCTGTTACACCTCTCTCCTCCCCCTCTCCAGTCAACAAACTTGAAATGTCCGGTTGCTAGGATACAGTCTACATAATCAAGCTGATCATGGATGGAGGAGGCGTGTTTTCTCGCATCCTAGCTCTGAGTGACAGTTAGTGGCAGACAGAATTGTTACACCCTTCACAGCATGGCTAATTGAAGGCAGAGAGAAACTCGATCAGGAAAAAAATGTATGGGGAAGGCTGCATACATACCTTTACTCTTTTTAAAAAAAATGCATTGAGGTAATACAGTTATCCTTTAGAGGGGGGTTACATTTTTGCCTGGCTTGCCTGGCTCAGCAAGCAGGAGTAGAAGTCATGTGGAGGTGGGAAAACTGTAAACTGTGAGGGATCTTTTGGGGTTTTGGGGGTATCAATATTTATACACACATCAATGTTAAGGGCTAATGTCTATATACATGAGTTAAATGCTGATCTGATACAATATAGTGAGTTCTTGTTAACACAATAATGAACCATATTATAAGCCAACTAATGCTACCTAGGAATTGGGCTTAGTTGCCCCATTAACGAACTAGCCACATTAAGATTAATTGTGCCAGTAAAGCAAAACCTGGTAAGTAAGAAATATTTACAAATAACTCCAATCCTTCTACTGTATACAATAACTCCAGATATGTAAAATGGGCTAGAGTAGAACATATGATGCAAGTAGGTTAATTAATTGGTTCCCTCTTTAAACTCCATTTTTCTGTATTGGGATTATAAACGGTAACAGGTTTGTATGCTTGGAATACAGTATGTGGCAGATTTCTCGATGATTTGAGATTAAGAGCACAAGTTGCAACAGCACATCAATCAGCAATTTTGAAATATATTGTTGATAGTAGGTGAGCATTATTTCTAGATAGATGTTTCTCTAACACTCGTAGACCATTAAAGGAACTGTAAACTCCCCTAAACCCCAAAAAGAACTCTGTGCCATCCTTTCTATTATTCACAGGGAGGTGAGAACGCTTATTCTCACCTCCCTGTGAATAATAGGACGCTCGAGAGACCTGGAACTTACCTTACCCCCGCTCCGCTCGCAGCCGCTCCTTCACTAAACAGCTGCGCCCAAATAGGGCGCGTGGTCGGGACGACGGCTGTCAGTGAAGGAGCGGCGGGTAGTAAGTTCCAGGTCTCCCGACATCCTGTTATTCACAGGAGGTGAGAATAGCGTTCTCACCTCCCTGTGAATAATAGAACGGACGGCACAGAGTTATTTTTGGGTTTAGTGTTCCTTTAAACTAGGTGTATCACAGGATTCCCTTTGTAAGGTTGTGGCTAAGCAAAACAGGCAGCATGTGCCCTTTAGTGGTTTAAAGCTTTATTGTAGCACTAATACCAACAACCTTATCCCATCAAAATGCAGCTCATTTCCCTTAAGTGGGCTAAGCTCCTCTATTTCTCCCAAATCCTATCTTAATGCAAATTTGCAGCCTTCAACTAGCAGCCATATTACGGAACCACACGACTAATCGGCAATTAAAACAAATAATGGTTACAAAGTAAACTAGACAGATGAGGGATGCTATGTTTCAATTAGGGCAATATTTCCCATAATTTGACTCTGGTTTCATCATAGAAATTATATCAAATAATTATAGCGTGTATGTTTTATGATATTTTACCTGATTGTGTGTCATAGTATATGTTACAGTATTCCATTTTTTAATATTATTTTGTCTGACATCTGAATCAGCATTAAGTTGTGTCAGACCTGTTCAGACATTAGGAGCCAGCTTATTAATACATAGTCAGTGTTTCTCAACCTTTTTATCTGTGGGGAACCCTTGAAACTATTTTCGGGTCTCGGGGAACCCTACATAAAATTATAATTATTTATTATTATTTATCTTTTTTTTCTCAGTCATCAAATCATCAAAATACATAATTTATACAATATAGATCATCATTTATCTATAGATAAATGATAGATCTATAAATATCTCTATTGAAAGAAATGCACTCAGATTCATTGCAGGGTGGGGACCCTTACTAAAAACTTTACTTTTTCTCTTAGACATCAACACACCAAACACATCATTTATACAGACCATTGGTGAATATATAGAAAAATAAATCTTTATTCATTACAAGGTGGATCCATACAGTTTCTGTCAATCTCTTGGGGACCCCCATGCAATCTCTCTGGGACCCCTGGGGTCCCCGGACCCCTGGTTGAGAAACACTGCGTATATAGTCCAAGGAGGTGACCCCAGAGGCATCTTGTGGTGAAAATTGTAACTGCATTTTACCAACAATGGGCCTCATTTACCCAGCCTCGCTGGGCAAACATATGGAGGTAAAGTCGCGCTAAACAGCTCGCTACAGGTTAGTGAAACTTTAACTCCATATTGCGCCGAAGTGCGGGTTACGAAAAAAATCACCCGCGCTTCGACGCTCTTGATTTAATATCACGTTTACCTAGTGGCACATTCGCAAACAGATATTGAATCTAGAAGAGCATTTACCCAGAGCGATAGCGGCTCTGGGTAAATGAGCCTGAATGTGTTTTGTACATTGTATAAATACAGATTATTTACGTACATATGTGATCAATTTCACACTTGTCTTCAAATTATGAACACTTTACTTTCTTTGTATGCATCTTGGCTTCTATTTAATCCTTTATCAGTCAACTCCTGCACTTTTTGATGACTTTAACAAGGGGCACCAGGCTCACAAATTGTTAACAGAGGATCAAGAAGAGCGAGTATTAATATTACAGTATTAGTAGCCACCACTCTGGGTTTTCAGAACAACAGGAAACTATGAGCCAGCAGAAAGGGGGGTTCCTGGTGAAACCCCCTTGCAACACTCTATAAATGCTAATAATTGCTAGCAGTGTGGAGCCTCTTGAGTACAGTTTCCTGTTAATATTAGTTTTCTATATGTCAGTTATGATAAGTGAGAAATAAGCACACATTTTCTAATACAATGTAAGCTGCTTCCCAATCAGGTCAGTAAACATTGACTGCACAATGACAATGAGAATTTAGAAATGGCGCACAGCTTTGTGATCATATTGAATGAAACTTTACCTAAATAGTTCAATTTTCTCCAAAAGGTGCTAATATTTATAATAAATTGGTAATGTCCATCAAATAATAATTCATTCATTGTTAAATTATTTGTGGGAGCACATGAAGGGATAAATTCTCAATGGTAATGTGTCTGCATATCTGCCTGCTCATGTTTAAGTGAAATGTATTAGCAATATTTATGTATATAGACAGAAAGAAGAATAATAGCTAGTCTGTATGGAGGACAGACTGTATTTTGTCTAATTATTAAGTAAATTGAGTGAGTAATTCTGCGATTTACATGAAAGATTTGGACTTGATGGTGTATTTCATTAGCTAATTAGCTATGTTAAGCTGGAAATACCCATGCATGACAAATGGCAAATCCTGTTGGAGACAATAGGATTTAATTTTTAAGAATTTGTTTGCTTTTAAAATGTTAGATCTTGATGCTGAAGATTGGGTAATGTATAACTGATCCCTATAAAGAAAGGTAGTGGGGATTGGACAATTGTTATATGAATCTTTGCAAATTCGAATGGATTCGAATGCTGTTTAATTTTTTACCTTTCAAGAATTTTCTGTAGATTTGTCTCTGTATCTGTATCACTTTCACGGATTTACCTTTGCTATAACCTAAAAAAGAATTGTTCCAAGCAGGATTGTCTTTCCCCATCGCTAGTGTTTAATGGCACCACAGGGCAAATTAACACCATTGGATTGGTTTTGACACCTTTTGAAATGTTTCGCAAAATTTTCCATGAAAGTGCTTGGGTAGCTTTATTTAGACACATTTTAAAAATATCTAATCTTGTGAAGAATCATTACGATTTTTGAAACAGGTGAATCTATTTTGCTAATTTACTATATTGTTAATTACAAGGCTTATGTAATCTGGTTCTTTTTAAGGGGGAAGGTTCTCTTTCCGGGCAATCAACACACACAGGGCAATGTACTAAGAGCCACAATCGGCTAACAGGATGTTATTTACAGATAGCATCTCTTTGTTTATTGCGATGCGCACTTTAACCAGTCAATACTTTCATGCCAGCTATCCAGCAATGGATATATATATGTATATCCCATATTTATATAAATAAATTTATATTTTTACGGAGATTGCATTGCGTTTTTAGGAGCAACTAACTAGGTGGGGGTATATAGCATTATTACACATAGGAAAGGTCCATATGTATGTGTGTAAATAGCACTATTTAATTAAAATCACCATAAGAAATAACACCATACAAAGTTATGTACTACTACCTACTACTGAATTCCAAACAAATTATATACAATTAATAAACAAACTTACTTTACTGGACACCCCTAAGTTTGAATGGAAAGCTCAAAATGATAGGTTGACACACCTCCAGGATTTCTACAGGGTCTCCATGTAGACACTAAAAGGAAGTGGAATTTTACTAACATCCAATGAGAGGTCTGATCTTCCACTGTTAGCAAATCAAAAAATTACTTAAGCACTGTCCATGACAAGACAGGAAGTGTAAGGAAGTTCCTGTATTACACCCAGTTATGTGCATGTAAAACATGTGACAGCCTTAGCCAATTAGAAAATTCTTCAGACTCTCACATTTACTACTCCCCCCTCCCCTCTCCATAAAAGTAATGAGACAATCCAGTTTCTGTTGGCTAGACAGGAAGAGTCTGTTTATGATTATGACTTTGCATGTCTCTGAAACTACCCAGCATTCTTAGAGAAATGGGCACTTTTTACCCCAATTTATATATAAACATGAGGCTGTCGGTACCTTCAGTTATAAGAAGGCTCTACTTCATTTTATACCTGTGGGGAGCTTTAGCTCCTTTATCCAAACCTCTCCATTACTTGTCAAGCTAATCAGAATCCTGTGTTTCCTAACACCAAGTGACTGCAATCTGGAACTTGCTGTGGTAATTACCAATAAGTATGAACCTAAATGTTATTCTGGATCCTGTATAGGGCCTCCAGAATGTCCAATGGAGCTGTCAGATTGAATTGCACATTGTGGCAGGATTGCCTGGATCTGTGTTCAGATCTGCAGGTTAATACCATTTTGTCTGGATACATAAAACTCTATCATGTGTCCCAACTGAGCATCTGCTTTGTGAGAGCCCTGCCAGGACAGATGACTGTTGGTCACAGTAACAGTGGCTGCAGCCGCAGTGCATGTGACAGTCTGATCATGTGGTCCCATAGGGAACTGCATGATTGGCCGTGATTTGCTAACTGACCCATTTGTCTGATACGGACGACCGAACTCGGTCGCGGCTGGCCACCCACACCATCACATATTTCCAGCCGACTAATCCGCGCACTATTGGTTCGTTTACTGTGTTTTACCCAGCCTCAAGGTTCGTAAACACATGCAATCGTGGGTACCAACCCATGACGCACGATGTGTATGAACGGCCGATAATCGTGCCATGTATGGGCAGTTTATTGGCTAAAATGGCCGTTCTGCTTACACAGCACGAATATAATCCAAAATGCCCTTTGCAACGTCATGCGTCGGCACCGGCGATTGCATGTGTGTACAAACCTTTAGACTTTATAGATTATAACTGCCAGATAGGTGGTATTTGGAAGTGAGTGAAAATATGGCAAAGTTTATGACCTAACAGGGAGATTCCACCCAGAGGCACAAGCTCTCTGGGCAAATCTCCTGTACGGGATTTACCAGAGGCTGTGCGATTTTGGGTGAATCTCACCCGCACATAGATTTATCGCCAGCTTAGTTGGTGTTTAATAATTATGTGTAAAGAGGCCCACAACCTCTGGTAAATTACTTTAAAACGGCCGCACGAGTGCCTCTTCTGGTACTCCCGCTGCTGCCGCAAAGCGGGCATTAACGTTACGCCAACCAATCAACCCATATAATGCTTCCCTAATCCAATATTCTAATAGCTATGGATGTAGGAGGGCAGATGAATCACTTGCATGTTCAAACCCTTGGGTAGGAAGCGCTAAAGCATGACCGGGGGCTTTTAATGTCTGTAAGTCAGGAAAAAGTCTTTATTCCAGGATGTATGAAAACAAATTTTTTCCAGAATTCTGTGCAGTTAGAGAATGCTGGGAGTTGTAGTTTTAAACATGTGAAAAGTTCATTAAGAAGACTCTAACTGCAAAACAGAGAATGCTGGGATTGTGTAGTTTTCAAACATGTGAAAGGTCACAAGCTTAGGCTGTATTGAATCTAGACAGATGCCTTAGCTACAGGATATTAAGAAATTAAACACGCCCTGCTCTATACCATTTGGCTGTATTATATCTAGACACATGCCTTTGCCACAGGCAATAATAAGATACTTTGCATGTCCCCACCCATTTCTTTAAGTGAGAAATATGTGTTTATGTTAGATTATTAAGGCAATGCTATTATAATAACATGATTCTATGAGGTTTCTATTTCATTTTATACTCTGTGGGGAGCTTTTAGCTCCTCTATCCACACCTCTCCCTAACATGTATATTCAATCAGTATCCTGTACTCCCAAGTCCTAATCCCATAGGTTAGTTAAATCTGGAACTTTGTGGTAAATACAAATAATATGAACCTTGATGAAATCAGGATACTGTATAGGATTTTAGGTGGCTATACATATACCATTTTACTTATCAACCAAGCGCTCATGCAATTTAGTTTGATCTTGCCAGAACCACCATTCCCATTCTTCTAATCCACAAGGATAATCAGGATACTGTATAGGATTTTAGGTGGCTATACATATATCCGATTTTACTTTCCCAACCGAGTGCTCCCGTGACATTAGACCGATCCTGAAAGAACCGCCTGTTATATGTAGAGCCACCTAAAATCCTATACAGTATCCTGATTATCATGCAAGGTTCATATTTATTAGTATTTACCACAAGTTCCAGATTTAACTAACCTATGGGATAGGACTTGGGAGTACAGGATACTGATTGAATATACATGTTAGGGAGAGGTGTGGATAGAGGAGCTAAAAGCTCCCCACAGAGTAAAATGAAATAGAAACCTCATAGAATCATGTTATTATAATAGCATTGCCTTAATAATCTAACATATAAACACATATTTCTCACTTAAAGAATGGGTGGGGACTGCAAAGTACTTATTTATTGCCTGTGGCAAAGGCATGTGTCTAGATATAATACAGCCAAATGGTATGAGCGGCGTGTTTAATTTCTTATATCCTGTAGCTAAGGCATCTGTCTATCTAATACAGCCTAAGCTTGTGACCTTTCACATGTTTGAAAACTCAAATCCCAGCATTCTCTGTTTTGCAGTTAGAGTCTTTTATGAACTTTTCACATGTTTAAAACTACAACTCCCAGCATTCTCTAACTGCACAGAATTCTGGAAAACTTTGTTTCATACATCCTGGAATAAAGACTTTTCCTACAACAGACTTAAAAGCCCACGGTCATGCTTTAGCGCTTCCTACCCAAGGGTTTGAACATGCAAGTGATTCATCTGCCCTTCCCTTACATCCATAGCTATTAGAATATTGGATTAGGGAAGCATTATATGGGTTGATTGGTTGGCGTAACGTTAATGCCCGCTTTGCGGCAGCAGCGGGAGTACCAGAAGAGGCACTCGTGCGGCCGTTTTAAAGTAATTTACCAGAGGTTGTGGGCCCTCTTACACATAATATTAAACACCAACTAATAGCTGGCGATAAATACTTATGTGCGGGTGAGATTCACCCAAAATCGCACAGCCTCTGGTAAATCCCGTACAGGAGATTTGCCCAGAGAGCTTGTGCCTCTGGGTGAATCTCCCTGTTAGATTCTAAACTTTGCCATATTTCACTCACTTCCAAATACCACCTATCTGGCAGTTATAATCTATAAAGTCTAAAGGTTTGTACACCATGCAATCGCCGGTGCCGACGCATGACGTGTGCAAATGGCATTTTGGATTATTCGTGCTGTGTATCGACGAACGGCCATTTTAGCCAATAAACTGCCCATACATGGCACGATTATCGGCCGTTCATACACATCGTGCGTCATGGGTTGGTACCCACGATTGCATGTGTTTACGAACCTTGAGGCTGGGTAAACACCAGTAACGAACCAATAGTGCCGCGGATTAGTCGGCTGGAAATATGTGATGGTGTGGGTGTGGCCAGCCGCGACCGAGTTCGGTCGTCCGTATCAGACAAATGGGTCAGTTGCAAATCACGGCCAATCATGCAGTTCCCTATGGGACCACATGATCAGACTGTCACATGCACTGCTGGCTGCAGCCACTGTTACTGTGACCAAGTCATCTGTCCTGGCAGGGCTCTCACACAAAGCAGATGCTCAGTTGGGACACATGATAGAGTTTTATGTATCCAGAAAAATGGTATTAACCTGCAGATCTGAACACAGATCCAGGCAATCTGCCACAATGTGCAATTCAATCTGACAGCTCCATTGGACATTCTGAGGCCCTATACAGGATCCAGAATAACATTCTAGGTTCATACTTATTGGTAATTACCACAGCAAGTTCCAGATTTGCAGTCACTATGGTGTTAGGAAACACAGGATTTGATTAGCTTGACAAGTATGGAGAGGTTTGGATAAAGGAGCTAAAACCTCCCCCAGGGTATAAAATGAAGTAGAGCCTTCTTATAACTGAAGGTACCTGACAGCCTCATGTTTAATATATATATTGGGGTAAAAAGTGCCCATTTCTCTAAGAATGCTGGGTAGTTTCAGAGACATGCAAAGTCATTTAATCATAAACAGACTCTTCCTGTCTAGCAAACAGAAACTGGATTGTCTCACTTTCTATGGAGAGGGGAGGGGGAGTAAATGTGAGAGTCTGAAGAATTTTCTAATTGGCTAAGGCTGTCACATGTTTTACATGCACATAACTGGGTGTAATACAGGAACTTCCTTACACTTCCTGTCTTGTCATGGACAGTGCTTAAGATATTTTTGATTTGCTAACAGTGAAGATCAGAACCTCTCATTGGATGTTAGTAAATTCCACTTCCTTTTATGTCTACATGGAGACCCTGTAGAAATCCTGGAGGTGTGTCTTAACCTATCATTTTGAGCTTTCCATTCAAACTTAGGGGTGTCCAGTAAAGTAAGTTTAGTTTATTAATTGTATATAATTTGTTTTGTAATTCAGTAGTAGGTAGTAGTACTATACTTGTTATGGTGTATTTCTTATGGTGATTTTAATTAAATAGTGCTATTTACACACATACATATGGACCTTTCCTATGTGTAATATGCATATACCCCCCACCTAGTTAGTTGCTCCTAAAAACGCAATGCAATCTCCGTAAAAATATAATTTATTTTATAATATATGGGATATACATATATATATCCATTGCTGGATAGCTGCATGAAAGTATTGACTTGGTTAAAGTGCGCATCGCAATAAACAAAGATGCTATCTGTAAATACATCAACCTGTTAGCCGATTGTGCTCTTAGTACATTGCCCTGTGTGTGTTGATTGCCCGGAAAGAGAACCTTCCCCCTTCCAAAAGAACCAGATTACATAAGCCTTGTAATTAACAATATAGTAAATTAGCAAAATAGATTCACCTGTTTCAAAAATCGTAAGATTCTTCACAGATTAGATATTTTTAAAATGTGTCTAAATAAAGCTACCCAAGCACTTTCATGGAAATTTTGCGAAACATTTCAAAGGTGTCAAAACCAATCCATGGTGTTAATTTGCCCTGTGTGCCATTAAACACTAGCGATGGGGAAAGACAATCCTGCTTGGAACAATTTCTTTTTTAGGTTATAGCAAAGGTAAATCCGTGTGAAAGTGATACAGATACAGAGACAAATTCTACAGAAATTCTTGAAAGGTAAAAAATTAAACAGCATTCGAATCCATTCGAATTTGCAAAGATTCATTATACAATTGTCCAATCCACCTACCTGTTCTCTTTATAGGGATCAGTTATACATTACCAATCTTCAGCATCAAGATCTAACATTTTAAAAGCAAACAAATTCTTAAAATTAATCCTATTGTCTCCAACAGGATTTGCCATTTGTCATGCATGGGTATTTCCGCTTAACATAGCTAATTAGCCTAATGAAATACATCCATCAAGTCCAAATCTTTCATGTAAATCGCGAATTACTCACTCAATTTACTTAATAATTAGACAAAATACAGTCTTGTCCATCCATACAGACTATCTATCTATTCTTCTTTTCTTCATATACATAATATTGCTAATACATTTCACTTAAACATGAGCAGCAGATATGCAGACACATTACCATTGAGAATTTATTCCCTTCATGTGCTCCCACAAATAATTTAACAATGAATGAATTATTATTTGATTGGACATTACCAATTTATTATTAAAATTTAGCACCTTTTGAGAAAATTGAACTATTTCAGGTAAAGTTTCATTCAATTGATCACAAAGCGTGCGCCATTTCTAAATTCTCATTGTCATTGTTGCAGTCAATGTTTTACCTGACCTGATTGGGAAGCAGCTTACATTGTATTAGAAAATGTGCTTATTTCTCACTTATCATAACTACATATAGAAAACTAATATCTAACAGGAAACTGTACTCAAGAGCCTCCACACTGCTAGCATATTATTAGCATTTATAGATGTTTGCAAGGGGTTTCACCAGGAATCCCCCCTTTCTGCTGGCTCATAGTTTCCTGTTGTTCTGAAAACTCCAGAGTGGTGGCTACTAATACTGTAATTAATACTCTGCTCTTCTTGATTCCCTCTGTTAACAATTTGTTGAGCCTGGTGCCCCTTGTTAAAGTCATCAAAAAGTGCAGGAGTTGACTGATAAAGGATTAAATAGAAGCCAGATGCATACAAAGAAAGTAAAGTGTTCATAATTTGAAGACAAGTGTGAAATGATCACATATGTACTGTAAATAATCTGTATTTATACAATGTACAAAACACATTCAGGCTCATTTACCCAGAGCCGCTATCGCTCTGGGTAAATGCTCCTTCTTAGATTCAATATCGTGTTTGCGAATGTGCCACTAGTTTAAACGTGATATTAATCAAGAGCGTCGAATGCGCGGTGATTTTTTTCGTAACCGCACTTCCGGCGCTAATATGGAGTTAAGTTTCACTAACCTGTAGCGAGCTGTTTAGCGCGACTTTACCTCCATATGTTTGCCCAGCGAGTCTGGGTAAATGAGGCCCATTGTTGGTAAAATGCAGTTACAATTTTCACCACAAGATGCCTCTTGGGGTCACCTCCTTGGACTATCTATCGCAGTGTTTCTCAACCAGGGGTCCGGGGACCCCTAGGGGTCCCAGAGAGATTGCATGGGGGTCCCCAAGAGATTGACAGAAACTGTATGGATCCACCATTGTAATGATAAAGATTTATTTTTCTATATTTCACCAATGTTCTGTATAAATGATGTGTTTGGTGTGTTGATGTCTAAGAGAAAAAGTAAAGTTTTTATGTAAGGGTCCCCACCCTGCAATGAATCTGAGTGCATTTCTTTTCAATAGAGATATATTATAGATCTATCATTTATCTATAGATAAATGATAGATCTATCATTGTATAAATTATGTATTTTGATGATTTATGACTGAGAAAAAAAAGATAAATAATAATACATAATTATAATTTTATGTAGGGGTTCCCGAGACCCGAAAATAGTTTCAAGGGTTCCCCACAGATAAAAAGGTTGAGAAACACTGATCTATCGTATTAATAAGCCTGGCTCCATAATGTCTGAACAGGTCTGACACAACTTAATTGCTGATTCAGATGTCAGACAAAATGTAATATTAAAAAATGGAATACTGTAACAATACTATGACACACAATCAGGTAAAATATCATAAAACATACACGCTATATATTATTTGATATAATTTCTATGATGAAACCGAGTCAAATTATGGGAAATATGCCCTATGAAACATAGCATCCCTCATTCCTGTCTAGTTTACTTTGTAACCATTATTTTGTTTTAATTGCCGATTAGTCTGTGTGTTCCTGATAATTGGCTGCTAGTTGAAGGCTGCAAATTGCATTTAAGATAGGAATTTGGGAAGAATAGAGGAGCTTTAGCCCACTTAAGGAGAAATGAGCTGCACTTGATGGATAAGGTTGTTTGGTATTAGTGCATTACAATAAGCTTCTTAAACACTAAGGGCACATGCTGCCTGTTTTGCCTTATTGCCCACAACCTTACAAAGGGAATCCTGTGATACACCTAGTTTAAAGAACACTAAACCAAAAATAACTCTGTGCCGTCCGTTCTATTATTCACAGGGAGGTGAGAACGCTATTCTCACCTCCTGGAATACAGGATGCTCGGGAGACCTGGAACTTACTACCGCCGCTCCTTCACTGACAGCCGCTCTTCCCGACCCCCCTATCTTGGGCGCAGCTGTTTTGAAAGGCGCTGCGAGCGGACGGCGGGTAAGGTAGTTCCAGGTCTCCAGCGTCTATTATTCACAGGGAGGGAGAATAAGCGTTCTCACCTCCTGTGAATATAGAAAGGATGGCACAGAGTTCTTTTTGGGGTTTAGGGGAGTTACAGTTCCTTTAAATGGTCTACGAGTTGTTAGAGAAATCATCCTATCTAGAAATAATGCTCACCTTACTATCAACAATATATTTCAAAATTGCTGATTGATGTGCTGTTGCAACTTGCTGCTCTTAATCTCAAACATCGAGAAATCTGCCACATACTGTATTCCAGCATACAAACCTGTTACCGTTTATAATCCCAATACAGAAAAATGGAGTTTAAAAGAGGGAACCAATTATTAACCTACTTGCATCATATGTTCTACTCTAGCCCATTTTACATATCTGGAGTTATTGTATACAGTAGAAGGATTGGAGTTATTTTAAATATTTCTTACTTACCAGGTTTTGCTTTACTGGCACAATTAATCTTAATGTGGCTAGTTCGTTAATGGTGCAACTAAGCCCAATTCCTAGTTAGCATTAGTTGGCTTATTAATATTGTTCATTATGTTGTTAACAACGAACTCACATATTGTATCAGAATCAGCATTTTAACTCATTGTATATAGACATTAGCCCTTAACATTGATGTGTGTATAAATATTGATACCCCCAAAACCCCAAAAGATCCCTCACAGTTTACAGTTTCCCCACCTCCACATGACTTCTACCCTGCTTGCTGAGCCAGGCTAAGCCAGGCAAAAATGTAACCCCCCCTTAAAGGATAACTGTATTCCTCAATGCATTTTTAAAAAGAGTAAAGGTATGTATGCAGCCTTCCCCATACATTTTTTTCCTGATTTCGAGTTTCTCTCTGCCTTCAATTAGCCATGCTGTGAAGGGGTGTAACAATTCTGTCTGCCACTAACTGTCACTCAGAGCTAGTATGCGAGAAAACACGCCTCCTTCCATCCATGATCAGCTTGATTATGTAGACTGTATCCTAGCAACCGGACATTTCAAGTTTGTTTGACTGGCAGAGGAGGAGGAAGAGGTTGTAACAGACATTCCCCCTGCAATGGCAAGTGATATGTTAATCATGGCCCGGGCCGTCTAGGAGGGGGCTTTAGCACTCATCTTTGCTGTGTGATTCTAAGGGAGAGCAGCATGGCTTGTAAATGTGAGTAAGTGATTTAAGCTGCTGGAAGTGTGGACATGTAATGGGGTGATGTTTTTTTTGATTTGTTGTCCTTTAATTATAATTTTTAAAAAATAAATATATAATCTTTTTTTATATACATATCTTTATTATTATTTCGAGTATTATTATATGATATATATCTTGAGAAGGTCGTGTGGCTGAGAAAGATCCCGACTGGTGTTGCCGTCTAATTGTTGTACTTTATTAATGGAATAAATAAATAACATTGAACTACCAAGACCTAGTAGTGCATAAAAAAAACACTGAAATGCTATAGTGCTCTTTTTTTTGCTTCCTGGTTCTTTAGTTTGTCTGTCATGGATGTGATTTTTATAAAACTTTAACTGCTAACAGGTTAGTCCTATATCTGTCAGCTTTCTAACTATTTTGGTTGGGAAGGGGGTTTACCTAGATATCATTTCATTTTTTATTTTAAGGGTAATCATGCACTTTAAGCTTCACAATGTGTCACTAGTAACTATTCAGTGGTATATTACCAACAAAACATAATTTAAGGCATCATTATATATGATAATAGTATCAATATAAAATTTGTGGAATAACTAAAACCATAAAAAATGATTTAGTTCTATTAGGATTTTACTTGCAAAGCTATAGCTCTTTGTTTTTAACTTTCTAGAAACTGAGCATTTTCTGTTTTTTTTTTTTTAATCTGTGACTTAAAATACTGTACAATCAGACCTGTTGCTTTTCAGTTTATTTATAATGTCAGAGAAGAAGTAGGTCTGGAAAGTGATGGATCATTATTTGCTGATGTGCTAAATTATGTACGTTAAGTATAAAGCTGGGCTAGAATTGAGTAAGTAAATGAAGCCTGTTTACACATTACTGTTATGCTAACAAAACAAATGCTAACTTGTAATTTTAACAAATTTCTATAGGTTCCTGAGATCAGACAGAAGATCAGACAAAGTAGGGGCGTTGCTTTTACTATTGTAAAACAGGCTGCTATCTAGAGATCCAGGTGGGATATAAGAATAAATGCACTGTTTATTTCGTTAATATTTAAAATACACAGAGAAAAGATAGTTCTCCTTGTGGGGAATATATTGTGTGAACTGATATTAATTATTTTTACGGGGACAAACTTGTGAAATAATGATAATATTTCACAAAGCTAATCCTTTCAGGCTTTAAATGTGTTTGTTGACTAATAGTTATGTCCAGATCTGTCATTTTCTAAAGTGCTTTTTGTGTTTAAAATATCAGTGTACATTATCCTTGTTGTCATTATTAACAAAAAATGACAGTGTTTTGTTTTGGCGTTCGAGAGCTAAGATCCAAAGGAACGAGATCACCACTTGCACACAGAATGCCAGATGATTTTAGTTTAGGCATCTGTCAGCTGTGTAATTTTTCCCTGAAGGTGAAATAGTGTCATTTTTAAATCTGCATAGCTATGCTGTCTATGTGCCAGGGTATTTTTTTATGAATAGACCTCATTGTCACTCTCTTCTCACATGAGTCTCAATTACTCAGATGCAATATTTCTCAATTGCTACCAGCCCAAGAAATGTTATTATATATCCTGTTCTGTGCAGCCCATGCACCATTTTTGAAACCCCCACTTGCTTACACAGGTTTACAAAATGTTTGTGTTTGAAAAATGTAATCCTATTATAAGCTATTGCCTGTTGATTACATATACTGAAATCTTGTATCACCCCACAGGCATGACATACTTATATGCATATGAATGAAATGCAGACAAAGATTAGAGCAGCTGCTGTGGATTCACATTTCACAGCCGTTCACGAAGTCGAGAACATGATGAACTTTCCTGCTTCTTGTCATAAAAGTACTTTAATTTTTCAGAAAAAAATACATACAAATGAGTTAATATACTTTGTAATAGTTTGTGAAAGTATAGAGTGCCTTGATTAAGACCACATCAGTATAAATGACAGACTGCTGCCCACAAAATGTATTTGCGCATCAAACTGGATGAAATATTAGATATTTGCGAATATCGTCTATATCTATTAAAGAGTAACTGTGGTCTTCGTACAAGTGTCCTCTATTTAGGGTATGTGCAGCCCAAAACTAAAATGTGCTAAAATATCTTACCTTACATCTCTGCTCCTTATGGTTCCCCTGCAGTGCCAAAGTTTTGAAAAAGTGAAGAGTAGGAGCTGTCTGTGAGTCATCTGGATGCCTGCTACCCTTGTCCTTGTTGAGTTTTCTGACATTTGCAGATGAGCTCTTCCCCCCCATCCTCCCTTTGGAGACCTCATGGCTTCCTCATCCCCTATCATTAAAAATTTCATATAAAGAAAATGTAAAACTATTAATACAAAATAAACAACTGTCACAAAGCTATAAGCAGACTTAAGGCAGTCTAACAGTTTAACCATACTGAAAAAAAATAAAATAAATGCTAGTTAATATATGTGATAGATAAAAATACTAACTATAAATAAAAAGTAACAACCAATCGAATGTAATGTAATAAATCACGTCCCTGAGATTCTTTGAAATTCGCATTAGGAAGTTTATTTGAGTTAACAAAAGAGAAAATGGAAAAAAAGTCTTGTTTAAAAGAATACAAAAGTAAAAAAATCACTAAAATACATAATTTATAGCAAACCCAACTCCCAAGCCTACATATTAGCTTGGTGTGACGAATATTCAACAATACTACAAAAGAATTATGGAAATATTTCCTCTACAAGCAAGTTTAAGGGTGTTTAAAGTCAAGTCGAATTCTCTATGGGCACTCATAAAAAGTCTGTTCCTGAAGGCTCTGTTGTTATGGCAGACCTTATTTAAGACTTATATTGAAATAGTTTGTATTTAATTGGTTTTCTCAAGTTTTAAACATTTGCCAGCATACTTCTCTTTATGAGCTAGATTTTAAAACTGATGTTAGGAGAATTTAGGAGAACATAGCTAGAATGGGAAAAAGTATGATCTTTGAATTTAGCTTGAAAGGATGTATTTTTGAAGGAAACATGCCACCATAGTTGCACACGCCTCATATAAGTATGGTGATGTGTGATAAAAGAGGTTTGTAAATCTCAAACTTAATTTTTAGTAAATACATGGATTTTTATTCTTTTGTTTTGTAATTTTAGTACTTTCATTTTGAGATTGTGTGTGTGTCAAAGTGTAAGTTCGAACCCTCAGATCCAGGTGTATTCATCAAGAAAACGGTAATCAGTATTTGATTATGCCTCTGATCTTGGTGCAATTAAATTGTAAAAGTTGCAACCAAGCTTTGATTACACACCTAACCCAGGTGGAATGGCAGTTGGCTTTAATTGCATGGTCTATTCAAATAATAGGTGAAAAATCTTATGAATTGGCAGATTTCTTGGGAATGCTTCCAAATATTACTTGCTACAAACTTCTTCTATGTGTCCATGTGTTTTCCAGGTTTCATGCCTTGCATAGATTAGGCATATCTTCTTTATAACACCTAACACTTTGAAAGTGAGTGTCTGCTAGCACATCAATCCCCACAAAGCAATTTTTCTTTAGCAGTCACTCTGCAAATGAATACCGTATATACTCGAGTATAAGCCGAGTTTCAGGCTTTAAAAATAGCCTTAAAACCCGACCTCGGCTTATACTCTGGTCAGTAATTTTTTCCAGAATCTGCTGTTGCTTACTTTCTGTCTATGTAACCAGGTACTCAAGTTAGACAGCCGCCGAGTACGGACGTCCAGTGCAGGTGGAGACAGCAGAGTGCCAGCAGGATCCAGAGATTCAACTCACTGGTACCTGGTTACATAGACAGAAAGTAAGCAGCAGCAGATTTTGGAAAAATTTACCTAACCCTGATTTACCAACACATGTGAGTACCACCACACTACCTGAACTGGGGGGCTCCTAAGGGAAATGTTTTGGGCCTTTCCTGGGGGGGGCTGTCCATAAAAAAGCCCATTCCTTGGCACTAAAGGGGTTGGAAACTACAACTCCCAGCTACTAAAGCATGATGGGAGTTGTGTTCCAAACATCTGGAGTGCCAAGGAATGAGCTTTTTTATGGACAGCAAGTTTCCCATAATTTCAACCCTTGGCTATACTCGAGTCAATCATGTTTCTTACTTTTTGAGGTAAAATAGGTACCTCTGCTTATACTCGGGTCGGCTTATACTCGAGTACATACGGTAGATTTATTTGCACAATAAGATGGACTAGAAATCGAACCCAAGTTCAAGATGAACTTAACAAGTCCGAACAGACTCAGACTGAAACTATCCCGGACCCGGATTTCTCGGACTTTCCAGACTTGCAGCTGATTTTCGATATTTATCAAAAATGCGATAATTATCGGAATTTACGGGCCATTCGCTAACCCTCGAAGTATTTTCGCAACCCTCGATGTAGCCTTTGATTTTCGGTAACCCTCGAAAGTATTTATCTGTTGTATTCAATTAGATCAACTGGACTTGAAGTTTAGTCCTTGAAGACGTTTTGCTAGTCATCTGAATGGCTTTCTCAATTCAGATGACTTGTCAGAACTGAGGCAATTATGTACCCTGGAAAATCCCAATTAGATATCACAGCCAAGTGTGTAAGGGCGTGATTGGATAGTGGCTAAGAGGTGTTATAGGACGCCAGAGTAAGGTGTCAAACAGCATTGTCATGGGAGACAGTTGGTGTCAACCCCCCCATCTCTATTTAGGCTTGGTTTCTTATTTTCACATAAATGGCCTACGTAACACCTCTCTTCAACCAGTCACGTTCCTTTGCCAATATGTAACATTACAATCTTCAAAGGTATGTCCTTTATCCTTAAGATGCAGGTACAACGGCTGAGTCCTGACCCGAGGAATTGGCTCTTCTGTGCTGGGCCATACGTTGATGCAGTTGCTGTTTGGTCTCCCCCACATACAAATCAGAGCATTCTTCACTGCACTGCGATATGATGTCTCTTTTCTGTGTTTTGGTATTGGGTTTTTGGATGTACCAATTGCTGCCTCAGTGTGTTGTTCGGTTTAAAGCAGACAGAGATCAGTTGTTTTTTGAAAATTCTTCTTAATTTCTTGGAGACCCCTGCTACATATGGGATGACCATGTTTCTTTCTCCTGTCTTGCTTTTCCCTTCACTGTTGGTTTCGTGTTCTTTCTTTCCTTACTTCTTTTGACAAAGGCCCAGTCTGGATATCCACAGTTTTAAGGTGCTCCTCTGAGATGTTCATTTCTTTAGCCTCACCTCTGTGCTAATGGGATGTTCTCAGCTCTGTGTTGCAGGTTTTGATGAATCCGCTTGTGATCTAAAGGTGGTGGGAGTCAAACATCAAATACTGATCTGTGTTGTTGGTTTCTGTAAAACCTCTACTTCCAGTTTACCATTTTCCTTAACTTCTACCAAGCAGTCCAAGAAAGCAAGTTTGTTGTTTTGGTACCTCTTCCCTTGTAAATTTGGTGTTTTGGTCTACCGTATTAATGTTTCTGTGAAAGCTTGTACTTCCTTCTGGTGGATTTAACCCAGGTGTCATCCACATAATCTGAACCAGTGGCTGGGTGCTATGCCCTTAAAGGTATTAAGCGCCTGTTTTTCTACCTCCTTCATGTAAAGGTTGGCCACAATGGGTGAATCTGGAGATCCCATAGCACACCATGTTTTTGCTTATAAACTTATCCTGTATTGAAATAGGTGGTATTCAGGCACAAGTCCAGTAAGGAACACAACTGATCTGGTTGAGATCAGTTCTGTGGTAAAGTGCTGTCTTGGCCTAGCCGTTTTCACCATGTCAACAGCCTCCTGGTGGGTATACAGGTGAAAAGAAATGTCACATCATAGGACCCCATCGTTTCTTCTGCACCGAGTACTATATCTTCAATCTGTTGTTGAAATCCTGAGAGTTCTGGATGTGATGCTTAGAACTTCTCACCAATGGTCCTAAGATGTTGGCTAGGTATTTTGCCACCTTGTATGTACAGAGTTGATGCTGCTGACTATAGGTCTTAGTGGTGCCCCTTCCTATGATCTTTGGGAGTCCATATATGCATGGATATGCCTCACCAGGGTAGAGGCGATGATACATGCTCGATCAATGGCTTTATCCTTTTGAAGCTGTTGTAGTAAGTCTTTTTCTGTAACGGCTGGTGGGATCCCTTGTTAATGCATCATGTGTGTTGTTATCGGCAGGAGCTGGTCCCTTATCATGGTAGTCTGAAGGGTTGAGTACCACTGTGCATCTGCCTTCTGCCGTAGAAGGGGTGATACTGGAATCTTTCTTGAGGGATGTTGAGGTTTAAGGAGGCCATTTACATGAAAAATAAGAAACCAGCCTAAATAGAGGTTGGGGGGGGTTCGACACCAACCTGTGCTCCATGTACATGCTGTTTTGACACCTTACTCTGGGCTTCCTAACACATCTTAGCCACTATCAATCACGCCCTTAACACTTGGCGTGATATGCAATTGGGTTTCCAGGTTACATAATTGCCACGATCTGTACACAGTCATTGTGAATTGAGAAAGCCTGTAGGATGACTAGCCAAACGTCTTCAAGTCCAGTTGATCTAATTGAATACAACAGATGATACCATGACCTGGATGAATGAGAACCTTCACAAGCATACCTCGAAAGTATTGTTTGTTTTCAGTAACCTGCAAATGTGTGTTTTTGTTAACCTAGAAGTATCGTTCCTAACCCTCAAAAGTATTGTTTTGTTTTCGGTAATCCTCGAAAGTATCATTCAATTTTGGTAACCCCCAAATTTATGGTTTATTCTCGCTAACCCCCAAGCTCGCTCAGTACCCTTGAATTGGCTGTAACCCTTAAATCTAGCTTGCACAAAACCCAACAATTACCCGCTCGTGTTTAAGAAGTGTTTTTAAAAGTTTTCGTGATAGTGACATGTTCCCAGACCATTTCCCAGGTGCCACAGACCATTTCCCAGGTGCCCAGCCCATTTACAGTAAGTTGTTAGTTTAGCTTTAAATCATCTGGACTTTTTGAACTATCACTCCCCAGTTGACCTGAATGGGTCTGAAATAGAACTTTCGAACTTTTACTGAAGTTTCAATAGTAGGAAAACTGATCGAACTTTATGAAATTCGTCCATCTCTATTACAAAAACACATCCAAGTGTGTTATTAATGCTTGAGGTCTCATTAAATAACAATTTGAGTGAACCACCTATATCCATATCAACAAGATTTTTGACCCTAAGTCAAGGAAAGTAATGATGAGTCAAACAAAGATTTTAATCAGTTGGCCTTACACTAAATTACAATTGAAGATTGATATGATTTGCACAGTGCATGGGTGGAAGGTGGGGTAATAGTCATATTCACACATTCATATAACCTCAAATGTTTCCTTTAACCTAGACATTAAACCTCTACCCCAAGACCTAGATATCAACCCTCTACACAGAAGACTTAGGTATTAACCCTTCATACCTAAAACCTAGATATAACCCTCTACACCTAAGAACTAGATTTTAACCCTTACACTTAAGACCTATATATAC
The DNA here is from genome assembly GCA_019447015.1 of Hymenochirus boettgeri. NCBI lineage: Eukaryota > Metazoa > Chordata > Amphibia > Anura > Pipidae > Hymenochirus > Hymenochirus boettgeri. The sequence goes on from CM033476.1 coordinate 172,019,957, forward strand.
ACCCTCTATCACCTATGACCCTTGAATATAACCCCTACACTAAGACCTAGATATTAAACCCTCTATACCTAAACCTAATATTAACCCTACACCTAAGACCTAGATATAAAACCTTACAACCTAGTAAATGGTCCATAATTTGAAAGTAAAAAACTGATTGCAGTACTTTTGTGTGAGATTATGTGTTCCATTCATAAATAACAGACCTGAAATTATTTCACTTTAGAATGCATTTTTCCTTACAACATCTAGGAGACTTCTTAGTTTTTATTTTTGTCTTGGCAGCATGGCAACTTCTAACTTGTTTCCTTAAAGGGGAATGGTGGTCTCCAAATAAGTTGAGTTTACATGAAGGCCCTACCTTAAAACGACCATCACCACCTCTCTACCTGCTCCACAGCCCAATATATAAAAAATACTGACCAGAAAGTTAATGGGTTGGGAGTGCTGACATGCGACATTCCTCCTCCTGTTCCTCACCCTCAGACTCGTAGTGTAGGGAGACAGGAAGTCGTCCCTTCCCCCTCCCTGCTGTATAAGAACCTGTCGCTGGCAAGACGGTAAGGGAGTCTAAAGCCCCTTTCTGTCTTATAGGGTAGAAACGCCTTTTTTAAGAGTTTCTCGCTCTAACAAAGTAAGACTTCTCCGGGAGCGCTGAAAAGGCTGTTTTTACAAGTTTTCTGTACGGGGTTGCGAGTGGTGGGACCACAGCACCAGCATGGGGATGGAGCTAAGACCACCCTGGTTGGGCGGAGCTAGACACCCTGTGGATGGGCAGGGCCACGTGGGCTGTAAGGAATGGTTGCCAAGGGGGCCTGCACATGAAGGGGCCTGGGTTTATGAGTGGGAAGGGTCAGGGGGGGGTTGCAAGAGGAGGGGGGGCGCAAAGAGAGGAGACACAGGGCAGATTGACTGGTCTCCCTTACTGGTTTTAGAGTCAGGATAAGCAGGAATGCAGTGTGACCTGGTGAATGCTGCTGCCAATCACACACAAACATGTAAAATATTTTTCAAAACTATTCAAAATAAAATGACAAAAAGTGCACAAAATTCTCAGGAGGGGCACTTCCATCATTTACCCCCTAACGCTTTTTTGGACCACAGTTCCCCTTTAAGAGATTGATATAGAAAACAGGTTAACTTCTTTCAACATCCGTGAACTTTACAAAATTAGATTGATTTTTAAGTCCACCACATAATCGTTAGCAGCTGAATCCTCGTGACAATTGTGCATTGAAGTTTTCTGGGAATATACAGTATTACATTATAATGGGGGAGTGACTTGATCAAACTGGAAAACAGCATGTTGCTTTATTTCCCAAAAAATACATTTTGATCAGTGAGATCATCGTAAATCAAACAGTAAACTGGGGTAGACAGACATTATTCAGTAAGTAAAATTACTTGCTGGTGTGATAGTCCAATTTGGTTTTAAAATAAACCCCAAAAAAATTGTTTTTTATTTTTATACGAAAGTACACATGCACCCTCACCACATAAACATTATTAGGTGCATCAACCCTCAAATGAAAATCTTTAGGTACTCAACCCCTAACCCCAAAACTGAATGTTGTGAAGCTGAAAGATATAAGACTAACTTGAAATGCAGACACAATGCCTGTTATTCCGGTTAATGCTTCCTGATTCTCTAGGATACATTAACTTTTAGTCATCAATATGACGATGACATGACAGCCATGAATTGCATTCTAATCCCCTACTGCCCCTCTGAGCAGCTCAGCTTATAACAGCTCACTAAATACGAAGGGCTTGAACAAATAATGACCTTATTAACAACACCTACCTTTTAATTCCATAGGCAATCTAGGAGCAAAGTATGGCATTATCTACATGATTCCAGAGGCACAGAGGTAACCATATTTTAAGAGTGCCATTTTCCTTTCTAAAAGAGGTTTAATTGAGGGTGGAGTGGTCCTTAAAGAAACCATGTGAATAGTAGGCCTCGTTCCCATTGTGAAGCTCTTCAGTTCATTTTGATAGTTCGTGCACCTAACTACTAACAGGTTTATTTTCATGAAAAGTTCTTATCGTTTAAATGGTGCAATTTTTGGAAAAGTTTCGCCCCAACCAATCAATCTTATTTTAACTTGTGAAATGATACTCTGTATTGGATGGGGCAAAATTGCACCATATTTAAACATAAGAACTTTTATTAACATCTCCTGTAGTACATAGTCAGGAAATCCATCCAATGAAACGTGATAGAGCTCACATGGGAACAGCTGGGGCAGTCTCGCTCCCTGATTTGGAGTTTAGAGTCACGCTAATACGATGTATATCCCTTAGCGTGACTTTAACTCCTTTCCTTTTGCGTGCAGCTGTGGTGGCTAACCGCAAAACTTACAACCAGCCACCGTAAAAATGATGTTATTTGCCCGAAATCGCCATTTATGTTCGGCACTTTCAATGCCAGCTCAATGATGGCGTTAAAGTGCCGAAATAGAACAGTGCCAGGTAGCGCTGTTCTGACGCCGCTGATCAGTTGTTATATATTGTTTTATGCCATGCGGCGCTCAGAACATCGCACCTGGGCACTTGGGCATCCCCCTGTTAATGTATTATGTATAATAGATAATATAATAACTAATAACTAAAAAATAACATATATGCCATTTTATCAGCAAATGGTTCCCCTCTTGCATATGTTAAGTTTTGTTTTTTTAAATGATCCTCAGTCATTGACTCGTAATAAATGAATTTCTTTTCTTTCTGTATTAAATTTGATGAACAGATGCATAATAGCTCTTGTATATTTCCTGTTCCATACCCTAAGATCGTTTAGAATAAAGGGTCAACATTCAAAAGTGATTAATCTGCTAACAGATAAGCTTAACAGCCAATTGTTCAGTCAATTTGGAACAAGCGGTTTTTCCAATGTTGCGGGGGGCTCTGTGTTCTGTTCGCCTCCTGTCTTGGTGCATCAACAGAACTAACTCTTGGGCATTTACACGGAGTACTGCAGCGACATATACCTGTCGGAACTGCAGTGTTTTGGGATGTGTATCAATGCAATCCCTGATTTGGATGCCTCAGCAGCGTAAGGCCTTTGTATGTTTTGGGAACTGCTGGATAGGGTAATGGTTCAACGTTTTGAGAGTTTCTGTGCTCTTCTGTTCCGTACTCCACTCCACTTAATCAGATTAATTTGTATTTGCCCATCTTGTGAAAGTGAGGTATGTATTTGATTCCCAGTGCATAAGAACAATAATAATTCAAACCTCGTGTTTCATGTGGTACCTTTGGGCTTAACTGCAGCAGCCAACCAACTTAAGCATATGTACGATTTATGTTTCTTTTGAACTTTAAGTAACAAAGTAATAAACCACTTCTGTATTTTTGAGATGATAATAATTATTTTTCAGTAATATTAACATTTAAGGGGACAGGCAGTTTGTACAATGGATTGCATCAACACATGGTTTAAATACTACTCTGTCATTAAAGACGGTAACCAAAAATTGGCACTCACATGATGATGAACCCTTTTTTTTGTTTATTTATCTAACACCATATTTCAGACTGTGTATTCACAACAAGTTTTGCCTGTATTAACACCCACTTAAATGAACAGCAATTTCTGTATAATACACAGTCTCTATGAGCTCACAAGAGTCACAACCCGCCGTGCCATTATAATGGATGGCAATATAACTATGCACAAAAGTGTCCAAGTACAGTTATATATGTTACTTAGTATGATGAAGAGTAAGAAATATAAAAACAAAGGCAGTGCACGAAATGGGTAAAGACACTACCTATGTATTTACTTTTAAATGAAAAGTACCGTACTCGGGAAGAATTTAGATGAACATTCCGACCGCTTAATCTTATTTCACACTCAGAAGCACTCACATTTTCAGTTGCCAGGTTATGGCCTTGGGCTTTCTGTGCTGATAGCAATAATTTAAAATACATGTTGTAGATGCTTAATGAGATTTTAACTTCACCAAGTTTAATCCTAAGTGAGAGGTTTCTCCCCAAACAGCAATACACTGTGAAAATTCCTACATTGGTAGTTGTATTTATGTACTGAAGAAGTGATTTTCCAAAGTGAAGGACAACATCACAGCCCATGTAGTTATATAGAGCCTTGCTGAGGATGTTCACCTATTTGCCACCCCCTGACCCCAGATTACTGTCTCTAAGCACATATTTTTTCTATAACAGTTTGTTTCCACACAATATGAATCCTTAAGAAGACTTGTTAGACCCAGCAGTGTAGCCTTTGCCAGCCAGTACATGTAGACAGCATACTCCATGAATAAAAAAAAAGGGGTCATCTATTTTACCGGCTCTTTTGTTTTTACCACTCTCGCTTTTTTGCTTTCCATTCTGTCCTAGCAACAGATAACATTTTTCTAAATGTTAGTTGTTTCATTGTATATTCTGTGTTGCTCAGCATCATGCATACGTGTTAAAACCACACCCATGAGTCCTAGGGTTCAACCCCCAGATTTACTTACATACACTTGCTGGACAGGACTTCCATCAAAAGTTTGTATTTACTGGCCCATGGTTTAATTTAATAGAATTAAACATCAAAGAAAAGGGAGAGTGGACACCAGCTTGTTGTATCTTTTTGCTGTTGCTCTGTCTAATTGGGAACAATGTGTGTCTGGGACTTTAGTTCAACATTATGGTGGAACTGGATTAAAGTATATTGAAATTTGAAAAGGGTTCACCTAAGTTAGAATTTGCAACACGCCGACATTTGCAACTGTTCAGATAGTCCATAAGACCTCAGACTAATCTGAACACAATCCTTCCTGCAATAAACCAATATTTCTGCCTCACCTTTTTGGCTATTAAGCCTTCATGATCATAGATGTTTTGATGTGTCCCAAATTGATTGGGCCAATCAATTATGCCTGGAAATGCATTCAAAGTGATAAGTTTGGTTTTTTTTTTGGGCCCACCCATCAAAAATAGCATTCCCGATTTTACTTATCCAACCAAGCGCTCATGCAATATTAGTTTGATCTTGCCAGAACCACCATCCCATTCTCTATGCCACAGACAGGCGTTTCTTTCAGGATCGGTCTAATGTCACGGGAGCACTCGGTTGGGAAAGTAAAATCGGATATATGTATGGGCTGCTTTTGATTGCCCAAAGGTGCTGTTTAGATGCCTGGGTCAGTTCTCAGCCTGCAGGTTTATTCTACTAAGACCCTCTATATTCTAGCTGGCAGGTAGTATAGGTAAGGGAGGATATAAGTGTGTGTTTGTTCATTAATATGATGTTATTTGGGTTTTTTGACTTCGACAATTTATTATGCCCTGAGTTCTGAGTTCCTGTGACACTGCAACTACACATAGAAAACATACACACATAATTTCCACTTTGCACCAACGGGCACACTTTTGCTAGTATCTGTATAAATGTTTTTAGTTTTTTTGAAAAACAGCAAAAATTAAAAATACCTGGACAGGGAGGTAGCATTGAAAATTCCAAACTCACAATATCATTTTTTGAGGAGCACCAGCATTGAGCACTAACTTTAATACAGGAAGAACACTAACGTGGCAGATAAAGACTGTACATGCTGTAGCTCCTCAAAAAAACGTTCCCCATAAATCACTTTTCTGGATACACATTACATCAATTTCAATACATTTAAATATGCAATCACTCAACTTTTGTTGCTAATTTAACACACCTCTGTCTTGGAAAAGAGGGCAAAAGAATTCTGGGTAAAACCTAAAATGAACAAAAGACATTTGAGGTGATACAGATTTCTTTGCATATTGTATGTACCTGTTATTGGGTACACATTTTTCTAGACAAAGAGATTGATGCATGTTTATGAATACATGGTCCAGAGAGGATGTAATTGTCTGTTATTGATTTTCTCAACTGCAAACGAGATATTCCTTTACATTTGATATCTAGGCTAACATAATTAAGGAAAGAAGTATTCCTAGCACATTGATTAATTAGATCTAATATGGAAAAGAACAAGAAAATGAGTTGCAATGCACAGTATGAAACACAGCGCTCCGACCTGGGCCTGGGAGCTGTTTCCAGAAAATAATGATTAAAGAGAAATTAGCATATTTCCTATTAATGCTCAGGTCATGAATACTAACTTCTCAAGCTAATTTTGCTTTGTGCTTCAATTTATTTTTTAAGCTAACCACTGGACAAAAGCCCATGTATAGATTGGAGGAAGGCTGATTTTGTTTGTTCGTAGATGCCTAAAGCTTCACAGGAGTTCTGGAAAATCAGATATTATTACCTCTCCTCCTAATGAATCTGGACTTCTTTTTGGAACCAAGAATCTCAATCAATGTCTGCCCCAATGTCTTAAGCAGTAAAGTTAAAGAAACAGACAGCAATGTCTGTTGTTAGTGTATATATCCTAAATGTATGGTTAAAAATGTACGTGTAGGGTTAAAAATGTGTGTACACACCAAGGCTAAACTTGGTCCTCTACTGTTTTTGTGTATTTCTTAAATAGCATTTAAGGTGCACTGATTTACTCATGGGGGTTCTTATTATAGAACAGACATTCTAATGTACTCATAATATGAACATAATTATTTCTCTTTAAACATTTCTAAATTCGAATGCCATAATTTTCCATTTTAATTAAAATGTTAACTTTATAGTAAAATACTCTTTTTGTTGGATGTTACATTTTAAAGCTATCAATATGTATAAATCAGATTTTCACCAACAGCAGAATGTGAATTTAGTGATTCAGCGAAAATAAAATGGGAATGCGTTTGGAAACTGACAATAAACACACAACTTAATGGCTATTCTCACCTTAAATGACATGAGAATAACTGTGTAAGTTATGCTTGTGTAAGCAGTCTTGCCCAAATGTAGAAATGTATTTGGGTGAAAATGCAAGCTGTGACTGAGAATATAAGATATGGGGACAGCAGATAAAAACATTGTGGACTTGATTAAACAGTACTTAGTATGAGCTTTCCCAAACAACCCATTCTGTATTTACTTCTTATCATACGCTGAGTAATGAGCTTTAGAAAGGAGCTGAAATTTGCTATGATTTTCATCTTAGCTTAAAAAAAAAACTCATTTTTTTTTCATTTACATTTTAACAGGAGAATTTCTGTCAACAAAGAATTATTTGTTTTTTGTCTATTACATTTATAAACTTTGCACATCCAGAATTTGATGACTAGACAATCATAGTGTTGATAATCTAGATTTACCAATCAAAAGAAATAATCCAACCACTCTCTTTAGACTTGTGAATGTTTCAGGCAGACATTATTGCTCTATTAAACTATAGAAAAAAATTTCAGATGTTTAGGAGGTCTTTCTTTTTGTTGTTTAACCAATGGACTTTTAATTACTAGACTGAAATTAGGCACTTTAGATACGTTAGTAAATTTCCCTTTTATTGTCCATCCTTTTTTTGATTATAATATGCTTTATGTTGTTCTATTAGAAAAACTTGGACCAATTAGAAGAGAATGGTTTGTTTTCAACATGGCCAAATTACCAAAACTGAGAATGTAACTTAATATTTCGAGCTCTGAAAAAGCAAAACAACCCCCCCTAATTTTATGTAAAGAAATTCTGATGAATGTCACTCCCTAGTGGCAGATGCTGGTTCTTTCAGTTCTTAATGGCTGGCCCATGGTTGCTATCCCTTTTCTGACCTATTAAGCTAGACATAAAGTATTAGCAAAGACACTGAAATACCACAAATATTTTAGCTCCCGGCGCCTTGCTTAACCTTGCTGCAATTAGTGTCAATCAAACTAGCTTTAATATTTAGACACTAGTCTGTTATTATTTGTATCCATGATTTTAACACTAGATATTATATTTCTATAGTAGATTATAATAATTAATGATACAAAAATGAGGGAAATACAAAATTTAAGATGGTGTTGATTATGCTTAGTAAAAACTGTGCACCATATAACTTACAAACATTAAATAAAAATAAGAATCATATTAGTAAGTAACCTATTTAAATAATTCTTTGTATTCTACCTCTTTACAAGTCTCAGAGACAGAACAGGTCAATTAATAAATGGTTAGAATACAATGCGTGAAAGGCTCTTTAGCACGTGTGAAATTTGAGCATTTTTTGTGATAATATTTCTGCTCAATGAGAACTTGAGATGAGCATAGTGACTCTGTTTCATGATTGACTCTTCATGGCATTTTGCTTGGTGAAATTTCATTACTTACTCCCGGCTGTGATTCAAGATAGACAGGCTCAGGAAAAGAAAGAAAAAACTTGACCAGTTAAAGTGTTTCTAAAAATGGAGGGGGAGTCATTGATTTACACATCCTCAAGGAGTGCAAGAGTAGCTCAGCAAAGGCAAACTTGGTCTTGACATGCACCATTAACTATAATGGGCAATCGTTATACTGCAGACCCATCACAATAGCTTTTATGAATGTGTGGCTACATGCCTTACTAATTATCTATGAGGAGCTTCCAGACACATTTCTGCCAATCATTTAATATCAATTTGCATATTCAAGGAGTGTACTCTTCCATTTCTTCAGAAGCATATGCGCTACTGAAAAGGTCAAGGGGCCTGACTTTAATAAATGGAACCTTTCTAATCTTTATTAGCTTAAACAAAGATCAAGGGTTTGTTTTTATTTTTCTACCAATGTGTTCTTTTATTTATGCACTGCTATATTTTATTTCTACAGTTTTACAAGATCTAATAAAAAGGGGGAATACATAGATAGTTTGCATGCTCACTGTGTAGCCTTTAAATATACACTATATTGTGTCCTGCCTTGTTTAGCTAGAAACATCAATCATTGCAGTAGAATATGTAGGACTTTATTTACTATTTTCCTTAAGGTTTTCAATGATTGAATTAAAAAGGCAAACAAAGCACAGCTTTGAAGGCATTCTAATTGTCAGCTTTCAGCTCAGTGTTCACCCAGTGTTTCCTAGCGTCTGTGAAATAAAACAATTTGTTATTTTGACTCTTGTTGTATCCAAGAATTCATAATAAAAAGTTTAAGACAGATTTACCTTCAAAAATCACAATTTAATTAAGGAAAATGTAAATGTTTAAATGTTCTCCTTTGTGTAGATCAGGGATGTCCAACATGTGGCCAATAGACATTTCAAAACTACAACACCCAGCATTCCCGTCTATGATCTGCTAGCAGAGTGCACTGGGTTGTAGTTTACAAACAAATGCAGAGGAGTAAAACCTTTATCTAGGAGTGAGGAAATATACTACATTTAGAAAGGAATTCAGTGCATGTAACTTGTGCAAATACATGTGAGCAGTTAATAATAATATGTACCCATTGCAAATTAAGCAGTGTAACAATAAGCTTTTAATGACTGGTGACATAATACATACAGTATGTTGTAACGATTATTTAAACAGCAATAACAGAATAAAAGGAATAGGGCTAGGTACAATCAAATTAAAAGGTGAGATTGTAGTAAATGTAGAGAATTGGCATTCAACTCTAAATTTTACTTATCCAACCAAGCGCTCATGCAATATTAGTTTGATCTTGCCAGAACCACCATTCCCATTCTTCTATGCCACAGACAGGCGGTTCTTTCAGGATCGGTCTAATGTCACGGGAGCACTCGGTTTAGAGTTGAATGCCAATTCTCTACATTTACTACAATCTCACCTTTTAATTTGATTGTACCTAGCCCTATTCCTTTTATTCTGTTATTGCTGTTTAAATAATCGTTACAACATACTGTATGTATTATGTCACCAGTCATTAAAAGCTTATTGTTACACTGCTTAATTTAGCAATGGGTACATATTATTATTAACTGCTCACATGTATTTGCACAAGTTACATGCACTGAATTCCTTTCTAAATGTAGTATATTTCCTCACTCCTAGATAAAGGTTTTACTCCTCTGCATTTGTTTGTAAACTACAACCCAGTGCACTCTGCTAGCAGATCATAGACGGGAATGCTGGGTGTTGTAGTTTTGAAATGTCTATTGGCCACATGTTGGACATCCCTGATCTACACAAAGGAGAACATTTAAACATTTACATTTTCCTTAATTAAATTGTGATTTTTGAAGGTAAATCTGTCTTTAAACTTTTTATTATGAATTCTTGGATACAACAAGAGTCAAAATAACAAATTGTTTTATTTCAACAGACGCTAGGAAACACTGGGTGAACACTGAGCTGAAAGCTGACAATTAGAATGCCTTCAAAGCTGTGCTTTGTTTGCCTTTTTAATTCAATCATTGAAAACCTTAAGGAAAATAGTAAATAAAGTCTACATATTCTACTGCAATGATTGATGTTTCTAGCTAAACAAGGCAGGACACAATATAGTGTATATTTAAAGGCTACACAGTGAGCATGCAAACTATCTATGTATTCCCCCTTTTTATTAGATCTTGTAAAACTGTAGAAATAAAATATAGCAGTGCATAAATAAAAGAACACATTGGTAGAAAAATAAAAACAAACCCTTGATCTTTGTTTAAGCTAATAAAGATTAGAAAGGTTCCATTTATTAAAGTCAGGCCCCTTGACCTTTTCAGTAGCGCATATGCTTCTGAAGAAATGGAAGAGTACACTCCTTGAATATGCAAATTGATATTAAATGATTGGCAGAAATGTGTCTGGAAGCTCCTCATAGATAATTAGTAAGGCATGTAGCCACACATTCATAAAAGCTATTGTGATGGGTCTGCAGTATAACGATTGCCCATTATAGTTAATGGTGCATGTCAAGACCAAGTTTGCCTTTGCTGAGCTGACTCTTGCACTCCTTGAGGATGTGTAAATCAATGACTCCCCCTCCATTTTTAGAAACACTTTAACTGGTCAAGTTTTTTCTTTCTTTTCCTGAGCCTGTCTATCTTGAATCACAGCCGGGAGTAAGTAATGAAATTTCACCAAGCAAAATGCCATGAAGAGTCAATCATGAAACAGAGTCACTATGCTCATCTCAAGTTCTCATTGAGCAGAAATATTATCACAAAAAATGCTCAAATTTCACACGTGCTAAAGAGCCTTTCACGCATTGTATTCTAACCATTTATTAATTGACCTGTTCTGTCTCTGAGACTTGTAAAGAGTAGAATACAAAGAATTATTTAAATAGGTTACTTACTAATATGATTCTTATTTTTATTTAATGTTTGTAAGTTATATGGTGCACAGTTTTTACTAAGCATAATCAACACCATCTTAAATTTTGTATTTCCCTCATTTTTGTATCATTAATTATTATAATCTACTATAGAAATATAATATCTAGTGTTAAAATCATGGATACAAATAATAACAGACTAGTGTCTAAATATTAAAGCTAGTTTGATTGACACTAATTGCAGCAAGGTTAAGCAAGGCGCCGGGAGCTAAAATATTTGTGGTATTTCAGTGTCTTTGCTAATACTTTATGTCTAGCTTAATAGGTCAGAAAAGGGATAGCAACCATGGGCCAGCCATTAAGAACTGAAAGAACCAGCATCTGCCACTAGGGAGTGACATTCATCAGAATTTCTTTACATAAAATTAGGGGGGGTTGTTTTGCTTTTTCAGAGCTCGAAATATTAAGTTACATTCTCAGTTTTGGTAATTTGGCCATGTTGAAAACAAACCATTCTCTTCTAATTGGTCCAAGTTTTTCTAATAGAACAACATAAAGCATATTATAATCAAAAAAAGGATGGACAATAAAAGGGAAATTTACTAACGTATCTAAAGTGCCTAATTTCAGTCTAGTAATTAAAAGTCCATTGGTTAAACAACAAAAAGAAAGACCTCCTAAACATCTGAAATTTTTTTCTATAGTTTAATAGAGCAATAATGTCTGCCTGAAACATTCACAAGTCTAAAGAGAGTGGTTGGATTATTTCTTTTGATTGGTAAATCTAGATTATCAACACTATGATTGTCTAGTCATCAAATTCTGGATGTGCAAAGTTTATAAATGTAATAGACAAAAAACAAATAATTCTTTGTTGACAGAAATTCTCCTGTTAAAATGTAAATGAAAAAAAAATGAGTTTTTTTTTTAAGCTAAGATGAAAATCATAGCAAATTTCAGCTCCTTTCTAAAGCTCATTACTCAGCGTATGATAAGAAGTAAATACAGAATGGGTTGTTTGGGAAAGCTCATACTAAGTACTGTTTAATCAAGTCCACAATGTTTTTATCTGCTGTCCCCATATCTTATATTCTCAGTCACAGCTTGCATTTTCACCCAAATACATTTCTACATTTGGGCAAGACTGCTTACACAAGCATAACTTACACAGTTATTCTCATGTCATTTAAGGTGAGAATAGCCATTAAGTTGTGTGTTTATTGTCAGTTTCCAAACGCATTCCCATTTTATTTTCGCTGAATCACTAAATTCACATTCTGCTGTTGGTGAAAATCTGATTTATACATATTGATAGCTTTAAAATGTAACATCCAACAAAAAGAGTATTTTACTATAAAGTTAACATTTTAATTAAAATGGAAAATTATGGCATTCGAATTTAGAAATGTTTAAAGAGAAATAATTATGTTCATATTATGAGTACATTAGAATGTCTGTTCTATAATAAGAACCCCCATGAGTAAATCAGTGCACCTTAAATGCTATTTAAGAAATACACAAAAACAGTAGAGGACCAAGTTTAGCCTTGGTGTGTACACACATTTTTAACCCTACACGTACATTTTTAACCATACATTTAGGATATATACACTAACAACAGACATTGCTGTCTGTTTCTTTAACTTTACTGCTTAAGACATTGGGGCAGACATTGATTGAGATTCTTGGTTCCAAAAAGAAGTCCAGATTCATTAGGAGGAGAGGTAATAATATCTGATTTTCCAGAACTCCTGTGAAGCTTTAGGCATCTACGAACAAACAAAATCAGCCTTCCTCCAATCTATACATGGGCTTTTGTCCAGTGGTTAGCTTAAAAAATAAATTGAAGCACAAAGCAAAATTAGCTTGAGAAGTTAGTATTCATGACCTGAGCATTAATAGGAAATATGCTAATTTCTCTTTAATCATTATTTTCTGGAAACAGCTCCCAGGCCCAGGTCGGAGCGCTGTGTTTCATACTGTGCATTGCAACTCATTTTCTTGTTCTTTTCCATATTAGATCTAATTAATCAATGTGCTAGGAATACTTCTTTCCTTAATTATGTTAGCCTAGATATCAAATGTAAAGGAATATCTCGTTTGCAGTTGAGAAAATCAATAACAGACAATTACATCCTCTCTGGACCATGTATTCATAAACATGCATCAATCTCTTTGTCTAGAAAAATGTGTACCCAATAACAGGTACATACAATATGCAAAGAAATCTGTATCACCTCAAATGTCTTTTGTTCATTTTAGTTTTACCCAGAATTCTTTTGCCCTCTTTTCCAAGACAGAGGTGTGTTAAATTAGCAACAAAAGTTGAGTGATTGCATATTTAAATGTATTGAAATTGATGTAATGTGTATCCAGAAAAGTGATTTATGGGGAACGTTTTTTTGAGGAGCTACAGCATGTACAGTCTTTATCTGCCACGTTAGTGTTCTTCCTGTATTAAAGTTAGTGCTCAATGCTGGTGCTCCTCAAAAAATGATATTGTGAGTTTGGAATTTTCAATGCTACCTCCCTGTCCAGGTATTTTTAATTTTTGCTGTTTTTCAAAAAAACTAAAAACATTTATACAGATACTAGCAAAAGTGTGCCCGTTGGTGCAAAGTGGAAATTATGTGTGTATGTTTTCTATGTGTAGTTGCAGTGCTCACAGGAACTCAGGAACATCCAGGGGGCATAATAAATTGTCGAAGGTCCAAAAAAACCCAAATAACGCATCATATTAAATGAACAAACACACCACTTATATCCTCCCTTACCTATACTACCTGCCAGCTAAATATAGAGGGTCTTAGTAGAATAAACCTGCAGGACTGAGAACTGACCCAGGCATCTAAACAGCACCTTTGGGCAATCAAAAGCAGCCCATACATATATCCGATTTTACTTTCCCAAACAGGCGGTTCTTTCAGGATCGGTCTAATGTCACGGGAGCACTCGGTTGGGAAAGTAAAATCGGATATATGTATGGGCTGCTTTTGATTGCCCAAAGGTGCTGTTTAGATTGCCTGGGTCAGTTCTCAGTCCTGCAGGTTTATTCTACATAGACCCTCTATATTCTAGCTGGCAGGTAGTATAGGTAAGGGAGGATATAAGTGTGTGTTTGTTCATTTAATATGATGCGATTATTTGGGTTTTTTTTAGGACCTTCCGACAATTTTATTATTGCCCCCCTGGATGTTTCCTGAAGGTTCCTGTGAGCACTGCAACTACACATAGCAAAACATACACACATAATTTCCACTTTGCACCAACGGGCACACTTTTGCTAGTATCTGTATATAATGTTTTTAGTTTTTTTGAAAAACAGCAAAAATTAAAAATACCTGGACAGGGAGGTAGCATTGAAAATTCCAAACTCACAATATCATTTCTTTGAGGAGCACCAGCATTGAGCACTAACTTTAATACAGGAAGAACACTAACGTGGCAGATAAAGACTGTACATGCTGTAGCTCCTCAAAAAAACGTTCCCCACATAAATCACTTTTCTGGATACACATTACATCAATTTCAATACATTTAAATATGCAATCACTCACACTTTTGTTGCTAATTTAACATCACCTCTGTCTTGGAAAAGAGGGCAAAAGAATTCTGGGTAAAACATAAAATGAACAAAAGACATTTGAGGTGATACAGATTTCTTTGCATATTGTATGTACCTGTTATTGTGGGTACACATTTTTCTAGACAAAGAGATTGATGCATGTTTATGAATTACAGTGGTCCAGAGAGGATGTAATTGTCTGTTATTGATTTTCTCAACTGCAAACGAGATATTCCTTTACATTTGATATCTAGGCTAACATAATTAAGGAAAGAAGTATTCCTAGCACATTGATTAATTAGATCTAATATGGAAAAGAACAAGAAAATGAGTTGCAATGCACAGTATGAAACACAGCAGGCTCCGACTCTGTGCCTGGGAGCTGTTTCCAGAAAATAATGATTAAAGAGGAAATTAGCATTATTTCCTATTTAATGCTCAGGTCATGAATACTAACTTCTCAAGCTAATTTTGCTTTGTGCTTCAATTTATTTTTTAAGCTTAACCACTGGACAAAAGCCCATGCTATAGATTGGAGGAAGGCTGATTTTGTTTGTTCAGTAGATGCCCTAAAGTCTTCACAGGAGTTCTGGAAAATCAGAATAGTTATTACCTCTCCTCCTAATGAATTCTGGACATTCTTTTTGGAACCAAGAATCTCAACTCAATGTCTGTCCCCAATGTCTTAAGCAGTAAAGTTAAAGCAAACAGACAGCAATGTCTGTTTGTTAGTGTATATATTCCTAAATGTATGGTTAAAAATGTACGTGTAGGGTTAAAAATGTGTGTACACACCAAGGCTAAACTTGGTCCTCTACTGTTTTTGATGTATTTCTTAAATAGCATTCTAAGGTGCACTGATTTACTCATGGGGGTTCTTATTATAGGAACAGACATTCTAATGTACTCATAAATATGACACATAATTATTTCTCTTTAAACATTTCTAAATTCCGAATGCCATAATTTTCCATTTTAATTAAAATGTTAACTTTATAGTAAAATACTCTTTTTGTTGGATGTCTACATTTTAAAGCTATCAATATGTATAAATCAGATTTTCACCAACAGCAGACTGTGAATTTAGTGATTCAGCGAAAATAAAATGGGAATGCGTTTTTGGAAACTGACAATAAACACACACTTAATGGCTATTCTCACCTTAAATGACATGAGAATAACTGTGTAAGTTATGCTTGTGTAAGCAGTCTTGCCCAAATGTAGAAATGTATTCTGGGTGAAAATGCAAGCTGTGACTGAGAATATAAGATATGGGGACAGCAGATATCAATTGTGGACTTGATTAAACAGTACTTAGTATGAGCTTTCCCAAAACCCCATTCTGTATTTTACTTCTTATCATACGCTGAGTAATGAGCTTTAGAAAGGAGCTGAAATTTGCTATGATTTTCATCTTAGCTTAAAAAAAAAAACTCATTTTTTTTTCATTTACATTTTTAACAGGAGAATTTCTGTCAACAAAGAATTTATTTGTTTTTTGTCTATTACATTTATAAACTTTGCACATCCAGAATTTGATGACTAGACAATCATAGTGTTGAATAATCTAGATTTACCAATCAAAAGAAATAATCCAACCACTCTCTTTAGACTTGTGAATGTTTCAGGCATTAGACATTATATTGCTCATATTAAACTATAGAAAAAAATTTCAGATGTTTAGGAGTTCTTTCTTTTTGTTGTTAACCCAATGGACTTTTAATTACTAGACTTGAAATTAGGCACTTTAGATACGTTTAGTAAATTTCCTCTTTATTGTCCATCCTTTTTTTGATTATAATATGCTTTATGTTGTTCTATTAGAAAAACTTGGACCAATTAGAAGAGAATGGTTTGTTTTCAACATGGGCAAATTACCAAAACTGAGAATGTAACTTAATATTTCGAGCTCTGAAAAAGCAAAACAACCCCCCCTAATTTTATGTTAAAGAACATTCTGATGAATGTCACTCCCTAGTGGCAGATGCTGGTTCTTTCAGTTCTTAATGGCTGGCCCATGGTTGCTATCCCTTTTCTGACCTATTAAGCTAGACATAAAGTATTAGCAAAGACACTGAAATACCACAAATATTTTAGCTCCCGGCGCCTTGCTTAACCTTGCTGCAATTAGTGTCAATCAAACTAGCTTCTAATATTTAGACACTAGTCTGTTTATTATTCGTATGCCATTTGATTTAAACACTAGATATTAATATTTCTATAGTAGATTATAATAATTAATGATACAAAAATGAGGGAAATACAAAATTATTTAAGATGGTGTTGATTATGCTTAGTAAAAACTGTGCACCATATAACTTACAAACATTAAATAAAAATAAAGAATCATTTATTAGTAAGTAACCTATTTAAATAATTCTTTGTATTCTACGCTCTTTACAAGTCTCAGAGACAGAACAGGTCAATTAATAAATGGTTAGAATACAATGACGTGAAAGGCTCTTTAAGCACGTGTGAAATTTGAGCATTTCTTTGTGATAATATTTCTGCTCAATGAGAACTTGAGATGAGCATAGTGACTCTTGTTTCATGATTGACTTCTTCATGGCATTTTGCTTGGTGAAATTTCAATTACTTACTCCCGGCTGTGATTCAAGATAGACCAGGCTCAGGAAAAGAAAGAAAAAACTTGACCAGTTAAAGTGTTTCTAAAAATGGAGGGGGAGTCATTGATTTACACATCCTCAAGGAGTGCAAGAGCTCAGCAAAGGCAACAAACTTGGTCTTGACATGCACCATTAACTATTAATGGGCAATCGTTATACTGCAGACCCATCACAATAGCTTTTCATGAATGTGTGGCTACATGCCTTACTAATTATCTATGAGGAGCTTCCAGACACATTTCTGCCAATCATTTAATATCAATTTGCATATTCAAGGAGTGCTACTCTTCCATTTTCTTCAGAAGCATATGCAGCTACTGAAAAGGTCAAGGGGCCTGACTTTAATAAATGGAACCTTTCTAATCTTTATTAGCTTAAACAAGAAGATCAAGGGTTTGTTTTTATTTTTCTACCAATGTGTTCTTTTATTTATGCACTGCTATATTTTATTTCTACAGTTTTACAAGATCTAATAAAAAGGGGGAATACATAGATAGTTTGCATGCTCACTGTGTAGCCTTTAAATATACACTATATTGTGTCCTGCTCTTGTTTAGCTCAGAAACATCAATCATTGCAGTAGAATATGTAGGACTTTATTATACTATTTTCCTTAAGGTTTTCAATGATTGAATTAAAAAGGCAAACCAAAGCACAGCTTTGAAGGCATTCTAATTGTCAGCTTTCAGCTCAGTGTTCACCCAGTGTTTCCTAGCAGTCTGTTAAATAAAACAATTTGTTATTTTGACTTCTTGTTGTAATCCAAGAATTCAAATAATAAAAAGTTTAAAGACAGATTTACCTTCAAAAAATCACAATTTAATTAAGGAAAATGTAAATGTTTAAATGTTCTCCTTTTGTGTAGATCAGGGATGTCCAACATGTGGCCAATCAGACATTTCAAAACTACAACACCCAGCATTCCCTGTCTATGATCTGCTAGCAGAGTGCACTGGTAGTTGTAGTTTACAAACAAATGCAGAGGAGTAAAACCTTTATCTAGGAGTGAGGAAATATACTACATTTAGAATGGAATTCAGTGCATGTAACCTTGTGCAAATACATGTGAGCAGTTAATAATAATATGTACCCATTGCTAAATTAAGCAGTGTAACAATAAGCTTTTAATGACTGGTGACATAATACATACAGTATGTTGTAACTGATTATTTAAACAGCAATAACAGAATAAAAGGAATAGGGCTAGGTACAATCAAATTAAAAGGTGAGATTGTAGTAAATGTAGAGAATTGGCATTCAACTCTAAAGCTAGGTACACACCTAGCAATTTTTCCTCCTGACTGACCGTTCAATACTTTCAACCGGTCGGCCAGGAGGAAGGACTGTCGGTCACGGCAAAAGTAGCCGCGTCCGATAGTTACCGCGACCGATCGTGCAGTCCATAGAGGACTGCACGATCGGACGAGGTTTTCCACCATGTACGATCGTCCTTTCGTCCGATTCGGACGAACGGTCGGTCGGACATGGGAGCATTCGGATGCGATAATTTGATACACTGAAATATCGGTAGGTCGGACCAAAATATCTAATCGTGTGTACCCAGCTTAATATTATGAGCCTTGAAACAAGACAAAAGGTTATCAGACTGTGGTACAAACAATACAGTAGAGTTATTTGCCTTGGAAGATGTCCAGCACAGCTTTTATATACGATCTGGGATCCTGCTATAATACCCATCTACAATCAGAAGTTTTTTCTTTAAATATTTACAAACAAAAAGCCATTCCAAGATGAAAACAAAGACATATATAAATGAAAACAAAAGAACTGGGTTGCATACAGATGGTGACAAATGCTTAGTACTGATAAGTTCAAATATTTGGTGGATTTATCTGTTGGCTATTAAATACCATCAGGGAGGAATCTGAATTGTTATTACTTTGAGAAAATGTTTTGAAAAAACTGTATACAAGCAAAAGAAACTTTACTATGTATGCATGTATGGATGGATATGTTTATTTATAAAATGGCAGTTGGGTATGCAGCACTGTATTTTTTTACATTATAATATAACCGGTTATACAAATAGGACTATAAGTGCACGCAATTATACAGATACATACAGGACAAGAGTATGCATAAGCATTGTATTAGTTGAGGAAAGAACGGACCCTAATAAAAAAATATTTTATATACCCCTGCCCACCCCTAACCATTATGTCAGATTACTAAAAAAGGATCAAAACTCTACTTACAACCCCTTGCTCCTGCGGTGCTCTGATCAAGCTCCCTGTTTGCCTGAACTGGCAAACAGGGGTCGGACTGGCAGCCGCGTCTGTGATTGGCTGAGAGGCAGCCAATCACAGATGCAGCTGGTGGCAATGCAGGTCACCACGGGAGAGAAGGGCTGTAAGTAGCGTTCCGATTCTTTTTTTTTAGTAATCTGACATGGGAGTTGGGGGTGGGCAAGGATGCCCTTTAAGAGTTGAGATTGATGTTAAGGAGTTAGTACTGGGGTGGAAAAGTAAATTGGGTATCATCAGCATATATAATAATACTTAAAGACAAATTAACCAATTATTGAGAGAAAAATTAGTTAGAAAGAAAAGATGACAACATAAAAAGAGAATGGTGCACAGTATCAAAAACTGCAGATAGCTCCAGGAGAGTTAGAAAAGATAGCTGAACACTTTTGGTAGCATGTAGGTTCTTAATTACTTTACAGAGAGCTGTTTACATTGTACAGCCTAGTCGAAATCCTGATTACAGAGAGTACAACAGATTATTAGCATGGAGGTGATTAGTATTGCTTGTAAAACAATTCATTGTAGGATTTTGTAGCAAGTGGTAAAAGAGAGACAAGGCAGTAGTAAGAGAGGCAAAAAAAGGATGGTTTGGAGAGCGTTAGGAGGGGTCAAGAGAGGCTTTTGTTAGACCAAGATTGACACATGCATGTTTTAAAAGCAGAAGGAAAAATAAGGAAAGATAAACAAGGAGCACAGAGAGCTTGAAGTTAATCAAATTCAAATAGATTCAAACCACAATATGCTCCTCCTTTACACCCCATAATAATTTGATGATGGTAAGGCCCCCAAAGAACCTTGCTCTCTTTATCTTTCCATCAATCTGGAATAACTTTATTTATCCACTTTAAAGTCTCTAATGGAATGGTGGCTAGAGATTCAGTAAAAGTTCGGAAGTTTGGCAGTTTGAAAATGAACCATTTACGTCAATGGGGAGAAATAGTTTAAAGAGTTATAGGTAACATAGCAATGGTTACTTACTGTAAATGGCTCTGGGACCTGGGAAATTATCTGGGGAACAAGTACAAAACTTGTTTATACACTTACTTTCCTCACGATTGGGCAATTGCTGGGCTTCCACATTGAATTTTTGAGGGTTACCGAAACCAAACTCTACATTCGAGGGTTACCGAACACCGCATCCGAGGGTTGCTGCAATCACTATATTTGAGGGTTACTGAATGCCGCATTTGAGGATTATTTGTGAGGTAGCCAAAATCGAATGCAACATTCAAGGGTTATTGACTATTTTGAGGGTTATGGAGTGAAGTCGAGAGTTATTGATTTGATTGAACGTTCGATAATTTTCGAAAATTCAATAATTAGCCAAAAGTTCGGATAGTTCAACATCCGGAATAATTTTGTATGAACAATAAAAGTTTGGGTCTAACTTGGGTTCAAGTTCGAGTTCTAGTCCACATCTAATGGTGGCAAGTTTTTTTTGGAATGCTAGGTACAACCTTACTGAATGGGAATCTTCTGAATCCTCATGCAAGTTCACCTGCAAGAATTGTTGCCCAGTTAAATGTAAAAGGTGATCACTAAATATTAATTTGATTTATTTTAATTTCAAAGAGGTTTCTTGTTTTTGCTTGTGTGAACTTTAATTCTTCTTCAGACTTCATATTTTATATTCTAATTTTATATTTGTAAAGCTCCCTGCTGTCGAAAGGTTAACATATGTGCTTGAAAAAGTCAAACCTGCTTAGATAATATTCAGTTGTAATTGTAGTGCGTCCATTTCCTCTATAATAAATGCATTACATCTCAGTATAGAAATCCAACTACTAAAAATCCAAGAAGTAATACAAGTTTTTAAAATATTAATATTTTCCATTTATTTTTCACTGTTATAATTAGCATTAGTTATGATTAACACGCAATGTGTTATAAATTATTTATCATCTATATGACTGAAAGAGGGAATGAGTATCTGCACCTACATAGTTTTCCAGGCCCAACCCTAAATTCTAGGGTTTTAACTTTTAAAAAAGGACAGAATGCAACTTATCCACCTCCACTTCCTTGGCATCTGTCTACTGCTCGTCTACTCTTGGAAGTAGCAGTAGGGGCCAAACTGACAGCCATGTCTGTGATTGGCTGAGAGTCATCTAATGAGAGAGCCGAAAGGAATGAGGTCAGGTAAGTCTATTTCTGGCCTTTTTTTAAAGTTAAAACTATAGTGTTTTGGGTTGGGGGGTCCCCTACAGTACACAAGGGGGAATGCAGCATGGAGGGATCCTGAGGAGGGGAGGGAGAGCTCCACAACGTATGCCAGAGTCCTCAACAAGGACAAGAAAGTAGCAGGCACTGGATGACACACAGACTGTTCATACTCTTCCCTTTTTTGAAGAGTAGGAACTTTATAGTGGGGCCAGCACTGGGGCAAATTTTAGTTTTGGGGGTGGACATGCCCTTTCATTTCCCTGCGTGGTGAGGGCTAAGAGGCAGGGTTTTTTTTGCTATTAATAAAATTAGATCAATAAAATCAGGAATATTTGAAAACATCAAAATTTAGGTTTAAAACCCCTCAGTAAATGATTGAAAGAAAATCCTGGTACACCAGTCATTAAAATAACTTTTGCTGTAAAAAGCAGATGAGAGTAGAGTGAATACTTCTGTTGTAAAAGCTTATTCATTTTGTAGACAGCATATTTTCCAAGTGTTGCATCATGGCACTGCATCTTGTCTTGTGGTCAGACCAAACTAACCACAGGATACATGGAATAACATCACCCGTAGAGAAGCATCATCGATTATGAACAAGTCACACCTTATTCTTGATGGTTTTATTGCATTAACACTTCTTTGCCAAGCTAGCCAGCCTTTTCTCCTTTTCAGGCTTTAGAAATCACTTAAGAGGAAAATAAAAAAACATTCAAAATGATGCATCTTTGATTCGTTATTATTGAAAGTATTTATTAAAAAAACCAAAAAAACATTATAAGCTATTTCCACCTAAAGAGTTATGAAAAGCTTTTTGTCATTTCCAGTCAAGTATCTATCAGAAACTTACCTGCCGATCCAGTCCCACGCCGCTCTGCACTTCCGGGTGGGCGCCGTCAGAGACGTCATGACGGCAGCGCAAGGATTCAAATGCCTGCGTCCTCCTGGACTCGGCGCCCGTTCGTAGCTTATTGCTACCCCAAGCTCAATTACTCACCTCTCCTGTATCCAACATATTTCTTCCAGTTCCTGAGACTTACTTACCCTACCAGTTCCAGTGGAGTCACTCACCTTGCCTGTTCCCAGCAGCACATCCAGCCTACAGTTCCCAGCAGCATCTTGGTTTCCATTTTTCATCAGCACATCCAGCCTACAGTTCCCAGCAACATTTTGGTATCCAGTTCCCACCAGCTCTTCCAGCATTCTCAGTCTCATCTGCTCCTGTATTTATCTTCTGACCTTAGTCTCCTCCAGAAAGCATACCTGTAAGTACCCCAACCTTGCGGACGAATTTGTTACAGTATCTATATATTATACTGCAGTTTTTAAGGCTGCGCAAGTGACTTGTGCTCAGCTGACATGGCCAATACTGCTAGGTTTCATTCCGTTTTCAGGTTTTTCCAGCCTGTGTTCCCTTCTGATTCCATTCTCTCATATAGCAAGTTCACAAGTATGGTAGTTTAAAAAGGTTTTTATTTAGCAAGAAGTTTTAAAACAAATAAAATAAAAGTGTACTCTCTCTTTAATAGATTAAAAAGCATATAGCTGTTATTTGTTGAGAAGTTGGGCTTCTATATAGCACTAGCTGGGTGTGATCAACGTGTTTCGCTTTGTCTTATAGCTTCCTCAGGGTCAAAAGAAATGCTATATGTTTGTGGCAGTTGCTGACATGCTTTAAATAGCCTGAATTTATGGCAAAAGGGCATAAACCCAGAAGTGCCGATATACGTTCCACCTGTGGAATGCATAAAGTTGCGGCCGCCATCTTGGATTTTTAAAAGATTTCTTTGGCTCATTCTTGCTCTATCTTTCAGTGTTTTTTGCTTCTTGCAAGTGGTGGACTATTGTATTTCTGTACTGGAGAGTTTTTTTTTTTTAATATTCATTTTTTCTTTATTGAGCATAAAAAAAAAGTATTATTACATAAAGTCATTGTATATGGTCTCCAGCAGTAGGTCATCAATACATTATACATAAGCTGGTACACTAGTTTATTAGTTTCTTGATTGTTCTACTTTATATATCGCAGTTATAATTGGCATTGGCTCAATAAGGTATTTTATCTTTAAATAGTAGGGAGAAGGGAAAGGATGGGTCGGAAAGTAAAAAGGGGGGGAGGGGGAGGGAAAAAAGGGAGACGATTGTGGGAAAGAGATTGATAGGGGATAACGTAGGGTCAACAAAAACATCTAAAATCATAATTGACCTTTAGGGGTTAGTATAGAGTTGTGTTTGTTGGTTTGCCATGTGTTTGGGTATTCGGGTGTTAGTCCATTAAGACAGTGGTTTGTTGGTTTGTGTTGGTTGAGTTGATTAGTCTTTGTATAGTCTCAGCAGTATTGGTTATTTCTTTAATTCTGTGTTTGTTATCTTGCCACAGCGTCCATGCATATAACACTTTTTTATAGCAGTCTTTTGAGGAGGCGAAGGTCAGTTCGTATTCTATGTTAAGATTAATTGTGTTAATTATTTCTGTCCAAGTTGGGATTTCAGAGGATCTCCAGTATTATCCGTACAACTGCGAATAGGTGTAGCATTATTGTCGACATGTGTTTCGGGTATTTGTACTGGAGAGTTTTAAAACACTAGAAATAGTTTTCAAAAAACAAGCTATTGTAACTAAGATATGCGTTCCACCTATGGAAAGCATAATATCACGGTCACCATCTTGGATTTTTAAACCTTTCTTTAGCATTTTTTAGCTCCGTATTAAAGTTTACCTTGGCGGTTTTTGATTCTTGCAGGTAGTGAACTAATATATTTTATGTACTATAGGATTTAAAGCACTAAAAATAGTTTTCAAATCAACAAGCTATTACACTATAAATTAAGGGCATTTTCTTCTTGTGGTGGTAAGTAAATATTGTTTGGATAAAGGCTATATTAAGGTAAAAGTGAGATCCTAAAAAACAGACTAAGTGGGCATTAAGTATAGAGTTTTTGGGCAATTAATGAGATGACTTAAAACAGCAATATGGCATTATTAAGGCAATAAAATGGCATAATAGAGAAACATAATAAAACATAATGAAAGACATTGTAAAATGGCATTATAAAAAGGCATTATGACATTATAAAAGTATTATGAGTATTATAAAATAGCATTATAAAAGAGCAATATGGCAAATATTAATTTTAGAATACCACATAAAAAGAGATATACTGTAATAATAATTATTTAAATTAGTTAAAATAGTAGTAGAGAATTGTACCATGTTATTATTTATTAGTTAGATAAATAATTAATAATAATTATTTATTAGTTAAATAAATAGTTGCAGTCAAAAGTGCCTGGATATCTCTTCCTCTTTCTGGGTTTTCCCACAATGTCTATCCCCCAAAATTTCAAATGTTGATTTCCTTTGTTACAAATGTGAAAATGTTTAGGCAGTGTCCTTTTTCTTCAAAATGTAATTTATGTGTTCCCTTATCCTTACTTTCAGTTTCCTTGCTTAATGTTTTCTGTATTTGCACTCTATTGCATAGATTATATTTTTGCTTTCACAGGTTATGTAGTTTGTTATGGTGAATTCCTCCTGGATCGAGGTACTCTTGAACGTTCTTCTTTCTTTGGAATGTTTGCACCCAATGCATTTTCCACAGGCATAGAAACCTTTCAGAGATGTTTGTATCCAATTTTTATCAGTGTTCAATGTTGTATTTTTCCTGAGATGACTTGGTGCTAAAATCTCTTTTATGTTTTTGGTTCTTTTATAAACTATTTTTGGGGTTTCAGGAATAATTTGACCCAAAGGGGTCTTGCTTTAGGACATGCCAGTGTCTTTTGAGGATGTTTTTAATTTTTTGTTATTTCCATAGATGGTTCGAAATGCACATTCAAATGCATTTACATTTTTATTTTCTATTTTCGGTGTTTTCACTTCTAATCGTTCTATTCTATCAATTCGGCACTGCAAATAAGTTGGAGGAGCACACTACTTCATTCTTTTATTAAGCAAAAAGCAGCATACAACGTTTCGGGGGATATGACTTCCCCTTCCTCAGATACCAGATATCCCCTGAAACGTTTTTGCTTAATAAAACACTGAGAATGAAGTAGTGTGCTCCTCCAATTTATTTGCATTGCCATATTGTTGTGGCCCTTAAGGTGGAGGGCTGGGAGGATTACACCTAACGATTGAGGGCCGTGCCACAAGTGGTGTGCTTGAGTGTACCTTACTGGAACTATTCTATCAATTCCCCTTATGTGTTCTTGTGTGTCCATCTTTTTTATATCCTTTATCATTAAGTTTTATTGTTAGGTTTTTGGTTGGTTGATCGTACATTTCAATATCTGTGCAATTCCTCCTTCATTGTTTAAATTTGTGGGGATGTTCTCTAACCAGCTCTTTATGTGGCTGTCCCGTAAGATATAGGAATTGCTATCTGCATCTTTGTGTTGGGTGCAGGTTTTTCTTCTGTTTTCTTCTATGTATAGCTTTAAGTCTAGGAATACTATTTCTTCCTTATGTATTGTGTGTGTGAAGCTGAGATTTAGGTTACTCATGTTGATCCACTCTGTAAAACGGGTTAGGTCCTCCATTTTTCCTTATCTGTATATGATATTGTTCTAGGGGACAATCACAGCACTTCCCTGAAATGGCTTTAATAAGAGTGGCCTAATGTTTAATGGATGATAATTCCTTTACAGTACTACAAACATTCTAACCTCATGAAAGCAAGATAACATTCCAAAGTCGAGCTACTGACTTCTTGACATTTCCACTACAATCACCAGACCTCAACCCAACAAACAGGAGAAGTTCACACGGGGAAAAAAATAAAGCTTGTTTTAACTTTTTAACACAAGCAATAAACATAAGTGAATCATAATGAATCATTGCAAAGCCTAAAATTAGATTAACAGATATGGTACTCCAACCCTCCCTAATTATCAAAAGTATGAACTCAGTGTTCATTTTTCCCAGGAATAGTAAATCCTTAAAGGATTTGTAGACTGAGAAATTCGTTTTTTTTAAATTACCCATTACTGGAAACTATAATTCTTCCCAACTATCACTGTCCTATTTTTTTGTTGATCTGTCCCTTGTTTCTGTAGATATCCAGTCTGAAACATCTTAAATTTCAGATGTCAATCAAGTGCCTTAGTATCATAAACTCTTCTGTAATGTATAGTTTTGCTGTAGCTGGAATGGTGACAGTCGGTACATGAACTGCATTGTGGGAAATTCCCTCTCCTAATGCTGACTCATAGAGATTACTGAGCATGCTTTCCCATACAGAGAGTCAGATAGTCTGGCAGGGGGTCGAGGGACTGAGGTTAAGCAAAAAGAAATACTGGATTGAAGACCTGCAGCAACACATCAGAGTAAGTGTTGCTTACATGTATTAATTTATAGATTGAAATGAGGCTAGGCATTTTTCAGTGTACAATTCCTTTAATGGACTTATGAGTTATTAGATACCCCTGTTTCTAGGAACAATGAGATAATAACATTAAGAAAAGTTGAAGGAATAATGAGGCAAATTAAAATACGGGAAAATGTATGCATGTGTTTATATTTTTATTTATATAGCACCACTTGAGAACACAGCAATATTGCAATACATAAGTTTATGCTAGAAGTAAAAAGATAAGATACAGAAATAAAATAATTTAAATACATAAATAATGTATTTAAATAAGTATTTAAGTGTTTGAACCTAAGGTTCAACTAGAACGGAATTTAGCCGTTTCAGTGGCATGGGATGAGGGCCGCTTTTCTTTCACTATTGCTGTTCCTCTAGCCAGGAACTTACCTGTGCTGCTCTTCTATTGGTCAGGTCCAGGGGTGTGATTTGAGTGGCAATGCTATATAAGGGCAGACTTGTGAGGAGTACAGACAGTTGCTGAGGAGCGGTTCTTAAAGGGCATGTCCACCCCCAAAATTATAATTTAACCCACTACTGGCCCCACTGTGTAGTGTAGAAAAATCCTTACCTTACATCCCAGCTCCAAATGGTTGCCCTGCAATACCCTTCCAAAGTCTAGAAAACTGGCCACCAGGAGCCTAGCAGAGGGGGAAATTGTTTCCACCTCTGAGAGGTTTGTGGCATGCTCTGAGCAGTCCTCCCCCCTCCCTCTCCCTCCCATTTTGGGCTCCCTCCCCCTAGTGTAAAATCCTTCTAGTATGTTGTATGGCTTCCTACCCCAGCCCCAACCGCATTAATCTTATTTGCAGAAACTCTTTACTGACCTTCCCTCTATCCTCCGCCGTTCTGAACTACCGGCAGCCACGTCTGTGATTGGCTGCCTCTCACGAATCACAGATGTGGCTGCCGGTCCGGCCCCCTGCTTGCAGTTCCATGCAAGCAGAAGGCTGGGCAGTGCAGCGGAGGATAGAGGGAAGGTAAGTAAAGATCGGGGGAGTTTATGCAAATAAGATTAATGCGGTTGGGGCTGAAGAAGCAAGCCCTACAACATATTAAAAGTTTTTTAAAGGGTGGACCTGCCCTTAAAGTAAACTCTGTGCAGCTTTGCGTGTTTGTCAGTATGTACAGATTACCTGATCAGTTTAAAAATGTCTCTGGATGGTCAGTGAAGACCATTGGTAAATTGCAGATTCAGCTTTGCAGTCTGCTTTCCCCGTGGATAGAGCTAAGATGGCGGTGTCAGATTTAGAGGAGGCAAGCTCTGTATCTTTGGTACCAATACCTGTTAGTAAACTAGGAGGAAAGCAGTTACGATTAGGCACAGGGAAAAAAGGCAGATTTGATAAGTCAGCTAGAGTAAAAGGGAGGTTTTAATCTAGGACTGGCCTGCTACTTCACAGAACTTGTCAGGGCCGGATTACGCAGTGGAAACTGGCAGTTAGGGCAAGGCCACACTGCATTGCAACGGAAGCGCTCACGCAATATCACCCAATTGCATGTGAGTGCAAACACGGAAATTGTGCTAGTGTGACCTAGCCATTAAGGTAGACTCTGAAAGGGGAAGCATCTGTGCAGAAAGAGTTGTCAGGGATGGTTTACGTGGCTAAAAACTAGCAAGGAGGTCAAGTAGGACAGCCAATGGAGTCTCTTAAAGGTACAGTATCTGGGCTGAATGCGTAGGATATTCCTTTCAACACAAGCTGCAAAATTCCTGGAGATCAAGAGGCCGATTATAAAGATGTTTTACTCTTTGAGGTAAAGCCTTTGAGACTGCATTTACCTTATTCAGTAAGGGACAAAACTGAATATGTTGATATTTCATTATTACTACCAACTGGAAAGGATTATGATTAAAAAGATGAAGTTTCAGAGGAGGAGAAGAAGAAAAGGCAACCAGTTACATGGAGCTTTATTAATTGGATTTAAGCCTTTTTTATTTTTTCATACATTTTAACTCAGGCTTGTTTAGACATCTGGATTCATTTGTAGATGCTTTTAAATCATATAGTGATTTGGGTGGTACATATATGATGAATAGAGATGGCCGAACTATATGGAGAGTTGGAAAGTTTGAAAACTGACCCAAGTCAATAGGAGTCAACTAGTTCGAAAAGTTCTAATGAAATACAATTAAAATATCAATGATAACTTAATGTTAATGGCTGTGGGACCTGGGAAATGGTCTGGAGAACAAGTTTGAATATCCAGAACTTTCAAAAAATCGATTTTATTCTCATGCGTGGTGCTTTCGAGCTCTCACATTCGAACATTCAATGATTATCCCATAAACGATTTGAACATTCGATAGATCGCTCGATTTTTGAATTTGATAATTATCGAATCCGGGTCCAGGATAGTTCGAGAAGTCTGAGTCCGTTCAAACTCAGTAAGTTTGCGTCGAACTAGGGTTTGAGTTCGAGTTCTAGTCCATCTCTAATGATTAGAGATTTTGGCAGAAATGCAATTACACAAAGAGCTCAAATGGGAAGCCAAGGGTGTAGACATATGTCCAGCAGAACACAATTCTTGGCACCAGCAACAAGGGTGCCAATTCCTGCTTCTAAGTAAAATGATTGCTGGGCCTTGAATATACAAATATATTAATGGGCTATACAATGAACTCTCTGGTGCATTGTTCACTAATAGGTCATATCAGAGGACACGTGGACATCCTTTAAGGTTGGAAGAAAAGAAGTTTCATATTCAGGTTAGGAAAGGTTTCTTTACAGTGAGAACGGTGAAACTGTGGAACTGTCTTCCAGCAGATGTGGTAATGGCAAGTTCATTGAATAACTTTAAAAAAGGCCTGGATAAGTTTCTAAAACTAAAAAATATTGAGAATTACTGGTATTAATGCATATAGATCTGGTTGATCCAGGGATACTTTCCGATTGCCGTTTGGAGTCAAAAGGAATTTTTTCCCCCTTTTTAGCTGGGGTTTTTTGCCTTCCTCTGGATCAACTGTTAGGTAGGGTTAAAAAAAAAAAAAGTGAATAGGTTGGACTTGATGGACGTCTGTCTTTATTCAACCTTAATTACTATGTAACTACGTAAAATTACTATGTAAGGTGGTTGTAAGTGGCCTTACATTTGTCTCTTTTGCCACAACTTTTCAATGTGTGGAGGACAGCATTCAGCAGTTTGATGCAATAAAAGTGGGTCATCCTTTCAGCAGAGACATTCAGTTCGAGCAGGAAATCATTCAGTTTGAGCAGGAAATCATTCAGTTCGAGCAGGAAATCGGTCAACTGGTCACACCAGTGAAAATCCTAGAAATGGCCCCTTTTTTAAGATCCTATGCAAAACAGCAAAGTGCTTAGATTATTATGGGTTATATGTGGTTTGGATTCTCTTTGACAAAAATATTTCACAGAATAGGGAGGTAAGTACTCTTAAATCAGTGTCAATTAACTAGCAGATTGATAGAGACAAAATATAGGCGAAGTTTTAGCTGGAAGAGTTACAGGTCCATTTAAGACATCACCAATTTTTAGGTTTAGAATCTCGTCTTTGGACTTGGTACTGAAGAAGGAGATTAATTCTTCTAGGCTCATTTAAGAATTGATTGCATCATCCTCCCGGTGTGTCAGTGAATGATGTGATATATTGTAAAATGTGCAGGGTCAGATATACATCCTTCAATAAGGCTTTAGACATTTTAAAAGAGTGTGGACAGTTTTACTCTTATGGGGAAGTGGACTTTAAGTCAACTTTTAGTTTACTGCCAATTCTCCTGCATGTTGCCACTTGCAGTTGGATGATCAGAATTTGTTTGATAAATTCTAACTGATATGATGGCATATTTTGAGGAATTTGCCACTTTTGTTGAATGGAGGGTCAGTGAGGTATCAGAAAATTGCTATTTGTGAAATCTTCAAATACATTCAATATTTGTAAAAAGCAACTTGCAACTTTCTTATACATAGCTGATAAGTTTAGTATTCCAATTGCCAAAGAAAATACATTTTTTTCCCACAATTCAATTCCTAGGGATCACTACAGATTCTGAACAATGTCATTTATCCACTGGACAAGCTAGCAAAACTTATAAAAGTGGCTTTAACATCCAAAAAACATACCTTAAAACAGATTCAGAGTTTACTGGGGCATTTAAAGCATATAGCAGGTTATTCAAATATTATAGCTGATACCTTGTCACAACAGCAGATGCAGTGCTTCAGAGTTTTATATGAGCGAGCAAAACATCATCCCAGAGGAGCTTTAGAGTTTTACCTTGCCACATTGAGAAGGCTTCTGGGAGCTTCTCTTTTGTAGAGATGTCCGAACTTCGCAAAATCCGGTCCGCTCGAGGATCTGCGAATTTTCGAAAAAATTCGAATATTCGAAAATCCGTGAGCGGACCCATTAAAATTAAAATATCCTCGAAATTACGAGAATCTCGTAATTTCGGAAATTTTCTAAAATACGAGAAATCCGTGGTTCAGAAGTTCGGAAGGCGAAAAATCCGCTGTTCGCGAATGGGATAAATCCTCGGCGGATGCGGGTTCGGATCCGCGAACCGGCCATCCCTACTCTTTTGGCTCATTGGTGGCAGTCTTATCAGTCAAGTTGGTTTAGATCGATCCACTTCAAATAAGAGTTTGTTAATTATCTGATTTAAATCGATTTTGCTATTTTTGTTAGAATCAAAAAGTATCAAGAGAATATTTTTTTTGGTAAACTGCATGGCACAGTTGATTTCACTAAGAAATTCATAGTTAAGAAGCTAATTATTTTCTAGTTTCTGCATGTATATTAGGCTACATTCAGTAACCCTCAAAAGTAGCCTCGTATTATTGGTAACTCTTAAAAGTAGGTCCGTATTTTTGAGTGTTACCAAAAATAAGGAAAGTTCCATAATCTGAAAGTTCCAAACCTATCTGAATGGTTCCAGTCTTACTTGAATATCAAAAAGCTTCTTTATTCAGTTTTCTGGAACACCAATATGACAAACGTGAGCATATAAGGGTTTACATAGTCTTAAGTGGGCTGCATGCACTTACTCATAGACTAGAAAGTTTAACATCCCTCCACCCATTTAAAACAATCATCAATTAAAACCTGTTGTATATTTTTTGTTGTTTACTGATTTTAAATGGGTGGAGGGATGTAAATGGATAAGTGCACTGTAAAATCAAGTTATGTTCATTTGGAAGCTGCAGCTTTAAAAATACTGTTGCCATATTTTTTTTTACCTATGCCCCTCCAGAGCCTAGCTTTGTGCCTTGAAAGTTGCTGACATCTTGGATCAATAAATAATAAAACAGCAAGTATACATAACCTAATAGAGGTCTCTGATCTGACCTTTTTGACAGAGACCTGGCTTGGGGAACATGCAGGCCCCACTCTGGAAGCTGTTGTGCCACTTAGCTACTCAGTCTTGCACCATGAGAGTCAAGACCGCAAAGGAGGAGGGGTTGCTATATGCTTCAGATCCTCTTCAAACATAAGTCCCCTGGCCATAGGCCCCACTGAATCCTTTAAATGCCTGGCAACCCAACTCTCAGCTGAGAAAAACATCAACATATTGCTCATATACCGCCCCCCAGGCAATGGCTCAGCCTTTCTTGACAAAATCTCTGAACTCATAACCTTCCTAACAGTGGAACACCCTAGATGGATCATCCTGGGAGATTTTAATGTATGGGTGGATGATTATGACTCACACCTAGGAATGAACTTACAATGAATGAACTGGGTTTCTCTCAGGCTGTCAACCTCCCCACCCACAAGAAAGAGCACACTCTAGATGTTATATTCCATTCTGGACTTTTAATATCACACATGGAAATAAACCCAGTGGTATGGTAGGACCACCACACCATCCACTTCTCTCCGACAGCACCAGCGATAAGACACACAAAACTCACAAAATACCACTCTTTGAAAGATTTCTCACCCCAGCACATTCACAATATCCTCAATTTCGTCGGACTGACAAGTCATTGCTCAGACCTGGACTCCATGGTCTCAACCTACAACCATGCTGTGTCATCTGCTTTTGACGTCCTTGCTCCAGTACGCATTAAACGGTCTACAACACTTCACCATGCACAGTGGTTTTATAGCTCACTAAAAGACTTAAAAAAAGAAGTGCACAGACTAGAAAGAAAATGGCGCAAATTTCAGAATTCAGAAGACAAACACATCCTTGTTTCTTACCTGGGAAGCTTCCAAAATGTGATCACTAGAGATGTCCGAACTTCGAAAAATCCGGTCCGCGCGAGGATCCGCGGATTTTCGAAAAAATCCGTAAATTCGAAAATCCGCGAGCGGACCCGTTAAAACGTATTAAAATGAAAGTTCGGCAAAATCCGCATTAAAAGTGGTCTAAATAGCCTTGGTAATGTACACTTAATCACTCAGGGACCTGGGTAATGTCCTTAGAAACACGTATCAATGCCTACAATACCTAAAAATTACAGTCCCGCTAGGAAGGAGAACAGTATTTTCGAAAACGAGGATTTCCGTAAAAACGAGGATCTCCGTAAAACCGAGGATTTCCGTAAGTCCGCGAATCTCCGTAAAAACGAGATTTCCGTAAAAAACGAGGATTTCCGTAAGTCCGCGAATCTCCGTAAAACGAGGATTTCCGTAAAAACGGATTTCCGTAAAAAGGGAACCCGAACTTCCTGCCTATCAAAATGGCCAGTGCTGCAAGGCAACTATATGCCCTGAACTACCTCCTGCTCAGGGGGTATGATGATTTCCCCCCTGGCACCCATCATGTGCGGCGCGGAGGCGCAGAATAATGGAGGGGCTACAGCGCCGCATCCTGCGACGCTTCGGATACCAGACCACTGTCTCTACCCTCCAGAGGCAGTGGTCAGACCTCAAGAGGCAGAGGCCTCAATATGTGGCTGCCGTTCGGCAAATGATAGAAGGCAAGTATACTTTTTTTATATTACTGTATTAATACGTAGTAAAATATTTAATTCACTTCTGACAAAAACATATTTATATATATATATGTTTTTAAAAACATCAATAATCCTTAAATTTGGCTTGAGAGAGAGAGAGGAGATCCAAGTTCTTTGTATTTCTCATTCACTGGTTATTATTACATTATTATTATTCTTGTATTATTCAATATCAGCCCTATTTAAAGGGTAAGTAAGTCAAAAATAAATCACTGAAAAGTGACTTTATTTAACATAACACCTATAATTTAAAATGATACCCACACATAGACACACTTGGTGGCCCACCCTTCCATTTCCATGGCAGCCTTATAAAGGCTAAGTAAAGTTAAAATGAAATCGATCATTAAAAATTGATTTCTTTTATCTTATAATGCACACTGATACCCACACATAGACACAGTTAAACACACTTTACTGGCCCACCCTTTTAGTTACATGCAGCCTATTTGAAGGAAGTAAAGTCAAAAATAAAATGTTGATCAATTATTAAAATTGATTTATACACCCAAATTAAAAATGTTGTGTTACCCACAAAATATACAGATACAAGTACACACAGCTACTGATGCTCCCCTACACCCAACAACTTTCCCTTTCCGTGGTACAATACACACAATAAAAATATAAGTACTTAGCCAGAATAAGGTATGAAATCATTGCCATAGAAATATGATTGACTTTTAAAGAAACTAAATATTGCCTTATTTAATCTGTATTTTCAAGCAGAATTCAAAGTATATAATTAAATATTTCCTTTAGATATATCATTCATTATGTATTTTTTTATTTTTAATTTGCAGGGGAATCTTCCTCGGATACCACCACCCCCACCACCGTCCCCGCCAGAGGAAGAATGTAAGTGCAGCCTATTGAAAAAAAAACATTTTTCTAAATCTTTCATTTGTCCAAGGCCACATTACAGCGCACACGAGCCCTCCAGAAACAAGCGCGTGTTTCCGTGTGTGCTCATGTGTATTGCCATGTGAGTGCAGTACGATAGCCTAATTGTGCAAAAATTGAGGATCACATTAATGTGCCACACTATTGTGTGCTTTTTAAACACGTTGATATGTCCAAGCCCTTTATCAAAATGTTTTGCATAATTTTGTCAACTTCTCCGAGAATTGTTTTTAGTAAAGTATTTGAACATTTAATGACAGTGAGGTTAAAATAAATTTCCTTTTTTTTTTAGCACTACACCACCACTAAGCCCTCAGGCTACGGGCAGCCCATTGCCCTCCGGGCAGTCCCTTGCCCCTCCGGGCTCACCATCGCCCCACCGGCAGTCCACCGCCAAAGAAGAGGAGGAACCGGGGACCAGCCAGACACGTACAGTGCATCCTAAGCAATTTTTTAATCTTTTTTATTGACCTTGATGTCAGCAAATAATTAGTGAAATTATACATGATAATTAATTGAATTTTATATTTTCACTGATAAAAATTTTCGAAATAAAAAAGGAAACAAATCTATTATTTGGCTTGAGAGACAGGCTTATCTCATTTCTCATTCCCATTTATGTCCCCAACTCCCCATTGTTTGGGCTGTAACTTGTCCCTCAGTTTTTTAAGCTTAAGTCACGAAATTCGGTCCAAACGTCCAAAATTATCCAAGAAATGTTCACTACATAGCCTTTTAGGAAATGTTTCTTATAATATATTACTAATGGATTGACGGTGATTGTTGAAATAAAACATTTTTTTTTCTCTAGAAGCAGGACCGACCTCTACAGGCCCCACCCTCTCCACCCCCTCCACCCTCTCCGCCCCTCCAGGTCCTCCACCTCTCCAGCCCCTCCAGACACCTCCTGCCTCTCCAGTCAACTCTGCGGCCATGCTTGAGAATCGTAAGTAAATCATATCTAACGTTAATGAAATTTTATATACAAGACTATTAATATCTGTATTTTCCCAGTGTAAAATCCACGCTACATGATGCAACATTGGTACTGTGGGTTTTGACAATGCTTTTAGGGGGCTGCACCACTTCCAAAATTTTGTATGTAGCACAGTCCTAGTGAACAAAACCAAGAATGTTCTGATACAATTTAGCAATAAACGTAAGTTTTAAGCCAGCATTACCTCCTGCTGTTTATCAGTGATCCCCATGATGCAATATATCGCTTTAAGTGGAAGTTCAGTGACTAATATATATCTTTTTAAGGAAAAAAGAGCAGTATTTATCCATCCCAATTACCTTAATCTGCCCATTCAGCAATCAGCATTGTGTCTGTGTAAAATAAATGCAACGGAAATAATGACTTCCTGTTTGAGGACCCCTAATAGAGACGTTATGGTCTTGCCCTTGACCCAGCGCCTGGGTTGATTCAGTTGCTCAGTAGAGATCTGCGCATGTGTACCCATCCAACAGCCAATCCAGTAGAAAATCACTGTTACCATAACTAGGTATGCATATATAAACTAAGAATTTTAGAATAATGCTATCTTATACTGAGCTTTCCTTTTTATCACATACCGCAAACATTATAGCCTTGCAGTAACCATGTATGTGTAGTAGTTATCAGGTGCAAATTGGCATCTACCGCATGGTGCTTTAGGAAATGTGCTCGAACATCTCTCATTTTCTCAATATCTTCTCCACCAGAACTACAGAGCATGCGGCGGGAGATGCGCACATGGTGCGGCGCCCTGGACCGCCGCCTGGACCCGCCCTGACCAGACTGGAGGGAGGGCACCCAGTACCCCCTTTTTTTTTTTGTTTATTTTTTGCTAAATAGTTTTTTTTTGTTTAATTTCATATATATATAAACAGTTCTGAAAAAAAAATGTTTTTGGGCTTTATTTTTCGATATATCAAATTATTCAGCATAGATCATAATCAATTTTTATTGAAAAATACATACACATATTCTATTTAGCTAGCTATATGTCTTCGGTACTTATATTGTATATAACTTACCCATAATGCCATTACACCACCACATTGGCCACATTCCCCTATTAGTAGTTCTTGCACACACCAAGGCAAAGAAGGCGATGGGGGGGTACATGGTTACAAATGTCCACTGCGTTTGCCCACCATTGTTGTGGGGCCAGGCGCTTGGCCCCACTGACATACCCTCACCCCCTTGGCTACTCTCCCTCAAGATATTGCATCATGCTAGGGAAAGCAAGGTGAAGGGGAATGCTTCGTAGGAACAGCAGCATTGAGTTACAGCCAGGCCACTGCAGTTTGCCACCATTGTTGTGGGGCCAGGCAGGCTTGGCCCACTGGACATACACCTCACCCCATTGGCTACTCTCCCTCAAGATATGCATCGTGCAAGGGAAAGAGGTGAAAGGGTAAGGCTTCGTAGGAACAGCACCATTGAGTTACAGCAGGCACACTGCAGTTTGCCACCATTGTTGTGGGGCCAGGCAAGCTTGGCCCCATGGACATACCCCTCACCTCATTGGCTACTCTCCCTCAAGGTATGCTCGTGCAAGGGAAAGCAGGTGAAAGGGTAAGGCTTCGTAGGAACAGCACCATTGAGTTACAGCAGGCCCACTGCAGTTTGCCACCATTATTGTGGGGCCAGAGCTTGGCCCCAATGGACTAACCTCACCCCATTGGCTATCTCCCCTCAAGATATGCATTGTGCTAGGGAAAGCAGGTGAAAGGGTAAGGCTTCGTAGGAACAGCAGCATTGAGTTACAGCAGGCCCACTGCAGTTTTGCCACCATTGTTGAAGAGCCAGGCAGCTTGGCCCCACTGGACATACCCCTCACCTCATTGGCTACTCTCCCTCAAGATATGCATCGTGCTAGGGAAAGCAGGTGAAAGGGTAGGCTTCGTAGGAACAGCAGCATTGAGTTACAGCAGGCCCACTGCAGTTTGCCACCATTGTTGAAGAGCCAGGCAAGCTTGCCCCACTGGACACCCCTCACTCCATTGGCTACTCTCCCTCAAGGTATGCATCGTGCTAGGGAAAGCAGGTGAAGGGTAAGGCTCTTAGGAACAGCACCTTGAGTTACAGCAGGCACACTGCAGTTTGCCACCATTGTTGTGGGGCCAGGCAAGCTTGGCCCCACTGGACATACCCCTCCCCCATTGGCTACTCTCCCTCAGAGTATGCATCGTGCAAGGGAAAGCAGGTGAAAGGGTAACGTTCGTAGGAACAGCACCATTGTGTTACAGCAGGCCCACTGCAGTTTGCCACCATTGTTGAAGAGCCAGGCAGGCTTGGCCCCACTGGACATACCCCTCACCCATTGGCTACTCTCCCCTCAGAGTATGCATCGTGCAAGGGAAAGCAGGTGAAAGGGTAAGGCTTCGTAGGAACAGCACCATTGAGTTACAGCAGGCCCACTGCAGTTGCCACCATTATTGTGGGGCCAGGCAGGCTTGGCCCCACTGGACATACCCCTCACCCCATTGGCTACTCTCCCTCAAGAATGCATCATGCTAGGGAAAGCAGGTGAAAGGGTAAGGCTTCGTAGGAACAGCAGCATTGAGTTACAGCAGGCACACTGCAGTTTGCCACCATTGTTGAAGAGCCAGGCAAGCTTGGCCCCACTGGACATACCCCTCACCCATTGGCTACTCTCCCTCAGGTATGCATCGTGCTAGGGAAAGCAGGTGAAAGGGTTAATGCTTCGTCGGAACAGCACCATTGTGTTCAGCAGGCCCACTGCAGTTTGCCACCATTGTTGTGGGGCCAGGCAGGCTTGGCCCCCACTGGACATACCCCTCAACCCATTGCCTATCTCCCTCAGAGTATGCATCGTGCAAGGGAAGACAGGTGAAAGGGTAAGGCTTCGGTAGAACAGCACCATTGAGTTACAGCAGGACACACTGCAGTTTGCCACCATGTTGAAGGGGCCCCACTGGACATGGCCCCACTGGAACATGAGAGGTACTGCTCTCGGGCCAGGCAGGATTGACCCAGAGCTGAAAACATTAGCCACAGAGTAGCTGTTGCGGCTCTATGAGATGGTCAGAGTAGGTGACACCACAAAGGTGCCTCATGGAGAGAGAACGAAGATCAAATATGGAGTACTGCTCGGGCCAGGCAGGATAGACCCAGAGCTGAAAACATTAGCCACAGAGTAGCTGTTGCGGCTGTATGAGATGGTCAGAGTAGGGACACACAAAGGTGCCTCATGGAGAGAGAACGAAGATCAAATATGGAGTACTGCTCTCGGGCCAGGCAGGATTGACCCAGAGCTGAAAACATTAGCCACAGAGTAGCTGTTGCGGCTGTATGAGATGGTCAGAGTAGGTGACACCACAAAGGTGCCTCATGGAGAGAGAACGAAGATCAATATGGAGTACTGCTCTCGGGCCAGGCAGGATAGACCCAGAGCTGAAAAACATTAGCCACAGAGTAGCTGTTGCGGCTGTATGAGATGGTCAGAGTAGGTGACACCACAAAGGTGCCTCATGGAGAGAGAACGAAGATCAAATATGTGAGTACTGCTCTCGGGCCAGGCAGGATTGACCCAGAGCTGAAAACATTAGCCACAGAGTAGCTGTTGCGGCTGTATGAGATGGTCAGAGTAGGTGACACCACAAAGGTGCCTCATGGAGAGAACGAGATCAAATATGGAGTAATGCTCTCGGGCCAGGCAGGATTGACCCAGAGCTGAAAACATTAGCACAGAGTAGCTGTTGCGGCTGTATGAGATGGTCAGAGTAGGTGACACCACAAAGGTGCGTCATGGAGAGAGAACGAAGATCAATATGGAGTACTGTTCTCGGGCCAATAGGATCGACCCAATCTTAGAAAAATTAGCACAAGAGTAGCTGTTGTCGCTGAGCATTTGTTATTTCATAACCTGAATGCAGTAGAGCAAGGTAGGACATATATGGCCCTGCCAATAAGAAAAATAAGCCATTTGCCAGCTAAGCTGGCATCAGCTAAGCCTCTAGGTGGAAAATGAGGCGGAAGGAGCAGTATGGGTGGCCAGGGGCAGGAGGCCTTCAGTCACGGGCATCAGCAATAGGGGTGCTGTATTGAGATGTGATCCACGCCTCATTCATCTTGATGAATGTAAGGCGGTCCACATTCTCAGTGGAGAGAGGGTCCTCCTCTCCGTTACAACACCCCCTGCTGCGCTGAAGGTCCTTCCGAAAGAACACTGGATGACGGGCGAAAGGACCTCGATGGCATACTGTGCCAACTCGGGCCAGATATCAAGCCTCGCCACCCAGTAGTCCAGTGGATCCTCAGTCTCTGATGTGGCTACACCGGCCCTGAGATCCGATGTAGTCGGTGACCTGGCGACTGAGGTGTTGCCTGGTGGAGTTGCCAGTGGATGGGCCTGGCAACTGTGGCTGGAAGAACAGCTGAGTTGGCCGCCGAGGCGCCTCCAGTACTGCGTGCTCCTCCTGTCAGGCACAGGGGGACTGAGCCCTGTTGATCCCCAACATCAGGTGCTGTAGGCCTGCCAGCACCTGGGAAGGCACAAACAGAGGCAACGTAGCAGTGTTGCCTCATAGTGCTGCATTCTACCTTCCCTCTGAGATGCGGGGATAAACTCCGACACTTTACCCTTATGCGGGGATTCTATAAGGGTGGCCACCCAGTACTGCTCCTTCCTTTGATGGCCTTAATCTGGGGTCCTTGCGAAGGATTGCAGCATGAAAGAGCCCATGCGCCGCAAACTGCCTGCCGCAGAGGACCCAGTCCTCGATGTCACTGAGGACAGTAGTGTCGGGCTCAACCTCTCCCCAACCACGAATGACATGTGGTACTTGGGAGGGTTGAGATGTCCCCCTAGAGAATGCCCCATTTCCCCTTGGTCCAGGTCACCTAAATCCCCCTCCTCATCATCGGACGGCTGTCTGCACCCGTGATGTTCGGGCTCGGAAGCATCACGGTGTCGGCGTCCTCCTCTTTCCAGTGCCTGCGCCTCGACAGCGAGTGCCCGTCGAGTATGCCGCGCAGAGTGTGCTCAAGGAGGAACACCAGTGGGATGGTATCCGCAATGGTGGCATCATTGCGGCTTACCATCCTGGTGGCCTCCTCAAATGGCGCGAGCAACAGGCAGGCATCTCTAATCAGCGCCACTGCCTGGGTAACAGCAAACCCAGGTCCCAGAGCCTGATCTTGCCTCGTACTCGTACAAGTAGTCTATGATGGCTCGCCTCTGCTGGAGCAGCCTCAGCAGCATCATAAGACTAGAGTTCCAGCGGGTGGGGGTGTCACAAATCAGGCGGTTCTGCGGCAGACCATTCTGCTGCTGAAACTCGGCAGCGAGCTGTGGCCGTGTATGACGCCTGAAGTGACTGGACACCCTCCTAGCCATCCTCAGTACCTCCTGGAGACAGGGACTTGGTGGGAACCGCTGGACGACCAGGAGTTGAGAACGTGTGCCAGGCAAGGAACATGTGTGACTCTGCCCATGCGAAGGGCAGACAGGATATTGGTGGCATTGTCCACACGACCTTGCCTATTGAGAGGTGGTTGTGGGTCGCCACCTCTCACACTGCCCTCCGCAGTGCTGCCAGCAACTCGGCCCCGGTGTGGCTCCTATCACCGAGGCACACAAGCTGCAACACTGCATGGCACCGTTCGCGGCACGAAGCATAGGCTCTGGGGGGGCAGGAGCTGTCGGAAGAGGGCTCACCGGATGAGGAGGGGGGGGTGGAGAACTGGCGTATCACCAATGCGTGGTGGGTACCACCATTCCCCCTTGCGCTCGTGCCGCGTCTCTGCGGCTAGCAGAGTGACCCATTGGGCGGTAAATGACATACCGCCCCTGGCCGTGCTTGCTGGACCACGGTCCATAGTAATGTGGAACACTTGCCCACACTGTGGTCCAGCGAAGCGAATATTGCCTCAGATGGTGTGCAGGGCTGGTAAGCCTTCTGGGCAAAGTACCTAGGCCAGGGACCTGCCACTGTGGTGTGCCAATGGCCACAAACTCCCTGAACGCTGCACGTCTACCAGGCTGAAAGGTAGCAGCTGCACACGCCAGGAGTTTGGCTAAGCCGGCAGTGAGACGCTGGGCTTGGGGGTGATGGGGGACAGTTTCTGCCTCCGCTCCAACAACTGGGGAAGAGAGACCTGCCTTTTAGCTGACGCTCCAGCAGCAGTGTCAGAGGCCTCTTAACACCGCGGTGCTGGGGCCAAGGCTGCCTCTCCTCCCTAACTTCCACCGAGGAAGCAGCTGATGGGGCGGAGGGGGAGGAGAGGAACGGTGGCTACTGGGCCACGAGGTAGGGAACGTGTGGGTGCCTGCACGTTCCCTGTCGCTGCTCCCACCGGGCAAAGTGGTGCAGAATCATATGCCTCCTCATAGAGGAGGTGCCAAATGTGATGTTGTCTTCCCACGGCTAACACGTTGCAGGCACAACTTGCACACTGACAACTGTGCTGTCACCTGGAGCCAGTGAGAAGAACTCCCACACGCTGAGCCACCGACACGACTCGGAGCAGAGGTCACCTGCTGCTGTGGGGCACTGGCACCAGATCTCATTGGTGCCGTACCTCCACGTGCACCACTAGGTGCACTGCTCTCGCCCCGGCCCCTGCCCCCAGTCTGCCTCTGGGTTCAGGATCGTGCTCATGCTCTGAGGGACATCCCTCAGAGACACTATCCTCCTCCTCTCTCACAGAGGGCACCCATGGACGATCGGTGACCTCATCGTCCACTTCACCTCCTCAATAATGGAGGCTGCATCACTAACAGCAGCAGCATCTGGAACCTCACCCCCCTGCTTATTAGTTCCCTGGCTTCACAGACTGCTGCTGACATCGTCAGCCTCCTGTCCCGTGGCACTGAGCACTTCCTCCGCCTCGGGCGACAGGAAGATTGTGCATCAGTGCACAGCTCTCCCAGCACACTAGCCCCACACATAGTGTGCGAAAACATATCCTGAGACTCCTCCTCCGGATCCCCGAAGGTACGGGCCATGTGGGCAACGAACTCCTGATAGAGCGGATCAGGTTCCATGCCCACAGTAGGAGCCTCAGGTGAGGAAGGAGCAGGCACAATATCTACAGTAGCAGCTCGGCTGCTCTGTGCCTGTGAGGAGGTGGATGAGGAAGGCTGGGTAATCCACTCTACTACCCGCCTTCCTGATCAGAAGGGATAGCCCTAGCCGGCTACCCCTATAAAATATCGGGCACGGTAACCCGGCTGCCCTGCGAAGGGCAGGTAGTCCTGGCCAGAGCCTTCAGTAGGCTCTCCTCTGCCTCTCCCTCTCCCTCTCCCTCCACGTGCAGAAGCACCCCTGTCCTGGGTCTCCCTTGCCCTGCCAGGCATTTCCTCTCTCCAAATTATCCCCCCAAAAATTATATATATATATATATATATATAAACACACACACACAAACACAAACACAAAAGACAAAGCAACAAAACAACACAGAAGCAAACAAATAAACACAAGCTTTTTTTTTTTTTTTTTTTTTTTTTTACATAAAAGCACAAATAGGACACAGACACAAACTGACAGCAAACAGCAGATCAGACAGCAAAAGCTGCTGATTGCTGCTAAAGGCCAGCACTGTCGCTACACAAACACACAGACACTGAACACACAGATACAGAAAGACAAACAAAAAAAACAGGACACCTAGACCTCTAAAAGGTCTAACACAAAATTTGTCCAAAGGACTTACAGGGGGGTTAGTCCTTAAAAGGACTTTTGGGTCTCACAAAGTTAGTCCTTAAAAGGACTGTTGGGTCTCAAGATGTGTGAATACAGGGTGGGTAACAACAAGTGCTAAACCACCACACTGAAATCCACCACACAGAAGCTCAAAAAGCTCAAAAAGCGCAAAATCTCTCTCCCAACTCCTACACTGTCAGGTCTCCACTAACACACTCCAACACACTGACAAAATGTCGCCTGTGAAGCAGCCTTTTATACCCAGGGGGCTGGCAATAATCATGTTAGCTGCCATTGGCTAATTGGGTCATGCTGTGGCTGCTCCGTCTTGAAAATAAGCCCCAAAAATTTCGATTTACAAGAATGTCTCGTTTTTCCGGAAATTCTCGTAATACGAGAATCTCGTAATTAAGAGGATCTTCGCGGTTTCCGGGCCCGGAAGATCGCGGATTCTCGTAATTACGGAGATACTCGTATTTTCGAAATTTCGTTAAAAAAAAAAAATCCGCGGTTCGGAAGTTCGGAAGGCGGAAAACCGGAAAATCCGGAATAATCCGCGTTCGCGGACGTGATAAATCCGCGGCGGATCCAGGTTCGGGTCCGCGAACCGGCCATCTCTAGTGATCACCAAGAAAAAATCCTCCTACCTATCACAGGAGATCGCAAAGGCCACCAACAGGCCAGCCCAATTATTCCACACAGTTCTGTAGCATCTGTAACCCATCATGACAAAACCCCAGTATAAATCCCTCAAAGGAGCTATGTGAGAAATTTGCTTGCTACTTTTCTGACAAAGTGTCCTCTATAAGGTCTCTCATTCAGTCCACAGCACCTAAGAATTATACACCTGTTAATAGTTGCAAGAATAACCTAACACCCTGGACTGATTTTAAAGGCATTAGTAAGCAAGAGATCTCAGACATCCTCCGACACCTCCGCCAGACAACCTGCGACCTGGAACCTAGACCAACTAAGCACATGCTGAAATACCCTGACCTGCTTGAACCAGCATTTCACAAAATAGTCGATTGCTCTCTGCAAGCAGGGAGGTTTCCTACCTCTCTAGAAGAAGGAATCATCAAGCCCCTTCTTAAAAAACATTCCATCGATCCAGATGCAATGAGCAGCTACAGA
The DNA here is from genome assembly GCA_019447015.1 of Hymenochirus boettgeri. Lineage (NCBI taxonomy): Eukaryota > Metazoa > Chordata > Amphibia > Anura > Pipidae > Hymenochirus > Hymenochirus boettgeri. The sequence goes on from CM033476.1 coordinate 172,064,647, forward strand.
TCTGTCTCCAACCTCCCATTCTTAGGTAAAGGTATTGAAAAGGCTGTCTATCTGCAACTTGAAGCCAGACTCTCCGCAAACAACATCCTGGACCCTCTACAATCTGGCTTTAAGAAACACCACAGCTGTGAAACAGCCCTCATCCAAGTCTGCAACGATCTGCTCATGGCAAGGGACAGAGGGGAAAACTCCATCCTAATCCCATTGATTCTTTCAGCAGCTTTTGATACAGTTGACCATGAAATCATGCTCAACAGACTGCAGGAGCACTGTGGTATCAATGGCTCGGTCCTCCAGTTGTTCAGATCATTTCTGACTTACAGAACACAGACAGTATCTCTAGGACCTGTCATGTCCAACCCTGCACCTCTAAAATTTGGAGTACCACAAGGATCAATCCTATCCCCTCTTTTGTTTGCAATCTACATGTTGCCACTTGGTACAATTATGCAACAACATGGTATGATGTACCACTGCTATGCTGATGACACACAGTTATACCTTTCCTTCACACCTGGTGGAACAGACCCCACCCCAAAAATAAATTCTTGCTTAACTGAGCAACTGGTTGAAACTGAATGTTGACAAAACTGAGGTCCTTGTTGTCCACTTGGCACCAAAACAGCCCTACCCCAAATCAACACCAATCAGGATTGGGATTTCAGACATAAACAGCTCCGAACTTGTGCGCAGCCTCGGTGTGCTAATCGATGGGGAACTGAGCGTCAGAAACCATATTTCTTCTGTAGTCAAATCTGCCTACTTTCATCTGAAGAACATTGCAAAAATCACACATCCGATCCCCCCAGAGGATCTTCCAACCCTAGTTCACACCTTCATCACATCATGGCTGGACTACTGCGATGCCCTATATGTAGGTCTCCCACAAAAAGAACTGCGCTGCTTACAATGCAGACTGCTAACACCCAGCCTCGCCACGGTCACATACACCGATTCTTTACTCACTGCACTGGCTTCCAGTACAATGGAGATACTCTTCAAGATTGGACTATTGACTTTTAAATCACTGCACAATCTGGGCCCTGGATACATGAAAGACTTGCTGAAGCTGCACCACACCTCTCACAACCTCAGATCAGCAGGTTCCATAAACTTGGGCACTCCCAGAGTGTGCCTCAAAACCTTTGGATATAGGGCTTGCAGCATTTCTTCAGGCACACTGATATGGCTATCTTTGCCAGAGCTAGCTAAATATTAGGTATAAAAACTTTGTATGAGCTTGGCCTTAAAGCAAGCAGGGTCAGGGCAAATTACTTTTCTGGGATTACTAGCAAAATGCTATTGACAGTTATCTCTTTTAATTCCTACATTGATTCTTCAGTCACTCCCAGTCCAGCCATGGGACAAATATTATTCATCATTAAAACAATTTAATAGGATGGTGCTCCATGCATAACACAGTTCATTTCTGTACCATTTATTTTGGTGTATATCATTTGATTTGCCGCAATCAAGTTTTCTTTATTTCCATCTAATCTTTTCTTCTTTTGTTATTCTGTCTGTGTTCTATAGTATGCTATGAATAAGAATATGATAATTAACAAAACAGTTGCATTCTAGTGAATAAAAACTATTAATAAAGAGGACACATTCATGGCTGATTTCAGCAAATCACCGCGGGGATCTGCTCACAATAAAGTCTCAATACACACATTTAAACCGGAGGCATGCTCTTCAATGCAAAACAAATAGCACGTTTCTTTTAGCAACAATTCTAAGACATTACACAATGTGCAAATCAGCAGCAGAGAGTAGAGTAGATCACAGAGATGAGCACTGAATCGATTTCTTTAAGGGACTAATTTGGCACGTAAAATAACCTGTTATGCGTAGGGTGTACACTGGGAAACTTTACCCTCACTTAGTATGGAATTCCACATTTCTATTATGTGCATGTTATTTATGCTATCATTAGCATAAATAACTTGGCTGTATGGTAACCATGGGAAAAGAATTCAGCTCAAAACATCCCTTCCTAAAATTATGCAATTGTATACTTTTTCTGAATTGCCTCTAAAGATTTAAGCTAGCCACTAGAGATGGGATCCAGGTTCAACACGAACCCGGATCCGACATGTAACGTATGTAATGTAATGATTGGTTATTCAATCTTGTGTGACATGTACATCACTGGCTTTTAGCCTTTGTGTAACACAAACAGATTCATGCCGCAATAACTCTGCATAGTCCATTTCCAGTGAGTGTCAACTGTGACATTTGCTGATATTAAAGTACCTAAGTGAAAGCAATAGGCTGTGAAATCCACTGCCCACCCAGATTTAAACTTCTTTTTTTAATAGAAATCCTAACAGACAGAATGTAGACTGGTGTATAGCATATTCTGAAAGACCAGGGATTCCCATTAACTATAATAGAAAGCTGTTTTTTCATTGACATTGTTACTAGAGATGGCCGAAACTCTCTTGAAAAACCTGAAGACCTGAAAATCCAAAAACGGAACGTACTAGGTTCGGAATACAATTTTGAGGGCTACCAAAGAAACAAGGTTATTTTTGATAACCCTCAAATATAACCTCGAACGTTCAATAACCCTCTAAAAAAACTACTTTTGAGTTTCCAAACGTATTTTCAAGATTTGTGGAATATTCAAGCTTATTTTCGAGGGTTACCAAAAATAACCTTGTATATTTGCTAATCCTTGAAAATGTGTTCCAAAGTTCCAAAATCCGAACAATCCACCCGGCTTCGGATGGAACATTCGTTTTTCGAAAATCCAGGTGTTCTGTGTTGTGTCAATCTCTAATCGTTACTTGTATACCAATTAGGCTGGAAGAATTTGACCTGATTCTTACCAGCTTAGAATCAAACAAGCCCTCTTGCAGACCAAAGTTTATTCTGAATATCTTCCGTTAAATGTGTAATCTAGCCACTATATTTTATAGGTAACTAATTTTAAAGAGTTTATCTTGCAATTCATGTTGGGTCCAACATAGAAATACTGCTAGAGATGAATAAAACTTCCTGGAATAGTCTGTCCTTTAATTAGATATAATAATCTTGTATTACAAAATATGCCCATCTGATTTCTGTGTACAAGGAAACCAGTACAATCTAATTTAATGCTCATTAGCCTTTGCTGCATGCACATTCATGTGTGTAGTTTTAATGTGGTGGTAACCTTTCTAATTAGGAAGAAGGCATGTAAATTTTATGTGCATCTAGTTAATAGATAAGGTGACTTCCTTTACTAAAGGCAGGATATTCATAATATTATTTAACATAGCTTTACCAAATTATCTCTTTAACCAAGATACAACGGGACATATTTATAAATTTCCATTCGGTTTAGCGTTCGTTAATTTACGATTGTTATTGTTAATTACCTATAAAGATCGTAAGTCTGCGATAATGCTATCCTAGATTTACGATCCCCATAGAATACCGCACGGTATTCTACAACTGAACATTTGTAATTAACGAACATTCGGCCTAAATGTACGACCGCTGTACATTATCGATAACGTGCGGTATTGCTAAATTGCTATACCGTGCTTTTACAAATATTAAAAAAAATAATAGAATCATTCTAATTATGTCAAGCAAGGGGTTAATAATGCATTAGTTTTTAAGCTGAAAGGATGATGTTTCTTTATAAAATGTAGTCCAAGAAAGAAAAGTGTTGATCGCTCCGAATTATGGAGATATATTAGACATCTTTAGTAATAAATAATTTGCGGGTAATATATACAAATAGAAATCATGGGTGTCTGATACGTTTCATGGCATCCCGCGCTTCCTCAGAGACACTTTTGTGATAGTACAATATCAGGGGAGGACTCCCCACACTTAGGGAATGGGTTGTGAAGGGGCCAGGTGGGGTATCCACATTTAGGAGATACCTCAATGCTAGGACTTTCTCATACACACCCCAGGACACCTCCAATCAAGTGACCTTTTAAAGATAAAAACATTACCATAGTGATATTAAAACACACATACAGGGTTATTCAGTAAAAGTTCTTATCGTTTAAAATGGTACTAATTTTGCCCCAACCAATCAGATGTTAGCTTTCAAATGTTTCATAAGATCTGATTGGTTGGGGCAAAATTAGCACCATTTTAAACGATAAGAACGTTTATTGAATAACCCTGTAATTGTGCTAGATATTCAAAGAACATGGTATGATATAGTAATGATACTAATATGTTAATATTGATGAGAGAGAGACTGTTTTTAAGCACATCATAAGTAACAGAGCATATTTCATTTAATCCCCTTGGCACTAGGGTATTTAATTTCCATATCCACATGTTTCCTTTCCTCGGTAACATAGGGGCATATTTATTAAAAAAGTTATTACCGCGCACCCCCTCCCCAGCAGCCCCTCCAAGCCCCCTGCCCTGCCGCTGGCAGGGAGGGAAAGGGAAGGGCCCGCTGGGAGGGGTGGGGGCACCCTCCAGCGGGGCCCTGAGAAGGGCCTTTTGGGGCTTAAGGGGTCCCGCAACTCGAACCAGGACCCCCCTCCCCGGCCCTTATAAGAGCCCTTGCGGCACTGACAAGTGCCTTTGGCGGGGGTCGACCAATCAGATTTCAGAACTTTCCAGAAATCTGATTGGTTAATGCAAAGCGACCACCCGCTGAGGCCCCTTCCTGGCAGCCCCTCCTAGCCTCATGTTCCGAGATTGCCGCAAGCGGGGAAGGGGTTAGGAGGGGCTGCTGGGACGCGGGGGGTTGAGGGCGGGGTTGGCGTGCCTCCCGGGGCGGGTGCGACCACCCGCCGTGGGTTGCCTGCCCATCAACGCCCCATTCTTTTTTGCCTCATATTCGTAATTGCCATTCGGTTATTGCCCATCCTTTCGCATATTGTAGAGCTTGTTTTTCCCACTTAATAGAGACCGCAGGCACAATTGATAATATAGATGACTAATTTACTGAGACATTATAATCTGCTTGATAAATCTTACCCCCCAAATATGGATGTGGTAAATAAGCACCAGTGATCATGGAATTACATGTAGAGCAACTCAAACACTTTTGTAATTGCCACATATTTTATTTTTTTCCTACTTTTCTTCATATTTTTAAGGTTGCATCCATGTTTATATGAGAAACTCTGTATCTTGTTGGCTGATACCAACCTCCTGTCCCTCTAAACAATGTTCCAGTGTTGTTTGATACCACTTTTAATCTGTTTACTAGCTGGTGTATAGTCCATATTGTAGACTATATATTCCTCCCAAGGTGCTTAAATTGTTACTTGTCCATTTCCATTCTATACCTTATACAGTCCTTTTTCAGTTGTGTCTCTAACCATGTTTTAGTCTGAGTGCACACAGGCAGCTTTTTCAGGCCAGCCGGACAATATTTCTGTGTATTGGTCGGTCGGGCTGAAAAACCTGCGGTGATTTTGATAGCGGTGACAGATTGGACGAACAGGCAATAGGGTGTTTCGGTATTTCACTACCGATCGTGTGGTCTCCTATCCATATGATTGATCGCGGGGAACTGTCGACAGTGATTCATCCCAGCCAAGCGCTCGCTAGTGGTGAATGGATGGTCAGTCAACAACAATTTGGGAGGGACACTATTATGTTTCCAGATATATACAAGAGCAGGGAGTTGAGATATGCAGGACTATGTTACGAACCCAGGTACCGTGTAAACCTCCAATTGCTTTTTCAATGGACCTATTAAATTTCATATTTTACAACAACTTTTTTAAGATTTCAGGACTGGCAAAAGACTGGCACAGTGATGGGGTCCCATGTGGCCTTATTGTTTGCAAATTTATATGTGTGTGATTTCGAAGAAAGGTACTTCGAAACTATGTGAGTTGAAATAAACATGATAGGTATGTTATATGGTTTTATATTATATTATTAGTATGCACTTCTGGAATTTTATAGATGTGTGATGAGTATGGGTTAACCTTTTACATACACTTGGGTGTGTGTCTGTTTTAGGTAATATATAGAGATGGTGTTTTTACTGTTTTTTATTCCTGACAATAGCCCTGCAGGTTGAAACATTTTGAAATAAAGTTATGCAGCAAAGTATAAAGTTATGCGCTTAACAGTAGCACAAAGCACTGCGGTGTAATTTTGTGACTTATTATTTTACAAAATTGTTAAATAAGCACTAATGATGTGCAATTGGCAATCAATGATCACAATTGTCTTATTTATACAAATTATAAGTAAAAGTTGTTTGAATGACAACTACAGTCTAATTCATTTCCTGATTTATAATATAAAAACATTGATAAATGGATCAATTGTCTTTCTAGCTACTTTCTATGCAGTCATTGAGTTCACTGCAGTATATGTGTGTAGAAAGCAGGTAGAATAGCAAGTGATACATTTTTAAGCAACCTTCTCAGCTATACTGTCATTTTAGAAAAGCCTGTATCTTTAAACTACTCATTAAATGTGACAGTCTTTTTGGTTAAGCAACCATGAGACCTGTGTCCACAAGGCTAGGTAAAAAACTCACTTAGGGCACTGGCATCTCTCCCCTTAAGTGTACATAAGTACTTGAGCCTTAAGACATAAGGAAAGAGGTATCTGCACTGGAAGTCAATCTTGTTATTTATAAAGATTTGGCACTCCAGCCAAAATTTCAATTAATATATTGAAATCTCTCTAAAGTTTTGCTTTAAATTTCTACCCCCTGGTATCCCACCTCTGGGCCAATGAACAATGTTACAATAATTTGTGTGACTTACCAGTGAAGATGATCACTACTCATAATATAACGCCTATATGAAATCAGACTTCCTGTCCTCATCACCCATATCAGCAAAGTCTACTAGGTATTATCTTAGCAGCAAAAGCTGAAATTACTGGATATCATATGCAGCATCCATTTCACAATGGCATTTAGCTTGTAGTATTGAATTGAATGTAATGTACAGATATAAGAGCTGTAGAGTCCAGCCACAAGAGACAAAAAGCATTGTTTCTTAAAATAGACTGATCAGCAGCTTTTTAAATGTGAAACCCAACACAAAAAAGAAAAGATTGTGTACTTAAACCTCCTGTAATATATTGTCTAGTTGGCAGTTGGCAGCGCTGATTAAGGTCAATTATACATTTTTGAAGGGTAATGTGTGAGTATGTTTCATTCTGGAATCTTTGACAGCTAAGTTCCTTCCTACATTATTACAGAAATTCTCCTTGAAGAACATAGCAAACGGGCAGGGCTGCTTGTTTTCTGGGAAGCAAATCCACTTTCAAATGCTAATAGTCAATTCATGTTTGCACTGCAGGGGTCCCTCTCAGCTGTTTGAGACAAAATGGAAAAGGTTTGACTGCTAATAATTATAAAACTTTTTATTACTAACAGGGGAATAGATATGACAGTTTCTCAGAAGTACTGAGCATCAAGTAAAAAGTCCATTAAGAGTGCTGTGATTAATCAATATTTCCATAACTATCACCAGCCTTGATTATCAAGCAGATGTTGTTTTCCTTCTACGTTATGACATTTATTTATTTATTTAGTTACATTTTTATTTTTTATGTGGTTTCGAGAGAAACAGAACTAATGCAACAATGCAGGGCCAATAGTATTCACCCTGCTAAGAGAAATGGTTAGGACTATTTAAGATTTAAAGGAAATATTCACCAAAAAAACAACCTCAATCTTATTTATTTAAAGAGTTGGATTGAGTTGTCACTCATGTGTCTGTGAGATATGGTTTCTGGGGTGTTCTATGAGGTTCTATATAAAAAGTAGTAGTAATAAAAGTAGTAGTAGAAGTATTTTTTATGCCTTTTCATTAATGAATATATAATTAGTATTGCAGTGTGATTGGCCAATAGTGAAAAAGAATGGGACTTTCATTCTAAACAGAATACACCTTACGGCAAATATCTCAGGAACCAAGTACATAAAAGATGAGACGAATCGTTCTGATTAAAGTTAGCCACACATGAGCATATGTTTTTCTGATTGGATTTCCGATCTTCTGTTTTCTGATAAAATGTTTGATATAGTTGAGCAGTTAAAAATGTTTGAGCAATCAAATTTGCCATTTGGCACAAAATATTGCTGATGTCTGTGTGGACAGTTTGTGATCTAGCAACAGGGTGGAAGTGTTTTGGGGGAGCATTTACTACATTACAAATAGAGATGGCCATATTTTCTTATTTTCTGAAGTTCGGTTCATTTCTGAACCCAGGACTCTTTACCCTAGGATTCCCTGCAATCCCCTCCCCCCCACACACACACAACCCCACCTCCCACACACACAACCCCCCCACCACACACACAACCCCCCCACCACACACACATACACACTCAGTCATGCACATGCACAGGTCCCTAAGGTTATAACTTTTAAGCAGGCATAGTTTATCAATTACCTTCCGAATGATACATTTATTATATGGAAAAGTTTTATTAAACAATTATTTCTTTAATTCCTGCCGTAGCATATTTGTCACAGCTCAGTTGAATGACAATGCTAAAGCGAAGCTTTATTATCCTATGCAGTCAGATAACGTCTTATAATCTTCAATTAATGTGAATCATGAATAGAGGTCACTCTCTTGCCCCTTATATTATAAATTCATCATTGTTTTCTGTCTTCCAGATGTGTAATTATTTATAGATAATCATATTCTTACAGAGATAAAAAGCTAAGGAATAGCAATATTCATTTTATATTTCACATTTCTCTACATTGGTTGCGGGGTGGACAAAATTTTTTTCTTTACTTTGATTTCTGCCTTTAACAGTGACAAGTAATCTTATGGGATTGCCATTAAAGTCTGGGCCTAAGCAAAAAAATTAATTTTTCATTAAACCCATTTTCAGAGGTCTCAAATCATTGAACCCTGGTAGCCGATCCTGCAGTGAGAGTGCAGCCAGCCTGTTTCCAAAGTGTTAAGACAATAGGGGGGTAACTCCCTTGCGCCACAGGTAGGTTTATTTTTGTGAAATGTAGGGTATTCATTAAGTTCTATCTCCACTGAAGTTTCATAGAAGGTTTATAGGTTAGGGAAGAGCGCAGTTCTTACTAATTATATATATATTGTAACATTCCGGCAGGTAAAGTACTAGATGGCTGGTATGTTCCTTTAAGGTTTCTCACGTATGTCTGGTGAGGTGAAACCAGAATAGTATGTGTCTGGTGCATAGGATACTCTCCTTTGCATTGGCTCCAACTAAGAGTTGGACAGGGTCTGGTTTTACTGGTACAAACCAACTGTTTGTTTTTGAGACCTGTGTCTTTTAGGGGGCCCAGGGATAGAGAGGGACTTACACCTTCTGTTATTAGGTAGAGCTCAGATGAACAGGAGTTATTTTGTCTTTGTAAATTTTGTTTGTTTATTTTGTCTGCTGTACCTTAAACTGGGAGCTGCTGTTACAATAAATAGAAGTAAACCAAAACTAGTAGTAAACCAAAAAAGTACAATCAGTAGCACTCCACCACTTAAAATGGAATTTGTCCCTGTACCACACCAGGGAGAGGATTGAGTTTTGAAATTAAAACAGAGGGAAGTCTGGTGGGTTCACAGGTGAACTCACTAGCGCCTAACGGTCTTAATCGGGACTATGACCTGTTTTTATTTCTGTAGTTATGTGAGATGGATCATTCATTTTCCATTTGGTGGGTTTAATGCTGTCTTATAGGTGTTGGTGCCCACTAATAATGTATAAGGTGATTAACATGTGATGTTGTATACTGAATCGATGATGTCATATCCTTTGCAACGTGTATAAATCAAGGTGGGAGTGTTCTCTCACCTTTGTGACATTTTTTGTGTGTGAGCTTGAGAAAGTCAGTTTGAATAAGATCCCAATGTTTATGTAGAATGTGTCTGATTGTGACGCTTGCAGGGGTATAATCCATCAAACACGGTATTTTATTGGTGACATGCCCTGAAGTGGTACCCATGCCCTGCGAGGTTGTATTGGTGATAGTAATTCTCTTTGATGCCATGATGTGCCTATGTATTTATAGTATATCTAAAATCTTTCTCTTTCTGCGATTTTTGGGTGCCTCAGGTGATGGAAGATTTTTTATTAAGGGTTAATAAAGTTTGGGGAAGTGTTAGAGGTTAATTGATCATGGGGTGTGTCTCCTGGGCTTTTTATAGATGGTGCAAAGAAAGAGGAACTGATAATCCTGATGACAGCTGTATCCATAGCCAAAATACATTGATCCGTGGTTTCAACCAGAGATAATTTTATGTCCATATGTGAAGCCCTACCAGTGCCCTATGAAATGGAGTGATATATATATATGGTGGTTTAATCCCGCTCCTGTTTCCTATTAGTTCACACTACACATCACAAGTAGGGAAGGGCGGTTCGCGGATCCGAACCCGGATCCGCTGCGGATTTATCCCGTTCGCGAATGGTGTATTTTTCCAGATTTTCCGCCTTCCGAACTTCCTATTCGCGAATTTTTCGTATTTTCGAAAATTTTCGAAATTACGGGTTTTCGCGTATTTTCGAAAATACGAGAAAACATGTAATTCAAAATTTTTCGAAAATACAAGGATTTCTCTTATTTCCATAAATAGAGACCATACTAAATAAAGAGATAAGCAGGTATGGTCTGTCGCTCCCCAGGGAGAGTACCTTTTTGTATTAGGTTAGGACCGACGCTAGGATACTGCCGTGAAGTGGTGTGTCGGCTTTAAGCATGTTTGTACAAACAATGTAACCAAAGGTATCCATTTTTAATCTGAATGTGACTTTTTTGTAACTTCTATATGTTTAATTCCTATATTTATATGCTGTTGAGTGCTGGGGATTCTTATATTGTATCTATAAAGCCTAGCCCCATTTGCACCAATCAATTTAGAATAAAGGTGAGCAGCATGATATATTTATATAACATTTTGGGCTATCGGCTACGCCCCCCAGGATGCTGGCTCCCTATTGATATTCTCGACCCCTTAGGCAGCCAGCGAAAGAAGGTTATAACCTGTTGTAGACTCATGGTTCCTGGAAGGACCATACTAAATAAAGAGATAAGCAGGTATGGTCTGTCGCTCCCCAGGGAGAGTACTTTTTGTATTAGGTTAGGACCGACGCTAGGATACTGCCGTGAAGTGGTGTGTCGGCTTAAGCATGTTTGTACAAACAATGTAACCAAAGGTATCATTTTTAATCTGAATGTGACTTTTTGTAACTTCTATATGTTTAATTCCTATATTTATATTGCTGTTGAGTGCTGGGATTCTTATATTGTATCTATAAAGCCTAGCCCCATTTGCACCAATCAATTTAGAATAAAGGTGAGCAGCATGATATATATATATATATATATATATATATATATATATATAATTATATCCGACATGTTTATATATATATCCAACATGTTTCGGGGCCACATGGACCCTCTCTTAAGTATATGCTTGTGAAGGTTCTATTCATCCAGGTCATGGTATATCTGTTGTATTCAATTAGATCAACTGGACTTGAAATGTAGTTCTTGAAGACGTTTCGCTAGTCATCCGACTGGCTTTCTCAATTCAGAATGACTTGTACAAGAATCTTTGGCAATTAGGACCCGGAATCCCAATTAGCATATCACAGCCAGGTGTTAAGGGCATGATTGGATAGTGGCTAAGAGGTGTTATAGGAACGCCCAGAGTAAGGTGTCAAAACACCTTACTCCTATAACACCTCTTAGCCACTATCCAATCACGCCCTTAACACTTGGCTGTGATATGCTAATTGGGATTTTCCAGGGTACATAATTGCCAAAGATTCTTGTACAAGTCATTCTGAATTGAAAAAGCCAGTCGGATGACTAGCGAAGGTATTTGATTTTATAGAAACCTTGCAGCAAACAGGGCCAACACTCAAGATTCCAATAAATTTATTACTTGTCATTCAAATTTTTTTGATTTGGGCTATGTGTGAATGGTGTGTGCCAGTCTTTATGGTCTGATGTTGTGAGAAATCCAAAAAGTTTTTGATATTGGATACTAAAATTAAACACTATTTGCTTGTTCCAATCAACGTTTTACTATGTATTTTTACCTGCACCAGTAAATTATTTGATTCCTCAATTAACTAATAAGAAAACCCTTTTAATTTGTCATTTCAATGTATTAGTTTCAGAACATTTTACAGTATCTCCATCATAAGGTGAGATTATATTTAATATGAGACATTGTCCAGCCGTTTATTTCACTGTTATCTATGCTTCAAGTCCAACAATACTGCATCTATTTTCATTGGAATTCACTTTACTGATCCATTTATACCTGCAGGAAAGTAACACAACCACATGATGGATTAATATAACATTACTACGTAATTAACATCACACAGCTATATAGCACTTTTAAAGTAGATTTGGATAACTTCCCTTTGTACATGATAAGTCACAAATTGCAAAATTGCTTAGCATTTTCTCATTCAACCATGGAAAGGGAGAAATTCACGAGAAGTTGTACTCTCAAAATCTGGTTTCTCCCCAAAGATAACTGGTAGAGGCGTGAATAACTAGAACTAGAGGTGTAAATAAAAGAAAAATCCATCATGTTGTATCTGAAATTAATAAAAATGGTGTATAGCTTCACAATCAAAAGGTAGGAAGTGTATAACCCGGCAAGGAAGGGCCAACATTGGAGTTTATAAGAAAAGGTGGACTTTAAATTGTTTTATCGTTGATATAAAGCCCTACCTGCACAATATGCTCATTAAAAATATTACATGTTGTAGGAAGAGAAGTCAGTTCTGACTGTCTCTTCCTACATGAGAAGGAAGAGACAGTCAGTCCTGCATTTTGCTCTAATAGTAAACCTGCCAGCCAGTTCATCAGTCAGCTTGCCAGCTAGTCTGCTAGCCAAGTTTACATGTACACTATTACTTTGCCTTAATATTAAATTGCATTAATATAATTTTGGCTTTGTGCAAACTTTTACCAAACTGACATGTATTACAAATCCACAGGTGAAAAAATCTGAGAATATCTCTAGTCATGACTAGCATTGCAGTTTGACCCAAAATTCTTCCATTCCACCAACTTTGGGGAATATTCAGATGTCTCAGAATTTAGATTTCTCCATCAAAATTGACCTTGAATTTGCAAACTTGCTTGGGTTTAGACATCTCTACAAACTAGATGTAGGTATCTTCCTGCTGGGGACAAGGCGCCCTGTCATAATCACATCATTAAAGTAGTGGCTACAAAACGACCATCACAGATACTGATTTGAAATCCATTTTCTTTATAAACAAGTAAATAAGAGTCTTTGTTCTAAGTTTTCTACCTCAATTTTAGAAATATGCCCCTTGGCGCACTATTGGTTAGGACAAAAATCATTGTTTCCCCACCTTCAATGGTGTTTTATCTATATATGGTATTTAACGCTGTTTTTACATCTTTACAACAGCACTTCAACAACAATTTACACATAGAACTGAAATAACTTACTGTTTCACTGCACATAGTGAGATGTGAATTGTAAATGTGTTTACAGCTGATGAGGTCATGTAGACATGTGATGAAAAATGTTCAATTACTAAAGTGCTAAAGTAAAGTACTGTAAAATTGACTACTATAAACAGTACATTGGCCTGTATGAATGAAAACCATCATAGACACACAATAAGTACATTTTAATCATTTATTATGTTTGTGGTGGTTGCCACATTGTTCTAGAGAAAGAGTGGAATATTGGTCATGGACTTAAAGCATGGTACATACCATGAGATTCTTCTGACCGGTCGGCCAAGAGGAAGGACTGTCGCTCGCAGCAATAGTGTCTGCAGCCATCAGGCTGCCTCAACCAAGTGTGTGGCCCATAGAGGAATGCTTGATTGGCCATGGTTTTCTGACGTGTCCATTCGTCCGATTCTGATGAACGAACAGACAAAAACCCATGCAATTATTTCTGCCTGATTGAGCAATACACTGAACTTTCGGTCGATCGGGCCAAAATATTGCATGGTGTGTACCCAGCTAGATTGATTTCCACTTAGTATAGATTAGTGAAGACAGTCACCATGTGTAACAATAAAACATTTTTGTGTTGACATTTTTGCAAGCAGAGAGAGATAGAGATTAATATGATATCATTAAAAGCTAAAAAACATTATTATACAAAACCTGTTACCTGATCATGGATTATTTCTCAGTGAAAATAAAGTAAAATATATTATTTTTCTGTAGCAGACTAAATAGCCAGACTTTATGTTCTATTGTATATTGTATATAATATTAGTATAGTATAGTATTTGAGGTTGAATAAAGACATACGTCCATCCAGTCCAACCCATCTAGCAATATCCTCATTTCCTGCCTAACTGTTGATCCAGAGGAAGGCAAAAAAACCCCACCAAATTTATGAAGGGGGAAAAAATTCCTTCCTGACTCCAAGTGGCAATCGGAAATTTCCCTGGATCAACTCTACCTTATGTATCAATACCAGTAACTTGCAACATTCCTTGTTTGCAGAAACTCATCCAGCTTTTTTTTTAAACTGACCAATGAACCTCCCATAACAACGTCCACTGGAAGACCCTTTCCGAGCTTGAAGCCTAAACCTTTTTTCTTCAAGTCTTAAGGGATGTCCTCGTGTCCTTTGACGTGTTCTATTGGTGAACAATGCCCCAGATAGTTTATTGTATGGCCCGTTAATGTATTTATACACAGTAATCATATACCCACGCAAGCGCCTTTTCTCCAGCGTACATAATTGTAACTTTTCCAGTCTCTCTTCATATTCAAGCTCCCCCAATCCCCTTATTAATTTAGTTGCCCTTCTCTGAACCCTTTCCATTTCAAAGATGTCCTTTTTGTACACAGGATTCCAAAATTGCACTGCATATTCCAAATGAGGCCTTACCAATGCTTTGTAAAGAGGGAGAATTACATTTTCCTCCCTTGAATCCATACCTCTCTTTATACAAGACAATACCATGCTGGCTCTAGCTGTTGCCGCCTGGCACTGCTTGCTACCTTTAAGTTTGTTATCCTCCAAAACTCCAAGATCCCTTTCCAACAGGGATTCACGTAACACAGAGCCATTTATAGTATAAGTAGCACAAGTATTTTTAAGTCCAAAATGCATCACCTTACATTTATCAACATTGAATTTCATCTGCCACTTAGCAGCCCAATGTGATAATCTATCTAGATCCCCTTGCAACGATTGCACATCCTCTGAAGTTTTGTGTCAAAGTTTTGTGTCGTCAGCAAACACAGAAACCTTGCTGACAATACCCACTTCCAAATCATTAATAAATAGATTAAATAGAAGCGGCCCCAACACAGAACCCTGTGGCACCCCACTTAGCACTTTAGTTCATAATGATGAAGCCCCATTAACAACTACTCTCTGCATCCTATTCATTAACCAATTTTCTATCCATGTACAAATGTGACTCCCCAGACCAACAGACCTTAGCTTATACATTAGTCGCCTATGGGGGACTGTATCAAAAGCCTTTGCAAAATCCAAGTAAACTACATCTACTGCTATACCAGAGTCTAAATTTCTACTTACTTCCTCATAAAAGCCAAGCAAGTTAGTTTGACAAGATCTATTCCTCCTAAATCCATGCTGGTTACTACTTAGAATGTCAGTCCTTGAAACATACTCAAGAACATGTTCCCTTATTAAACTTTCCAGGATCTTCCCCACCACTGAAGTTAAACTTACAGGCCTGTAATTACCCGGCTGTGAACGACTACCCTTTTTGAATATTGGAATAACATCAGCCTTTTTCCAATCCAGAGGCACACGACCGGACATGAGGGAATCAGCAAAAATAAGAAACAATGGCCTAGATAAAACTGAACTTAGCTCCTTAAGTACCCGAGGATGTATTTTATCCGGTCCAGGAGATTTATTAATATTAACCTTATTTAGTTCTTTCTGTACCATATCCTCGGTTAACCAAAGTGAATTTGAATCTTGTATACCTTTATTGCTACTATACTCTATGATATCTGTACTTGGATCTTCTATAGTGTATACAGAGGAAAAACATTTTTTCAAGACATTTGCTTTATCGCCATCCTCCGTAACTAACTTATCCCCATTAATTAATGGTGCCACATTCTCAGTCCTCATCTTCTTACTATTAATATACTTAAAAAAATGTTTAGGCTTAGTGATGCTTTCTTCAGCTATCCTAACTTCATTATTAATTTTAGCTAGTTTGATTGCTTTCTTACACTCCTTGTTACAGTTTTTATAATCCCTAAAGGCCCTTTCCGTTCCCTCGGCCTTAAAGGTTTTAAATGCCTTTTTCTTCCTTACCATTTGCCTCTTTACATCAGAATTCAGCCACATGGGCGCAGATTTATTTTTTTTACATTTATTTCCCAAGGGTATAAATTTAGATGTGAACTGGCTTAAAATCCCCTTGAACACAGTCCACTTCTGTTCAGTACCTTTACCTGATAATACATTATCCCAGTTGACATTCTGAAGAGCTGCTTTTAACCTGGGAAAATTTGCTTTCCTGAAATTAAATGTCTTTGTTAACCCAGCGTACTTTTCCTTTCGATAACAAAGTCCAAATGCCACTATTTCATGGTCACTATTCCCTAAGCCTCCAGTTACCTTTACATCTATAATGCGCTCCACAATGTTAGATATTACCAGATCCAACAGAGCTCCTTTTCTAGTAGGAACCTCAACCACCTGTGAGAGAAAATTATCCTGCAGCAAATTCAGGAACTCATCGCCTTTTTCTGTGATGGCATTTCCACCACACCAATCAATGTCAGGGTAATTGAAGTCCCCCATAATGAGCACACTCCCCAAACTTGCAGCCCTTGCCAACTGCATATGAAGTTGACTCACCTCCTCTCTGCTAGCATTTGGTGGCTTATAGCAGACACCAACAATGACAGTACCCCCTTTCCTGTTGCCTAATTCCACCCATATTGCCTCCACTTTATCATCCATATCACCAGTTATCTCTTCTTTTAAATTTGGCTTCAATTCTTTTTTAACATAAACACATACTCCTCCCCCTTTCCTTTTTTTCTGTCCTGCCTAAACAAGGCATATCCTTCTATATTTACAGCCCAGTCGTGAGAACTGTTCAACCACGTTTCTGCTATACCTATTTCATCATACTTTTCATTTAATGCCATCATTTCCAATTCACCCATTTTGTCAGCCAGGCTTCTCGCATTTGCAAACATACATTTTAGATTATGATCCTGTAATTTATTCGTACACTTTGATACACATTCCTCCCTATCTCCTATGCTAGCCCCACCCCCCCTCTCTGCCCACCACTGTCCTATCTACACCCTGCTTTCCTCCTGGACAATCTATCCCAGTGAGACTGCTAATACCCTCCCCCCCCAAACCTAGTTTAAAATCTCCTCCAACCCTCTAGCCATCTTCTCCCCTAAAACAGCTGCACCACCATCAGTGAGGTGCAGCCCATCCCTACTAAAGAGCCTGTAGCCGACAGCAAAGTCTGCCCAGTTCTCAATAAACCCAAACCCTTCTTCCTTACACCACTCTCTTAGCCACGCATTAATGCTCCTAAGCTCCCGCTGTCTCCCTGGCTTAGCACGTGGCTGCGGTAGTATTTCTGAAAACACTACCCTGGAGGTCCTTGCTTTTATCTTGGCCCCTAGTTCTCGGAAATCATGTTTAAGGACCTCACCTCCACCTCTAACTTTGTCATTGGCACCAATGTGAACCAAGACCGCCGGGTCACACCCGGCCCCACCCAATAATCTGTCTACACGATCCACCACATGCCGAACCCTAGCACCAGGCAGGCAACACACAGTTCGGCATGTAGGGTCTTGGCGGCAGATTACCCTATCTACCTTCCTTATAATGGAGTCCCCTACCACTACCACCTGCCTTGCATTCCTGACCCTCCGTTCCTCCTCCCTTGTATCAGAGATGGCAGTCCCCTGGGTGCTCAAGGGACTAGCCCCCTCCATACACGCTAATTCCGAGGTGTCCTCCTCCACTTCATTACCTAAGGCGGCAAATCTGTTGGGATGGACAATCTGGGAAGAAGCCCCCCTACTCTTCCGACCCCCACTTCCCCTAGTAACCCTAACAAAACTACCTCCTTCCTCATCCTTTCTTGTCCCTCTTCCACCCACCTCTATACTGGCCCCCAGCCAGTGCCTGCTGACCCCCCAGTTCTGCCAATCCCTGCAACGCTGCAAGCTGCCCCCTTAGACTCTCCACCTCAGCTTCCAAACGGGCAACCCACTCACACCTGACACAGACATAGGTTCCCCGGAACGTCTGCTCCAGGTTCCTATACATGTGGCACGATGCACATTGCATGGTACTGACAAAACTGTCCCTTCTAATACACCACACCAACCAGTGACGCACAAACCTTGTTTAATTGCCCTTCTTGGTTCAATGTCCTTTTTATATGTCCTTGAGAGCAAGGTCCTTAAGAGAAAGGGCCACTCACAGGAAACTTCCTTTTGTTAGGTCCAAACCACAGGCCCAACAACTGTGAATCCTATTTAACTAATAGGCCCCAACCCCCCACACCAATTAGTGCAAGAGCCAGAAAGAGAGGGGAAAAAAACTAACACTTATAACCCTTTCACAGCCTGTTTGTGATTACAAAAGGTACAATACTAGAATAGAAGAGTCCAGCACACCCCTTAACTGGAAGAAGAAAGATTAGTCTGCTTACTGCACACTCAGTTCTGCACACTAGTTCTTAACAGTACAAAACATCCTTATTTTCAAACTGTCAAACAATCCTTATTTCAAACTTTCACACACACCATACAACATCAAATGAAGTGTCCTTTTATAGTCCTTGAGAGCAAGGCCCTTAAGAGAAAGGGCCACTCACAAGTTCGTTAACTCACAGGAAACTTCCTTTTGTTAGGTCCAAACCACAGGCCCAACAACTGTGAATCCTATTTAACTAATAGGCCCCAACCCCCCACACCAATTAGTGCAAGAGCCAGAAAGAGAGGGGAAAAAAAACTAAACACTTATTAACCCTTTCACAGCCTGTTTGTGATTACAAAAGGTACAATACTAGAATATAGAAGTCCAGCACACCCCTTTAACTGGAAGAAGAAAGATTAGTCTGCTTACTGCACACTCAGTTCTGCACACATAGTTCTTAACAGTACAAACAATCCTTATTTTCAAACTGTCAAACAATCCTTATTTTCAAACTTTCACACACACCATACAACCATCAAATGAAGTGTCCTTTTTATATGTCCTTGAGAGCAAGGTCCTTAAGAGAAAGGGCCACTCAAGTTCGTTACACTCACAGGAAACTTCCTTTTGTTAGGTCCAAACCACAGGCCCAACAACTGTGAATCCATTATTAACTAATAGGCCCCAACCCCCCACCAATTAGTGCAAGAGCCAGAAAGAGGGAAAAAAAAACCAAACACTTATTAACCCTTTCACAAGCCTGTTTTGATTACAACAGGTACAATACTAGAATAAGAAGTCCAGCACACCCCTTTAACTGGAAGAAGAGATTAGTCTGCTTACTGCACACTCAGTTCTGCACACATAGTTCTTAACAGTAACAACAATCCTTATTTTCAAACTGTCAAACAATCCTTATTTTCAAACTTTCACACACACCATACAACCATCAAATGAAGTGTCCTTTTTATATGTCCTTGAGAGCAAGGTCCTTAAGGAAAGGGCCACTCAAGTTCGTTACACTCACAGGAAACTTCCTTTTGTTAGGTCCAAACCACAGGCCCAACAACTGTGAATCCTATTAACTAATAGGCCCCAACCCCCACACCAATTAGTGCAAGAGCCAGAAAGAGAGGGAAAAAAACCAAACACTTATTAACCCTTTCACAGCCTGTTTGTGATACAACAGGTACAATACTAGAATATAGAAGTCCAGCACACCCCTTTAACTGGAAGAAGAAAGATTAGTCTGCTTACTGCACACTCAGTTCTGCACACATAGTTTCTTAACAGTACAAACAATCCTTATTTTCAAACTGTCAACAATCCTTATTTTCAAACTTTCACACACACCATACACACCATCAAATGAAGTGTCCCTATGTCCCTTTTTATATGTCCTTGAGAGCAAGGTCCTTAAGAGAAAGGGCCACTCACAAGTTCGTTACACTCACAAGAAACTTCCTTTTGTTAGGTCCAAACCACAGGCCCAACAACTGTGAATCCTCACATGATATTAATGTGTTAGGAGCCACAGAAATTTACTTTTGAAAAATGATTATCAGAGCAAACAGCAGTCATTAAAAGGTTTGTGTAGATTTGAGTTTTAACAGAGCTACCAGCTGTCTACCAGACAATACAGTTCAATCTTCACAATGAGAGATTAGCTTAGTCCAGTTAACTTGTGTTATTTTTTATTCCAATTGCATTGTATAGAGATTCCAGGTAAATGCATAGCAAGTGTATACAGCATTCCGGTTCACTGATCCCTGGACCGAAATACATTTTCTCTGAGGCATCACTAAAGATCACCTTTATATTATGTGACATACAAACTAAATAAGCTCTGGTTCTCAGACACTATCCATATACTCTGGCTTCAGTTTATGGTAGAAATGACAATGTTACAACAGGAAGAAAAGGAAAATGTTGCACATCTCCATGTAAGATGTAATAACGATAATATGTCATGGTAGAGTCAACAAATCTTCACAGTGTGTTTATTGTTGTGGGTGCACGTACAGAGACTTACAGTAATATTTATCATCGGTAAAGAACATAATGAAGATGTCAAGCATAAAAGGGCAATGCTTTGGAAATTTTCACAAGTCCAAATGACATATAAGCATAGAGCTAAGCAGACTAGTAAATTAAATAATAAACGTGGAAAAAGTATAATGTAATAAAAGGTGCAAAAATATACCTGTTATTTTTCAGCAACCAGTCAGATGACACCTTTTCCTGGTCTGCTACTATTTTTTCTCCAACACATTGTGGGGGGTGGGGTGGGTTTGGGGGGGGTTTACTGGTGCACAGAATCCCCCTTTCTGCTGACACAAAGCCACTTCATATATTGATAAAGGTAATTATATTCACACTCTACAGGTTTGTACATACGCACGATGTGCACAAACGTCCGTTTTGGCCGATAATTGGCCCATGTATGGATACTTTATCTGCCAAAAAGACCATTCGTTCGGAGATTGTTGCCCGATCCGCTGGGCAGATCTCTGAATGAGTGGCCGTTTCAGCCAATAAAGTGCCCATACAGGGGCCAATTATCGGCCGAAATGGACGTTTGTACACATTGTGCATCGCGTGTCGGCACCCACGATCACGTGTGTACGAACCTTACCTTTGCCCAGGCCCTTTGCTGTGGTGCTTATAAAGTGCAATGAGTTTCACGTGAAAGTGTTATTAGTTTGGGGACAGGTGTGAAATTGACCACCTAGACTTTAATTAGAGCCTACACAATTTCACAGATAGGAGCTTGTCATCCTCATTCAAACTTTCATGTAACATATCAATTAATCCCTTAAGTACACTATAACTTCTGCCCACAGTGCTTAGTATTTATAAAGGCACAAAAAGGAACAAGGATACACCTATTACAAGAATAGATTAATGTTTATATTATGACATACTATGAACAGTGCTCTTTTATTATTGGTTGCTATGTCATAATTCTAAATACAGAAAATGTACGTCTGCAGAAGAAAGGGAAATGTGCAGGAGACATACTTTAGTTAAGATGAGTAGGCATTTCAATGTTGATTGATCAAAAGTGTTGATTGTGCTACTGCCAATAAATAACCTTTCTGGAATCCCGCCCTTGGATATCCTGGGCTTGCCCCTATTATTGATGTTTTCCAGTATTGCAGTGACCACAAGTGACAGTTTAGGGTCCGGAAGCACCTGGTCCTTTTCGTGACTGGTGATTGAAACTTGATATTTAATGGTGGTCTATCCATTGTAGTGAAAGGGACACATACTGTACATGCAGTGAAGGGTTTGGGATATATACACCCAGGCCATTATTCACTTTATTATATTATCTCATAATAATACATAAGGCTCTGTACTTTCAATGGGGAGGTGCAGAGGAATATATCCTTATAAAAACCTCTTGGCTACGTAGTTAAGAGGTTTTTATAAGAATATATATCACTGCACCTCCCCATTGAAAGCCTGTCCCCTTAACAATGAACTACTCAGTAAAAATCCCTAAAAGCAGCACAGCATTTCTTCTCTCTGCCAGTCAAGTGCCGATGTCCGTGAAGACACTAAATTCAGTGCTGCCCAGGAGAACGAACCCCTTCCTATGACTCATAGTGAAGACATCCAATTCTTCCGTGCTCTACTGCATTTAGAGTTATCACGGACATCGGCACTTACTGGAGGGAGAAGAAATGCTATGCTGCTTGATGGAAATTTTTACTGATTGGGTCTGTTATAGGTTTTTACATGGAAATTATTGGAGCTGTTCATTGATGCGGGTCTGACACAGAACCCCTTGTTTGCGGAATCTGAATGTTCCATTGTTTGGATTTCAGACCGCATTTTTGAGGGTTACCGAATGTACGAGGTTATTTCGGTAACCCTCGAAAATAACTTTGAATGTTCTATAACCCTCGAAAATACGATCAGAAGCTCGAATGTAGTTTCCAATCATATTTTTGAGGGTTATCGAAAGTTGAAGGTTATTTTCGAGGTTTACCAAAATAACCTTGTACTTTGGTAACCCTCAAAAATGCGTTCTGAACCCTCGAAACTATGTTCTGTTCTCGGATCTTCAGGTTTTTCCTGAGATCCATAAGGGTTTGAGGCATGCGCAGGAGAGTCCTCCCCACCCCTCCCTCTCCCTCCCCTTTTGCTCTCCCTCCCCCTGTAGTTATTGGTCCCCCAGCCCCAACCGCCATAATAGAATTTTGAGAAAGTTCCCCGATAGTTACTTACCTTACCTCTCTCCCCCGGTGTTCTGAGCAACCGGCAGCCGCATCCCTGATTGGCTGTCTCTCAGCCAATCAGAGACGTGACTGCCGGTCCTGCCCAATGCTTGCAGTTCTTTTGCAAGCAGAGGGTCGGGACAGTGCGGCGGAGGAAAGCGGTAAGGTAAGTAACTATCGGGGGACTTTCTCAAAAATCTTTATGGCGGTTGGGGCGGTTGGGACAATACCTACAATATAACTAAAGTTGAAAAAAGGGGTAGACATGCCCTTTAAATGCCAACTATTTGTTATTTGGGAATGATATTTTACTCTGTTACATTTATTTTAGCTTTGTTTCTTCTTTAATTTCATAGTTATCATTTAATTTTTTCTGATAAATATATTCATAACAAGGGTATTGCTGATTTTCCCTGATGTCTAATTCATTCTACTCCCAGACTCAGTCCCTAATTAAATCTTGCTTTAAGAAAACTCTCAAACATTTCACCAAACAAGAATTGACACTATTTATAATAATAATGTCATTTTTACATTAATACATACTGAGTGCATAATTCTCTATAATATCATTTCCATTCTGTATGTAAATATGTATTGAAAGCTATTGTCAGCTCTGTTAAATACGGAATAAGAGAATTATTAAGGATTCTATTTAGTCTAACCACCCATGATGTATTGCCTCTTTCTTTTATGCCCTGTTCACTGTTTACAAGGCAGTACTGTGGAATCAGGTATGAATTGTGTCAAAAAACCTGACACTGATATTTAATGTGTGTTGGATTTTTAGACAAATGTTGATATAAGTCTTACATTATCAATGTGTGTGTGTGTGCGTGTGTGTGGTATGTTGTCACTAAATACAAATGAACATAGCACATTTAATTAAGGTAGATCTGGGGAATAGATTCTACACTCGGCTAATTGCAGCTTCTTTTACAGTTCTTTTTTTGTGATCAAGAAGGGCATCACAAATGCATTCCTCTTTTAGTTGTCACAAAATACAAGTCTCCTATGACAAGTATATGACACATTGCTCTTCCATCAGGTTCCTTTCTGCAGTGGGATGACAAGTCTATTTTGTTGCAGTGTGAAATGAACCAAACAGTGTACCGCTGTCTCATGTCTTATAATGGAAGGTTCACAGCATGGACAATTGGGAATTTTATCAGGCGGGGGAAGTACAGTCAAACCATGGCTTTAATCAATCAGGAAAGTAATAAAAGTTCACAAAGCAAGTGTGCTAAACAAGTTTAGTATTACCAGAGATGATAACGATTCTTTAGCATTTAAATGATTGTCAATAATTTAGAAAATAATAGAGGAGCAAATCCAGGTTTTGGATGAACATGCATAATTATAAAAAAAAAAAAAAAAAAAAAAAGGATAAAGGGTAATCTGCCTTAGCTTCCTTCATTTCATATTATTGAGACAAAATATTGATCATTTACATTTGTTGTATTCAGTTAGCTGGGGCGTAGCTACCAGGGGCGCAAGGGATGCGACCGCACCAGGGCCCTTGGCCAAGAAGGGGCCCCATTTTGTGCTAAGGTTCCAAAACTACCAGTCCATGTGCCAACTGTTTTACCAGTAGTCTGTGTACAGTACAAAGCATTTTTACTATTGTCTGTGCCAAGCATTTCACCAGTGCCTGGTTGTGTGCAGTGCCAGTTTCCCAACCAGTTTATCAGTGTCTGCATGCCAAGCATTTAACCAGTGTTTGTGCCAACTATTTTACCAGTGGTTATATACAAAGCATTTTACCACTCTCTCTGTGTGTAATTTTACTAGCGTCAGTTGGTTAGTTATTTTTGTAGGTTTGAGGATCTAAGTTTAGAAATACTGTTTGAATCTGATTGAATAGTTTTGTTAGGTGTATAGGTAAAGTATGTATGTTTTAAAATGAATTTGGATGGTTTTTATGGAAATGATTATTTGGTTTGCAGTGACAATATTTGTGTTTGTGGCGGTGTTGGGGGCCCATGCCCAAATTTTGCATCAGGGTCCATAAGTCTGTAGCTACGCCACTGTCAGTTAGATCAACTGGATTTAAAGTTTAGTTTTTGAAGACATTTCGCTAGACATCTGACTGTCTTTCTCAATTCAGAATGACTTGTACAAGAATCTTGTACAACCTGGAATTGCCAACAGATCTGTATAATAACCCACAGGAGATCTCTTGGTGCTTGCATATTAGGAATCCCTAAATTCCATCTGTATGCAGATACGTTATAATAAATATTATAATCATCACAAACACTTTCCATTTATAATTCTAAAGAACTGATCTTTAATGTTTTTTACTTCTAGCTTTAACTCTGAAATCTATAAATTACATTGTGGTCTTCAGATGTAACTAAATAGAGAAACTAAACCTCTCTCTACAAAAACTTGGTTTGATTCAGAATTGCCAATATTAGTGAATTTTATTACTGGTCATATGGTAATAAATCTCATGGGAAAAGGACCAGATAATAGATGTATCAAAACACTTTAATGTAGTTAACAGAAAATGTCATGACACTATTTAAAGGTTAAAATTTCACATTCAACTGTACACTTTTACATTTCTGGAAATTAACAGTCAGATCTAAAATACATGATTGATTTAATCACTTAATGCACTTTGAAGATTTTGAGTGCTGTTTATCCTAATGGCAAGATGGAAACTTTCATAACAAATAACATAATTGCAAATATTTTTGCTCGCGCTGGGCATGCTCACAATATACTCAGATCATCAGTCATAAGCCAATGCTGCTGATTTTCCAGGCTCCCCTTTACTCTAGGGATGTAAAAACATCTCGACCAGCTAGTAGACTTGAGGATCAATGAAATACATTAACATTTTGATCTTCAGTTCTCTTTAGAGATTTGACCTTGAACCACCCTTCTTATTCAACCAAATCAAAAAAATAAGCATTTCATAATTTGACTGGATGAGGGTTGTATGTGCCATTCCAGCTAAATGCTTCTCAATTTTCCCCATGCACCCAGAGCAAAGAAAAGAAGAAGTGTTCCCCTGAAATGTTATTCACTGGTGATATTTACTAGTAATTATGGGATGATAACATTTTCATCTGTAAAGTTGTTTTTGTGTTGTCCTAGTCTTTTGAATTTCATTCATGATGAGCCTTTGCTGTCATTCAAATGGTGCTTTACCAGATGACCAAATCTTTCAAACTCTTACTTAGTTAAATGAAGACATCCCTTTAGGAACACACTCAAAATATTATAATAATGTTTCCTTATCTTTAAGTACTTACATCAAAACTAAGGGTGAATTGGTGCCCTTCCACATATATGGGCAAAATGAATACTGGAAATAGGAATGCTACCACTATTGATAGGAAAACGTATATATTTTGCATTTTTTTCTTATTTCCATTTCTTCCATTGAGTAGGAGAATCAAATCTTGCCAATACAAATTACACACAGCTTAGGAGCAAATCAGCAAGGCCTCAATGTGTAATGAGCCATATATTGTATATAGACCATCTGTGCATTTACAGACTGTGCACTTTATAGACATTTCAAGCTTGCAAAAAAGCAATGCTGTTCAACAGCAATTAGTTGAATTGGAATTTGGATGTCTTTACTAATAATCTGACTATATAGAAGTACAGTAACTATATTCCCTATAAAGTAGTACTTGCTGTTATTTCTAAGGATATTCAAAAATAAGTACATTTTTTCAAGGATATTTCAAAATATAAGGCCAGAGCTCAAGTGCTTTTGTGAACTCTATTACCATAAATATCCTTGTGATTTTAAGGATCCATTATTACTAATAAGGTGTATATTTTTGGAAATTTCTGGTAAAGTGTTGTTTTATGTATGTGCTGTTTTGTTTTTGGATTTTAATTTTCATTGTGGCCATTTTAAAGGGCCTGTATCCCCTCACCCCCAACAACCTTTGCTATTTCTGACTAGGATCTCCGAAAATATCAGCTATGCAATACCAGTTTCCAGGAGGTAACAAAGAAGGTCTTCCTCTTGATCCTTACCAGCTCCAGTCTTTTACATGCCTACTCTGTGTGCTTAACAAGCTTAAGAAGTAGCCATATGTCATTGGCAGTGAGATTAGAGTCATAAAGAGGACTTCAAAACTGGTGATGACCAATAAGAAGATCTTCCTTCTACAATGTCATGGAGAGAAATTAGTATTGTGAAGTTGAGGTTGGGAGAGGGCTCCTGGTTAGAAGTATCAAAAGTTGC
The DNA here is from genome assembly GCA_019447015.1 of Hymenochirus boettgeri. Taxonomy (NCBI): domain Eukaryota; kingdom Metazoa; phylum Chordata; class Amphibia; order Anura; family Pipidae; genus Hymenochirus; species Hymenochirus boettgeri. The sequence continues at coordinate 172,091,692 of CM033476.1, forward strand.
TATGGGTGTGTGCCTTCAAGTAAATATTTTTAATGTTTTTTTCACTTTTTGTTTGGTCCAATAACAATACCAATGCACTCCCCAGTTGTGCAGTGTAAACAATAATATATGTCCCTCTTAATTACAGGTTATAAATGATGTATCATGGAGACCACTAGTCTAGTTTTCCCTAAAGCACTAGATTCCTTCCCACAGCACCACCAAAGCTTTAGGTGATCGCTGTATGTCATGTGTTAGTCTTCCTATTTTGCCATTTATGATATTTATCATGCATACATAAATATCTAATGGGGCTGCCAATCTGCTTTCTATATTAGGTAAAAAAAGCAAATTCATGCTGTACAATAATGATTTACATGAACATACAAAAAGAGAATTTTAAACTTTTCTTAAGTGACTATTAAAATGTTTTAAATTGTCATTAAAAAGTCATTACTTGACTGTAAACATGTTCCTTTAATGACAATACAGATATTGTATGTCTGCAACATATAGTTCATATACAGCAATGAAGAGTGATAGAATGTGGAAGTGTGAAAACTTGTTTTTTGTTTTTGTTCCCTTGTTGTGCCAAGCTACACACAAAAATAAGAAATCCAATGGGAAGTCTAAATACAATATATTAGTAAAGCATCTCCTACAGAACAGAAAATGATGAGGTCCAAAAGTTAAGTACTAATATATACATATATATAAGTTCAATACAATATATTTCTCAAGTAGCTTTTAATTAATAGGATAATAAATCTAGCAAAATATATTTAGTGCTAGAGGAAATTAGGTTAAAGCATCAACAAAGAATGATAGTTCTTACTACAATGCTGGTCATACACTTAGCGGTCGTTCCACCAATTTGATATTGGAATGTGGGATCAGTGGTACAGTCAGGCCAGGTACTGCTGACATAACTTGCTACATTCCTGTGATGTGATTGATGTTACGTCTGTAACGTTGGTTGCTAAGTAATTGGGTTGGGTGTTTTTTTAGACGTTGAAGAAAACTTGCGGGTGTACAGCCGGCATTAGAGGACAAGAGTTTCATAAACGTGGCTAAAATTATTTGGCTACATCAGTAGTAAGGCGAATTGTTTGGGGAAATTTTCTAATTGCCGTACAGTATTTAGTGTGGGCCAACAATGTGTTGCCCTTTATGTTTTTCTAAATTATTGTACTGTTGGGGTACTGTTTCATTACTTTTTTTGTATTTCTTGAATTCTGACATGTTAATGCTTTCCTAGTTACGTCTAGAGATGGACTAGAACTCGAGCCAAACTCTTCGAATTTGAATGAATTCGGACTTCTCAAACTATCCCGGACCCGGATTTTCGATATTTTCGGACTTTCGATAAATATCGACTGTTCGAATGTGCGAGTAAAATGCCTATTATACCTATACGCGAGCATCGAATCCGCGAGTAAAGGGTCCATTAAAACCTATAGGTGAGAATCGAACCTGCGAGTAAAATGTCCATGGTATCTAGGCACGAACCAAGCAAGGTATTGAATATGAGGAGCACACTACTGTAGTGAGAATTTCTTTATTTCAGTGCAAAAACAGCATACAACGTTTCGGGACTCTAGGCCCCTTCCTCTAGGCACGAACGCGAGCATCGAATCCGTGAGTAAAGTGTCCATTAAAGCCTATACGCGAGCATCGAATCCGCAAGTAAAATGTACATGGTACCTAGGCGCGAACGAGCTCGAAAATATCGCGAGAGAGTAAAATTGATTTTCCGAATATGTTCCCCAGACCATTTCCCAGGTCCCACAGCCATTTACATTAAGTTACCATTGATATTTTAATTGTATTTCATTAGAACTTTTCGAACTATTTGACTCCCATTGACTTTAATGGGTCCGTTTAGAACTTTCGAACTTTCCAGAACGGACTTTCGAAAGTTTGACCATCTCTAGTTACGTCATAGTCTTTAACAATAATGCATTTTTGATCTTGGTCACCACTAGAAAGGAATCAGAGACAGAGGAATAAATTAGCAACATGACCTTAAAAGACCTTTGTACATGGTGTGTGACATTTATTCATTAACCACCAATTTCCCACATGTTAAGCTCTCATCCTCTGTATCATATCCACTAAATTCAGTCCCCACTAAGCCTTTATTTCTGTCATTAATAGCCTTTGTTGGAAGTCCTCTTTCATATGTTAATCAAAACGAATCACTTTATTCCTCTCAGACTAATATTTCAATAATCTTCTTAAATCAATGCATTAAAGGCCACACAAGGGCTTAATTTCAAATCGTTTAGCATATTTGTATCCTTAAAACAGTAAAAAGTCCCCAAAACAAAACAACAGAGTTAAAACATTCTGTGATGTTTTGACTGAATCTTGGTATCCTCCTGACATAGTTATCCTCACAAAATGCCTTTTGGCAGCTTGGCTTTTTAATGTAACTAGATTTATTTTGCATAATTCATTAAGGCAGTTGCAATCACTGCTGGGCTGTTTTGCTGAACCCCATGGAAGCTGCTTCTCTAAATGACATTATATTAAGTATAGTTTGTTTCTTTACATTGAAATAAAATTCATTGAAAAATAGATTTCAACAGCAGAAAACTGCATTGTAAATTTCTGTGCACTTTAAGCCTTGGTAATACAATAAACGCTTCTGCAGTTTTGATTTTACTGCATTGACAGTTGGTATGTGTGAATTGCATGATGGAAAATTCCTTCTTGCAGTGCTGGCTAATAGTGATTACTGAGCACGCTGGACTTCACAAAAATTCATGTCAGATGAAAAGTGGAGTTGGCTAAGGGTGAGAAGGTAAATATTTAGCCTAAGCAAGTACTGGATTGAAGGCAATATAAACAGCTCAAAGTAAAGATTAGGGATGGCATAGAACTCGAACTCGAACTTGAGTTCGAGACGAACTTTCGAGTTCCGGACGGACCCGGACGCGGACTTTCGATATTTCCCGGACTTTCGATGATTTATCGAATGTTCGACCGTTCGAATATCGAATCTGCGAGTAAAGGGTCCATTGAAACCTATATGCGAGCATCGAATCTGCGAGTAAAATGTCCATGTTACCTCGAATGTTCGAACGCGTGAGAGTAAAATCGATTTTACGAAAGTCCTGGATATTGGAACATGCTCCTCAGACCATTTCCCAGGTCCCACAGCCATTTACATTAAGTTACCATTAATATTTTGGTTGTATTTGACTCAAACTTTTCGAACTATTTGCCTCCCATAGACTTTAATGGGTCCGTTTTCGAACTTTCAAACTTTCCCAATAGTTCGAAAGTTCGAAAACGGACCGAACTTTCAATAGTTCGACCATCTCTAGTAAAGATTAATTACATGTATTTATTTATAGTTAAAACAGTGCGAAAATGTTTATAAAAACAATCTTTGCTCCTCCACACATTCCAAATAAACAAAAGTAATCTTTTTGTATTAAGCGCTGAGAGATTATAATTTGGGTAATCGAACCTGTAACCTCATGGGCTGTGAGTTTCTAAAAAGCAAAGAATTAGCCTTCTGAGAAGTATTGTTCCTGGTAGGGTTTCTACATTTCAGGCTGGAAAATAAACTGCAGAGTAACAAGAAGCTTTCAAAGGCTTATCAGGGACTTCCATGTTGGTGTGGAGATTTCTGTATAGAAAACATGTGCATAGAGACAGTGAATAGTGGGGCCGGGTGTGGATAATAGGTGCACACACTCACAAGGCCCTTTGAAGGCTGCATGGATTATGTCTTGTACTGGCAACAACACAGAAGCCCTTTTAGTTGCAAAATCTACTTCTTACATGTAAATCCAACTTACATTGTATCTGTGCTCTAGGGAGAAATACTTTCACTTAAGGAATAAAAAAACAAGCTTAGTTCTCCTTGAAATTTTTATTGTAGGTGTCTTCAACTGATTGTAGTTATAACCTCTAGGGTAACCTGGCAGTTATTAGTAAATCATCTGGTTGCTATGGCAACCAGGAAGTTGATAGTAAACCTTTTGGTTGCTATGGCAACCAGGAAGTTGATAGTAAACCTTTTGGTTGCTATGGCAACTGGGCAGTTGATAGTTAACATTCTCATTGCTATGGCAACTGGGCAGTTGATAGTAAACATTCTGGTTGCTAGCGCAACTGGATGGTTGATAGTAAACCTTAGTTAAAAATGATATTGCCTCATTTAATCTATAATTAAATGCATGTAAAAAGTGCTTACCAAAAGGTGTGTGTGTACTACATATATAAGACAAGTGGTTGGAGTTGGTAGCTATGCTCTTTACTTTGCAACTATGATATGTTGTGTATACTTCCATGACGTGGGAGCCCCGCCAGGGGTTAGTGGATGGGGCGTCTGACCATGGCGGGAGCTCTAAGTATAGTGCAGTCCCCTTTCCGGTCCGCCCCTTCTCCTCCAGTTTGTGTGCGAGATAAGTCTTGCGAGATGCGGTGCCGGCGTGACATCATCGTGCAGTGTCTGGTATTTAAGGCTGGCACACGCAGTCACCGGCGCCATTACAGAGCAGCCGGTGACCTGGGAACAGCTCATCCATCCCTCCCGCCCTCCCTTGTTTTATGTTATATGTTGTGTTATTTATATTTGATATGGTTGCAGTCACGGCTGGCGAGTACACCCTTTCTGGAAATGGATGGAGCCGTTACATGCCCTCTGGAAAGACAGAGGTTGGCATTCAAGCTGTGTTCTACGGCTGGAGATGGTTAACAACAAGTATGGTTATTGGCACGCAAGGGTGTACAGTTTGGTAATATGCAAAGGGCATATTTAAATTTAAGTTCTTTAAATTAATATTCAATAAAAAGCCGTGGCCGATTGTTTCACCCAAAAAGTTGTGTCTTTTATTTAAAGAAAAAATGTTCTTTATCTGGTATACAGGGCTGACCGGGTCCTTTCTTTTTATCCCTCCACGGTCTGCTAACTATGTTATGTGTGTAATTCTGTGTTTTGGTAGCCACAATGCAGACTATATTTGGTTTTAGCAGGACAGGACTATCCGTATATATTTGTATGTTTTAGATGCCCTTTAATTTCCTGTTTTGCAACATTATTTCTAATGATCATTTTTTTAAAGCAATTTTCTAAGTGGACAAGATTCATTAATAGATATTTATTTTTTAGTCTACAACTCAACTGCAATTTTATTAAAATCAAATAAAACAGAATAGGCCTATGTCAGTTCCCCTCACATTGAAAAGTATTTTGCTTAAGTGAGTTTTCTCCAAGGATTTTTTGTTGATGTTCAGTGTGTATTTTTATCAGTAATCTCAAGGGGCTTCCTATGTTACTTTCATGAGCTCTAAGTACCAAGCTGCATAGGGAATGATCTCTCAACAATGTCTTCTGAAAAACATATGTTACCTGCAGCCTTGAGGTGACATTTGTTCATATTAAGCAGCAGATTTGTTTGATTGCAGCATACAGTGAGTTATCAATATGCTATCTGGAAACACCCCATGACAGCACCATTAATTACATACATTGGAATTTAATACGAGTGATTTATCAAAATGAAATACCTCAGAAAAAGACAAGTGGGGTCTATGTTTTTTTTCTGATGAGGACAATAAAACTACTGGGAATCTACCTTATTGCCAAAGAAATCTAAAACAGTGCAAAATGCTTACCATACTGTGTGTTTCTTTGGAATACAGTTATATAAACAGATCTGAGACATTCCAATTTGAACTTAGGGTTATATTAATTGAATTGTCATTCTAGAGGTTTTTTTTTTAGACTTTAGAGACTTTTAGAGTTTAGTGGCATAACTTTGCAGTTTAAAATTTATGGCGTAATTTTTGACGAATGGCCCTGGGATGTTTCCTGTATTCGTGTAAATGCAGAAAAGTATCCAGGTGGTGATTATTTTCATAATTTTTTAGTTTCCAAAAAATAGAAAGCGATATGTACAATTATGCTACACGTCAGACAGTGACTGGACAGTGGTGAATTAAGGTTTAGTGAGAAGGAATTAGAGAAAAAAAAAATGTTTGAAATCGCCAAGTTCCTTTACAAAATTGGGTTTTTGTAAAAATCTGAAAATCCGAAAGATACGAAAATGGACCCATAGAAATCAATGGGAAACACCCCTCCCCCCAAAGTTGCAATTTAATTTAAGGTAGGACAAGAAATAGTAAATTAATTTAAATCTGGGAAATGTTCTGAGGAACACGTATGTCTAACCGCACTGCATATTTTCTGAAATCGGTCTGTATATTTGATAATTTCCAAATGTTTGAATTCGACAAATCAATAATTCTGGAATATTCAATTTAGGAAATTTCATAATTATTAAAAATCTGTGAAAAGTTCAATCTGTGAAAATCCAGAGTTATGTCAAACCAAGAGAACTGTCAGTTCCAAGTTGGAACCAGGTTTGAATCCGAATAGGACTATATTGAGCATCGGAAGGATCGTTCGGATTTCAGGACTTCGTATCCAATTTTCAATGATTATCGAATGTTCAATAATCCTCGAAAATACAATCGGAAACTCAAAAGTATTGAGCGTTCGGGGGCATTTTCAAGGATTGTTGAAAATAGCTTGAACATACAATAATCATCGAAAATGGGATCCGGAGTCCCGAAAGAAAGTTCTGTTTTTAGGGGTTTTGGATCTTTGGGATTTTACCGAGATCTGTAAATCTGAAAATGGAATGAAACTTAAAAGTTTCGGGCCATCTCTAATCTGCAGATGTTTTATTAATTCGGACCACATGACAATACATCAAAACAAGTAAATAATAGGGTGTAAATCTTTTTTCCTTCTAAGGCAGAGTTGTGCACATTGCAAAGACATTTTTTGGATTGGAGTTAATTTTTTTAATTATGTAATAATCTAAACCAAACTACCAGTATTCTGTCATAGTATTCTGTGTGTTATACCATCACTTAAAGGTAGCAATGCTGAATCCTTAGCTTGCATTTACTGCCTTTGAGGCCCTCTTGGAAGAGTTTATTTGATAAAGACAGTCTGAATTTATTGCCTAGTTCCCTCGAGCCTGTTTACTTTGCTGAGATTATGATTTGCTGCTGTAATATTGGGACTTAACAGAACATGTCAATGGAAACTGTTGTTGATTGATAATACTCTGTGTTGCTTCTAGAAAAATGCTTTATCACAATCATAAAACATCTTGCCTCCCAAAAAGGAGACTGTTCCTCTGGCCATGAACAGACCATGATTTTATTTCTGTACAATCAAAATATTCACCATCTTCTATTAGCTTTATTTACACAGAGCGTAGATAATATATTTTGTGGATGACTGCTTGACAAAGTGTCAAGGAGGGCTCAGCATATTGGTAATTGCTTAAACACATTATTTAACCATCACTATATTATTGTTTTAGAATATTATTTTTATTCTTTTCTTACAAGTTAAAAGGTAACTGTGGTCCAAAAATTACTTTAGGTAAATTGACAGGGATTGTTTTCGGAGTATTTTTGCAATTTACTTTATTTTTTTTATATATAGTTTTATAGTTTATAGTTTTTATATAGTATATATTTTTATATGAGATATGATAGTAGCATCACCAGATGCTTATTTTAAAGGTAGGAACCCGGCCTTTCATTTAAAATCAAATGGTTTGGAGACCACAGTTCCCCTTTAAATTACTTTCCAGTCAAAGTTTAGCCATAAATTTTAAACCCCCCCCCAACAAACCTAGCTTTTGCATTACTTAAATATTCCAAAGATGTCCCTGAAGTTCCTTACCTCACCCAGTCCCTTTGCCGCTCCTCCTCTGCTCTGCGGCTGACAGCCGCTCTACTTTCTGGTTGTGGCTCTCAGTATAGGCGCAAATGACATCACGTCCAATTGCCTGATAGCCACAGCCAGGAAGGGGAGCAGCTGTCAGCATAGAAGCCCTCTGCTCCTATTTTTGCTCACAACAAGCTTGTAACAGGAGCAGGCGGCGGTGCCTAGGCAGTGAGGGACCGGGTCAAGTAAGACTTCAGGGGCATCTTTGGAACATATTAATGCGAAAACTAGGTTTGGGGAGGTGATTAACATATTATATAGCTAAACCTTATTTTTGACTGGACTTGCCCTTTAACATATTGATAAAATTACATACTTGTGTTCCAGTGAGAAGAAATTGTGTATCAGCTAAACCAGCATTGGAAAGGATTGTGCGTTCTCATTCTACATTGTTGATTGGCAATTTATCAGGTTTCTAAGCAGCTGTGTAATGCAAACATTAAGTAAAGAAACACCAAACTTAAATTTGTTTTAGGAAAAGCACCAAGTTTATTGCATGTTCTGTGAAAATTATCCAATATCATAGTTTCCTAGAAGAGTTTTCCTTTTTTGATGGGAAGCCCAGGAGTAAAACTGAACAGCTATATGTGTTCATCAGATGCCAGCTACAGACAATTCCTTCTTTTCCTGGAGTCTGGAGAAGATTATATTTATATTTCTCTCCATACATTAAGGCTTCGTTCACACTGCAACGTGCTGAGACACATGATAACACATATGCATAACATGATAACGTGTTTTTGCTATGTGTTAGCTAGTAATTGTAAAAACAACGCACATAAAGTGTGAAAGCGTTATAATGTTTTCTTCACAGTTCCATTGACTGGATTGGTGGGAACAGGACACATGGAATAGTATAGAAAAGTAAACGCCACTGCGTTATCGCATACTATGCGCTGCATTACAATATTAAAAAAAAAACGAGCATAGTGTGAACAAGCCCATACAGAAAGCAGTTACTGGAGGGAATAACTGGTAAATAATTGAGGGCAATAAAGTAACAATCCCAAACAGGGAGATTGAATAAAAGTTCTTATTGTTAAAAATGTTGCTAATTTTGCACCAACCAATTAGATGTAAGCTTTGAAATGTTGCAAATGATCTGATTGGTTGGGGCAAAACTAGGACCATTTTTAACGATAAGCACTTTTATTGAATCTCCCGAAAAGTACTGAAACTCAATTCCTGTATGTGGTGCTGCATATGCGACAAATACTAATTAATCTGCCCAGGGTAAGGGGCAGGACTGTAGCAGCAGCTTTGAAATACGTATGCTCTCGACCTCTCTTGAGATAAGCATGCTCTCACTATATTTCCTGGCTAAGGATCTAGCATTTTAGGCCCTCGCCCCTGGTACAGCAAGAGGAAGGAGGATTCGCTAACCCTTTATTTTCCTTTTAACTTTTCTTTATTTAAGAGCTACTAAATACTTTTGTTTATGCTATAACTTAACTAACCCACTAAAATGCTTGAAAAAGCTCAGGACTATGTATTGTACTTTTGGGGGCTTTTTACATAGTACTTTTAAAAGACAAATTCTCTGTCCTTGTATTAGTATCCTTCAATTGAAAGATGTTACGATAATAAAATGCCTCTGTTGAACTCAGCAAGTATTTAATAGATGTATATATCCTATACAGAGATGTCACTTTTAATATTGTATTTATGTCGTTCAAACACAGTCGAAAAAGCTTTTTCTCCGTTTATTTTCCATCGCTCGTGAAGAACCCACTGAGAACTTGATGTTAACTTGGCCCCGATAAAGCTTTATGCCTCTAGCAATGAGTAAATGAGATTCTAGGAACTCATAGGCAAACAGTAATTGTGCCAACCTATTAGTGCATACACTGTTATTAGTGTTATGAAATTCCAATTATGGCTTTTTTTTTTTTTTTTTTTAGAAATATCTATCCATCTATGACAATTCCTTGTCTTGTCTGTTAAAAATTCTAGTAATGAATTTTACTATGTCAGCCTTTTCTACTAGACTGTTGATGTTAGGATTATTGCTTGGTAATGCAGTTTTTCATACAGGGGTAATACATGAACTGCCAAGACAATTTACATGTGAGAAAAAAATCTATTGCTTCCACAAATTGATCAATATTTAAAATGGACTGGATTTAAAGAGTTTTAGTTAGTTCTCACTCTTCTGTTTTAGTTCTCGTTTCAAACTAGGATTAGAAGAGAAGAAGTTTCATCTTCAGGTTAGGAAAGGTTTCTTTACAGTGAGAGCGGTGAAACTGTGGAACCAGTAAGTTTAATTAATAGGTTTAAAAGTGGGATGGATGAGGTTCTTAAACTAAAAAAATATTACTGGTATAAAAACATATACTGATCCAGGGATTTTTTCCAATGACCTTTTGGAGCCTTCCTCTGGATCAACTGTCAGGTAAGGTTAATGAGTTTGGTTGGACTAGATGTATGTATGTCTTTATTCAACCTCAAACACTATGTTACTACGTAAAGTTAGTATATTGAATATTGCTCATTTTAGATGCTCAGGAGTGCTAGGAAATTAATGGGTATTACATATTAATGAAAAAATAGATATAAATATTTATTGAAAAAAGTTAAATATTTTTAAAGGGTTGAAGGATATATATTTGTAAATGTTCAGTAATTAAAGATTTTTTTGTGGACTGCTCAGTGATTAAAGAAAACAGGGGAGATTTATAAAAAATGGTAAGTAATTGTAAAAACCCCGCCATGCTAACCTGATATTACATTGGGCAGTGTGAGTTTAACACTCATTTTAGGGCATAGTGAACTTTATTGCAATGCTCTGTAGAAGCCACAAAGAATTCTCTGACCAAATATTTAGTTTACAGTGTATTCAAAGTTTAATACAATAATGCTATTATTTAATGGAACTCCGTTACCTACATCCAGCGGCCGTCATACTAAATATGCCTAGCCAGAGCTACCAGGTCAGCTGTGCTCAACTTGGCGAACATTAAACAATCCTAGCCAGGGACCCAGCACCAGAAGTATTCAGCTTGGCCAGAGCAGAATTCCTCATTATGACAGACCCTGAGCAAGCAGCAGTTCTTAACTTCTATAATGTCTAAATAGAGTCTTACCAGTGGATCTAATTCAACAACATTCTGCATCCTGGCCCATTCAATTTTCGATGCATTGTCAAACGCAAGATGATCAGGCATGGCAGGTTGTCATAAGTCAGTGCTGAGTAATATGCTCTCTTTAGTCTCTGCTGTATTCAGTTAGATCAACTGGACTTAAAGTTTAGTTGATCTAACTGAATACAACAGCTATACCATGACCTGGATGAATGAGAACCTCCACAAGCTCGCTTTAGTCTTTATCAAATGGAAAAATGCTAAAACAAGGGAACTAAAATGTGCACATAGGATTTTATTAGACAAGTCTTTGCAAAGTAAATTAACCTTGGGCCTCAGGTGAATTCTTCATTTTGCCAGAAGGAAAGTAAATATGCAAACACAGTTAATAAGTTCATAGAAAACTGTGAGCTGTGAGAATACAAAATCCAAATTAATATTTTGTGTTACACAAAGTCATTTTAATGTCAACGGGAGGTAAGACAAAGCACCTTTACCTTTTATTCTTCAATGAATGCAAAAACAGAATAGTTCATTTTCTGGTAGAACTATTCCTTTAACTCCTTCATGTATTAATAATATTAATATCTGAGATGATTTGTTGATTTTCTAATCCAATCAGCCCATGGGAAATATATTATCAGGTAAGTCGGTAGTCGGCATTGTGGTCAGTCATTTTTAGCCCCCGCACCTTGCCAATATTAGGAAAATCGTCCAATATCAGCCATGTGTATGGCAGCCTTAAGAATAAGATTAGTATGGCTAAAGATGACATACTGGATCCAATGCAGCGGTATGGAAAGAAGAGTGTGGGTGTGTATGCTCATAATGCAGCCAATTGCTAAAATATTCCTTTGGAATCTACTTGATAATTAACCATGAAAATGACCATGTATTGCCAGCCATGTTTTGCCAGCCATGTATTGCCACACTGTATCCTTTATCTGAATATAGTGCGTGCTGTAGAAATAGGTAAAATTCTCATCAACATTTAGTGTGGACAATGATGTGCACCCCAGCAATCTATAGTGACAAGTAAAATGAGCTAATCATAAAGGCCACGTTCACCCCTCCCCAATTACAAAAGTTGATAGACATAGGGATAATCTGTTACCCCCTTCCATCTGGCTATCCTAGGGAAATAGCATTCAATTGTTGACTGTGATGTCTTCTGTTACATCCTAGGTTACACTTACCTCTCTCAGATTTATTTTTAACTATTGCAGTTTTGGGGGTTAGATTTACCTGTAAATAATTTTAATTTGAGGGTTGAGAACTTGCCCTTAAACATTTAAAGTTGGGTGGACAGAGTGAATAAATGTATAGTATCAGAAAGGACTTTATGGGAAGCAAAGAAAATAGCTTGCCTACAGTTTCTATGACAACATATTAACAAGCCGTCTGATCTTTGGTTTTTACTAAACTACATAAGCTACAAAATACTGTTGAAGTGACAAAACTGTTCTGACAGATTCTCCTAAATAAGAAATAGTAACTTTACATCTGTATCTGGGACATTATTAATCATCTGTGTGGGAAACACATATAGCCCTTAACTTCTGTGAGGACTAACTGCAATGGTTTGGCATTGAATATTTCATCCATATGCATTAAGATGTAAGTTGCATATTTGGTGGTGTTCTGTTAACTCACACTATTCCCATCTTTTCTCTTGGTAGAGAACTTGTGCCATTTCCCCTGCTACACAACAATGCAAAGCTCATCCGTCTATTGGATCAAAGAATTTGGCATAAATGATAAATGTTTGATGATTGGTAGTTGCCACGGAAATATTGTGATGCTCTCTGTGTAAAATAAATACATTGCACTACAATGTGTATTCCAGTACTTGTTTGATTTCTTTATTGCCCAATGTGTGATACATAGAAAGTTAAATTTTCCCAAGGTTTCAAATCTGACATACAAGAGAAAAGGAAAGTTCCAAAGGCACAAATTCTACATTTTATTTGGATCTTATATTGTTGAACTAGTACAGAAAACAATATGCAGAAATTTTATTTTTTCTTGCCAAAACTTGTGGCCATTTTGGTTGTTACCTGTTGTCACAGCCTTGATTGGCTGCATAAAGGAAGGGAGGGGACAATAATTACCTTTAAATATCTGGTTAGTAATTCAGGAAATGAAGTGCAAAATAAATCAGCTGGGGGCAGGTAACTGACAATGGGCCACTTGTTTTTAAGGGTGAACATGACCTTTAATGAAAGACAAGTATTTGTTTCTAGCCAGTTCTTGGAGTGGGATGGTTAACTAATGTCCCTCATATTTTATATTTAAATTTGGGATTCAGATACCAATAGTAATAAAGTTGAGAGTAAAAGTGGTGTAATTAAATTCATTTGAATGAAATATTTAATATGGGGTTTGCTTTCATTTGTGGAAAAGCCCCTAATGCCCAGATATCACTGCATATAACAAGGCATTCATCGGGGCAATTATGCCCATTTGGAATCAGTTGGGGTTTTATTTGGTTTGAGGCAAAGGTTTATTCACAAACTCACTGTATGCGTCATCACCAATAATGCGGGTTACCGTTATTGGGAATGAACAACGCAGCTGTAAACTACTGGACTTTATCGGTTTGTGGTTGTGTGAGAAAGCTACAGTCTTTTCTTCCCCTTTCTAATTTCTCTCAGGCAACTTGCCCTTGAGTCCGGAACCACTAGTAGTTTATAGAGATGGGATCCAGGTTCAACATGGAACCCTTCAATTCTTAAATCCGAAAGATCCATCTGGATTTTCGGACTTCAGAACAAATTTTCTAAGATTTTCAAATGTACAGAGCCATTTTCAAAAATTATCGAAAATACGATTGGAGACCACTTTCGAGTTTCCGATCGTATTTTCGAAGATCGATCAATGAATTGTATTGTGGGAAGAAGCTGTCATTGAGAACTTAATAGCTTGATACGTTTTACTGCCAGCTCTCACTCTGCCTTGAAATAAATGATTACAGAAATATTGTTACAGGTCAGGGAGGTCAGTTTTCTGCCTGATTGTTGCTATATTTTCTTTAAATCAAGAAAGGTAGAGCAAGGGCTTAGCACTGGCATTATAATTAATGAAAGCAGCATTAAAGAAAGGAAAACCTGCTCCCACCTCCCATTCATTCAAAGGGTAATTATTTAGAGGGTTAGTGGTTGTTTAATATTAGTAAAAAAGCTGAAATTAAAATGAAGATGGTTGGGTGCACCACTGGAATATGTTTACACTGTAAACACATTGTGTCTATTTCATTAAAGGAAGTGTTCTCTCAGAAATGACATATTTTACAAACTTCTGTATAATAAACTCCCCTGTGCCCCAGCCCCAAGGATCCCTTTCTTGTGAAAAAAAATCTGCTTGTAGCCTCTGCAATCAGCTTGTAAAGTTCTGCTCGTTTTGGGGTGTGTGGCCTTCACTCCTCAATGCTTTTTTTTCTATCTGCAGTATTAGCATGTTATAACCCGCCCCATTTGACCCCATGACTGATAGACTTTTACCTCTACACTGCTGCATCAGATAGAGTTTACTGGCACATGGAGAGGGGAATATTAGCACAACTCGGCTACTGAACTTAGTATTACTTACACCTCACTTGGTACTGATTAATGAAATAAAATATATATATTTATTAATGTTTATATAGATTTATATGTTTGTATTTAGCAGTGTGTTACTGTGAGTTTGTCAGCTTGTTTGTGTAACTGAGTGTCAGTGTGTTTCTGTTACTGAGAGTATGTCAGTGTAGTAATGTAGGTAGTAAATAGTTATCCATCACATACAGCCCATTCCCCTTCCCATAGTGCCTGTGCATCACTTTCAGTGTGGCATAGTGTTGATAGTAAACATAATACTCCATCACGCACAAACCTTTCCCCTTTCCATAGTTCCTGTGCACACACACCCCACCTCCTGTCCACCATAATTCAATTTAAATATACTTTACCTGCATCCCCACAACTACCAGGTCACCCCTTTAAAATATGTAGCCCATAAAAAAATTCTGACAGAAATACAGTTACATGCATCACTTTACATTGGCAATACATGCCAATGTAAATATATACATATACATATTAGACTGATTTTAGTTAAATTCATTTAAATATAATCAGTAAATTAATTAATCAATTATTCATAAATCAATCAAAAATAAGATCAAAAAAGAGGATATGTCAAAGGGGGGGGATGAATTTCGTAAGGACATAATAAGAAGATAATGTAAGAAAATTATTTAAATACATGAATCATTGGCTCTAAAATAGGCCTACCATCCCAGCCATATCTGTCCATTAGGGACCCTCATGCCTAACACAAAAATCCTCTTAAAAGCAGTAGGGACAGGATGTTGCATTTCACATTAGCAATACTTGCACGTGGCTCGCAGGTCACCAAAATTAAGCAATAGTCCTTATCTTTTGGCTGCCGGCACTCTCACTGGGGTCACAGATTCATGACTGCATCAGCCGCACATAGCGTATGCGCGAAGTGGGCTGAGTGATCACAAATATCGGCGGAGGCCGAGTTAACAGGATGCGGAAGTGGGGGCCTTCTTTCGGGGGAGATTACTGGGCGACTGATTTTCCGATTGAGGAACTAAAAAGAGGTATGGAACTATCAAGAATTATGTTTTCTTTCAAGGCTAAGATGTATTAAGCAGTAAACTGTTCCTTTAACGTATTCCAGCTATATCATAATAGTAAACGGTCCTGTATGTCCATATGTGGTGTTTAAAAGTATGAATGGCGGTTATGAAGATTTTAAATAATAAAGAATAAAAATAAATAAGGCATCTAGGTGAAAATTTATAAAGGTATCGTTAAATTTATTGTCTCCGTTATCACCACCTTCTTGACAAATTTGGACTTTTTGCAATTTATTAAGCAGTGATTATCAGTGGGGAAAAGTCATTACCGCCATTATTCGCCATTTGGCCACCACACATCACCACAGCAATGATCATACTTATAAAATGGCAAAAAGTATACTTTCAATTTCGCCAAGTCTGAGGTGGCAAAAACGCATAACTGGCCATTTATTTAGCCTGCCAAAGGGTCCATGGAAGGTGTCATTGTGGAGCGTTTCTCAATACTAATAAGTACTCAGGGGGGTGTTAGACTGTTTTCCAGCATTTACTGTAATACGAGCTGAGATTTCCGATTTTCCTAAAATCGCTTTTTTTAGGTCTAATGGACATATTTATAAAGTGGCATTATTTTCGCATTTTTTTTCCTCTAGAGTTAACAATTTTTTAAACTTTCAACTTTTCTTTATGCCATTGTTATTAAAAATACGAATTTTTATAAAAGGCAAAAATTACGTAGCAAAAAGTAGCACTAATAATGCTGAAAATGCTGAAAAGTTCAGTACAAATGATGGAAAATAGTTAACACTCCCTGATGGCTTCTTAAAGTAGTGTCATATTGGTTAATACACACTGAACACCAATCTTTGTTGTTTAAAAATAGCCTAACACGTGGTGTTTTTTTCCAGCAAAAGATATGATAAATAGTGTAAAACTAACCCAGGCAAATTTTCTCTATTTTATTAATAGGCTAATTTTTAGTATTGCTTATTTTCAGCAAACTGCAGCCAATTGTCAAGCCAGTTCCATTAATATGGAAACATACCATAGTGCTGTGTGAGAAATAGTCATGTTAATGGAACATTCCACTAAGTTAAAAAAAAAGGCCTTAATGTTTGGCAAAAATTCTGGTAAAACTGCAAAAAATGTAACAAGTCAGAAAAGGTGCCAAAAATAGCTCTGAAATTTCACCTTCTCTGCTTTATAATTTCATGCCTCTAAATTTAACATATACATTAGTGGGGTTCTTTGCTTAAGACTCCCCTTTATTGTTTATTTTTTTGCTTGCAGCCCTAGTCTGGTAATGGAAGACACTAGAGAACAATTTCTCTTTTCGCTGTGATACCTTACTCAATCAGTATCACTGCTACTACCACCACACATTGCCGCAGCAATACCTTACAAGCAGTTTTATAAATAAGACGAAAATATTGCTCTTTGCCATTGCAATGTCCCGCGATAGTGAAATGGCAAAAATAGCAATCATTTCTACATATGCCCCCTAGAAGAAATGATTTTGTTTGTATGATGGGACATCACAGTATCTACAGTATCTACAGTATCTACCTCTATCCAGGATTCCTTTTAAAATAGTTACTGTTATAAATTAAAACTTGTGTTGAAATTTGTTGTAGTGAAATTAAAAACTGTAAAAAAGCATATGAAGAAGATTTTGGCTTGAACTATTTGTACCATTAACCCAATCCCCAATTTCCAAACATCTGTATTCCAGCACTCACCCAGACTCCTGATAGGACAAGTGGGAAGCTTAATAGTTTTTAGGGCTTAATTGCTAGGCATTATTGGCATCAGTTAAGAGGCTGTGGTTAAAGCTTGAGGCCAAACTGGAAAATAAAAGGATTGTAGGAAATGACAGCAGACTGCAGAAATGAAAGGCCTAGAATTTGAATGTAAACCCAGACTTGGAATAAATGATTTATAAAGTGGAAATTCAGGAGTAGGGCTTAGATAGGGAAGGTTGCAGTCCCTATGCTAATGAAGAGCAGCTAATCTAATCAGCATTGTAGTGAGCCTATTCCTTTCAACTTTTCCTATCAATTCAAGAGAAGGAATAAGATGGGAAATGTGTGTTTCATTTATTACAGCAAATATAAAGGTAATCTGAATAAGTTCCATCATTGATCGCATAGAACTCCCCTTTCCCTCCTAAGCTGTTATGTAAAGGAAAGAATGGAAAATAAACATTCTGCAAGCTACTAACATAATCCATGATCTGCTGTACCCAGGATCTAAAATGTACTAAAAGTGAAGCAGATTGTGAGACAACTTCCCTGTACCCTTCCCCGTGGCAGGCAGGTCAACCAATTAGATAAGCTCTCTTAATAAACACGTCTTTTCATAGACAGCCCAGGGGGCACTACTGGATTGACTCCCTGCAGGTATGTTTTAGCACTATCTGCTGTGCTCCCAGGAGTGAGGCTATAGCGTTTTTATGTCCTTATCCTGGTTGGAAAGGTTTGAATTAACTCTTTAGCTCCCTTTCACCAAGATTTCAATGTTACGTTTAAAATGGAGTGTCTCTCAAAGGGGATTTTTTTTGATAGAACATATTTATCTGTCTAAAAACATAATTATCTCTTTCTTGTCTTCACACAGTAAAGGTAGGACTTGGCCAGACACCTCATTTATCACAAGACAAAGAACTGTCCTCAAGCCTATAAAGTAGTGAGGAGTAATTTCTCTAACAACAGATAAGAGATAGTATTATGTTCACAAAGGACACAGCCCTATATCCATAAGCCTGAAGCTTTTTAAAGTAGAGTTCTTTAACCCTTGATATAGAAACATGATCAAATCAGCAGGGTGTTTCCATATAACATCTCAAAAATGTGTAAGGAATAAATCATTATTTTACATTTTCTGTTTAAAATACAGTAAAAAAAAAAGCATACCGTATATATCCGAGTTTAAACCGACCCGAGTATAAACCAAGGGTAGAAATTATGACAACTACTGCCTTCTGATTCTGTATTGATTTGAGGCTTTAGTTGCCCTTTAAATGGACAGCAGAATTCCCAGACAGTAATATCCAAATCCAGTATGGCTATTACTGTCTGGGAATTCTGCTGTCCATTTAAAGGGAAACTAAAGCCTCAATACAATACAGAATCAGGAGGATGGTATCTATTTCTAAAGATTTCCTTCTGATTCTGTATTGTTTTGAAGGCTTTAGTTGCCCTTTAAATGGACAGCAGAATTCCCATACAGTAATAGCCATACTGGATTTGGCTATTACTGTATGAGAATTCTTCTGTCAATTTAAAAGGTAACTAAAGTTTCATTGGCACTCTAGATGTTTGAAAACTACAACTCCCAGCATGCTTTAGTTGCTCAAAATGGTAGTTTCCAAACATCTGCAGTGGCAAAGAATTGACACTGCAGGGATTACTGCCTCTCCTTCCCCCTCTGAGAGCCCCCCGTGGGAATTGTCAACTCCACCGCTAGTACCTTCTCCAGTCACTCGCTCTGCTTCCTCTGCTCTGCCGTGTGACATCACTACTCGGCGCCGTCAGACAGCAGAGGATGCGGAGTGAGCAGCCTCTGGAGCAGGTAAGTGACTGACTTGAGTATAAGCCGAGGTTCGGTTTTCAGGCTACTTTTTTAGCCTGAAAACCTTGGTTTATACTCGAGTATATACAGTGCATACATGCAGTGTCACACTTTTAGGTCTCCTACACCAACATTTAGCCTTGCTCTGCCATTGCCATTTCCCTGACTAAACCCTGTCATAAACACATTGTATGGTGGGAAAACTATGACCAAATGTTTGTATTTTAATGCCCAAGCCCTTATGTTTGCAATACTTACCTTTCTCCTCAGTGCTCCTGACAGAAAGAATCTTACATTCTAGCACCATTTGAGTGCTAGAAGAAATGTTCACATTCTTATTACCTGCTGAAAGGGAAAGAAACAAACTTCTCAACCACATCATAAAATAAATGGGCTGTCTGCATGTTGCATCGCTCTGCAGGGCAGTCATCTCCAGGTTTGTAATGGATTGGCTGTTTTTGGGAGAACACCTGCGAGGTAAATAGGAATGACTGGGGCCCCAAGCAAAATTATGATGGGGCCCCTCTCCCTTCTTCATAAACAGTGGTTTCCTGGGAGGAGGCTATAACTTTCATATGTAAAATTAGAAGATGGGGCCCCTCTACATTTGTAGGGTCTGATCCTCTGGTAGTTACACTCCTGAAGAATACTAAATGCCAGGCAATAGTCAGCAAATTAGTCTAATCCTTATGTTGCCCATACACATTGTTGATACCAGACAATCCCATCATGTTAGACTACATTTTCTGAGTATCAGCAAGGTGTGGGGGCCGAAATAGGCCCACACCATCAAACGTCCCCCGTCAGCATTGCTGTTGGTTGTTCCAAATGGAAAATTTTCAGTGTTAGGTATCAGCTCCCATTACTTCAGTATAGTGTGTGGGCACATGGCCAAATGATCCCTGTGTCATTTATGGGGATCAGTTAGGCCCGTGTATACGGTTACCACTGCATGCATACCAGCAGATACCAATGGGATCTGCGGGTACACATGCTATCGGAATCAGATGTCTATGCCTTTTTCCCTCTGGGAAGATTTTGGTCACCACTAATTGACAGCAATAGTGAACTCTAGCTTTAATTTAATTTGCTATCTTTTAAAAAAGAAAAATGTAAGTATTTTTAATTGGCAGAGAGGCATTCAGAGACACTTACTTTAGTCCAATGGCCATGTTTTCCCCAAACAACAAACTTGAGAATTAAGTAACCTGACATGCTACGTGCTATCATAAAGGACTATAAATCTTCAAACACAAAATCTCATTTGTAAAGCACTTTATTTATTACAATTCATAGTCTACAACAGGAGACCAGCACTCTGGATATGCCCCTGCAGCTAAATACCTTAAGCAGGATTATAAAAGGTCTTAACCAGCTTGTAGCCTTTAAGACATTTCAATACATTTGGCAGAAGTTGCAAAAACATTAGGGCTGTAAAAAGATTTCTATTTCCCAACATTTCCTAAACTTTCACTCTACTGTATATCTTTGTCGTCGCACCCCCCCCCCAGTTCCCTTTTCATTTCCTACGTAGCTAAATAAATAGTAGCAATATGGTGTACAGATTCACAATAACTGTACAGACTTTTATTACCTTTGCGTATTAACGGTGTTTGCAATTTACTCCCTAACTGGCTTCTACAATCCTGCACACAGCAGGGAGTACACAAATACTCTACCACTCTATAAAATGTTAAACGATCTGTGACTACTAAATTGAGAAAGAATAACATATCCAATTCAGTATGTTTAGCAGCAAATTTGATTATCATTATATGCTATTACAGCTTGGAAATGCTATTATATATATTGCAACGCAAGAGAATAACATGTACATTCGTAGTTCCACATTGTACTTGCAGCTGACTACACATTCCTTAAAGAAATATTTCCAGAGTGTAGGATTATGGGTAATGGACTAGCTAACTAGCTAGGTAAAACGAGAAAAATACACTGGGAATTATGTCTCCAATTAATGATGGATTCAGAGTATTTTAAGTTTAAATATACATTTATATATTAATAACGTTTTAAAGATCCAAAACACCAAGGATTATCTAGCTCTACAATTCAATATCAGATAAATTAACTTTCAGTAGCCCTATCCTGTAGACAGTTTTAGTGGAATCTATGTATATCTAGAGTGTGTCACATGTTGCAAAGCCTTGATTCAGGTTCATAGATGCATAGTTGTATGAGCACCTACCTTCTTCCCAGATATCATCATCAACAGTTTAAATGTATATTTTTCTACATTCTATTCTATTTTGTTTGCATTCAGTTTGTTTAACGTCTATTATTAGTCTTATTGAATAAGCAGGGTCTGTGGTTTAATGCAACAAAAATATTATTGAAGCAAAAAGATATACATTTTAGACACGGGGCTTTAGACTATAAAAATCCTTTTAAAAAAAGATTTAAAGATAATTATTTTCACATAATTATTTAGAAACAATTATATTTTTATAATATGATTCTATTTGTTTCTAATTCTGGGAAATAACATTGTAAATCCATTGCTTAGGGTAGCATTATTTCTCTGGCTCTACTTAGGACCAGACCAAAAGCTGATCTTTTTAAAGCTGAGGACTTTCTGTCTTCTTTTATCAGCATTTCAATCCCTTCTATTGTGTATGCATACCCTGTTTCAGAATGTGTAGGTTTAATGGGTTTACAAGTAAAATAAGATTGCAATATTGTGGAATAAACTAAAAAGGGCCTCATGAGGACTGATTAGTCACACTTCGAGAGACATGAGAATAGTTCAACCAGCCTCTGCTTAAAAACACAAAAGGGGAGCCTGAACAAGACCAAGCGGTAATATATTGAAAAAGACACAATAATGGGAGCCTTTTTCATAGTTCACAATCACAGTTACTATAGTTATTGTAGTAGAACTTTTCCCATCTTTCCCCCTTCCCCCAGACAACATACATTTATTGTAACTGCAATCTATTAATTTTGTGTTAGTGGACTAATTTTTGTGTCACTTGAACTAGAAAAAAACCCAGAAAGATTATAGATTCACAATAATAATATTAATAAGTGAATTTTCAGTTCCTTGTTGCACGATCTACTATGTCTGGTAGAACTTTCACCAGATTTGGACAAAAGGTCAGCTGTATCGGTCAGTCACCTAGAAAATGACCGCAATATATTTCAAGTTTAATTTTTGAATTGAAATTTCCTTAAAATTAAATATTTTTTGGGATTTTTCAATGAAAAGCCAAATGTTTAGAAAATTATGAAAGATCCTTTGGCTTTGCGGATTTCAGCAACTGCAGTACAACTAGAAAGGGAAAGTATAAACTTTGAATTTGGCTTGAAAGGCCTCATTTTAGAAGGGAATGTGTGTATTTGTGCTGCAGATTTTAAAACTCTATAATGCCAATGATGAGGATATTGTATTTTTTACTTACTCTTTAAATATGGCTGTCACATGAATTAAAGTTAGGTCAGTTGGTGTGTGTACTTGTGTCAGGTTGGGGGATAAAAGACTAACATTTTTGATGATTGATCAAAATGTATTTTTTTTTTACTATACTTACCCTTTAAATATCATTGCCACATGAATGAATTGGTAGCTCAGTTGGTGTGTGTACCTGTGTCAGGTTGGAAGTTAAAAAAAACAAACTTTTTTGATTATTGATCAAAATGTATTTTTGACTATAGTTACCCTTAAAGTAATGGATAAGTAGATCAGTAGGTGTGTGTACTTGTGTCACATTGGGGGTTAAAAAAACACTGATTATTGAGCAAAATTTTTTTTTTTTACTTTAGTTACCCTTTAAATATGGCTGCCATGAAAATGGGAGGGTAGGGGAGTAGGCATGAGTGCCTGGATTTTTTTACTTTATTTATCCTTTAAGTAGGGCTGCCACAGTAATGGATAAGTAGATCAGTAGGTATGTGTACCTGTGTCGTGTTGGGGGTTTAAAGAAAAAAAACTTTGATGATTGATCAAAATTAGTTTTTTTGACTTTAGTTACCCTTTAAGTATGGCTGCAACAGTAATGGAGGGGTTGGTCAGTAGGTGTGTGTACCTATGTCATGTGGGGGTTAAAAAAACAAACATATTTGATTATTGATCAAAATTTGTTTTTTTTACTTTAGTTACCCTTTAAGTATGGCTGCCACAGTAATGGAAAAACAGATAAGCAGGTGTGTGTACCTGTGTCGGGTTGGGGGTTAAAAAAAACAAACTTTGTTGATGATTAGTCAAAATTAATTTTTTTAATTATAGTTACCCTTTAAATATTGCTGCCATAAAAATGGGTAGGTCAGTAGGTGTGTATACCTGGATCAAGCTGGTTAAAGAGTTAAAAAAACAACCTTTTTTGATTATTGATCGGTGGAATTTTTTTGACTTTAGTTACCCTTTAAGTATGGCTGCCACAGTAATGGATAAGTAGGTCAGTAGGTGTGTGTACCTGTGTCAGGTTAGGGGTTAAAAAAAAAACTCTTATTTAATGATTAGTCAAGATTTGTTTTTTCACTAGTTACCCTTTAAGTATGGCTGCCACGGGCATGGGAGGGTAGGTCAGTAGGTGTGTGTACCAGGGTCTGGTTGAGGGGGTATGTATTTTTTAGTGTTTACAACTATTAAACTACCTTTAATGGAGGATAAATCAAAATTAGTTTTTTTTTTTACTTTAGTTACCCTTTAAGTAAGACTGCCACTGAAATGGAAGGGTAGGTCAGTAGGTGTGTGTACTCGTGTGAGGTTAGGGGTATGTGTTTTTGCATGTATGATCATATAACTAACTTATTGAGGATATATCAAAATTAGTTTTTTGACTTTATTTACCCTTTAAAGGACAATTCCACCCTCATAAGAACATCTGTTAGAAAGAATGGCCTCTATAATATATGCTGATATATCATGCTTTGTCCTATGAATTCATTACTATATGCCTGATATGCTTGTGGATACCTCACTGAAACTGAGCAATTTAGAAACCTAAACTAAGCCTGGGCATGCTCAGAAGAAGCAGCTAGGGGATTAACATTCAGTTATTGGCTGTGAAGTCAACTGTTTAAAATCCATAACTGACAGTTGCTAACTGGAAGAACCAGGAAGCAGAAACAGGGGCAACAGGACATTGTACAGGAATTAAGGTTAGACATATATTTCAGATTTCAAATTATTACCGTACATGGTTTTGGGGGTGATTAACCTGTATATAAGTTTTCATTTTGGGGCTGGACTTGCCCTTTAAGTATGGCTGCAACAGGAATGGAAGGGTAGGTCAGTAGGTGTGTTTACCTGCGTGAGGTTGGGGGTATGTGTTTTTGCATGTATAACCATAAAACTAACATTTATTGATGATAGTTTTTTTGACTATAGTTACCCTTTAAGTATGGCTTCCATGGGAATGGAAAGGTAGGTCGGTGGGTAGGTGTACCTTTGTCTATGTGGGTGGTTGGGGGTATCAGTGTTTGTGTTTATGACCATGAAACAAAATGTTTTGAAATAGTCACATTTGAGGATTGTTACCATTATGGTCTATGGGAAAAAATGTCCCATAATTCGCTGATAACGCCGTAACGCTTCCGCAGATTCCTTATGTATGTAATAGCACACTTCTACTATATGCCCCGCACGCCTGTACTGAATTTCATGTCTCTAGCTCTGTGGAAGTAGCTACAGTCCAAAAAAGTGGAAGAATAAACAGAAGAAGAAGTAGAAAGAACTGTAATTTGGCTCTTCAAGCCAAACCAGAAACCCATTGAAACCAGGATTCATAACTAATCGAACTGTTTGATGACCATAGAGAAATAGAAAAAAATTAACTATCCCCTACAAAACCCAGAGATACACAAGATATGAATATCCAGGTTTCCTCTTTTTTAGCAGGTCTACAAATAAATTTGGACAAATTGGTTCTAACTGTGCCATAACTAAAAAGATTTATCACCAGCTAAGGTTTTTTTTCATTTTTTAATGAAAGTTATTTAGTTACGGGGGTTTAAGTAGTTTCAATTTGCCTTTGCCACCCTTAAAGGGTAACTGTGGTCTCGAATTCTTCGAAACTAGTAAGAATTATATAAAAAGCCTTCCATCTTTCCATCAAAATAAAACCTAAATCACATCTCCAGATAAAATTGGTGAGAATTTATTGCTTCAAAGGTTCAGCAATATTAATTCCTGCTTGAACTCTTCCGGTTTTCAGCCATGTGACCAGCTTGTAGTCATGTGACCAGCCACGGCCTGCATTAATAGGCTCCCCTTCTCAACTGTCAATTTTTTTTCCCCAGGTACTTCCTTGTTTCCCCAGCATTACGTCTCAACTGAGCATGCTTCTCCCCCGGGGAGAGATGTGATTGTCAGCTTATTTTAAAGGAAATACTGCAGGCTTTCATTTAACCCTAACTTGTTTTGAGACCACAGTTGCCCTTTAACAAGTTGCTCCTTCATAGGTGGATCTACAGCTGTCAAGTTTGGTTGTATCTCTTTCTTATGGCACTTAAACTCAATGCTGCGGGTTATTGAAATTTAGCAAATTGTGGAACTTTTGGAATTTTAAAGGTTACTGCAAAAATTTACAGGGTTATTCAATAAAAGTTCTTATTGTTTAAAATGGTGCAAATTTTGCCCCAACCAATCAGATCTTCTTTAACATTTGAAAGCTTACATCTGATTGGTTGGGGCAAAATTACCATTTTAAACGATAAGAACTTTTATTGAATAACCCTGTTTGAGTTGAATAGTCAAAAATTTAGCTTTAAAAAGTAGAAAATTCAGAGCCAAAAAGGTTAAAATCAGAATAAAAAAAAAAACAAAACATTATCGAATTTAAAGATGTGGTGTCGAACTTTGATGTTAAAAATGAAAAAAAAATCCTAATTGTTTTTCGGTTTAGTGGTAAGAGTACCAATAAAAGTATTACGAGGGAGATGGTAGTACTAAGTACTAAGATATTTACAGTACCATAATTTCATGGCACACTTCTGGCTTACTCAGTGCACCATTTGAGAAATACTATTAATATATTTTATAGAACAAATAACATCCATCCAATAGATTTGTTTTATTTCTAAAACGGGCAGGACTCATTGTCAGGGCAAACTTTATTTACTAGGCTCAGGTTAATCCTATTTTATTTGCACACTACCTTATTATAAAGAAAATGACCTGATTGCACAGGATATGCAGTGACTAGAGATGGCCGAACTTTCAAAAGTTCGGTCCGTTTTCGAACTTTCGAACTATATGGAAAGTTCGAAAGTGGACCCATTAAAGTCAATGGGAGTCAAATAGTTCGAATGAAATACAATTAAAATATCAATGGTAATGTAAATGGCTGTGGGATCTGGTAAATAGTCTGGGGAACATGTTCGAATATCCAGGACTTTCGAAAAATCGATTTTACTTTCACACGCGCTACTTTCGAGCTCTTGCGTTCGAGCATTTGATAATTATCCCATAAATGACTATTAGATTTGTTAATTCAATATTTACTCGCGTATTGGTATAAATGACATTTTACTCGCATATTTGATCATTCGATATTTACTCGCGTATTGGTATATGGACATTTTACTCGCATATTTGCATGCCTCGAACGTTCTAACATTTGATAATTATTGATAGTCTGGAAAATATTGATATAAGTCAGAGAAATCCGGGTCCAGGATAGTTCGAAATGTCCGAGTCCGTTCGAACTTGAATAGTTTGGCTCAAACTCGGGTTCGAGTTCTAGTCCATATCTAGCAGTGATGTTCAAAGGAAATTAGGAATGAACCCACATTACCTCTATGTTATCAATATGATACAGTTTAAATATTACTACAACCAATGACAACCAATCACCAAAACCCAAATGTGTAAAGCTGTATTATTGACACTACACGGGACCTAAGAAAAAATGTTTTTTAATATCTTCTCATAAAGAGTCCCGAAAGATTTACTGCCTTTTAAATTCTTCATGGAATGATCGGTATACTACACGCCAAACTAAATCCCAATTAACACTTTTCAGAACTGAATTTAGTACTTTTCCCTTACTTCCTAATGAGGTTTTTCTTCCCTGCTGTCTTGATACAAAGCTTTATGCCATACAAGTGTGTTCATATGGCGCTCGAGTGCGTTATCTGACCTTGATTGGTGTTTTGGGAGCCAGTTAAATAGATTACATAGAGGTTACCTTGACAACTGCCTTTGCTGATGTAGCAATGTAGTTCATACTTGGGCATAAGATTCTCAGCAACTGTGGAATTCTCCTGACTTCATATTAATCATTAACACAATGTGCTAGAAAGATTCTGCCAAGATAGCAATAGGAAGTGCATTAAAATGATTCTCTCTTTTTTTTTTGTAACCACTTAATATTGTAGGCATGAATATATTTATAATACATTTTGTAGGTTATTAAAATGGATATATGTGACTTTTAGATCTCACAACTTAATTAAAATAAATACATACACCAGGACGTGAAAAAGTATTTGATTTCAATGCAATTCCCCTCCTATTATTGCATATTTATCAGGCTGAATGGTTTTTGGTCTTTAAATAACAATGGAACATCACACAAATGGGACCTGGATAAACACAAAACAATTTTTAACCCATCCAGTTAAACCTTTTTCCTTCTCTATAAGGGCAACAATACAAATTGTTTAGTTTTGTGAGAGTGTTTGTTAATTTGTGTATGTGCTGGATTGTGTAGGGGTGGATGTGGGAGTAGTAAAGTTTCCAGCTCAGTGCATAACTAGGGTGCAGGGTCATAGAGGATGAGACAGTGAGGTGCATGATGCCACAATCTAAACTATTTCTAAGGATTGTACGTGTTTAATTTAATTATGTTCACGATACATCTTTGCTGATTATCTACATCTGTTAAAATGATTGTTAAACTGCAAATTTCTTATAAATGTATAAGCATGGTTGGAAGCATAGGAGGTGGTCTGCAGTGTGTACATGTATTTGTGTTTGTTACTGCACAAATAGACAGACACATAAGAGAGAGAGAGAGAGAGAGAGAGAGAGAGAGAGAGAGAGAGAGAGAGAGAGAGAGAGATAAATCCCATAGAGAGAGATATAAAGAGAGATAAATCCCATTGATAGATAGAGAGGGAGAGATGGAGATAGATAGATCTCATTGATAGAGAGAGAGACAAAGTCATCTTAGTTAGACACTTTTTGCCTTGTCACAGACTGCTTAAAAAGAAAACGCATTGTAAATAATATTTATTAGTATTAATTTAAGGAACACATTACAAGCTTATCCCTACTAATATTTTTAGATTAAATTAGGAAGGGGTAAAAAATGGGGTTCATGGTTTAAGATAGACCAGCGACTTGGATACATGAATAGAACTAGTACTCCCCGAATCCCCAGATAAGGCTCCAGATGAATAAGAAACAGAATGTTTCTGTTCTCTGCACTAAGTGTATATAGATCACTATGAGTTACTGTAAACCTCTTCTTTAATGCAACACTTATTTTGCTGTTAGACTCAAAAGAAGAGGATACGCTATGATTATATACAGGAAACATTGTATAACACAAGCCATTCCACTAAATTACATTTTATGCAGTATCAATACTTTAATATGAGTGATTCAGAAATGATTCTACTGCACCTTTATGACCCTGAGAGATTATTTTGTATTAAACTTTCAATTTCCCTAGCAAAGAAAAACGGAATCACATTCAATTACCTCTGTAGAAAACATAAGCTTGCAGTTATCAGGTGTTCTTATTTAATCTCGAGAGAGAAAATGTCACATTTGTAACTGATTTATCTGTGTATGAAAGGGTAACTCACATCTCCATATAATTAAGTTTAATGCAACAACACTGCCACATGATAATATAATTTACAAACCAGGGCATACAGTATAGTGACCATCATAACCTATGAGATGAGAAAAGCACAAGTAAGGTACCAGCTACTATATTTAGAAGTTCAGCAGTGGTCCAACATCCAATTAGCAGACAATTTCTTTGGTTATTGCATCGTTAACTATATGTGTCTGCTAGGTAAGAGTACGCATCATAACTAGTAATGAAATCCTGTCTGGTAATTCGGAACTGCCGGTTTAGAATAATTTGATATAATCGAATATTCGAAACTCTAAACTCTTCTTTGAATAATGAAAAATTTAAAAAAATCAAAGATTCTATTCAAATTCAAAAAATACTATTAAATACTCCAAAATGGCAATCAAAAATTAAAAAGATTCCGATTAAATTGGGTTCGAATCGGATTTTCAGAACTTATTATAACAATAGTTTTGTTCATCTCTACTCAGACAATCTGGATAAGTCTGTATTTCTAAACAGTTAGAAATATACATTCCAGCAAGACCTCAGACAATAGAAAGTAGTATTTTTGGGAGTAGAGTTGGGCGAAACTGCTAAAATCCGTTCCGCCTGCGAATTCTCGAAAAAATTAGAAAATTCTCGGAAAAACCCAATAAAGCCAAAGTGAGAAAAAATCTGCACAGATTCGCCTAAATATAGGTAAACTAGCAATGGTATCTTACTGTACATGGCTCTGGGACCTGGGAAATGGTCTGGGGAACACGTACATATATCCAGAATGTTTAAAAAAATAACTTTACTCACGATTGTACTGTTTTTTAAGCTTCCTCATTCTATTTTCGAGACGCATTCGAAATTTTTCAAATTTAAGGAATTTTCAAGTTTTCAAGGAATTTCTGAGTTTTCAAAGAATTTTTGAAAATGTAAAAAAATAAGTAAAGTAAATTACTGTAAATGGCTATGGGACCTTGGAAATGGTCTGGAGAACAGACTAATCTGATTGTAATCAATTCTGATTGAAAAAGAATCTTATTGGTTATTATACCAATCAGATTCTTTCTGAAATAATGTTAACGTATCTAATCAGAATTGATTACAAATACAGGTGAAGTTTTAAAATGCTCCAGCTTGAAGCCTGTTGTTTGCAGTGTATGTTTTCAAGGACTGCGGCACCATGCTGAAAGGCCGCGGATGTGGAGCTCCGCTAATGGAGGGGGTAGGTGACCGTTCCCCTTAGCCTGTTTTCTGTATAGGTTATGGAGCGCTAAAGTCGAGGAACAATTTGAACATTCGATAATTCTTAAAAATTCAAAATCCTTAAAAGTTCGGAAGTTCAAGATCTGGAATAGTTTGGGTTTGTTCGAACTCTGGTTCAAGTTTGGGTCTAGTCCATCTCTAGTCATGAACTTCTTACTGTGCTTGTTCAGAAATCCCCCCCCCTTAAAAATCCTGTGCTTGCCCCTGGATTTGAAGCATTCCAATGGGCACCAGGCATGTACAGCACCAGAAGTGCACTATAATAGAGGGGCTACATAACACTGGCTGGTGCGTCATTTTGGTATCCAGACCACTTTCTTGGCCCTCCAGAATTGGTTCATTAATTAACGAACGTTCAGCATAAATGTACGATTGTGGTCGTACATTATCGATAACGCATGGTATCGCTAAATTGTGATACTGCGCGTTTTTAAGTAGCGCCCTTACAGGGTTATTCAATAAAAGTTCTTATCGTTTAAAATGGTACTAATTTTGCCCCAACCAATCAGATATTCGCTTTCAAATGTTAAATAAGATCTGATTGGTTGGGGCTAAATTAGCACCATTTTAAACGATAAGACCTTTTATTGAATCTCCCTGTGAGACTTTTAAAAGGCCTAACACTAAATTTGGCCAAAAAAGTTATAGGGGGGTTAGTCCTTAAAAGGACTTTTGGGTCCCAAATTATGTGGCTACAGAGGGAACAACAACAAGTACTAGTCGACCACACTAAAATTCACACAGAAAGCTCAAAAAGCAGAAAAAAACCCTCTCTCCAACTCCTACACTGTCGTGTCTCCATTAAACGTACTTTAACACACTGTCAAAATGGCGTCTGTCTAGCTGCCTTTTATACCCAGGGGGTTGGCACAGATAAAAATAGCTGCCATTGGTGAATTTGATACATGAAAATCTTGAAAAGTTTTCGAACATGGGTTTGGAAAATCCGTAAAGCGGAATACCAGAAAATCCTTGAGTTCAGCGGATTTGCAGTTCTCAGAGATCCACCATGGAACCGGGATCAGATCTGCAATATGGTCCATCTCTAGTTAGTATGCCAATCAGATTATTTCTCAAAGAATTGGTTACAATCAGATTCCTTCAGAAAGAATCTGATTGGTATGCTTTCTGGAAGAATCTGATTTTAACCAATTTTGATGGGAAAATAATGTGATTGGTTAGTATACCAATCAGATTCTGATTCTGATTAGGTATCAGATCAGATACCTAATCAGAATTGGCTACAATCTTCTTTCAAAATCCACCGCGGATCCGGGTTCGGATCCACGAACCAGCTATCTGTATTTGGGAGCATGGTCTACAGCAATTTCTAATGTGTGTCTCTAGTGACAAACTAGTTGACCACAGCGCGGTTTAATTTGTTTTCTTGCAATTTTTAAATCTTCAAAGATAGTGACATTTCTAATTTTTATCCTTGATATGATAAAATGACACCAGTATATTATTCACATGTACTTTTGCAATGTAAAAAATCTATAATATAGAATGCCGCACATCTCCTCTAACCCTTATGGAACACTTCAATCAAGTGGGTGCTCAGGAGGATAAACCAAAACCATACTATACAAAATATAGTGTCTGGGGAGAACCACCCCATTCACTAAGATCCCCCATAAATGGCACAACCATATACCGGGTCTAAATACAAAAACACTTTATTGGATACACCTTAAATCTCTACAAATAGCCCACACCATCGTATAAAACATACACCCAAATACCGGGCATCCACGGTTCACTAAAAACATGGCTAAACTCCCCCAGACCCAGTCTCCTCCTGGTAGTGTAATGTAACAGCTTTGGATTTGCACTAGTTACCTCACTATACACTATATAAACCATTTAATTATAAACTATAGAAATTAAACATAAAGACCTGTCATCTGCTGCTGTTTAGAAAATCATATATTTCTATTGTTCTCTATTTTAAAGAATTGGAAGAACAATTAAAAACATTTCCAGGACTGCAACATACCCCTCAAAAAAGAGCTTTGCCCTTTCAGTGTATTTATGTATTATATACAAATATACCCTATACTTCGTAAATAGGATTACACAAACAAATTATTTGATTAATATCCCCAGTGGGCCAGGACCACAAATAAGAAGTAAAACAATAGGGTCCAACCGAAATATAGCACAACAAGACTTCACTTGGGAACACTTTTATTCCTCATTTCCTTTTCATATTCTCCATCAAACTTTTCCTGTTTATTCTTTTTCCCCCTCTCCCCTTGTCTTATTTTCTATTTTTAAGAGCTTCCTCTATATTCATGGTTGAGTGGACACCCCCTACATTTCCCTACAGAGGGGAAGATTTTTAATAGCACAATGCATTTTTCATTAGGGTCCTTCTTTCCCTGTTATCATTATGGTCTAGTCTGGTTTGCAAGCTGGAAAATCTCCCCATGATCATCATACCAACTTGGAAAATTATATAGAGGACTATTGTTTCTTATGGCAATGAACCAAATGATTTAGAATTTATTAGAAAGGTAACTAATTTGGCATCACTCATTCATTACTATTTATCCAAAAACTAGGACGGAAGACAACAAACTTCACATTAACTGTTTATAGAAATTCACATAACTTTTCCCCCCATTAAGTTATATTTATTCGTTACACATTGCAAAACATACAGATGTTCTTAATCAATGTAACATACTAATGGGGTGGAATTGGAAAGGCCTACAGTAAATTAGGATGAAAAGGTTAATAATGTATTCCTTAACAGGATACACTTATACATTCAAGCATTCAAAAGGTTACATTTTTGTAGGAGATAATGGGATATGGCACTAATTTATAATCACACCCTGCATGGTTTACTCTCACATTAAGTATATAATTTATGATCATTACCAAGATTCAGAGTGACCCCATAGTAAGTAGAAATTAGAGAGGTGTGTTTTCCTCTTTAAGGGGATTTTCTTCTCTTGCTTATTCAGAGCGATGGAATTAATAATTAGACCTTGGGTTAGTTTAGCTAATTCTGCAGGGGCTAGAAAACAACCATATAGTCATGGGGATTCTGGGAGGTAAGACGGCTTTCAGTCTCAACACGTGCAATTCTAGTGTTCTTCATTTATTTATGACGCTCAACATAAAGACATCTTAAACTTCTTTTTTAATAGGTAAGGACACCTAGTGCATGTCCATGAACTTCAAACGTGCCCAGATTAGTATAAATCCACCTCTGTTCATTAACTTAATCCACAAGTGTTCATAACATTTCAATCACTGTGAAGGGAGGCAGAAATTTGTCTTCTCCACTCTAGAACATCAGCATTTTCCACAAAACTCAAATTCTTCAGAGCAAACTCAGATTGAAGTTATTTTAAAAGAAAGACCTGCTATCTAGAGCATCAGTGCTGAAACACGTCCCTGAGCAACTTCAGCTGTCAATGTTTTTCCCATATCCTTACAGTTACATCAGTGGTTCTGTCAGAATTACACATCTGCTTATTGATTCACCTGATCTCCTGTGTGAGCATCTTGAAAACATTTGCTGTTGTGCGTGCCAGCAGGTGTAGCTAGCAGATATTTGAGGAAAGCTCAAGAACACAGGAAAATGTTTGCATAAACAAAATGTACCAATACATTATATACATTAAGAAATGCTGTATGATTCCAGATAAAATTAATTGAAAGAAACATTTACAAACTCTAAACCTAAAATGTATAACGCCTCAAATTTATATTTTGTCTATGGTAAGCGAGGACAGTGCCAAGAAACTGTTTGGAGGTGACCAATATTGATGCAACCGTTTGGAATGCCATAATCATTATAAGGCAAGTACAGCATAAAATGGATGCTATGAACACAAATACTATTCCCTAAGAAGGCAAAGTGGGTAAATATATACTAATAGATAAAATAGAACTCACAGAGGTAATAAGGTGGTTCAGATGCTAGAGCCCTGAAACCATTGCTAGAAACAATGGCCACCTCTTTCATAGGACACAATCAAATGTTTCCTGTTGTATTAATAACTCACTTCCTTCTGTGGGTGGCCCAGGTGAAAACAACCCACAAAAAGCAAATTTCAATGTATATCACAGACGGTGCACACCTGGTGAATAACGGACAGGATCCTCTCTCAGCAAGTAAGTCAAATTTATTGCAGAATCGCTTGATCACAAATACTGTGATAAGGTCTGGCATTTGTTCAGTAAGAAAACTCACTGGTACCTCCTTAAACATTAAAGCAATAAGAATTCTTCTTATGGACATGAAACTTGTCCTTACTTTGATTCGAGTCTTTCCGTCCCCGTAAGTGATTGGGAAGAAAATATAATGGAGGAGATACAATATGTCCCATTTCCGTCTAAAACCCACGTTAACAGATTTTAGAGCACAGCGCCATTTCCAAATGTTTTTGGAAATAGCACTGTGCTAACGATCCAAAACCAGTAGTGTTAAGTTTAGCGTGAAACTTTACGCTACGGGTTGTGGAGAGTTAAAGTCCCGCTCCTTACCATAGCCCGATCCTGTGATGCAATAACTGACGTAATCTCGTTTACGTCAGTTATTGTATCGCGGGATCGGGCTAAGGTAAGTAACGGTAAGCGCATGCGATGCGACTTCACCAGATGTGTGCAAGTCACACGCACTGACATCACCGAGCGAGTGCAGACACATGCAGCAAGTGCCATTTAGATTCTCTGACCACCTTGTTTGGAATGGCACACCAGATGTCGTGTAGGCGGTTATAGGAGCCATATTAACAGAGGAGGAAGCCAGTCAGAAACAAACACTGAAGGTAGGGGGTGGGAAGGGAATAGGTAACAAACATTCGGATAACAGCCCCAGCAATCTAAAAACATTAGGTTATTTTTCAGTGTACATATCCTTTAACATTTTAGTAAACCATTGGTTCACTCTGTAGCCATACAAATTATTAATGTAAAAACCTATACAGGATATTTCTCCTCTCTCTGTGCCCACCCTCTCCCAAAATCTGAGGCACAGCTAGGGTGGGGAGCATGTGCAGTGGAGATGATCTATGCCTCCAAATAGCCAATAGCATTCACCCAGTGATTTTGTGCTAGTGACAGTGAAACTGCTTTGCTATGGGAAGGTAAGAAGCGCTTGAATCAGAAGTGGAGTGTGTGTGTGTGGGGAACTTTGGAATCGATTTCTTTGGGTACTGTGCTACATTGGGACTCCAGTAACACAGACTGCACAAACAGCAGCTAACTGCAGGATTGGGTGTTAGCTGCAAACACAGAAAGAGCACAGAGCAACAAATAAGTCTTATTCCTTTTCGTGATCTTAATGCTGAATCAATTAGCCATGCAAAGACAAGAGCAATAAGCTTTCCTTTTATAGGATGGATAGTTTCTGCATGTAGTGTGCCAGGGGGAGGGGGATAAGAAGGTAAGAGAAGAGGGGAAAACACAGGTTTAAAATTGGTCATAATTAATACTTTTTAGATGCAACAGTATTGCACTCCGTACTGTAGAGAAAGTGGTCTTGACCCTCTGTTTTGTATACAGTACTTAACTTTTATTCACACAGTGCATTAAAAACACAGAAACAAGTAAACCTTCCCTTCCAGACACATTTTAGATTTACGTCACATACTTTATTATGGGCTATACCATCCACATAATCATAGGCTATACCATCCTATCCAATTCGTCTGCTTAAATCCCCTGATCGTAAGGGCTCTCTCTGCCACCTGCCAAAAACTCTATAATGAAAAGTTGATCATTAGCATAGGATGAGAAAGCGGATAAGATGGAGTAAGGATGTGACGTACATCCGAAACGCATCAGGCAGGGTAGGTTGTACTTGTTTCTGTGATTTTAATGCAGTGTGTGAATAAAAGTTAAGGATTTTATATAAAACCGAGTGGCAAGACCATTTCTCGACAGTACCTAGTGCAATACCGCTGCACACGATAGTTATCCAGCTACTCTAGCAAAGAGTCCCGGGTAGACTGCACCCAGAGCAACAATGAGGAGTCAGATTGTTCAATACACTGTATATATTTTTCCCCACAAAGAGTTGTTACATTTGTGAAACCATTTAGGAAGCACGAGCATAGCAAGTGATCAGGCACGGGGAGTTTAGAATTTCAACATATAATACATCTCAATTTAATATTTAATTATTCATTAAATTCATCCTTATTACGGTTAGCTGGAAAGTGGTTTGGCAAAGTTTATGTACTTAATGTTACGGATTGGTCTCATGTGCACTTCACACCACAACATTCAGCCTAAACGTATTCGCTTTGCTGGGATGTATATAATTTCCCCAAAGTTTCTATCGCAGCATCATCTTAATAAAAGAGTTGACCCTTCTTCAATAATGGTTAACAAGCTCACAGATTAAAATGATGAAACTTAACTTGTTTTATCACACTGTGATGACTGTTACAAGAGACAAATATTTTTTTTTTGCATGATAGGTACTATTCTAAAGCGGAAGTAATAGATGGCAAAGATGCATATTATATTGTTGTACAAATAAGAATACAGATTATGGGTATCCTATATAATAAAACCCTAAGTGTGCATCCCTGTGTCCGTGTGTGCGTGTCACTGCAGTTCCTAAGGACTCACCACTAGAGGGAGAGTCTCTGCAGTTCCTATTGACTTACCACTAGAGGGAGAAACACAAGCAACACAGAGGGAGAACAGCAATTAAACAGACTGCAGGTAAGGTTGCTTGGGACAGGGGCCCCTGGATTTGGGACAGAGGGGCCCCTGGATTCGGGACAGAGGGAGGGCCCTGGATTCGGGA
This sequence comes from Hymenochirus boettgeri, assembly GCA_019447015.1. Taxonomy (NCBI): domain Eukaryota; kingdom Metazoa; phylum Chordata; class Amphibia; order Anura; family Pipidae; genus Hymenochirus; species Hymenochirus boettgeri. Next base: position 172,128,485 of record CM033476.1, read on the forward strand.
CAGATGAGGGGCCCTTGGATTCGGGACAGGGGGGGCCCTGGATTTGGGACAGAGGGGGCTCCTGGCCTTGGACAGAGGGGGGACTCTGGCATTGGGACACTAAGAGGGTACTCTGGCCTTGGAGGACTATGGCGGGCTTAATGTCTAGTTAATAAATAATATATTAGGTAAGATAGATGCCTAGAATGGAAATGATTGTTAAATAGTAGCTGACATGATTAAACAAATACAAATTTAGTCTCCTCATTCTCGTGCTTGATCATGCTCTCACATGAGCGCAGGGAGTCCATGCAATAGAGTGAAAACAGGTTCTCTTGCATTTACCCAGAGGCTAAAATATTGAGAAGCACCAAACAATTTGCTTGAAATGGTTAAGGGTTGTAGATGGCCCCTAACACCATGTTTTGACTATGCCCACCCAAAGACTTTAATCTTTAGAGCTTTGCCAGTAAAATTTACTGTTTGAGATCTGAGTGGGGGTTTATCCACACAAGATGTTTTCTAAATGCACCTATTTATTTAAAAAAAGCATGGCTGCTTATATATATATAATTGCCATATTTCTGTTCACACTCATGCGTTCTGTTCCAGTCTGCTTTAAAAATACACTGCTGCATGCATGTTCCAAAGCATCGCAGCTCATAGGTCTGGGGCTTGTTTTACAAAAGTACAAAATCTGCTGTTGGGGGTGGGATGGGGTGCCCTAAACCATGGGAGAAAATATTTTAGGGGTGGATCACCCAAAAATTATATATCCTCCTTCATATTCTATAAACCAATTTACAAGTTTATAGGAGATTGCTTTAGGTTTTAGGAGCTTACAATGAGATGGGGTTATTGGCTATAGGATAGGTGTATTTTTATTTGCGTCATTTGCTAGTATTACGTATAAGCATAAATAAGTGCAGATAAAAGTATAGTAGTGAATTATATTGGCTACAAAAAATAAGTTGTGAAAGAAGTTACTGAGTTGCTTCCCCTATTTTAAATAAAATAGCCAAAATGAAAGGCCTTAGCCCCACTATCCTGTATTTGGAAACCGCTGTATATGTTTCTATATATAACTTACTATGTTAGGTTTCATCATCACACCCAATTATGTTCTATATTTAAAATGCATGGCAGTTTTAGCCAATCATAAAAATGTACTATATGCTAGGCACAGAAATGGTACCGGATCATCATAGAGAAACAGCATCTGGACTTGGCCCCCTCCATTCTCCATAGGCCAAAGGAAGACTTCATAATGGGGATGGGGCCAGCTCAAGTGCGTGAGCAGCCTGGAGGGGAAGAGGAGGGTGAGGAGCTGGAAGAAGGGAACTTTACTACAAATGTAAGCGTCTGTCTATCATCAAAATTCATAATAAATACAAATATAAATAATAGATCTATAAATATATCTCTATTTATAAAAAAATAATCCATAAATCCATAATAATCCACCACATAGGCATATGTTTAACTAAGAATTTTATGCCTATGTGGCATAAAAACTAGTAAAAACCCCAGTATGTTTATATATACCGTATGCTTGTTATTATCTTTGCCCTTTATTAAAATAACTACTAAAATAGCTACAGTTAATTTGTTTAATAACAATCTACAAACAAGAAAAACTCACCTATCATGGATCAGCAGAATCCAATGCCCTGAAAGATAGTCTCTGCTTATTTTATATCTTCTGAAGTTGTGTACAGTATACAGTTTTCCTATTCAAATTTTGTAGTTTTTAAGTGAGTATAGTGACATGTTCTCTTCTAGCCACTATACGGATCTTGATGAGTGTGGTTTCAAAAATGTCAGTTTCCAAATTTAACATTTTTAAAACGTATTATCAAAGAATTGAAAATCGAAAATTTAGAAAATATCAATTGATTATTCAAAAAGTGTGATTAATTCCAATTCAATTGGGTTTAAATCGGATTTTTATTTACGGAACTTCAATAGATTCCACAGAACTGGTGTTGGATAAAAACTCCCCAGTTTCATTCATCCCTAATGACTTACTGAAAAATGAGGGTTAGGCAACAAGAAAAGCAGGAAATGACTCTGCCCCACATGCAACAGGTAAAACGATGCCAAGGCAAAGATGGTAGAAAGTTAGATACAAAGCAATTTATTTCATATCAAACATGTCAGATTATTCATTTAATCACCTGTGAGTGTGGAAAGAAATATATTCGTAAAATAAAAAGGGCACTCAAACTAAGGATTCGGGTATTGGAGAGCCACTAAGAAAGGTGAGGGGGATAGGAAATCCAGTGTAGCAAAATAATGACACACAAGCAGGGTGTAATGGAATCCTTTTGTAGGATTCAAACAGTATACCTAGGGGCTAAAGGGTGGAGAGCCAGAGCGGAAACTGCTCCAGAGAGAATTTTTAGATTTTCAAGATGAAAACGATGAGTCATTATATACTCAATGAAAAAATGCAGTTTTACTGTGTATGTAGTGACTGGTTTGATACATGAATGAATTGGTGGGATACCATATAAGTTCTTTTTTTTTTTTTTTTTTAGAATCAAAACGATAGCAGTGCTGATGTAACTTGAAAAAGTCATATCACCTTTAAATATACATTTAGAGGGCAATTATGGCCCAAAAATGACTTTAGGTAAATTGACAGAATTTTTTCCTGGGTATTTTTGCACTTTTCTTTCATCATTTTTTTCCCTCATAGTTTTGAAGATAATTACATTTTTATGTGTGATATGGTAGCAGCATCACCAGATTCCCTGCACTTCCTGCTCTAAAAACTGGATGGCATTATATAACCCCTTCCCTGGAGGGTTTATAAACCGATTCATTGAATAATATTGAATAGAAAGTCATTCAATTTGCTGGCATTGAAGACTTTGCTTTTTTTTACTCTTTTAAACCATATTGAGATTCACATTCAAATTGGGGATTATTTTAAATGAAAGGACATTTTCTCACATTTTAAACAAATTCTCCCTTGTCTCGCTTTCTTTCTGGGTTCAGAAGCTATCCAGTGTCTAGTGGACTGGTAAGCAACACCTTGGGGGATGTCCTAGCTTCATCTCCCTCTGCACCGCTCACAGTTGTAAGGGTGCACACATGCACAGTCTCCACATTTGGATAACAGGAAGTGACTGCTAGTTGAGATAACCAGGCTTGATACATAAGTGAGCAATTCCCCACTCCCTCCCTTATTTAATTTGCCTGCACCGATCATTTGGGGATCTATATTTGTAGTAGTTGGTGGCCACGTTTGTGTGCATCCACGCATATGGCATACCGTTTGACTCAGGACATGTGGGAGATTCATTTTTAGTGGGGCTTTTTGCTTGTCAAGTAGGTTTAGGTAGGATTTCATCTTACCTTGTTTTTCACAAAATCTCCTAAAAGCACGGAGTTCTTTGGGATTACTGTGTCTGGTATTTTTTATGTATGTATGAAAGCTTGGCACCATAATGTAGCTGTAGGTGTGTAGATTCCAAAAATATATAGTTCATCTGTTGTAACAAATAAAAAATGACATTTCTGGAGAAAAGGTAAATGATACCACAAGATGCCATGATAACAGTAAAGCATCCAGATACATTCTTTGCAGGGTTGCTTCACATTCATTTCTCTAGTGTAATCCAGCCAAAATTTGTTGATAGAGCACCATGTCACAAAAAAGGTACGGTAAATGGCTTAAAGATTATAACATTAAAATGTAAAACCCATGGCCAGTAAACATCCAAGTTCTTAAAAACAGGTGGACAAGCACAAGCCCACAATTTGTGATGAACTAACAAGGCCCAGAAGGAGAGACAAATGAAACTGGAATTTTTTTACACAGAATATATTGAAATTGACCCTACAATTTTTTTTTTAAAAAAACATACATACATTTTATTTATTTGACAATAAACTGCTTTGAAACTTAAACTATTTAAATTAATTTTTTATAAATGCTGAAGCAGCAAAGTCACTGCATTAACTTAACACATGCTTGTTATGAGCTCACAAAATTTTTCAATTCATGCTGTTGGGCCTTACATGAAATAAGGAATATACTTTAGGGATCCTTTGCTCCTAAGGTTATGGGAGTCTAGCATATTTGGTGGGGTTGCGGTGATTTGTTGTTGAGCAAGATTTTTGTTGAAATACAGTTATATACAGGTGGCTGTGCAATCCTCCTCACAAATCTTAAAAAGAAAAATGCCCAATATAAGTTCAAAATATAATCTTTTTCCCTTTGCATACCCTTTTATTATATTTAAAATATGGTAAAAATATAAATTTTTAACTTAAAATTGGGAATCAATATTTAGTATAGTATTTGAGGTTGAATAAAGACATAAGTCCATCCAGTCCAACCCATCTAGCAATATCCTCATTTCCTGCCTAACTGTTGATCCAGAGGAAGGGGAAAAAAAACAGCAGAAACTCATCCAGCTTTCTTTTGAAACTGACCAATGAACCTGCCATCATAACGTCCACTGGAAGACAGTTCCATAGCTTTACCATTCTTACAATGAAAAACCATTTCCAAAATTGAAGCCTAAACCTTTTTTCTTCAAGTCTTAAGAGATGTCCATGTGTCCTCTGACATGCTCTATTTAATTTTCTTTTTATATACGGAATATTGTGAGCCACCATGTAGAATAGGGATTGTTTGGGATAGACATGTCCTTTAAGATTTAAAAATATAGTAATGAAAACTTCTCTCGAATAACATGGCGATCACGCATGCCCAGCCCATGAGAACCATTTCAATATTTTACAGGATCTCTTATAGCACTGAGCTTGTCACAGTAATACAGAGAGTAGGTCTCAGCTATTCCAAGTAGTGTCACTTGACTACTATGATTTTTTTTAAACAGTTGTGGGGTTCTGTTTCACACTCCTAGGTCTGATGGTTGGCCGACAGATTATTTAAAGTCTCTTGAGAAATAAGCTCTACAGTGTGGCAAAAAAATTGCATTGTTGGTGTTAGCCAAACGGCATTTTAAATTCAAAAGCAAACATTTGCTAACTTAGTCGCAAGGACTAAATCAGTAGAAAAGTCAGGAATAGGTTCTGAATAGAATACATCTTCGCTTTCATTTTAGAGTCTGTTGATGAGGTCTTTGGATCCTGAGGGTTCTTTCCATCCATATTCAACTGAAGAATCATCTTTTTCAACTTTAGGCTCCAGAGAGGTTTTGGGCTATGCCAATAAACACCAAACCAAGAAACTAAAACAGACTCCAGCAACTGGGACTAAATGGCCAAATGTTTATAAGACAGCTCCCAGTACAGAAGAGACTCACATTCTCTGGAATAATATGGCGATCACGCATGCCCAGCCCATGAACCATTCCAATATTTTACAGGATCTCTTATAGCACTGAGCTCATCACAGTAATACAGAGAGTAAGTCTCAGCTATTCTAAGTAGTGTCACTTGACTACTATGAATTTTGTAAACACTCCTAGGTCAGATGTTTGTCAGCCAACAGAGGTTACCGTGGGAAACGCCAGCTTATTTAAAGGGACTTACCTTATCAGATATGAATTCTCTTGTTTTCATGAGGTTTCTCTTTAATTTTCCTTTTGTCTTTGCTAAAATGAAAAAATAGATACATAAAAAAAATACAGTAATAAAAACAAACTGCATATTTTAACTATCCAATAGCCATTGATTTTTCTACTGAGGAAATAATTTGTGAAAGTTTAGTTTATTTTTAAATGCATTTTGGAATTTACATTTTAACCATTTAATTTAGTATTAACAACAATTTATCATTTTGTAAAGTGTCTATTTAAAAAACTTGAGGATGTTTTCCTTAATACAGCTACTATACATTCATAGAAGACATTGATTAAAGGATACGTACACCTTAAAAAAAAAAATTAGCTAAGTGGCAAGTTTTGGCTTTAAAAGTTAAAGGGCATGTCTACCCCCAAAACTATAATCCCCCCAACTACTGGCCCCATCATGTAGTGTAGTTTAATCCTTACCTCACATCCCAGCTCCATATGGTTCTCCTGTAGTCCCCCCCCAAAAGTCCCAAAAACTGCCCACCAGTAGGATAGCAGGACTCTGCCTCCTACCTGGCCTCCGGGAGAAGTTTGGCATGCGTACTGCAGCCCTTCTCCCCCTCCCTCTGCCTCCCTCTCAGGATTCCCTCCCAATAGTGTAAATTGCTTTAGATATAGTATTCCCCCTGTTCCCCTAGCCGCTACATTTTTATTTTTAGAAAGTGCCCCGAACATTACTTACCTCCCCTCTTTCCTCCGCTGCACTGAATGACCAGCAGCCACGTCCGTGATTGGCTGCCGCTCAGCCAATCACAGATGCGACTGCCAGTCCCGCCCCTCTGCTTGCATTTTCTCGCAAGCAGAGGACCAGCAGCGCAGCGGGGGAAAGAGGGGAGGTAAGTAGAGTTTGAGGCACTTTCTAAGAATAAAAACATAGCGGTTGGGGCTGGGGGGACAGGGGGAATACTATATTAAAAAATAGTTTTAAGGGTGGACATACCCTTTAAGTTGGCTAAAACATTTTTCTGATGTCAATGCACACGCGCGCGGTTCACAATGATGTCACACACGCGCACGGTTCACAATGACATCACACAAGTGCACGCTTGCACCGACGCGCACATTGATGTCATGTCACGTGCGGTGCAACCGGAAATTACCTTTGGAGGCCAAGGAAGCTGGAGGGAGCAGGAGATCTCATCAGGGTGAAGCTACTGATGCCATTATCCAGGAGGATAACTAATCCAGTAGGGATTACTAATCCTATATATCTGTCCAAAGTACTTTTCAATTTAACTATTTTAAAAATCTTTATACACACGATAGATACCCTTTTAGACCTAGAGACTTACTGATCAGTGATATGTCTGTCACATTATTAAATGCTAGTCCTTTATAAGCAAAACAATTGCTTTGTACTGATCTCTAAAAAATATACTTAAATGAAAATTCAGTTTTGACCAATCTTCCTATTGTTTTCCATCCAATCAAATGGACAGGGATTGAAAAGGCGATAGATGTTTGCTCTGTTGTAGCTTTTACCTGGGGATTTAGATTAGTATAATTAGATATGTTAATCTAAATTTACCTTTGAATAAATTTATTTTCATGAAATAATAATGTATTAATCCTTTGCAATCCACCATATAAACAGTTACTTTATCAACATCCTAGATCAATGATATACTATAATTAAGATACATCTGCAAAAAGTGTTCTTCCTGTCTATGCATGGGTTTCCTAAGGGCACTCTGGTCTACCTCACAATCATAAAGACCTACTGATGGGTTGTGTTTGTGACAAAGTAATTTAGACAAAGGTCTTTGAGGCAGGGTCTAATGGGAATGGCCTAGATAATTATAAAGCTATTAAAGGGCATCTATAGTGGAAAAAATATATGCAATGTACAGATCACTTAGCATAAGCTGCCTTACTTTCATCTTGCTGTGTGGCTCCATTTCTTCACACTGGAAAGTTTATACCAAGCTGTGTAGTCCCTCTCCCCTCTCAGCCTAGTCCCCCTCAAGCAGAAAATGGCTGTATGCAAAGATGTGGCATGCTCAGTTGAAAGTACTTGAAATAAATTCCTGACATCCTGTTGACCCAACTGAACATGCCCCCTCCCTTGCAGAGCTAATAGATTGCAAGCAAGCAAAGTGTGTAAGAAAGTTACAGTGTGCTGCAGGGAGTGGCAGTGGAGGAGAGAGGAGTACAAGTGATACATAGGTTCTTTACAAGTAAAGGTTCGTACACATGTGAAATTGCAGGTGCAGACCCACAACACACGTTGTACAAATGCCCGTTTCAGCCAATAATTGACCCGTGTATGGGCACTTTATTGGCCAAAACATTTGGGGATCGTTGCCTGATCCCCAAATAAATGGATCTCCGAACAAGCAGCCGTTTCAGCCAATAAAGTCCCCATACACGGGCCGTTCGTACACATCGTGCATACAAACCTTAAGTTACTGAGCTCTGTTTGCTAATTGTTATTCATTATTTTACCTAAAGCTCATATCTCTTCCCCCGCTTAGCCGAGATCATAATCAATGAAGAGAGTCAGTGTAGCAGCAGCTGTAGTGAGAGACCTTAAACAGTGACACTGCTTGTTCTGATACATTTGCTTTATTCTATATATTTCATAGATTGCACTGTGTGTCTTGTTTGGTATATAGTCTGTATTACTGTATTATTACATATACTGTATTAGTGTTTACTTGGTGATGTCCATTTGAGTCCCTGGTTTTGTATGCATACAAGATTTTTTGGGGGGAGGGGCTGTTTCATAGTGTGTTATGCTCATATTGCTGGGTTAATGCTTTATTGATTGTGTTCAGCACTACAGCATTTGACTATGTGTGGCACATGGTACTTATAGTGTGGGTGAGGGAGTGTGTGACAGTACTGCATGGGAGCTTTGGATTGTGTGGGTGTGTGCACTTATATCTCTGGGACTAGGAAGAATTTAAAGAAACTAAACTACCCTGGTGGTTGGGATAACTTCTAGGATATATTAGACTTCATTTTTAAAACAATTGTCTTGCTGTAATCGCCCTTTAAATATAATTGTAGTGCTATTAAAGAAATAAAATACATAAAGGCAGGAATTGCTACACAGATGAAATCTATTACATTTAAAAAGTATCTGCATGAATATGTGTGTAAAAATCAAATACCGGTACTGCTTAGGAGATGGAAAATTTTCACTCTATAAATGTTTTTATGTTTAAAATCATTAATTGAGAGACATGTTAGTTCACAAATTCTAGTACCTCAAAACAAATGCAGACACAAATAAGTTTATTAGTAATATGTACAATAATAATTAATTGGAGCATTATGGTTAGGCTAGGGAAATATTTGGTTTATTACCTTAAATTGAATTGGGTTAACGAAAAAATTCTTTATATATAGAACCTAGACTATACCTTTCTAAAGGACTTTTAGTCCGCAATGTAGAATAATTGAATGTATATTCAATGAGAACATACTGGATCAACTGTTAGGTAGGGTTAAAAAGGAAGGTGCAAAGGTTGGACTTGGACATGTCTTTTTTAACCTCAGTTACTACTATGTAAATTAGCATTCTATAAAGGAGTAAATCACGGCAAGTCTAGCATGCACAGTGCCCACTCATACCACTAACTAAAAAATATTGAGAATTACTGGTAATACATATAGATCTGGTTGATCCAGGGATACTTTCCAATTGCTGTTTGGAGTCAGGAAGGAATTTTCCCCCCTTCCTTTGGACCAACTATTAGGTAGGATTAAAAAAAAAAAAAAAAGGGTGAGAATGTTGGACTTGATGGACGTACGTCTTTATTCAACCTTAATTACTATCTTACTATACTTGTATAAAAGGTTACGTACTTGTGAAAAAATATACACAAAACAATTACCATGAAATACATTATTAGCGGTATTAAAACCATACTAATGCTTTAATGCAAGCACAGGGCTGGGACAGTACGCCGAAGGAAAGCAGTAAGGTAAGTAATGATCGGAGGAGTAATGTGTCCCTTAGTATAGTATTTGAGGTTGACACGTCCAACCAGTCCAACTCGGCAATACCCACATTCCCTGCCTTTTACTGTTGTTCCAGAGGAAGGCAAAAAAAAACACACCAGAATTATGAAGGGGGAAAAAATTCCTTCCTGTTTCCAAGTGGCAATCGGAAATATCCAAAAAAAATGCATCGCACAAAGCTAAGATCAGGTTCAATGTATTATCCTCCCACTGCAGCTCTGAACTATATGTTAAAAGGTATGCAGACGGAATGCAACCTGAGACTGGTAGATTTAAAGCAAGGTATGGGTATTTTGAAATGAATGCAATATCTAGGGGACTGTGCAGATTAAATGAATGACATAAGGCTACATTGAAATGAATGCTCCCATCATTGATTTTCTAATGTAAATAACAAGCCATTCTGCATATAGATTTTAAATGGTCTTAAAGGCAAAGGTGATTACTGGGTTGCCAGATCATTTGGTCTAAGAGGGACACAAATGTAGTAGGGTTGCACTGGTTGCAAAGTGATTGCAATTAAACATTAATTCAGCCATACTGCATGTGTATGCTGCATTCCACCTGCTTACCCTTCTTTATCACCCCTTTACTAGTTACTTATAGAAATATAGTACAGAGGGAGGATAATTAAGTAAACCTGACCTTGGCCCAGCTCTGTGCAATGCATTTACCAATAGTGCCCCTATATGAAGGTGAATGAATCCTTCAGAGCAGGTTAATCCAGATCCACATTTTTGTTAATATCCCAAACAAGCAACTTGGACACTGACCGGGAAATAGATCTGACTGAAGAGCGAGTGACTCCCTATTATATGAATAGGTAAGACTGGGAAGGTGACCACAGTTACTTAGTAAAAGTATTCAGCACTACAGAAATAGAGAAATAACAAGCAACATAACTTTAATAATACCATATGTTAATGTGCAAAAAAATAAACACAGTGAAATTCATTCACCTACCATGCTGCTGATAGACAAAATGGCTGCCTGATCGTTTGCCTCCTTTTTTAAACCACGTGACAGGAAGTAGATTTTGTGTTCCAAATACAGGAAGTTAGCTTGCATTCCAAACACAGGAAGTAATGCAACTGTGCTTTCTACAGTAAATAGAAAAAAATTTAAATATATTTAAAAATGTCCATTTTGTTTAGATACCACAGAGATTATGTTAAAAGCAGTCACAAATTTTCCAGTTGTATTAGAAAAATATATTTTACAGGCTTTTACAAAAAAAATACTTTTTAAAAAAGTACAACAAATACACACAGTGTTAATCATGTAGTTGCCTTGCTTCTTAAGGCCAAGGCCACACTACATCATGTTCTGGCGCATCAGAAGCGTGCATGCAAAGGATTTTTCTAACGCATTCAGGGCCAAATCCCGCCCTTGACAGCCATGCCCCGAAAACACCCACACCCCGCCCAGTTATGCTCCCCATCCCTCGCTAAGCTGCAGCAACACCTCTTACCCCACCTGCCATCATGTCATGACAGGTACATACACCTACTGACCTACCCTCCCATTTCTGTGACAGCCATACTTAAAGGGTAAGTATTGTCCAAAAAAAATGTTCAATTAAAAAATCATTAAAAAAACTTAGGTTTATGATCATAAATGCAAAGTTATACACCCCCCAACCTGACACAGGTAGATACACCTACTGACAACCCTCCCATTTCTGTGGCAACCATACTTAAAGGGTAACTATAGTCAAAAAACTAATTTTGATCAATCATCAAAAATAGTTTGTTTCATGGTCATAAACGCAAAAACATATTCCCCCAAGCTGACATAGGTACATACACCTACTGATCTACAGTCCCATTTCTGTGGCAACCATACTTAAAGGGTAACTATAGTCAAAAAACTAATTTTGACAAATCATCAAAAAAAGTTACTTTTATGGTCATAAATGCAAAAATATATACCCCCCAACCTGACACAGGTATACACACCTACTGACCGACACTCCCATTTCTGTGGCAACCATACTTAAAGGGTAACTATAGTCAAAAAGAAAATTTTGACCAATTATCAAAAAAGTTTGTTTAATGGTCATAAACCCAAAAACATTTATCCCCAACCTGACACTGGTACATACACCTACTGACCTACCCTCCCATTTCTCTAACAGCCATACTTAAATGGTAACTATAGTCAAAAAACTAATTTTGATCAATCATCAAAAAAAGTTTGTTTTATGGTCATAAACACAAAAGCCTATACCCCCAAGCTGACACAGGTACATTCACCTATAGACTAACCCTCCCCTTTCTGTGACAGACATACTTAAAGGGTAACTATAGTCAAAAAGAAAATTTTGACCAATTATCAAAAAAGTTTGTTTAATGGTCATAAACCCAAAAACATTTATCCCCAACCTGACACTGGTACATACACCTACTGACCTACCCTCCCATTTCTCTAACAGCCATACTTAAATGGTAACTATAGTCAAAAAACAAATTTTAATCAATCATCAAAAAAGGTAGTTTTATGGTTATAAATGCAAAAAAATATGCCCACCCAACCTGACCTAGTTACATACACCTACTGACCTACCCTCCCATTTCTGTGACAGCCATACTTAAAGGGTAAATATAGTTAAAAAACATTTTTTGATCAATCATCAAAAAAGATAGTTTTATTACACCATCACACCATTGATGGTATGAATGAACTAAGGTTCACTAAAAGGTCATATCAGAGGACTCGTGGACATCCTTTAAGGTTGGAATAAAAGTTCTGGTTAGCAAAGGTTTCTTTACAGTGAGAACAGTGAAACTGTGGAACTGTCTTCCAGCAGATGTGGTAATGGCAAGTTCATTAAATAGCTTTAAAAATGGCCTGGATAAGTTTCTAAAACTAAAAAATATTGAGAATTACTGGTATTAATACATATACATCTGGTTAATCCAGGGATTCTTTCGTTTGCAGTCAGGAAGGAATCCCCCCCACTTTTTTTTTTAGCTGGGATTTTTTGCCTTCCTCTGTATCAACTGTTAATTAGGTAGGGTTAAAAAAAAGTGAATAGGTTGGACTTGATGGTCATGTCTTTATTCAACCTCAATTACTATCAGGGCCGAATTTACATCTCAGGAGTCTGTAGACCCAAAGAGCCTGGTGCCCTTAGCCCCACCCCTAAATATAGAGCACACCCCTAAACCACACCCATTTCTCTTGGGGGAAGAAAATAGACTATAAAGGGGTTGGATTGGTGGGAAGAGATAAACAGCTGCTCCTCCAACCTCAGGCGCCCCTAGGCGCATGCCTACTGTGCTTTATGGTAAATCCGGCCCTGATTACTATGTTACTATAACTACGCAGTGGTCCTCTCACCTCTTAACGTCACGCTAGAGTCCTGCATCGGTTCAGGTACCCGCGGGTTACCCGATTTGTGGGTCGGGTTTGAGTAACCTGCATAAAGTCTAAATTGATTGCGGGTCAGGTTCGGGTAAAGAGAACTGCATGTTGGGTTCGGTTCTGGAACAATTCCAGTCTTAAAAAAAAAAAAGGTTATTACCTGTCTGTGAAGAGATCTGTCTGTAATAACTGGAACTGAGAATACATTGTTATCAATCCAAGACAATGTGCAGTGTGTATAGCACCTTAAACTAAATCACACTATGGCAGATAAAGGGCAAATATATCTAGACGCAAAAGCTCCCAGCCTCTTACTATGTTTTTGGCAGGGTAAATATTGAGTTATCAACAGCTCTAATGTACTTAGAATGTTATACAGGATGGCATTGTGGATAGGAATACAGATAGCTATGTTGAACTTTAACTCTTGTAGTGCCTGGGTATATTTTGCAGAAATCACTGGGTAAAAAAGCAGTTAGGGCTAGGCAACACCGCTGCGCTTTTTTTGCATTTGCGCATGCGTTTGCGCTTGCGGTTTTTTACATATCATTGAAACCACGGCAACGCACCCGAAAACACGCATTTTCGGGTGCGTTGAGATTGCAATTTGCGTTCTGCATTTTAAATCGCAATCGCATGCGTTTTTCAATACTTAATGGGAAAACCGCATGCACGAACGCAATAAAATCACACATGAAATCGCATGCAATTGCGTTTGCGTTGCAGTGTGGCCGTGCCCTCAGGGTACATTTTTTAATGATGTCACTATGATATCAGCATAACATCGTAATTTTCTACAGATTTTGAATTTTGACCCAAAAAAGCATTGCAATGGTATGACTTCTTATTCTATATCATTAAGGCATGTTTGAATTTGTCTTGGCGCATTTTTTGTGATGTCGCTATGACATCAACATGGCATGATCATTTTCCATTGATTTGAATTTCGACCCAAAATAGCATTGCACTTGGTGCGACTTCTCATTCTACATCTTTTAATAGTGTTTAAAGAAGATTGAAACCTAAGAAAACAAAGAGCTAGAAAGTACTTAAAGTTGTGCTAACGTGACTTCAAGAGCCTAAAAGAGCACTGTGAGGCCACAGCAACAGCTGGCAAATGAGCCCATTAGTTCCTGTGATGAGAGAAAGTATTAGGCTATATTCAGACAACTGTGATTACAATGAGGTTTTTTATTGATATGATCTAAGACCGGTAGAGTGCTTTCAAGCTTCTGCTACTTTGCTGTACTACATGGAAATACACCTGGGCATGTGAACTACGAGTGTAGAGTGCTATATTGCTATGAGATCGTATGTTTCTATTATATATATTTTTTTTTTTTACATATTCTGCTGGAAAACCTTTCTCTCTCTGCTGTGACCTGATCTGCATGTATAGGTGTTAAAACAAATTGACACTGTAGTATAATTGGGGAACATTGTCTGACCATGGAAATGTTTGTTATGCCTCCTGGTGTCTGTCTGCTGCAACTACATGGCAGGGATTTTTTTTTTTTAAAGCTAATTGGGTGTGACATTGTGAGATAAACTCAGTTTGGCTCACATTTCCTTTGTGATCTCACAACTTCATCCATCTGTATATCATCAAATAGATGTTGGATTTTCCAAGGGGGGGTCAGGGGGTGGAAGAAATGTCAGGACCATATCCACAGACTATAAACTTTGACAGAAAATCTTTTGTATGCATGGTAACTTTCAGTTTACATTCAGATAATTTGTTAGTATCATTAAAGGATGAAAAATAGATTCCTCCTGCAGTGTTAATGTATAGATACTGTAGTACTAGGACAGTGACAGTTTCTATATGGTGAGATTTGAACTGTTTTGTAGTTTGCTTTGTTTGTTTACATTGATTGTAATAATAGACCATTGATCCCGACTATAATGTACCTGGAGGTCTTGTACCTGTTTGTGTGTGTTGGCCTGCCTGTCTGTCTGAGTGTCTATTGGTCTGTCTGTGTGTTTGCCTGTCTGTGTGAGTGTCTTTGTGTGTGTGTGTCTGTGTGTCTGTCTGTGTGAGTGTCTGGGTGTTTGCCTGTCTGTGTAAGTGTCTGTGTGATTGTCTGGGTGTTTGCCTGTCTGTATGTGAGTGTCTGTCTGTGTGTTTGCTTGTCTCTCTGAGTGTGTCTGTGTGTGTTTGTCTGTCTGTATGGGTGTCTGTCTGTGTCTTTGCTTGTCTGTGTGTCAGTCTGTGTGTGTTTGCCTGTCTGTGTGAGTGTCTGTGTGTGTGTGTGTGTGTGTGTGTGTGTTTGCTTGTCTCTGTGAGTGTCTGTCTGTGTGACTGTCTATCTGTGTGTTTGCCTACCTGTCTAAATGTCTGTCTGTATGTTTGCCTACCTGTCTGAATGTCTGTCTGTGTAAGTGTCTTTCTTTGTGTTTGCCTGTCTGTGAGTGTCTGTCTTTCTGTTGTTTGCCTGTCTGTGTGAGTGTCTTTCTGTGTGTTCGTCTGTCTATGTGAGTGTCTGTCTGTTTGCCTGTCTGTGTGAGTGTCTGTCTGTTTGTCTGTCTGTGTGAGTGCCTGTCTGTCTGTGTTTTGCTTGTCTGTGTGAGTGTCTGTCTGTGTGTTTGCCTGTGAGTGTGAGTGTTTGTCTGTCTGGGTATTTGAAAAGGGTTTTCAGTATATTATATACAGAAATATCCTGCAATAATTAGATACTGTATGAGAAGGGTTTACAGTATATTATATACAGAAATATCCTGCAATCATTAGATACTGTATGAGAAGGGTTCACAGTGTATTTTATACAGAAATATCCTGCAATCATTAGATACTGTATGAGAAGGGTTCTGTGTAAGGCTATATGATTGTCTGAGAGAGTGTGAGTGCCTTCCAGAGCGTGCGTGAGTGCCTGTCAAAAAGAGTGTGTGAGTGTTTGTTTGTTAGAGGGTGTGGGAGTGCCTGTATGACCAGGGGTACACCTACCATGGAGCAAACTGATAAGTTTGCTCATGTCATGCCCCTGTGGTCCCCTATAAAGGCACCAGTCTGTTAATATTAAAACCTATGGGTGCACAGAGGTTTCCTTTCATTGGGACACTCAAGCCCTGCTCTTGGTAAATGCTTCTGTGTCTGTGTGGGCACTGCTGCACGCATCTTAATTACAAGTATATATGGGCTGGGCATGAGGGCATCTTATATGTATCAGTCTGTGTTGGCTGGAAATGAGGGCATCTTATATGTACCCGTGTAGTCAGCCCTCCATTTCACTAGTCAGTGCTAAGGGAAGTCAGCCCTCTAGTTCAGTAGCCAGTGCAGTCAGCCCTCCAGTTCACTAGTCAGTGCTAAGGGAAGTCAGCCCTCTAGTTCAGTAGCCAGTGTAGTCAGCCCTCCAGTTCATTAGTCAGTGTAGTCAGCCCTCCAGTTCATAAGCCAATTTTAGTCAGGTTTCCAGTTTATTACCTAGTGCTAACGAAAAATCAGTTCATTTTCGAAAACCAGCAGTTTCAGATTGAAACCAGGTTCATTTTAAAACCAGAATTGAGAACTATTCAAAATGATATTTACACAAAATAGGAAGGAAGCTTCTTTAGAATCCCTCAAAGCACTTATTGGCACAGATAAATACAAAATACAACCTCTTCCCAATGTACTATTCCTCCCTCCCCCCTTCAAACAAAAACATAAATATTGTGAAGCTGGGCATCCCCAGCTAAATAGAAATGAATAAATAACATAGAAGGTCTCTTCCAATGGCACAGGAACAAATGCTGTGTAAACAAAGTATCAAATCCAGCAAAGTTATTGCAGTCTAGATCATGATACAGCAGTGCCGTTTATCCACTTGGTAGTCATGCAACACTGTTGCTATTGTATCCAAATGGGTACTGCTAACTGAAGTTACAAATTTGGCAAATATTCATTGGAGACAAATAACATTGCAGGAATATTGGAGATATGCAGTCTTTAGCTTACCTGGGACTTGAACGGGCCTACTCGACCTACTTCTGCCGAAGCTGTTGGCTTAGCAGCTCCTTGTTACAGCCTTATTCGTCGTCCCACTTCGGTCCGTACTTCACCCGGTGCGACTGTCGTGCAGCTCTCCTCCTACGCCAGCTTCCACTCCGCCATTGTACCTAATCCAGTATAAGTTCCGGCCACCTCTACCGACGCGCGTTTCGCTTGCTGAAAACTTTACACGCACGCTTCGTCAGGGTATCTCGAGACTTCAATGTAAGACCTGTTCTTAAAAAGGTTTACTAACGGGGCGGGTCTGGGCTGTTAAGCTCCAAATTAAAGAAACAGTACATACAATGTATCCTATCAGGTATAAGGTAACCCAGCATGGCGTACAACCCACACAATAATTAGGTTATACATGGATTTGTGAATTAGCTCAAATCCTATTAACAACCCTCCTAATTACATTTATGTTAACAATTCATTTATCAATTTAATCTTAAGCAGGACCACACATTGTGCATTACAAAAAACAACCATAATGTATATTATGGATTATTATTAATTATTATTATAATAAATCCACCTGCTTTCATTTTGGAGAAGTATGGACTCCACATTACCTCCCCTTTGGCCCAAAGACACATGTTGAATGCCTCTCTGAAACAAACCTATAATCAAAATCTTTTATTGTAGTTTGAAAAATGATTGCAGGATATTTCTGTATATAATATACTGTAAACCCTTCTCATAAGTATCTTAATGATGTGCAGGATATTTCTGTATATATATATCTGTAAACCCTTCTCATACGGTATCTAATGATTGCAGGATATTTCTGTATATAATATACTGTAAACCCTCTCATACGTATCTAATGATTGCAGATATTTCTGTATATAATATACTGTAACCTTCTCATACAGTATCTAATGATTGCAGGATATTTCTGTATATAATATACTGTAAACCCTTCTCATACAGTATCTAATGATGGCAGGATATTTCTGTATATAATATACTGTAAACCCTTCTCATACAGTATCTAATGATTGCAGGATATTTCTGTATATAATATACTGGGAACCCTTCTCATACAGTATCTAATGATTGCAGGATATTTCTGTTATAATATACTGTAAACCCTTCTCATACAGTATCTAATGATTGCAGATATTTCTGTATATAATATACTGGAACCCTTCTCTACGTATCTAATGATTGCAGGATATTTCTGATATAATTACTGGAACCCTTCTCATACAGTATCTAATGATTGCAGGATATTTCTGTATATAATATACTGGGAACCCTTCTCATACAGTATCTAATGATTGCAGGATATTTCTGTATATAATACACTGTGAACCCTTCTCATACAGTATCTAATTGATTGCAGGATGGGGTGATTGGGTGAAACCAATGGGGGATCAAGGGGGCACTTGAATGGCACCCCCTGAGTGCTCCCAGAACACGCAATATATATATATATATTTTTTTTTATTTTTTTTTAAGGGTTGGTTTTATTTATTTTTTTTCCTCTGCTGATTTCCCCTTTACCCCAGAAGTGCTGCCTGAGACAAATGTTTCACTCTGCCTCATTAGAGAAGTGGCCCTGGCTAAGGGCACCAGGTTCTTTGTGCCTACAGACTCCTGAGGCGTAAATCTGGCCCTGGGTATTTGATATTTACAGTCTCTTGAAACCTTCTCAGAGACAAAAGTTAATGAAACTCCAATTAATAGAAGTACAGGGAAAAACAGGCAACAAAAATCCATTTCTGTTCCATTTTCTGTTATTATATACATACAATGTGTTTGGTTTATTCTTCATCCATAATTGCTAAAAGCAAGAATGTCAATGACAAGTGCTGCCACTGATGGATTCTTGATTTCCTTTAAATGATGTTAACTACTGAGTGCTGACATTCTATTGCTAATAGAGACCGACTGGAGAATTCACAACGGAGTCACTTAAAGAGGATACTTTTTCACTGAAGCATTTATTAACGCTATAGATGCTGGGTTTGGACAGGGACACACTGCCCTGCTATTCTGTAGGCAGTGAATTAGAAGGGACTGTTGGTATTTGCCATGTGTTCTGTGATGACCAAATTCCGAAAATTCGATTTCCAGCTTTTAATATTTCTAAGGAAACAAGCTCTGATAGATATTGCCAGGCATTTAAATGTGTTTGTAACAGAGACATAAATAATAAATGACTAAAGTGCATCCCAAAGACATCAGTGTGGTATGCCATTTAATCTGCTTCGCTCTCATAGCTAAGGAATAAAATGTACTTAAAGTACAATTATACCAACCCAAGTGACAATAGCCTGTTATAATGTGTACTGTACACTAAGGCTAACCCACCGATTCACCCCCATTTCCTAAGTGGGTTAGGTGAGATACAATTGCAGAAAGTTTCTATCATTTCTATCATTTCAATAAATTTGGCAGGAGGCTTGTATATATATTTTTTTTACTTTTCTCTTACTGCTCCTCTATATCAGCATCTGAAATCATCTCTTTACCTAGAAAAACATGCAGAAAAAATCGTCAATCGCAACAAAGCCTCTTCTTGCTATTTACCATGGTTCCATTGCAGCCCTTTAGTGAATGTCATGTCATCTGTTCATATTTTAAAACATGACGCCAGATGTTTAAAATTCAAATCTCATTTTTGAGTCTTCATCAGTCTAGCATTGGCAACTTTGGTCCATATAGTGACCGGTCATTTCCATCATGCATGATGAAGAGTTCTATGAGTTAAGGAGGGGCTTGCCTAGATTTCCCTTTCTCATTATACAATATTCTATTATAGGTTGGTGGGAATGCACGTTTTTAAGCAGAAAAAGAAAATCCTTGAATATTCTACTGTAAATTTTATTTTCACCTTTCATGTCCAGTTTTGGACTGAAATCATCCAGACTCTATTTGTCTAAATAAAGAATTTTCAACCCAAAACAACCTGAAAATAAGAAGAATGTGCAAACAATCTAACATGCTAAGTTTAAAAAAAAAAGTCAATGTCCTTTTTCTGTAAAACTTTCTGTCAAACATGCATTAATATGGTTTCTTAACAAACTAACAAATATGTTCCTCACTGGAGTTGTCAAATTTACTTGTCTATAATTTCCAACTAAAATGTTCCTTATTTCATAAATGAAATTACTTCTGGTTTCCTACAAACCATTGGTGCCAGAGCAGACAAGAAAATGTCTGATAAGATTCTCTAGGCTTGCTATTTAAGGACTGCCTTCCAGCCTGACCATTAGTTTGTTTACATTGATTTTTCTATACAGTAAACACTTTGGATATCATTGTGTATTATACAGGGAAATCTTGCTTGTGGTGAGCCTTTTGTATTACTATTATTAAAGTACTCAGACATCAGTTTTAAAAAAAAAAGTTATTTATCACAGATGCTTTTTATGTATACCCTGCAACCTACTTATTGTATTTGTTGACCAGCTTTCTAACCCCATACAGTATTTTCCTAATTACAAGACTACAATTAATAAGACTCATTTGTTTGAGCTGTTCATTCTATGTTTAACATTCAGTGGGTTTATTTTGTTTCAGTTTAACCTTCTTGCCATTTTTTTCCTATGCTTCAGTATTCTACATTTAGATGAGCATTTTGGGGTCACTTTTCATGGTATGAAGCAATGTCTTTTTAATTGGGCATTCCACACCATAAAGAAACTGGGCCTTTCTGTTTAGACATGTCAAATAAAGGTTAATTTAAGGTAAAACAGTTACACTCTAGATCACACTGTGGGACATATTTATTTAATTACATATAATTTGCTGTATTGCAAATTTTCGGTACTGCATGGTATCTGCATTTTGCAAACACATGGGTGGTTTACAACTGCTGAGCAAAATACGGTACTGTATGGTATTCTGTGAACTCCAATAGCTGCACAATTGTACAACAATATTTTACATTTCACCTGTAAACTACCCATGCTGGACAGTAATTAATATGATACAACCAGAGGTACTTACGAAAACTGCAGGTTTATAAATAAGCCCCTTAGTAAAAAAAAGTAATAACGGCCAAAAGATGCCTGAAACGCATTGATATAGCATGTGTTTAGTGCAACTATATATAGACTCATAGACTCATATGGTTCCCTGGAAGAGACCATACTAAATAAAGAGATAAGCAGATATGGTCTGTCCCCTCTCAGGGAGAGTACCCTTTTGTATTAGGTTAGGACCGACGCTAGGATACTGCCGTAAAGTGGCGTGTCGGCTTTAAGCATGTTTGTACACACAATGTAACCAAAGGTATCCATTTTTAATCTGAATGTGACTTTTTTGTAACCTGTATATGTTTAATTCTTATATACATATGCTGTTGAGTGCTGGGGATTCTTATATTGTGTTTATAATGCCTGGCCCCATTTGCACCAATCAATTTAGAATAAAGGTGAGCAGCATGATATATTTATATATATATATATATATATATATATATATATCCCTTACATTATATAAATATATTTATATTTTCATAAGATATTGCATTGAGTTTTTAGGAGCTACCAATGTGGTGGGGGGGCATATGATATTACATATTGGAAAGTTGTATATGTATACTATCTCACTATTACTATTTTAATGACCATCAGTAAATGTATATAAAGAATAGCACTGACTTATATTAGGTACAACACAAAATATACAAAATACATAACTACTTACTTACAGAGCTGAGATCCCTATTTCAACATGGTATGGTCAAATGGCAGCTTAAACCACACCCCTGTGTCTGCTCCATATGAAAGGAAGTGTAATCCAAAACAAGTTTCTGTCTGCTACACAGGATGTAATGTGTATTGTAATGGACATATACACCAAGGCTCCTTATATACCACCTCCAGCCTACAGGTGGCATCAGTGAGTAATAAAAGACAAGACATCCCTGGTCTCTATGGCTAGGAGGATGAGAAAGTGAAAGTAGATCGTGGTGTGTGCTTTGGAGTGATATTGAATGAACACAAGATCCTGTGTATAAGATCCTGTGTGTAAGACCCTGTGTGTAAGACCCTGTGTGTAAGACCCTGTGTGTAAGATCCTGTTTATAAGACCCTGTGTATAAAATCCTGTTACCACCTGTTGGGAGGACAGATTATTGGACAGACAATTTACCTTATTGGATACAAACTCTGAGGCAATAGATAAGTGTACACTAACTTACAAGCACACACAATATACAGGCCTGGTCAATATTTAAATGTGGTGCACCATAGGCAAGGACACCCCTGATTACTACACATGTTATTAGGGAACCTGTTATTAGGGAACAGTTTGCACTGTCTGCTTTGTGCCAGACCACCAGAGTAACCCACTGTGTGCCATGCTGCCCATAATCATTCCATAAAGCAGTGATCTGGTACAAATTAGTGGCAGCAGAGCTGGTAATACCATTTATTCTACCTGTTTTCTCTGTATATTTGTTCTCTATATTAATCTATGGAGGCTGCTACTGAAAGTATTGATTTCCTTGAACCTGCAGGACCCAATTAGACTCAGTAGCTCTACCAAGCCCAATTGTCAAACCTATTTTTAAACCTGATCCATTTGATGGGGTAACTAGGAAGTTGACTGATTGGCTAGAACAATTTGAATTGGCAGCCACTATTAATGGTTGGGATGAAGGTGCTCACTTGCAAGTCCTTAGCCTTTTGCTTAGTGGTAATGCCAGGCAGGTATACCAAGGATTTACTGTAATACTGAAATAAAAAGCAGTTATCAGTTATTAAAAATTGCTCTAAAGCAATTGTTTTTCAATTAGATTTGTATAAAAGAGTATATAAAGGATAAATCCATTTCTTTAGGTAAACTGGTAATGAGAAATGTTTGTTTATACATTAGATTATTAGAGCAATGCTATTATAATAACATGATGCTGTGAGGTACCTTCTGTTATAATATATGAGGTACCATCACCACTTGCCGTGGTGAATACTAATAAGTAATAACCTAGCATGTTTAGTTTCAACCACACAGTGTGGCAGGATTGCCTGGGTCTACTCTCATACCTGCAGGATTATCCTATCTGGTTCCTCTGGAAGGTGGTGACTGTCTGAGTAACGGTTTAAAATATACCTGTGTAAAGATTCTATATCCACTATATCCACACATAGCAAAACATACACACACATAATTTCCATTGTGCACCAACGGGCACACTTTTGCTAGTATATATATATATATATATATATATATATATATATATATAGATAGATAGATAGATAGATAGATAGATAGATACTCCTCTACACATTATTTATTAATTGGCCTGATTAGTAATTTAAAAAGAACTTCTTTATAATCCCACAGCTATCTTAACAAAATTATGCTATTTTAGTTTGACTTCATTTTTCCAGGTCAGTAAAAATAAATTGGCTATGACTAAGCAAAATGGGATTAAAGTCAAGGGAAAACTTACTTCACTTCAAAAATGAGTCAAGCAGTGTATGATAATAGAGCATAAATATCCATGTAAACTAAATCAGTTCAGATCATTTGAGTTCACTGAGAGGAGGCTGATGTTCAAAGCCATTCTAGTGTCTTTCCACTGACCGTTAGAACCAGTAGGGTTCCCAAACATCTTATCAGCAAAACACAGTCTGTAAAAATGACATTGTTTCTTATTATAAGAAATGTGATACTCTCACTGCATCATAGCAAGTTTACCTTATTTATTTTATAGCTGAGCATATTTTTTTTATACATTGGACATTATAATGTTGTATAATGGTATTGTTTCACAGATAGATTTCTTATAGGCAAGTAGTTTAAGGAGAAATAATTGGCCACTAGTTTAAAGGGGAACTAAAGTCTGTAACTGTTTACAGGCTGGAAAATAATTTCCTTCTTCTTTAACCACAATTTGATTATTGATCCTTTGAAGCCCCTTTAAGAAGCCTCCTGCATAATGTGCTTCTTCTTGCGGCTATTCTTCCTCTCAGGCAATAACTTTTCAGACATTCAACAAGATCAAGACGTTTGGTGTCCTTTATTCGGTCTTACACTTTCTTAAATGAAAATAAGAAACACCTGCATTTTCAGAACTGGGTGTGCAAAAGTGAAATGTTGGTGAAAATCATACTATTGCTCCTTGATAAATGAAATGATATCACCTAAAACAAACAAAAAGTGATTTAAAACATCATTGAGTACAAAAAATATGGAAATATGAGAATGTTTTCTTTGACAAACAACACCTATAATTTATAACACAGTATCTCTGATATTGTACATACTGGTAGGTCTTCAGGGGCTCTTCTAATTGGCCTTCAAATATGAAGAATTACAGATTTACAAAGAATACTAAATACCGAAACATGATATATTTATTTTGTGCACATTTCCGTAAGGGAAGTACAAAACCATAAACCAATAAATGCATAAAGTAGAATACACTTTATTGTCTGATGATTTTAATGTCTACACTTAACATCTTCTCTAAAGATTTCAGGATATAGCAGCTGTTGAACTGTTTCACCTCTAAAGTGATTACACTTGCAGTTGTGCTGAATGATTTAGCCCTTCAAATCTAATGCAGATAAAATATGCTTTGTAAATGCAAATGATTACAATGCTTTATTCAGACACAGTGGGTAGCATGACCTGTGTGGGGTAGAAATATATTTGCAGATGTGATGGTATGGTTATCAAATGATTCTGAAACATCTATAATGTGAATGGAGACCTCTTTCTCTACAGTAAAATCACTAATGATTCAGATTAAAGTTAAAATAAAGCTTACCGTCGCTAACAGAATAAAATATTGTCACAGTCCCTTTTCGATTAAAACACCCCTCGAGCTTAAATTCTGCCAGAAACGCAATCAGCAGAACAAGAGATTTATAATTTGTTAGTAATTTACAACCATTTCTGATGTATTTAAAGTACCAGTAAAGTCTAAAAAGTAAATCTGTCATTTGCAGTTGTAAAATTGACCTCCAGACTGAAAAAAAGGTATTGAATTTTTTTTTATCAGCCCCAGCACATAAAATGTTTTCTTAGCTGTGGGGGGGAATGGTGTAAAATCCCTGAACTAAAGAATCTGTCTGCCCAGCCCAGATTCCGAGGCACACAGTGGCATAACTAGTAATCACTGGACTCCCATAGCAAAACTTTGATGGGCCTCTATTTCTGCTTCATCTACAGTGGGGTTTTGGGAGGAGGAAATATCTTTGCTTCCCTGGTTGATAGACTTGATTAGTAATAGACAACGTTTTGCCACTTATACAAGTGTCTTCCCCAGTTGGAATGTTACATTTTATTTCATGACATCATGATGACAGTAACCTGGATGTTACAAAATGTATTTATTACACTTCTGCCTCTCTCAAAGTGCTACAGGACACTATTGGAAAAACACGGAGATAGCAAATAGCTGTTTTATAACTGTTACTTTACCCATGCAGCCAGTTCAGAAAATACACTTTTTTTAGGGCTCAATAAGAGCAGTTGAGTCTGTATGAGATCACTATTGAGACCTACAATAAAATATATGGATAAAAGACTTTTCAGGTTTTTAAATCCATATGTCTTTATTGTATATATCCATTTTCTCATGTATACTTCTAAACTATTTTTTTTCTACTACAGGAAAGGAATAAAGATTTAGATGAATTTGTGAACACTTCAAGATACAAACATGACACTATGACCATAGACAAGTATCACCTCTGAGAGCCTGCCAAGATGTGATAACAGCTGGAAGTGGTACATCATTCTGCCAGAGAAATACGTCAAGATCAAAACAAAGGGCACTTAACAGACAATTCATTCTGCAC
Source organism: Hymenochirus boettgeri (assembly GCA_019447015.1). Taxonomy (NCBI): domain Eukaryota; kingdom Metazoa; phylum Chordata; class Amphibia; order Anura; family Pipidae; genus Hymenochirus; species Hymenochirus boettgeri. Next base: position 172,154,095 of record CM033476.1, read on the forward strand.
AAAGAAGGAACTTAAGATAGACTAGGAAAGAATGATTGTCATATGTTGTTAAAATCCTTACTAAGATGCTTAGAATCATATTCAATAAGTAATTAACATATGCCCTGAATGCCCTCATTTACAGACAAAGACTTATTTTTATAAACAGGCAATAGCAAAAACACAGAGATAATTTTAATGAGCCATTGTCAAAAATGAAAACTAAACATTAATTTTGTAGAATGTCAGATATTTTATGGACAATCAGTTATGGCAGAAAATTAGTCGGTATCTGCTCTTTTTAGTTTACTGTAAGTAGAGGAAACTGATACTATTGCAATGTGTATGCTCACCCAGCCAACTGATCCCTATACAGAAGGTCACTCGGGCATGTTGTGGCACATTTTTGAAGGCATCCAATGGAATCTGTTATGTGTAGGGATGTTCAAAACTGTTGAGTTTCGTTTCGTTTTCGAATTTTCTAAATTTTCTGATATTTCGAAAGTTCGAGTTTCGACTTTCGAAAATCGTCTAATTTGGATTTTCGAAAAATTGTCTACTTTCAATTTTCGTCTACTTTCGATTTGCATTTTTTTATAATTATCTACTTTTGATTTTCGATTATCATCTACTTTTGATTTTCCTTTTTCGATAATTATCTACTTTCGATTTTTGATAATTATCTACTTCTAATTATCTACTAAAAATTCGAAAAATTCGGGTTTCCGTGAAATTCGGGAGTTCCGAAAGTTTCATCGGGACTTCAAACCCCTCAGATTCGATTCAAAACTGGGTTCAAACCCACATTACATCTCTAGTTGTGTGAGATGCAATGGCAGTGGCATTTTGTACCCTTATCTTTGAGAACGTGGAGAAAGAGTGCACAAGGAGCAGTTATAATACCATGCTCAATCTTCAATAGCTCCAAAACATTAAACTTTTTGTTTAAAGTGAGCTGAAGAGTGTGCTTTCATTTTTTATCAAAATCCCCTTTCCGAATTCCAAGGCCACAGTCACTTTTTAAAGGACCCTCCCACCTACAAGTATTTGTCTATTTTTGCATAAGAAGAACAGTGAGCACCAGTTAAAAAAGAATAATACGTCTGACTTGATTAGGATTAGAGATGGCTGAAACTCAGCTTCGTTCCGTTTTCGGATTCCCAGATCTCAGGTAAATCCTGAAGATTATTATCAAATGTTCAAGGCTATTTTCGAGGATTATCGAACATTCAAAGCTATATTAGATAATCCTCGAACGTTCCATAATTATAGAAAACAGGCTCTGAAGTCCCGAGGGGTTCCGTGACGGATCCTAATCTCTAATTAGGATCAATGAGATGATCCAGAGATATTTTAGTCAATAATTGAAATAGCCAGATATAACAAAAATACAGCAAAGTGTAACTTACTGTCTACAGCAATTGCATTCCCTCAGGAAAAAGAAGAACCACTATACAAGACAAAAAACTACAGTTATTAAATAAAGTGGAGAAAGTGATTCTATATTGATTAAGGATTTTGGCTTCCTCCCTAGTTAATTAAAATGTCCTACAACTATAGCAGGAAAACCTTAACTGGTGGAAACAAAATCAACAAACAATGGGCCATATTTATTAACCTGTGGTACCGGAAACTTCTTATACTGCGGTTTATCGTAAAAGTATATTTTGTGGGCGTACATGTATGCGATTGTACATTTACCAACTAACGATCATACAATACCATTCGGTAATATAATACTTCAATGTATGGGCGATCGTAAATGTACAAGCGTGGATGTAAATCTACAAATGCGATCTAAAATTTATGACCACAATCCTAGATTTCTGACCGCAATGACCGTTATAGGCACATCTTCACAAACTGGCGATAGGTATAGTACCTGGGGTCAAGAAATATGATGCAGATTTGCATCAGATTGGCATACTTTTATGAATCTATTTAAATTTATAGGACTTTGTCCTGTGCTATACATGAAAGCTTAGCTTTAACAAGAAAGTGACAAGGAGATTCAATAAAAGTTCTTCAGGGTTATTCAATATAAGTTCTTTTCGTTAAAAATGGTGCTAATTTTGCCCCAACCAATCAGATGTTAGCTTTCAAATGTTAAATACGATCTGATTGGTTGGGGCAAAATAAGCACCATTTTTAACAATAAGAACTTTTATTGAATCTTCGTGCTTATCGGTAAAAATGGTGCTAATTTTGCCCCAAACAATCAAATGTTAGCTTTCAAATGTGAAATAGGATCTAATTGGTTGGGGCAAAATTAGCATCATTTTTAATGATAAGAACTTTTATTGAATCTCCCTGTATGTTCAGTAACCCTAGAATGTAGCAGTTCAGCCATAATCCTCGAATGCCGTGATTCGTTTGGTATCCCTTGAATGTATCATACGTAACCCTCGAATGTAGCATGTAGAAATCTGACAATTGCCGTATCGTGGGGAAAGTTAGTGTTTAAACAAGTGTTGGTGATATGGTCATGTTCTCCAGACCATTTCCCAGGTGCTAGAGCCATTTACAGTAAAACTTTTTGAACTGTTTTCTCCCATTGACTTTAATGATATTGTTTCTGAACTAAAGACCTTTAGATCTTTTCTAAAGTTCTATCGTTCGGAAACAAACCTAACTTTAGGAAGCTCGGCCATCTCTACTGTACATGTGAATTAATATTTGGTGCAAATTTGATTTCCTGTTTAAAAACATTTAAACAATTTTATAAATAAGTATAGAACTGACTTATATTAGGTACAAAACAAAATACATATAACAGTGTAATATATAAGGGATAATACTCTACCTACAGTGTAATATAAGGATATTATGCCACTGAGGAGTTCCATGACCATATAGAAGCACAAGGCCGCAGGCCGAGTTCTTTTATACAGGTCATGGAACTCCGAGGTGAAGTAAATCCATATATTACACTGCAGGTAGCGTATTATTTCTTATAATACATAAGGCCAGCCAAAAAAATAAACCTGTCCACTACCAGTCTCTCCCCCTCCCTGTATTAGTTAATTATATAGGAATCCCTGTTTAGTGTATAAATAGTTAATTACGGTTCCTATTGAAAGGAGAAAGAATGACCGAACATTGTCTGTCAACAATAAACAGGGATTCCTATATAAATTACTAATACAGGGAGGCAATTAGTTCAATAACTTGGCCAAATTATTTTAAAGGGCATCTATACCTAAAAATAGTTTTTTTTAAATTGACCATAACTGGAAACTATAATTCTTCTCAACCACCACTGTATCATTTATTTTTAGATCTGCCCCATATTTCTTTAGATTTCCAATCTAAAACATCTTACATTTCAGCTGTCAATCAAGTTCCTCAAAAACTATTCTTCTGTGAGTAGTTTTATTGTGGCTGGAATGGTGACAGAGTTTTGACGGTTGGAATGCTGTATGCTGTGTGCAGGCTTAACAGTTGTTTGTGGGAAAAAAGTCAGGTCGGATGGAAGTGGGAGTGGTTAAAAGAGGGAGGGAGGATACTGCTCCTAAAGAAAATGTGTGCTGGATTGAAGGCATGCAGATCAGTAAGTGCTACTTACATCTATTCAATTATAGATTAAGATGAGGCAAAGTAATTTTTTCGGTATAGTGTCCCTTTAAGCCCAGCAACCACTTCACGGTTTGCTTTATTCTGCTGGGTCCTAACTTTTAACCTTTTTTACTTAAGTAACTTTTTACCTTCTTAGGAGACGTAATTCTCAAACTTTGCCTTTATATCAGTACCTGCCTTTTATTAGATGAAAGTCAATGCAACAAGCAATATATATATATATAGAAATGGGATAGTATACATCCATGCAGAGTGCAACTAGAGACCAAATTAATTCAATACATACAAAAAATAGAAGCCTAGTGCACATCCAATGGTCTCTAGTTGTACTCTGCGTGGATGTTACTATCCAATTTCTATAGATATATTGCTTGTTGCATTGGGGGTTTGACCAAGCCTCTGGGAAATGTGAACTCCCCCCACAGTGGGTCATGTGTTCAAGTACTGAAAGCTGGAGAGTTAGTCCCAATAAAGCAAGCGAAAGAGCAGCAGGGACTTTCATAGCATAAAAGGCAGGTACTGTTATAAGGTCAAAGTTTAAGAATTACCTCTCCTAAGAAGGTAAAGAGTAACTTAAGTAAAAAAGGTTAAAAGTTAGGAAACCAGCAGAATAAAGCAAACCGTGAAGTGGTTGCTGGGCTTAAAATAATTTGGCCTAGTTATTGAACTAATTGCTTTAATTTATTCAGAGAGAAGGGCAGGCTTTTTAAGTCACAATACAATGGTAAAGTAAAATATAAGCAAATTAATTGGATGTGCACTAGGCTTCTATTTTTTGTATGTAGTTCCCTGAACATATAGAAGCATGAGACCAGAGGCCAAATGCTTTTATAAAGGGCAGGAAACTTCAAGGTGGTGTAATATCCTTATAATATAAAGGGGCACATTATTTCTTAGAATACATAAGTATCTGATTCCTTCACCCCATTTGCATGTTAAATTCTAGAATTGTCCCTATTCCCACCTTAATTTAAACCCCACAAGCTACCTTCTGTAGCTAACTGTACCTTCTGTAACTAACCGAGTAGAATGGAACATCCCTGCCCAGCATCCATGCGGTTAAACAAATCTTTGTGGAGAAAGGAGATTAAGTAACAGGAAGCAGCTCCAGCAGGTTCCGTTAGTTAAACACTGCTAAAAACACTGAGTCATTGTTCAGGCATTATAACTGGAATGGGAGGAGCAGTGGGATATAAGAAATTAGTCACTTAATGACATAGCTGAGTGATTTTTATAAGGATATATACCACTGCAGCTCCCATTATAAAATATCACACTTATGAATTGTACAACAAAAGGTGTCTGTACACATACCCACATAATAACACACACAAAAGTATAAATGGCTCTGCCCATATAATGGTGTCTGTACACACACCCACATTAATAACACACACACACAAACATCCCGACCACACCCCCAGAACACCCAAGCCCTGCCCATCACAAGACTTTTCAGGAATTACTAGGATTCCTGGGCACACCCTTAAAACCAGTCTGTCTCGATGATACCGTGGTGGTTGTAGGGTATGACAAAAGTACAAATGTCTCTGCCCATATAATGTCCCATATATTACAGAGGGGGCAAAAAATAATGTTTGGTGTTGTGTAACTATAACAAGATTCCAGTTCAGTGATACAAACACAAAATAAAATAACTAGCTTCAGGGTTCAGATGGGATCAGATGTACAGGTAACTAATTGCTTCCATAATAAATATAGCTCATATACATTGATTTTAATAAACATTATCCACATATCCCCTTACCCTCCCCCCAACCACCCCCCTCCCACATACTTACAAAGTTCACTACTCATAAGCAGAATATAAATGTTTATAGGCTCATATATCTGGGGGCACCGCAGTACATAAAGCAGTTTAAGCCGCAGCCCGTGTGACTATTGCATTCTGAAAGGAATTAAACCCCAGCACAACTTTAACGTTAACCATTATCTGGCATTAAATTGTAGAGTTTAAACTAGCGCAAATCCCGGTATTAAATGCATTGCGTGGGTGTCTTTTGCGATACCCGTGCAGCCAGCTAAATAAATGAGTTAAACTCATGTTAGCCTATTTAATATCGATTAGTGCGTTTTTAATAAATGGTCAATATGGCCACACTTTTGTGGTTGCTAACAGCGCTGTTCTGGGTATTTTGTGGTGAGTAACATGGAAATGATTGATTTTGAACTCTCTGACGTATATTATATCGTTCCCTTGGGATTTCTGGGTGGTTTTCTATGTTAGTTAATGGCTAGATATAATTCTTTTAAACACTGACCACTTCATGTTGTTTTGTAAGAAGCAGCTAAAGGATTTAAAGGAGTACAAGTTAATGTGGAGAAATGCAGCCCTTTAAAAATTTGCAGATTTCTTTTCAATAGATACTCACTGGGAAAGGGAAGGAGCCATCAAAGGATTGCATTAGATATATAAAATGTTTTTTAATATGGTGGCGACTAGAGATGGCCAAAACTCACCAGTTTCGTTCCATTTCGGAAAATCCCGAAGATCCGAAAATGGAACGAATTTTCTATTAATATCGAATGTTCAAGGCTATTTTTGATAATCCTTGAAAATACGATCGGAGACTACTTTCGAAATTCCCAACTGTATTTTCGAGGATTATCGAACAATGGGCTCTGAATTCCCGAAATCTGGAAGATCCCTCCGAATTCAGACGGATCATTCGGATTTCTGAACCGAGGGGTTCCGTGTTGGATCCGGGTCCAAATCGGACCAGGATCCCATCCCTAGTGGAGACCAGGTGAGTCACACAAATGACAGCCTGTGGCTTCCACCACACACCACTGTTTCACTACCGGAATGGAGCAATTTCATGGAACCATGCCCAACAAAGTCTAAGAAATCAACCCTTTCAGTGAGTTTTTAGTGATTTATTGTGACAGAAGCAACTCAACATTTTGGGAGTGCCTTTGTCAGGTTTAAAACTGATGACAGTTCTCCCTAAACATTATGCTGTTTATTCACAATAAATAATTGAAATTCTCTGGAAGGTGGGCTTTCTAAAAACTTTATATATCTACAAAAAGGCTGATATACTTGTCATTGTCAGCAACAGGCAGTGCTGCACATGGTGGACATGAGTGAAAGCAGCATTATATAGTAACCCATTGACATCATCATGTAAAAAGCAACATGTCGCAAAATTCTAATTGGTGCTACCTACATCTGGCACTGCTTTAACATAAGTGAAAAAACAGACTAAAAATTAGTAATTAAAGGACAACTAAAGTGAAAAAACAACTTGGAGTAGAAACACAGTACAAATTGCAGTGTATATAATGCTAAACCTACTCATAGTTACATCAGCCCAATGACAGTGAAGATATGTAGTTTTAAAGTTGTCCCATGAGGGTTGCCATCTTGGGTACCTTGTACCTACTGGGTATCGCACATGTCCAATAGCCATGCCTTAGGGACTGGACTGAGGATAAAGTCATCTCTATTCTGCCTGTATACTTACTTATCTGTCATTAATACTGCACCTACATTAGATTAAAAATTGTGCATTTGTATTTTAAAAGAACAAGCTTGCTAAATCCTGTTTACATTGAATATTTATAAAATATAGTTATGGTTGCTTGTTTTTTCTACTAGGTAAGCTGAACAAAACAAGGTCTGAGGCATTTGTTTTCTGTCCCAGGTTAAAGCATATCTTCCAACAATTACCTGAATGTACTGAAATGTCTGTTGCCCTGTAATTAGTTTATTTTGACTCTTTAAATTGCACAGGATAGTAAATATTTTAGCAGACCCCGCACAGCACATTGTTCAGTCTTTAGGGGGGGTGTTGATGTGTATGTTAAATAATAAATGATGTCAATATAATATCACATATGCTGCAACATATTCAATACCCTCCAACAAAGGTGCATGTACAGAAATAACATAGTGCAGAGTTGTAGGAGAAGGGTAATGAAGTGAACCTGATTTTAGCACAGCTATGTGCAATGTATTTCTCATCTTTGTAAAGGGAATGTTGGAGGGTATTCAGAAATCAGATTTTTGTGACTCCATTTTGCTTCATACCTTTAAATTGAGTGTTCTGTATTGTAATTTGGTCAGACCACCCATTTACTTGTTTCAGGCAGACGGCACACTGTAGTGCTTTTGAGCGCTACAAAAACTGGCACGCAAGCACGCTCCTTAACGTGAGTGATTTCACACGCATTTCTGACGCTTGTGCATTTGGCCGTACGTTGGGATTGCACAATGTTGCAAAATCTAAGCACATTAAATTGCATTAAAGATGCGTGTCAAATGCGCTCCGGATAACGGATTACATGCGCATCGCACGGCATTGCACTACTGTGGCCACATGAATTGGGCCACACCAGTGTGTGCTTTTAAAAGCACAATCCAATCGCACTTGAATGCGCAGTAGTGTGGCCTAGCCCTCATAAACATTTAGGGCAGGAATGAATATATTCCTACAATACCTTTTTTTATTGTCCTGATCAATGGTTAAAAACTATACCTCCCAACATCCCTTAACTTACTAGTAATCCTTTAGAAGAAAACGGGATTTATGATCTAAAAAAAAATTATGAAAACAGGTCCATAATCATAATAGGCATAATAATTGATTTTGTTATGCATTTTCTCCAACATGCACCTTTAAAGGCCATGTCCACCCCTTTTTCAAATTTTTGATATATAGTAGTGCTAGTTCCCCCAGCTCCAACCGCTATAATATATTTTACAGAAAGTACCCCGATCGCAACTTATCTTCGCTCTCTCCTCTGCTGCACTGCCCAGCCTTCTGCTTGCATGGAACTGCAAGCAGGGGGCCGGACTGGCAGCCACGTCCATGGCGCTCTGAACTGCTGGCAGCCACGTCCGTGATTAGGTGCTTCTCAGCCAATCACGGATGCGGCTGCCAGCAGTTCAGAGCGCCGGAGGAGAGAGGGAAGGTAAGTAGAGTTCGGAGGAGTCTCTGGAAAATATAATATAGCGGCTGGGGCTGGGGGAACTAGCACTACTATACGTACAAGGGGTTTTACACTAGGGGGAGGTAGAACAAAACGGGTGGGTGAGGGTGGGAGAGGGAGGGGGAGAGGGAGTGAAGAGCTGCTGTGAGCAAGCCAAAAACCTCTGAGAGTACATCTCAGAGGTGGAAACAATTTCCCTGGTGGCCAGGCTTCTGGTGGCCAGTTTTTTGGGCTTTGGGGGACCTTACAAGAAAACCATTGTATACCATTATACACTACAGAGTGGGTCCAGTAGTGGGGGAAATTATGGTAATATGTACCTTTAAATAGGTACATTATTAAGAAATACATTGCACAAAGCTGTGCTAAGATCATTTTCACTTCATTATCCTCCCCCCCTGTAGTTTCAAGTGTTAAATGGGAAAGCTGCAGGGTATGCATTTAAGGTTGATGTTTTGTATTAATTAACATTAAATTGAGAGAGTTTACATTCAAATCTAGACACTTTTGAAAGTGAACAAATAACATCAGTGATTTGTCTAAATAAATAACACACACACATATATATATACAAACATAGAAAAGATAATCAATGAACATTCCTAGGCCCCATACAATATCATATTACACAGGGGTGTCCCTAGGGTTTTTCACACCTGAAACTTTTCAATGCTGCTCCTAGGTGGATTTGCGGCACGGTGAGCATGGCTTTGTGTGTGGGCGTGGCTTATTTGCTGGTTGTGGCAAAACTTTTGATCTTTTTTGAACTTTTGTACTTGAAAACAGTTATTACGGTATACACTTCTCCATTGTTATAACACATAAAAATATACTCTCTCTAGAATAAAAGATTTGGAAACCTGCCACGTCAATGTTGACTTTTCAGGTATCCCACCCCTCCCGGGAGTCGCGGGAGTCTCCCTGATTTTGGGGTGGTCTCCCACACACCTGTGAGACCACCCCAAACTCCCACGACCCGAAACTCACCGATTGCTTGCACGGCAGTGCACAACATCCTGTTATAATGTGGCGCTGGTTCTTACATTATTGCAAAGAAACAAATATATACTCTGACACTATACTACACATACTAGTACATGCATTCTCTGACATTATACATACACATACATATATACTCTGACACTATACATACACATATACACACTGTTGCACACATACTGTTGGTGTGTGGGTGTGGAACATCTCTGACAGACCATTAGAGGGAGTGACATCAGGGTAAAACTTTTGCAACATGAAGCCTTATGGATTTTCCGACTAAAGAGCCTGACCCAACCAAGAAATTGATTACAGTGGATTCATTTAATCAAAGGGTTAACATTGTCTGCCGCTAACTCTACAGCAAAAGAAAATATGAACTTTGGGGGACATTGCCTCTTTATAAAGTTATAAATTTATATTTTTCTCCTACTATTAGAACTTTGGTTGGTTAGCAATAGGTTAAAAGGTGTATGTAAAATTATATCTGCCTGCTCCCTGGATGGTCTCACCCTCTGTATCCCTGAGGCACTACTCTCGAGCCCACATCGATCTGTACCATTGCCTCTGCCCGACTGTAGAGACTTGACTATGACTGTGTAAGCTTCAAACAATTGGCGGCTCTAGACCCACCCCCCTCCCACAAAGTGAACGGAGTTACAGATTAGACACAGTACTTTACCGGTCACTGTTTTTCTTCCGTTCCCGGCTGTCAGGAAAGTGTGTAGTGACTTGGCAAGAATGGGTTAACTATTGGTATTAGTTCTTGCAAAGGACCAATAAAAATACCATTCCACCCTGGAACAGTCCTATTGTTTATATTACGATTAGTGAAGCATAGAACCAGATCTTCTTTTCCAGACAATGTGGGGCCGAACCGTGTATCTCTTCAGCTAGGGGTCTGGTGGGTACCTTAAGAGGTCATTTTAAGGACAGTCATACATGTAAAATAAATGTATATCGGTATTGGAATATGTAAGACAGAAACCAATATTATATTTGTGAATGGAACAAAGATATGACATTTTTGACACTTTAAACTTGTGTGAGTGAGCGAAGTCTATGGACTCTATTTTTCTTGTTTGTTCAAATATCACACACATACTGTTGGCCAAAATGAATGTTTGGTCAGTACTTGCTGACAGATCTGCCCAGTGGATCATCAAGTCCCATTCTATTAAATGCAGGGTCACTCTCTCACACATGCTGCCTGTTAAACACCCCACAATGTCATACGCAAACACATATATACTTTTACCAACACACGCGGTTATAGAATCACATTCTTAGTCACATAATATCACGCACACACTTTCTCACATATACATTCACACATTTCTCACATGCTATCTATCACATTCACACTAAACACTTTTTATTCTGAATAAATGCACATTTTTTTCTGTCACATGTACAATTACACACTGTAATGTATTACAGTGAGGTAAGGGTTAAAACTAATAACTTAGTTCAGATGAGGATGAGAAGGAAGCCTGACACAATGGGGTTAATTAGGGAGCTGATTTACAGCTCTGACCTCCCAAGATACCCTTCTCCCCTAAACCCCCTTCTCCCTCTCTCCATACCTTTCCTTTTACTGCTGGTACTGGAAAACTTTCTGATCCCCACCTCCCCCATTCACCTCTGTTTCTGCTTCGGTTCATTAATGAGGCACTAAACAGCTGCCTGCTGCTCTGCACTTGGATGATCGGTAGTACAGGGCAGGGATTTTCAGTCAGAACAGGAATTTGAATCTCTCGCTCCCCCTGTAAATCTCACTGCCCTGTACTACCGATCACTACTCAACACAACTACTCAACAGTTTCGAACATCTCTTGTCACTAACAGAAAGAAAATCACACCAAAACAAAAGTTTGATTAAGAGTTTTTATTTCCCCTTTAAAAAAACAATGCCTTGCATTTTATTTTCACCCCTATTCAAACCAGAAAGATTCAGATTTCAGATTCAGATTGATTTCTCGCACATCAGAGGAAGGAATGGAACATTGGCCATGGAACAGCATGGTATGTGAATCATAGAGACATGTCTGGACACATGTCAGGAGTGGGCAGTAAATCTGAAAGTTTATACTTAGGAAGCATAGGATGGATGGAAAACAAGTGGGATTTAATTGTTACTGTCAAACATGTGAACTGGGGGTGACAGAATAGAAATACTATAGATAGGGAATCAATGTCTCACAGTATTTTAAAGGGAGTTATAGAAGAGCTTAATGCAAACAGCAGACATCTCAACCTGCCCTTTCAGGCTTCCAGGCAGGGTGGAGAAGGGGGCGTTGTGAGCGGGGTGTGATGTCATGCAGGGGTGGGGCCACCATTCTAGGGGTGGTGGGAGGCGGGGTTAGGGAGGAGTTAGGGACATTCCTGGGTGTTCTTGGGGCTTGGTCACAGAAAGGGGGCGTGGCTTGGAAGGAGACTGTCAAGAACGCCAGTTTGCTGGGCACGTGATCTGACCAATTAATCGGTATTCGCTGCCACCACTTTAAGTTACGGCCTTAAAGATGCCCCAAAAACACTCTTGACTCTCACTGACTATGCACACCCCTGTCCTGGCAGCTAAATGGTTAACACTACACCATTCACTCCAGCAACTAACTGGTTAATTAGCATCAGTCCTTCACAAGCAGTCACAGAGTTATTAGCATTACACTGCACACTCCATTCAAACACATATAAACTTATCAGGCTAACTGATTCAGAGCATCAAAGACAAAACTTATTAAATTTTAGATTTAATATTCCAAGAGGTGGACAGTGCATATAATACAAAAATAAAATAAAATGGTGTTATAAAAAATGACATACAATAAGTACAACAGTTATATAAAATAAAAAAAATTCTCAAATGTCCTTAGCGCTTATGGTGTGGTGAAGGAATGTGGGTGATAGTTGGTCTGCTGCTAGGCTACCCAATTCCACTGTATCCCAAGAGTTTTTGTAGGTTTAGATCTGGTATCTGCGCTGTCCTCCTCTCACCCAAAAATAGATAAGACCAAGATATATAGTATTAATACCTTTCAATCCAATACATATATACCTACAGACCATATAAAAAATGTATAAGCAGAAAGACTTACGTGTTCAGAGATGTGGGTAAAAACACAGCTTATTTGTCATAGAAGAAAACAAGATAAAACTTCCAAAGTAAAAACCAATGTGCACATTTGCAATTGCAATAGAAATGTAGGGGAATCTTTTTAGACTCCTTCTCCTATATGCTACAATTATGTAACCTATAGGGTGAAAGATCTATATCCAGGGAGCTACCCTACTGAATATGTTAGTCCAACACGTTTCGCTATGTTCTATAGCTTCTCAAGGGTATAGTATTAATCTCCTGTTGCTTGTCTTAAATAGTTTCAATTTCGCGGGTTTTTTTCTAACTTCCGGGTTTCCCAGACGTACCGTATTCATCCGCGCATGTGCGAGATACACGATGCGTGGTATAATGATTCTTAATTTCCATCTGGATCCCCCTGACGTGGTTACGTAGTGTCGTCATCCATCATGTCTGTTCGCGCTCTCGCGAGATAAGCGCATGCGCAGTAGTTTCTTTCTCTACAGATGCTCGGCACGATTAGTCATTCTTCTAGCCTCATAAGAGATAAGGACTATGACAGAAGCTGTTCACCAACACTTAGATTTAGAGAGAATGACTAATGGTGCCGAGCATCTGTAGAGAAAAAAACATACCGCTCATGCGCGTATCTCACGAGAGCGCGAACAGACATAGATGGCATGACGACACTACGTAACCAGTCAGGGGGATCCAGATGGAATAAGAATCAGTATACACGCATGCGTGTATATCGCGCATGTGCGGAGATGAATGACGGCAAGTCTGGGAAAACCCGGAAGTTAGAAAAAAAAACAGCGAAATTGAAACTATTTAAGACAAGCAACAGAGATTAATACTATACCCTTGAGAAAGCTATAGAACATAGCGAAACACGTTGGGACTAAAAAATATTCAGTAGGGTAGCTCCCTGGATATAGACTTTCACCTATAAGGTTACATAATTGTAGCATAATAGGAGAAGGAGTTAAAAAGATTCCCTACATTTCTATTGCAATTGCAAATGTGCACATTGGATTTTACTTTGGAAGTTTTTATTTGTTTTCTTCTATGACAAAATAAAGCTGTGTTTTTACCCACATCTCTGGAACACGTAAGTCTTTCTGCTTATACATTTTTTTATGGTCTGTATGTATATATGTATTGGATTGATAAGGTATTAATACTATATATCTTGGTCTTATCTATTTTTGGGTGAGAGGAGGACAGCGCAGATACCAGATCTAAACCTACAAAAATATAAAATAAAAAGGATAAAAATATTCACAGACCCTACTCACTAGAAGAAGCCCTGTGTCCTGGGGCAGGATGAAACATTGGGTCCATACACACTTTTAGCATGTCCCCAAAGTATGAACAAAATTATAGGGGATACAATGATTTTAAACCATTTGATTAACCACTCCCATCTCCTGGTATGCATGAGGTGGGAGTGTCTAGCAATGTCCAGATTTACGACTAGCCAAAAGCACTCATTTCCCCTCAGTTAGGCAGATCCATATAAATGTAGATATGTACATTGTATTGGGATATTGACCCCATATTCCTCTCCTTTATTAATTATCAATTCCTCCAATACCAAACATGACCTGTGTGTTACCATATTTCCCAAGATATTATAACTCGCCTTGGCAGGGAATAAGGGCTCCATGTTGGGTATCTATTAATGGGCATACTTTTACATTCACAAATATAATATTGGTTTCTGTCACACTTCCAATACCGAAATACATTTATTTACATGTATGACTGTCCTAAAATTACCTCTTAGTCCCCACCAGACCCCTAGCTGAAGAGAATTCCAGATGCACGTTTCGGCTCCACATTGTCTAGAAAGGAGACCTGGTTCCAAGCTTCACTAATTGTAATATAAACAATAGGACTGTTCCAGGGTGGAATGGTATTTTATTGGCCCTTTGCAAGAACTAATACACAATAGTTAACCCATTCTTGCCAAGTCAATACACACTTTCCGACAGAGACTCAAGTCTCCTCTCAAGTCCGGGAGTCTGGGGTGGTCTCGCGGGTGTGCGGGAGACCACCCCAAAATGAGGGAGACTCCGAGAGATGCGGGAGGGGTGGGATACCTGAAACAGGAAATCATGGACAACTTCTTACACGTGCATGCACAATCATATATAGCAATAAATACATTCTTTAAATCCATATTAGCGTCAGATGCGTGGGTACGCAAAAATCACCTGCGCATCGACGCTGTGATTCAATATGACGCTTGCGCTAGTTTTAGCGCAGGATTTTGATTATAGATAATTACTAAGATTTACAGATTATAGATAATAAGGCTGATAGCTGGCGTTAAATCCCACAGTGGGTAAATCCCTACCGGGTTTATCACATTCGATACGCGACATTGAATCGCGCAAAGTAGATTACCCAGAGCGATAGCGGCTCTGGGTAAATGAGCCTGACGTGTTTGATATTTACTTGATCATGCCTCTGCGCATACCAGATAATAGGATGTAAATGTAGATTAATAATATGGCACACTCCTGAATTTTATACAAAATTTTTTTATTGCACTTTACTCAAACGTTTTAGCCACTTGTGGCTGACGTATATTCAATTTATTGCTAAGGTGGATTTACTTGACTTAATTTTTCAGATAAACAAATTAAGTTAGTGTAATCTAATATGTGGTTTTCAGCCAATTTACCCACTAAACCTGCAGTAAATTTGTACGTTTTCAATACACAGCAATCTTTACAGCCAGACATACAGTGCTAAGCCCCATCTTTTATTCTGCCAGCGATTTCAAGTGGCACTTTTCAGTACACTAAAAACGTTTACAAAAGCTCATCGCCAGGAACCGAAATATGTGACAATGTTCTTAAGTCAGCAGAGAAACTGAAGCAGCAATAAATTGCACGCAGGGATGGGGAGAGAAAACAGAACATAGTGGGTAACCTGCCACCTTCTAATGCGCTTTATCACTCAGAAATAGAAAAGAATATGTTGTGCTTTTATTCCCTGATGAGAGATACCCACTGTATCTTCTGCATTCAGCAAAATAAATCAGAAGCTCAAGATAAACTGCATAGGAATGTTATACAGTTAACACAAAATTCTGCAGTCTATCCTCTTTTATTTTTACTGCACATTATGATTTTAAACAAATCTTTAGAAGGGTATATAATATTTCTCGTGCGCCTTCAATTTATAGATGATGTTCAGGTTAATATATAAGCACTGTTTGATGTATAGAGAGTTGTGAGATATATAATTATATATATTTCTAGATGGGAGGGAGTCCAATGTTCTATAATCAGTGGGGTTTGACATTCATTGCAATTAACCTATTTAATAGCTAATAGCTTAGGCAATTATCTATAATCGTCTGTTTTTCTGTCTATCTAACAGTTGTCCATCCATCCATCTACTTTTCTCTTTTCCTAAACATATTTTTGTAGTAGGACTGATCTGTTTTGCTATGGTGAAAGTAAAATTTAATTGTGTTGTTTTAAGGATGAGTCATTTTAGGCTACAAGATCCCCACTGTTTGTGTCAATATAGTCCCACTCAGCTGTTTGTTTTCCCAATGCAGTACAGTTCCAAATAACTAATAACGGTGTAGAAGTCAAGGAATAAAAGAAGGCTCAGGTAGGTTTGTGGTTACCTGATGATCCCTCTATTTCTCTTTAATAAGGCAAGCCTCAAAATGTTAATTTAGCTCCTATAATTGCTGTTGGAATAAATTGTAACACGTACATTACCATGAATCCCATAGTGGTATTTTAGGAGAACATCAAACTAAATGGAACAAATGTGGCGTTTCTGGCCAAGAGAGTAAATACATGTTATTTATAGCAAGTGTGACCCGGCCGAAGGATCCCTCAGTTTCATCTTATAGAAGAACTTTGAGAGAATATGGCGAGCGTAGCTGGATTCTGCTAATATTTTTGGATGTTTTACGTTTAGCATATGTATTGTTATTATTCTCGCTGATGTTCAGGACTATTTTATCAGCCACCAAAATTCTGTCTTTGTTCCAAAGTGAAAGTTCTATTTTAGGTAATTGGCAGTAAACACTCCAGGTTTTTCAATGACTCCTCTGGACCAGATGTAGGAAACATACATCGAATAGCACCCATTTCCAGGGAGGGAAGTTCACGCTGCCTCCTACAAAATTAAGCAAATGAAACAGATTAGAAATTACAGTACATTTACCAAATGAATCAACAAAAGGTTATTGTTAAAAATGGTGCTAAGTTTGCCCACAACATCAGAAATCATTTAACATCTGAAAGCTAAATCTGATTGGTTGATGCAAAATAAGCACATTTTATTGAATAACCCTGATAGTCTCTGAATTTGCTCTGGAATACCACATGCAAAATGAACTCAGAAAAACTACAATTTTGGATTTATTTTCTAGATAAATTAATTCTTATAGCTTTTTAGAAAGCTGAAAGAGAAGAGACAACAAAGAGCATGTCTGTGCTTGACAGTTACAGGATTTTACTAATAAGTACAGTTTTCTATTATTTTTGTTTAATGAAAGGTACAATAAAACACACACTGCATATCACATACTTTCTAAATGATTCCTAATCAAAGATACATCTGCAAAGACAAAAAATCTTTCACTACACCAAGACCTGAAGTTACTTTCTAACAACATCCGCATACTTACAACAATACTCTGGTTGGTAGGAAGAGTGACAGTAATGTCTACTGCAGTGAATATGTTGTGTAGAAAGCAGCTACAGGGGGACAGCGCTTCACTTATTTAGTAAAATTAATTTTAGCATTTAGTACCGCAAAAGGAACGGGAACCTCATTTCTTTAGACAGGTAAATATAGAATGTCCCAGAACCAAAGCAGGCAGCAAACAAACATCACACAATTTCTATATGTGTAGAAGAAGAAAGACTACCGTAATCTTTCACACCTAATTAATTTCATTGTATTTTTTTTATTTCTGCTGTTACTGGTTGTTTTAAACAATATATATGAATACATCTGGAGAATGTCAGCTTGCTGGTGCCATGCGCTTGGGTAAAGTCTATATACTAAAAGATATGTTAGAAATCCATGCTCACAGCTCTTATTTTAGTAACACAAATCTATTTCAATTAATCTCACATTTGTGTTACTAATGAAAGATATGATTTAATTTATATTTCGTTTAAGTTGTATAATATGTCTCTGTAGCTGATATGGGTAATAAATGTCGACGGCAGGGCGGAGGTCGTGTCGCGTTGGGGGGGTGGGTACTTCACAAGTAAGCTTGTAGGAGGAGGGTGAAAGTCCAGGAAGGGGCAGGGATAAGAGGCCTGATGGGAAATGTAGGATGGCTTGCTGGATACTGGAAACACAGGTTGGCTGGGTATGTAGGCTGGTTTACTGGAACATGGTGCTGGTTGGGAACTGGTAGGCTGACATGTGCGTGGAACAATGGTGTGCTGCTGGTTACGAGGCTGGACCAAAGTGCTGCTGGAACTGAGTTGTATTGTGGACAATGGTGCTGTGGGGACATGTAGGTGATGCTGGAACAATGGTGTTGCTGGTGGGTTTACTTGTAGGCTGGGACCAAAGGTGTGTGGAACGGAGCGCGATGCTGGCAAGGTAAGTAGAACTGGATGCAGGCATGAGATCTATATCCAGGGAGCTACCCTACTGAATATTGTTAGTCCCAACACGTTTCGCTATGTTCTATAGCTTTCTCAAGGGTATAGTATTAATCTCCGTTGCTTGTCTTAAATAGTTTCAATTTCGCGGGTTTTTTTTCTAACTTCCGGGTTTCCCAGACGTACCGTCATTCATCCGCGCATGTGCGAGATACACGAGCGTGGTATAGATTATTAATTCCATCTGGATCCCCCTGACGTGGTTACGTAGTGTGTCATGCCATCTATGTCTGTTCGCGCTTCGCGAGATACGCGCATGCGCAGTATGTTTCTTTCTCTACAGATGCTCGGCACGATTAGTCATCTCTCTAGACCTCATAAGAGATAAGGACTATAGCAGAAAGCTGTTCACCAACACTTAGATTTAGAGAGAATGACTAATGGTGCCGAGCATCTGTAGAGAAAAGAAACATACCGCTCATGCGCGTATTCACGAGAGCGCGAACAGACATAGATGGCATGACGACACTACGTAACCAGTCAGGGGGATCCAGATGGAAATTAAGAATCAGTATACCACGCATGCGTGTATATCGCGCAGTGCGGAATGAATGACGGCACGTCTGGGAAAACCCGGAAGTTAGAAAAAAAAACAGCGAAATTGAAACTATTTAAGACAAGCAACAGGAGATTAATACTATACCCTTGAGAAAGCTATAGAACATAGCGAAACACGTTGGGACTAACAATATTCAGTAGGGTAGCTCCCTGGATATAGATCTTTCACCCTATAAGGTTACATAATTGTAGCATAATAGGAGAAGGTCTAAAAAGATTCCCTCACATTTCTATTGCAATTGCAAATGTGCACATTGGATTTTACTTTGGAAGTTTTATCTGTTTTCTTCTATGACAAATAAAGCTGTGTTTTTACCCACATCTCTGGAACACGTAAGTCTTTCTGCTTACTTTTTTATATGGTCTGTATGTATATATGTATGGATTGATAAGGTATTAATACTATATATCTTGGTCTTATCTATTTTTGGGTGAGAGGAGGACAGCGCAGATACCAGATCTAAACCTACAAAAAATAAATAAAAAGGATAAAAATATCACAGACCCTACTCACTAGAAGAAGCCCTGTGTCCTGGGCACGGATGAAACATTGGGTCCATACACACTTTTAGCATGTCCCCAAAGTATGAACAAATTATAGGGGATACAATGATTTTTAAACAATTGATTAACCACTCCCATCTCCTGGTATGCATGAGGTGGGAGTGTCTAGCAATGTCCAGATTTACGACTAGCCAAAAGCACCATTTCCCCTCAGTTAGGCAGATTCCATATAAATGTAGATATGTACATTGTATTGGGATATTGACCCCATATTCCTCTCCTTTATTAATTATCAATTCCTCCAATACCAAACATGACCTGTGTTATCATATTTTCCCAAGATATTAATAACTGCCTTGGCAAGGGAAAGGGCTCCATGTTGGGTATCATATTAATGGGCATACTTTTACATTCACAAATATAATATTGGTTTCTGTCTTACAACATTCCAATACCGAAATACATTTATTTTACATGTAGGACTGTCCTAAAATTACCTCTTAGTCCCCACCAGACCCCTAGCTGAAGAGAATTCCAGATGCACGTTTCGGCTCCACATTGTCTAGAAAAGGAGACCTGGTTCCAAGCTTCACTAATTGTAATATAAACAATAGGACTGTTCCAGGGTGGAATGGTATTTTTATTGGCCCTTTGCAAGAACTAATACCAATAGTTAACCCATTCTTGCCAAGTCATACACACTTTCCTGACAGAGACTCAAGTCCTCTCTCAAGTCCGGGAGTCTGGGGTGGTCTCGCGGGTGTGGGGGAGACCACCCCAAAATGAGGGAGACTCCCGAGAGATGCGGAGGGGTGGGATACCTGAAACAGGAAATCATGGACAACTTTCTACACGTGCATGCACAATCATATATAGCAATAAATACATTCTTTAACCCATATTAGCGTCAGATGCGTGGGTTACGAAAAATCACCTGCGCATCCGACGCTTGTGATTCAATATGACGCTTGCGCTAGTTTTAGCGCAGGATTTTGATTATAGATAATTACTAAGATTTACAGATTATAGATAATAAGCTGATAGCTGGCGTTAAAATCCCACAGTGGGTAAATCCCTTACGGGCTTTATCCACATTCGCATACGCGACATTGAATCGCGCGAAAGTAGCATCTACCCAGAGCGATAGCGGCTCTGGGTAAATGAGCCTGACGTGTTATTTACTTGATCCACTGCCCTCTTGCGCCTACCAGATATAGGATGTAAATGTAGATTAATAA
Source organism: Hymenochirus boettgeri (assembly GCA_019447015.1). Lineage (NCBI taxonomy): Eukaryota > Metazoa > Chordata > Amphibia > Anura > Pipidae > Hymenochirus > Hymenochirus boettgeri. The sequence goes on from CM033476.1 coordinate 172,174,647, forward strand.
TATGGCAACACTCTGAATTTTATACAAAATTTTTTTATTGCACTTTACTCCAACACGTTTTAGCCACCTTGTGGCTGACGTATATTCAATTTATTGCTAAGGTGGATTTACTTGACTTAATTTTTCAGAAAACAAATTAAGTTAGTGTAATCTAATATTTGGTTTTCAGCCAATTACCCACCCTAAACCTGCAGTAAATTTGTACCGTTTTCAATACACAGCAATCTTTACAGCCAGCAGACATACAGTGCTAAGCCCACCTTTTATTCTGCCAGCGATTTCCAAGGTGCACTTTTCAGTACACTAAAAACGTTTACAAAAGCTCATCGCCAGGCAGTTTCGCTATGTTCTATAGCTTTCTCAAGGGTATAGTATTAATCTCCTGTTGCTTGTCTTAAATAGTTTCAATTTCGCGGGTTTTTTTTCTAACTTCCGGGTTTTCCCAGACGTACCGTCATTCATCCGCGCATGTGCGAGATACACGCATGCGTGGTATACTGATTCTTAATTTCCATCTGGATCCCCCTGACGCGGGGGTATTTTAATGTATAAATAGTCAATTCGACGGTTTTTATTAATATCTAACCGGGTTTTGCCAACGGTTATTATCATGAGATAGGTTTACGAATTAACGCATGCGTGAGCATATACTGATTCTTAATTTCCATCTGGATCCCCCTGACGTGGTTACGTAGTGTCGTCATGCCATCTATGTCTGTTCGCGCTCTCGCGAGATACGCGCATGCGCAGTATGTTTCTTTCTCTACAGATGCTCGGCACGATTAGTCATTCTCTCTAGACCTCATAAGAGATAAGGACTATAGACAGAAGCTGTTCACCAACACTTAGATTTAGAGAGAATGACTAATGGTGCCGAGCATCTGTAGAGAAAGAAACATACCGCTCATGCGCGTATCTCACGAGAGCGCGAACAGACATAGATGGCATGACGACACTACGTAACCACGTCAGGGGGATCCAGATGGAAATTAAGAATCAGTATACCACGCATGCGTGTATATCGCGCATGTGCGGATGAATGACGGCACGTCTGGGAAAACCCGGAAGTTAGAAAAAAAAACAGCGAAATTGAAACTATTTAAGACAAGCAACAGGAGATTAATACTATACCCTTGAGAAAGCTATAGAACATAGCGAAACACGTTGGGACTAACAATATTCAGTAGGGTAGCTCCCTGGATATAGATCTTTCACCCTATAGGTTACATAATTGTAGCATAATAGGAGAAGGAGTCTAAAAAGATTCCCCTACATTCTATTGCAATTGCCAAATGTGCACATTGGATTTTACTTTGGAAGTTTTATCTGTGTTTCTTCTATGACAAATAAAGCTGTGTTTTTACCCACATCTCTGGAACACGTAAGTCTTTCTGCTTATACATTTTTTATATGGTCTGTATGTATATGTATTGGATTGATAAGGTATTAATACTATATATCTTGGTCTTATCTATTTTTGGGGAAGATCTATATCCAGGGAGCTACCCTACTGAATATTGTTAGTCCCAACGTGTTTCGCTATGTTCTATAGCTTTCTCAAGGGTATAGTATTAATCTCCGAAGCACAAGCGTCGGAGGCGCAGGTGATTTTTGCGTAACCCACGCACTGACGCTAATATGGAGTTAAATGTATTATGTGCATATAATGTGCATGCACGTGTAAAAGAAGTTGTCCATGATTTCCTGTTTAGGTATCCCACCCCTCCGCACCTCGGGAGTCTCCCTCAGGGGGGGGGGTTCCCCGCACACCCGCGAGACCACCCCAGACTCCCGGACTGTGAGAGGAGACTTGAGTCTCTGTCGGAAAGTGTGTAGTGACTTGGCAAGAATGGGTTAACTATTGGTATTAGTTCTTGCAAAGGGCCAATAAAAATACCATTCCACCCTGGAACAGTCCTATTGTTTATATTACAATTAGTGAAGCTTGGAACCAGGTCTCCTTTTCTAGACAATGTGGAGCCGAACGTGCATCGGGAATTCTCTTCAGCTAGGGGTCTGGTGGGGACTAAGAGGTAATTTTAAGGACAGTCATACATGTAAATAAATGTATTTCGGTATTGGAATGTGTAAACAGAAACAATATTATATTTGTGAATGTAAAAGTATGCCCATTAATATGATACCCAACATGGAGCCCTTATTCCCTTGCCAAGCGAGTTATTAATATCTTGGGAAATATGGATAACACACAGGTCATGTTTGGTATTGGAGGAATTGATAATTAATAAAGGAAGAATATGGGGTCAATATCCCAATACAATGTACATTCTACATTTATATGGAATCTGCCTAACTGAGGGGAAATGAGTGCTTTTGGCTAGTCGTAAATCTGGACATTGCTAGACACTCCCACCCATATGCATACCAGGAGATGAGTGGTTAATCAAATGGTTTAAAAATCATTGTATCCCCTAAATTTTGTTCATACTTTGGGGACATGCTAAATGTGTGTATGGACCCATGTTCATCCTGCCCCAGGACACAGGGCTTCTTCTAGTGAGTAGGGTCTGTGAATATTTTTTATCCTTTTTATTATATTTTTGTAGGTTTAGATCTGGTATCTGCGCTGTCCTCCTCTCACCCAAAAATAGATAAGACCAAGATAATAGTATTAATACCTTACTCAATCCATACATATATACATACAGACCATATAAAAAATGTATAAGCGAAAGACTTACGTGTTCCAAGATGTGGTAAAAACACAGCTTTATTTTGTCTAGAAGAAAACAAGATAAAACTTCCAAAGTAAAATCCAATGTGCACATTTGCAATTGCAATAGAATGTAGGGAATCTTTTTAGACTCCTTCTCCTATTATGCTACAATTATGTAACCTTATAGGGTGAAAGTCTATATCCAGGGAGCTACCCTACTGAATATTGTTAGTCCCAACGTGTTTCGCTATGTTCTATAGCTTTCTCAAGGGTATAGTATTAATCTCCTGTTGCTTGTCTTAAATAGTTCCATTTTCGCTGTTTTTTTTTCTAACTTCCGGGTTTTCCCAGACGTGCCGTCATTCATCCCGCACATGCGCGTATACACGCATGCGTGTATACTGATCTCTTAATTTCCATCTGGATCCCCCTGACTGGTTACGTAGTGCGTCTGCATGCCATCTATGTCTGTGTCGCCTCTCGTGAGATACCGCATGAGCGGTATTGTTTCTTTCTCTACAATGCTCGGCACCATTAGTCATTCTCTCTAAATCTAAGGTGTTGGTGAACAGCTTCTGTCATAGTCCTTATCTCTTATGATCTCTAGAGAGATGACTAATCTTGCCGAGCATCTGTAGAGAAAGAAACATACTGCGCATGCGCGTATCTCGCGAGAGCGCGAACAGACATAGATGATGACGACACTACGTACCACTGGGTGAGAGGAGGACAGCGCAGATACCAGATCTAAACCTACAAAAATATAAAATAAAAAGGATAAAAATATTCACAGACCCTACTCACTAGAAGAAGCCCTGTGTCCTGGGGCAGGATGAAACATTGGGTCCATACACACATTTTAGCATGTCCCCAAAGTATGAACAAAATTATAGGGGATACAATGATTTTTAAACCATTTGATTAACCACTCCCATCTCCTGGTATGCATGAGGTGGGAGTGTCTAGCAATGTCCAGATTTACGACTAGCCAAAAGCACTCATTTCCCCTCAGTTAGGCAGATTCCATATAAATGTAGATATGTACATTGTATTGGGATATTGACCCCATATTCCTCTCCTTTATTAATTATCAATTCCTCCAATACCAAACATGACCTGTGTGTTATCCATATTTCCCAAGATATTAATAACTCGCCTTGGCAAGGGAATAAGGGCTCCATGTTGGGTATCATATTAATGGGCATACTTTTACATTCACAAATATAATATTGGTTTCTGTCTTACACATTCCAATACCGAAATACATTTATTTTACATGTATGACTGTCCTTAAAATTACCTCTTAGTCCCCACCAGACCCCTAGCTGAAGAGAATTCCAGATGCACGTTTCGGCTCCACATTGTCTAGAAAAGGAGACCTGGTTCCAAGCTTCACTAATTGTAATATAAACAATAGGACTGTTCCAGGGTGGAATGGTATTTTTATTGGCCCTTTGCAAGAACTAATACCAATAGTTAACCCATTCTTGCCAAGTCACTACACACTTTCCTGACAGAGACTCAAGTCTCCTCTCAAGTCCGGGAGTCTGGGGTGGTCTCGCGGGTGTGCGGGAGACCACCCCAAAATGAGGGAGACTCCCGAGAGATGCGGGAGGGGTGGGATACCTGAAACAGGAAATCATGGACAACTTTCTACACGTGCATGCACAATCATATATAGCAATAAATACATTCTTTAACTCCATATTAGCGTCAGATGCGTGGGTTACGCAAAAATCACCTGCGCATCCGACGCTTGTGATTCAATATGACGCTTGCGCTAGTTTTAGCGCAGGATTTTGATTATAGATAATTACTAAGATTTACAGATTATAGATAATAAGGCTGATAGCTGGCGTTAAAATCCCACAGTGGGTAAATCCCTTACCGGGATTTATCCACATTCGCATACGCGACATTGAATCGCGAAAGTAGCATCTACCCAGAGCGATAGCGGCTCTGGGTAAATGAGCCTGACGGTGTATATTTACTTGATCCACTGCCCTCTTGCGCATACCAGATAATAGGATGTAAATGTAGATTAATAATATGGCACACTCCTGAATTTTATACAAAATTTTTTTTATTGCACTTTACTCAACACGTTTTAGCCACCTTGTGGCTGACGTATATTCAATTTATTGCTAAGGTGGATTTACTTGACTTAATTTTTCAGATAAACAAATTAAGTTAGTGTAATCTAATATGTGGTTTTCAGCCAATTTACCCACTAAACCTGCAGTAAATTTGTACCGTTTTCAATACACAGCAATCTTTACAGCCAGACATACAGTGCTAAGCCCACTCTTTTATTCTGCCAGCGATTTCCAAGTGGCACTTTTCAGTACACTAAAAACGTTTACAAAAGCTCATCGCCAGGAACCGAAATATGTGACAATGTTCTCTTAAGTCAGCAGAGAAACTGAATGCAGCAATAAATTGCACGCAGGGATGGGGAGAGAAAACAGAAACATAGTGGGTAACCTGCCACCTTCTAATGCGCTTTATCACTCAGAAATAGAAAAGAATATGTTGTGCTTTTTATTCCCTGATGAGCGAATACCCACTGTATCTTCTGCATCTCAGCAAAAATAAATCAGAAGCTCAAGATAAACTGCCATAGGAAATGTATTACAGTTAACACAAGAATTCTGCAGTCTATCCTCTTTTATTTTTACTGCACATTATGATTTTAAACAAATCTTTAGAAGGGTATATTAAATATTTCTTGTGCGCCTTCAATTTATAGATGATGTCAGGTTTAATATATAAGCACTGTTTGATGTATAGAGATGTTGTGAGATATATAATTTATATATTTCTAGATGGCTAGGGGAGTCCAATGCTTCCTATAATCAGTGGGGTTTGACATATTCATTGCAATTAACCTATTTAATAGCTAATAGCTTAGGCAATTATCTATAATCTGTCTGTTTTTCTGTCTATCTAACAGTCTGTCCATCCATCCATCTAGCTTTTCTCTTTTCCTAAACATATTTTTGTAGCTAGGACTGATCCTGGTTTTGCTATGGTGAAAGTAAAACTTCTAATTGTGTTGTTTTAAGGATGAGTCATTTTAGGCTACAAGATCCCACTGTTTGTGTCAATATAGTCCCACTCCCAGCTGTTTGTTTTCCCAATGCAGTACAGTTCCAAATAACTAATAACGGGTAGAAGTCAAGGAATAAAAGAAGGCTCAGGTAGGTTTGTGGTTACCTGATGATCCCTCTATTTCTCTTTAATAAGGCAAGCCTTCAAAATGTTAATTCAGCTCTTATAATTGCTGTTGGAATAAATTGTAGATACAGTACATTACCATGAATCCCATAGCTGGTATTTTAGGAGAACATCAAACTAAATGGAACAAATGTGGCGTTTCTGGGCCAAGAGAGTAAATACAGTGTATTTATAGCAAGTGTGACCCGGCCGAAGGATCCCTCAGTTTCATCTTTATAGAAGAACTTTGAGAGAATATGGCAGCGTAGCTGGAATTCTGCTAATATTCTTTGGATGTTTTACGTTTAGCCTATAGTTATTGTTATTTATTCTCGCTGATGTTCAGGACTATTTTATTTCAGCCACAAAATTCTGTCTCTTGGTTCCAAAGTGAAAGTTTCTATTTTTAGGTAATTGGCAGTAAACACTCCAGGGTTTTTCAATGACTCCTCTGGACCAGATGTAGGAAACATTACATCCGAATAGCACACCATTTCCAGGGAGGGAAGTTCACGCTGCCTACACAAAATTAAGCAAATGAAAACAGATTAGAAATTACAGTACATTTACCAAAATGATTCAACAAAAGGTCTTATTGTTAAAAATGGTGCTAATTTTGCCCCAACCAATCAGAAATCATGTAACATCTGAAAGCTAACATCTGATTGGTTGATGCAAAATAAGCACCATTTTATTGAATAACCCTGATAGTCTCTGAATTTGGTCTTGTGAATACCACATGCAAAATGAACTCAGAAAAACTTACACATTTTGGATTTATTTTCTAGATAAATTAATTCTTATAGCTTTTTAGAATACTGAAAGAGAAGAGACAACAAAGAGCATGCTCTGTGCTTGCTGACAGTTACAGGATTTTACTAATAAGTACAGCTTTTCTATATTATTTTTGTTTAATGAAAGGTACAAATAAAAACACACACTGCATATCACATACATTTCTAAATGATTCCTAATCAAAGATACCATCTGCAAAGACAAAAAAATCTTTCACTACACCAAGACCTGAAGTTACTTTCTAACAACCATCCGCATACTTACAACATATTACTCTGTGTTGAGGAAGTGACAGTAATGTCTACTGCAGTGAATATTGTTGTAGAAAGCAGCTACAGGGGGGACAGCGCTTCACTTATTTAGTTAAATTAATTTTAGCATGTTAGTACCCTGCAAAAAGGAACGGGAACCTCATTTCTTTAGACAGGTAAATATAGAATGTCCCCAGATACCAAAGCAGGCAGCAAACAAACTATCACACATTTCTATATGTGTAGGAAGAAAATGACTACCGTAATCTTTCACACCTAATTAATCATTAGTATTTTTTTTTATTTTCTTGCTGTTACTGGTGTTTTAAACAATATATATGAATAAATCTGGAGAATGTCAGCTTGCTGGTGCCATGCGCTTGGGTAAAGTCTATATACTAACAGATATGTTAGAAATCCATGCTCACAGCTCTTATTTTAGTAACACAAATCTATTTCAATTAATCACATTTGTGTTACTAATGAAATGAATATGATTTACTTTATCATTTAAGTTGTATAATATGTCTCTGTAGCCTGATATGTATATATGCTGCACAAGTGTATTCAGTGCAAGCTCTTTCAGGATCTGTCAGAGAATTCAGCACTGGAGGGCGATTGCTGGGTACGTTGCCCACCTTTGTTTCTGGCTCTTAATTGTTTAATTGAAAACATTGGTTCCCTACCTTCGTTCCTGGCTCTTTATTGTTTAATTGAAGAACATTGGTTCCCTACCTTCGTTCCTGGCTCTTTATTGTTTAAATGCAAACTTATTTTTGTCAATTGAGATAACACTTAATAATTCTTGTATCCCTTGCATCACTAATTTAGCACGTTGCTACCCTCGAGGTCCTTGCTTTTATCTTTGCCTCTAGCTCTTGGAATTCATTTTTAAGGACCTCTTCTTGTCTAACTATGTCTTTGGCACCAATGTCTACCAAGACCGGTGGGTAACACCCAGCCCCACCCAATAATCTGTCTACGTGATCCACCACATGTCGAACCCTAGTATCAGGTAGGCAAAAACCTGTTTGGCAATTAGGGTCTCAGTGGCAAATAAGCCTATCCACTTTTCTAATAATGGAATCCACTGCTACCTTCGAAACATTTCTGATACTTGGTTCCCTCTCCCTTGTATTTGAGATGCTAGTCCCCTGGGTGCTCATGGGATCAGTCTGCTACATACATGCTACTTCTGAGCCATCCTTCTCTTCACCTAAAATGGCAAATCTGTAGGGATGGACTATCTGGGAAGAGGGAAGGATCAACTTCACTCTTCTGTCCCCTACTTTCCCTGGTTACATTTACTACCTTCCTTCTCTTCTCTTCTTCAATGCTGCAAGTTTTAACTTTGCATTCTGCACCTCATGATTATTATTATTATTATTATTATTAAGGATTTATATAGCGCCAACATCTTCCATGGTGCTTTACAATAACAGCCATGCATTACATACAGGGTAAAACATATTATACAAAATCATAAATATTATATATAAAGGTCATGCATATGATATAATTACACAGAGTGAATCAGTAGGCTGTAATTAGATTGGCAGAGGAGTTTGATTAGGTGGTTGGATCAGGTTGGGACAGTGAGAGGGGTAATGTCTAACCCAGGTTATATGCTTGCCTGGAGAGGTGGGTTTTGAGGTTACATTTAAAAGTATTAAAAGATGGTGAATGACAGTCGGCAGGAGGAAGGTAGTTCCAGAGTAGAGGGGCAGCACAAGCAAAGTCCTGAATGCGGGTGTAGGAAGAGGTGACAAGTATGGATGAGAGGAGGATATTGTTTGCAGAGCTGAGGTTAAGCCTAGGATGGTACCTGTGGATCAGCTCTGAGATGTTGGAGAGTCTGTTTTGGATAGTGCTTTATAGGGTAAGGTAAGCAGCTGTATCCTTTGTGCAATGGGCAGCCAGTGGGGAGACTGACAGAGAGGAGAGGCATTAGAGAAGTGAGAAAAGAAATGTGGGAGCCAGGCAGCAGAGTTTAGGATGGAATAAAGTGATGCCAAGCGGTTGTTTAATAAAGTTGCAGTAGTCGAGCTAGGATATGATTAGGGCATAACTAGGATGCAACTCCCTCAACTCAGATCCCTAATGGGCAGCCCACTTACATTCGACACGAACATAGGTCACTTGGAATGGCTGCTGCAAGATCGCATACATATGGGAAAAACAGTTTGAAGGGGGAAAAATCCTTCCTGACTCTAAATGGCAATCAGAAGTATTCCTGAATAAATTAATTCACAAAAAGGATGCAAATCATTGGTATCAGTCCCTATGCCCTATACTTAAAGGGTATCCTCACCCTCCACCAAACCAAAAAATTCATATAAGATAAGTCAACCCCCTTTAATCATAAACACTATCTTTCAAAAACCTAAATCAGCCCCTAAATGTACTTACCTACTTCAGTGCATGGAACAGCAGAAGTGGCCAGTCTGGCATAAATGACTGTGATTGGCTGAGATTCAGTCAAACACTGATGCAGCTGCTGGTCAACAGAGGGAGCCAAGGGAACGAGGTCAGCTAAGTACATTTAGGGGCAGATTTAGATGTTTTAAAGATTTTCTTTTAAAAAGAACTATGCAGCTGCCAAGGGATTCAGAGGGAGGGAGAGGCAGGGGGGAGAGCTTCACTGTGAATGCCAGAGTCCTCTTGACAAGCAGGAAGTGGCAGGTACGGATTACACACAGAGAGGCTCCTACTCTTCATTTTTCTGTACCTTCATCATACCCTGCAGGACAACTATAAGGAGCAGAAGAGAAAGGTAAGGATTTTATTTAACATTTCACAGTGGAGCAAGTTTTATTTGGGGGATCGGGGGGGGATATGCGGGGGATATGCGTAATTGCATAGCCTCTAAAGGGTAAGAGGAAATTGCAAGCAAAAGCGTCTTCTAGAGAAATGTAGTCAGATTCAGTATCAAACGTCAGAGAGGAGTCTTCTGCCACAAAATACTACTGGTCTGCTTGTTTGATGTATATTGTTCAATCCTCCTGATTCTTAATGTTTTGTAATTTCTGCTTACAGTACTATCTTTGGTTGCAAATAAAGTGATCTAACTATAGGTTTTCATTTGGAGAAGATATAATAATGCCTAGCAGTATAGAGCAAAAAAACCCTCAATGTAAACAGCTTGTGTCAGTTCATTCCCCCGGGAGCTACTAAGGATCTTACTGCTCTTAAGATAAAGACATGTTGTTTCTTAGTGTAACAGAGCCAAGCAAGGGCCTTGTAACATCTGCTCATGCAGCATTTCACAGGCCTATAAAAAAACAAATCTATACAGCTTAACAAATCCACCATGTAAGTTATCCATCCTCTGTTCTTACTACCTGACCAGCTAACCAGTAGAAATGAATAGATCCACATTATTCTGAATTATTCAGCTGTTTAATGGTGAAGTTTTTCAGTTAAATTGAAGTGGAAGATAATACTGTAGTACTGAATAAATTATTGTTCTGTTTTGCTTCAGTAGCAAAGAGATCAATATACACAGCATTAAGGGCCTGGATCTAATATATAAAGATTGAGCCAAAATGAGCAGACCTTGTACTGCAGAATTCCATCTGATTGAGACTACTTCTATATTTTACTGTTGAGATGGTAATTATATTTCTTGTTTGCACATAACTGTCATAATTCTTGTCTGATCTTGATTCATATTAATTTAAAGGGTGTCCTCTCTAGCTATCTTTACATAAGGGACCACCTGTTTCTCTAGTCATCCAACTGACTTTCCCAATTCAGAATGACTTGTAAAAGAATCTTTAAGCAATAAATACCCTGGATTGTGTCTTAATATGCTAATAACTTTAAAGAGTCAGGGACCTCCTGAATGCAAGGTGTTAATTCTGTTGTAGCTAAGAGGTGGTATAAAAACAGATGTTAAAACCCTCTGTTTCTATTCAGTCTTCATTTCTTCATTTTCACTTAAATGACTTCCTTCACGTCTTGTTTAAACCAGTCTTATTCTTTGTCTAATTTGTTACATTACAGTCTTTAAGCATATGTCCTTTTTCCTGAAGATGCAGGTACACGGCCTCGTCTCTTTTGTGATGGGCCATACATTGGTGCAGATGCTGTTTAGTTTTCCCTACATACAAATTAGAGCACTCTTCACTGCACTGCGTATGTTTTCCCCATCCCTCCTTGTTGTGCAATGTCACAATTCCCTTATTTTGCCTCCAGGGTAGTTCATCCTTTTTAGGGTGTTTGAAGTCCTAGATGACAAGAATGGAGAACTTGTTTTGTTGCCTTTACTTGCAGAAATAGATATGCTAGCTTGTGTCTTATTTTGAGCAGTTGAGTCAGGGACCTCCTGAATGCCAGGTGTTATATAATAACCCCTCTTTGCTACAATGTATACTGAATATGGGCTGAATATCACCGATAACATAGGGGTAATTATATTTACCAGACTTACTGATTTTGAATGTTAGTTTTTTTGTATTGCATTGCATGGTTTTCATTTTGTTTTCCAGTGACTGCCCCTATCCTACTTAGTGTTATTCCCAAACATTTGTTTTCTAGGAACCAGCACAGTGATCTATCAAACTATCTCTGCAATTAAAAGAGTTACTGTTATTTCCCTCATTGTATTGTTCCTGTTGTCTAGAGTTGCCATCACCCAGACTAAAAAATACTATCCTGCATGTCATAGTGCAGAAAATATACATTCGTCTACATTCAAATATGTTGTGTAAGCTATAAGACATCACTCACCAAGGAATAGATTTTGGTATTTATTATGCAAAAATATTACAAAACAAAATTAAAAGTTTTAGAGCCTGTCAAACATATAATTGACAGATTACAATATTTCAGATAAAATAAAGGTATAAAGTATAATATGTGGGATAAATTATGTGTATACAGTTTATAGAGTATGTAGGTATGTGTGTTATAAATGTGTGTGTGTGTGTGTGTGTGTGATGTGATGTGAGAGAGCAAGTGAGAGCCCCCTTGACCTTTCTCAGAATATATGCAGTTTACTAAGTGGGCTGCAACATCCTCACCCTAATATATCCATATAAGGCAAGTTAGGTAGACACAATCACCTTATATCATAAAAGGATCTTGACAAGACAGAGGTGCGTATGTGGTAATAATGATGATAACTCACAAAAATAATGGACATTGTGATAAAGGAATTATGTATACCATAGTATAGTATTTGAGGCTGAATAAAGACACATGTCCACCCAGTCCAACCTACTCAGCTTTACCCACATTCCCTGCCTAAATGTTGATCCAGAGGAAGGGGGGGAAAGCGGCAATCGGAAATATCCCTGGATCAACTCTACTTTATATATCAATACCAGTAACTTGCAACATTCCTTGGTTTCAGAAACTCATCCAGATTTTTTTTTAAAACTATCCAATGAACCTGCCATCACCACGTCCAATGGAAGACAGTTCCATAGTTTTACCGTTCTCACAGTGAAAAACCCCTCTCGACTTTGAAGACTTAAGGGATGTCCCTGTGTCCTCATGTTCTATTGGTGAACAGAAAGTTAATTTAATGTATTTATTCACAGTAATCATATCCCCACGCAAGTGCCTTTCCTCTAGTGTACATAATTGTAACTTGTCCAATCTGTCTTCATATTCATGCTCCCACATTCCCTTTACTATTTAAGTTGACCTTTTTTGCACCCTTATGCACTTTATTTTAATAAACCTCCCCACACGAAAATATGTTTAACCACCATACTCAATGTATATGAGCTTGACCAATGATATGCTGGCTGGATGGCAACCTCATTGACGTCACAGGACAAGATCTGTAGGCCTGTACATAGCAAAACAACAACCTGATATTGTCGTACTTCTTTTTCTTTAAAGACATTGAAAATCTATTTACGCAAAATACTTATCCATGGTAACAAATACATAAGATTATATATTTTCTCTGCAGGTGAACACATCTACTGGAAATATCAGTATCAAATATTGATTTAATTACAACAGTTATAGAAACTGAAATCCTTCACTCAGAAAGAGAATAAAGGTTGTGGAATAACTGGCAGTGGTTGGGCCACAGGAATGTACAGAAATTTACTGGACCAAAGTTTGTACTGGGGTCCAACTAAAAAAGCTGAAAGGGTCTTGTCTGCTAGGATATTCCAGCTGGACATCCATTGCCATTGCTTTAAAACATAACCAACACCTAAAGTCATTGGACTTGCATCTAGGTTTGCCCTCCCACTACTATGACATTTTTACAAATTCTTTTTTTTATGTGCAAATTCTAGATTCTAGAGTCAAAGCTCGGGGATTCAATAGGATTTCTGATAGTAACAAGGCACATAAGCCTAGAATATAATTAAAGGGAACTTTCCCCTACTATTCTACTATCCTACTATTATGTATAATAAGGGGGGTTTGTGTAAACAAGCCCAGAACTGTTAAAATGTTGTGCCTTTTGGGGCTTAAGGGGTCCCGCAGCTCGAGCTGGGACCCCCCTTCCCGGCACTGACAAGTGCCTTTGTTAGGGGTCCTGCAGCTGAAACCAGGACCTCCATTGGCACTTAGAAGAGCCCTTGGGGGCATGACTTCATTCTTCCCAGGTGGTGTCACCAGTGCCCTCCGACTGTGGGACTTTCGGGAATCCTTGAACGCGATTAGAGAACCATTGAACGTTCGGGGCATACACATAAAGTATACAGCACTGTCTTGCTCTCCCTAACACAATAATGGCTGTTGGGAAAGCCATTTTTACAGTCAGGGGCTGGCCCACAATAAAATTGCCATGATTGGTTGTTGTAGACCTGCTGACCAGCAAGCATTATAAAAGGGCATTATAATATTGAAAAACTTAAGGCAAAACTCATTCGTCCTCCAGTTTTAGGAACAAATTTTTGCCCAACAATTATTGCATAATAACTAACAATTCGCTGAGGCTGCTGGGAGTCACAGTTGAATAAACGGCAATTGCTTTTCAAATACAACGGCCGTATCAAAGAGAAACTGCATTAATAAGTGTGGAGAGTTGTTTAGCAGCAGGCATGACGTAATGTTACACAAAGTGCAAACTGGCTTTTTTGAGAACCATCTTATATAAGGCCATTAATTGGCCAAAACACATTAATTACAATTTAAACCTCTTACAGCAGGAGCCTTCATAGCTACACTACCATGTTATAGTGCTTTAGTATATAAAAGAAAAGGATCATCATGATTTTGCTGTGCTAGTAATCTTTTATTTTACTTGCAGTATACTTTTCAATTATATTGGATGCAGGACTGTTAGGTTTTATATTTATTACAGATTTCTTAAGTGCCGCATAAAGCTGTTTATTTCAACGCAGTGTAATATGTAACCCCTTTGCTTGACTTGCATAAAACATACAGTATGTGCTGTAAAACCGTGTACAATATATGAGCCGTACGGTGGATTGAATACAGTTCGCTGTGGATGTCACAGGTGACAGGTGAGTTTTTTTTACCGTTTTATAGAATAATATGCCAGCTGACTATAATTTTATATATTAATGAATTCCTGTTTTTACTTGGAAGATTTACATTTTATTAAGACACGGCTATAGGTTTGCAGTATTTATTTTATCCATACATGTAAATAATTTCCCTGACACATATAGTGGGGATAAACATGTGTTGCAAAACAAACATGGCGAAGTTACCACTTTTTATGTGTGTCTAGATTGGGACATAAGGATGAATAAGGGATAATGTGGCTTTTTGGTCCTCAATCTCATTTGCTTGTGATGGATAGAGATGTTTCTTTTTAAATTTGACATATGAAATTAAAGACAGCAGTTTGCACTATAGAGGCTTAGAGCAATGCAGCTCTTTAAATAAATATTTAAAGGGACAGTGAATAAGTGGGAATAGTTGGGGAGATTATGTGGCCTGGCACCAGGGAACACCGGATTTCCCAGAAGGAGTGGTGATAGGGTCATCACGGGGGCAAAGCAGAGGGGGAGGGAATGTGTGTGAATGGGTGGGAACTGGGCAAAGATTCACTGCAGGGTTGCCAGGCTGGGCCTGACTGCAGAGTTAGTCCTGGCCAGATACAGATGTCTAGCAACCCTGCTTGGTACAGGTTAAAAAAATGGCACAATTACATGAAAGATGTATATGTAATTTACAAATGATATCGTAAATACTCAAATATAAACAGAGTTTTTTAAATTTTAAATTGATCCTGAAAATCTTTCCTCTGTTTTTACTCGGGTCCTGGCAAAAATGCGAGGTCACAAATGGAAGCAGTGACCAAGTCCCAACAGGTATTAATTGAAAACTCGCGAGGCCCAGAGGGAAAGGAGATGTAAGACACATAAGTTACACAATACATGTCTCCTGCAGCATGTCCTCTCACAGGGTCATTCAATAAAAGTTATCGTTAAAAATGGTGCTAATTTTGCCCCAACCAATCAGATGTTAGCTTCAAATGTTAAATAAAATCTGATTGGTTGGGGCAAAATTAGCACCATTTTAAACGTCAAGAACTTTTATTGAATCTCCCTAGAACTCTAAGCAACCAAGTGCCAAGGTATAGGGGTATCACTGTTACTAATTACTGATTTGGAGAGTAGTACTCATATTTTCTACCCTAGGTTTATACTCATGTTAAGCAGGTTTGCACTGGGATTGTTTTATACTCAAGTATATACGGTATAATGAAAGATTACCTGGTTCAGCTATTACTAAAGTGACAATGATTCATAGGTGTGTCTTTTTGTCAAGCCTTTTATGTAATACATGTTCCATTCCTACAAAACCTTTTTTTTTTTTTTTTTTTTTTTAATAAAAATCATATTTATGGCAGGGTTGGTAAAAATAACCAACACAATGTAATTATACTGTAACTGTAATCCAAATATAGCACTGTAATCCAAATATAGCCAAACAACAATCCATGTACAGAGCTTCCAGCATCCCTGAAAAACAGTGCAATAGTTTAAAATCCATTACCATGTTTGGAACGCCAAGACCACATGAAATAGCTAATTTAGCTGCAAAGCTAAAACTTTAATAAGGACCTCTTTGACTTCGGCATCTGTTTAGAGCTGCTGCTAGAGAGGCAGTTCCAATAAACTGCTAAGTGTCTGCAGTGATCTCTGTCTGTGTTTGTATTGCTGCTCATACTGACTGACAGATAGTGTTAGCCAAGACAAATCACTAGAACCAAATCAATAATTCATGCCAGTGCCCTCCACAAATACAGGGCAGCTGAAAAGGAGATGGAACATACTTAGAGCAACATGTAAAAGACTAAGAGGAAGCTACATACATTACATATAGTAACCTTGAAAGGATGGTTTTACCATAAGGGCATACAAGGCAATTGCCCAGGAGCCAGGACCCTAATGCCTAAAGGGGGGTCCCAAACATAGGCTTCAAATGATCTGGGGTTGTGGGGGAACCTTAACACATGTATTGCCAAGTTGTCAACATGGACACCCCAATATATGCATGGTAGAGCCTGAGAGTTTTATCTTCCCACAACACCCAACTGCTATTTGTACCAATTTATTATATCCATTTGTAACCAAATATTTAATGATAAGTTCTATTCCTTTTTGGCAAAGGTATCTGCCTTCTTCCTCTGCTCAAAGAGCTTTTTATACCTATGAGCGTGTGCAGAGGAGTCAGCAGGTGAAACAGCGTTCAATCATTGGTTGTGATGTCAGCAGTCACAGCCTTGATTGACTGAATGGGTGAGGGGTCTGCTTACTCTACGAGATTGGGACAAAATTAATCTTTTAATATCTGGTTATTAATGCAGGTAATAAAGTGCAAAATAAATAAGTTGGGGTTGGGGACAGGTAACTGACAATTGTCCAGTTTTTTGTTTTAAGGTTGAACATTCCCTTCAAACCAGCACTAACTCTTCTGCATTGGTGTACCAAGTGTTATCGTGGGTGGACAGTAGGATTTGCTGCATTCCTGGCAAAAATGAATAGGGAAGGTTTTATTCAAAATGTAATATAAGCTGCTATAGTTGTTTTGAGACTTTAGTTGTACTTTAATTTTTAAAGTAAAAGACCGTTACCATCACATACATTTTCTACTTATCACAAAACAAATATTAAAACACATAAAAATTATATATTATATATATATATATATGTGTGTGGTGTGTGTAGATAATATATATATATATATATATATATAGATATAATATATAATAATATTAATATATTATAGATATATATATATATAATATATAATATATATATATTATATATATATATATACACACACACACACACAATTCTAAGTTTCTAATTTTTTTTTTTAACGTGTATGAAGGCAATGCTAATATTAGCCATTTTATTCCAGCCTCTTAATTCCAGTTTTTCTATTCCAACCTCTTTATTCCAGTCTCTCTATTCCAGCCTCTTTATTCCAGCCCCTCTATTCCAGTCTCTTTATTCCAACCTCTCTATTCCAGCCTCTTTATTTCAGTCTCTCTAATCCATCCTCTTTATTCCAGTCTCTTTATTGCAACCTCTATTCCAGCCTCTTTATTCCAGCCCCTCTATTCCAGTCTCTTTATTCCAACCTCTCTATCCCAGCCTCTTTATTTTAGCTTCTCTAATCCATCCTCTTTATTCCAGTCTCTTAATTGCAACCTCTATTCCAGCCTCTTTATTCCAGCCCCTCTATTCCAGTCTCTTTATTCCAACCTCTCTATTCCAGCCTCTTTATTTCAGTCTCTCTAGTCCATCCTCTTTATTCCAGTCTATTTATTGCAACCTCTCTATTCCAGCCTCTCTGTTGAGGCTCTTTATTCCAGCCTTTACCTGCTTTCTGAGCCTATTTAGATTTGCATGAGGCTATGGGCTATTTCTTGTTTCAGAGTTCATTGTGAGTTTAAAAGTGGCTCTATCTATCATGAAAAATTAGCTGGAATAATTGTTATATTTTTTACTCTAGTATATGATATTATTTTATGTAGCAATATATATTATTTATCAGTATATATATGTGTGTAACAGTTCCTGAATTTCATACCTGCTGCTTTCAATTTTTCTAAAGTAGAAAAACACATCTAGTAGAGATTATGAGAAAGCACATTCAGCAAACTCAGCAATCGTATAAATATTCTCCTGCTGGTACAACAAATATATTATCATAGGATATAGTAAATAAAAGATTCATTGTCCCATGATTTACTCTTATAATGTGCTTTTAAAATAAGAAAAATACTGTGACTTCTTACCATAAATTATTTAGCTTTCAATGTATAGGTTTCTTAATGAATACAACAATGTATATTTACATGTCCTAGAACTTTTCTATTTATCAGTCTATACAGACTGATGATCAGTATTTACCAACTGAAACTTGATCAGAAAGAAGCAATCAAACATCACCATAATCATAACTATAACTCATTATTTCAGCTTAAAATCATCTGTGGACAGGGCTGCCACATCCATGAAGCAGGGTGAAAATCCTGCTCATGGTGCACAATCCTGTACAATAGAAGTCAATGGCGGCAACAGAGCAAATCTGCTCCTGGGGTGTCTCCCCTTAGCAGCGCTACTGGCTGTGGATTGGATCTTAAGAACATTTTCTGATAGGTCTGTATGGCTTGCTTAAGCTATATACAGTATATATATATTTATCCATATATCTATCTATCTAGATTTATCTAGATCCCTCAATCTATTTTTTCTTATGCTGCCCATTCATTTAAAAGACTTAAGGCTCGTACACATGTGCAATCACGGGTCATGACCCGCGAAGCATGATGTGTATGGTGCTTTATCGCCTGAAATGGTTGTTCGTTTGGAGATCCGCCAAGTCGGTCGTTCACCGATCCCTGAACGAACAACTGTTTCAGTCAATAAATCGCCTACACATGGGCCGATTAACGGCCGAAACGTTTGTTCGTACACATCGTGCGCACGTGTGTAGGAGCCTTTACTTTCTTTAATACCCCAATGTTCTGAAAAGCCACCTGCTCTAATTACCTTGTGAAAAAATATCTAGGTGGGATGGTCATGGGAACTTTCCAAGGTATGAACACAATGGCTGGCAGGCGTATGGCTGACATAATGCTGGCTATACATCAAATAGATATTAGGCAAAATCAACTTTAGAATTGATCTAATATCTATTAATATAGCTGTTTCACCACCTCACTTTCCCATGACATTCCCTTATTAATTTTGCGATTTAAAGTCAATCATATAATGATCATTCCAGGCAATTGTCGGAAAACCTCAGGAATTGGAAGGTACGTCTACTAATGTATGGTCGGCATATTTATTTAGCATTTTTAAAAAGGCGCTGCATTGGTATTGCACAAGTTTGAAATGACAAAGTGGGTTTACTCACACACACCTGTATGAATGAAACAAACGTAGAGGGTCGCACTCCAAATAATAGTGACCACACATCATATCACAACGTTTGGGGGGGGGGGATGTGCGACCCTCTATGTTGTTTTCTTCTGATATATGCTATCCACCAAGGGTTGGATTGTTGAGGAGTAAGCACCCACACTTGGACAGAGTGCAGAGGACTGTATACCTTTGGACATGTATGAATGAAACCTAACAGTCTAAAACACGTCTCTTCCTTTCTTGTTTCACACAGGTTTTTTTTATTACTGCACAATTGTTATAAAATACACCAGCGCAGCTGCTGCAAGCAATTCACCAGCGAATGTGCAGCTCTAGGTGCATAAGCTGTGGTCTTTTTATGTTTTATTTTCATTTGTGGGATTAACGATGTGAGTATCTGGCAAGAAAGCAAGTTGCTAGTAACTCAGCCTAATATTTTCAAGGCTGACCTTTTCCCTCTTGGAAACGGGCGTGGATTCTTGATGGAGTCGATGTCAACTCCTTGAAGCAAAATAAAAGGAAAGAGCTAAGAATTGGAAATGGAATAGATCCCGTGTGGAGGTCGAAGTGTAAAGCTTTACAATGCTAAATTTTCTTAGATTCAAATTTTATGTCAACTTATCTGTAATAACAGAATAGAGCATTTGCTCAAAGGAAAACATGAAGCACATTTATTTATGATTTTTTACATATTGCAAAAGAAATGAAACTTCAGCAAACTGAGAGGATTATAAAGGAATTCTAAGATTTGATGATAAGCTTACTGTGTGTAGGAACACAAGTGAGACGTGAGCAACTGCTGTACAGGCTGGAGAAGGATATTATTGTAATGTTTTGTACAATAACTAAAACTTCATAAATAAGAAGACACAGCATAATAACAATAGAAGTCATAACTGCACTGAATGGATTTATTTTAAAAGAAAGACTACATAGAGTCTGTATTAAAGGGTATGTCCACTGAAAAAAAAAAGTAAATTACACCCCCAAACCCCACTTTTACGATATTCACGTTTTCAAAAGACACTCCTGAACTTCCTTACCTGACCCGGTCCCTCGCCGCTTCTACTCTGCTGCTGACAGCCGCTCCACTTTCTGGTTGCGGCTGTCAGTTAAGGTGCAACCTCACACCTTATCACCTGACAGCCGTGACCAGAAAGTAAAGTGGCTGTCGGTGCAGGAGTCCCCTGCTCCTATTTTTGTCCGAAACAGGAGCAGGGGAGTGTCTTTGGAAGCTGTGAATATTGTAAAAGTGGGGGTTGGGGGGGTAATCTACATTTTGGAACAAAGGTTTTTTTGAGTGTACTTGCCTTTAAGGCAAATATCAGGACATCATTGTGCTTTACAGCACTGGCACTTATCTCTCCATTATAGTCCAGCTTTGTTATCTACGCTCGAGCTATTTTTGAAAAGTCTCGAAAATAGCCTTGAACGTTTGATAATCCTTGAAAATACGATCAGAAACTATTTTCGAGTTTTCAATCGTATTTCAAGTATTGTCGAACATTCAAGGCTATTTTCTAAAATAGCTTGAACGTTCCATAAAAATCGAAAACTCCCTCGGAAGCTCCGAAATCCAAACGATCCGTCTTGTTTCGGATGGAACATTTGGATTTCAGAACCGAGGGGTTCCGTTTCCATCTCTATTCTTGTCTATAAATTTGGGCACTATGCTACATAAGCGGAACCACCCTGATAACCTAATAGGATTGGGTAATGTTGTTTTTGCACCAATTTTGATTTAAGAAGAAAGGAAATTGTGAAAGAGTTATCACGGGAAGTACAGCACTCATGGGAAGTACAGCACTGATATTTTAGCCATGCCTCCTTTCAAAGAATACCTTCTTTATATTTTCCTTGCCCCTAAACATTTTGCCATTTTAAAATGAGTCCCATTGACTTATAAAAGTGTATGTTATCGATAGGTATGTATATAGTATCTCAAAATGTATTTTTTTTCCTATTCCTTGTTACAAGTGCAAACCCAACATATTGGCATAAAAATCCAGTTCATGCCAATAATGGTACCAGGACAATCAGCATAAAGGTGATATGTTCCCATTTTCCCTACTGTGTGGCCTCTGTCAGTGTTTATCAGTTTCACACCTGTCCTCATTTCATATTCTTCTGAATCTTGCCCATTGTTTTAATCCCCTTTCATACTGACACCCCTTGCTTTCTGATAACCTCAAGGTGCCAGCACTGTAGATAACAATAAAGCAGCAGGGGATTCTGGTCACCTCCCCTAAACAGCCTATGATTGTATTGTCCTGTTAAGCTAGGTACACACAGTACAGATTTCTGAAAGATGACAGACAGGATCTGCCATCTTTCAAAGATCTGCATACACACAGTCCCAAGCATTCTCCCTGAACTTCATACCTGATCGTTCGGCGGCCGCGCGCTCGTTCGGGAACCGAGCATACACACATAACGATAAAGCCCCGATACCGTCGGATCCGACGGTATCGGGGCTTTATTGTTAATGTGTGTACCCAGCTTAAGATGTAAAATTTGACTGGGCGTAAGTCTGAAAAACCTTTTTATAGTCAATAAGCTGTAGCACATATTAAGAATACAATAACAATTATCATATCTTGTGTTCATCTAACCTACTTGCTTTCCTCTAAATTTGTGTACTATTTCCATCCTACAGCGGTTAACACATACAATATCTGTATAATGTATGTATGGGTAAAAAGGGCAACCAAACAGGATTTTTGAGGACATATGATTTAGATAATTCACAATGAGATTTGGGTTTTTTTGCCCTTTCCTTTTGATCAAGGACAACAGTTCAGGCCTTGGTGAGAAAATCCTCTTGTTCCTGACAAACTGTTTTTATTTTGTGTTAAATAAAACCATGACCTATGTTCCCTACAATTACTACTTCTTTAAATGTCATGGCAGCTATATCTTTATTTTTTCCTCCAGCACCGCCTTGCCGTTCATAGCATATAACATTGCCTGCCCCAATTATACTCTATTTCAGCCCACAGGAATCCCCTTGCACGGTATAATGATGGTAACACTTCACCTTCAGCATGGACTCAGCAATAATTGGCAACAGTATGTTCCTTCCCTCTGCAGGAAAGCACAGCCACTAGGCTGGCTTATAGCAAAAAGTTTGCATGAATGATATAGATCACAGAAAAAGCAAAGCTTGGATTAAATCCCCCGTATGTAAGCTAAGGGAAAAGGGGGAAACTGTTGTAATCCTCAATAAAAGCCATGTTGCCCATTGATTTAAGGAGATCAGCTTGCTGAGCAATAACACCAAAAATAACACAAAACTTACATTTCTAAGCAATATAAAAATGAAAATTCACATGCTCCACCTTTCTTACCTTACTTATTTCATTGCTTCTCTGGCTCTGGAAATGCTGAACTCTACCATGAAAATGGAAATATGTTGTGGAAGTGTGCTTCTGTCTTTATTTTCCTTGGCTAGCTGTTACTGCCAGGATGAAGCCTTTCAGTATTAGTCCGAGATTCATGAGGGAGAGAACCATTAAAAGTTTATGAAAACATATAAATTCACCCAATCAAATATATTTGGACATACAAGCATATATTGGAGGTTTAAGGTGCCTCTGTTCCAATATTGCCAGATTACTTTAACTGCCGTGATATATCATAAAGCAGCAATTGTAAAGAACACATTTCAGCAAGTAATTTACACCTTGTAAGCTCGTGAACTGCTGGAGACCATATTGACACAAAGTAAAGATTAAAATATATATTTAGGTTCCTTGTAGGTTTAGCAATTTTAATTCGATGAGCTAATAATAAAAAAAATTCAAACAAATTAACCACTTTTCCCCTTGTGCTGCTTCCTTTGCTTCTATGTGGCTTATCAAAGAACACGTTTTGCTATAGATATTGTAATAAAACTGAAAGCAACAGAAAAAGCATGGAGGGGCTCAGCCTTTATTTATAAGAGAATGATTTGCATACATTTTTTTTTTTTAAAGGAAATCACTTTTAGGTATAAAGGAGTGAACTGCTAAACTATATTTACATCCACATTTATCACATTAATTATTTGATTTTCATTTTTAATTTTGGGAAATACATGGAAGTATGTTTTATAAGAAAAGCACAATACATCAAATAAATATAGACTGGGTAATTCCCCACCAAAAGGGGTACTGGGATACATTATAAGGACATTTAAGACTTCCTGAATCAGGAAGTCTTAAATGTCCTTACAATGTATCCCAGTACCCCTTTTGGTGGGGAATTACCCAGTCTATAGCCTGAACAAAGGGCTATGAATTCTAAAAATGATTCTGGTTTTGTGGACCAGATAAAGAAGCTCACCCTGTCTAGCACAGTTCTTGCTCACTTAAACAACAAGAATATGTTTGTATTATAGCTCCCACGGTTAAAAACAAATAAAAAAAAAAAAGACTATATTGTCCTATATGATACACTAGTATCTGTAACCACAATCCAGCCCAGTTGAATGGTCATTTTGTAGGTGCTACTACCATAGAGCAACTCTGCTAAATGAAATGCACAAGAGGATCTCAGGCTAAATAACCATTACTTATAATGAAAGTGATTCTGATCTGACCAAAACAACAAAGAAAAGAGATAATGGAGGTGCATTCCAGGGCCCTATTTAGTATCATAGTATCAGTGCTAGTGCATAAGGTAAAAACGCAGGTGTTTAAGTTACATATTTATGTTAATGAAATTAAAAAGCCTTCCAATCTCATTAATGAAACCACAACATGGATCATTTCTCTGGGCTGTAAATAATATCAAGAAGAAAGATTCGAAGAACCAAACAAATGTTCAGGGTGATCCCATGTTTATTAACGAACAAACCGTGCAGAGCAAACACAGCACAACATTTCCACCAGAGGGCCTTTGTCAATTGCTAGCACTTGATATACGCCCCCTGGCCAAAACGTTGTGCTGTGTTTACTTTGCATGGTTTGTTCGTTAATAAACATAGGATCACCCTGAACATTTGTTTGGTTCTCCGAATCTTTCTTCTTGATATTATTTACAAACAAGCGAGGAGATTGCTGGAATACTAGGAATTACATCCCATACCATCTTATTATTATATTCCATTTCTCTGGACTGACAACTTAGCTTACAACTGGGCTGACAACTGACAACCAGCCTGGTTGTGGTTTTTGGGGAAAATTGGCTACCTGACCTTGCATTTGATTAGCGTAATAAGGTTTCACTTACCCCACCCACTGATTTTTATGAGGGAAAGACCTCCCATTCATTGGTCTGTATTACGGAAAAAACACATTTAATTTAAGCTTCATGCCTAAAGTGTCAGCAGAGCTCACTCTGTCAATATTGTGTATATAATATAGCATAGTTTTTCTGTGTATATAATATAGCATAGTTTTTCTGTAGAAAGATAGGTAGTAGCATTCCCAACCCTGGGGCTTTTAAAACTAAGCACTAGTACAGATATATTTTATGGGGCCCTGGAATGTGTATTGGTCATCATTTTCTTTGCACAAAAAAAGAACCAGTTCTACATTAAAGGGCATGTCCACCTGTTTTTTGAAACCTTTCTGTAGTGTAGGGCTCCCTCTCCCACCCCCAACCGCTATAGTTATCCGTGTAAAAACTCCCCTGATCACTACTCACATTGCCTCTTTCCCCCGATGTTCTGTCATGGCCTTCTGCTTGCATGAAACTGCAAGCAGGGGGCTGGACCGGAAGCCGCATCCGTGATTGGCTGAGAGACAGCCAATCACGGACGCGGCTTCCAGCTGCACAGAACGTCGGGAAAAACAGGCAAAGTAAGTATAGATCGGGGGAGTTTTTACACAAATAACTTTAGGGGTGGGGGTGGGGGAGGGAGCCCTACACTACAGAAAAGGGGTTTGGGGCTAGGGGGAGGGAGAGCAAAACGGGAGGGAGATGGAGGGGGGGAGGGCTGCAGTGCGCATGGCAAAATTCTCACGGAGGAGAGACAGGAGGCAGAGACAGAATGGGACTTGGCCAGGCTCCTGGTGGTCAGTTTTCTGAACTTTGGAGGGACATTACAGGAGAACCATTTGGAGCAGGGATGTAAGGTAAGGATTTTACTACACTACAAAGTGGGGCCAGTAGTGGGTTAAATTCTAGTTTTGGGGGTGGACATGCCCTTTAAATTTACTCTACACAGCAAATATATTTAATGCTGCAAACTTGTTGAATATTTATAGAGATTTTGGCACAGCTTAAACTGTAAATTTTAATCCTGTATCATTACGAAGTAATAAAAATACTGCATGCTTTGAAATGAATGTTGTTGCCTGTTTATAATCCCTCCTAATTAAAGAGGTTTTCTGCACATCTGCACGTTAAATGAATGTGTTGCTTTCATTAGTAGCCATGAAGCCTTCTCATTCTAAATCTTGGTAAACACAGTAGAGACTAATAGCAGATGGAAGACATATCTCTATTGGAAACTGTCTTTTGTCTGCTAATAAAAAGGCTACACACATTGCCAACAATATCTACTAGGATATAAGTGCTAATAGCAATGGTAGTAGTTTGTCAGCTGTGGGATCTGACAATTTTCCATCAAATGAGTCTGGTAACAGGTAGATACCATCACACCTATTATTGGTACTGTGTGTAACCAGCTTTAGTGTCTGCCTCCCAAGGCTAGGTACAATATTAAGTACAGCTGGCATAAGCACCTCTTTGTGGAGTGGGGAAAAAGGAAGTGGTTTAGATTGTTCTTGGAGTGAAAAGTAATTTTATTTTTAAATAATACTAGCAAAAGTGTGCCCGTTGGTGCACAGTGGAAATGATGTATGTGTGGATGCAGTGGATATAAAACTTTTAAATTTATCTGTTAGTCAAACTGTTATCTGCATCCAGGGAAAGAATAGACCCAGGCAATCCTGCCACCATGTGGGGTTCAAAGTTAACAGCAATATTAGACAACCTGTGAGCCTATAGAGGATCCAGATTAACATGCTAGGTTCATACTTTTTAGTATTTACCACACCAAGTGTCAGATTTACAGTTACTATGAGGTTAGGACTTGGGAGCACAGGATAAAATTAAATAAAGCCTTTTTTAACAGAAGGAACCTCACAGCTATATGTTAATATAATAGCATTGCCCTAATAATCTAACATATAAATACATATTTCTTTGTCCCAGCTTACCTAAAGAAATGGGTGGGGACATGCAAAGTATCTCATTTATACCTTGTGGCAAAGGCATCTGTCTAGATGTAGTACAGTCTGATGGTATAGAGCAGGAGTGTTAAACTTAGGACCTTTCACATGTTTGAAAACTATAAATCCCAGCATTCTCTTTTTGCATTACTTTTTTTCTTAATTTCCTGTAGCTAAGGCATCTATTCAGTTGCAATGTTGTTACAGCACATCATTGGATGTTATACTGACATTACCACTTTCTTTCAGTATCCACATAGCAGTCACAGGGGTGTGGGTTAACCTCCCATTTTGACTATACCATATTAAAATAGGAATCTCAGATCTGTAAGTAAGCTTATTTATTTTGTATAAATTGTATATTTTGTCTTGTACCTAATATGAGTCAGTGCTATACTTATAAAACTTATACTTATAAACATTTATTGGTGGTCATTTAAATGGTAATAGTGAGACATACACATACACCTTTCCTATATGTAATATCATATAGCCCACACCTCATTGGTAGCTCCAAAAAAACTCAATGCATTCAACTATGAAGATATAAATATATTGGTATTATATAAAGGATTATTCAGGGAGATTCAACAAAGGTTCTTATCATTAAAAATGGTGCTAATTTTCCCCCAACCTATCAGATCTTATTTAACTTTTTTTTTTTTTTTTTTATATGAACTATGATTGAATAATCCTTTATAGCCTCTCTATTAAACATTTTTCATTTTTCAACTAAACCAGTATTATTTAACTATTAGTATTGTGTAATCATTTCTGTTTAAATTAAAGGTGAACTAAATGTAAAGCTTTTTTTCTCAGAACACCTATACATTATAAGATTCTTCTCTAGTAAATTGCATTTAGTAATTAAGAAGGCTTCCATGTTGTTTCCAGTACAACCCACAGCCCATATAGTCATCAAAAACCCCTGACCCCAGTATTCACTGTCTCTATGCACATAGTATTTTCTATACTGATGTCTATGCACTATTATGGAAGTCCCTGATAAGACTTAGAAAGCCTATTGTTACCTTGCAGTTTATTTACCAGTCAATGTGATTTGCTAGAAAATAAATTGCAGGGAACAAGGAGCTTTCAAAATCTTTGCAGGGTGTGGAGACATCTGTATGACATTTTTATTATTCTGTTCCTAGCAAAAGATAAATGTACCGGGATGCACTACTTATGCAGTGCTGACACACTTGGTAAGGCACCAGTTTTAGAAATACACAATCCAGAAGGTCACAAGTTGAAATCCCCAGACCTTTTTTTTTTGTTTGTTTTCATTATGCTCCTAGCAAAATATAAAGTTTCTACATGTACTAATGTTCCACAGTGTATCTCTGATAGGTTAGGGGTAAGAGCTATGCTTCTAGCAAGACAGAATGCAAGAAGTTGCAGGTTTAATTCCCCAAACATCCACGGTATCAAAGAAATACACTGTAAAGATGACTTTTATTTTTTTGTATGAAAAGTAAAGGATTATATCATTGTTAGGGAAAAGGAGCATTGAATGTGTTTTAAAACAAAAAACTGAAATCCCTGTTCTATCTCAGGGAGAGGGAGGATCTCTGTGTTGTTAAGTGATTATCAGTTAGCTTCTAGGAAGCAAGGCTGCAACTTCCTTGTTTTGATCTTTTGAGCATTACAAAACATGTGCCTTTACTGTGACACTTAGCTGGGGGTTTACCCAGCTTTGGTGGATTATGGGAGCTGACCCATAGTATCCACAGGTTAATTTCAAATATCACACAGCAGCCACAGCAAAGGGAGAGGTGAGACACAGCTTGTTGTATGTTTTTTAATGTGCTCTGTCTATTGGGCCAATATTGTCTGGAGACTTTAATTCTCATTTAAGCAAGAAATCTGTCTCTTTATTTGTACTATATATTTGTTTTTATATTACACTTGCAGTAATGTTTATCCCATGGTCATCATTACTTTTAAAATAAAAAATTATATTGACACAACCATCAAACCTGTAATGTCTGAGAGTAAGGGGTTAGCCACTAGTGCATACAGGAATAGTCCAAGAAGCTGGATATATGGAATTGACAAGTAAAACATCTTCATTCTTCATACGCCTTTTATATTCTTCAGTAAGCTTTCTTTTTACAGCCACATTTGACTGTTAAAATTAGCTATAAAATTCTTGATTAGGCTTAAATCTATGGGCACATTTGGGATTTGAGCGATGTGAAAGGAGCAAACTGTTTGTTTAATCTAATACTTTTTCAATGAAAGAATGGAACAATATTTAGCGATGATTAAAATCTGAGATCCCGGCTCCAAATGTTTTTTTTTTGGCTGCCTCAGATATGTCCTGTTTTTAGAGTTGTTTCAGTGCCAGTTACTAAACAATTTGCTCTTTATTAGTTATGTTTACTGCAATTTAAAACACAATGTGCCTTAATGTTTGTTCGTTCTAAGACTGGCAAAGGGACAAATAAAAGACACTAAGATCTAATGTAGTGGGGAGTTAGCAGAATAATGTTAAAGGGAGAACCAGAAAATGCTTTACATTCATAGTAAGAGTCAACGTGAGAGGCAATGAAAGTGTACAGCAATTTTCTTTATTATGCAAAAGGTCTCCTGAGGTCACTTTGGAAGAGACCTGTCAAAACCAATCACACGGCTGGGGGCATTAGAGCTAACCATTTGAGGGCTATAGTACACAGAGAGATAGGTCAAGGTGAGACTTCATTATATTATCTTGTGTATTATTAGAAAGGAAGGAATTTTTTCCAGTGGCAAAGTGTTAAAAGAGTTAATAAGCATTATGTATGCTAATTAAAATGAACACAAACAGTCGCATTGTTATTATCTACAAGAATGGCATATACAGAAGGATAAATAAATAAATTAGAATATAAGTATGTTTACAAATGCAAAAAAACTGTCTGTCTGGAAAAGTAGGAAACTCAGTATAGCAGAAACATGGCTAAATAATTCACATGACAGGGCGGTAAATTTGGAAGGAACCTCCTTGTTAAGACATGAATAAAGAAAGTAAATAAGAAAGTAGGTGGGGGGTATGTATGTATGTTAAACATGAATTAAAGCCAGCTCTAAAAGATTGAATAGGGGGTTATAAACGATAAGGCAGAAACAATATGGGTGGAGCTGTGTACAGAAAGCAAGAAGGTGGGTTAATTCATTGTGGTGGTCTACAAATATGGCCCACATTCTGGTCATGGGGAATTTCAATTACCCTGAGATAAATTGGAGTAATAGAACTGTCAGAACCTCTAAAGGTATCAAGTTGACCATTTTCTTTCACAGATTGAAGAAGTTTCTACTAGACAGGATGCGCTGTTGGCTCTGGTAATATCTAATAACCCTGATCAGATTAAGGAGATGAAGGTAATGGGAAGCTTAACAAATAGGGATCATGATTTATTGTTATTTAATATAGGTTGCAAAAAAATTAATTTAGGAAAGCTAATTTTATGCTACTAAAAGTATCACTCTTGGGAAAGGATTTTGAACAGAAGTGGATTTTTTTTAAAGGGGTATTAAAGGGCATGTCCACCCTAAAAATAAACATTTGCCATATGGTAGGTGCCCCTGCCCACCCCATACGGCTGAGATAATCTTTTCAGATTCACTTTTGTTGTGCCTCTGGATAGGAAAAAAGACAATGTAATACCAATATTCAAAAAAGGTAGTCATTCACAGCCTGGTAACTATAGACCTGTCAATATAACATCAGTAGTAGGGAAGATACCAGAGAAAAACAGTATTTCTCTCTTTACAAAGCACCGTTAAGGCCTAATTTGGAATATGCATGAAGTTTTGGAATCCAAATCTTTGAAATGGAAGGAGTTCAGAGAAGGGCAACTAATATAATAAGGGGAATGGAGTGGCTTGACTTTGCAGACAGATTTGACAAGCTAAGGCTGTTTACACTAGAGAAGCAGCGATTGTGCATGAACATGATAACTTTATACAAATATATTAATGGACCATGTAATAAAGTCTCTGGTGCATTGTTCACTAATAGGTCATATCAGAGGACACACCGAAATCCTTTAAGATTAGATATGTTCTAATGGCAATAGTACATAAAAACTATTGTGAATTACTTTTTTAGTTGATCCAGAGAACCTTCCCAAGTGCCATCTTTAAAGCTGTTTTTTTTTTTTTTTTTTGCCTTCCTCTGGATCAACTGATTTATTCTTACTACGTCCCAGTAGTCGCTATTGGGATTTCATACAGTGATTGTGTATGTCTGTCAATCCTTTTTTTTTGTTGTTAATAGTCGGTATTAAATTAATATAAAATCACTTTCAGCATCTGCAATATTTTTCAGTTGAAAAAAAAAAGCTCTGTGTAAATATTCTCATCATGTCTCACACGCACAGAAATACAACACACAACAATTTCAAAATAATAGTCAGACATTTACATATTAAAATAATAAATAGATATCTATATTTACTGAGAATATATATAGAATAGTACATAGTAACACAGAATTAGAGGTTGATTATAGACATGTGTCCATCTGGCATTATACCCTACCCATAATGCCTGTTTAACAGTTATATAGTAACATAGTATTGGAGGTTGCATAAAGACATAGGTCTATCTAGTCCAACCATTATACCCTACCCGTAATGTCTGTATAACAGTTACATAGTCACATATTATTGGAGGTTGAATAAAGACATACGTCCATATAGTCCAACCATCATACCCTATCCATAATATCGGAACAGCAGGGGTAATCCTGCACACACCTAGGTAAATTCAAAAAGTCAGATAATGCTGAGTGCAAAGGCAGACCATAGTTGGAGGTCAGATATCAGCAAAAGAAAAGCACCATGCACATCAGTCTTAAATACCTGTGTATTTTATTTCTTCATTTGTTGTCTAAAGGTACAGCCTTTGTACCGAAACGTTACACTGTTGTGTACCCTGTGTATGAAGAAATAAAATACACAGGTATTTAAGACTGATGTGCATAGTGCTTTTCTATTCATAATATCTGTCTTTGCACAGATTAAAGGGAAAGTGCTCTATTTTTGTCTTTGTGTCTATGCAGTGTGTACTGACAATGCAATGTCAAAGGAAAAGATATTGTTGCCCTTTAAATAGCAATCGACACATTCTGTATATAAAAGCATTTAAAGGGTATCTCCACCCACAAAACTGACATCCACCCACAAAACTGGTACATCTATGCTGCCTTGCACTGTATGCACATACCCATA
The DNA here is from genome assembly GCA_019447015.1 of Hymenochirus boettgeri. Taxonomy (NCBI): domain Eukaryota; kingdom Metazoa; phylum Chordata; class Amphibia; order Anura; family Pipidae; genus Hymenochirus; species Hymenochirus boettgeri. The sequence goes on from CM033476.1 coordinate 172,206,294, forward strand.
TAGCACAAGTGAGTAGAGTCAATGGGAGTTTAAAAAAAAAAATTATGCCTAGAATTAACAATGGTAACATACTCTAAATAACTTAGGGACCTGGGAAATCCAAAATCTTTAAAAAAAAAAAAAAAAACACTGTCAGTACTGGAAAGGTTTATAGAAATGTCCAATATTTAAAGAAATATCGGAAAATAATCGATAATTTGATAATTATCAAAAACAGTTCTGCTATTCGGATTTTTTTTTTTTTAAAAGTCAGAAATCCGCATAGTTTTCTTTCCTATGGATCCATGAAACCCGATTCAGAACCGTGTTTGAGTGCATCTTTACAAGTTGTTGTATCTTTAAGATACAGCAAGATCCCACTACTCCAAAACCTTTTTTCAGATTTTGTAGATTCTGAGAAATCGCATTTGAAATCACAGCATTTATAGGGATATGGAAGCAGAAATTATAATATGTTCCCCTTCCCTGACCCCTTACTAGGATCTTTGGCAGCCTGCCAGCACACTTTCAGCAACATTTAAGAGAATCAGCAGAGAAAAGAAAGAAGGGGGAGGAAGGAGGAGATATGTAAGCAGAGCAGTATCTATGGTGAAGCTGTGCAGAACTTATAAGTGTTGCAGACACTACAAGAAGGCAGTGAATAAGGGAGTGGGGGACAATAAGTAGCACCAACTAAACATTAATTATTTACCGTATATACTCGAGTATAAACCAAGGGTTTCAGGCTTTAAAAAAAGCCTGAAAATCTTACCTCGGTTTATACTCGAGTCAACGTTCCTCCTACCTTGTCCGCCGGCCGCGCGCGATCCACATCCTCTGTGCAGATCCAGATGATGTCACTACCCGGCGCCTCTCACTTTGTGGCGCCAAGTAGGGACATAATCCGGATGCGCACCGAGGATGCGGAGCGAGGAGCGAGCGGCCGCCGGACAAGGTAGGAGAACTATACTACACCGGCAACATCATAAAGGCAAATACTTACAAATAAGAGTAAAACCCTCTTATTTGTGCATATGTATGCACAAATAAAGGAGGATTTACCCCTATATGCAAGTATTTGCCACTTAAGATGTTTGAAAACTACAACTCCCAGCAAAAAAGCATGCTGGGAGTTGTAGTTTTCAAACATCTTAAGTGGAAAATACTTGCAAATAGGGGTAAATCCTCCTTTATTTGTGCATACATACTTTTGTAGAAACAGTCCCATGATTTTTTTGATTTATGTGTATCCGGGGGGGAAAAAAAACCTTTCCTTTTTACCTAGATCAAGATGTCCTACAATCTGTTGTCTTAGATAAAATACCTTTTCTTGTTAAAATAAAACCAAAACATATAATTCTGGAGATCTGCCATCTTTCATACTAAACTTTATATAGTGTAGGTACATGGCTCTCTGGCTATTGCCATTATTTCAGTAGCGGGAAATAATATTCTGGATGCTGACCAAATTTTATCTTTCAAAACTTGGATATTTGCATCCCGTCCAGTTTAACATAAGATGAATTTAACAACGTCAATCAGTTGTGAACAGTAAACAAAAATAAACATAATATTACTTTTGAGGTATTCAGAGAATTGTGAGAAAAACTGTTAATGTACCGTATATACTCGAGTATAAGTCGAATTTTTAAGGCTTTAAAGTTAGCCTGAAAACCTAACCTCGACTTATACTCGGGTCAAGTCCTAATTTAGATCCAAATTCTGCAATTTTAGATAGTAACCAGTAGGTGGCGCTGTGTAAACCTGCATAGAAAGTTAAAGGCAATTTACATGAACGTATATTGCTATTTAACTTAAGATTTGCTCGGAACTTTCATGAACAGGAGTGGATTTTTTTTAAAGGGGTATTAAAGGGCATGTCCACCCTAAAAATAACATTTGCCATATGGTAGGTGCCCCTGCCCACCCCATACGGCTGAGATAATCTTTTCAGATTCACTTTTGTTGTGCCTCTGGATAGGAAAAAAGACAATGTAATACCAATATTCAAAAAAGGTAGTCATTCACAGCCTGGTAACTATAGACCTGTCAATATAACATCAGTAGTAGGGAAGATACCAGAGAAAAAACAGTATTCTCTTTCTTACAAGCACCGTTAAGGCCTTTTGGAAATAGCATGAAGTTTTGGAATCCAAATCTTTGAAATGAAGGAGTTCAGAGAAGGGCAACAATATAATAAGGGGAATGGAGTGGCTTGACTTGCAGACAGATTTGACAAGCTAAGGTGTTTACACATAGAGAAGCAGCGATTGTGCATGAACATGATAACTTTATACAAATATATTAATGGACCATGTAATAAAGTCTTGGTGCATTGTTCACTAATAGGTCATATCAGAGGACACACCGAAATCCTTTAAGATTAGATATGTTCTAATGGCAATAGTACATAAAAAACTATTGTGAATTACTTTTTTAGTTGATCCAGAGAACCTTCCCAAGTGCCATCTTTTAAGCTGTTTTTTTTTTTTTTGCCTTCCTCGGATCAGACTGATTATCTACTAAGTCCCAGTAGTCGCTATTGGATTTCATACAGTGATTGTGTATGTCTGTCAATCCTTTTTTTTTTTGTTAATAGGCGGTATTAAATTAATATAAAATCACTTTCAGCATCTGCAATATTTTTCAGTTGAAAAAAAAAAGCTCTTGTGTAAATATTCTCATCATGTCTCACACGCACAGAAATACAACACACAACAATTTCAAAATAATAGTCAGACATTTACATATTAAAATAATAAATAGATATCTATATTTACTGAGAATATATAAGAAAAGTACATAGTAACACAGAATTAGAGGTTGATTATAGACATGTGTCCATCTGGCTTATACCCTACCCATAATGCCTGTTTAACAGTTATATAGTCTAGTATTGGAGGTTGCATAAAGACATAGGTCTATCTAGTCCAACCATTATACCCTACCCATAATGTCTGTATAACAGTACATAGTCACATATTATTGGAGGTTGAATAAAGACATACGTCCATATAGTCCAACCATCATACCCTATCCATAATATCGGAACAGCAGGGGGAATCCTGCACACACCTAGGTAAATTCAAAAAGTCAGATAATGCTAAGGCAGACCATGGTTGGAGGTCAGATATCAGCAAAGAAAAGCACCATGCACATCAGTCTTAAATACCTGTGATTTTATTTCTTCATTTGTGTCTAAAGGTACAGCTTACCGAAACGTTACCACTGTTGTGTACCCTGTGTATAAAGAAATAAAATAAACAGGTATTTAAGACTGATGTGCATGTGCTTTTCTATTCATAATATCTGTCTTGCACAGATTAAAGGGAAAGTGCTCTATTTTTGTCTTTGTGTCTATGCAGTGTGTACTGACAATGCAATGTCAAAGGAAAGAATTGTTGCCCTTTAAATAGCAATCGACACATTCTGTATATAAAAGCATTTAAAGGGTATCTCCACCCACAAAACTGACATCCACCCACAAAACTGGTACATCTATGCTGCCTTGCACTGTATGCCATACCCATATAGCACAAGTGAGTAGAGTCAAGGGAGTTTAAAAAAAAAAATTATGTAGAATTAACAATGGTAACATACTCTAAATAACTTAGGGACCTGGGAAATCCAAAATCTTTAAAAAAAAAAAAAAAAACACTGTCAGTACTGGAAAGGTTTATAGAAAGTCCAATATTTAAAGAGAATATCGGAAAATAACGATAATTTGATAATTATCAAAAACAGTTCTGCATTCGGATTTTTTTTTAAAAGTCAGAAATCCGCATAGTTTTCTTTCCTATGGATCCATGAAACCCGATTCAGAACCGTGTGTTTGAGTGCATCTTTACAAGTTGTTGTATCTTTAGATACAGCAAGATCCCACTACTCCAAAACCTTTTTTCAGATTTTGTAGACTGAGAAATCGCATTTGAAATCACAGCATTTATAGGGATATGGAAGCAGAAATTATATATGTTCCCCTTCCCTGACCCCTTACTAGGATCTTTGGCAGCCTGCCAGCACACTTTCAGCAACATTTAAGAGAATCAGCAGAGAAAAGAAAGAAGGGGGAGGAAGGAGGAGATATGTAAGCAGAGCAGTGTCTATGGTGAAGCTGTGCAGAACTTATAAGTGTTGCAGACACTACAAGAAGGCAGTGAGTAAGGGAGTGGGGGACAATAAGTAGCCCCAACTAACATTAATTATTACCGTATATACTCGAGTATAAACCAAGGGTTTCAGGCTTTAAAAAAAGCCTGAAAATCTTCCTCGGTTTATACTCGAGTCAACGTTCCTCCTACCTTGTCCGCCGGCCGGCGATCCACATCCTCTGTGCAGATCCAGATGATGTCACTACCCGGCGCCTCTCACTTTGTGGCGCCAAGTAGTGACATAATCCGGATGCGCACCGAGGATGCGGAGCGAGGAGCGAGCGGCCGCCGGACAAGGTAGGAGAACTATACTACACCAGGGCAACATCATAAGAGGCAAATACTTACAAATAAGAGTAAAACCTTCTTTATTTTGGCATATGTATGCACAAATAAAGGAGGATTTACCCCTTATGCAAGTATTTGCCACTTAAGATGTTTGAAAACTACAACTCCCAGCAAAAAAGCAGCTGGGAGTTGTAGTTTTCAAACATCTTAAGTGGAAAATACTTGCAAATAGGGGTAAATCCTCCTTATTTGTGCATACCTACTTTTGTAGAAACAGTCCCATGATTTTTTTGATTTATGTGTATCCAGGGGGAAAAAAACCTTTCCTTTTTACCAGATCAAGATGTCTACAATCTGTTGCTTAGATAAAATACCTTTTCTTGTTAAAATAAAACCAAAACATATAATTCTGGAGATCTGCCATTTTCATACTAAACTTTATATAGTGTAGGTACATGGCTCTCTGGCTATGCATTATTTCAGTAGCGGGAAATAATATTCTGGATGCTGACCAAATTTATCTTTCAAAAAATGGATATTTGCATCCCGTCCAGTTTAACATAAGATGAATTTAACAACGTCAATCAGTTGTGAACAGTAAACAAAAATAAACATAATATTTTTAGGTATTCAGAGAATTGTGAGAAAAACTGTTAATGTACCGTATATACTCGAGATAAGTCGAATTTTTAAGGCTTTAAAGTTAGCCTGAAAACTAACCGACTTATACTCGGGTCAAGTCCTAATTAGATCCAAATTCTGCAATTTTAGATAGTAACCAGTAGGTGGCGCTGTGTAAAACTGCATAGAAAGTTACAAGAGCTGATCTGCCTTTAACTTCCTGCTTCCTGTAGTCTGGCTGCTGGACTAGCACTGTCACTGCTAATCTGGCGGCTGTAAATCTGATGGGTTCCTCATTTGGGGCAAAAAACAACTGCTAGTACAGTGCAAATGACAGTTTAAAACTACAACTCACAGGTGACATTTTTAACTGTGGGGTCAGAGAGTTGTCTACATATGGGGGTCAGAGTGCCCTTTACTATATGGGGTCAGAGTTGCCTTTAGTTTACTATATGGGGTTCAGGAGAATTGTAAATGATGGTAAGCTTAATTAAAAGTTTACTGAACCTTGCCACTCCACATGTTCAGAAACTGCAACTCCCAGCAACAAAGAATGCTGGGAGTTGTAGTTTCCAAACATCTGGAGTGCCAAGGAATTGGAGGTTACTGGTACTGGATGTGGCTATTACTGTATTGGATTCATGTATGGGAATTCTGCTGTCCATTTAAATGACAACTAATTTCTACCCTCGGCTTATACTCGAGCCAATCAGTTTTTATACATTTTTCAGGTAAAAATAGGTACCTCGACTTATACTCGGATCGACTTATACTCGAGTATATACGGTAACAGTGGATAAAAAAAATCGTTTGTTCTCTAATCTAAATGATTGTTCATTTTTTATATGGAGATTCAATTCCATATAGATAAATAAAGATCATGCCACAGTGTATCTAAATTCATTACTAAGCAGTAGAACTAAAATAACGCATTTTTTGCAATCAAACCTTTAAAGGGCAAGTCCATACCTCAAATGAAAATTTTAACATCGGTTAATCACCCCCTGAACCTGCTATAGGAAGAAAGATGAAAGATACAAGATTGACCTGAAATGCTGCACAATGTTTTATTGTCCCTGCTCCCTTGTTCTCCCAGTTAGCAACTGCCAGTGACGGATATGACAATTGACATCACAACCAATGACTGAATACAAATCCCCTAGCTGCCTCCTCTAAGCATGCTCAAGCTGACAACCGGCTCACTAAATCACTGAAGAGGGCGTGAACAAATATAGTTGTTCACACACTACCCTTTGTTTCCATGAGGCATCCAGGACCATAGAAGGCATAAGCTAATGATTCCAGAGGACAATATAGGATATTATAACATATTTTAAAGGGACCATTCTTTCTCAAAGATGTGATTATGAGGGTGGAGTTGTCCTTTAATGTACAACTCAGGAACAAGTTACTACAAGAGAACATGGGGGGGAACAAGGGAATGGGGCAGAAGGCACTTCTTACTGTTGGCCAGGTCCCTAACAAGTAGAGGATGGGGCTGTATGAGCCAGCAGTCCCTTACTTTTAATATGTCAGATATATTAATATTAAAAAATATTTTATGAATTGATCTCTACCAAGAATAAAAACGTTTTCACATGGCATGCAAAGGAGTATGGAAGTGTAAGATTCTTTCTGTATGTCAGACACAGGGCTAGCACTTTCAGATCCAGAAATACTCTATTCAGTGTGGGATTAAGAAGAATCTTAATTTGCCATTTCATCTTGGCACTTGATCCATAAATATCTCACAGAGAAGTCATCCATTATGCAGAGCTAATTACATTTTTATAATTATGTAATCTGTCTTCTTTCATAGCAGAAGGAAAGGATGCAGGTGATGCACCTGGGTTTAAATCAGAATATACACTGATGCTGATAACACTAGGGTGTTCACAATTCTCAGTAAGTTAATAGCATGGAAATAAATGGACAGTATGTGTATTTCCCAAAGCACCACCTAGGAAAGTTAGTATTCACCCAAGAATAGCGATGGGGTACCGGTCCGACTTGTACCTGGATCCGACACTGAACCCCTCGGTTTTAAAATCCGAATGTTACGACCGAAACCGGAGGGATTGTTCGGATTTCGGGACTTCGGATCGAGTTTTCGATTTTTATTGAAAGTTCAAGCTATTTTTGAATAGCCTCGAAAGTTCGATTATACTCAAAACTACGATTGGAAATAGTTTCTGATCGTATTTTCGAGTATTATCAAACGTTCAAGGCTATTTTTGAGAATTTTCTAAAATAGCTCGAACTTTTAATAAAAATCGAAATCTCGCTCCGAAGTCCCGATTTTAAGTTCCGTTTTTGGATTTTCGGATCTTCAGGATTTTCCCAAGATCCAAAAACCCAAGAATGGGTCAGTTCGGCCATCTCTACCCAAGAATAATGCAGGCTGTAATGCAGTGATAAATAATAATAAGCAGTTTAAACTGGATGTGAACTAATAGTCTGTCTTGTATGTATGTTTTTTTGTTTTGCTGTACTCTATAGAGTCAGCCTCCAGTTCCAGTGGCATAGCTACAGACCTATGGGCTCTGGTGCAGAATTTGGTGATGGGCCACCTAACCCGTCGCAAACACAAATCAGTACTGACACACAAGTAAAAATGCTTAGCACACAGACAATGGTAAAAATGCTTAGTACATGGAAACTTGTAAAATGCTTGGCACACTAACACTGATAAATTGTTTGGAAAACTGACACTGGTAAATGGTTGTCACACAGACATTGGTAAAATGTTTTGCAAATTGGCATTGATAAATGGCACTTGACACACAGACAATGCCAACCATTTACAACTGCCAATTCAGTTTTCCAACCAATTTATCAGTGTCTGTGTGCCAAGCATTTTACCAGTCTGTGTGCCATCCAGTTTACTAATGTCTGTATGCCAACTTGGCACATGTCGTAAGATGGTAAAAATGGTAAGAATTCTTAGTACACAGACCACTGGTACAATGGTTGACACACAGACTGGTAAAATGCTTGGCATGCAGACGCTGATAAATTGAGTGGAAAACTGATACAGGTAAATGGTTGGAAGCACAGTCTGTGCCAACCATTTACCAGTATCAGTTTTCCAACCACTTTATCAGTGGAAAATTTATCAGAAAAGGCTGAACTTAGTCAAGATTAGAGTTGTTTGAAACTCTGAAGGTTTGTTCCATTTTTGGATTTACAGAACTCTGGAAAATCCAGAGTCGGACCCTGATCCCATCTCTAGTCAAGATACTGTATGCGAGTGGGGGGGTACAGGAAACAAGATTGTTAACATTATTGCTGTCCCTTTCCCATTCTTTAAAAAAAAAGAAAAATCCTTGAATGGCACCTTCTGCCCTAGCAGTGCCCAAGCAGTCCTAGGTCGTTTATGCCAAGAAAATCATATAAAAAGCAAAATGCCCATGGCCTTCTTCTAATATCCTTTATAACTTTTGGTAGAGGATACAGTATCCACCAATCCACAAATAAAAGTTTCCTAATATGAAACTATAGTTTTCCTCTAAAGGAGAACTAAAGGCACTTAATAAATAAAGTTCAGGTGATTCTCCACGTAATAAGGTCCTGATCAGGTATAACTTTACATTTAAAAAAAGCTCATTATAAAAAACGTTGCAATTATTGATGTTGTCCTACTTCTCAAGGTCTGCTGGTACCAGCCTCACTGTTATCATCATCTGCCTCCAACAACATTGAAATGTTTGCAGGATTGAGAATGTTTCTAAAAGTCTGTTTTAAAGATCTTAGGCAGCATCTGTATTTTTTTTCTCATCAAAACCCAAAGAGTTAATTAGGTCTAAAAACATTGAGCCCAGCAGTTGCAAAAATCCATGGAGAGTATTAAAACCACTCACTGTTTATTCTGCCACAAACAGCAAAGAATTTCAGAAGAGAATTGCCTTGTCGTCCTTTAATGCACTGTACCATACAGCAAAACCTGTAGGGAAGTTGTGAGCTCAAATGTTAAATTCTGTACCTAAACCATTAGAAGTGCTTTAAGCTCTAAACAAAATCAGTGGGTCATCCATATTAACCATGTTCCTTTGTGAGCTTCACCGACATTGTGCCACAAAACCAGGTCCTTAAATTATCACAAAATGTACCGGGAGCACAAACTGTTTAGCGGTAAAAGATACATAAAAACATATTCCATATAGTTTATTTTAACTCATTGTAGCCTTCTAATGGGAGCAATGGGGATTTTTAAGATCCTTCTTCTCATATAATAAAGTAATGAATATCTTCAGAACATTGTCTTCCTTATGTTTCCCTTGACAGGTACACACTGATATAGCTGCCAGTCAGGAACCAGGAATAGTCCCAAACTGGGTTTATTTTCGTACGCTGTACATGGAATTTCTGTAGTTCTTATGGGAACACAAGTACAAAAAAAAAAATTCCCATAAGAAATTATTTAACATTCCCACTTCTACATACCAGTGTACATTACTGGCATATAAAAGCAAACATTTCTAGCATTAAACTGTCCTCTTTTGATGCCATATTATAACCTTTATCCCAAATGACATTTCCATGTTATTTTAAAAGGAACGTTAAATGTAAAGGCCAATGAATTTTATAATTGTTGGCCCCTTGGTTGAGTCGCACTCCTCAGTAATCAATGTTGCTATAATTTTCTCTGGGGGTGAATACATTTATGTTTAACAACCATTTTCCTAGTCAGTGATCACACACACGCTCATTGTGTGATGTATGGTGTGTGTAGGTAAACTAAGCTCACAACATGTTTCAAAACAGTCTTTTATCTAGACTAATACGGTATAATACATAAATAACATTTTTTTAAAAAGATCTCCCAAAAATATCATCTGTATTGCCAACCTAACTCTTTTATATCACCCACAAATGTTATATGTAGCAAATTTCTATATTTGTCTGTAGTCTGTTTTTTGGTCAACTCCAACTCCGTTTAGTGTGAATGTACAGAACAGAGCCCTGCTCCTTGGTGGTTCATGAATGGTTATACATTGATGAGAGGCCACCCTTACAATGCAACAAGAATTTTATTTGTTTAAACCTAAAATGCAAATTTTAAAAAATTTAGTTTATTGACCCTTTAATTACCTTTATAATTACATATACATAAGATTTTCTCTACCTGCTGTTAAACCATGCTCCCCAAGTCAAGCTTATTTGATGCAAACTGGGTACCAACCCCAGAAAAAGAGCCATTAAGATAAGGATAATGAGCCCCTGAGAACTACTTTCAAATGTATCAGGTAGATTCAATAAAAGTGGTGCTTCTTTTGCCCCAACCAATCAGATGTTAGTTTTCAAATGTTAAATAATATCTGATTGGTTGGGGCAAAAGTAGCACCATTTTTAACAATAAGAACTTTTATTGAATCTCCCTGTATGTTTTTTCCTCTGTCACTGGAATGTGATGATTTCTTGGAAGCTTTAAAGCTGTTTCATAGTTTGGTTGTGCTTTGAGCTGATTTGTTTCATCTTCTACCAACCCCATGCCTACTGACACCAAATAATAGGTGATGCAAGCATCCAACATGGTTATCAAATAAAAATGTATTAAGCGAAAGCTGTCTGAGATTATGAACTTCTGCAGAAAAATACTAAATTTGATAACAGCTTGAACCAAACCAATTGACTGCTCTTCCGGTCGAAACTGAGCATTAAATAGCAACATGAATATTTAAGTGAAGATTATTTTTCCCCTATGTTTAAAAGTCAGTCAAAACAGATTGTCCAGAGTTAAAGAAATAGTTTGATAATGCTGCAAAAATACACTTATTGCAATCTTTTATTTGATTACAGGAGTTCAGCCATTACAGATGAGTCCCGTTTAGAACAAACCTCGTTTGAATGGTTTCAATTTGAAACTGCTGATTTACAAAATCTGTGGATTCTTCAAAAGTTGGAATTTATTAAAAATGGTGGTGGAAAATGCAAATATTGTGGTAAAAAATGTAAACATTGTGGTCATAAATTGTGGTTGAAAATATTGAAAATTGCAGTCAAAAACTCAGAAATCACGCTAGAAAAATGAGAGACTTTCGGTCAAAAGGCAAAATCAGATTTTTGGAATTTTAATACTTTCAGACACACAACCCCTTGGTTCTGAAATCCGAATGTTCCATCCGAAAACGGGCGGATCGTTCGGATTTTGTGACTTTGGAACATATTATCGAGGGTTACCGAATGTACGAGGTTATTTTTAAGGGCCATCTCTAATCTTTATCAGCCATGATGCTTGTAATACCAGGAATACAATAAAACATAAGTCCAGAAACAAATAGGTGGAAATGTTGTTGGGTGTCTTTTACTTTTTTATTTCTCACAAAATAAGCAGATGGAGTTTGTCTGCTGTGGGAAAAACCTCAGGGAAAAAATGAGATGTAATTTTTCTGTCTGAATATTCAAAAACGCGGTTTCGGACAGAACATTCTGATTTCGTAGCTGAGTGGTTCCGTGTCCCATCTCTACCAATAAATAGGTCAGCTGCTACACAGAAATCGTTACAAGATGATTCCACTAAAGCTTCTAGTGAAGGCAAAACACAAATGGGAATTTGTTAGTTTCGCATTGGGCAGGCTTCTGGCATTTACATAGTGGGTCCTGGACCCAGGCGCATACTTGCATATGCTCAGTTAAGTAACTTTTGGGTGTCTTGCCTGTTATCAAAACTGAGCAGTCAGAAAATCAAGTTTTTTCTAGAAAGGAGGATTGCAAAAACACCATAAACATGCAAAATTACAGATTATTTCTCACCATACTGCTGTTTTTAGAGGCGACAGCTACAGCTATTTGCTAGTTAGAAGTTATTGAATCCTTTCATGCTCATTTACACTTTTGTTCTCCTCTAATGCAAATGTTTGAAAAATGTATTTTAAAAAAATCCAATTCATAAATATGTCCAAAATGGCTGCCCCCTCAGGAGGGAAAATGTGAGGGAATACAAAAGCAAAAAATGCTGGTTACATTTTATTGACCATGCAAATAAGAATCCTATATTTAAGATGCGCAATTGGCTGTGATTTACCAGCACGTCCAATCGTCCGGCCACCCCACACCAGCAGATATTTTAGACAGATAGTGCCATGGATCGGTCGGTGGGGCCGAAAATATCTGCTGGTGTGTACCCAGCCCTGCACAGTTCTGCTTTATAGTTAACACCACAAACAACAGAATTAAAAAAGAAGGTACCATCTCTCTTATCTTGAACCAAAACGCGAGAATGCAAATGCCAAGTGAGACGGGTGCAGCATTGACTATAAAGTACATACTCAATCTCATTAACTGCTGTGCAAGTTCGTCCCTCTGGCAAACAAGGGGTGAGAAATTTCCAAATGTAATTTCACATTTAGACATCTTACCGCTATATTCATTTTTTTTCTAACTCTGCACATTCAGTTACCTTGTAAACTGCTCCAGGCATCTCTGATTTTATAGAAATAATGATGTCAAGATTTTTTTTTTCACCCTTACTGTAAAAAATCTATGTTCTGGCGGATTTCTCTGTGAGAAAAGCTGATGTTTTAAACATAAAAAAAAAACAAACTCATCTCACGAAAAAGTGGAGTGTTGTTGACATTGTTTTATAGACGTCCATGTAATTAAGAGCAAATTTTTATTTCTAATAGCGTGAAAATGATTTGTCTGGAAATATAGGTTTGCCAGCACAGGTTTATGTTTTTTTAACTCGCCAGCAGAATGTTAGGTAGAAAAGTAGTCTGTGGAGTATTTTTTACTTCTCTGCTCTGTGATGACTGGCTAGGAGCCTGCACATTTCATGAGTACACAATAGGGAGTTGGGCAAGACTGCAGAAATAAATTTTATTAACACACAGTCTCTGCAGTACCAGACAGAATAATCTCCTTTAGTCCCTTTTAGCTGGCACAGACCCTTGTAAAGCAGGTCAAGGCAATTAGCTGTCTAACATGACATGGTTTATTTCAAAAAGGATTTAATAAAAAAAAATTTAATTTACAAAAGAAATTATAACCAATGGTCTTTTTTACAGATATTTCATCTCACAACTCATTTTGTTTTTAAGATAATAATATTATTAATGTTGCCTTAAGGTGAAGCTACACAAGAATTTAAAAGCATATCAAAGCAAATCAGGGGAACACATTTTCTATAAAATCTTGTGGCAAATCAGTGTGTAAGCCACATTTTTATCAGTAGCTGAATGGGAGGTTAATCAGGTGACAGAATGTTACAAAATATGTTTCTCTGTGAAATTAGATTTTAAGTAGGTCTATTATTTATATTTTATTATTATATTAATAATATTATATTATTTTATATAAGTGTTTTTATACTTATTATTGTATGCCCATAATTGTATTGATTTTAAATAAAGTAATGAGTATAGTGATAGGGAAGTGATCTATAAGGAAGTAATCTCTTAATGATAAGTGATATCCTAATAATCACTGTGTATTCATATACTGTAGGCCTTTACCATATTGAACTTGTTTGTAAAAAAATTGGTAAAATAAGCAAAATAAAATTTATAGGAGAATCAAATTCTGTGCATCAAAATATGTGGGAAACCAATGTGTATTGGATAATGTGACTGTTGGTACAAATTGTATTTGGGGATTTTTTTGGGAGCTACAACAAGTTCTGTGCAACCGCTGTCAAACGAAGCTCACCTGTTTCGTTCCTCTCTCATCATGTGCCGTGCACCGCTACCAGCATTCACCTACAGTTGTATCTTGTGGATCAAGTGGCATCCACAGGTAACTCTCCTCTTCACCTCTGTGCCGACGTGCCTTTCTCCCAGGAGCACCAGGTTTCATCAGGCTTGCTTCTAATCGCCAATAAATAAATAAAGTACACTAGTAGGAAGCCTGGGTGCGGTATACACTGATGCCAGTGGGTGCTTAATAGGGAAAAAAGAATCTAATATAAAACATAGAAAGAGAGAAGAGCCTTATTTGAACACAGACAACTGTCCTGTGGCACTCAACCACCATTTAGCCCAATACAAATAATTAAAGGTGGTGGAGACAAGTCTCCTTAACCCACCAAAACAGTAAATCTATCAACAACACTCCAATGGTGCACATAATATTTATTACATATCAAAAAACCTGATAATACATCTATAAAACCACTTAGCTAAAAAGTATATACACATATAATAAGGGGCACCTGGGAGAAAAATGGACAAATAAGGATAAAAAGTAAATGTCTATTGTTTGAGTCCACACAATCCCTGCTAAAGTGCTAAAGTATAGAGGAGAAAATTTGTTCCCAGTCGTCAAACAGTTCAGGTTTCCCAAACAGCTGTAGAAGAAATGATGATAGTAAGCACGTAGAGGTGAAAATATATAGTTGCAACTATGGAAGGACAGTGCATAGAAGGGTCTCACCCAACCAGTGTGTATTCCTAGGAAGTCCACATCCGAGATCCAAGATTACCAGTGGGTCCTCCTGAACAACAATTCAAGGAGTGCCAAACAGCGTCACATGTATCGAACATCAGTCCAGCCATCCCGTTGCCTAATAACGGGAATAAAGCTTGAAGCTAGTCCGCAACGCTGAACAAACTCCTAGGTGTTTGGAACCTAAACTAAACCGATGCACGTTTCGGCATTCTCTACCTTCTTCTGGGTCCGGTTGCTTTTAATCACCCATACTTAAAGGGGAGCACTCTTAAAGTTCATCTTATACAGCAACTACTATATAACCCTGCTATATACATCATTCTAATCCACTGAACACCATTTAATATCTTTAATTAAATTTACTATCAAAAAGAAAGTAAATTCTATCTCCAGGTAAGAGGCACTGCAATGGGCACGACTTGTGCCCCTACGTATGTGTGCCTCCACCTGGGAACAGACAGATGTCTGTTTTTTTTTATCCAGAGAGGGGTTGAGTGGCAAACTTCTCCTCTGGATCAGATTTGTTGATGACCTTGAGTTTGTCAAGCATTTGAATAATAATACCAAAAATATTATACTTACATTGGAATGGAGTAAAGAAAGGGTGAATTTTCAAATTCTAGATTTACAAATTAGCATCCAGGAGAGTGTATGCTAATTATGAGAGGGTATTGTAAGGATACAGCAATAAATTCATTATTGAGGTATGAAAGTCATCATCCTAAAAGGTTATGGGACAGTATTCCGATAGGTCAGTTTCTAAGGATGAAATGCAACAATTCAGAGGAGAAAGACTTTGTTAAACAGTCTGAGGAATTGTCTGTCATTTTAAAGGGAAAAGGGTATCCCTTGAAGTGCATTCAAACTGGTTATAAAAAAAAATATAAGAGAGCTAGAAGAGAGCATATTCACACTACAAGATACAATTGTAGGTGAATGCTGGTATTGGTCGAGTGTGGTGGATACAGTGGGGTCTATTTGTGAGTGGGAGCTGTAAAGTCTGAGTGACCCGTTTATTGAAGTCCTGCAGAGTGCACAGGTGAAGACATGTTTGGATGGCACTCGATGTTCCCATCTTTATAGATCTAGTAACTAATTAGGCATCATGAGTATTCAGACCAAGTTTGGATACAAATTGCTACTGTGTATATGTATACCTTTCCAGATTGGATGCTTACTACATTAATATGTTGGGTTTAAATGTATAAGGTTATATTTATGTGTGTGCACTTGTAGCACTTTATAGGGTTAAAGTATGAGAAACACAGGATTTGAGGGTGTTTAATAAATCTTTGTATTTTGTTATACTTGATTGTTATCATTTTTGTAATTTATGGTCAGTGTGCTTATGTTGGGTCCTTAAGGCACCTTGGTCCAGGGAGACTTTTCTTAGGTGGTTGTAGTTATTTATTTATGCCCACTAGCACAGCACCTGCATAGGTGCTAGACTTTGTTATGTTATGAGAGATGGTTAGGTAGTGCGGAGGTCTTGTATAAGTGACTAAATTACAGCATTAGCCATAAATGTCTTTAAAGTTGTCTGGTTTACAGCAGGGATGACCAGACTGCAATTCTTCAGCTGTTCTTAAAATACAATGTCTAGCACCTTCTGGCTGTTTTAGTTGCTAAGGTTTGCTAAGATTGTAATTTAAAAATAGCTGGAGAGTCACAGGATACATGTCCATGATCTCTTAGTTAAACAATAAATAAGTAATACAATGTAAGCATGCCAAAGATAAAGTATAGGAGGAAGTAATATATATCATCAAAGGTGATGCATTATCCAATGAGCTATAACATCAGGAAGACTATGATCATGTCAGCCTCTTCCAATGATGAAAAAAGAGATTAAAGTATAGCATCATTTCACATTGCTTGAATCACTGACACAATATTCCACAACATTTACACAACTGGATATAAAAAGCAGAACAGAAAAGGAATAAAATAAATATCTTTAAAAGTCTAAAAGATACTGCCTGCTCGAATAGTTCTTCTTGGGGGGAAAAGAAGAGAGATAGAGTAAGTAATTAGCAATCCCCTCTGTATATCTACCAGTCCATAGTTATATGTCCTGGGATAGGTTAATAATAGTCAGGGTGGAGGTTTTGACTTAAAAACAGGAAAATGGGATGTGTTTCGCTCTTTCTCAGCCGTGCAATGTGGTTCAAAAAGTCTTTAAATTCTTTTATATCAATGCTAGAGATGGACACAAAACCGAACCTAGCCAAACTTCATGAGTTCGGACAAACTAAAGCTATTCACACCAGTTCAGGTTCAAATTAGTTTGTTTTTCGTACTCACGGCTGTATTTTCGATAATTATCGAAAAATCGATGATTATCGAATTTACAAACCGTTCGCTAACCCTAGAATGTATTGGTCACTAACCCTCGAAAGTATCATTCGTTTTCGGTAACCCTCGAATGTATGGAAAGTTTTCACTAACCCTAGAATGCATTGTTTGCTAACCCTCGAAAGTATAGTTCGTTTTCGATAATCCTCAAAATATCGTTCGATTTTGGTAACCCTCGAATTTATGGTTCTATTTTCAGTAACCCTCTAAAGTATCGTTCGGTAACCCTTGAATTGGCCATAACCTTGCATAGCTTGTAGCTTGTGTGAAACCCGACAATTGCCCGCTCAATGTCCTCTTTAAACTATGTTGATATATCCTACTTTGTCCTATGAATTCATTACTGTATGCCTGCTAGACTTCTGGATGCCTCATGGAAACTGAGCCATTTAGAGACCTGTACTGAGTTTTTACTGAGCCTGGGCATGCTCAGAAAAGGCAGACAGGGGATTAACATCCAGTCATTGGCTGTGATGTCAACTGTCAAATACATAACTGACAGTTACTAACTGGAAGAACCAGGAAGCAGAAACAGGGAAACAGGACATTGTGCAGGATTTCAGGTTAGACTTATATATTTCACATTTCAAACTATTACCCTTTAGGGTTTTGGGGGGTGATTTACCTGTATATAAAGTTTTCATTTGGGGGCTGGACTTGCCCTTTAAGAAGTGTTTGGTGTTTTGGTGATAGTGACATGTTCTCCAGACAATTTCCCAGGTGCCACAGCCATTTACTGTAAGTTATCATTGTCAGTTTAGCTGTAAATCATCCGAACTTTCGAAAGTTCGAAAAGGGACCGAACGTTATGAAGTTTGGCCGTCTCTAATCAGTGCTTCCAATAAAGGACTTTTAGCTATACCTTTGTTATAATTAAGTTCAGTAACACTGTATGTGTCACAGGCTGGCAGAGGACTGACACAGATACACTACTTGTAGACTTGCTTCTTGTCTTCTTTTGTTTGAACTGCCCAGCGTTTGTTGAGAGAAGTTGTCACATATAGGACTCAATGTGCATTGGCATGATGATGTCACATCGTACCTGACACTTTCTTTCCAGGAACGTTGTGGCCATTCATTGGCATAAGTGGGAAGCCCAGGCACAGATTTTTTAAAGGCTAACGCTGGCGGTTGGGGCAGCTCTGTGAGAGAGACTTTGATTTATTTACCGTGCCCCTAGCGAATCGGCAATTGTGGCTCACTGAAACCAGAAACACAATTATGGCTCTGCTTCTGTGCTTGTAAATGTAGGGAAACTGATGTTATTTTTGTGCCGTCCTAGGCCATGGCCTGTGTGGCCTAGTGGGAAATCCGGCCCTGCCTCTGAGTGTGATTTAGACCATTCATTACAGACAAGTGGAGACTATGTAATAGCATTTCTATTATAAATCAACAAGGAGGAGATAAAGGGTTTTCTTTATGACTGCTGCTACAATATTACAATATAAACTGCTGAGCAAATAGAAATGTCCCATGCAGCCTATGGAAGAAAGTAACTAACAGGGTTATTCAATAAAAGTTCTTATCGTTAAAAATGGTGCTAAATTTGCCCCAACCAATCAGATGTTAGCTTTCAAATGTTAAATAAGATCTGATTGGTTAAGGCAAAGTTAGCACTATTTTTAACAATAAGAACATTTATTGAATCTCCCTGTTGTTCAACAGACAGAGCCTTTGGGTAAGATTTGGAAGGAGGACCAGAGGAAAATTTCTATTAAGTACAAACACAAAAATAATGATAATACATTAGATTGCATTTAACTCTGAAAACTGGAGTCATCGTTTTCCTTTCTCCATTTATACTGCACCCAGCCTGACAGTTCTGTCCTGTTGCAATACCTTTTTGGTCACATACAGTAAAAATTACTTTGCTGTACTCTTTGTTACATTAGTGATTTCTCTTGTGTAACAAACTATATACAATGGATTTTCTTATAGATTCACTATTTAGAACACTGTGTGCATTTTACAGCTTGAGGGTTAGACTGACATCAATTTTTATTTATCACATGGCAGGTGATGGGTACAGTTTTTCCCAGCAGCCACAGGGCAGACAAACAAAGCTTTTGAAAAAGATGTGTATTTGTCAGACATGTGGATGGTATACAATATGTGCATATACTCAGTGTCTGCTTTTCTCTTATCCAGCACCCCCCCTCACTATTCCCCTACCCCCCTGCTACCTCTTCTCCTTTCCATTTGGTTGCCCAACCTAGTACGCTGTTATCTCTCTATTTTATTACCCCCTCTCATTCCTCAGTATATTCTGGACTTTTTTGGGGGGGGGGTTATTATCTTGTTATCTTATGTAAATATCTTTTTACTTTCTGTTAACCTTTGTTTTAATCAGTACTGCTATGACTTGATGAAGAGGGTTGATCCCTCGAAAGCTTGTCTATTAATAAAATAAAGTTAGTCCATTAAACGTCACAGTACTCTACTTTATAATACTTTATTTCAATGCATTCACCATGCATATACCATATATACTTGAATATAAGTCTATCCGAGTATAAGTCGAGGGTAGAGATTATGACCACTGCTGCCTTCTGATTCTATATTGTTTTGAGGCTTTAGTTGCCCTTTAAATGGACAGCAGAATTCCCATACAGTAGTCCCATACAGTAATGGCCAAATCCAGTATGGCTATTACTGTATGGGAATTCTGCTGTCCATTTAAAGGGCAACTAAAGCCTCAAAACAATACAGAATCAGAAGGCAATCTTTAGCAATATATACCATCCTCCTGATTCTGTATTGTGTAAGGTATTAGTTGCCCTTTAAATGGAGAGTAATCCCACACACTAACCCCTAATTCCTTGCCACTCCAGATGTTTGGAAACTACAACTCCCAGCATGCTTTAGTTGCTGGGAGTTGTAGTTTCCAAAAATCTTCAGTGGCAGCACTGCACCTATCCTCCCCCCCCCCCCAGTAGAGGAGAGGACTTGCCTTTAGTCCTTGTTCTAGTTAAATGGCTGCCAAGGTCCGCATCTTACGTCAATCACTAACTTTAAATTCGGCAGCCGCACGCTTCCTGTCTCTTCTGCACTCACTGTTCAGGTGCTCAACGTCACTACTGTGCGCCGGGTAAGACTGGTGCCGTGTAGCGACGTCGGCACAGTACAGTGGATGCAGAAGAGACAGGAAGTGTGTGCGGCTCCCGGATTTAAAGTTAGTGACTCGAGTATATGTCTAGGTTGGATTTTTAGGCTTTTTTTAAAGCCTTAAAACCTCGACTTATACTCGAGTATATACAGTACTCAAGTGATACATAAAAATGGCCCATAAAAAGTTAGGGCAATTCATACAGGAGAAATATTGTGAATAGGTGATTAACTAGCTAGATTGCATCTGAGTATGGCAAACTAAGTCACTATGAGACTGCAAAGGGTTTATGTAATGTGGTGCAAATATTTGCCTGTGCTAGTAGGGCACTTTAAATAAATGTAGTTAGCAGGGCTGCACTGATTACGAACTGATTGCATTTAAACTGCATTACTGCTGATTCTGTGTGGTTTAAATAGGCATCCTCTGATTTTTCACTAATCTGGAAACCCTAGCCTGTGCAATTAATCTGCAGAAACCAAACATCTGATTGGTGCAGACAACCTTTTGATGCACAAATTCAAACATAGAAGGAGTGTGCACACTGAAACGATTCAATCCTCCGTAATATGTAAAAACATATATCTTTATTGAAGCTTACTTCAATGTACAGATGTACAGATGTACAGACCCAACAAGATCACCTGACGCGTTTCAACCTTTTTGACTTAAATAAGCCCCTTCTTTTTTGGGGTCTATCATCAGAGCCAGTTCTGGATTTACCATTGGGCACATGCCTAGGGCCACCTGTTGTTGT
This sequence comes from Hymenochirus boettgeri, assembly GCA_019447015.1. Taxonomy (NCBI): domain Eukaryota; kingdom Metazoa; phylum Chordata; class Amphibia; order Anura; family Pipidae; genus Hymenochirus; species Hymenochirus boettgeri. The sequence continues at coordinate 172,226,935 of CM033476.1, forward strand.
AGGGGATGCTGTCAATTTCTCTGCATTTTTGATCCCTGACTTTTGGCCTTTTATTTTGCATCTGACCCCCTTGAGGTACAGTAATTATTTAAATTGTTCATTATAAATATAATCTGCCCCTCCAGAGTAAAAATTGGTGCAACTTGGAGTGTGGTTTATATTTAGGGGCAAAGTTAAGGGCACCTGGTTTCTCCATGCAAATTTAGCCATTTTAGTAAAATTTAGCAAATTTAGTAAAGATTCATCTTGCAAACAAGCTGCCACACACCTTGATATACCATGGTATTTTCAAATGAATACTATATATGGAATGATACAAACTACACATTTTAGTTAGATACCCCATTATACAATACTATCCAACAGAGAATAATAACTACACACTATTTTTGCCAGTTGAAAGTCGTTCGTTTTGTGCATGATCAGCAAAACTAAAACCAACTGAGTGTAGATTTAGAAAAGGCAAGCTGGGAAAGCTCCACTTCATTTGTGTTGTCAGTTTCTGGTGCACTGCCAGTTTCTAGATGTGCCAGCCAGTATCGGCTGGAGGAAGCATAATTCCAACCAGTATGGGCTGGAAAGTAAGTCAGCCAAAACACAAACATACAAGAGAAACTGTGGGAGCAGTTCTCAGACAAATAAAACTAAAATATTAGTGCTACTGATCCAAACAATAATTGCTGCTAATAAAAGTGCTGATCATTGCACATAGCCTTGTAAGTTACTAAAGTATCTCTCCAAGTGCAAACATTACCACTGGGGAAACTTCCCAATAAAGCACCTCTACTCAACTGCAGCCCAAGCATTGAATTATGGTGGCATGTTTTACCCCCACTAGCTTTTTATTCCTCCTATCATAGAAAAAATTTATTTTGACTGGGTTGTAATGTAATAACTGAGTGGGGGGTAATAATAATTCATAGGAAACTGGAAATTGCATTTCTCTCATCGGAAAGGTCTTCCATTAAGTGGATATTAGTAGGAAAATGCACTCTTTCAACTTCTATTATTTTCTTTTTGTGACATGCTGGTTACACAACGTTTCGGGGTCCTCCCCCTTCCACAGGTGAAAAATTACAACTCACACTGTGGTCCCTCCCCTTTTGGGGTGTGGTTAAAAACAAAGTAGTGCCCCTTTTTTAACCACACCCCAAAAGGGGAGGGACCTCTTGTATTTATTCTGCCACAGTGTGAGTTGTAATTTTGCACCTGAGGAAGGGGGAGGACCCCGAAATGTTGTGTTACCAGCATGTCACAAATAAAATAATAGAAGTTGAAAGAGTGCGTTTTCCTACTAATATTCATTACAATGGTTTATTACTGCTTGTGGTGAGCAGAATTAAGAAAAACGGCACCATCAACATAACAATAAATTAAGGAGTGTGGGGAATAATATAACTTCCATTAAGTGGAGACTAAGATAATGTTATTATGCCGATAAGATTTTGCTATTGTGATTGGTGCCGTTTGCTTACACTAAGGTTAAACTGGCACAGGATGGAGAGTTGCAAGCCAGTACAAACTAGAGAACTATTTATGCAATATGCCCTAAAGTGTTATGGAAGACAATGTACCAGGCAAAACAAGTTAGAGGAAGGTAATGTACCCTCCTGATTGCTGACATGATTTATGCTCTAGGGCATATGTGAAATTTGTTATGGGCTGGTAGAGTTACTAAAGCAACCAGTCACAATAGTTTGGTGGCCATTCTACTATCCCCTGTATAGTTACTATTTGGCCCATGGAATTTATATTGGTATTGCCAATTTCTGAAATAAGGGGTTAAAGCCTTGCAATAGAGCTCACCAAACCTTCCTCATCCTGCAATGCATTAACTGCTGCAAAGTACAGCTAAGATCATAGAAAATGTAGAATAAATATGAACAGCAAAATATTCTAATTTATTAGAATAATCCTCTGTAACTAGTGTCAGTTAGTTTATAGAATTGCTTTGTAAATGCACTGTTCGTTTGGAGTGCACAACATACGGTATTTAGTTTTTTCTTTGTACGTTTATTTCGTTATATACTTATATGCTGTATTATGTAAACGACACTAATGTATGATGGGATTTTTGATTTCCATGGGAATATCTACTGACTAAAACAGGTGCCATTGTTCTCCCCACACTATTAGAACCAGAAATTTTTGAAGTGCACATATTTGCCTTACCACTGAGACCTGAAAATCACTAGACATGTCGGTTTTTATATACCAAGTGCATAAAGCTACGTGCTTTCATACTGGGAATTCCCGTCTAGACAACAAGAAAAAGAAAGAGTAGAAAAAAGATTTTCAGTATTTTTTAACTCTCTAAAGCAGGCAGCAAACAAAGGCAAAATGAGAACCCCTAATACCTCGTTCATCTAAACTAAGACTTTCAAAACCATACAAAAGTTGATGATATATTATTGGTTTTACTATAAGAAGATGTTTCAAATGGCTAAGGAGTACCTTAGAGAAAGTACCGGGGCGCTGGGCGAAAGGCGTATGGGGGACCATAAGATCCACCGTCTCTGATTTAGCAGCTCTCATTGTTGTGCAGCGATGCCTATGCCTACACCTCCAAGGATTGCCTGTATTCTTAAGTGTTGAGCCATACATAGGGACAGATAAGTATATACACTATATACACTGTTGATGCCTAGGATTCCCTTTATATGCTCATGTAAACTGTTACTGGGTTGGGTTTACCACAGTATGGCACTGTGCACTATATACTGCACTCTATGTTACTTTAATTGCTGTACTTGAGATGCTGCTACCTGTATATATTATATTTTAATAGTTTTTAATAGCTTTGTTTGCACATAACCAGTCCTATATTGTATGTGTGTACATACTTAAATAAAGGAATGTAAATACTTTTTTGACCTACATTAAGTGAGTGCTGCAGATTTCCTTTCTCTCTTCTGTTTATAGTGTCTATATCTTTAATCATATCTTTCCAGCACCCCCCCTATTTACTCATTAATATTAGGGGGTTAAACTAGTGCCATACCTCCATCTCCATCAAATGGCTAAGGAGTCTCTTGTAAGTTTCTTAAAGCTATACCACTGTTCCCTTCAATCTGTGGACTGCAAACAGTCCTAGAAGGCATTGCCCTATACACAATATTCCCACTTCCGGGCAGTTATTCAGTAACACGTCTCCTCCACCAACCACAAGCATTTCATTAATTTGATTGAATTCTTGAAAAATCTGAAGAAAAATGAACAGGTTATTAATGATAAACAACAGATTTTTGGTATTTGGCCAGTCACCTAGAGACAGATGCACTGGTAAATTTTGATTTAGGGCAAGGCAACACTGCATTCTGATTTTTGTGTGATTGCGCATGCAATTTGTCCACTTTCCATATGGAAACGCATGCGATTGTGCAAAAAATGTGTTAGCAAATCGCAAACAGATGTGCAAAGCATAACGCACCTAATTTGCAAAATTCAAATGCATTGCCTCGATTTCTATACAATTTAAAAATCTCATTTACGATTGCATGCGCAAACGAGTTAAAAATACGTTAGTGTTGCCAAGCACTTAGTGTGTACATTTCAATGTGTTCTTTAATGTATCAGCTTTTAGGCCTGGCACACATAGGACAATAATTCAACCCAACTGACCGATATATCACACTGGCCAGGCTGAAATATTGTTTAATGAGAACCAGGCCTAAAAGTTAAATATTACTGAAAAATGTTCACCGCAACTAAAAGTGAAACCCATTTTATATTAAAATTGTCGGATTGTGTGGTCTCCAAAAGACCATTCTGTATTTAAACATTTTATGCACCCTGGTGTCTTTTTTGTAAAAAAAATATGTTCCCAAGATTGCTACTATTGTGATGTCTACAGAGACAAGGATGGTGGGCACAGACACTTTTTAATTTAGAGCTTATGGAAACAATACAGGCTCCTGCATTGTTTGCCTTATCTTTTCCAAAAGATAGCATGATGTCTGTGTAGGATGGAGCTGTAGTTTTAGTTTACTCCAATATATTTCTAATTTGATCATACATAATCCAGAAATAGAGCCTATAGTGGCAATATGAGTTAAGTGACTGAGTGGCTTGCTCTCTTTAAATGGAGAGGGGAGGACAACAAGACTGCTCCCAACACTGGGGTCTGTCCAACTGACCACTAAAGGTCCGTACACACATCTGTGGGTGTTGCAAGACACCTGCGCAACAAACAACGTTTTGGTTTATGCATTCGCACGGAAGTGGTTTGTTGATCGGCCAAGTGACGAATGTCACTCGAGCAAACACATACACATGTGCAATTATCGCCTGAAACGGTCAAAATGGTCGTACATTGTGCATGTCTGTCTGTCTATCGAATGTGTGTACGAGGATTTAATGTTTTTGTTGTTTGGTCGGCAATTATCTAATGTCTGCACTTCACTTTAGGCCATCCTTAAGCCTAGTTCACTTGGCCCAATATTCCGACTTGATAGGCCTAACAATCCATTTATCCATCAGGGGTCTGTACAGTGTCGGACTGGAGTGTTGGGGCCTACCAGGAAATCTGAGACCAGGGGCCCACCAGGACAAGTGTAAGGGCCCATATAAAATTTTGTATCTCTATTATCACTTATTTGCATATCTATCTTACTTCTACTTACTCCTATTGTTTATTAAAATGCATTTCTTGTTAACCCTTTGGCTCTGTAATAAATTTTTTGCAGTTTTCTCTGTTTTCTTGGGTAAATGGGCTGTGGGCCCACTGGGAGGTTCCCCTGTAACCTTATGCGCCAGCCTGATACTGGGTCTGTAAGTGTTAATTATAGTAAACTTCCCTATATTTTGGTATAGTTTGCTGACATGTTTGATGTAAAGACCATTATCCAAAATTCGTATTAACATTTACACTGTAGATCTGAAGTCTGTTTAGACAAATCAAGGTATTGTGTGTCTGGACATGCAATCAATCTAAATTCAGAATTAACACCACTAATGTTTACACTAATTCCCATTATTAAATATTCAATAAGAAAATACTCATTGTGGTTCTGTTAATTAGCCCTCCTCTTTTTCCCATCATTCTTTACCCAGTCAGAATCTTGCGCAGGACCATAGTGGCAGAGATTACTTTAGTAGTCTTGGCATGCTTACTAGATAGCAAGCCAAGAATCAGAATATAGCTGATTCAGCCATCAGGAACCTCCTTATAAAAAGCTGTCCATGCTATTATGAGAAGAAATTATATTTATATATATGTACGTTAATATAACCTTCCGTATAGGCAAAATATATTTTCTTTTTCAAAGGAAACAGATAAATACATCAGAATTAGCTAAATGATAAAATGGCTAAATGTAAAATGGAAACATCCTATAAAATGTATTGTTCAGTTAATTAGGATGTATACATCTGTGTGAACAGCACAACATGTATGATAAGAACAACAGTAAATATAAAAGGGGAAAAAATACTATTTTAAGGGACGATAAGGAAGAAGCAGTTTGTTAAAAGATACAGATAAGTGACTTTGCAGAAACCTTCATACATACCATTTTATAAATAACAGAACTTTAACTGCCAAATGTAATATTATTTCAAAATTGTATGGTATGGCCTATTGTCTGAACTAAATAGGATTGTGTCTTATCTTACCATTTTCTGTTTCAACTGTTGCAAATATTATCACGCTCTCTGGGGGCAGCATTTGCTCCGAATCACATGTTACATAGCCGAGAACTTGAGTAAAACAATAAACTTCTAGTCTTTACATGTGATGTCTTCACAAAAATGCAGCATTGCACAGACATGAAAACCTTTAAGTAAACAGTCGGTGCCTTTATCATTCATCCCTCCCCTTTGCACAAGGAGGAACAAAGTAGCTGAGCATCCATTGGGAAGTGGTAAGATACATTTTATAACACAGATAAAGTTAGGCATTGTTTAAATCAATCTCTAGGGTATAAGCAGAGATTAACTAAATTGCTCAGTTTGTACAAAGGAAATGGCACGGGAACATTACCAATGACCAACACATTTTTAATAACTTATATACAAGTCCTGTTTAAAAAAATCTTCATGGCAGCTCATATTCATATGTATCGATACAAATATAAACTAGTAGACTGACTAGCAAGCTGAGTAGTGGGCTGGCTGGCTATTGGAATTCATACTCAAAGCAATATACAGCACTAAAGCTGGGTACACACCATCCAATAATTCAAACTGAGTGGCAATATAACGTAAATGATAATATGTGCAGCAATGTGTGGAGTACAGAAAACAAAGTGATGTACACTCCTTAATAAATATGCCCCTTAAGCTAGCTTTACATGAGTCGATTTTTTTTTTTCAATTAATCAGCGTATTTAATTCTTTAAAATGATCACTTTCAAAATCTATTCCCTTTTTGAATGTTAAGATGCGGACTATAAATTATAATAGGAAGTGCATTATCCATTACAATCCACAAGACTGTAGGGGGAGTATAATATTGGCGGCAGATTCCACACACACACAACCCTATAGAAGAGGATTAGAGGGATATCGTATACAGTATTTTAATGGTTCTTGTATGGTATATTGCAAATGTAGCACTTAAAGGGGAAGTTCAGTGCAAATACATATGCTTTTCAGAAAAAAGAGCAGTATTTTTTCATCCCAATGACCTTAATCTGCCAATTCAGCATTTTGTCTGTGTATAAATAACTGCAACCGAAATACTGACTTCCTGTTTGCAGGACCCCTAGTAGAGACCGTTATGGTCTTGCCCATAACCCAGCATCTGGGTTGATTCAGTTGCTGAGTAGAGATCTGAGCATCTTTGACCCATCCAACAGCCAATCAGTAGAAATTACTGTTAGAAACATTCCAAGGATGTGGTGCATCTTGGGAAGAAGAAGGACCATTAGAACCTGAAATGGCAGCTCACTAATGTGAACAGCAGGGAACAGCAAAGGGTATGAAATAAACTGATTTTTGAAACTGAGAATATTTAAAATAATAAGAAGGCATTACACAAACTAACAATTTAACAAATATTGATAATTTCACTGAACTGTCCCTTTAATAACTATGCAACTAAGGCTGGGTACACACCATCCAATTTTTGGACACATTTGAGGGCGGCCCGAACAATCTTGTTTGTCCAGATTGGACGAACGGACACTCAGATATGTTGGGAATTTCTGGCCAATTGTTCAGTTCCCTATGGGACTATACACTACAGCTATTTTTGATGGTGGGGATGTTCGAAACTCTTAAGTTTCATTCGGTTTTCAGATTTATGGATTTCAGAAATAATCTGAAGACCTGAAAATCTGAAAACAGAATGTACTTTCGAGGGTTCCGAATGTATTTTCAAGGGTTACCGAAAGTACGGGTTATTTTCAAGAGTTACCGAAAATAACCATCAAAAGTTTCGGAAGTTCTGAAATCCGAACAGTATGGTTGGTTCCGGCGGAACGGTTGGACTACAAAACTGAGGTTCTATGTCAGACCTGGATCCCATCTCTTGTGTCAAATGGTTGGTCAGGACCAACCCAGCCTTATTGTTGATTTTCTATAAGCAAATGGTACATCCATTTTATACTGTTACTGAGCCCTTAGTGGATAAAATACAGTGGTAGATAAGCCGTAGAACCATTTTGATTCTCCTCCTGAATATGTCTGCCAAGGATTTTTCTTTCTGATTCTATGGCTAATTCCATCTCTTGTGTCTTTTCTGTATGTCAGTGTGAATTTGCTAATGGAAGTGATTGACACCATAGAGAGAAATGACACAGCTGAGCTCATACTCCCAGCATTCTATTAGTACAGGTCAGGGGATGGGAACACATTAAGGGCTAGGCCACACTATCGTGCTTTTTTATGCGTTTGCACATGCGATTGCGCATGCGTTTTTTGCCGATCATTGAAATCGCGGCAATGCACCGAAAATCCCCATTTTCGGGTGCAATGCGATTGCGATTTGCGTTCCGCATTTTTTATCGCAATCGCATGCCTTTTTCTATATCTAATTTTAAAATGCATGCGCAAACACAATGAAATCACACATGAAATTGCATGCGATTCCGTGTGCGATTGCGTTTCCGGCACAGTGTGCCCGTGCCCTAAAAGCATATTTCTATTTCCTACATTACAATTTACACACACACAACATTGAAGGATTGCAATTTAAACATGTTCCAGAACGGTTTGTACTGTGACCTTCCAATATGAAAGGAAAAACATCCTAACATGTTGTCACCTAATGCACAAGGGCAATTTTTTGGGTTGCTTTGCTGTTTTTTTTACTCTCAATGTTAAAAGGAGCTCATTGTACAAGTAATGCCGTAACGGAACACACGAACAGAAACTCCATCTTACTAAATAGGATCTGAATGAAAGTGAAATATATATAGTAGGATTACATTTAAAAGCAGGAAATGGACTGATAAGACTTGTCATTGGCACAAAGTGCAAGGACTATGAAACACTGGAACTACAGAAATAAACTGGTTATTCCAGTGCAAAGCATTTGGGTTTGTAAAGTGACATTTCAAAAGGGGTTGAAATAACCGTGCACTTGTGTTATTCACGACTATACATGTAAATTGGTGGGCAAAACAAATGCAGACATGGCTGGTGTGGTGTGAATGATGAAAAAAGTCACCTGACTGTTCACTCATAGACATGACTGGGCACAGTAACCTCTAGTACATGACGGGGCACAGTAACCTCTAGGACATGACGGGGCACAGTAACCTCTAGGACATGACGGGGCACAGTAACCTCTAGGACATGACGGGGCACAGTAACCTCTAGGACATGACGGGGCACAGTAACCTCTAGGACATGACGGGGCACAGTAACCTCTAGGACATGACGGGGCACAATAACCTCTAGGTTTCTTCTGCACCTTTCTCCCTGACTTACCCTAACATTCCTGCCCCACCCTCTTTTTGATTCCCAAAATAAAACAAGCAAACAAGTGATCAGAATGAGAAAAGCCTTTACTTAAAGGACAACTAAAGCCTGAAAACAACATTTGAATCATTTTGATGTGGAAATTCACCTTTATAACATGGGGTTTGTGTTAATTTCCCAAAATCCCAGTATTACACAGTGTGGTCACTGACCATATGTTCTTTACACATGCTCAGCCCTAAGATATTTCAGGAACTTGTTACAGTTGGTTACACCCACTAGTAGTCTCTAGCCAATCCTTTTATGGTACAGACTAGACAAGGGATCATGTGACTGAGGTCAGATAAAGGGAAAAACTACCAAAGGGACATCAGTTCCCACTTCTGGCCTCAGTAAGGGATTCATGGAAGATGGCTAGGTGTAGCACTTGGACATCTTTCCTCTTGTAACTAGATTATAAGCTCTACGGGACAGGAACCTCCTTTCCTCTTTTGACAAAGCTCTATTTCTCAATTCTATTTATCTAATTTATATATTTATAGTATGTACTGAACTATCTATGTGTTTGTCCCCCTTGTATGACTTTAAAGTATTTTTTTTGCATCCCCAAGTGGCGCTTTATAAATAAACTATACATACATACATACATACATACATACATACATACATACTTACATACAAACTTATTGTATAGATCCAGGCATGTTAAGGACTTGTGTTCTCAATTATAAAAATTAAGATTTTATACATTTTGTCCAGGTGTGTATTTGCATGCTAATGATTTTAGTCTGTATAATATCCATTTTTATTTGATATGGGTATTTTATATACTGTTTGTGTCATACAGCTGGTAAAATGAAAAACAATAATTATAAAATACAAATATCATTATGTGGCTACAAGTTTATATGCATAGAAGCCAGGTGTATGTCTAGCAACCACCAGCTGGTTTTAGACAACTGGGAAAGCTCCACTGCTATTCCCTAGGGAGAAGCTCCTGGCCTGGTGGGACCAGTTCATTACAGGCCATAGGTTTGGTATCTCTGTAATTATGAATGGGGTGATAAACGTACAGTTAATATATTCATATTCTCTGAGAAATAATGTAACAAAATAAATAGATTTCAAATTAGTTTAATTATTTGCAATTGCAATAGATGTCTGAATCTCTTAAAATAACACAACATGTTATTATGGAAACATTGCAAAGCAGGTTAATAATACATTTCTACAAAACCTGGCTCTTCCCACCCAGCTTACCAATACTGCTTTCTGGAATGTTCAGAGAATAAAGCTATGAGTTAATGTTCCACCCAATGAAAATAAGACATATATTATAGATCTGAAATTGTAAGCGGCGATAAAACATTGTGATCTCTGTTATTGTGGGATCTCTGCCCTGTGCCTGTCAGCTATGCTACAACATTCCACTGCCCTAAAGGGGAATAAGAACTATTCACTCACCCAAATCATCCTTGGTGTTTTATTAAAGGGTACAGTATAGGCAGATTTAAATATAAAAATGTAAGAAAAAAATAAAAAAATTTTGATTAAAATTTTTTAAAGGTGGAACTAAATTGCTGCATACATTGAACATAAAAATGTCTTAAAGCAATCCAGTTTTTGATGCTGCCTATTTATTATTAGTCCTCTGTGGTTGGTTGGATGCCAAATGAAGAACCAACTAGTTGAAAGGTGCTGGGGTGGGGGGGAGTTAAAAGAAGATAACCCCCCCTACAATAGCAGCTTTTTTATAGCCAGGAAACATCTTATGTGCCTTGTGAGAAATGCTAATGGAATTAAATGCCTCAATGGAATTTTTCATTCAACCCAAATGCAATTGTCTGTTCTTGCCCTTAGGGAAACGCTAACCAATGTGTTCATCTTTGTGTTGGGTTCCTTCCTGAGTGACTACCATGCATGATAACATACCCTCCAACAGTCTAAAGGTGACCATACACTATTACGATCTTGAACCGACCGATACCTTGATAGACAGATGTACAATGTTAATTGTACAAAGATGTACCATAAATATTGTTCGAAATTCAATTTGTTTTGTGATTAATGTCGAATGTCGTCCATTGTGAGGTTACATTGAACTTCAGGACCAATCAACTTAAAAAACAACTTTCCCGATCGTAATTACGATAGATTTTATGATCTAATATCGCATGATAAGAACGGGAAAATGTAACATTTTTCGACCAATCGATGGAAATGTCGGATTGTATGTCAAATTGTACATAAAATCGCCCTAATGTATGGTTACATTTAGTTTTGCCAGGACTGACCTGAAATAAAGGGTCTGTCCTGGTGTCTTTGTCCTGGGGGGGAGTTTGGGCATTCCAGGGGTTGGGACTGAGCAGGTCAGGGTTTAGGTCTGATGATAGGGAAAGGCAAAACCTTAATAGGCCCCACCCCAGGCACCTGTTCCCTCACTGTTGGGAGGTAGGTCAATTGGGGGTCGACAGGTAAATAAATTTAGCCATAATGACAATGGAACATAAAATGTATTTAAAATATTCTCTAACCCTCCCCTTTTACATTTGATTTATGTACCTAGGGTAAGGATCAGACCTAGCAGAACTGCTCAGCCCTCTCGGTTTAGCTTAGATCCCCAGAAATACTTACCTAAATATGTACTTGCTCTGCCCATGTTAGCTTGGCCTACTGTAAATTGCACCCTGCAAGAAGCTCAGCTTGGCCATGTTCAGGACTGAGGAAAGGGGCAAAGCTGGACCATTCCCCTTATTTTACTAAAATTCTCCTTAATTTACTTGTGAACCTGCACATCGATACTTTGTACTGCTCTTTTTTAATTTTTTGCTTTTTCAAAATTAAATTAAATTACCGACCTTAAATCCTTTTTTTAATTGAGATAAAAATGTTTAAGTGCTATTGTATTATACTGAAGTAGGAATTTTGAAACCAGTAAATGTTTTTAATGGCTCTATCTTGCTGAGTAATGAAAGAAACGCATTCCATTGTACAGTGATTCATTCAAAAAATATTGCTCTGTAAACTGTTAAATTGTTCTCGCATTTTTCATGATACGTTGGCTACTAGTAACGTTGCTGAATCGGGTCAACAATAGCAAAGTCATTTAGATTTTAATAAATGCAAATGTATAAGTCAGGATGAGAGGGAAACAAACTAGAGTATTTGTTTGTACTATGTTATGAGATGTATAGGAATGTTAGAAATATAAGGTTTGACAGTTAGTCGTATGGAGTATGACAGTCACGAACATTCTCACTATACTTTCTATAGGGAGAACGATCATGACTTTGTGTATTCTGTCGGTCATCTTTGGCAGATTGGTACTGTGTGTACCCAGCTTTAGTGCAACTTTTTTTTACATTCTTTTGGATCTATTCAGGATCAGCTCCATCATGTACCAGGAGAAGGATTGCAATTAAGTGCCAAGTCCAGGCAATGGTTTAGGTGCGGAAACAATTACAAACAGCTCACGTGGCTGAGTTGAGACATTTGTTCCCAGAGGACAGTAGATGCTGATGGCCTGGGTTTGGTTAAACCGTATGGCCAGGTATCCAGGAGTGACTTGTGAATATGTGTTCAAGTCACTCATGGATACCTTGCCATAGGGTCTGACCTAATTGGTCAGTGGTGTGTTACTGTTCTCTCCTTTTAAAATGGTCTGAAATAGTTTGTTGTGGACATTATATTTGGCTAAATAAAGACTGTTGAATGGTGTATTGTGATAGATGTTATGCTTCAATCTCTTCTATCTAACAAGCCAATCCAAGTTCAGAAGCGTAACAAGAGGGGCCCAGGCCCTCCCACAGTCTTTGAGGCCAGGCCCCTGACACACCCTGGCCCCTTGCCCAGTCAGCGTTTTTTAAACAGCTGATCGCACATCCATAGTGAAGATACATGCAGCTGTTTAAAAGGCCGGTACCTTTTTTATAAACAGCTGATCATGTGTACCTGAGGGCACAGGATCAGCTGTTTAAAAAAAGCTAGTTGGGGGCTGGTTGTTCGGTCTCTGGTGTGAATAGCTAAACAAACTATTGCCACTATATCGGGTTAGTGAGGGTTTTCACTTGTTATGCGCCATTACACATCATTTTTGGAAATAGTGCAGCGCAAGCAATGCAATAAACTTGGGTTTTGTGGCTTTGCAGGCACGCTAAAGTTTGCAACTTGCTGCTTGCATTTCCACGATGTATCAACATCTGCAAAGTGGTTAATACATTAATGGGAGCGAGGTATGTTGAGATAGGGAAATTTATTGCATCTACCCCCAATATGTGTGAACTGCCATACTGCTAAGTACCCAACACAGACCAAAAACCTGCAAAACATTCCAAATGTCTTAAAATAATAAATTAAAACCTTCTCTGTTTAGAACAATAATTTTAGTCACATAGGCTCAAAATATACTAAACAAAAAATCTATTTAGTAAATTATAATTTGCCCCGGTCTCTGGTATTTCAGTTTATCCTAAAAAGGCCAAGTCAATGGAAACCCTGAAATAATAGAAACATTTATTTAATATTAATTGGATAATTGGCCCTTAACAGGGTAGACATTTTGTCAAGTTAGGTGGCATATTGTTCTTGGCTGGTAAAGGCTGATTTATGACCCATTCCGTGAGAAAGTCATTTAATAAAACATCCCTAGACATGCTATATTTCATCTACAGCCAGTGTCCCGCAGCCTGGTAAACATTACATAGGATATTCCTGAGCAATTTAACCAGCTGTTATTGTCACACCTTGGATTACATACTCTAATGTGTGCCCACCACAGCTGTTGTCGGTGCGGAGATTTCCTTGTAATTTTCTGTGTTCCCTAAATATATCAATATCTAATCAATTTCTCTTTAGATAAGGTACATACATTTTACAATGTCTGGCAGAAAGCAACAAAGAGGCTGAATTGCATTTAGTCACACATCAGTGGCACAGCACATTCTAAGCATCATTTTTCTGACAGAGCCTTTTCAATAACCGAGCAGAAGGAAAAAAAGCACTAATTAGCAAATGCATCAGCATCTCTATAAATCAAAACCACTGTGACCAGACAGGATTTTCTGACTGCCTATTGTGTTGAGAGCTGGCAGCATCCTATCTAATTCCCAGATGGATACAGCTTTAGTAATGGATTTCCATACATGTTCATAGCCTCTTTGCCTGCTGAATGAACATTTTTAGCATTTATTTGACATTCACTTGTCCCTTAAATCTAAATCTTAAATAGACACAGGTGCATATGTATGTGCACACAAATTATGCATAGTGGCAGAAATCGCTTGGATACATGGTGTGTTTAAGCTCATTAATTGTCCTGTCATAAGAAATAGTATCTCTCACCCCCAAGATAGCAAGGATGCATCAGGATAGTGTGGTTGCAGATTATTGTGCTACTATTTGCACAAAGTAAGCTCCCAGTGTTCTGTGGTGAGAAAAGTTGGGAGAGATGCTGGGAACAGTAGTCCTGTGAAGGCTGGTGTATAGAGTGTATAGAATTACTTGCAACAGTGAATTTAATAAACGACTTTAAAGGGCTGTTACAAGCGCGCATGCGCACAGAGGGAACTGCCACTGGATTTTTGGACACAAGTCTGCAACGAGGTCCAGCAAGTCTCGGGGGGCGGAGCTTAGCTGAGTGAAGACATGATCCAAGATGGCCAGCACTTTACTGGGGCACAAGTAGGGACCTAAAAAAAAAACGGAAAAGGTTAGTTAGGGATACAGCTTCCATTTAAACTTAATTTGACCACGACACACTTCGCAATGCAAATTTTTCTCACGACACACCTATGTTGTAACTACCCATATTTTATGCACTTTACTGTGTATATTGTCATAAAATTTGATAATTAATGCAATAAGATGCACTATATTGACTGCATGGAAATGTCTATCATATAGGAAATGTCTATTCAAAAAATATAAGTTATACTAGTAAAATATTTCTAATACCAAAATTCTGAGGCACACCCCTGAATTGGGGTACACTATAACTTTAAATGTAAATAGTTAATTTGGGGGTTTAGAGGTTCTTTTAGATGATTTTTAAATTGGATGTATGTACATACTATGTCTGTGTTCACTGTTCAGAAATACAAGGTATTTAAAAGGTTAATCAGACTGTTTCCATAAAAAAATACAACACTCTGATTAGGGTTTGAACCCTACGGGCCTGATTTACCCACATGTGCTGTGCTAAAAATAGGGATTAAACTCGTGCTAACCAATATTAAATAGGTTAGTGCAAGTTTAACTCCATAATTGCTCTGGCTGCACCAGTTTCACAAAAGAAACTCGTGCAACCGGCGCGATCTATTTAATAAAAGATTTGCACCAGCTAATGGGATTTACCACCAGGTGCAAATCCAGTGTTAAATACGGGAAGCCATATTTGCCCGGAGCAATTTGCAGCAATTTCCTATGTCTAGGAACATTATATCTACTATAACTACTATAGTGCCCATATACCAAATCTTACCTGCCAAAGTGTTGGACAATCATTTTGCCTAATTAGTTTATGATCGACATTACATTTGTTACATCTATTAACTGTCCTGGAAATGTCTCCAGAGCACTGGTGGGTAAGAACCACTGGGGCAGTAGACTTTATAGATGATTCAACATTTGTTGGATTGAATGTCGAATGTAAGGTCTAACTAGTGTATGGCCCAACTAGTGTATGGTCAGTAAATGCAAGATCAGTCAAGCCAAAATATCAGCAGAACTTCTTTCATTCCTGACCAACAGCTTTAAGGTGGCCATACACTAGGCAGACATTAAATAGATTAGAAATGTTTACAAGCAGCGTTTTTTATCTTGAGATAATCCCATATGGCACATTTGTTTTGTGATCTCAAATTAATTGCATAAAACAATGGGTTAGGTGGTTCTTAAGGTATGTACATACCATCCAATTTTTCAGCCCAACCCGACCAACATTTCAGTGTATCGGTCAATCAGGCTGAAATATTGGATGGTTTACTGGGCTGGCAGCGTTTGAAATCTAACCACTCGTTGTCCTAATTGGATGCGTTAACCACTGCCGATCGTGCGGTCCTCCATGGGTTTATCTTATTAGCATGTGCTGCTGAAGGTCCTTGGACACTTTTTTTGGGAGGTTTTCCCAAATATGTTAATACATTTGTCATATTTTGTGCCTGTAAACACCATCACTAATACTGGAGATAACTGCACACACAACACAGTGTTGAGGCTATGCATTGCCTTCTCTGTTTGTTACTGGAAGAATTTTTTGCTACTCATTGAGGCTTTTCTGTGGGCCCAGCGGGCTTAACTTAATGAATGTGCCCCAACACCCCACAATTCTCCGTTCATCCAACAATGTTAAGTGTTTTTCAAACAGATTATCAAATTTCACTTCACAGAAACGCCCACTATACAATATCTCTATATTAACCAGAGATGGCTGGTGGGGGAACTCTGGGAGCTGAATCGCACATAATAATGACATGTTATTCGATTAGTTTAATGGGATAGTGAATTAGCCTTTAAGAAAGAAATGCTTTTAGAATATATTGAAAATCTAAAGGGAAACCTTATAAACACAAAGAAGAGCATTTTGTGAAGCAGGGAATTCTTAACAGAATGTGTATTGTGTATTTAGAGGTTTAGGAAGAAATGTAGATAGAAATTAGTATGTTTTCCAATATTTCCTTTAGATTGGAAAGATACCAGGGGGAGAAGAAAACCTAAAGTTTAAAGGCTGACATAGACACAAAACTATGCTTGTCAACCCATCAAGACTGTGTATCTGTCAAGCTGGATACCTCTCTCCATCTTGGAACATGATCAACTGGCACAGTCATACTGTCATTATCATCATAATGCTTATAAACTCATAAAATATATTCTACTTACGTTCCCCACCCACAAATACACAGACCTCATAAACTTGCGTTCCTGAGATAATCACCCTGCCTCCAGTGCAGCAGTCAATTACAGATGTAGAGTTAATGAACAATTGCTGCTGATGGGGCTGCTTCATCTGCACATGTGCAAGCTTGTTACAAGCTCACAATGGAAGAGCAGGTTTATAGCTGGCGTGAAATACTCATGTTAATGTAGATTTAAAGGGATGTTTTAAAAAGCCATATAAAAAAAAAGTGCGAGAATATTTAAATGTTAAGGCAATTTTGCATGAATGCCCTGTTTTTTATCTGGTTGTAGGATGTTATTAGATTTGGCATTGTCTTTCTTGCTGATTACAACCTGCTGTCAAGAAAACTAAGCAAACTGCTTGACCTGCGTTGCTGAAGAACAGAAGTAGCTGGAGGCACATGATGACGCTATTATGGACAGAGTACAGAACTTACAAACCTCATGTGATTTCCCTTTAGTGGAAGAAAATGGTAATATTTGTCTTGGTATTGGAACAAGAACTTTCTACAGATAAATATCAGAGATCAAATAAGGTTAAAAGCTTTACAGCAGATTAGAATAATGGGTTGACTAATTGAAACAAGTGAACATTATTATATCGCTGTCATTGATTTATTTTCGTGATAAAGGACTATAACATTTTACCATTAAAGAGCATAATTTCTTTAAAATAACAATTCTACGTAATTCCTGTCACATAGCAAATATCTTGGTCTTTGCAGATCCCACATATATGGTAACAGGAAATAAATGATTAACCTTGATGTTCTGTCTATTGTAACTAGTAGGCAACAAACATGTTGATTTCTCAAGGAGGGGTGTGTGATTGATAGAAAAATATAGTGAAATATCTCTAGCTTTAACATGCAGTTTTCTGTTATACAGAGGGAACTGTCAAAGGGACACTATACTCTGAATTGAGGTGGGATCTGGGTCCCCACGGTTCCCAAATCCAAATCATCCGTCCGGATTTCAGAAACCTATTTTCTATAATTATCGAACGTTCGAGGATATCGAAAAATAGCCTCGAACGTTCGATAATCCTCGAAAATATGATAGGAAACCCGAAAGTAGTCTCTGGTCATATTTTTGAGGGTTATTGAACGTTCAAGGCTATTTTCAATAAGCCTTGAAAACTACCTCAAACATTCGATAATAGTAGAAAATTTGTTCCATTTTCGGATCTTCGGGATTTTCCAGAGATTCAGAAATGCGAAAACGGAACAAAACTGGTTAGTTTCGGCCATCTCTACTCCTGAATTAACTGATTGCACTCTGGCTTCTCCCCCATTAAGATTCAACAACTTTCCTCCCATTATCTGGTATTGGAAAGCCAGAGAATAACTATATAGAGAAAGTCAAAGTAAGTATAAACTTTGAATTTGGCTGAAAAGGCTGAAAAATGAGAGAATTAATGGGAGTCTGTGCTGCATGTTATAAAACTCAACAACCTTGATGGTTTAGGTATGGTTGCCATGGAAATGGAAGGTAGGTTGGTTTGTGATGGTATATCAGTAGGTATGCGTATCTGTATCTTTGTGGTGTAGGGGGTATGCTTTTTGCATTTTAGACCATAAAACAATCTTTTTTAATGGTTCAGGTATGGTTGCCATGAAAACATAAGGTAAAGAGAGGTGTCTTTCCTGTGGCCCTGCAGGTGTTTCATCAACAGCAGATAGCTGCAAGGGAATGCTGGGAGCTTGTTAAACACCTGGAGGACCGCAGGATGGGCATCCCTACTGTGAAATTGTCATACTTTATTCTAAATACTTAAAACATACATTGCAGCTCATTTACCCAGAGCAGCTGGGCAATAATATGGAGTTAAAGTCACGCTAACCAGTTCGCTAACTCCATATTAGCGCCAGATGCACGTGTTACACAAAAGACACCTGCTCATCCGGCGCTCACAATTTAATATCGCTATCTTTAGCACATGAAAATCATGATGCAGGTAAATCCCTTTTGGGATTTACCCAGATGTACTAACGCGAAATTGAATCGCAGAAGGGAGATTTGCCGAGAGCGTTAGTGTCTCTCAGTAAACCTGCCCCATTGTGTTTTACATATATTTATTATTATGCTTTTATTGTACACATTTTAGGACTATTTTGTAATTGTTTGTGTGTGTGTGTAGTTTGTGTAGTTTGTGTGATTGTGTCAGAGTGACACAAAGAGCGATGCAATTAAAGTTCTTAACATTAAAAATGGTGTTAGTGATGATCATATGTCCCTGAATGTTCATCGTTGAGGATTGGACACATTATAGTCAATGGTAAAAAAAAAATGGCTTGAAAATGGTAACGCTTCCACAGATTTCTTAGCTAGAAGACAGTACACTTCTCCTACATGTCTGTTCTGAATTTCACGCCTTTAGCTCAAAAACTGTGGGAGGAGATACAGTTCAAAAAAGCAGAAGAAGAAAAGAATAAGTAAAGAACAGTAATTTGTCTCTTCTAGCCAATTTAATTACTGTAGGAGCATAGTGTCCCTTTTTAGCACTGTCGTGTTCCATGAAACTCATGTCTGGAAAGATGGGGTTTGGTCTTTCTTGTCAAAAATATTAAAAGTTTAAGCACATTAAATTTTTCTTTTGGATTGTTTCGCTCCCATTTTGCTTATTTTGTATATTTTGAATCCTCAGTACCTGCACTAAATTTTGTTGTCTGTGTAGCAAAACTAGAAATCACCAGGCTTAACAGCAAAACTATAACAAGGCTTCCTCCATACATCATCTCTCTGGTAGGAAAAGTAAGTGGTCCCCTGGCTACCTCCATGATCGCAGGGGCTGCTCTGTAGTAGTTACGCCTCTGTCCGTGTGTTTTTAGTTGGGTAACACTTTACATACATATTTGCTTTCCTATATAATTAAGTATGTTTAGTTTACCTTGGGTACCTCTGTTTCCCACAATCATAAAGACCCTCTGATATGTATGTGATGTAGGGTAATTACAGGGAATTTTATCAAGATCAGCAAATGTTCCTTTCCTGTGCAGTTCAGTTCCGATGCAGTTAGTCATATTGCATTGCCATTTGCATGTTTTCTTTGCGTTTGTTGATGACATGCCATTTGCTGGTATTAAAAATGCACCTTCTAATTCTGCTTTAATTCTCTGAACATTGCTCAAATCTTTAAAATGGTGCATGCTCCATAGAATTCTCAATGGTGACGCCATGCCCAATACCTGACAGCAACCTTGAAGCACCTCACTGCTGTTTCTTGTGCTTGAAATAAGCTGGCAACAGCAGCAGAAGGCTGCACTTAGGCAGCGAGGAACTAGGTCTGGTAAGTATCTTCAGGGGCATCTTTGTGGAAAGTCACTAAAGAGAAAATGGGGTTAAGGGGGTGATGAACCTTAAGCTAAAATTTTATTTCATGGCTGGACATGCCCGTAAGCACTGGGGCAGGGTTCAAAGTAAATCGATTAACTAATTGCATAATATTTTACCGCTGTATAAGGCAAGGTTTACAATACGATTGTGTACTGAGGTGCTTTGGTCAAATGTGTGACACACTTTATGCAATAAACTACAATAAAAATATCCTCACTATCCCGACACTACTCAATAGCCCACATCAAATAAAACTTGCATGTAAATACTGTTTATAAATGGAAAATGCAGGCAGGTCCGTCTAATTTCAGACAAATCCAAATGTCAAGAATATTGTGTTGTAAACCATTCTGTGTCTGTTCACCATGATTGTCCCATGATTGCTACTGTACTTGCATCTGTCAGCCCAAGAGTCTTCTACAGTGAGCAGGAGTTAAATGTGTAACATCACACATGTAAATCTAGTATGGTTTTGTTTGATTTATTATTGACCTCATTCTGCCACCATATTTTAACAGTGCTGGGGGGAAAAATGTGGCAAACGTGGCAAAACAAGACACGGAGAATCATTAAATGCAGTGGGCTACCACTATTTTACAGAAAAGATGTATATTCAAGTATAAGATTATGAGGGTCTATACATGTAGACAGAGATAAGTGATTATAATTAAAACTTTACATTTTACAAGTTGTTCATATTTTCCCAACAGCATTGCTTAAAAAGTAATGTAACATGTGCAAATACCAATCGAGGCTTTATTAGTTTTCAGATCCTTGAATGCATTTTTGAAGAATATCCAGAGCTACGGGAACAGAACAGAATGCTGATGTAAGGAATCCAACTGTGATTTAAGAGCCTGGAAGGATTTTTACCTCCTCTTCAGTAAAAAAAAATACTTAGAACTTCAACTGGGCTTTCTGCCTTCTTCTAAATCAAAAGTGTATGTACATCTAGTGTCTTGTAAAACATGAACTTGTATGCCTATGAATGTCACAGTGTTTTTTTGTATATGAACTGATTCCATTTGCATTAAAGGGTATGCCCACCCCCAAATGCCCACCCCCAAATGTAAAATTTTGTATATGGCATAATTGCCCCCCAAAACTTCAACCTCGTAAGAACTAAACTTTTCAAATCTGCTCCTAAATATGCTTACCAGCCCTCATTCCCTTGGTTGACTTCTGCCTGTCTTCCATGTCTCAGTCAATAACAGACCTATCTGCTGGTCTGACCCCTTCTGCTGCTTCCGTGCACAGAAAAGGCATGGAAGACAGACAAAAGGCAGCTGAGGGAACGAGGGCTGCTAAGTATATTTAGGAGTAGAAATAAAAAGTTTAGACCTTGCAAGGTTGTTGTTTGTGCAGGCATACGGCCATATTCAAAATGTAGTTTTGGGGTGGATATACACTTTTAAAGGCATTGTAAGGATATGTCTAAGGCTGGGTACACACCAGAAGATATTTTCGGCCGACCAATTCACGGAACTTTCTGTCGGCCAGCCGAAAATATCTCCCGGTGTGGGGCGGCCGCGACTGGCCGACATTTCTCCCGGCTGGTCAGTTGGGACAATTAGTCCCTTCATGTGCACCCAGCCTAAAGGGCATGTTCACCCCTCCCTACCCTGTAGCACAAAACTCAATGCCTTCTAAATGGAGGAGAAAAGCAATGCATCTTACCTAACCGTGATTGAGTAAATCCCGCAAAGGGATCACACAGCAAAACACATGTAAAATTATTTAAGACTGGTGTTGTATGAGTTTTTAATGTTACCAGATGACCTTCACCCATCCAGATGTAACATGGGGTGCTATTGTTTTACTGCATTGCTATGTCTAGGACAAAATTGGCTTAAAACATTTCCCCCTAAGTGTTAAATTCTTTGTCAATGAAAGTGACTTGCATCAACAATAGTCTTTGTCTGAAAGGAACAAATCAATTCATGCTGTTGGAAGGCCCTTTAATTAACTACACAGGCTTTTCTACGGAATACTTTTTTCTGCTATGTGATTCTGTAGAAATAAAAATCAATACAATGCCAATTTCATATGTTTCATCCTACAAAAACTGACACAACCAAGTAAGTTAAACACTGTGAAAAGAAAATGACATCCATTAGTATAGGGTAGGATTATGTTAATTACACATTATTAGCTTTATTGCGGGTTATTTCACACATCTGCTTGTCCTATCTGTTCTAGTGAATGGAAAGGTCAGTGTTTGAGTTCTTATGATTGAATAGATTTCATTTGTAAATGTTTATTTTGACACCTCCCTGAATTGCCCTGTGCAGTGAAGGGGGTTACACTAATTTTAGTGTCTGTTTGGAGAGCGTTAAACAATCATGGAAATGTAAAAGGTCCTCATAACGGCAGGATTATTGTAATTGCATAAGGATCCTCTCAAGGTACAGATAAATATATTAAACAAATTAACATTTAATAGACTTAAGAACAATACTAAAACAAATCCTCCAGATAAATGAAAGATTGGTTGTCTGACTATGAAATAGAATTCTGAACCCGGAACACATACAAGAAATAGATCTAGTTCTCGAAAAGATTTTTGCGGTACAAGCCAATTTATGTGTCGTACTTTACGACCTTCCCCAGACATTTGGACAACCGCCTGACGATTTGCGATAACATGCATACATACATCTGTCCAGAAACATCAGCTGCTAAATGTGCTGCTCTGCTCAAAATTATGTTCGACTTAACATTAATGCAGAATGGTCTGGCAGTGTATGGCCAGTATAAAAGAAGTGCCACATGTATCACTTTAACCACCAATGTTGGCAAGGAAGAGGAACCAATATGGTAAGAAGTTCAGGAATGTTTGAATCATAAACTATTTATCTACATGTTGACTTTCCTTTTCACCTGTCAGAAAGGACAGATACCAGCCAATAGCTGCCACCAAAGGTATACCTATATAAGGTCATTTTCTAATGTAACTTAAACTTGGAGGATGCTTTAATCTCTTATTAATAATAGATTTTCTGTAAGGGTGAGGCCACAATGCAACGCACAGGAATCGCGCACCAAATCGCGAGTGTGTGCGCGATTCTTGTGTGTTTTGTGTTCGCGTTTTGCACGTGCATTTTTGCCTTTTTGCATTATGGAAACGCATGCGTTAACGCAACAAAAATGGTGAACGCAAGCGTTATCAAAACGTGAATGGACGCGCAATCGCATGCGCATCGGAAATCGTGGGAATTTTCGTGTTCCCGCAATTTCCATTTTAGCGAAAATCGCGGGCGATTCACTATAACGAGAACTAGAGGAAAGTTTATTTATAATGACCTAAACAACACAAAAGACATATGGATGGCTATAGTGAAGGAGAACTAGTGATTCATGTTATGATGCCAAGAAGGAACGTTGCATGTCTCTGAAAATTGTTGGAGTGGAGTATTATTCTTTATTTCTATGATTTGTTGGTAATGCTATTATGTGGGTCACATGTGGAAATACATGGCCCAGAGGGTGCAAACTGCGTAGTGCTATGTGAATCTTACCGGCAACACAAAATTAGATACAAAAAGCTGTGTTACAAAGCACAGTCTCTTGTGGACTTTATTAATCACAGGCACTAAGAGTTGATGATTTTTTATATAGTAAGCAGCACAGGCTTTACAACATTCCCTTGTTAATCATATATGGTTAAACATATGACTCATACACATGCCATCAGATTTTTGTTGCTTATATTTGTTTATGAAAGAAGTGTTCACTGCAGAATTCTAATAGGTTGTTTGCAGTCTGTACTGCAGATATTGCCTATGAGGAAATGTAGTAAAGGGTACAGATTCCTGACATATCTCTCCTTTGGTCCCTTCCCCCACACCCGCTCCACTAATGAATACTCTCCTAAAAATTCCTTCAAACTTTTCTGTCTTCTGATTCACTGGGGGCGTCTCTCTCTTTCTCTCTCTTTATATTGTTAGTTGAACCTACATTGTGTAGCTATTAATAGTGAATAATTATCCTAAATAGTGTAACGTAATAAGGACAGACTCCAAGAAGTCATTTACGTTTTCCCTTTGTTGCTTATTGATATTTCCTCAGCCGCTAATGTATTCAACAAAACGGAACAACAATGAAGCAAGAACTGCAATCAAATTAGCTACATTTCTAGAGAGACCATGTGACTTGGATATATAATCAATGGATTCCAGTTATTGATCTATATTCTGCATATAGGGTATACAATCTCAGGTGCACTAATCCTGCATATCTTTCCATTATCCTTCTGAAAGTAAGAAATACCAACCAATGATTTATTGTTCCTACACAATGGATCATAAAATACCCTATACCTACTACCTATGGCTGGCCAGCCTATAGACCTACAGACTTAGGGTGTCCAACCTGTGCCCCCCCCTCCACCCCCCCGAACTCCCATCATTCCCTGGCTGCTACTGCAACTTTAAAACTTTAGGTAAGTACTGCTGCAGTTCTAATAAAAGAACTTGGGTGAGGGCCTAGCGGATAAGTTCATCCCCCTGGGCAGTCTACATGGCAGGCAGAAGAGGATCAGGAGGGGGGGAGTAAAGCCCCCTTTAATGAAAGCAAATAGCTAGCATTAAAGTCACATAGGGGTTAAGACTGAAAGGGGTTTGTCTTTGTAGGTTTTTTTTTAATTCTTTCTAATACAGTCCTTGTGTATCACTGTATCACTGAGGAAAATGCTCTTAAATGGGATTTTACATAATTTGAAGGGGATGAGTCAGAATGTGTAATTTCTCTAAAGCATAGTACACATCATGGAATATTTACCAATAGTTCAGTGTATCGGTCCTCTGTGGCCTGTACACTTGGTTGCAGAAAATTGTCCTCCGCAGCCACTTTTGCCATGACCAACAGTCCTTCCTCAGGGCCGTCCGGTCAGAAGAGATGAACAGTCGGTCAGGATGAAATTTTGCGTGGTGTTTACGATGCTTTAAGTGAGCAAGAATGCTTTAAGGTAATCAGCGGCAGAAGCCAATAGTCACAGTATATGCATTAAAATGTATATTACCGTAACAGTTTGTAAATCCACCGAAAAGACCAATCATTTTCACAAATATTTTCTTGCATTTTGTTGTTTTGTTAGTGAGACATTTTTTCCAAACCTTTTGTGGTGCAAGCAACTCGACCATAGTTATTACCGAAAAGTGATTTGTGTGGGTTTAACAATGATTAATCTGAATGTCTGTTTAGAAATATCTGGAAAACTATCAGTTGGTCAATAAAAGGCTATTTTCCCAGAGGAGTATTATAGACTCGGTACACACCAGGCAATATTTTCGGCCAACCGACCGATTCCCGGTACTTTCAGTCGGACGGTCGGACGAAAATATTGGCTGGTGTGGGGTGGCCGGCCGCAACCCACATTGATTGTTCGTTAGTCCAGATCGGACGAACAAACGGTCGGACGCGATGGAAAATTCTGATTGATCGTGCGCAAATGGGACTGCACGATTGATCATTTGTCCCAGCTGAGCAATCGGTCGGGACAATTATCTTGGATTTTGTTTTTCCTACTTGACTTTGTTCACTTTGTTCAATCCCTCCTGTTGAGCACCCACACTCTCCTGTAGATGGTGGAATGATATAAGCTTCTAAGGAGATAATCGCTTATTTTTAATAGTATTCTACCTCATCCTCCAGACAGTGGGCAAAGTCATGAACGCTATATTTACAAGGGATTCCAGAAAACCCTACATCATTTTTTTTATACATTTTAACCAGTAGGAGGAAGTGAACATGAGGGATTGTTGGTTTCTAATTTCTCCCAAGACTTTAAAAAAATGTTAATTTTATTGTATTTTTGTAAGATACTATGGAAGTTTAAGGAGATCTGCATAGTAATTCAGGTTGAATAAAGACATAGCTCCATCTAGTCCAGCCTTTATACCCTCCTTTAACGCTACCTAATTGTTGATCCAGCGAAAGGCAAAAAAATAAAATAAAAAAATATTTCCTGAATTGGAAATATTCCCTGGGACAACCAGAACTACATTATATGTAATTATTAT
The DNA here is from genome assembly GCA_019447015.1 of Hymenochirus boettgeri. Classification (NCBI taxonomy): domain Eukaryota; kingdom Metazoa; phylum Chordata; class Amphibia; order Anura; family Pipidae; genus Hymenochirus; species Hymenochirus boettgeri. The sequence goes on from CM033476.1 coordinate 172,253,052, forward strand.
TATTGTGGATTTGTATAGCACCAACATCTACTGTAGCGCTTTACATTTACATGGATACATACACATTATGCCCTTATCCAAAGAGCTTACAATCTAAGCACATTTATTTGACACATACAATCTGATCCACCATGCTGCCAATTAATACCAGAAATCCTCAATATTTTTAAGTTTTAGAAACATATGCTTTGGTATGACCTATAAGTGAACAATGCACCAGAGAGTTGATTATATGGCCCATTAATATATTTGCATAAAGTGATCATATCCCTACGCAAATGTCGCTTTCTAATGTAAACAGTCCTAACTTGTCTAATCTGTCTGCTTAGTCAAGCCCCTCCATTTCATTTATTACTTTAGTCCATTCCCTTTCCAAGATGTCCATTTTCCATAAATATGGTATTCCAAAACTGAGAGAGTTTTCTCCCTTTAACCTATTCCCCTTGTTATACAAGGCAATGTCACATCTGGTGATGTCACAGATCACAGTACTAGCAAGAAAAAACCCTTTATACTAATGTAACTTTGGATAGACTGAAGTTTCAAGCATGATCCTGGAGTCATTTTGAAGGTAGGAGTGTACACTTTTTAATAAAGACCACTTGTATGGAGAACACAACTCCCCTATAAAACCTTTCAATCAGAGGGAACGGAAAGGGCCTTTAGGAATTATAAAAAAAAGGGTAACAAGGATTGTAATAAAGCAATTAAGCTAGCTAAAATAAATAAGGATGTTAGGATAGCTAAACAAAGCAACACTAACCCCAAACAATGTTTTAAGTATATTAATTGTAAGAAGATGAGGACTGAAAATGCAGGGCCATTAATTAATGGGGATAAATTAGTTACAGGGGGTGGCAATAAAGCAAAGGTCTCTTGAACATTTTTTTCCCCTCTGTATACACCATAGAAGATCAAAGTAAATATAGCATAGTAATGGTAGAAAAAAACCAATTGCACTTTGGTTAACTGAGTATATGGTTCAGAAACAACTAAATAAGGTTAATATTATTAAAGCTCCAAGACCAGATAAAATACATCCTTGGGTCCTTAGGGAGCTAAGTTATATTTAGATCTGCTTGCAGCAATTGCATATCATTTGAAGTTTCCAAAGCTCTGCATAGTTTAGTGTCATCAGCAAACACATAGACCTTGCTCACAATGCCCCCTTCTAAGTTATTTATAAACAGATCAAAAAGAAAGGGGCCCTGGTACAAAGCCCTGAGGCACTGCAGTTAGAACTTTAGCCCACATGGATGTAGCTCCATTGACCACTACTCTCTGTTTGCGATCCAATAAACCAATTCTCTATCAATGTACATGATTTTTTATGTGCCAACGCTTCTTAGTTTATACATTAGTCGGCTATGTGGCACAGTATCAAAAGCTTCAAAAATCCAAGTATATTAAATCCACAGCTATACCAGTATCTACATTTTTACTCTTTCTTCATAAAAAACAATTTAAATTTGTCTGACACAATCTATTTCTCATAAATCTATGCTGACTATTACTGATAAGATTCTGAAGTCAAGGATATGATATAAGTTTCCAGCACCTTCCCTACCACTGTTAGAATTACAGGTCTATTGTTACCAGGCTGTGAACGACTTCCTTTTTTGAGTATTGATATTACATTTGCTTTTTTCCAATCCAGCGGCACATCTCCAGACAAAAATGAATCTAAAAAGATAAGAAGCAGTGGTCTAGATAAAACTGGATGAAGCTCTCTTAAGATCCGAGGATGTATTTCATCTGGTCCTGGGGCTTTATTGATATTAAATTGTCTCTATACCATACCCTCTGTCAGCCAGAATGAATATTCCTCATTGTAACAAATTCGGTCGGATGGCTGGGGTACTCACAGGTACGCTTTCAGGAAGAGACCCAAGTCTGTAGGTTTGGACTCTGGAGCAGATGAGGCTGATGGGAGTTGTATGCAGGATACAAGGCCACTACTGAAAACTGGATACTAAGGAGAAGGAACTGGTAAGGTAAGTCTCTTGAACTGGTAAGGTAAGTCTATGGAACTGGAACTGGTGAGGTAAGTTGCTGGAACTGGTACTGGTAAGGTAAGTCTTTGATATAGGAACAGGCAAGGTAAGTCTTTGATATTGGAAAGGTAAGTATAGATTGTAGCACGGAGATCGCTTGAAACAGGTGAGGTAAGTAGAACTGAGCCAGGGGTAGCTAACGCTACAATTGGGCGCCAGGTCCAGGAGGACTCTGAGTTTTGAATCCTCCTGAATCCTACGACGCCACCCACCCAGATTTGCAGAGCAGCAGGTAAGTTCATGACACTCATTCATACCCTTCATATTATTACAGTCCCTGCTATTAGGACTAGGATTCTCTATAGTGAATACAGAGGGGGAAAACAGTTTAGCACATTAGTTTTTTTGGCATCTTCTATAACCATCATAGTCCCATTATTTTAATGGTTCCACATTCTCAATCCTTGTGTTTTTACTATTGATATATTAAAAACATTTTGGGGGTGGCTTTCTTTGTTCTGCTATACATATTTAATTTTCTAATTTCTCCTCACTGGCATTTGATGGCTTAAAACTGACACCAACAATTCATTTACCCACCTTCTTACTTTCCGTACACAGCTCTACCCATTTTGTTTCTGCCTTATCGTTTATACCCTCTTCTATTCCATCTTTTATATTTGGTTTCAATTAGAGTTTAACATACATACATTCACCCCCCCCCCTTTTAATGATTTACTCTATTATGTCTAAATAAGGAGTATCCTTCCATGTTTACTGCCTAGTCACGTGAATCATTTAGCCATGTTTCTGCTATACCAATCACATCATACTTTTCTTTTAAAGCAATTAGTTCTAGTTCTAAAGACTAGAACAACCCCTTATTTCTAGTGCAGTTACTTCTAAATAAAATAATTCTAGGAAAATATTTCTGTAAAGCATAAAGCCCTCTGGCAAGATTTTCCAATGCTTTCATCATAATAATGATTACAGTATCCATTGATGAGTGACTAAAGAATTGTCAACCAGTTTCACTCAGTGATACATGCAGACACTTATGGACACATGATAGAGCAAGGCAGGAGACAGGACTGGACCAAACAGTATAATCATAGGGAACATCATAACCCTGGACTTGTTTTGCTGGACCACTTAACTTCTACAGTTGCTAGAGGAACTCTGTTTACTGTATCTTCTCTCATCTGGAGAAACCCTGTGGGGGGGATAAAGGCCCTCTCATATACTTGTCTGGTCCAACACATACAGGCAGGACTTCATGTAAAATTTCCATTGATTAATCTAAAGATTTAGCTTAGTCTAGGTTTCAGCCTATTAAACATATGCAGGGGAAAAACTGATGCAATGTACAGTTACTAGATAGAGAAAAGCATGTTTCAGCTACAAAAAACTGCTTATAATACCTGCACAAAATGAATATGATGGCAAAAGCAATGAAACAAAAATCGGTGATTTTGTGTTTATTTTGTGTTTTGAAAAGCAATGTTATGTATGCCTTGTGACACAAAATTGATTTTGCCATTTTTTTAAATAAATACATTGCAGTTGAATTGGGCTATGTACCGAGATCCATTATCGCACTCTATTAGCTCCACTAGGCAATGCACTGAGCCAAAAACATCTCTCGGTGCATAGCGAATGTGGTTTCCCCATTCCAAAACTTTAATGCCAGCTATGTGCTGGCGTTAAAGTTTCTGTCTTAAAGAGACGTTAAAACCGCTCTGTACATAGCTTGCGGTGGTTACGTGACACGGTTTTTGCATACCGCCGCAACCGCGGCAAGTTATGTCTTAAAGTCACGTTAACCCTTGGTACATGGGTAACCATGACTATAAGACTGAAAAAGCCGTTAACATAGCCCTAGATATGTTTTTGATCTACTTTGTTACATAATTATAATAAAAAATCCTATGGTGCTTAATATCTGTCTTACTTGTGAACATAAAGTAAACTATTTGTTTAAAAACAAAATGTAATTCGTGCAAACAGCAACCCATCAGTGTTTTACAAACATATATAGAATAGTTTGCTTTTGATGAATATCCCTTGAATGATCCTTTCCATTGAAGGTATTTAGGGCTTTCTTTAAAGAGGAGCTATTCAGCTTGTTACAGAAGCAGCTCATTTCCAGACTTCATCTATGTTAATTCACACTTTAGTCACTGCTAATACCAAGGATAAGAAAGCAAGAATAATGATTTCAAAGTAATGACATTCCTACAGCTATGGAATTCCTGGTCTCTTTTTTAACAAATCCTAAACACCTCTGAACAGATCAAGTTTCTGACTGCTCAGATGTCTGATGACTGCATTTGTCTGCATTTGTTGTCCTATTTACTTTGAAGAGAATGTTTTCACTATAATTGAATATGGTGGATTTTACTCTGTTTGCTGTTTCATTTCATGTAATCATTGTATCCTTTTGTTAGTAACATCTAATGAAAGGTACAATCAGGAAGGGTGAAGGCTCATACACATGTGTGATTGTGGGTCCCAACCCGCAATGCACGATATGTACGAATGAACATTTCGGCCGATAATCGGCCTGTGTGTAGGCGCTTTATCGGGGGCGAAACAGTCATTTGTTTGGGGATCGTTGAACGACCGACTTGGCGGATCTCCGAACGAACTACCATTTCGGACGATAAAGCGCCTACACACAGGCCGATTATCTTCCGAAGTGATCATTCGTACACATCGTGCATCGCGGGTCGGGACCCATGATCGCAAGTGTGTATGAGCCTTAAGGCTAGGTACACACAAACGGACTATTTGTCCTGACTGAGCGCTCAATGTCCGTCGGTCACGGCAGTAGCGGCCGAAAGTTTGAACAATCGATCGAGCGTTCGAGCTGAACTGCAAGATCGATCTGGATTTACCGACATGTCCGATCCAGACGAATGGACGATCGAGGTCGGTCACGCCCATCTGCCCCACACAAAATCATATTACAAAACATGTTTGCACATGACCTCATGGAGAGAAGACACTGGGAACCGAAAGGGAAAATAGCGAGAGGATAAATAGTCACATATGGCATTATAGCAATGTAGTTCTCTTACTCCAAGTGTTTCTATACACTGAAATAATCACTGTATTGAATTTATACTTGCTCAATAAAGATGTTTCCTTATGGTTTGACTTCCCTTTACTATCAAGATAATTTTATAAAGGCAAAGTAATAGTCTGTCGCATCACAATCTCAGCACTTTGTAAGCGCAAGAGAGGATTGAAAGCTTTGGATTAGTACAATGGGAGTGTCAAAAGCAGCTGGTCACTTCTCTAATATTATAAATCAACAGCTTGAAAACGAATCCTGCACATTCCTTACTATTCACTGAAACTGCGTCCGCCCGCCATGGTAACACTCACATCACATGATACATTTGTCATTTGCAAAGTACAAAGGGCCTTCTGAAAGACGTTATGATCCACCATGTCACATGTTCTTCTAAACATCTAACAATACTTCTTCAAAATAACCAATTTGGTCCAGCAATTTGTTTAATCTGTTAATACTGAGATGTCCTTCTAATTGACCCTCAAAAGATGTGTTTCGTTTTATAACATAATAAAATGGATTATAAATGGATATTTTATTAAAGCAATATTGGCAGTAACGTGTAATAAGAAATCACTGGGCCTGTAACTAATCAGTTAAAGGGTATCTCCACTTAAAATGTACTTACCTTTCTTCACTTTAATGTGTAAAATGAACTACCGTATGTCATACTTCACATTGTTTAATTAATCCAAAAGGAGCCAGGAGGGAATCCAGCAAACATACCATTGATCTCTTGCAGAGATGGATTAATATCATGTGGGGCCCTAGGCAGGGCCATAATTTAGGGCCCCTTTTTTATTAAATATATTGTATAGACTATAATTGTTACTGCTTTTGAAGCTGGGCCCCCAGAAGTTTCCTGGGCCCTAGGCAGTTGCCTAGGGTTGCCTTGTGGATAATCCTGCTCTGATCTCTCTTCTCTGCTGCTTCCCCTGACAGGTCCCTGCATCATCCACACTTTTTTATACTATACATGCATGCGCATATAGTACAAGGGAGCGTGAATGTAGTCAATGTAGTCGAAAGGAAGCAGCAGGGGAGCGCAATCAGTGTTAAGTTTGCTGGGTTCCCTCCTGGCTCCTGTTGGACTAATTGAAGAACAGGAGGTAAGACATGGCTCCTTTACCTCTCATTCTTTAATTAGTGGGAAAAAAGACAAGTGGAAAAAAAGATAAGTGGATATACCCTTTAAAAGGCCACTAAACAGTTATTTCTTACACTGTTTAAACTGTTTAATGCTTAGGGAATTGCCAAATGAACACTTCTAAATAGAGATGGACTTGAACCCGGTTCCGAATTGGATTAAGTTAAGGATTTCCAAATTTGGAAATTGATTTTTGAAATTTGTCAAATTTGTGGAAACGATCAAGGATTTTCGAATTTGAGATTAGATTTTCAGAATTTACTGTATTTATGGGAATATACAAGACATATGTACGGGGTAGTTTTCAATAAATATCAAAAGTCTATAACCCTGAATTGCGAATTCATCCTCGTATAGGAATAATACAGAATTTGCTTACCCTCTATTCCGTATAGAGGAGAAATACAGAACTTGATTCTGTGTTTGGGATAATTATGGAATGTGATGTGGAATGCGGAAGTTCAAAAGTAGTGTGAAGGAAGTCGCGGCCAGCCACCCCACACTAGCAGATATTTTCGGCCGACCAACCAATAGTGCTGTGGATCAGTCGGTCGGCCAAAAATATCTGCTGGTGTGTACCCAGCCTTAAACTTCTTAATGCTTGTTTCAGAATTTCAGGTTAAAGTGTGAGGCATTAAAGAGTTTATTAAACAATGTTCAAAAAAATACCAGTTTAGTGGCCCTTTAAGAATGACATTTTTAGTTGCATTCATTCTCATTTATTTCCCATAACAAGAAGCAATTATCTTGTAAATTTTTGCCGACAAATTTTGTGATTAAATTCTAGCCATTTTCATTTGGAATTTAGCACTTATGGATAAATTAAGATACCCATACCTTCTTAGATATTGTTTTTTAAGGTAAATGATTATATCATAAAAAAAAATTCTTTGAACAATTTGTAAAAAAAATAAATAAAATTGAAGTACTGTACATCCACCCAATATAGAGGGCAACTAGTGGCCAATGTAATTCTTACAGACAAAATACATCCTAGTGCGCATCCAATTTAATTCATATTGCTTTACATGCTACATTCTTAAGCTAAGTACACAGCTTAAGATAGTATGAATAGGCAAAAGTAGCAACGGCTGACAGTTTGCCGCAACCGTGTGTGCAGTCCTGATTGACCATCAGATCTCCCAATTGTCCGATTTGGAAGAACGTATGGTCGGACATCAGTCAAGGTTTAATAATGTGATTAAGTTATTTTTAGCCATGCTACCATGCCTTTATTGCTTTCTCGAGGTTAAAAGTACTTGGTTTTTACGATATGTAACCACCTGACCATAGGTTGGTCTGAGTACAATGGGAATATAGCACTAGAATCCTATTTTGTTTTTTGGCCATTCGCAAATGATTGGTTGATAGCCGCCAGACTTTCCAGAGATATCTAGAAATATTTATTTTCTAATCATTTGGCAATACAATATTTACTGAAGAAGGTCTTAGCTTAGCAGTATTCTGGAGACTAGAAAGAAGGTATCCCTGATACAGACATGGCCCACCAGTCTAATTAAGCCAGAAATGGACATGTACTGTATGTATGTATGTATAGTTTATTTATAAAGCGCCACTTGGGGATGCAGCGCTGTACAGTAACAAAATACAAGTCATACAAGGGGGACAAATACATAGAAAGTTCAGTACATAAATATATAAATTATATAAATAGAAGTGCTACAGCTTTGCCACAAGAGGAAAGAAGGTCCCTGCCCCATAGAGCTTACAATCTAGTTTCATTAATTGCCACAAAATATGCTCCCTGCATTATTGACTTCCATAGAGTTGTCAATAATTTTTGATGAATTTCTTTAAGTCCCCCCAAAAAGTTGCTTATTTAGCCCCAATGTGGTAAAAAGTAGATTTGCTATTGAATAATAAACATTATCATTTTACCCACAAATATATTAGCCAATGAAAACTCTTTCAATTAAAATAAAATGCAAAAATGGGGTTCAATTGGGAGGCGGCTGGGCAATCTTCTTCTAGCTGCCAATCAGCAAAGAAATGTCAATACCCGCTCCTGCTTACTTTATTTTTTGGTAATTGTTGCCCTTTAATGATCAGAAAAGTTAAACTGTGTAATGCAATCTGGCATAGATCATCTCTGCCCTCTGGCCAGCAGGTTTGCAGATCTATTTTCTAATCAGATTCATTTATTCTTGTGGTATGGCCTGTAAAACCACATTAAAATGTAAGAGATCCTGATCTCCCGCAAGAAAAGATGAGGTAATTAAAATAACATAAAAGTTTCAGCTTACAGAGTTTGTGCTTACATCCCAGGCAACAGGTTTAGCATTGTATAATAGAAAACCCGCCTGTCTGCATGGGTTCTGATCAATCGCTGAGACTGGAGCCAATGTAAACATCATTCCCATTACTTCACTTTTATGTTTGTATCTGGAAAAGCAGAGTCACTTTGTATCAGCTTTTCCTACAAGCATGTACACAAACAACAATTTCCAGTGATGTCCAATCTGTATCCCTCTAGAGCAGTGGTTCTTAGGTTGGGTACACACCAGCAAATATCGGACATGCCGGTAAATCCCTAACGATCCCGAAATGTCAGCCGTGACCACAATTGCCGTGACCGACGGACATTTGTGCTCACTCGTGGCGAGTGCTCGTTCACGACAAATAGTCCCTTCGTGTGTACCCAGCCTTAAATTTTTTCCATGGCACTTTCCAATGTAAACTTTTCTCTAGGTACACCTGTATCCCCAGGGTTTGCTCACACTAGATGCTTTTAATTGCTTTTTGGTGCGTTTTTCTAACCCATGCGCTGAGGGAAGAAGCAATAAATGTCACATAGGGATGTCATAATACTGCATTTTTGTGCATTGCTTTTGTAATGCACTGCTTGCAGCAGTTTAGTGCGGTAACGCATTAAATTGCAAGGTATTGTGCGTTTTTTGCTATTTAAAGGACAACTAAAGCCTGAGAACCACATTGAATAAGAAGGTAGAACACCTTGATATAAAAGCCGTAATCTGTGTCTCACATCCCTGATTTTGATGTAGAAATCCACCTTTCTAACATGGGGTTTGTGTTTTCTTTCCCAACATTCCAGTATTGCAGTGTGGTCACTGAGCGTTATCAGGGAGATCCAATATAGCCCTTTTTCGTCTTTAGACGGAATTTAGAGCACAGCGCTGTTTCCAAATGTTTTTGGAAACAGCTCTGTGCTAACGATCCAAAACCTCTGCCTTTAAGGTTTGCGCTACCTCGTAGCGCGAAACTTAACAGTAAAGGTTTAGGAGCATTAGGGTCGCGCTCCTTACCTTAGCCCGATCCCGCAATGCAATAACTGACGTAATCTCGGTAAGTAACGCGGCGTGGGGTATTGGATCTCCCCGTTTGTTCTTTACACATGCTCAGCCCTAAGATATTTCAGGAACTTGTTACAGTTGGTCACACCCACTAGTAGTCTCTAGTCAATACTTTTATGGTACAGACTAGGCAAGGGATCATGTGACTGAGGTCAGGGGTGTGGCTAGTCACTGCAAATACACACAGTTATTTTATCCTGTTCTTCAAGGGGCTACATTTACTTTAAAGGGCATGTCCACCCTTGTAATAAACTTTTTATATAATGTACTGCTCCTTCCCCCAGCCCTAACCGTATAACTTTTATTTACAGAAAGTGCCCCGATCTTTACTTACCATGCCTCTATCCTTTGCTGCACTGCCCCGGCCCTCTGCTTGCATGGAAATGCAAGCAGGGGGCGGGACTGGCAGCCAATCACGGACGCAGCTGCCGGGAGTTCAGACCGGCAAAGAAGAGAGGCATGGTAAATAAAAGTTATGCAGTTTGGGGCTGGGGGAGGAAGCAGTACATTATATAATAAGGATTTTACACTAGGGGGAGGGAGACAAAATTGGGAGGGAGAGGGAGGGAGGGGGAGAAGAACTGCAGTGCGCATGCCAAACTTCTCCTGGAGGGGAGACAGGAGGCAGAGTCCTATATGGACTCTTCTAACCTCCTGCTGGTCAGTTTTTAGGACTTTGGGGGGGTACTACAGGAGAACCATATGGAGCTGGTATGTGAGGTAAGGATTTTTACACACTACATAGTGGGGCCAGTAGTGGGTTAAATTATAGTTTGGGGGTGGACATGCCCTTCAATGCTATTTACTGTAGTGGTAATTAACAGTTTATTGATGTTTTTAGAGAGGATATTTTCAGATTCTGGAGTGTAAACATTTGGGTTTAATTCACCTTTAAAGGGCAAGTCCAGCCCTAAAACAAAACTTAAAACTTACATACAAGTAAATCACCCCCCAAAACCCTAAACGGAAATAGTTTGAAATCTGAAATATATAAGTCTAACCTGAAATCCTGCACATTATCCTGTTTCCCCTGTTTCTGCTTCCTCGTTCTTCCAGTTAGCAACTGTCAGTTATGGATTTGACAGTTGACATCACAGCCAATGACTGAAAGTTAATCCCCTGTCTGCCTCTTCTGAGCATGCCCAGGCTCAGTACAGGCTCAGTACAGGTTTCTAAATTGCTGAGTTTCCATGAGGCATCCAGAAGCATAGCAGGCATACAGTAATGAATTCATAGGACAAAATATGGTATATCAACATATATTAAAGAGGCCATTCTTTCTAAAAGATGTTGTTATGAGTGTGGAGTTGTCCTTTAACCCAAAGCATCCTAAATCGCACTGCATAAAAAGGCATTGAAAAAAATCTCAATGCATAAACACGCATTGCAAAAACGCTTTAAATCACAATGCAATTTACTGTGTTATTTTCATGTGTTTTTTGTTGTGTAGTGTAAACGTAGCATCAATGTTGGACTTAAAGTGCATAATTTAAGTACGAAATAACTAAAATATAAGTTATACTAGTTTAAATATTCACAAAATTTACACCTCTGGGTCTGTAAAGTCACACTAGCCTGCCCCCGCACACCCTTTGAGAAACCCTTTTCTAGAGGATCGAAAATCCAACTTCCATTATTCCCTGACAGCACTCTGCTAGTACATCCCTGGTGCAGAAGGAACGTTCAAGGGACACTATACTGAAAAAAATTACTTTGCATCATCTTAATCTATAATTGAATACATGTAAGTAGCACATACTCTAATGTGTTGCTGCATGCCTTCAATCCAGCACACAATTTGTTTAGGATCAGTATCCCCCCTCCCTCTTTTAACCACTCCCACTTCCATCTGACCTGACTTTTTTCCCACAAACCAACTGTCAAGCCTGCACACAGCATTCCAACCGTCAAAACTCTATCACCATTCCAGCTACAGTAAAACTACTCACAGAAGAATAGTTTTTATGAGCAAGACACTTGATTGACAGCTGAAATATAAGAAGTTTTAGATTGGACATCTAAACAAATGGGGGCAGATCAACAAAAAAATTATACAGTGGTGGTTGGGAAGAATAATAGTTTTCTGTTATGGCCAATTTAAAATAACCTATTTTTCGGTAGAGATGCCCTTTTAGTATTATTGCAGATATGTTTTGCAAAAAGCATGAGCCACCTGTTTGATCACTTCATTAAAATATCATTCTGCAGTGTTATTGAAACACTTAACCCACTAGTCTATTATTATGTTCAGTGGCATAACTAGAAATCCCTGGGCCCCCCTAGCAAAACTATAATGCCCCTGCTTCATTTACAGCTGTGGTATGAAAAGTAAAGGTTCATACACACACCCGATACGGCACACAACGAATGGGCATTTTGCACTGCAATTGCACATGTGTTGCTGTTTAATTGAGCATCATATGTTGATCTGCCAGTCGGATTAACATACATCTGGCCAAACAACTACACGCATGCAATTATCAGCTGAAACTGCCATGCATTACTCAATTGTTGCCTGCTCATTCGTCAGGCGCCATATTGGACATGAGTACAAGCCTTATGAATCCACCCCCCCAGCGACAGAAGCAGGTGCTGCTCCCATGGTAGTTTGTTGGGATGTCTCACATAGTGTAAACAAGTCAGTGGTGACAAAAATGCCTACATATTATGAACAGCCCAGAGACAGATCGCTGTGCAAGGAAAAATGAAGAATGGATAGTAAACTATAAGGTAGCGTGTCCTGTAGATGTTTGAAGGTAATAAATTAGCTGTTCTAGGTGTAGGTTAACACTATCTTGTATTGCCATGATAATCTTCTAACGATATGACAACCGGGTGGTATATTGCTTCTTCAACAGAAAAGTGCTGAAAGATGGATGTGCCTCTTGGCCTGTTATCATTGTAACATTTTCCAGCTGCAACAAATTACATAGAGAAGCATTAACTTTACCTATTAAAGATCATCTCTGTTTTACTGACTTGCAAGCATTGTCTGAAGGTTAAAGATTCAAACCATAAATACAATCCCATATTGTTACTGGGATAAGTAGGCCCAGGAGGAATAATAATGTTCAACTGTATGGCTGGAAATCCATGCTTTCCAAAGGGGTTGCTCATGGGCATAGTACAAAAAGCAGAAATGGATATGACATGAAATACATACACTTTACATGTATCGCTTTAAAGTTAATGAGAATAAATCAATTGCAACACATTTAAACAATGTTTTTTTTAAACTTTTTATGTCATTCTCTCATTGTCATTTTATCTGAAAGAGAAGTATAACTGGAACATGCATGGCCCTGTTTGGATTGGTACCTTACAGATTGCAATACAATAAACAAGAAATCATCTGTTTAATTCTAGAGGTTTCCTGCATTTAAACACTGGGTTACAGTGAAATGTGTAGGGATGCCTATTAAAAACACATACAGCATGGCCGGCTTAGAATTAGTTGTTTAAAGGGACAGTTCAGTGGAAATGATCAATATTTGTTAAATTGTTAGTTTGTGTAATGCCTTCTTAGTTATTCTAAATATTATCTTCCATTTTGAAAAATCAGTTGATTTCATACCCTTTGCTGTTCCCTGCTGTTGACATTAGTGAGCTGACATTTCAGGTTCTAATGGTCCTTCTTCTTCCCAGGATGCACAACTTCCTTGGAATGTTCCTAACAGTAATTTCTACTGATTGGCTGTTGGATGGGTCAAAGATGCTCAGATTTCTACTGAGCAACTGAATCAACCCAGGCGCTGGGTCAAGGGCAAGACCATAACGTTGTACTAGGGGTCCTGCAAACAGGAAGTCAGTATTTCGGTTGCAGTTATTTATACACAGAGAAAATGCTGAATGGGCAGGATAAGTTCATTGGGATGGGAAAATACTGCTTTTTTTCTGAAAAGTACATGTATTTGCACTGAACTTCCCCTATAATAGCGATCAGTGCAGCCCTGCTAATGACATTTATTAAGTGTGCCCCTACTAGACCAAATGATCTTACAAACCAGGTCGCAGATAGAGATGGACTAGAACTCGAACTTGAACCCAAGTTCAAGCTAAATTATTCGAGTTCGAATGGACTCAGACTTCTCGAACTATCCCGGACCCGGGTTTTCTCGGACTTTTGTTATTTTCTGGACTTTCGATAATTATCGAATGTTCGAACGTACGAAGTGCGCGAATATGTGATTAAAATGTCTATTATACCAATACGTGAGTAAATATCGAATTATCGAATCCGCAAGTAAAATGTCTATTATACCTATACGCAAGTATATATTGAATTATCGAATCTGCAGGTAAAATGTCTATTATACCTATACACGAGTAAATATCGAATTATCGAATCCGCAAGTAAAATGTCTACTATACCTATATGCAAGTAAATATTGAATTATCGAATCTGCAGGTAAAATGTCTATTATACCAATACGCGAGTAAATATCAAATTATCGAATCTGCGAGTAAAATGTCTATTATACCAAAATATCATTTATGTGATAATTATCGAATGCTCAAACGCCAGAGCTCGAAAGTAGCGCGCGTGAGAGTAAAATTGAGTTTTCGAAAGCCCTGGATATTCAAACGTGTTCCCCAGACCATTTCCCAGGTCCCACAGCCATTTACATTAAGTTACCATTGATATCTTCATTGTATTTCATTCAAACTATTTGACTCCCATTGACTTTAATGGGTCCGTTTTCGAACTTTTGAACATTCCATATAGTTCGAACGTTCAAAAACGGACCAAAAATGGACCAAACTTTCGAAAGTTTGGCCATCTCTAGTCGCAGATTAATCTTTGTTTTCTCTTTTGTTTTCTCCTTATTACTGCTAATTTCAATACTTACGGGGAACGAAAATGCAGACGAGGGAGCACACTATAAGTATAGAATCAATAATTTATTGTGAACAACACATTGTTCACAATAAATTATTGATTCTATACTTATAGTGTGCTCCCTCGTCTGCATTTTCGTTCCGGAATTATTTAAGCTCGTGGAGTAGAGAGCTGAGGGATAGCACCTAGTGATTGTCTGGCAGCAAGCCAACAGCAGTGTGCTAGGGTGTTCTTGAACTGTAATTTCAATTCTTACCACTATCTGCTTGTATGAATTGTAAATGTACTTCTCATTTAAAGGGTAGTAGTAGTAGCCTCTCCGTGTGTAATCCGGTAACTGCCTCTTTCTTATCCTCCCTGAGGACTCTGGCATACTCTCTCCTCTCCTCCCTCCCCCTTCTGTATCTCTCAGCACTGCATTCAATTAAAAAAAAAACCTTTGCTTTTATATAAGGGCCCCCCCCCAACTCATCTGATTGTCAGCCAATCACAGACTTGTTTGTCGGCCCCGCCCCTACTGCTCTTCCATTCCCAGAAGTAGCAGTAGAGGCTGAGGGAACGAAGGTGGGCACTTGAACTGAGCTTCAATTTTTATTTTACCTGACAAAAACCCCAGTGTCTCTTTCCCAGTTATTCAACTGTTCTTTTGACTGTTATCCACCAGCTTCCATTTATCCACTTTCTATCAGCATATATATCAATTGGATTATCTATCTATCTTGGGGAGATGTGAGTTTTCAGAGCGTGGAACAAAAGATCAGTGAGTAGAACCCACACAGTCAAAGGTATTGGGGTGAAAGTCTCAATACACATTGACTCATATAATTGTTGGTTTAAAATTGCTATGGACTAAGGGCTAGGCCACACTGCTGCATTTTTTTTGCGTTTGCGCTTGCGTTTGCGATTGCGATTGCGCTTGCGATTTTCCAAAATTATTGAAAACGCGGCAAAACGCAAAAAAAACGCGCGTTGTTCGGTGCGATTGCGATTGCGTTTTGCGTTCTGCATTTTTAATCGCAATCGCATGCGTTTTCCTATACTTATTGAAGAAATCGCAATCGCAACGAAAATCGCACATGAAATCGCATGCTATTGCGTTTGCGTTTGCGTTTCAGTGTGGCCTAGCCCTAATAGTGCTAATAGTATGTACAGGGTGTAGGTGATTTTAAATGTATGCGTGTATATAATGTAAATTATTGTCTTTTTATTGAGAGGGCTAAGTGCAATAAATTATACAATTATAGTAAATGTCATTATGTTGGATACTGTTTTACTGAAAAGAGGAAATCCACAAGTGCTTTAAGGGACTCTTTGATCTTCAATGATCCTTTTTAATAAATATTGCTTTGCTATATCATCATTTATAATCATTGCTTAAATATTTGATCAGTTATAACCAACTTAGCTATGGGATCAGGTTTAATCAGTGTTTAGCTATGTGATCAGTTATAATTAGTGCTTAGTTATGACATTAATTATAATCAGTGCTTAGCAATGTCATCAGTTATAATCGGTGCTTAGCAATGTCATCAGCTATAATCGGTGCTTACTTATGTGAGCAGGTATAATCAGTGTTAAGTTATTCCATCAGTTATAATTGGTGCTTAGTTATGTCATCAGTTATAATTGGTGCTTAGCTATGTGATCAGGGATATAATCTTTGACAAACCTTTTTGTCTCTGAGGAAGCAGCTACTGGCTGTGAAATGTGTCAGTTTCCCCTACTACACCTGAACTTTAGGATGAATATTAATAAAGATATATAATTAAAGGACAACTATACTGTAAATATTAACTTTTTAAAAATGTACCTGTGGCAGGGAAGTAGGAATGATTATTCTCACCTTCCAATATTGTTTTATTGAGGAGCTAGAGCATATACAGATTTAATTGCCAGTTTAGTGCTCTGAGCGTTCCTGTTTAAAGAATTGCTGCCACTCCTTATAGTAATGATATTGGGGGTTAAAAGAACCAATTCTACCTTCCTGTCCCAGGTAATTTTTATTTTAACTGTTTTTGAAAAAACACCGTTAAAATCTACCGTGTCCTGAGGTGATTACTGTGCTTAGCAATGTCGTTAAGTGTAACATCATTTACTAAACATTTTGTATTATTAGAAATAATGCACCCCCTAATTAAAATACAAGGATATTAAAAGTCACCTTGGAGTTCCATGACCTTTAAAAAACACTTTGACTGCAGCCTTGCACTGCCATATGGATATTGAACTCTATTTTCTTTATGTTTTACAATGGGGGTGCATTGTTCTCTGTATTATAGTTCAGGGAATGTTCATTCATCTTCTTATGTACTGTTAAGTACAGTGCTTGATTTTTATATTGGTTACAGCCAGGGCTAGATTTTAATGCCTGTCTTCTAGAGACATATTACACCAATGTTGATTTATAGTATTGACAAACATGTTAAAACAAATCTTTAGTGACATAAAATATAAGATCAATAGAATTGCTTTAAGCCTGTTAAGTTCCAGTATGTTTAACGTTACGTACCACTTGACAGGCTTATGACTACAAAAACCCTGTAAAGACCTTTCCTAAAACAATTGGTTTTTTTATGGGCCTTTACCTTGAAAAAGAATGTAGCTTGTTGGTTTTTGGTTTTCCAGGTAAAATGCACTATAGATATTCATATCAACCTAACCTAAGTTCTCATGCTTGTATACTACTCATATAATTTAAAAACAATGTTCTAATATTTCATCAAATATTATTAAAGGAGAACCAAACCTAAAAACCTAACTTTTGGGGAAGATCATGCAAAAATTCAGCACCAAATTTAGGATTGTCGTCTTTAATGTTCCAAAATGTAGCTTTTAAAGGGATACTTACCTTCACTTTTACAGCCATAAATGGAAGCCTTGATTAGCATTGTGTTCTGGTCCATTAGCCTAACGCATGCAATCACCTTTTTTTATTTGGATCTATTGCCCAAATCACTAGTGCAACATACACAGAAATGCTTTGCCAAAATGGCATATACCTTGTGGCCTTCTCTTCTTCTAGGAGATTAAATGTATTTTTAAACCGGTACATTTAACATGACAGAACATACGTATGTATAAATATATGACATTTTGCCATTTTCTTTTAAAATCCAAACCTTTAGGCTTTCATGAGGGGAAATCGCACTATAACGCATGTGCAATAGAAGAGCACCATTCACACTGCACCATTGCGATGTAGTGTGTTGTAAAAAAAACACTTCATGGAGAAGTTTTGTGCATTAAAACACACAGCATCACCATTAAAAATAATAGACGCCGCTATGCGTTAACGCAGCAGAACATCGCACTAAATCGCAAACACAGTGTTCCGCTGCACTTTAAAAGCAGCTAGTCTGAACGCCTAACTGGGCAGATTGATTACTTTTTGGGGTTTTTACATCAGTGTAAACTTTATACCATAAACAAAGTATGTTTCTACCAGATAAAGTACATAATGTAACTGTTTATCATTTCATTTAAACCATCAGAACTTCTGTGCAATCAGAACACAATGATTTTAATATCCATATTTATTTTTTTACATACTCCCCAAAGGCTGCATTCCTAGGCAACTGTGTCAGCTAAGCACATAAATGGCACATGTGTCAATAGAAGCTTAGTGTTACCAACAGTAAAAAAAAAATGCAATGAACACTTTTATTGGGCACTAGGGATTTTCGGTTGCTCTGGTGACACAGGCATCTCTACCTAATACAAAGCTATAATGTTTTTAGAACATCTGGTGCTGAGTCTGCAGTTGGCTAAACCTTAAATTGGTTAATCCTATATCTACAAATACCAGAACCATTGGTTAGTGATTTTTACCATATTTACTTGCTGCCAGTACAAACCAAGTCTGAAACCAATAAACGTACCATCTAATATATATGTTGGATTAGAAATAGGAGATACAAATTTAAAAAAAAGAAAATTTTACAGAGGATTTGTAATTATATTTTGTAAGCTGTATTGCCTTGCCCTTTAATTTTTTTTTTTTTAGCATATCTGCACTTTAAAACAATAGAAGTTCCCCTTAGCTGTAAACCAACAACAGACAGGTCAGTTTTCGGATATATGACCAATCATCTATGTACTGTATTGTGTAGTTTGCCACTGCCAGGCATAAAGAACGTCACATTACCTTTATTCCATTAATCAGTTAGATGAACCAGAACATTGTGACCCCTTATAACATCATCATTTCCCAATGGTACATCACTGATTATAGTATGATTTAGCTGAAACTTAATGATTTATAAAACTTGGATGAAAACATTGATGTGTTTGTAATGCTAACGCTAGTTATTTGACCTCCAGCAGGTTTTAATAGAGGGGTAGGCAGAATGTATGGTGGGAGACAGGTTTCCAATATGTCACTGCTCAACTCCAGCACAAGACCTTTGTTACAAAGCTGCACTATAAATCACACCATGGCAAATATTTATTAGCTGAATTTATCCCTATGTCATCAAATCTATTTACTACTGCAAATCTATTTAATTCATATTCATTTTGTAAATTGTGATAAAATGATAGTTTGGTTTTAAGGTTTGATAATCTTTTTTGTAAACTCTTTTTTTGGATTTTGATTGTTTCTACAATGATTTGCTTATTTGCTGTTTTTCCATGATCTTTATTACCTATTCTTTATCCTACCTATTCTACTTCTTGTGCATATTAAACACAACGCTGTAATGGAATATTGGAATAACATCAGCCTTTTTCCAATCCAGAGGCACACCACCGGACATGAGGGAATCTGCAAAAATAAGAAACAATGGCCTAGATAAAACTTACTAAATACTGTAAGAATAATTCCAGTTATTATAATGTCACAGTTTTTCCCCCCAAAACGAGTACAGACTTTACCATCATTCATTACATATTAGAGTGTTGTGCTATAGTCCAAAAAGGTGATTATTTGTAAAACACCCAGCAACGCCCCTGAAAAACACTACCCAGAAGATTGACAAGTCAGATCGCTGATGACATCCATTGGTGAAGACTGTCCAATGTTATGTGGCTGTTATCTGTTGGTGTGGTGCTTTAATACCACATAAAAACTCACCTGTCTGATCCCATTATTACAAATTTTAAAACATGTTTAATTATCATTATGTTAAACATGCTAAACCTTCACGTGTCATTGTTCTGTCTTTAATCATTCTGTCTACTGTATTTCAGATGTCTTCAAAGAATCCAAATTATAAAACATTAATAAACCTTTTACATTGGACACAAAGGACACAAAAAAGAAATGCCATACACATTAGAATTAAATTCTCCCGTTTATTTGTACATTCACTTCAGCATCTCTCCTTAAATTTATAGATTGAGAGGTTGCTGGTTTTGTGTTCTAGTACATACCTGAACTTTTTTCCTACAGGCAATTTTTTATCTAAACATATTTAAAATATATCTAAACTGTATCTCAAACATATCTAACAGATATCTAAACTATATCTCAAACATATCTAAATATATCTAAACTGTATCTCAAATATATCTAAACTGTATCTCAAACATATCTAACAGATATCTAAACTATATCTCAAACATATCTAAATATATCTAAACTGTATCTCAAATATATCTAAACTGTATCTCAAACATATCTAACAGATATCTAAACTATATCTCAAACATATCTAAATATATCTAAACTGTATCTCAAACATATCTAAAATATATCTAAATTGTATCTCAAACATATCTAAAATATATCTAAATTGTATCTCAAACATATCTAAATATATCTAAACTATATCTCAAACATATCTAAAATATATCTAAACTTTATCTTAAACATATCTAAAATACCGTATATACTTGAATATAAGTCAAGATTTTCAGGCTTTAAAATTAGCCTGAAAACCTAACCTCGGCTTATACTTGGTTCAAGTCCTAATTTAGCTCCAAATGCTGCAATCTGCCTTTACACTCCTTCCTGCTTCCTGTAGTCTGGCTGCTGGACTCACTCAGCACTGTCACTGCTCATCTGGAAGCTGTAAATCTGATGGGTCTTCTCAGTTTGGGGCAAAATGGCTGCTAGTTCAATGCAAGTGACAGCTTGAAACTACAACTCTCAGGTGACACTTTTAACTATTGGGGTCAGAGTGCCCTCTACTATATGGGGGTCAGAGTGCCAGGTATCCCACTACTCCCGGATCTTCCGGGATTCTCCTGCAAATCAGGGTGGTCTCCCGCGCTCTCCCGAGACCACCCCGATCTCCCGCAACGGAGAGGAGTCCGGAATCTCCTCCTCGTTACGCCCCCTTTATGTATGTTGTGTCCCCGGAGCGCCCACGCCCCTCCCATACCACACCCCTAACCCCGCCTCCCCACCCACTAGCACGTATGTCCCGCCCACTGTGTGACGTCAATGACATCACACCACATAGCCACGCCCCCTCGTCACGCCCCCTTGCCCACCCTGCCTGGAAGGATGAAGAGGCAGGGTGGGATGTCTGGAGTGCCCTTTACTATATGGGGATCAGAGTGCCCTTTGCTATATGAGGGTCAGAGTGCCCTTTACTATATGGGGGTCAGAGTGCCCTATACTATATGGGGGTCAGGAGAATTGTAAATGATGGTAAGCTTAATTAAAATTTTAATGAACCTTGCCACTCCACATGTTTAGAAACTACAATTCCCAGCAACCAAAGCATGCTGGGAGTTGTAGTTTCCAAACATCTGGAGTGCCAAGGAATTGGGGGTTACTGGTACTGGATTTGGCTATTACTGTATGGGACTACTGTATGGCAATTCTGCTGTCCATTTAAAGGGCAACTTAAGCCACAAAACAATACTGAATCAGAAGGCAGTAGTGGTCATAATTTCTACCCTTGGCTTATACTCGAGTCAATCAGTTTTTTTCAGGTAATTTTCAGGTAAAAATAGGTACCTCGACTTGTACTCGGATCAAGTATATACGGTCTATGTAAAATCATGTATCTCATGTTTATAGCAATAAAATGAAAGAAAATGCAAATCCAGTTTCTGCTATCTAATGTATATTATAAATGTCTCCAAACAGACACCTAAAAGAGAAGAGTAATCTTTGATTTCCAGTTTAGTAATCTTCCCTAGTTACTTTCCAGGGTTGTAGAGCTAACTGGTTTTAGTATCAACGTGACTATGTGCGCATGGGTATCATACAGAAGCTCAGATTGTAGCAAACCAGCACATATATGACACAAGGGGCCATATTTATAAAGCTAAAAAAACGATACCGCGGATTAGTTAATTTATGATTGCGGTCGCGATTGTACATTTACGACCGAACATTCGTTAATTGTCGAACGTTTGATCGTAGAATACCGTGCGGTAGAAAACTACCGCAATGGTATTCTTTGAGGATCGTTAATCTCCAATCGGTTTAATAATCGTAAATTTATGATATCGATCGTTAAAGTTGCGATATCGCTAAAAGCGATGCCGCAGCTTTATAAATATGGCCCCTGGAAGGACAAACTAGAGATCTAGTAGGAATGAGGATCCGACATTTCCATGCACATGTCTGCTGATTGCTGAATGTTGAATTCTTACAGTAGTCCATTGTGTTATAAGCCAAACTTTAAAGACACCCTCCCACGCTTTTAACTGTATATGGAGACAGGATGGGAAAATCCCACTAATCTATTAGGGCAGGAAGAACTAAGACATATAATACTGCATCTGCTGTATAGGTGGGTGTTATGACAGAGGCTAAAAGTGACTGAATTTAAGGAGTATATACAGCAGCTGCGGCATCCGCCCATCAGCATTCTATTAGATGTCTTTAGTTTGAGTCATTCTCTTGGTTATGACCCACTGTATGTCAGTCCTCAGCTCTGGGCCTCTGTGAAGCTCTCGGTCTGGGTTGATGATCAGAACATCATTATTAGCATATTCAGGATCCTTTACAAAGTACATTCAATGCTATAAATGCTGAAAATATCTTCTTTATAATTTAATTCTAAAAATATCTAATCTGCAGCCTTTCAGTCAATGTGAGGGTCCACTGCAATGCACTGAGATGTTTGCAATGTGTTTCTGTGCAATAGTATGCATTTTAACCTGTGCTTCCGATATCTTCAGGGGTCCTATACTGAAATTCAAGTGATCAACATGAAAAATGGTTATTGCATGCATTCGATATTGGACAGGTAACAGTGGACCCAGCTACATATGCAAAATGGGATCCAAATCGTGGCATTTCCATTTCCAGCATCAACATTTCATGACAAAACTGAGATTTAAACACAGCATTCAGGGGAGGACTGGGACCTTTTGGCCGGGGGGTAAATACAACCGAGTGGCCCTTTCATGGCAGAGTGCAACATTTGTAATCATGCCCACTTTGCCAATGTCACTCACTGTTTAAGTTACACCCATTTTTAGGACCACTATTCCCATTGGCTAATGAACTGGAGGGCTTAATAAAACTGGCTAATGAACTGGAAGGATGTCAAACACTGAAAAATTAACTGGGGGCTGATTAACACTGGCTAATGAAATGGAGGACTGACTTACATTGGCTAACGATCTGAAGGTCTGACAACACTGGCTAATGAACTGGATGGCTGTTTTAGACTGGCTAATGATCTGAAGGACTGACAACACTGGCTAATGAACTGGAGGGCTGACAACACTTTCTAATGAAGTGGAGGGCTGGTGACACTGGCTACTGACCTGGAGGGCTTACTAACACTGGCTAATGAACTGGAGGGCTGACTGGTAAACAATCTGAAGGAGGATGAGCTTCCTGTTTCTTTGCCATGTTAGAGCTAGAGGCGTGCGCTGTGCCTTTCAAGCACGTTAATAATAGCTTCTGTGGCAGCCCAAATTTTTCATTGGAGACCAGCCCGGGGGCATTTGTCCCTCAGCGTACTGGGCCAGTTCTCCCCTGGCAGCATTTTCAGTCTCTTTGTATAGAGTTGGGTACACACTGTAACAAATAGTGACAATTCAGTTGTTAAAGCCCATCTTAAGGATTCTGTCATCTTTTAAAGGTTGGACTAGATGGACGTATATCTTTATTCAACCTCCATTACTAAGTTACTTGTTAGATCTTTACAATGTGTACCCAGATCAAGTGCAAAGATATCTCACAGGGGTCCCAATCGGTTTGTTTATCCACCAGAGTTAATATAAAAAAGAACTACTACTGCTGGATATTTCAGAGCTGGATTTCTCATACTAGAAAATTACATTTAAAAGTTTGTGCTGGATTGCTGCCTTATCTTCCCTTAAACATATTTTTTAAAGGACAACTAAACCCAAATGTTTTGAAAACATAAAGGACAACTACACTGTAAAAATATACTTTTTAAAAAAAAAAGCTTGTTTCATTGTAATGTTTTCAATAAAAATGATTGTGAAATCATTCTTATGTTACAGCATTTTGTCACACCTGCATGCAACAACAATATTGCGTGCTTCATCTATATGGACTAAAGTACTGTAAACGGAGTGCTCTGTGCTGGGCCCACTTCTATATATCTGTTTATAAATGACTTAGAAGGGGGTATTGGACATTGTGAAGTTTGTCAGCACCAATATCAACCTTATTGAATTTATTCTACCCTTTTGGGAAGAATCCATCTGTATGACTGGGAACACCAATAGGGAAACTAAATATCACAGAGTACATACAATGTACAAGCCGGGGGCGTACCCTAAGGGGCCTGGGCTCCCCACGAGTTTGGGGGCCAGTCTTCTGACTCCCTCCATGGATGTGCAGTGACCAGCCATTTAAACTGGACCCGAATTTCCGGAACTGAACCGGAAGTTCAGGTCCAGTCTTTTAAACAGTTGATCGCGAGTATATTTTCTTCATCAGCTGTTTAAGAACGGCTGGTCGCTGCACAGATTATGGGTTTGTGGCGGGCCCTACTACCGTAGTGGGGGCGGTAGTTACGTCGCTGGTACTAACATTAACACTATTAAGCAAAGCCTGGTAAAAAAAATACTAAAACAGGGATAGTAAAGATAAGAATGAAAGAACAGGAAGCTGGATACACAGAAAGAGACAAGAGGAAGAAGGACCAGGTTGAACTAGGAGCACAGAGCCCTCTAGGCACTCAACACTGCATAAAAGGTACTCCACTAAATATAAGTGAGGATGACCTAGCATCCCAATATATACATAAATAAATAAAGACCCAGTGGTGGACACTCAAGGCAATAATAAAACACAACACCTTTATTATACATCTACTTTATATACATCTATTAATACACCTAAAACACTCACTGCACAGTGGACCCCCTGAAATGTCTAAAATGGACACCAAATAAATAAGTCTAAGATAAAGCTACATATATACCTCTGAAATAGCAGTTCCAATCAGATATGGCCAGCATAACAGGAGTCACACACATGGCTAACCATAGGGAACCGCACGATCGGCAGTTATTTACCGACATATCCAATCGCCCGTTCATCCAATCCGGACGAGCAGGCGACCGGTCTCAGCTGTGGACGAAAGCAGCACAGATTTTTCAGCACAACCAATACACGAAAGTATCATATGATTGTGTAGAAAAATCTGCCCGTGTGTACCCAGCCTAAGCCTTTACTGCATCCCTGGTTATTACCCATACTAAAAATTAGGAAATTATTTGATACATTGTTACTAATTTGTTACACCCTTCCTATAAAACATATCTCATATGTAAAAACCATATAGACATATATTTTGTTCTACATTCAAAAAGATTTACATGTCTTTTGGTATTTCTAATTTAGCTTTTGCAGACACAACCCGTTGCAACACAATATAATGTAATATTGAAGTGTACATAAACATTCTGTACATACAAAAATAAATAAGTTCCAGTTACATTTGAACAGGTCACAAAAAATCATTATTAACATTTATATCAGTTATAGGTTGATAACATCCATCTGGTTTAAGACTGAATACCATCACCTGGTTGGAGTTGCAATGCACATATTTTCAATATTAGTGGCACATGTTGTTTGGGTGAACTTCCTTGACATAGCGAGTGTCTAATGCAAAAAAAAAAAGTTTTTTGCAGAATAAGTCCAGAGGAATGCGTGGGTGTATCCCTTTTTCTGCATGTTCCATTTGACGGACGCGCCCTGGTAGTATTGGCTGATTCGACAGAGGGGTGCAGAGGATTTGGCTTCTAAACATAATTAATAAGAAAGGTAACATAAAACACCAATATAAATAAACATTTTCACAACACTACTTTATTGAGATTCAGATAGAAGTTATATTGTTACAAGTTTGTCAAAGTTCAGTCAGTCCAGTCTCCAAAATATTTTTTTTTAAACATTTGTATGTTGTTATAAACACCTTAATCAGGAAATATAGAAAGAAATTAGGCAACAGAGATATATATCTATCCCCAAAGAGACCATATCCCACTCTACATTTCACTGAACAGGTCACTGGGAAAGATCAAGGTTAAAGCATAATAACATCTCATTGTAACACATGTCACAGATCTCTTATAGACTTAAAGGGCATGTCCACCCCTTTTTCCATAGTTTGCTGTAGTGTAGGGCTCCCTCCCCCAGACCCAACCGCTATAGTACTTTTTGCAGAAACTCCCCCGAATTGTACTTACATTACTTCTCTCCTCAGACGTTCTGTCATGGCCCTCTGCTTGCATAAAACTGCAAGCAGGGGGCCGGACTGGCAGCCACGTCCTTGATTGGCTGAAAGGCAGACAATCACAGACGCTGTTTCCGGGCATCCAGAACATCAGAGGAGAGAGGTAATGTAAGTAGAGTTCGGGGGAGTTTCTGCAAAAAGTACTATAGCAGTTGGGGTTGGGGGAGGATGCCCTACACTACAGCAAAGGGGTTTAGTGCTTGGGGGAGTGAGAGAAAAACGGGAGGGAGAAAGAGGGGGGGGGGGAGAGCTGCAGTGCGCATGGCAACATTTTCCCGGAGGAGAGACAGGAGGCAGAGTCCTTTAATGGACTACCAGGCTCCTGGTGGCCAGTTTATGGGAATTTTGAGGGGTATAGCAGGGCAGCCATTTGGAGCTGGGATGTAAGGTAAGGATTTTATTACACTACAGAGTGGGGCCAGTAGTGGGTTAAAATATAGTTTTGGCGGTGGACATACCCTTTAAATGCTCACATATGTATTTTAAAGGTAAATAGTTTATATTATGCATACCTAGTTATTCTTCACTTTTAAAAAATCTGTTGAAGTTATAGCTCTTTCTATTCCCTGCTGTTGACATTAGTGAGCTGACATTTCAGGTTCTGTAATGGACCTTCTTCTTCCCAGGATGCACACTACCTTGGAATGTTCCTAACAGTAATTTCTACTGATTGGCTGTTGGATGGGTCAAACATGCTCAGATCTCTACTGAGCAACTGAATCAACCCAGGTGCTGGGGCAAGGGCAAGACTATAACGGTCTCTACTAGGGGTCCTGCAAACATGAAGTCACTTTTTCGGAAGCTTTTATTTAAACACAGACAAAATGCTGAATGGGCAGGTTAAGGTTATTAGGATTGGGAAATACTGCTCTTTTTCTTAAAAGTATACCGTATATGCCCGAGTATAAACCGACCCGAGTATAAACCGAGGTACCCAATTTCACCTAAAAAATCCAATAAAAGTTGTTGACTTGAGTATAAACAAGGGTAGAAACTTGGCATTCAAGATGTTTGGAAACTACAACTCCCAGCTATAAAGCATGCTGGGAGTTATAGTTTCCAAACATCTTGAATGCCACCCTCACTTGGATTCAAGATGTTTGGAAAACTACACTCCCAGCATGCTTTATTAGCTGGGAGTTGTAGTTTCTAAACATCTTGAATGCCAAGTGAGGGTGGCATTAAAGATGTTTGGAACTACAATTCCCAGCATGCTTTATTAGCTGGGAGTTGTAGTTTCCAAACATCTTGAATGCCACCCTCACTTGGCATTCAAGGTGTTTGGAAACTACAACTCCCAGCTAATAAAGCATGCTGGGAGTTGTAGTTTCCAAACATCTTGAATGCCACCCTCACCCTCCCACCCAGTTCAGTTTGTACCTGTGGGCTCTCCTCCATCCAGGAACTGTGGGCTCTCCTCCATCCAGGGGCTTCCTGTTGGGACTGTGTGCCAGCATTGAAGGTAAGCATTCCGGCGTCCTCTCCATTCCGGCATCCGCGCACTCCTTCCCTGTACTGGCGCGCCGGCTGACGTAACTAATTGGTGCCGGGCTTGGCGCCGGGCAGTGATGTCAGTCGGCGCGCCAGTACAGGGAATGATCGTGCGGCGGCCGGAGTGCTAATGTAAGTAGTGACTCAAGTATAAACCGAGTCCAGGTTTTCAGGCTGATTTTACAGCCTGAAAAACTTGGTTTATACTCGAGTATATACGGTATGTATTTGCACTGATCTTTCCCTTTAAACTTTTGGGACTGTTGTTTGGTACACTCAGGTACACTCAGTTCCATCATGTCTGGGAACAAGCCTCTGGATTGGCAAAAAGCTGATGCAGTTCTAATATTCAGAAAAGGTAATTGTTTACAGCCTGGTAATTACAGACCAGTAAGTTTAATGGTGGGGAAAATATTGGAAAGATTAATAAGGTAACATATTCTAGGAGTATGTTTAAAGACAATACTTGTTTGGCTTTTATGAGGATTGTGTAGGAATTTGGAATCTGGCATAGCAGTTATACTTGGATTTTGCTATGGCTATATGGTCCCGCTTATGTATAAGCTTAGGTCTTTTGGGTTTGGGTGGCACATTTGTACATTTGATCTGATGCAGAAAGTAGTTGTTAATAGTGCTTCATCATTGTGGACTAAAGTGGTGTGCCACAGGGTTCGATGTTGGGGCCACTTCTATTTAATTAATGTTATGATTTGGAAGATTAGTAAGTTCATGGATCTGGATAGATTGGCACATTGGGCCGCTGAGTGATAAATTAACTTCAATGGTGGTTAATATAAGGTGATGCATTTTGGGCTTACAAATCCCTGTGACTCTCTGTTGGAAAATGATCTTGGGGTTTTGGTGGATAACAAACTTAAATGTAGTAAGCAGCGCCAGGTGGCAACAGCTAGAACCAGTAAGATGTTGTCTTGTATAAAGAGGGGTATGGAGTCAAGGGACTCTTTATAAAGCACTGGTAAGGCCTCATTTGGACAATGCAGTGCAGTTTTGTAATCCTATCTACAAAAAGAACATCTTGGAAATAGAAAGGGTTCAGAGAAGGGCAACTACAATAACTAGAAAGGAAAGTTTCAGAATAAACTTAAAACTTGTGTTAAAAGGCTGCATTTTGGAAGCTAATATCTGTGTCTGTCTTGCTATGGTAATGAAAAACCTTTAAATTTCAAAATCAATTCTGATTAAATGCATACATATTTATTATTGTGTGTTTGGTTGCCATAGAAACAGAAAGGTGAGGTAGGAGTTGGAGTGTATCAGTAGGTGTGTACGTGTGTCTGTGGTGTAAGGGGTATGTTTTTGCGACTGTAAAACTTATTTCATTTTAATGATTGACTTAAAATGAGTTTTTTTACTATAGTTACCCTTTAAGTATGGCTGCCACAGAAACAAAAGTGAAAGGCAATAGGTGTGTGTACCTGTGTCAGGTTTGGGGGTATGTCTTTTAGTGTTTATGACCATAAACTTATTTGGATGATTGGGCAAAATTTGTTTTTTGACTATAGTTACCCTTTCATGATAGTGTGTGTATCTGGGTCAGGTTGTGGGTTTTGCATAAATGGCCATAAAACTTTTTTTGATGATCGATCAAAAAAAATGTGACAATAGTTACCCTTTAAGTATGGTTGCCACAGAAATGGAAGGGTTGGTCAGTAGGTGTGTACCTGAGTCAGGCTGTGGGGTATTTGTTTTTTGTCTATAGTTACCCTTTATGTATGGCTGCCACAGGAATATAAGGGTAGGTCAATAGATGTGTGAACATGTGTGGGGTTTAAGAGTATGAGTCTTTTTACCATAAAACTAACAGGGTTATTCAGTAAAAGTTCTTATCGTTTAAAATGGTGCTAATTTTGCCCCAACCAATCAGATGTAAGCTTTCAAATGTTAAATAAAATCTGATTGGTTGGGGCAAAATTAGCACCATTTTAAACGATAAGAACATTTATTGATTCTCCCTGTAACTGTTTTAATCACATGACCCTTAAACCATGAAATCTCCATGTTTGAGGATTGTACCCATTATGGGAAAAAATGTCCCAAAATTTGCTTATAACAAGAAGATAGCACAGTCCAAAGAAGAACAACAATAAGAAAAAATGGAAAGAACAGTAATTTGGCTCTGTTCATCAATAGAACATGTCAGAGGACACGCAAACATCCCTTAAGTCTGAAAGAATAGTTTAGTCTTGAAGTTCGGAAAGAGTTTTTCACTGTGAGAAGCCTTAACATGTATATTCCCCCTGTTTCCCTGCAAAGCAATTCTTTGGCTCTATTACCAAAGATCTATGACCATCTTTAAATAACAAAAGGAATGAATGGCCATGTTTTGCAAAATGCACTCCCCTCCCCCTTTAATTCATCTTTAGCTAAGATGTAAATTGATGAATTGTTCAAGAGGCCATGTGAATGGACATGCCAAATTATTGCCAAAAACACTTTATTCCTATCAGACAGACTATAGATCGGTTTTCTGTCTGAAGGGATATTGGCCTGTATGTACACAGCTTTAAGAATCTACTGGGTGGTTTGCCTATGACTAAACAATCAGAAAACCAGTTGTTACTCTCTAGGAAGGCTGAAACCAAGAAATTCCAGAAGCCTGTAGGTTCTGCAGGATTACATTAATGATATCTCCACAATGCTGCTGATTTCAAAGATACTGCTATCAACTAGTGTATCGGTCGATCTGATTGAAATTTCTCTTTAACTATGCCCTTACTAAAACCTTGCATTACCTTCTCCCAATATTATTTAAACAACTCATTTCTCGTATTCTATAACTATTTAGAAAATCTGAACATTCGAAGCAAACTCGCCGCATTTGGAAATCATATTTGTATTTGCTGTGCAGATTTCATATACAATTAGAACATTAGTGAGATTTCATGATTGTGATATGCTGATTTCTGACTGAAAACCAAAAGCCTAGTGACTGGAACTGTGTTATTTATGGCACAAATACTCATTACATGTGATTCACACGGATGCTTTACCATTTCCAAGAAAGTTGTTTTTTTCTAAAAAAATTGTGGAAATCATGACACAGAATTGGTTTGTTTGTTTTTCTGATTACTTGGGATCATCACAAGTAATGGTATGATGTGAACAATACATGTCATTTGTAAAAAAAAATAAAAAAATTCCCTGGGCATGTCCACCCCAAAAGCTGTACTTTACAGATATGTTAATCACCCATTTCTGTTATACTCACCTTTTCCTAGGTACCTGATCCCTCGTCAGCTGGTAGATGCCTCCTCTGCTGCTGTTGGTTAAGAGCAGCAGCAGGTTTTGGTATTGGTCACCATCACAGCTTTGACTGACAGACAATACCCCAGAAGCTGCAGCACTGAAGGAGAAGTGCGGGCAATGGATTGGGGTCTGTAAGTCCTTTTCAGGAGTGTCTTAGAAAATGGTAATTGTAACGTTTGGGCGGTGATTAATTATCATATTTATAAAATAATGGGATGCAGTGGAAAGAGACTTTATGGGGATTTTTCCTGCAGTTTTACCTCTGATTACAGAAGATCCAGTATAAGAACAAGTGGGCCTGTCTGGTTAACAGAACAGAAGGTTCGTACACACGTACGATTTGGAGCCAAGTCACGACCCCCCGACCACAACACATTAGTGCAACAAATGGCTGTTTTGGGCGAGAATCACACGTGTGTATGTGCTTGGCTGGGGGTCGTTTCTCGATCTGACTGGTGGATCTACAAAGGACCCCCAACCGAACGCATACACACGTGCGATTCTCACTCGAAACTGTCACACAAATTCGTTGTGATTGAACCTATATGTTGAGATTGTACAATATTTTCCCAAACAGATACTGAAATAGTATTGTAGCAGATATTATACTGAATTTGATCATAAATGGCTGTCTGGCTACCACAGCTGCAAAGTGGAGCTGAAAATATTCTGTGGCTAAACGTTATATGAATTTCTCCGAAATGCCCTGTTATTTTACAAGAATGAGTATATTGAGGTTAGGTTTGCTTCTGATTCTGGAGTAGTAAATCTTTGTGTGGTTAGATGTATGTTAGCAGAATCTCACTTTTAAGTTAACTAAGCTAAGCTGAGAGTTGTAACCTATTTACATTAATACTACAACTGGTGGGGGCTGCTGGGAGTTGTAGTCTTGTTAGGAGGCTACTAGACTGTGGCTGGACCAATAATGAAAGTTTGACTCTATTACACTGAATGTAACTAACTTCCAACACTTTTAGGTGAATTTCTCTAAGGCTTTGTTCACTTTATGCGATTTTTTAAACGCAGCATTCTGCGATTCAGTGTGATGTTCCGCTGCATTAAAGCACAGGAGTGGCCATTATTGTCAATGACAACGACAACACTTTGTGATAACACACCAAACTGTTGCACACGGTGTGTTTTTACAACATTACATCACAGCATTGCAATGTGAACAGCACCGTTCACTAACATTGCACATGCGTTTTGGTGCAAGGATATCGCACCAAAATGCAGCATAGTGTGAATGAAGCCTAAGGCTTTACAGTGGCTCTGCATACAGCTAGGTAATGTAGCTGTAGGTAGTCATGTTTATTGTACTATTAACAAAACACTGTATCTATACTTTAGTATAGAGAACTGGTAGCAGCTGCTGGCCACCCCAACAAACTCCCTACACAAAGTATATACAGGTCATATGAGCACTGTGTGAGCAGCACGCCACCCTCGGTTGTGGGCATGGCTTTCAGTTGTGGCCCTGGCTAAACACTTGGTAAATTTAAACTTTACAAGGTGGTGGGGGCACAGGTAGGCAGATAGATAGATAGATAGATAGATAGATAGAGAAAGAGAGAGAGAGAAAGAGAGAAAGAGAGAGAAAGAGAGAGAGAGAGAGATAGATAATCCCATTGATAGATAGATAGATGTCGAAATCCAATCAGAAATATCCCTTTCCAGAAAGCATTTTCCAGGAAGTGTTTTTTTTCTCTATTGGCAAAGATCAATACTTAGGTGATCAGAATTGATCACATAATATTGATCTGTGCCTTTGATTTTTTAAATAGCAAATACTTAAAAAAATCGATTTGTAAATAGATCTCTTTGATCCATTCACAAATACTAATGTAAGCTGTCACAGTGACAGCTTAGTATTGCAGGTACTGCACTGCAATCTGAATAGAGAACGCAGTTGTACCTTACACTGGACCACCGGGGAAGTTCAGTTTGTGATTGGATCGCTTTAATTCATTTATATGATAAATATGAATGATGTGAATAGATTAGATAATTGTGTAATTAACCTGCATTTAAAGAGAAGGTGCCCATTAATTCTAGCTCTTAATCTATTCTCCACTGGTCTTGGAAAATTTTCTTTCTTAAACTAACCAATTTATGGTATAAACTTAAATATAAGTCGATCCATTTATAGGTCGAGGTACCTATTTTTACCTGAAAAATGAGTAAAACATGATTGACTCGCATATAAGTTAAGGGTAGAAATTATGACCACTGCTGCCTTCTGATTCTGTATTGTTCTGAGGCCTTAGTTGCCCTTTAAATGGACAGCAGAATTCCCCTACAGTAGTCCCATAAAGTAAAGTGCAACTAAAGCCTCAAAACAATACAGAATCAGAAGGCAGTCCTTAAAGGGACAGTTCAGTGGAAATTATCAATATTTGTTAAATTGTTAGTTTGTGTAATGCATACAGTTATTCTACATATTCTCTCCCATTTTGAAAAATCAGTTGATTTCATACCCTTTCTGTTCCCTGCTGTTGACATTAGTGAGCTGACATTTCAAGTTCTAACAGTCCTTCTTCTTCCCAGGATGCACCACATCCTTGGAATCTTCCTAACAGTAATTTCTACTGATTGGCCGTTGGATGGGTCAAAGATGCTCAAATCTCTACTGAGCAACTGAATCAATCTAGGCACTGGGTCAAGGGCTAGACCATAACAGTCTCTACTAGGGGTCCTGCAAACAGGAAGTGAGTATTTTGGTTGAATTTATTTATACACAGACAAAATGCTGAATGGGCAGATTAAGGTCATTGGGATGAAAAAATAGTGCTCTTTTTTCTGAAAAGTATATATATTTGCACTGAACTTCCCCTTTAACAATAGATACCATCCTGATTAAAGTATTAGTTGCCCTTTAAATGGCAATTCCACACAGTAAAGGTAATCGCACACAGTAACCCCCCAATTCATTGCCACTCCAGAGTTTGAAATACAACTCCCAGCATGTTGTAATTTCAAAACATCTGCAGGGGCAACACATGCACCCCCCCCCCCCCACGATCTGATTAGAGAGGACTTGCCTTGTGGAGAGACTTTCTTGTGACAGGGACCTTTAAAGCAGAGAATTGCAGGAGGAGGAGAGGACTTACAATCCAGCTGCATACATCGCATCCACTGTCTCTGGCGCCTGACATCACTACTAGGTGCCGGGAAGTGAGACCAGTGTGGGTAGTGACATCAGCAGCCTGAGATGGATGCGGAAGCGTTTGGCAGCCGGATTACAGAACGTCAGGTAAGTCACTCAAGTATAAGTTGAGGCAAGATTTTTAGGCTATTTTTATAGCCTAAAAACCTTGACTTATACTCGAGTATATACACTTTTCTCATTCTTGGTATATGCCAGGCTGTATTCTATATTGATTTCCACCTACACAGGATAATACTACATTTCTTTGTGAATTTCTATAATCGTTATTAACTTTCTACTTGTATTGATCTTAATTGAAACCTCTGGTTTACTGTAAGATTACAATCTACCAATAATCTAGACTATATATTACTGGTTGGTTTTGCGGGTTGTAACCCTTCCTAAAAGGGAATCTGAAATAAGAAATGGGACACAAAAGGAACAGACAATATTTGGCAAGTCCCATAGAGCTTAGGGATTACAAAAGCCTTAATATTAACTAGATCTCCCCCTATAGTAAGGGGGCACAGGATCCTAACCGCTAAGTGGCAGATGAGATCCATGTTGATAAATGTAAGGTGATACACTTTGGACTTAAAAATTCTTGTGCTGTTTATACTATAAATGGCTCTTTCTTTCCCTGTTGGAAAAAAGAGTTTGGTGGATAATAAACTTAGGTAGCAAGCAGTGTCAGGTGCAACAGCTAGAGCCAGATGGTATAGCTTGTATAAAGAGAGGTATGGATCAAGGGAGAAAAATGTTATTCTCCCTCTTTACCAAAACATTGGGATATGCACTGCAATTTTGGAATCCTGTGTACAAATAGGACATCTATGAAATGGAAAGGGTTCAGAGAGGGCAACTAAATTAATAGGGGATTGGGGGACCTAGAATATGAGGAGAGAAGCAGGGGCACTTCTAGGGTTCTTGCTGCCTGAGCCAACTTTTGAATGCCACCATACCTTCTGTAGTATAAAAGATTTTAGCCAAAAGATTTGTAAGCCCGCCATCATGTCAAGGTAATCTCTTTAAACAGGCCCTAACTAACCCACCAGTGTAACCTTGCCTAACAAACTAAAGCTAACCTAACCATATAAAATTATTTTAAGACATTTAAAGAGCAAAAACTATTCTTGACCGGTCAAGGAAAAACATTTTTTCCCCCCAGCACTGCCTGTCTGCCGCCTTTCCTTAGTGCAGGTGTGCTGCCTGAGACAAATGTCTCACTCTGCCTAATGGTAAAGTGGCCCTGGAGAGAAGTTACAATTATGTACGCTAGAGAACAGGCACTTGTGTGGGGATTGATAGCTGTATAAATCAATACGGACCATACATAAACTACAGTATCTGGGGCATTGTTCACCAATAGAGCATGTTAGAGGACACTCGGACATTCCTTAAGACTTGAAGAAAAGAAGTTTAGGCTTCAAGTTCGAAAAGGGTTTTTTCACTGTGAGAACGGTAAAGTTATCAAACGGTCTTCCAGTGGACGTTGTATGGCAGGTTCATGGGGAGTTTCAAAAAAAGCTGGATGGTTTCTGCAAACAAGGAATGTTGCAGTTAACTGGTATTGATACATAAGTAGAGTTGATCCAGGGATATTTCCGATTGCCACTTGGAGTCAGGGGGATTTTTTTTTCCCTTCATAATTTTTTGCCTTCTCAACAGTTAGGCAGGAAATTAGGTATTGCTAGATGGGTTGGGAGTGGATGGACATATGTCTTTATTCAATATACTGTACTATACTAAAATACTATATATACTAACCGTAGTACAGGACATGAAATAATTTATTATTATAACGTGGCTTGAAAGTGTGTATTTAATAAAATATATATGAAACTTTACAAATATCTGATTTATACAATAATATATGTGATATTTGACTCAGTATTGAATTAAAATAGAAGAAAAGTAGAACTGTTCCAAGTGATTTTTGCCATTGTTTTAATTCATAAATATTTTTAGTAGCCTAATACCAGACCACCTAAACCTCCAGCTGGTGCACCAATAGATGATAAAAACAAGCAACCAATAGAAATGCAGGGACCAAAGAAGAGTTAGTTATGGGGGGATTAGTGGTCTATGTTGTATTTTTATCTCTATACTGTATAACAAAAAAGTGTAAATACTACACAACGGTACACCACACATCAAAGAGTATATCAACAATACAAGGAGAACTATTTATTATTCCTTACAGACTGTAACACTTCATTAAGAAATTTTAAATGTACAGATCATAGTGGAAACTCTCTTTTACTGTAATTGTACAATCTACCAACTACGGAACATCACTATGACCATAGACTACTGTCCTAGAACAAGCTTTGTAGTTAGACCATGATGTCATCTTTGTTTTTACAGCCAAACCCTATTTGAATGGTTAATTCTAAAATTGTAAAGGAGATGGTCAAAGAAAATCAGGTAGTAAATTGCATAGTAAATGCAATAATCTGTAACCTGACACATACTAAAAATGCACCATATCGTGACTAATCATTGAACTTTGCAATTAATAACATTTTATTTCATATTTAGCCTGCTAGACCCAAGCAGAATAACCTATGGAGAAAAAAGATGGAACCACGCTGAAAAGAATCCTGGATCAAATGATGTTCTGCAATTTGTTCTTGGCTGGGTGAGGGAGCCTTCAGTAAGGTGGTTATTCAGGCAGTAATTACAATGATCTTGGTTTTTTCCTTATTCAGGGAAAGTATTAAGGAAATGTCCACCACCCCTTAAAAAAATTATATATTAGTCCCTTTCTAACAATCCACTATTATTCACAATACTTTCGTTTTAAGAAGTTTCACCTACTTGCCCTTACTGAAACCTGGTCTCTCCCAAAACGACTCTGCTATTGAGACCATTACTACAGGAGGTCTCTGCCTCTCCCATACACATTGCTCCTGTGGGTCGTGGCAGAGGTGTTGGCCTTCTTTCCCTCACCTGTCGTTTTAATGTCATCATCCCCCACCTGCCTTTCGTAAATCCTTTGAGGTTCACACTGTACAAATTTCTACCCTTTGTTGCTACGTGTAGCTGTGTATACAGGCCCCATCCACAACCTCCAGCTACATTTCTCTCCAGACTTTGAGACCTGGCTTACCTTCTTCCTCTCTACTGACAGTCCTGTTCTAATCCTGGAGACTTCAACTGTCACATTGACAACACTGCTCTATCCTGGCCCTTCGTTTCCTTACTTAACATCCTCTTTTGATCTTCATCAGTGGACAACTACCGGTATGCATAAGGATGACCACTTCTTGGATCTTGTCTTCACTAAAAACCTCTCTGTCTTTTGAAAGTAACCCCTACCCACTTTAAGATCACCATCTTATTTTTTTCTGCTCAATGAGAACCCTAATAAAATAGAATAGACTGGCACATGGGAACCCTAATAAGATATAATAGACTGGCAGGTGGGAAACCTAATAAGAAGTAATAGACTGGCACATGGGAACCCTAATAAGATATAATAGACTGGCAGGTGGGAAACCTAATAAGAAGTAATAGACTGGTACATGGGAACCCTAATAAGAAGTAATAGACTGGTACATGGGAACACTAATAAGATGTATAGACTGGCAGGAACATAATAAGATGTAGATGGTACATGGGAACTCTTATAAGATGTAATAGACTGGTACATGGTAACACCTGATAAGTTATAATAGACTGGTACATCTGTTGTATTCAATTAGATCAACTGGACTTGAAATGTAGTTCTTGAAGACGTTTCGCTATTCATCCACTGGCTTTTCAATTCAGAATGACTTGTACAAGAATCTGTCATTCTGAATTGAGAAAGCCAGTCGGATGACTAGCGAAACGTCTTCAGAACTACATTTCAAGTCCAGTTGATCTAATTGAATACAACAGATATCCATGACCTGGATGAATGAGAACCTTCAAAGAATAGACTGGCACATGGGAACCCTAATAAGATTAATAGACTGGTACATGGGAACCCTTATAGATGTAATAGACTGTACATTGGAAACTAATAAGATATAATAGACTGGCACATGGGACCTAATAGATGTAATAGACTGGCACATGGGAACCCTAATAAGATGTATGTAATGACTGGAACATGGTAACACTGATAGTTATAATAGACTGGTACATCTGTTGTATTCAATTAGATCAACTGGACTTGAAATGTAGTTCTTGAAGACGTTTCACTAGTCATCCGACTGGCTTTCTCAATTCAGATGACTTGTACAAGAATCTGTCATTCTGATTGAGAAAGCCAGTCGGATGACTAGCGAAACGTCTTCAGAACTACATTTCAAGTCCAGTTGATCTAATTGAATACAACAGATATACCATGACCTGGATGAATGAGAACCTTCACAAGAATAGACTGGTACATGGGAACCCTAATAAGATTAATAGACTGGTACATGGGAACCCTTATAAGATGTAATAGACTGGTACATGGTAACACTGATAAGTTATAATAGACTGGTACATGGGGAACCCTAGATAGTAATAGACTGTACTGGGAAACCCTAATAAGATGTAATAGATGGCACATGAAACCTAAAAGATTAATAGACTGGCACATGGGAACCCTAATAAGATTGTAATAGACTGGCATGGAACACCTAATAAGATATAATAGACTGGCACATGGAACCCTAATAAGATGTATAGACGGCACATGGGAACCCTAATAAGATGTAATAGACTGGTACATGGTAACCCTAATAAGATGTAATAGACTGGTACATGGTAACCCTAATAAGATGTAATAGACTGGTACATGGGGAACCCTAATAAGATAGAATAGACTGGTACATGGGAACCCTAATAAGATGTAATAGACTGGCACATGGAAACCCTATAAGATGTAATAGACTGGCACATGGAAACCCTAATAAGATGTAATAGACTGGCACATGGGAACCCTAATAAGATGTAATAGACTGGCACATGGGAACCCTAATAAGATATAATAGACTGGCACATGGGAACCCTAATAAGATGTAATAGACTGGCACATGGAACCCTAATAAGATGTAAGAGACTGGTACATGGTAACACTGATAAGTTATAATAGACTGGTAATCGTTGTATTCAATTAGATCACTGGACTTGAAAGGTAGTTCTTGAAGACGTTTCGCTAGTCATCCGACTGGCTTTCTCAATTCAGAATGACTTGTACAAGACCTGTCATTCTGAATTGAGAAAGCCAGTCGGATGATGACTAGCGAAACGTCTTCAAGAACTAATTTCAAGTCCAGTGATCTATTGAATACAACAGATACCATGACCTGGAGAATGAGAACCTTACAAGAATAGACTGGTACATGGGGAACCTTAATAAGAGAGAACAGACTTGGTACATGGGAACACCCTAATAAGATATACTAGGACTGGTACATGGGAACACATATAAGTGTAATAGGCTGGACATGGGAACACTAATAGATGTAATGATGGTAATGGGAACCTAATAAATGTAATAGGATGCACAATGGAACCTATAAAGTCTATATAAAGACGGGCAGGAACCCTAATAAGAGATAAGTTATAATAGACTGCAGGGGCACTTCTAGGGTTCTTGCTGCCTGAGCCAAACTTTTGAATGCCGCCATACTTTCTGTAGTATAAAAGATTTTAGCCAAAAGATTTGTAAGCCCGCCATCATGTCAAGGTTACCTCTTTAAACAGGCCCTAACTAACCCAACCAGTGTAACCTTGCCTACCAAACTAAAGCTAACCTAACCATATAAAATTATTTTAAGAACAATTTAAAGAGCAAAAAACTATTTTCTTGACCGGTCAA
Source organism: Hymenochirus boettgeri (assembly GCA_019447015.1). NCBI lineage: Eukaryota > Metazoa > Chordata > Amphibia > Anura > Pipidae > Hymenochirus > Hymenochirus boettgeri. The sequence continues at coordinate 172,292,783 of CM033476.1, forward strand.
GGAAAAACATTTTTTCCCCCCAGCACTGCCTGTCTGCCGCCTTTCTTCCTTAGTGCAGGTGTGCTGCCTGAGACAAATGTCTCACTCTGCCTAATGGTGATGATACTCTTTAGTGTGTGGTGTACCGTTGTGTAGTATTTAACACTTTTTGTTATACAGTATAGAGATAAAAATACAACATAGACCACTAATCCCCCCAAACTAACTCTTCTTTGGGCCCTGCATTTCTATTGGTTGCTTGTTTATCATCTATTGGTGCACCAGCTGGAGGTTTAGGTGGGCTGGTATTAGGCTACTAAAAATATTTATGAATTAAAAACAATGGCAAAAATCACTTGGAACAGTTCTTACTTTTCTTCTATTTTAATTCAAATACTGAGTCAAATATCATCATATATTATTGTTATAATCAGATATTTGTAAAGTTTCATATATATTTTATTAAATACACATTTCAAGCCACGTTATAATAATAAATTAATTTCATGTCCTGTACTACGGTTAGTATAGTATAGTATTTTGTATAGTACAGTATATTGAATAAAGACATATGTCCATCCACTCCAACCCATCTAGCAATACCAATTCTTGCCTAACTTTGAGGAAGGCAAAAAATTTATGAAGGGGAAAAAAAAATCCTCCCTGACTCCAAGTGGCAATCGGAAATATCCCTGGATCAACTCTACTTATGTATCAATACCAGTAACTTGCAACATTCCTTGTTTGCAGAAACTCATCCAGCTTTTTTTTGAAACTCCCAATGAACCTGCCATACAACGTCCACTGGAAGACCGTTTGATAACTTTACCGTTCTCACAGTGAAAAACCCTTTTCGAACTTGAAGCCTATCTTTCTTCAAGTCTTAAGGAATGTCCGAGTGTCCTCTACATGCTCTATTGGTGAACAATGCCCCAGATACTGTAGTTATTGTATGGTCCGTTAATGTATTTATACAGCTATCATATCCCCACACAAGTGCCTGTTCTCTAGCGTACATAATGTAACTTCTCCCAGGGCCACTTACCATTAGGCAGAGTGAGACATTTGTCTCAGGCAGCCAACCTGCCACTAAGGAAGAAGGCGGCAGACAGGCCGTGCTGGGGGGAAAAAATGTTTTTCCTGACCGGTCAAGAAAATAGTTTTTGCTCTTTAAATAGTTCTTAAATAATTTTATTGGTTAGGTTAGCTTTAGTTTGTTAGGCAAGGTTACACTGGTTGGGTTAGTTAGGGCCTGTTTAAGAGATTACCTTGACATGATGGCGGGCTACAAATCTTTTGGCTAAAATCTTTTATACTACAGAAGGTATGGTGGCATTCAAAAGTTTGGCTCAGGCAGCAAGAACCCTAGAAGTGCCCCTGCTTCTCTCCTCATATTCTAGGTCCCCCAATCCCTTATTAATTTAGTTGCCCTTCTCTGAACCCTTTCCATTTCATAGATGTCCTATTTGTACACAGGATTCCAAAATTGCAGTGCATATTCCAATGTTTTGTAAAGAGGGAGAATAACATTTTTCTCCCTTGAATCCATACCTCTCTTTATACAAGACTATACCATACTGGCTCTAGCTGTTGCTACCTGACACTGCTTGCTACCTTTAAGTTTATTATCCACCAAAACTCTTTTTTCCAACAGGGAAAGAAAGAGCCATTTATAGTATAAACAGCACAAGAATTTTAAGTCAAAGTGTATCACCTTACATTTATCAAACATGGATCTCATCTGCCACTTAGCGGTTAGGATCCTGTGCCCCCACTTTACTTATAGGGGGGAGATCTAGTTAATATTAAGGCTTTTGTAATACACTAAGCCTAATGGACTTGCCAAATAATTTGTCTGTTCCTTTTTGTCCCATTTCTTATTTCAGATTCCCTTTTAGGAAAGGGTTCACAACCCGCAAAACCAACCAGTAATATATAGTCTAGATTATTGGGAGATTGTAATCTTACAGTAAAACAGAGGTTTCAATTAAGATCATACAAGTAGAAAGTTAATAACGATTAAGAAATTCACAAAGAAAGAATGTAGTTATATCCTGTGTAGGTGGAAATCAATATAGAATACAGCCTGGCATATACCAAGAATGAGAAAAGTGTATATACTCGAGTATAAGTCAAGGTTTTTAGGCTATAAAAATAGCCTAAAAATCTTGCCTCAACTTATACTTGAGTGACTTACCTGACTGTCCTGTAATCCGGCTGCCAAACGCTTCCGCATCCACTCTTCAGGCTGCTGATGTCACTACCCACACATGGTCTCACTTCCCGGCACCTAGTAGTGATGTCAGGCGCCAGGAGACAGTGGATGCGAGTGAGTGATGCAGCTGGATGTAAGTCCTCTCTCCTCCTGCCAATTCTCTGCTTTAAAGGTCCTCTGTCCACAGGAAAGTCTCTCCACAAGGCAAGTCCTCTCCTATACAGATGGGGGGGGGGGGGGTGCAGTGTTGCCCCTGCAGATGTTTTGAAATTACAAAAGCATGCTGGGAGTTGTAGTTTCCAACATCTGGGTGGCATGATGGGGGGTTACTGTGTGCGATACCTTTACTGTGTGGAATTGCCATTTAAGGGCAACTAATACTTTATCAGGATGGTATCTATTGTTAAAGGGGAAGGTCAGTGCAAATATATATACTTTTCAGAAAAAAGAGCACTATTTTTTCATCCCAATGACCTTAATCTGCCCATTCAGCATTTTGTCTGGTATAAATAAATTCAACCAAAATACTCACTTCCTGTTTGCAGGACCCTAGTAGAGACTGTATGGTCTAGCCCTTGACCCAGTGCCTAGATTGATTCAGGTGCTCAGTAGAGATTTGAGCATCTTTGACCATCCAACGGCCAATCAGTAGAAATTACTGTTAGGAAGATTCCAAGGATGTGGTGCATCCTGGGAAGAAGAAGGACTGTTAGAACTTGAAATGTCAGCTCACTAATGTCAACAGCAGGGAACAGAAAGGGTATGAAATCAACTGATTTTTCAAAATGGGAGAGAATATGTAGAATAACTGTATGCATTACACAAACTAACAATTTAACAAAATATGATAATTTCCACTGAACTGTCCCTTTAAGGACTGCCTTCTGTTATTCGTATGTTTTGAGGCTTAGTTGCACTTTACTTTTGGACTACTGTAGGGGAATTCTGCTGTCCATTAAAGGGCAACTAAGGCCTCAGAACAATACAGAATCAGAAGGCAGCATGGTCATAAATTTCTACCCTTAACTTATACCGAGTCAATCATGTTTACTCATTTTTCAGGTAAAAATAGGTACCTCGACCTATAAATGGATCGACTTATATTTAAGTTTATACATAAATTGGTTAGTTTAAGAAAGAAAATTTCCAAGACCAGTGAGAATAGATAAGAGCTAGAATTAATGGGCACCTTCTCTTTAAATGCAGGTTAATTACACAATTATCTAATCTATTCACATCATTCAATTTATCATATAAATGAATTAAAGCGATCCAATCACAAACTGAACTTCCCGGTGGTCCAGTGTAAGGTACAACTGCGTTCTCTATTCAGATTGCAGTGCAGTACCTGCAATACTAAGCTGTCACTGTGACAGCTACATTAGTATTTGTGAATGGATCAAAGAGATCTATTTACAAATCGATTTTTTAAGTATTTGCTATTTAAAAAATCAAAGGCACAGATCAATATTATGTGATCAATTTGATCACTAAGTATTGATCTTGCCAATAGAGAAAAAAAAACACTTCGGAAAATGCTTTCTGGAAAGGATATTTCTGTTGGATTTCGACATCTATCTATTATCAAGGGTTATCTATCCTCTCTCTCTCTCTTTTCTCTTCTTTCTCTCTTTCTCTCTCTCTCTCTCATCTATCTATTATCTATCTATCTATCTACTGCCTACCTGTGCCCCCACCCCTTGTAAAGTTTAAATTTACCAAGTGTTAGCCAGGGCCACAACTGAAAGCCTGCCCCACAACCGAGGGTGGGCGTGCTGCTCACACAGTGCTCATATGACCTTATATACTTTGTGTAGGAGGTTTGTTGGGTGGCCAGCAGCTGCTACCAGTTCTCTATACTAAAGTATAGATACAGTGTTGTGTAATAGTACAAAAAACATGGACTACCTACAGCTACATTCCTAGCTGTATGCAGAGCCACTGTAAAGCCTAGGCTTCATTCACACTATGTGCATTTTGGTGCGATATCCTTGCACCAAACGCATGTGCAATGTTTAGTGAACGGTGCTGTTCACATTGCAATGCGTGTGATGTAATGTTGTAAAAAACACACGTGTGCAACAGTTTGGTGTGTTATCACAAAGTGTTGTCGTGTCATTGACAATAATGGCCACTCCTGTGCTTTAATGCAGCGGAAACATCACACTGAATCGCAGAATGCTGCGTTTAAAAAATCGATAAAGTGAACAAAGCCTTAGAGAAATTCACCTAAAAGTGTTGGAAGTTAGTACATTCAGTGTAATAGAGTCAAACTTTCATTATTGTCCAGCCACAGTCTAGTAGTCTCCTAACAAGACTACAACTCCAGCAGCCCCCACCAGTTGTAGTATATTGTAAATAGGTTACAACTCTCAGCTTAGCTATGAACTAAAAGTGAGATTCTGCTAACATACATCTAACCACACAAAGATTTACTACTCCAGAATCAGAAGCAAACCTAAACCTCAATATACTCATTCTTGTAAATAACAGGGCATTTCGGAGAAATTCTAATAACGTTTAGCCACAGAATATTTTCAGCTCCACTTTGCAGCTGTGGTAGCCAGACAGCCATTTATGATCAAATTCAGTATAATCTGCTACAATACTATTTCAGTATCTGTTTGGGAAAATATTGTACAATCTCAACATATAGGTTCATCACAACGAATTGTGTGGACAGTTTCGAGTGAGAATGCACGTGTGTATGCGTTCGGTTGGGGTCTTTGTAGATCCACCAGTCAGATCAGAGAAAGACCCCCAGCCAAGCACATACACACGTGTGATTCCGCCCAAAACAGCCATTTGTTGCCAATGTGTTGTGGCGGGGGGGTCGTGACTTGGCTCCAAATCGTACGTGTGTACGAACCTTCTGTTCTGTTAACCAGACAGGCCCACTTGTTCTTATAATGGATCTTCGTAATCAGAGGTAAAACTGCAGGAAAAATCCCCATAAAGTCTCTTTCCACTGCATCCCATTATTTATAAATATGATAATTAATCACCGCCCAAACGTTACAATTACCATTTTCTAAGACACCCTGAAAAGGACTACAGACCCCAATCCATTGCCCGCACTTCTCCTTCAGTTGCTGCAGCTTCTGGGGGAGGTCTGTCAGTCAAAGCTGTGATGGTGACCAATACCAAAACCTGCTGCTGCTCTTAACCAACAGCAGCAGAGGAGGCATCTACCAGCTGACGAGGGATCAGGTACCTAGGAAAAGGTGAGTATAACAGAAATGGGGTGATAAAATATCTGTAAAGTACAGCTTGCTTGGGGTGGACATGCCCAGGGAATTTTTTTTTTTTTTTTACAAATGACATGTATTGTTCACATCATACCATACTTTGATGATCCCAAGTATCAGAAAAACAAACAAACCAATTCGTGTCATGATTTCCACAATTTTTTTAGAAAAAAACAACTTTCTTGGAAATGGTAAAGCATCCCGTGTGAATCACATGTAATGAGTATTGTGCCATAAATAACACAGTTCCAGTCACTAGGCTTTGGTTTTCAGTCAGAAATCAGCATAACAATCATGAAATCTCACTAATGTTCTAATTGTATATGAAATCTGCACAGCAAATACAATATGATTTCCAAATGCGGCGAGTTTGCTTCGAATGTTCAGATTTTCTAAATAGTTATAGAATACGAGATAGAAATGAGTTGGTAAATAATCTGGGAGAAGGTAATGCAAGGTTTGTAAGGGCAGTTAAAGGAGAAGATCAAACAAGCCTGATTGGACAACTAGCTGAGAGCAGTACTTTGAAATCAGCACGCATTGTGGAGATATCATTAATGTAATCCTGCAGAACCTACAGGCTTCTGGAATTTCTTGGTTTCAGCCGTCCTAGAGAGTAACAAATGGTTTTCTGATGTTTAGTCATAGGCAACCACCCAGTAGATTCTTAAAGTGTGTACATAAGGCCAATATCCCTTCAGACAGAAAACCGATCCATAGTCTGTCTGATAGGAATAAAGTGTTTTTGGCAATAATTTGGGATGTCCATTCACATGGCCTCTTGAACAATTCATCAATTTACATCTTAGCTAAAGATGAATTAAAGGGGAGGGAGTGCATTTGCAAAACATGGCCATCAGTCCTTTGTTATTAAAGATGGTCATAGATCTTGGTAATAGAGCCAAAGAATTGCTTTGCAGGGAAACAGGGGGAATATACATGGTAAGGCTTCTCACAGTGGAAAAACTCTTTCCGAACTTCAAGACTAAACTAGGGTTGGGTGTCCTCTGACATGTTCTATGATGAACAGAGCCAAATTACTGTTCTTTCCATTTTTCTTATTGTGTGTCTTCTTTGGACTGTGCTATCTTCTTGTTATCAGCAAATTTTGGGGACATTTTTTTTCCCATAAGGGTACAATCCTCAAACATGGAGATTTCATGGTTTAAGGGTCATGTGATTAAAACAGTTACAGGGAGAATCAATAAATGTTCTTATCGTTTAAAATGGTGCTATTTTGCCCCAACCAATCAGATTTTATTTAACATTGAAAGCTACATCTGATTGGTTGGGGCAAAATTAGACCCATTTTAAACGATAAGAACTTTACTGAATAACCCTGTTAGTTTTATGGTAAAAAGACTCATACTCTTAAACCCACACATGTTCACACATCTATTGACCTACCCTTATATCCTGTGGCAGCCATACTAAAGGGTAACTATAGACAAAAAAACAAATACCCCACGCCTGACTCAGGTACACACCTACTGACCAAACCCTTCCATTTCGTGGCAACCATACTTAAAGGGTAACTATTGTCCATTTTTTTTGAATCGATCATCAAAAAAAGTTTTATGGCCATTTATTGCAAAACCCACAACCTGACCCAGATACACACACTATCATGAAAGGGTAACTATAGTCAAAAAACAAATTTTGCCCAATCATCCAAATAAGTTTATGGTCATAAACACTAAAAGACATACCCCCAAACTGACACAGGTACACACACCTATTGCCTTTCACTTTTGTTTCTGTGGCAGCCATACTTAAAGGGTAACTATAGTAAAAAAACTCATTTTAAGTCAATCATTAAAATGAAATAAGTTTTACAGTCGCAAAAACATACCCCTTACACCACAGACACACGTACACACCTACTGATACACTCCAACCCTACCTCACCTTTTGTTTCTATGGCAACCAAACACACAATAATAAATATGTATGCATTTAATCAGAATTGATTTTGAAATTTAAAGGTTTTTCATTACCATAGCAAGACAGACACAGATATTAGCTTCCAAAATGCAGCCTTTAACACAAGTTTTAAGTGTTATTCTGAAACTTTCCTTTCTAGTTATTGGAGTTGCCCTTCTCTGAACCCTTTCTATTCCAAGAGTTCTTTTGTAGATAGGATTACAAAACTGCACTGCATTGTCCAAATGAGGATTACCAGTGCTTTATAAAGAGTCCCTTGACTCCCCCCTCTTTATACAAGACAACATCTTACGGTTCTAGCTGTTGCCACCTGGCGCTGCTTACTACATTTAAGTTTGTTATCCACCAAAACCCCAAGATCATTTTCCAACAGAAGATCACAGGGATTGTAAGCCCAAAATGATCACCTTATATTAACACCATTGAAGTTAATTTATACTCAGCGGCCCAATGTGCCACATCTATCCAGATCCATGAAACTTACTAATCTTCCAAATCATAACATTAATTAAATAGAAAGTGGCCCCAACACGAACCTGTGGCACACCACTTAGTCCACAATGATGAAGCACTATTAACAACTACTTTCTGCATCAGATCAAATGTACAAATGTGCCACCCAAACCCAAAAGACCTAAGCGATACATAGCGGGACCATATAGCATAGCAAAATCCAAGTATAACTGCTATGCCAGATTCAAATTCCTACACAATCCTATAAAGCCAAAACAAGTATTGTCTTTAACATACTCCTAGAATATGTTACCTTATTAATCTTTCCAATATTTTCCCCACCATTAAACTATGGTCTGTAATTACCAGGCTGTAAACAATACCTTTTTGAATATTAGAACTGCATCAGCCTTTTGCCAATCCAGAGGCTTGTTCCCAGACATGTGGAACATGAGTGTACCTGAGTGTACCAAACAACAGTCCAAAGTTTAAAGGGAAAGATCAGTGCAAATACATACCGTATATACTCGAGTATAAACCAGTTTTTCAGGCTGTAAAATCAGCCGAAAACTTGGACTCGGTTTATACTTGAGTCACTACTACATTAGCACTCCGGCCGCGCACGATCATTCCCTGTACTGGCGCGCGACTGACTCAATGCCCGGCGCCAAGCCCGGCACCAATTAGTTACGTCAGCCGGCGCGCCAGTACAGGAGGAGTGCGCGGATGCCGGAATGGAGAGGACGCCGGAATGCTTACCTTCAATGCTGGCACACAGTCCCAACAGGAAGCCCCTGGATGGAGGAGAGCCCACAGTTCCTGGATGGAGGAGAGCCCACAGGTACAAACTGAAACTGGGTGGGAGGGTGAGGGTGGCATTCAAGGGTTTGGAACTACAACTCCAGCATGCTTTATAGCTGGGAGTTGTAGTTGCCAAACACCTTGAATGCCAAGTGGGGTGGCATTCAAGATGTTTGGAAACTAAACTCCCAGCTAATAAAGCATGCTGGGAGTTGTAGTTTCCCAAACATCTTAATGCCACCCTACTTGGCATTCAAGATGTTTAGAAACTACAACTCCCAGCTAATAAAGCATGCTGGGAGTTGTAGTTTCCAAACATCTTGAATGCAAGTGAGGGTGGCATTCAGATGTTTGGAAACTATAACTCCCAGCATGCTTATTAGCTGGGAGTTGTAGTTCCAAACATCTTGAATGCCAAGTTTCTACCCTCTGTTTATACTCAAGTCAACAACTTTTATTGGATTTTTTAGGTGAAATTGGGTACCTCGGTTTATACTCGGGTCGGTTATACTCGGCATATCTTTTAAGAAAAGAGCAGTATTTCCCAATCCAATAACCTTAACCTGCCCATTCAGCATTTTGTCTGTGTTTAAATAAAAGCTTCCGAAAAAGTGACTTCATGTTTGCAGGACCCCTAGTAGAGACCGTTATAGTCTTGCCTTGCCCCAGCACCTGGTTGATTCAGTTGCTCAGTAGAGATCTGAGCATGTTTGACCCATCAACAGCCAATCAGTAGAAATTACTGTTAGGAACATTCCAAGGTAGTGTGCATCCTGGGAAGAAGAAGGTCCATTCAGAACACTGAAATGTCACTCACTAATGTCAACAGCAGGGAATAGAAAAGAGCTATAACTCAACACGATTTTTAAAAGTGAAGAATAACTAGGGATGCATAATATAAACTATTTACCTTTAAAATACATATGTGAGCATTTAAAGGTATGTCCACCGCCAAAACATATTTTAACACACTACTGGCCCACTTGTAGTGTAATAAAATCCTTACCTACATCCCAGCTCCAAATGGCTGCCCTGCTTACACCTCAAAATTCCCATAAACTGGCCACCAGGGCCTGGTAGTCCATTAAAGGACTCTGCCTCCTGTCTCTCTCCGGGAAAATGTTTGCCATGCGCACGCAGCCTCCCCCCCCTCTTCTCCCCCCGTTTTCTCTCACTCCCCCAAGCACTAAACCCCTTTGCTGTAGTGTAGGGCATCCTCCCCAACCCCAACTGCTATAGTACTTTTTGCAGAAACTCCCCGAACTCTACACATTACCTCTCTCCTATGATGTCTGGATGCCCAGAAACAAGCGTCTGTGATGTCTGCCTTTCAGCCAATCAAGGACGTGGCTGCCAGTCCGGCCCCTGCTTGCAGTTTTATGCAAGCAGAGGGCCATGACAGAACGTCTGAGGAGAGAAGTAATGTAAGTACAATTCGGGGGAGTTTTCTGCAAAAAGTACTATAGCGGTGGGTCGGGGGAGGGAGCCCTACACTACAGCAACTATGGAAAAAGGGGTGGACATGCCCTTTAAGTCTATAAGAGATCTGTGACATGTGTTACAATGAGATGGTATTATGCTTTAACCTTGATCTTTTCCAGTGACCTGTTCAGTGAAATGTAGAGTGGGATATGGTCTCTTGGGGATAGATATATATCTCTGTTGCCTAATTTCTTTCTATATTTCCTGATTAAGGTGTTTATAACAAACTACAAATGTTTAAAAAAAAAATTTTGGAGACTGGACTGACTGAACTTTGACAAACTTGTAACAATTTAACTTCTATCTGAATCTCAATAAAGTAGTGTTGTGAAAATGTTTATTTATATTGGTGTTTTTATTTCCTCTATTAATTATGTTTAGAAGCAAATCCTCTGCACCCCTCTGTCGAATCAGCCAATAATACCAGGGCGCGTCCGTCAAATGGAACATGCAGAAAAAGGGTACACCCACGATTCCTCTGGACTTATTCTGCAAAAAACTTTTTTTTTTGCATTAGACACTCGCTATGTCAAGGAGGAAGTTCACCCAAACAACATGTGCCACTAATATTGAAAATATGTGCATTGCAACTCAACCAGGTGATGGTATCAGTCTTAAACCAGATGGATGTTATCAACCTATAACTGATATAAATGTATAAAATGATTGTGACCTGTTCAAAGTAACTGGAACTTATTTATTTTTGTATGTACAGAATGTTTATGTACACTTCAATATACATTATATTGGTTTTGCAACGGGTTGTGTCTGCAAAAGCTAAATTAGAAATACCAAAAGACATGTAAATCTTTAGAGTAGAACAAAATAATGTTTATATGGTTTTTACATATGAGATATGTTTTATAGGAAGGGTTGTGTAACAAATTAGTAACAATGTATCAAATAATTTCCATTTTAGTATGGGTAATAACCAGGGATGCAGTAAAGGCTTAGGCTGGTACACACGGGCAGATTTTTTCTACAAAACATATGATACTTTTCGTGTATTGGTTGTGCTGAAAAATCTGTGCTGCTTTCGCACACAGCTGAGACCGGTCGCCTGCTCGTCCGGATTGGATGAACGGGCGATTGGATATGTGCGTAAATAACTGCCGATCGTGCGGTTCCCTATGGTTAGCCATGTGGTGGGACTCCTTTATGCTGGCCATATCTGATGGAAATGCTATTTCAGAGAGTATATATGTAGCTTTATTTAGACTTATTATTTGGGTCCATTTAGACATTCAGGGGGTCCACTGTGCAGTGAGTGTTTAGGTGTATTAATAGATGATATATAAGTAGATGTATAATAAAGGTTGTTGTGTTTTATTGCTGAGGTCCCCCACTGGGTCTTTATTTATTATGTATAATGGGATGCTAGGTCATCCTCACTTATATTTAGTGGAGTACCTTTTATGCAGTGTTGAGTGCCTAGAGGGCTCTGTGCTCCTAGTTCACCTGGTCCTTCTTCCTCTTGTTCTTTCGTGTATCCGCTCCTGTTCTTCATTCTTATCTTACTATCCCTGTTTTAGTATTTTTTTACCAGGCTTGCTTAATAGTGTTAATGTTAGTACCAGCGACGTAACTACGCCCCCCCACGGTAGTAGGGCCCGCCACAAACCCATAATCTGTGCAGCGACCAGCCTTCTTAAACAGCTGATGAAGAAAATATACTCGCGATCAACTGTTTAAAGACTGGACCTGAACTTGGTTCAGTTCCGGAAATTCGGTCCAGTGTTAAATGGTGGTCACTGCACATCCATGGAGGGAGTCAGAAGACTGGCCCCCAAACTCGTGGGGAGCCCAGGCCCCTTAGGGTACGCCCCCGGCTTGTACATTGTATGTACTCTGTGATATTTAGTTTCCTTGGTGTTCCCAGTCATACAGATGGATTCTTCCCAAAAGGGTAGAATAAATTCAATAAGGTTGATATTGGTGCTGACAAACTTCACATGTCCCAATACCCCCTTCTAAGTCATTTATAAACAGATATATAGAAGTGGGCCCAGCACAGAGCACTCCGTTACAGTACTTTAGTCCATATAGATGAAGCACGCAATATTGTTGTGCATGCAGGTGTGACAAAATGCTGTAACATAGAATGATTTCACAATCATTTTTATTGAAAACATAACAATGAAACAAGCTTTTTTTTTAAAAAGTATATTTTTTCAGTGTAGTTGTCTTTATGTTTCAAAACATTGGGTTTAGTTGTCCTTTAAAAAATATGTTTAAGGGAAGATAGGCAGCAATCCGCACAAACTTTTAAATGTAATTTTCTAGTATGAGAAATCCAGCTCTGAAATATCCAGCAGTAGTAGTTTTTTTTTATATTAACTCTGGGGATAAACAAACCGATTGGGACCCCTGTGAGATATCTGCACTTGATCTGGGTACACATTGTAAAGATCTAACAAGTAACTTAGTATGGAGGTTGAATAAAGATATACGTCCATCTAGTCCAACCTTTAAAGATGACAGAATCCTTAGATGGGCTTTAACAAACTGAATTGTCACTATTTGTTACAGTGTGTACCCAACTCTATACAAAGAGGACTGAAATGCTGCCAGGGGAGAAATGGCCCAGTACGTGAGGACAAATGCCCCCGGGCTGGTCTCCAATGAAAATTTGGGCTGCCACAGAAGCTATTATTAACGTGCTTGAAAGCACAGCGCACGCCTCTAGCTCTAACATGGCAAAGAAACAGGAAGCTCATCCCCTTCAGATTGTTTACCAGTCAGCCCTCCAGTTCATTAGCCAGTGTTAGTAAGCCCTCCGGTCAGTAGCAGTGTCACCCCCTCCAATTCATTAGAAAGTGTTGTCAGCCCTCCAGTTCATAGCCAGTGTTGTCAGTCCTTCAGATCATTAGCCAGTCTAAAACAGCCATCCAGTTCATTAGCCAGGTGTTGTCAGACCTTCAGATCGTTAGCCAATGTAAGTCAGTCCTCCATTTCATTAGCCAGTGTTAATCAGCCCCCAGTTAATTTTTCAGTGTTTGACCCTTCCAGTTCATTAGCCAGTTTTATTAAGCCCTCCAGTTCATATGCCAATGGGAATAGTGGTCCTAAAAATGGGTGTAACTTAAACAGTGAGTGACATTGGCAAAGTGGGCATGATTCAAATGTTGCACTCTGCCATGAAAGGGCCACTCGGTTGTATTTACCCCCGGCCCAAAGGTCCCAGTCCTCCCCTGAATGCTGTGTTTTAAATCTCAGTTTTGTCATGAAATGTGATGCTGGAAATGGAAATGCCACGATTGGATCATTTTGCATATGTAGCTGGGTCCATGTTACTGTCCAATATCGAATGCATGCAATAACCATTTTTCATGTTGATCACTGAATTTCAGTATAGGACCCCTGAAGATATCGGAAGACAGGTTTAAATGCATACTATTGCACAGAAACCATTGCAAACATCTCAGTGCCTTGCAGTGGACCCTCACATTGACTGAAAGGCTGCAGATAGATATTTTTAGAATTAAATTAAAAGAAGAATTTTCAGCATTTATAGCATGATGTACTTGTAAAGGATCCTGAATATGGTAATATGATGTTCTGATCATCAACCAGACCGAGAGCTTCACAGAGGCCCGAGACTGAGGACTGACATACAGTGGGTCATAAACCAAGAGAATGACTCACAAACTAAAGACATCTAATAGAATGCTGATGGGCGGATGCCGCAGCTGCTGTATATACTCCTTAAATCAGTCACTTTTAGCCTCTGTCATAACACCCACCTATACAGCAGAGCAGTATTATATGTCTAGTTCTTCCTGCCCTAATAGATAGTGGGATTTTCCCATCTGTCTCCATATACAGTTAAAAGCGTGGGAGGGTGCTTAAAGTTTGGCTATAACACAATGGACTACTGTAAGATTCAACATTCAGCATCAGCAGACATGTGCATGGAAATGTCGGATCCTCATCCTACTAGATTCTAGTTTGTCCTTCCAGGGGCCAATTATAAAGTGCGGCATCGCTTTTAGCGATATCGCAACTTTAACGATCGATATCATAAATTACGATTATTAAACGATGGAGATTAACGATCTCAAAGAATACCATTGCGGTAGTTTTCTACCGCACGGTATTCTACGATACAACGTTCGACAATTAACGGATGTGCGTCGTAAATGTACAATCGCGACCGCAATCATAAATTAACTAATCGGGTATCGTTTTTTTAGCTTTATAAATATGGCCCCTTGTGTCATATATGTGCTGGTTTGCTACAATCTGAGCTTCTGTATGATACCCATGCGCACATAGTTACGTTGATACTAAAACCAGTTAGCTCTACAACCCTGGAAAGTAACTAGGGAAGTTACTAAACTGGAAATCAAAGATTACTCTTCTCTTTTAGGTGTCTGTTTGGAGACATTTATAATATACATTAGATAGCGAAACTGGATTTTATTTTCTTTCATTTATTGCTATAAACATGAGATACAGATTTTACATAGACCGTATATACTTGATCCGAGAAAAGTCGAGGTACCTATTTTTCCTGAAAATTACCTGAAAAAAACTGATTGACTCGAGTATAAGCCAAGGGTAGAAATTATGACCACTACTGCCTTCTGATTCAGTATTGTTTGTGTGCTTAAGTTGCCCTTTAAATGGACAGCAGAATTGCCATACAGTAGTCCCAACAAGTAATTGCCAAAATCCAGTACCAGTAACCCCCAATTCCTTGGCACTCCAGATGTTTGGAAACTACAACTCCCAGCATGGCTTTGGTTGCTGGGAATTGTGAGTCTAAACATGTGGAGTGGCAAGGTTCATTAAAATTTAATTAAGCTTACCATCATTTACAATTCTCCTGACCCCCATATAGTATAGGGCACTCTGACCCCATATAGTAAAGGGCACTCGACCCTCATATAGCAAAGGGCACTTGATCCCATATGTAAGGGCACTCCAGACATCCCACCGCCTCTTCATCCTTCCAGGGGGTGGGCAAGGGGCGTGACGATGGGGCGTGGCTATGTGGTGTGATGTCATTGACGTACACAAGTGGGCGGGACATACGTGCTAGTGGGTGGGGAGGCGGGGTTAGGGGGTGGTATGGGAGGGGCGTGGGCGCTCCGGGGACACAACATACATAAGGGGGCGTAACGAGGAGGGATTCCGGACTCTCCCGTTGCGGGAGATCGGGGGTGGTCTCGGGAGAGCGCGGGAGACCACCCTGATTTGCAGGAGAATCCCGGAAGATCCGGGAGGAGTGGGATACCTGGCACTCTGCCCCCATATAGTAGAGGGCACTCTGACCCCAATAGTTAAAAGTGTCACCTGAGAGTTGTGAGTTTCAAGCTGTCACTTGCATTGAACTAGCAGCCATTTTGCCCCAACTGAGAAGACCCATAGATTACAGCTTCCAGATGAGCGTGACAGTGCTGAGTGAGTCCAGCAGCCAGACTAAGAGAAGCCGGAAGGAGTGTAAAGGCCGATTGCAGCATTTGGAGCTAATTAGGACTGAACCAGTATAAGCGAGGTTAGGTTTTCAGGCAATTTTAAAGCCTGAAAAATCTGACTTATATTCAAGTATATACGGTATTTAGATATGTTAAGATAAAGTTAGAATATTTTAGATTGTTTGAGATATAGTTGAATATTAGATAGTTTGAGATACATTAGATATATTTTAGATTGTTGAGATTACAATTTGATATATTTAGATATGTTTGAGATACAATTTAGATATATTAGATAGTTTGAGATATAGTTGAGTCTGTGTAGATAGTTGAGACAGTTTAGAATATTTAGATATGTGTGAGATCAGTTTAGAATATTAGATATGTTTGAGATATAGTTTTTAGATATCTGTTAGATATGTTTGAGATTCAGTTAGATATTTGAGATACAGTTAGATATATTTAGATATGTTTGAGATATAGTTTAGATATCTGTTGATGTTTGAGATACAGTTTAGATATATTTGAGATACAGTTTAGATATATTTTAGATATGTTGAGATATAGTTTAGATATCTGTTAGAATGTTGAGATACGTTTAGATATATTTTAAAAATGTTTAGATAAAAATGCCGTAGGAAAAAGTTCAGGTATGTACTAGAACACAAACCAGAACCTCTCAATCTATAAATTAAGAGAGATGCTGAAGGAATGTACAAATAACGGGAGAATGATTATTCTATGTGTATGCATTTCTTTTGTGTCCTTTGTGCCAATGTTAAAGGTTTATTAATGTTTTATTTATATTTGGATTCTTTGAAGACATCTGAAATCACAGTAGACAGAATGATAAAGACAGAACAATGACAAGTGAAGGTTTAGCAATGTTAACATAATGATAATTAAACATGTTTTAAATTTGTAATAATGGGATCAGACAGGTGAGTTTTATGTGGTATTAAAGACCACACCAAATAACAGCACAAACATGGACAGTCTTCACCAATGGATGTCATCAGCGATCTGACTTGTCAATCTTCTGGGTAGTGTTTTTCAGGGGCGTTGCTGGGTGTTTTACAAATAATCACCTTTTGGATATAGGCACAACACTCTAATATGTAAGAATGATGGTAAAGTCGTACTCGTTTTGGGGGGAAAAACTGTGACATTATAATAACTGGAATTATTCTTACAGTATTTAGTAAGTTTTATCTAGGCCATTGTTTCTTATTTTTTGCAGATTCCCTCATGTCCGGTGGTGTGCCTCGGATTGGAAAAAGGCTGATGTTATCCAATATTCCATTACAGTGTGTGTTTAATATGCACAAGAAGTAGAATAGGTAGGATAAAGAAAGGTATAAAGATCATGGAAAAACAGCAAATAAGCAAATCATTGTAGAAACAATCAAAATCCAAAAAAGAGTTTACAAAAAAGATTATCAAACCTTAAAACCAAACTATCATTTATCACAATTTACAAAATGATATGAATTAAATAGATTTGCAGTAGTAAATAGATTTGATGACATAGGATAAATTCAGCTAATAAAATATTTGCCATGGTGTGATTTATAGTGCAGCTTTGTAACAAAGGTCTTGTGCTGGAGTTGAGCAGTGACATTTGGAAACCTGTCTCCCACCATACATTCTGCCTACCCCTCTATAAACCTGCTGGAGGTCAAATAACCTAGCTTTAGCATTACAAACAACATCAATGTTTTATCCAAGTTTTATAAATCATTAAGTTTCAGCTAATCATACTATAATCAGTGATGTACCATTGGGAAATGTGATGTATAAGGGGTCACAATGTTCTGGTTCATCTAACTGATAATGGAATAAAGGTATGTGACGTTCTTTATGCTGGCAGTGGCAAACTACACAATACAGTACATAGATGATTGGTATATATCGAAAACTGACCTGTTGTTGTTGGTTACAGCTAAGGGGAACTTCTATTGTTTTTAAAGTGCAGATATGCTTAAAAAAAAATAATTAAAGGGCAAGGCAATACAGCTTACAAAATTATAATTACAATCCTCTGTAAAATTTCTTTTTTTTATTTGTATCTCCTTTCTAATCCAACATATATTATAGATGTACGTTTATTGTTTCAGACTTGTTTGTACTGGCAGCAAGTAAATATGGTAAAAATCACTAACCAATGGTTCTGGTATTGTAGATTGGATTAACCAATTAAGGTTTAGCCAACTGCGACTCAGCACCAGATGTTCTAAAACATTATAGCTTTGTATTAGGTAAGAGCCTTGTGTCACCAGAGCAACCGAAAATCCCTAGTGCCAATAAAAGTGTTCATTGCATTTTTTTTTTTACTGTTGGTAACACTAAGCTTCTCTTGACACAGTGCCATTTTGTGCTTAGCTGACACAGTTGCCTAGGAATGCAGCCTTTGGGGAGTATGTAAAAAAATAAATATGGATATTAAAATCATGTGTTCTGATTGCACAGAAGTCTGATGGTTTAAATGAAATGATAAACAGTACATTGACTTTTGGTAGAAACATACTTGTTTATTGTATAAAGTTTACACTGATGTAAAACCCCAAAAAGTAATCATCTGCCCAGTTAGGCGTTCAGACTAGCTGCTTTTAAAGTGCAGCGGAACACTGTGTTTGCGATTTTAGTGCGATGTTCTGCTGCGTTAACGCATAGCGGCGTCTATTTTTTTTAATGGTGATGCTGTGTGTTTTAATGCACAAAACTTCCATGAAGTGTTTTTTTACAACACACTACATCTGCAATGGTGCAGTGTGAAGGTGCTCTTCTATTGCACATGCGTTATAGTGCGATTCCCCTCATGAAAGCCTAAAGGTTTGGATTTTAAAAGAAAATGCAAAAATGTCATATATTTATACATAGTATGTTGTCATGGTAAATGTTGGTTTTTAAAAATAAATATAATCTCCTAGAAGAAGAGAAGGCCACAAGGTATATGCCATTTTGGCAAAGCATTTCTGTGTATGTTGCACTAGTGATTTGGGCAATAGATCCAAATAAAAAAAGGTGATTGCATGCGTTAGGCTAATGGACCAGAACACAATGCTAATCAAGGCTTCCTTTATGGCTGTAAAAGTGAAGGTAAGTATCCCTTTAAAAGCTACATTTTGGAACTTAAAGACGACAATCCTAAATTTGGTGCTGAATTTTTGCAATGATCTCCCCAAAAGTTAGGTTTTTAGGTTTTGGTTCTCCTTTAATAATATTTGATGAATATTAGAACATTGTTTTTAAATTAATGAGTAGTATACAAGCATGAGAACTTAGGTTAGGTTGATATGAATATCTATAGTGCATTTTACCTGGAAAACCAAAAACCAACAAGCTACATCTTTTTCAAGGTAAAGGCCCATAAAAAAAAACCAATTGTTTAGGAAAGGTTTTACAGGGTTTTGTAGTCATAAGCCTGTCAAGTGGTACGTAACGTTAAACATACTGGAACTTAACAGGTTTAAAGCCAATTCTATTGATCTTATATTTTATGTCACTAAAGATTTGTTTTAACTGTTTGTCAATACTATAAATCAACATTGGTGTAATATGTCTCTAGAAGACAGGCATTAAAATCTAGCCCTGGCTGTAACAATATAAAAATCAAGCACTGTACTTAACAGACATAAGAAGATGAATGAACATTCCCTGAACTATAATACAGAGAAACAATGCACCCCCATTGTAAAACATAAAGAAAATAGAGTTCAATATCCATATGGCAGTGCAAGGCTGCAGTCAAAGGTTTTTTAAAGGTCATGGAACTCCAAGGGACTTTTAATATCCTTGTATTTTAATTAGGGGTGCATTATTTCTAATAATACAAAAGTGTTAGTAAATGATGTTACACTTACGACATTGCTAAGCACAGTAATCACCTCAGGACACGGTAGATTTTAACGGTTTTTTCAAAAACAGTAAAATAAAAAAAACCTGAGGACAGAGGTAGAATTGGTTCTTTTAACCCCAATATCATTACTAAGGAGGGCGGCAATTCTTAAACAGGAACGCTCAGAGCACTAAACTGGCAATTAAATCGTATATGCTCTAGTCCTCAATAAAACAATATTGGAAGGTGAGAATAATCATTCCTACTTCCTGCCACAGGTAATTTTTAAAAAGTTATATTACAGTATAGTTGTCCTTTAATTATATATCTTATTAATATTCATCCTAAAGTTCAGGTGTAGTAGGGGAAACTGACACATTTCACAGCCAGTAGCTGCTTCCTCAGAGACAAAAAGGTTTGTCAAGATTATTCCTGATACATAGCTAAGCACCAATTATAACTGATGACATAACTAAGCACCAATTATAACTGATGGAATAACTTAACACTGATTATACCTGCTACATAAGTAAGCCCCGATTAGCTGTGACATTGCTAAGCACCGATTATAAGCTGACATTGCTAAGCACTGATTTAATTAATGTCATAACTAAGCACTAATTATAACTGATCACATAGCTAAACACTGATTAAACCTGATCCCATAGCTAAGTTGGTTATAATGATCAAATATTAAGCAGATGATTATAAATGATGAATAGCAAAGCAATATTTAAAAAGGATCATGAAGATCAAAGAGTCCTTAAAGCACTTGTGGATTTCCTCTTTTTCAGTAAAACAGTATCCAACATAATGACATTTACTATAATGGTATAATTTATTGCACTTAGCCCTCTCAATAAAAAGACAATAATTACAGTTATATACACGCATACATTTAAAATCCACCTACACCGTACATAATATAGCACTATTAGGGCTAGGCCCCACTGAAACGCAAACGCCAAAGCAAATAGATGCGATTTCATGTGCGATTTTCGTTGCGATTGCGATTTCTTCATAAGTATTCTTCCCCTCCTCTCTTTCTCTTCCACCCTCCTCCTCCCATCAATTCCCCCTACCGTATATCAACAATACAAGGAGAACTATTTATTATTCCTTACAGACTGTAACACTTCATTTAAGACATTTTATAATGTACAGATCATAGTGGAAACCTCTCTTTTACTGTAATTGTACAATCTACCAACTACGGAACATCACTATGACCATAGTACTACTGTCCTAGAACAAGCTTTGTAGTTAGACCATGATGTCATCTTTGTTTTTACAGCCAACCCTATTTGAATGGCTTAATTCTAAAATTGTAAAGGAGATGGTCAAAGAAAATCAGGTAGTAAATTGCATAGTAAATGCAATATATCTGTAACCTGACACATACTAAAAATGCACCATATCAGTGACTAATCATTGAACTTTGCAATTAATAACATTTTATTTCCATATTTAGCCTGCTAGACCCAAGCAGAATAAACCTATGGAGAAAAAAGATGGAACCAGCGCTGAAAAGAATCCTGGATCAAATGATGTTCTGCAATTCTGTTCTTGGCTGGGTGAGGGAGCCTTCAGTAAGGTGAGTTATTCAGGCAGTAATTACAATGATCTTGGTTTTTTCCTTATTCAGGGAAAGTTATTAAAGGAAATGTCCACCACCCCTTAAAAAAATTATATATTCAGTCCCTTTCTAACAAATCCACTATTATTCACATACTTTTCTGTTTTAAGAAGTTTCACCTACTTGCCCTTACTGAAACCTGGCTCTCCCAACACGACTCTGCTATTGAGACCATTACTACAGGAGGTCTCTGCCTCTCCCATACACATTGCTCCTTGGGTCGTGGCAGAGGTGTTGGCCTTCTTTCCCTCACCTGTCGTTTTAATGTCATCATCCCCCCACCTGCCTTCTCGTTTACATCCTTTGAGGTTCACACTGTACAAATTTCCTACCCTTTGTTGCTACGTGTAGCTGTGGTATACAGGCCCCCATCCACAACTCTCCAGCTACATTCCTCTCAGACTTTGAGACCTGGCTTACCTTCTTCCTCTCTACTGACAGTCCTGTTCTAATCCTGGATGACTTCAACTGTCACATTGACAACACTGCTCTATCCTGGCCCTCTCGTTTCCTTCACTTAACATCCTCTTTTGATCTTCATCAGTGGACAACTACCGGTATGCATAAGGATGACCACTTCTTGGATCTTGTCTTCACTAAAAACCTCTCTGTCTTTTGAAAGTAACCCCTACCCACTTTAAGATCACCATCTTATTTTTTTTCTTGCTCACATGAGAACCCTAATAAAATAGAATAGACTGGCACATGGGAACCCTAATAAGATATAATAGACTGGCAGGTGGGAAACCTAATAAGAAGTAATAGACTGGCACATGGGAACCCTAATAAGATATAATAGACTGGCAGGTGGGAAACCTAATAAGAAGTAATAGACTGGTACATGGGAACCCTAATAAGAAGTAATAGACTGGTACATGGGAACACTAATAAGATGTATAGACTGGCACATGGGAACACTAATAAGATGTAAGACTGGTACATGGGAACCCTTATAAGATGTAATAGACTGGTACATGGTAACACTGATAAGTATAATAGACTGTACATCTGTTGTATTCAATTAATCAACTGGACTTGAAATGTAGTTCTTGAAGACGTTTCGCTATCATCCCGACTGGCTTTCTCAATTCAGAAGACTTTTACAAGAATCTGTCATTCTGAATTGAGAAAGCCAGTCGGATGACTAGCGAAACGTCTTCAAGAACTACATTTCAAGTCCAGTTGATCTAATTGAATACAACAGATATACCATGACCTGGATGAATGAGAACCTTCACAAGAATAGACTGGTACATGGGAACCCTAATAAGATTAATAGACTGGTACATGGGA
The DNA here is from genome assembly GCA_019447015.1 of Hymenochirus boettgeri. NCBI lineage: Eukaryota > Metazoa > Chordata > Amphibia > Anura > Pipidae > Hymenochirus > Hymenochirus boettgeri. Next base: position 172,315,092 of record CM033476.1, read on the forward strand.
ACCCTTATAAGATGTAATAGACTGGTACATTGGAAACCTAATAAGATATAATAGACTGGCACATGGGAACCCTAATAAGATGTAATAGACTGGCACATGGGAACCCTAATAAGATGTAATAGACTGGTACATGGTAACACTGATAAGTTATAATAGACTGGTACATCTGTTGTATTCAATTAGATCAACTGGACTTGAAATGTAGTTCTTGAAGACGTTTCGCTAGTCATCCGACTGGCTTTCTCAATTCAGAATGACTTGTACAAGAATCTGTCATTCTGATTGAAAAGCCAGTCGGATGACTACGAAACGTCTTCAAGACCTACATTTCAAGTCCAGTTGATCTAATTGAATACAACAGATATACACTGACCTGGATGAATGAGACCTTCACAAGAATAGACTGGTACATGAACCCTAATAAGATAGAATAGACTGGTACATGGGAACCCTAATAAGATGTAATAGACTGGTACATGGTAACACTGATAAGTTATAATAGACTGGTACATGGGAACCCTAATAAGATGTAATAGACTGGCACATGGAAACACTAATAAGATGTAATAGACTGGCACATGGGAACCCTAATAAGATTTAATAGACTGGCACATGGGAACCCTAATAAGATATAATAGACTGGCACATGGGAACCCTAATAAGATGTAATGACTGGTAATGGAACCCTAATAGATGTAATAGACTGGTACATGGTAACCCTAATAATAGTAATAGACTGGTACATGGGAACCCTAATAAGATAGAATAGACTGGTACATGGGAACCCTAATAAGAAGTAATAGACGGGACATGGACCCTATAGATGTATAGCGGCACTGGAAACCCTAATAAGATGTAATAGGCTGGCACATGGGAACACTAATAAGATGTAATAGACTGGTACATGGGAACCCTAATAAGATGTAATAGACTGGCACATGGGAACCTAATAAGATATAATAGACTGGCAGGAACCCTAATAAGATGTAATAGACTGGTACATGGGAACCCTAAATAGATGTATAGACTGGTACATGGGAACACTGATAAGTTATAATAGACTGGCACAGGGAACCCTAATAGATATAATGACTGGCACGTGGGAACCTAATAAGAAGTAATAGACTGGTACATGGGAACCCTAATAAGATTAATAGACTGGTACATGGGAACCCTTATAAGATGTAATAGACTGGTACATGGTAACACTGATAAGTTATAATAGACTGGTACATGGGGAACCCTAATAAGATAGAATAGACTGGTACATGGGAACCCTAATAAGATGTAATAGACTGGCACATGGAACCCTAATAAGATGTAATACTGGCACATGGGAACCCTAATAGATATGTATAGACTGGCACATGGGAACCCTAATAAGATATAATAGACTGGCACATGGGAACCCTAATAAGATGTAATAGACTGGCACATGGGAACCCTAATAAGATGTAATAGACTGGTACATGGTAACCCTAATAAGATGTAATAGACTGGTACATGGTAACCTAATAAGATGTAATAGACTGGTACATGGTAACCCTAATAAGATATAATAGACTGGTATATGGTAACCCTAATAAGATATAATAGACTGGTACTTGGGAACCCTAATAATATGTAATAGACTGGTACATGGTAAGCCTAATAAGATGTAATAGACTGATACAAGGGAACCTTAATAAGATATAATAGACTGGTACATTGGAAACCTAATAAGATATAATAGACTGGCACATGAGAACCCTAATAAGATGTAATAGACTGGTACTTGGGAACCCTAATAAGATGTAATAGACTGCAACGTGGTAAGCCTAATAAGATGTAATAGACTGGTACATGGTAACCCTAATAAGATGTAATAGACTGGTACATGGGAACCCTAATAAGATGTAATAGACTGGTACATGGTAACCCTATAAGATATAATAGACTGGTATATGGTAACCCTAATAAGTATAATAGACTGTACTTGGGAACCCTAATAATATGTAATAGACTGGTACATGGTAACCCTAATAAGGTGTCTAGACTGGTACATGTAACCCTAAAGATATATATAGACTGGTAATGGTAACCCTAATAAGATATAAAAGACTGGTACATGGGTAAGCTATACAATTGCAGATCAGGTTACCTGTGCACATAGGGAAATGTAGTCCAGGTAGCAGGTGCTGTCTCCACCCAAGGGTTTCCCACACCCAAATGGACAAATCCAGGGAGAAAAACAGGGAAGACGCACACTGCAGAACCAATTTAAACTTTTATTTTACTTTTTAGGCACTTGTGTGGGGATATGATAACTGTATAAATACATTAACGGACCATACAATAAACTACAGTATCTGGGGCATTGTTCACCAATAGAGCATGTTAGAGGACACTCGGACATTCCTTAAGACTTGAAGAAAAGAAGTTTAGGCTTCAAGTTCGAAAAGGGTTTTTCACTGTGAGAACGGTAAAGTTATCAAACGGTCTTCCAGTGGACGTTGTTATGGCAGGTTCATTGGGGAGTTTCAAAAAAAAGCTGGATGAGTTTCTGCAAACAAGGAATGTTGCAAGTTACTGGTATTGATACATAAAGTAGAGTTGATCCAGGGATATTTCCGATTGCCACTTGGAGTCAGGGAGGATTTTTTTTTTCCCCTTCATAAATTTTTTGCCTTCCTCAACAGTTAGGCAGGAAATGAGGGTATTGCTAGATGGGTTGGAGTGGATGGACATATGTCTTTATTCAATATACTGTACTATACTAAAATACTATACTATACTAACCGTAGTACAGGACATGAAATTAATTTATTATTATAACGTGGCTTGAAATGTGTATTTAATAATTTTTTGGCACTTTATATTGGTACACATGTTGATTGGAATGTATTTATTGATATTCATGTTATTTATTGCACAAGCACTTTGGAGTAATGGATAATCTCTCACCTGAAGGGTGGACTCCAATCACCAATAGTATTTATTGCCACACACTGGGAGGGTTTGATTATGCACCTGAGGAAGGGGCGTGTCCCCCGAAACGTTGTGCACGTGAGATGGGTGAAGTAAAATAAAAGTTTAAATTGGTTCTGCAGATGTAATAGACTGGTACATGGTAACCCTAATAAGATGTAATAGACTGGTACATGGTAACCCTAATAAGATATAATAGACTGGTATATGGTAACCCTAATAAGATATAATAGACTGGTACTTGGGAACCCTAATAATATGTAATAGACTGGTACATGGTAACCCTAATAATATGTAATAGACTGGTACATGGTAACCCTAATAAGATGTACTAGACTGGTACATGGTAACCCTAATAAGATATAATAGACTGGTACATGGTAACCCTAATAAGATATAAAAGACTGGTACATGGGTAAGCTATACAATTGCAGCAAACTATTATTCACAGGGAGGTGAGAATACGCGTACTCACCTCCCTGTGAATAATAGAAACCATTGGCAAACACTTGTTTTTTTGAGTTTACAGTTAATAGAGAATGCTTTTATAATAAGCTGTTATGTGGTGCTGCAGCTCGCTTCCTTTTTTGTCTTTCATATATGTTTGGGAAGAATGAGCATTCCTTAAGCTGCATCTGCACACAGGACGAGCAACTGAGTGCTGGATTGGAGAGGATCAGAGCTGCCATTTGGTTATAGGGTTCCCCAAGTGTCCTACGAACCCAAATATACTGGAGTCCTGATGAAGCCAGGTAACCCATACCTAGACCAAAGAGAGAGTAGGAACACAATTTTCTCTAAACATGCTGGTGGACCACACTGTCACTAAAGCCAGCCATAAACATGGGCAATATTTAGTAAATCCCATTGGATCCCACCATCATCATCGAGACCAATGCAAAATTTCTTTTAGATTGTTATTAGCTTCCTTTACTACATACAATGTATGGTCGCATCAAAGATCATTTATGTATTAAAGGGCAACTGTGGTCTCTAAACAAGTTTATTTTAAATAAAAGGCCAGGCTCCTACCTTTAAAACGGTCAGAAATACTATTTCCTCCTCTAGTCTGAGGTTGGCACATGCTCAGTGCATGACTGAAGGTTAGGAGGGGGGTGGGGAGAACAGCACAGCCCACAGCACTGCTTTTTTTAATGCCTCCCACTTGCTGGCCCTTCCCACTCATGGGTCCTGTGGCCCTTCCCTCACTTGCACCTCAGACCAATACCCTCCTACCCCTACAGGAGACTGTGTAAAAACTGCCTTTTCAGCAGAGAAAGAATCAGATAAAGTTTAAAACTGCTGATTCTTTCTCTGCTAAAAAGGCTGCTTTTACAGTTTTCTGTAAGGGGGGGGTATTGGTCTGAGATGCAAGTGGGGGAGGGGCAATGGGGAGCCCACAAGAGGGAGGGGTCACTAGGGCCCATGAGTGGGAGGGACCACAGGAGGCTGCAAGGGAAAGGCCCAAGAGGGCTGCGAGGGAAGGAGCCAGGATGGGTTTGCAAGGGGTGGGACCACCGGACCCATGACTGGGAGGGGCCACAGGGCCCGTGAGTGGGAGGGGCCACAGGGCCCATGAATGGGAGGGGCCATGGGGCCCACGAATGGGAGGGCCCATGGGGTCCACAAATGGGTGGGGCCTGCAAGTGTGAGGGGCCACAGGGCCCATGAGTGGGAGGGGCCAAGGGGCCCACTAGTGGGAGGAGCCACATGAGGCTGCAAGGGAAAGGCCCAAGGGGTCTGCAAGGGAACGGGCTAGGGTGGGTCTGCAAGGGGAGGAGCCATGGGTGCCCACAAGGAGGAGGAGACACAGGGAAGAGGGACTGTCACATAGTTTCAGAACAGGAAGCAGGGAGTGCAGGGTATCTGGTGATGCTGCTCCCATGTCACACATACAAATGTAAATATCTTCAAAACTATGTAAAATAAATAATGAAAGTAAATTGCAAAACTCATCAGGAAAGCAATTCCTGTCAATTTACCTAAAGACATTTTTGGACAACTGTTCCCCTTTAACGTATATATGTGTATTTTTAAATGATTGGCCACCCTTGCAGAACAATTAGATACTAAACAATTTTTTTCTGCACATATAAATATATATTTATATTTCATATGTCTTACAAGACAGATTTTTATTTATTCCAGGACAGCTTATTGGTCTGAATAAGTAATACCGGTATTTATGAACTGGACTGATTGAGGATTGATGTTTTTTTCTGGGAACCTGAATTTGCTTTAAAACTGATCTACTGTATCCTCAGCTGATGTAGTAGAGTTTTTTTAGAGAAGCATGTATTAGAATTTATTGATATTAAACAGATGTAATAATTATCAATATGGTCCTAGACCCCCTTTCACTTACTCTGAATGACCTTGTATAATCAGTTTCAGGATGTTGCCACCCAGTTATTGTCATAATCAGATTCCGATGGAACCTGCTGTGAATTTGCGACCGAAGTTGCATGTTTATGGACAGCTTCATTTTTCATTCATTGAAAACGAGCTCTTCGGGCTAGGCCATACTGTTGCGTTTTTCTTGCGTTTGCGCATGCAGCAATGCACTGAAAACGCATGTTTTCGGGTGCAATGCGATTGCGATTTGTGTCCCGCATTTTTAATCGCAATCGCATGCGGTTTTCTATATCTAATGAAAAAACGCATGCGCAAAAGCAACGAAATCACACATGAAATCACATTCGATTCCGTGTGCGCATGCATAAAAAAGTATGGCCTGTCATTCAAATAATGCCATTCATACACATGATCAAATCGCAAAACGTGATTGGGCGCAAACCCCTTACTGAATTATTATCTTTCCCTGTGACCTATTGTGCTTTCTGTTCTTTGGTAATATTACTTAAAAAGGTTAGCCATGTAATAAATATGCCATAGATTTGCTTTACACTTCTCTCCAGTCACTGGGAGGAGAGTGATGTCATAGGTGGTGTCATAAGTGCAGTGTGTTTATTGCGATCAGTCCCATTTTGGTATCACCCTGTGTCTAAAGTATTAAATGTATCTTTCCCGCTGTCTCTATGTAATCCGGTTTAATAATAGGGATCCCCCTCCCTGTATTCCCTCTACAGACAACCCAAAAGACCCAGTTTGGTGAAATGTCTGTTTCCCTTTAAGACCCAGTGACTCCTGGCCGCCTTCTCCTCCCACCCACCCTTACCGGTGACACAGCACTTGGAAATGTCCTATCAGTCATTTAAACCCCGCAGGCTCCTCCCCCTCTCAGTGAGGAACTGTGGGCTGCTGGAAATGTAGTGATCAGTGTGAGAGCAGCGCTGGGGGATCATCAGGCAACTGCTTCTTCCCTGGGACCATTTTCTGGCTGGAGTGTAAGAGGGGGAAACGTTCCATCTGACATTGTGCATTGTTTTCTTATGGGTGGAGGTTTTACCAATAAACCAAAGTGGATGTAATAATATCTTGGTGGATCTCCAGTCCAAAATGCTGCTGGTTTCCCAGCGCATAGAAGCACCACGTATGGAGCCCTATTTACCAGTAAGTAAACCTGGCGGTGATCAGTGTGTTACCGTCCTGTTCATTGTGTTACTGCATGTGAGTAATGAATGTGCCACCTGCTGGCTACTGGCAGTGTTTAATGTACCCAGTAGGGGGCACATAATAAGGATAAGTGGGGCTTAGTCTCCCCTAAAAATACCCAATAAAGTGCCATACATACAGTACATACAGCTTACTAGTAGCGTGCCCACATTAGAAATGCATTCTTCTACTGACAAGTGTCCTTATGCCATTGAAAGTGATGGGTATTTATTATATGTGTGATGATAATTAGTCACTGGGAAAATATCAACTTTGATCCTTTATTATTGTACAGGAAGTAACTTTATAATATATAATATAAATAAGGCATGACACACAGCACATGGTTAATATATACCCATCATTATGCGGAATAACCTACAAAGAACTGGTCTATAGAGTGTACTGAGCAAATTCCACCCTCTAAGGTTGCACCACCTGCTGTTTGACTGTGGTATTCCATTAGGTGTTCCCTCCCCAGTGATAGAGATGAGGGGGGGGGGGGATTTAGATACTTGTAATGCTGTAATGAATCACCTCTTTACACACACAAACACATACATCATACCCTATGAATCAAGTGTATCTCAACACTAAAATGTGAGACAAGTGGGCAATGTGGGATATCTGTCTTCCGACCTGCATGGTAGTCTTGAACAATATTTAATATATAATTCATAGCACAGTACAAGGACAGATGATCCTGGTGTCATTCAGTTGTGTGTGCTCTGTTTAGTGAGCAATGTGTCCTCTTTGTAGCCAGGTCCATTGGAAGTAGATGCTGTCTGATTTATCTTAGATTAATGCTGACTGCTCAGGGACTAATAGGATTAAAACCTGCCAATAAACTCTAGGTTGAAAGCTGTAATATCCCTGTGTAAACAGAGGCGTACAGGAAAGGTCTGCTTTATCCTAATGATTTGGGGGCTTTTATCCTAAGTGTAGCACTGGATGATTTAACCAATTTGCTGCCAAATGAGTCAGTGTTTTATGTGGACTTTGCTGTGTGTTCTGCCAAACTAGGGGTTAAACTTCTGGTAGGGTAGCACTATATTTTCTCTTGTACATCAGTAATAAATATAAGGTGCTCTCTAAGGATTTGTTTAGACAGAATTAATCTACCACAATTATTCTGCTGTAATAACCAACAATAGAACGGATCTTGCAGTTGTATTAACCTTTTAATTGTGGGAACCCGTAGTCATTGGATAGTCATATCACTGACTATTGATTGCTGATCACCATATGCTTTCAAGCATCTACCATTATTGTGTTTTGCTATTGATTTACAAGACATGTCAAGTTGTAGAACCTACCATGTAGCTGTAACAACAAATTCTGTTACAATGGGCCAGTTCTTCCAATCGTCCATGGCCATAAGTTGTGAGACTTCACACAAGCATCTCGTAAAATGACACCTGCCCTATGTTGTCTCTGAGTGGCAAAGCGAGAATGGTGTTTGGGTTGTGTTAATGGTTTGGCTCACAGAAGCCCTGTCCAGCAGGGGGTGAGTGTGTACACATCTCTCTAGGATTACTTTAGAACTCATTGTGTTGTTGTGCCTTCCAGCAATACATATGTTTGCAGGTTATCAATCTGGATCTGTTTGGGCTTTTTTTCCTGCCCAATTTCTGTAAGAAATAAAAGAAAAATGCAACAGTTTGTTTCCTATACATCCATTTTTATCTAGTATTGGGTTTCCTGATTGTAGGCTTGCACACTCACATTGCAGATTAATATTATATCAATGTCTTTTCAAGGAGGACTCATTGAAATGCTCCCAGACACACTGTACTAGACTGCTCCTGTCATTTGTAGTAAAAGCTCCGCCCTGTATTAACCTGTTAATTGCCCCAGTACATTAGAAGCTTCCAAAGACTCTCACTTAAACATTTAATCCTTTTGTTGGCTTTGCTGTACATGTGTAATTATTGCATTACCCATAATGGGTAATTTATAATTAATATATTATTTATATATTAAACAACCTGTTGCTCTCCGGCTATTTTTTGCACAAAAACTCCCAGCATCCCCTGACAGACATTTTTGGAATTCTGGGTAATTCCACAAGAGGTGTCTCAAGATGAACAACCCTGATTCAGTGATTGATGGAATGTCACATAAATACGTTTTTTTTAAATTATTGTCCACATCATTAATACCCATCACTGTGACAAAAACTGAACCCCTGTGGAATTCCCTTTAAAAAAAACAATACACGCATTTTGCATTTTGGCCCAAATTAAAATCCCCTTAGCAAGCAGGCAAGTAAACTGTATTTATCTGACAAAGGCCTATAAATAGCCACTCACTTTGTTGTTTAATCCACAGATATTCAGTATTTCCTTACAGATGTAATTAAAGAATGAAACGTGATATTTTTCCATTTATCCTTTGAAATTATTTGCTGCCAGCAACCAAGTTGGATTTACTAGTACAATAATCTTTTAAGTTTGCTGCGAGGGGCCAAATAAGTTTTATGGGTATCACAAAACTGGCTGGTCCCTCCCATTCTCTGTCCTAGTGGTGCCAGGGCCTTGGATCACAGGCTTGGCTTTGTCAGCGTGGCATCCTGCAGCTAATCCCTCTTGTCTGTATCTGGAAAGCAAAGCCAATGCATATTTGCACTCCCATGGAAAATAGATTGAAAGTCATGGAAAAAAACAGCCTTTTTGTTTGGTTTTTACCACCTCCTGACACCGTGTAACAGAACTTTTTTTTTTTTTTTGTAATATGTGAATTTACTGCATCTGACTTTAAACTGCTATGGCTGGTGTGAGTGAAATTCCCAATGCTGAATGGTTTTAAAATGTAAAGTGTGTTAGAAATAGAATCATCTGATTAAATTTGGTAGTGGTAAAGGTTTAAGATGCAGAGAATGTGATTTGTTGGAAGAGTTCCATCTAGCCCAGTTTGTTTTATATTTACTGGTTAACTTGCCACATGGGACACATTTTATAGAATCTGGTAAAGCCTAGTTCTAAAAGAATTGATAGGCATATTAGGCATATTAATGTCAATTATTTAAAAGAATGAATTATAATGTCAATGTTAACAGATTTAGCAATTTAAAATATCCTCTCTAAAAGTGTAGTAGATAACTAGAATATTTTCACGATTACATCACTGGTGTTTATGTAGGTATGGAGATGCAAAGAATGTGTGACAGGTAATAGGGGAAACCTGTGATGTAACATTGACACCAGAGGAACTTTGTTGCTTGCCTTGAGGATAGGTTTGTGGAAGCTCTATGGTATTTTGATGACCTTCAGGACAAGTGAGATTTGCAAAGTGATAATTATAAAAAGCACAGTGTCTTTAATGTAAAAAGGGACTGCAGATTACTTGATAGTCTCTGATAAACAATGTTTTGTAAAAAGGTTTACAGAAGGTTTACATAAATTTAGGCATACACTTGTACTGAAATGTTACAAAAGCTTACATATTTATAGATAGTCTTTATTGAATCCAGAAAACTTAAATTCTCTGCACTGTTTTTCCTTATGGAGAGAGAACTGGGGTTGTGATGCCCTTTATTTTCTCATCAAGGGGGAAGTATTGTATTTTATATATTTTTAAAAAATGTAGTTAACCAATTGTCGTGCCTAGATGTGTGACTATGTTACAGTCAGGGCTCGTTCACACTAACACAAAAACGCAACTTAAAAAGCAGTGCATTTAGTGACGTTTTAACACGTTTTTGTATCTTTTGCTAACCATTTGCGTGTGCGTTATTATCCATTTGTGTCTTTTGTTTTTCTGTGTTTTAACACGTCTCTGATCGCATTTTTGGAATTTGAGGGGAGCTGGACCAAAGAACACTTGTCACTTCCTGGGAGTGTGGGAGTTTCAGGAGCTGGTGGAGAGAGAGGTACCAGATAGTGTTGTGGAGAGACATCTTGCGATTTTCTGATGGTTTTGCGTGTTTCCTATAACCCGTGGAGCGGAAATGACACAACAGGAACTCCCAGGCATCTTTTGTGAAAAATGGACAGAAACACAAACGTGTGTGTTGTTATCCATTGTACCATGTTTTCATGCATTTTAGACGGACCAAAAAATGCATGGAGCAATGTGTTTCTTAAACAGACTAGAATGGAACGCAGAAAGTGTGAACGATATTTTGAAATTCTTACTGTCTGCACCTTTTTAAAAACGGATACAAACTGATGTAGTGTGAATGAGCCCAGAGGTTTTTGGCCTAATGGCTTGTATTTAGGGTTTTGTGACCACTATTTTGTTGTTCCCCAGAGAGGCAGAATTGAACTGTAGCCTTGAAAGCTACTACAGTACTTGTGTGAGTCTTTATTGTGGGAAATCTAAGTTTTTCCTTAGACATTTTTATCTAACCTTGAAAAAACATATTTGGCGCCTTCTTTTTTAACCAGCGCATGGACATTTGTATATTCCTGCTACATTAGATGTGCGAGTGCTTTTATACAGGTCATGGAGCTCCTGAGGTTACTTCTAATATTACATTAAAGCAGAGATAACATGTGACACTGAGTACCTATTGTAATTAATGACATGGCTAAGTACCAAGGATACAATTTACAATATATTCACAATTTAATTGAAATATAGGAATTACAATAAACATCTTATTTTTCCCTGTCGAAGGAATGTTCTCATCACACAGTAAGCAAATGTGTGTAAAGGACAACTAAAGGGCAAAATGTTCAAAAGTACATGTTCCTCTCTCTGTCCCCTGGAATGTCTAAAGCTAGGTACATACTATAAAATCCTTCCTCCTGACCGACCGTTCGAGGCTTTCGACCAGTCAGACAAAAGTAGCCACGTCCGAGCGTTAGCCACGACCCATCATGTGGTCCATAGAGGACCGCACGATCGGTTGTGATTTTCTGACCTGTCCGATCGTTCGTTTGTCCGATTTGGACAAACAAACAGTCGGCGACTGGTTGCGGACGCAAAAAGAAGCCATACAATAATTCGGCTGAATTATTGAATCGTGTGTACGTAGCTTTAATTATACTGCATCTTCCCCCAATGGGTCTAACTGTTCACACCATATAAAGGCGTGCAATCACTTGTTGCATACCTTAATATGGTTCTCCCCCACCAGGGTAGATGCTGTAGACTGAAGAAGCAACCTAAGAGGCAACCAACATGGGACTTTAAAGATGATGGCCTGACATCAAGCTTTTCATTCCATATACTGAGCTCATCACATTTGTTTTCAGATTGATTGGCAGTTAATTAGGTCCCACTTTGCGCACTGCGATTACATGGTACTTGTGGTGTCCATGCCCCATTTGACCCAATTTAAAGGATAAGCTGAAGTGCTAACGTGAGAGATTGCGCATCCAATTCTGTGATTTGGGGAGTGGTGCAGTGGGGCCAAGGCCTAATTCACAAAGTAAGGTGACTAGGTTATTCCCTGGTAGAAATTTACCATCACCCTAAAGCAATTTCATTTCAGTTAGCAGTGTGCAGACTTTTTACACTAAATGTTACGATTTATTTTTTACCTTTCTGTTCCTGTTTTGCTGACTGGCACGCTTTACTTTATAGTTCCCATCTGGCCAAACTGTTACATTTTCAGAACTTTTTCATGGAAAAAATAGTGAATGCGTTTCCATGGCCGTGCATATTATTTTATTGTGACTATGACTGCTTTGCTATAAATTGAACAATATGTCTTTGTCTGGCCCATAAACACCTGCAGGCTGGAGTTACGAGGGCTCCATTCTCTACGGGGAAGATCCCATTAATATGTTGTTCATTGGTATGGGGGCTACAAGTGTCACATTTTACCAGGAAGCAAAGACTTCCCTGTTAGCAGAAATCTAACTGAACTTTGTAAGACAGAAACTGAAAGATGTTCCACACATTACATTCATTTCCACAAGATTACAGCCGTATAAAAAAATCTCGAATGTTTGTATATGTTCTGTTTTATAAATGTAAGCTGCGATCTTCTTTGTTTCCATGACACTGGAGAAGTCTTTTGAGATTCCTTCCTATAATTCTGCCCTCCTCCCATGTCTGCATTAGTGAAGGCACCAGCTCAGAATCTGGATTTGCATGAGAAATTGTGTATTTGCAGAGGAGGAGGGGGGCAGTTGTCCACACTGACTTCCCATGTGTTCATTCCCTCCCTTTATCTTGTTCTCTGCTCTACAAGTACAGCAAAGGATTCCAGAAAGTAAAAACAGAAGGGCACGCTTCGCTTTAACTAGTGCTATCTTTTAAAGCTTCTAGGCTGGGTGGAAAGGCGGAAGCCACGTGAAATAATAAAAGATACATTACACTAGGTATTGTGGTGGATCTCATTTTATTATAATCCAATCAGATCAAATGTTCTCTAGAAACACACACAACACAACACAACAAGCGGTGATCATGATCGTTTCTAAAATTGATGGAGACAGAAAGTGATTGGTGCCATTTGGTTTCCATATTTCCCAAAGTGAATGGTCTAATGTGTTCACCTTTAATTTTATTTAGGGAGACTTTTCCCAGGAAAAAATAATGTCAAGGGCCATGAGTTGCCCTCAGGGCTCAATCACCGAACAACTTGCTGACTGCCTTTTTTAGTGGAGAAGAAATCCTTTGCATGGTGATGGCTAACTATTGAATGCCCAACAGTTATAAGCATTGTATTGGAGCTATGGCCTTTGTATGATATGGAGCAAATCTGAGATGTAACTGTAAAGACTATGGTTGCATGTCATAACAGAAATGCATTGGAGTAGGTGTATCCACCAAGCTCACTTTTCTTTTACAATCAGAATACCTGGAGTTACCTGGAGTTACAAACCATCCTTCCATTGCCTTTGTACTTGCTATTGATATATATCAGGCTACAGTATACTACTAGTGTTCATTAATGTGCACTGACTGAGCTACATGTACTTCTGTTGTGTTAAAAGAGATTTAATGTAGGATTTTTGTAGCCACTGCATTCTGATTGATTTCTTTCATATACCGGTAATCCCTTACCCCAGATGGTCAGATATTTTTCAACAAGGCAGCACTGAGAAAAACGATTACTATAACACAACTCCAGACACTCTTTGTTTGGCTAATTATTGTGTGAAGATGGGAACTTCTTTTTTTGTTATTTGCAGTGTGGTTGCTTCGTCCTTTATTTGGGTGAAGAGTGCTTGGAAGAGAATCTTTAGTGCTAAATAATTTTTTGAAATGAAAACACAGTGTTGCTGTGCATTGCACTATGTTGCTGCACAAACTTGCATATACATCAGTGCTATGCTTAATGAGATCCGATCTCTGTTTACATTCCCAGCATTCTCTCAACTTTTGTGTTTCCAGCCTTAACATCAACCACATGTGTATTTCAGCTTTTAGGTATGTGCACTGGGAAATTCACTGTCAAACCCTTTGATGCCAACACAGCAAACACAAAATCCAGAGGACACAGTAAACTACAAAAGTTATCCTTGGCCTTTAAGATCCAGAATTTATTACCTATTGTTACATTATAATACATTGTAATTTTAATAAGAAAAACAAATATTTAGCTTGCATTGGTTAAAATGTATTATATATATATTATTTTAAGAATTATTGCAAGTGAGTTAACATTTTATGGTAGAGAAAGAGTTGGTAGATTTAGCAATGTATTACAAAAATAGGCTTGTTTCCTGTTGGAAGAGTCATATTGCTTTTGTGTGTCCTTTTTATAAAGCATGTCACAGTGATGTTGAACCTTGGCACAGATGTTTAGAACTACAACTCCCATTGTGTCTTGGTTGCATTCTGCAAACAAGTCATGCTGGGAGTTGTAGTTTCCAAAACATCAGGAGTGCCAACGTTTGACATCACTGAGTTACATAATACAAGGAGTTACTGATAAAGTCTCTGGCTATATGCGCGTTTAGCCTGCTACAAATGAACTCAAATGAGTCAAGCACAAATGACCTTTTCAGTATTCACATTATGCGTCATACATACAAACCTATAAAAGTAGATTATCACAAGGAAATATGTGCGCTATATTGCATGCACGCTTGGAAATACTGTTTTGTTATTAAGACGAGTTTGGATTCATGAGTTGAAAGGATTACAGTTTTACACTGTCCCTGTTTGCAAGTTGCAAAATCCACTTATGCTAATGAGCTGTTTTCTGCATGCCACAATTCTGAAACCTAGATGTATGTGTATATGAATGGATTCTTTATTTATGTAGCGTTACTCGAGTACACCGCTGTACAATTTATCATTATGCAGAATAAGAGAGGATAATAAGTTCAGGGAATTAAATACTTAAATAAAAAAAAAAATGTAAATATACAAAAGACCTTTTAATATGTCAAGTACCTCGAAACAGATGTAATGATGTCACTGCACTAAAGTGCTTATAAATATATATAATATATAACTCCCAGCATTCCCTGGCTGCAGTGCTGGGAGTTGTAGTTAGCTAACTACAACTCCCAGCACTGCAGCCAGGGAATGCTGGGAGTTATAGTTTGGCAACATCTTGAGAGCCGCAGGTTGGACATTTCTGAATGCAATGAAATTCTGAGTTTGTTAGATAGGGTCCACTTTTCTCTCCTATCATCTCCAATCAGATGTTTTAATTATTTCCTTTTAGGGTTTTTATTTTTCTCTTGTATCTTTGTAGTGGTAAAGGCCAAGAGTTTGTGTTTTGTGTGTTATTTCCTATGAGACTCGTTGAATTCGTTATTTTTCACAGGACTATGAATACATTATTATGAATTTTAACATATTAATAAGTGGATATAGCAGAGCATGCTATAACATGCAGATGAACTTGCGTTTCCACTTACGGTATAAAAGTTATCGTTGAATTGTCATTTGTCATTTAAATGCTGCATTGTCTGTGGTGCAAAGTTGTCAGAAATACAAGGCCTATCTGCAGCTGCAAAAATCCTGCTTACTGCCATGGTCCTAGCAGATTAGAAATGGTGAGAGTTGTAGTTTATAAACATCTGGAGGGGTAATAGCTTTACAGGTTATTGCTGCAGATTTGATTTGATTTCACTTTTAAATGCATCTTCCCCTTGCAGTTCATGAAACTCTTAAAAACTTCTGTAACCCATGTTAGCCTAAATAAGCTATCCTAGACTTTGGATACCGCAATGTCCGCGCCCATTCCCCCCGTCACCATGTATTTGTATTATTCCATCCTTTTCTGTTGGAAGATTATTGAAACCCAAAGCTGCTGATATGAGAGATTTAACATATGGCGCTTTCATAAGAGGGGAATCAGAACGGCCTTGAACCTGCCGGACTGACCAGCTGCTTTCTGCTAGCAAGAACAGCTAATCAGCTTTTTGCTTTACCAAGGAGTCATCTTCTGTGCAGATCCACAGCTTCTCCACACACTGTATAATTTGCTGTGGATTTCACGGAGGGGGAGCCATGGCCTTGTCTTTTGCTGGTTACTTAACTTTTTCATTGCTTGGCAGGAAACTACGCAAACTGCAAAACATCCTTCTCCCCTGTGGAGTAGAAAAGTAGAAGCTGTTTAGAATTACTGTTTTTTCACCACCATTCACTTATAAAGGCTTTAAAACTTTATTTCAGGATTCAGCAATCCTCTGCCCTTTTCACAACCTCAGAGTTGTAGTTTAGCAACATCTGAATGGTTAAAGTAACCCATTCCTGCTTTGTTCTCTATGCTTATTTGAACTTTTAGCAGGTTAATCACACTGGTAAGTAAATGGTTTGGACAGACCAGACCTGGAAATTAATTTTCCAGGAATATCAGTAGTTTATGGATACCAGTCCCAGACATTGAACTTTTAGAGATATCTAGTTTTAGGGATACCAGTCCCAGACATTGAACTTTTAGGGATATCTAGTTGTAGGGATACCAGTCCCAGACATTGAACTTTTAGGGATATCTAGTTGTAGGGATACCAGTCCCAGACATTGAACTTTTAGGGATATCTAGTTGTAGGGATACCAGTCCCAGACATTGACTTTTAGGGATATCTAGTTGTAGGGATACCAGTCCCAGACATTGAACTTTTAGGGATATCTAGTTTTAGGGATACCAGTCCCAGACATTGAACTTTTAGGGATATCTAGTTGTAGGGATACCAGTCCCAGACATTGGACTTTTAGGGATATCTAGTTTTATGGATACCAGTCCCAGACATTGAACTTTTAGGGATATCTAGTTTTAAGGATACCAGTCCCGGACATTGAACTTTTAGGGATATCAAGTTTTAGGGATACCAGTCCCAGACATTGAACTTTTAGGGATATCTAGTTTTAGGGATACCAGTCCCGGACATTGAACTTTTAGGGATATCTAGATTTAGGAATACCAGTCCCGGACATTGAACTTTTAGGGATATCTAGTTTTAGGAATACCAGTCCCGGACATTGAACTTTTAGGGATATCTAGTTTTAGGGATACCAGTCCCGGACATTGAACTTTTAGGGATATCTAGTTTTAGGATACCATCCCAGACATTGAACTTTAGGGATATCTAGTTTTAGGGATACCAGTCCCAGACATTGAACTTTTAGGGATATCTAGTTTTAGGGATACCAGTCCCAGACATTGAACTTTTAGGGATATCTAGTTTTAGGGGTACCAGTCCGGACATTGAACTTTTAGGATTCTAGTTTTAGGGATACCAGTCCCAGACATTGACTTTTAGGGATATCTAGTTTTAGGGATACCAGTCCCGGACATTGAACTTTTAGGGATATCTAGTTTTAGGGATACCAGTCCCGGACATTGAACTTTTAGGGATATCTAGTTTTAGGGATACCAGTCCCGGACATTGAACTTTTAGGGATATCTAGTTTTAGGGATACCAGTCCCGGACATTGAACTTTTAGGGATATCTAGTTTTAGGGATACCAGTCCCAGACATTGAACTTTAAGGGATATCTAGTTTTAGTGATACTAGTCCCAGACATTGAACTTTCCAGGGATATCAGGAGTTTTAGTGAAACCAGTCCCAGACAATGAACTTTCCAAGGATATCGGGAGTTTTAGGGATACCATTTTCAGCTATTCAACTTTCCAGTGATATTTGTAGATTTAGGGATACAAGTCCCAGACCTTGAACTTTACAGGGATATTGGTAGTTTATGAATACCAGTCAAAGACATCAAACTTTCCGGATATATCTGTAGATTTGGGGATACCAGTCCCAGACATTGAATTTTCCAGGGATATTGGGATTTTTAGGGATACTTTTTCCAGCTATTGAACTTTTCAGAGATATTTGTAGATTTAGGGAGACCGGTCCCAGACATTTAACTTTCCACGCATATCAATAGTAATAAGGATACCAGTCCCAGACATTAAACTCTCAGGGATATCGGTTGTTTTAGGGATACTAGTCCCAGACATTAAACCTAGTTTTAGGGATCAGGCCAATCATAAATAGTTTTATTTGGTTGTAGATTGCTGAGTTTTGTTTGCTTCAACAAGCTCTTTCTACTGAGTTGGAATGCATGCTCAATATGGAAAGTAGGTTCCTGCATGCTAAATTATTTTTATTTTTCTCTTGTACCTTTTTAGTGTTGAAGGCCAAAAATGTATGTTTTTTTGTTATTTCCTAAGAGGCTCATTGTTTGAACTATTATCCCCTTAATCATCTAATATTATCTTCCTATAAGACTAGATTTGTATAAGCAAATGTTTTCATTTTAAACCCTTCTAACATATTAACTGCTTATTTAAAGCCAAAAATAAGTGTTTCTTTATAGGGTGAATGGATTTTTCTGTCTGTAGTAGAATACACAATAGAATTTGACCCTGGGCGCTCTTATTACAGCAGCATCTAGTAAGTTAGAGTCTGATTCTTGTGAAAATCCACAGCTCAGTGTGTTGGTTGATGCTATTGCTTCAGAGAAATCTGTCCTTGGTATCAGTTTCTAGGGCTCTAAAGCAAACTCACTCCAATTGGAGCCTGCACCCCACTGGGATCTTCTGAGACTCTGTGTCAGTGGTTCATAAAACATAGAAGGCAGACAGACGAGGATATTCCAGGCTGTGAAGGCTTTAGTAAACTTAAGTGCTCATGTTTTCCTGCTGCTGACGTTCAGAGTGACAAAGATGTGTTGTGTGGGCTGAAACTAGGACGTCACTAACTTTTGAGCTCAACCAGGAAATAGCCCGTTGCTGAGAGGTGGAAAACAAACACAGCATCATAAAATAAATGTCTATTAGCACAGTGCTTTTCTTCCCAGCACATCAGGGTGGTCAATACCTGTGGTTTTTTTCCAGGCACTCAGTCTTGAAAATCCACATAGCATTTTCAATGATGTAAATATTGCCCTTTAATGTCTAGAAAATGTTGATTGCAAAACTCCCCAGTATTTATATTTGCCAACTTGGATATTTTAGCGGCAACAAAATGTGATTATCGCGATAACCAATGCACTTTCCCAACCACTCTGAGAACATAAATGTTGAAATCTACTTTATTTTAAAAAGACTTGCTTGCCCTGTAAAGAAATCCATTTGTGCACACTCCAGCAGAGACCATGATCAGTTGCATTCCTCTAAAGGTGATGATGGAGCTATAAGGCAACATTATAAGAGTCCCGGCCATTCTATTAAGCTTGGCCCCACCCCAAATGTGCCAATTCCTGCCAATTGACCCACCCATGCGACATTCTATCGGGCCACACAAAAGACTGATTGGGCTGTTTTGGGGGCACCCCTGCATTAATGCAAGATTCAAGTGATTTGCAGAATTATCTCTCACTTACATAGAGCCATTGAAGATAATTTGATCTCGATAATGGGACAAACCAAATTGTTCAAATAGATTGTCTGAGTCAAATTAACTGCTCAGGCAAAATGTTTCACCTTCTATTAAATAAGCCTGAGTAATAATTAGCTTGGTGATGATAATATTAATATAACTGTTCTCACTTCTGGAAGTCGCACCATTTCCCTAGCGTTACATTCTAAGTTATTATACCATAAGTGCGACTAATATCTCTTGACTGGAATCCATGCAGAACCATGTAAACTAAACATTAAACTCATTGTGTGGTGTTAAACACAATACCATTACAAGAAATGTTGACAATATGAAGCTGAATTGTAATTTTGTGTGATGTCTTTTTTTTTTCTGTTAAGATTTCTTTTCATCCAGACAAGACGTAACTAAACTACATCTGGATTATGGAGTGATTCATATTAATATTGATTTTTTTTTTCAAGGGGCTTATATTATAAAGAGGGAGCTTTTATTCCCCTGAGTTCTTTGGCAATTATCTTGCTGCCATAAATGTTGATACACACATAATGGATGTAACTAAAAAAAAATCTCCTTATCCAAGCAGAAAAGGCAGAGTGTTTGTTGGAGCAGACAAAATGCTGAGAGTGTGAATAGACAAGCCCATATGTCACTGGCTCTGGAGATAAATGATGGACGAACGGGAGCTGGTTACTATGGATCAGCACAATAAACCAATTCCCATCATACACCTCTTTTAATAATATAGCATTGATGGGTATCCTAGGTAGCACCAGTCAGCTGTAAGTTTTTTTTTCTTTTCCCAAACATCCTTTTATCTTTTTCACTGAATAGTTCAACATTTCAGCTGGAAAAAGAAAATGCATTCCACGGAACCAAATTTTATGCATATCCAGATCTTGCTTTCCTATCCAAAGTCATTCATAGAATATAATTCTTTGTAAGTTGTTTTTTGATTAGAGCTGTGTGGGACAATGCAATAATAAATAAAGTTGCAACATTTTGACAGCTTGATTCTGTATACTAGAATACAGCCATTATCTTCGTATTGCACATTTAGGACATGCACATGGACTGATAGATTGTTCCAATCCAACTTCACTGTTCAGGCTAGCCATTGAGCCAATCATGCAAGTGGAAAGAAGGTGAGCTGATCAGTTTGTGGTGTGTAAGTAGACCTTATCGGATTCCATTGCAAGAACTTAGTTTCTTCCTTTCTCAAAGTTTGGGGTTGATGAGCTGTTTAATTTATTACTTCTCATAGTTGGTGCTACATTGGTTCTTTGGTTCACCCGGCCTGCCAGCAGCTGCCAGGCTTTCTCTTTCTGTTTATTGCATCTCTGATCTAGTACAATATGAGGAGTTATTGTTGATTGTACTTTTCATTTGCTCAAGACAATATTTATCAAACAAATGTATCAGTATGAGTCCTTGAACACTTACGTTAATAGGATTACATTAATAATATTGCCATTGTTGTAAGGGGTTTGGGCTTCATCTGGACTATTGTCTTAGTTAACAAAGTAAATACCAAAGATAAAATAAAAAAAGGGGAACTAAAGCTGTACCAATGGTGAGGAGTTAAAATGCTAGGTATTTGGAAAACTCACCTTCTAGGTGCCTTTGCCACTCCTCTCCGGACTTGCCCCTTTCCTGCATCTCAAAATTTGATCAAGTGAATCCAATGAGAGGACCTGGTTTCTGGAGAGGGTGATGGGCCTGGGCTGGAACTAGCTGCAAGGGAACCTAGAAGGTAAGTTTTCAAGCATTTATGTCCTTAACCTGGGTACAGCTTAGGGTAGGGGAGTTCTTTGGGGTTTTAAGTTGTTTTAACAAAAGCAAACTACTTTCAAGCCATTTTAACATCCCCTATTTCCTACAGTAAGAATCAGCACAAGTTATGTCTTTATATAACCATCATCTGCTTCATTATGTTTAATGCACAACAGTCTGGGGAATCTCAATTCACAGTTAGCTTCAGAGGGTCCAGAGTGCTAGCTTTCTAGGCATAATATGGTAAAGATGGTGGGGGGTTAGACAGGGGATTGATCTGTTTGAGAGCTTTCAGGAACTTGCTGCTTATGGTACTGAACACACAAGTAAGAACAGGTGGTAGATGTTGGGAATTACTGATAAAAACATTTTAGATACCCTATAATTTAAATGCAAACAGAAAAAGGACTGATGGATCTAAAATAATATGCAATATTTGGAATATAAATACATGTGCTTCTTGTTATAGTAAGGCAATATCATTTTTTTATCTGTTCATAGTCTAGATATGGATTGACTCAGCAGGGACAGGGTTAAATGTATTATTCCCCCCTATTGTCTATCATTTTATTGTGGTATCGGCTTTAGAAGAATCTATAGCAGTTTGTTGTATCTTTAAATTTCTTTCACCCAGAGGGACATCCCTACGCAACAGATCTGATTTTGTGAAATGTCCATTCATTTACTGGATAGTGTTTCATTGTAAAGCTTGTAATTAAAACACGCATTAATTTGACCTTGGCAGTGGCTGTTTAGCTGAGCTTACTCCTGAAATTCCAGGGAGCTTGTCACAAGGGTAAACACTGTATAATCATATCTATCTATTCTAACACATTCCTAACATGATTATAGCTGCATTATTACTTTGGGTTTGCTAGGGAACTAGATGTTTCTTAACTGCTGGGCATGAAAGAGGGCAAAATGGCACCCAAGAGTGTTAGTTAACCTCTGTGCTTTCAGCTAGGGCAGCAAATTGATTCAGGGTGTTAAAAATAATACAAATCAGGAAAGGAAGACAAAGGCATGCTTTTCCGTTCCAAACCATTGCACTGAAACCAGCAGATGTTTTTATCAGCGACAAATTTTGTGTGAATGTCTTAATTCTTATTTGTTTACAGATTATGATTACAAGTCTTAATAAGGTACATTAGTGATTTGATGTTCCTTTGTTTACAAAACTTAGCATAACATTATAAGTGAGATACATAGACAAATCCCTTAATGTGCCTTGAATGCTGTACAATATGGATTAAATTGGAATTTAAAGAACATGGATGCTAAAGGAAGAGATGTTATTGGCTGTAGTAAATCCATTCATCTGCTGGTTCAATCAGCATGCAGATTGTGGGAATTTCTTTTGTGATCACTTTATGGCCAAGATGCTGTTATCAGACTGAGAAAGTTTGGGAAGTTATAAGTGCAAAGAACATGTTTTCCCGATTAAGAGCAAATGTGAAAATAATTGTATGGGATTCTGGCAAAGGATGATGTTTTGTTTAGCAGTTTAAGGAGAACTAAAGTAAAAACTTAGTTTTGTTTTGGTCATTCCCATCCTTTTGGTATCTGGACTGTTATATTTATAAATGTAAATATAAAAAGGATTTTACTTGGGTAGAAATGTCAGTGATTGTTGTAGATGGTTCTCTTTCTGTTCGCTATGTTCCTCCACATCTGGTGATGTCATAGCCCATTTAACCCAAGGGATATGAGTGAGGGCACATATGGTTAAAATACTCCCAGATGGACAAAGCGAAGAGAACATCAATTTGTTAGTATGTAGATTAAAAATGTAATAATTTAACTTCTGGTAAGATACTTTATATATACCAAAAGTTAAATTTATTACATTTTCTTCTGATTGAAAGTGGAAGATCATATGAACCTATTTTCTGACTTCTAGGCCACAAACTGTTACAATTTATCACTTGCCTTTTATAGTAGTCCCCAACCAAAGATATACTGGATAATGGTTCACAACAGCAAGTCCTGCAGTTACTCTCACTCCCATAAGCCAAGAGAGTCACAGTACAGCTCATTTGACAGCCCTTGTCTTCCTCCTAGGGTTAAGCACACTGACCATGCCCGAGCAGTGAATAAGGGAGTAGGATGTGTTAGAAGTGAATGGTAGTACAGTGTGTTAGAAATCTTTTTTTAAATTTTTTTATCAACTTTCTACAGGTCAAGCTTGTTCCCAGCATATTCATATCCAAGTTTGATGTAGCATTTATTAAATAATGCAAATATTTTTAACTCTGTTAAATATTGAAGTCTGTTCATGAATATGTAATTCTCCATGCAAACAGTGCCAGTGCAAATGCCAAACAAGGATGAAACCTAGTCCAGATGAAATGTAATAAAATGATCACTTGCCAGCTAAAGAGAAAGTAATTCCATTGTTTCCTGGTACTTCTGTAGTTTGAATACAAAATTTGTAATCTGATCCTTTTTACATTTCGCAACTCTTTAACAGCAGCTGTGCCTGCTGAACATTTTTGGAAAACTGGCTCAGTAGTGCAGTTCCATAAAATGTTAAAGCTACGCCCCTGCTATTAGGGACGGCAGCCAATATAAGCAAAACCTAACATTTGTAGATTTTAAAAGCGAAACAAGGTTGTGTTTTCAGTTGATACAAAATTATTGACTGAGATTTAACCATAGACCTTTTTCTTGCAGTATGTATTGCATGGGGAATGTACGCAGTGGCTTGTATGATGGCATCGTGAATAGATTGCCGACATGGGCTGTGATCACAATGCATTATAGGTAGTGAATTTTCTTTAGTGACTTACTAGCACTAACAAGGAATTATTTCCAACCTATAAAATAAATAAAACTTACCCTTTAATAGAGCAGACGACTAGCGATCTAGAGAAATAGATCTATTCCAGAAAGAATATGAATTACTATTATAAGCATGTCAAGCAATATGTACATCATCCAAATGTTTATTTAACAATGTCTTGTAGGTAGCTTTTACATCAATGGATTGAAACATTATCTGATCTAGTGTGTTCAAATGAATATGCTTGATTACAAGGCAGCTGTACAATTTAGTTAACATAAATTTTACTTTTAGAAGTGGAAACTTGCCTTTAGAGCTTGGGGAAATGTGGGTTTGTACAAGTAAGGAATAGACGTCTTAGTTAAATCCAAGAGTTATATAACTCTTATGTGTGTCTGAGAGGTTCAATGACTTAATAATCAGGGATTAAAACTGTAATGTACAACATTTCATAAAAGGTTCATAGACTGATGCCATTTGCATGCAACCACCATTTCTTTGCATGACCTCCGATTATGGACTATTGTGCATTGCCACAAGGGCAAACTATTGCACCTGTTATTACAATAACTTAAACCCCAAAGCAACACTTTATTTAAAGATTGTGTATTTGGTAACAATTGGTAAAAATTTATTTTATTGCTACTATTAGGGCTATATTATCACTCTCTATTTCCTCCACTAGGCAATGCAGCTCTCAGCACATAAAGAATGGGGTTTTCCCATCTCGAAACTTTAACACCAGCTATCTGCTGGCGTTAAACTTTCTGTCTTAAAGTCATCTCGGAACATAACTTGCGGCACTTTGGCAAAACAGTTTTTGTGTATCACCGCAAAGTTATGTCTTAAAGTCACGTTAACCCTTGGTACATGAGTCAACGTGACTTTAAGACGGAAAAAGACGATAATGGCTCTCCGTATATAGCCCTGAATGTATTTACAGTTTTACAATCTACAATCCACAGAAAAAAGACAAAACTGGGAAAACAATATTGATATATCGAACTTGCAGCACAGATGAGAAAAGAAAAAAAACAGTCTGATGCTTTTACAGGGCAGATATTCCCTGCTGGGAACAATCAGTGGATCTCTATGGGAATACGTTTTTAGCATGAGGTGATCAAAAGCCAATCAATGAAAAGGAAAACAATGAAGGGATAAGAATTTAAAAATAATGTTAAGCTAGGTACACACCATACAATAATTCGGGCCATCCGACATTTCAGTGTTTCGGTCGGTTGGGACAAATTATTGCATGGCGGCTCCCACCGATCGCTGAACGTTACTCCGTCCGAATCGGATGAACGCACGATCGGACAGGTCGGAAAACCATAGAGGGCCGCATGATTGGTTGCGGTAACTGTCTGACAAGGCTGCTTTTGCCACGACTGACAGTCCTTCCTCCTGGTCGACCGGTCGGTCACGAGGAGAAATTGAAACGTGTGTACCTAGCTTTAGGTTTGTCTGGTTTCATAAGATTTCGGCTTGTTTTCAAAGGTCTAAATGTAAATCATACAGCAGAGATAGTTGTCTACAAGGCTTACCCAACCAGACAAAGAAATGTTTAAAAGTACATTTGAAAAGGAGAAATCGGCACTCATTCCTGTTAGTTACATACATTGGGCACAAGTGAATTGTACATTCCTGCGATCCGTTAAAACCTGTGCTTCCTCACAAAACTATTTTGCAACACAGTGTGTATCTATGACGTACATTAGATTGCGCAGAAGGAAGGAGCAAGTGAGCTATCATGGAGCTTTTTCTTATATTTGGTTATTATTGGGGAGAGTCAATATTGCAAATATAAATCTGAAACCCATTTAACCCAATATACTGGTTTATGTGTGGTTTAGACTTATTTTTGGGCACTTCTAAATTTCCAAATGTTTTTTGAAATACTGCAGCACTCTGATACAATTCCCTTTCAGTCAAGTTTTGCCCAATTTATTGAAACTTAACAGGTCATTGTATGGTGACTTTAAAGCAATGCAAAGCCACTTACCTTTCTGTGTCCCCTCAATCACGTTGGACAAACTGGGAAAGGTAAAATGTGTGGTGTTGTGATATTGGATCTACCCGTTACTGAATTTTTTATTTTTGTTTTAATATTGCCAGTCAATAGTTTTTATTAAAGGGATAGGCCACACTATGGCGTTATTCACGTGATTATGATCATGTTTTACGATCTATTAGCATATAAGAAACGCATAGCAGTGCATGTCAATGTGGGTGGCTGAGTTGCATTACATTTTTAGATCACATGGTGTTCACCATTTTTTGCAAAAAGCATGGGTTCTGATAACGAAAAAAATGCAGCGCAGACGATTGCTCGCACACTTTCCATGGTCCAGTGTGACCTCAGCCTAAAGTCCTTTTTCTAATCTCTGGTCAACAATATCGCAATACCATAAACTTGTCTGACCGTGTATGGGCAATTGTCTGATCTTCGGGCAATTTTCGGGTCTTAACGGGAAATAGGAAAAACCTTTTTTGGACCCATTCCAATATTCTGAATGGGATTGCTCTGTCTATTGCCTGCTTTACAGCTTAAAGAAGTAAGTTTATTTGTGCCTTTATGTTTTTTCATTGGTTCCTTACTACTACTTCTCTTGCTAAATCTGCTGTATGGTGGTCTGTTTAGGCATCCGTATAGACGTGGATTCATCAGGCAGCTTATTTTTCATTTCAGTTCTGCTTTATATTACACTGGGCATGCCAATCGCTATTAACTATACAGTACTGGCTGATTATGATCTATGAACAGCATCTAAAAAAGCAGTGTGTTTAGTTTCCTTACATTAACTTCAATCAATTACTTTCAGAATGATGTACGTCTACAGATGCAGGTGCAGACTATAATGGAAAGACATGGCCTGGCATCTATAATAAATGCAGGAATGCACATGTTCTGGCAGAGTCCTAGAGAGAAAGCATGTGACATGGGGCATGGCAATAGCAACAAGGAAACAAGCAATCTATTGGGGTGAGGGTGTTTCCAGCCTTAGTCCCAACAGCATCAAACCTTCGTCCCCATCCTGGACCCCACACAGTACTTTGGTGTTTCTGGCCTGAGGACTCAGAGGGGTGTTGTACAATTATTTCATTTGTTTAGGTAAAAATTACTCTCTCGTAAATCCAGCTAAATAAAGTGTAAATCACTTTAAGTCAAATCAGAACGATTGTCATCTAGTAAAGTTTCTACAAACCCTGTCAGATTATCGAGCAGGGATTGATCAGGCACAACATAATGGCCAATGAACCATGCCATAGTATTATTATATCCTCGTTATTTGTCATGAACTGCGCCTGTGACAACTTTGCATTTTGTCTTCCTCGGCTTTTGTGGGTCTCTTACCTTTTAACCCCTTTCCTGAAAGGATTAAAGAAAATGCACATACATTTGCAGCCAGCCAGTGAAAACTCACCGCATAAGCCGGGCTCTGCCTTGATGCAATGAGAGGCCTTTGCCCTACTGTAATCTCTGATGATATTACAGAACAGGTACTTGATAGAGTCTGCATGGAGAGCAGAGATGTTAGAAACACAATGAAACTGCTCACAAATGCTACACAAAGGAGATAGAAGATGAAATGCCTTGTGATGGCCCCAGAGCTCTTCTTACAGCCGTCAGCTGTTATGGAGTGATTTGATTACTCTGTAGTGTTAAACTAAAAGGATAAATCTGAGTGCCCTGGGAATGACGCTCCAATCCAGCAGTCAGAGGACAAACAAGCTGATAGATGAGAAGTACTTCTGTCATGGTTGTGATGTTGCAGTGGTGCTCCCTCTTTAAAACAAGGGATTTCTCATTCCATTATTAGCTTAGGGAATTGGCTCAACACTTGGTTTACCCCTGACCTGCTTACAAGCCTGGAATGTATTTATTTTCACCGTTAGTATGTGAAGTAATAATATATATACATAGAAATTAATATTGACCAGTCACAGATAGGATCTAACCAAATACTACCATATTAACTGAAAATCTTCTTTGGGTTGTGATTAGCACATGTTTTAAGATGTTGGCAACCATACATGATAAGAGATTGTGCTAAGTGTCACACTGGAAAATCACCTCTAAATAGGGGTGGACGCCTTTAACACCAGCTCCATCAGTGCTGTTTTAACATCTTTAACTAAGCAGTTTATTACAATTAACACCTATGTAACCAAAATAATGCAGATGGCGAATAGGTTATTGTCAGTGGATCTTGTACCTCCATTGGTTTACATTTTTTCTTCAGAGCATCAGGAACTTGTACTTTGCCCTAAACTGCTGAGAGTAAACAGTCTTTTATTTTTCAATTGTTCATGCAGCAGTGACTGGCTGTAGCTAGTGACGGCTTCCATTCAACCAGTTTATATCTTGTTTATAGAGGGTGCAAAGAGCTTTTTTAAAAATCCCATTGGCTTCCTCTCTCAAGACCTTGTGCAACAATGTTTTTGTATTGCTGTGTACACTGCCACTTGAGACCATTTTTCCTGAGAAAATGAATGAACTGCAATAGAGGCAGGAATGCCTTTTTTTACCTGCCTATTGCTATTCTTGGTAGACAGCCCCAGGTCTGTAACTGAGAGGAGTTCAATTACAAGAAAGGACTAGAAAGGAGGGGGAGATTTTAGTTAATGGATAGCAGAACTATGCACTTAGGCTAATTTACAGCAGTAGACAGGTTTACCTAGTGAATCCTATGGTGTGAACTCGTCTTGTGACTTCACACAGACATCTTGTAAACAGAAAAAAAATCTTTATTTTCAAGCCTGCACTTCTTTTAACCCTGCAGCAATGCTAATGTTACACAGGGAACAGATTTCTACACTTAACATTGTTCTGCAATGCAGAGCGTCTTCCTTGCCGAGATCGGGTGCCATATGTTCCTGTCTTGTCAAACTTGCCTTTTGCCATTACCCTTAAACATTAGCGATTGTGGGAGAAAAATTATACCTTGTAAACATTCATTTCACTTTCAGCAACAGCCACTAAGATAGCTCAACCTGCTGCTTCCCTGGCTGTACACATAATGATTGGGAACTTCATACCGATACTTGGCTGAGACACACCAATATCCAGGACACTGACCAGATCTCTTGTGTTTCTGTTATTATTCTTGTTTATATAGTGCTACTGCACAGATTAGATTTGGAACTGCACCAATTTATTACAATGTTAGACTATTCTAGATTTCCACAGAAGTAAATTCTATTTATTATTAAGATTTATAATTAAAATAGACCTAAAAGTGTAAATTACCCGGTATGAAATCTGTGTTTGCTAACTAACCGATTTGATAGCATTTTGTCAGAGCTGTCATTAAAGTACTTGGTGACCTGCCTATGTTCTCTCTGTAATCTAGACAAAATAATACCATAATCTAGCAAAATTACAGATTATTATGAGTCCCTTCAGATTTAAGGTGGGTACACACAGTAACGAGAAAGATATGATAACCTCAGATTTGACACTGTGTGTGTAGCACATATCCGAACATGGATCATCCGCAAAGTCCGACTGAACGTTCGTTTTAGCCAAAATATAGTGCGCTATATATATATATATTTATATATATATTATATATATAGATATATATATATATATATATTTATATATATATATATATTATATATTATATATATTATATATTATATATATATATTAATATTTATACTATATTAATACACACGAGTGTACACCACCCATTCAATCATTCAATCACTTGTGGCCTATTGATGTATGTGTAGGGTTCTTTAAGTTTTTTGTTTTTTTTTTACGAGACATGATAAACCTTTTACTTGCAGCAGAGCTAAAGACTAATATGAGTGAGTTACGGTTTTCTGTTTAGATAATGTATAAAAGCCTTATTATTACTAAAAAAGGATCATCAATTCGGATGTTGTATTATTTAACACCTCTACATTCTTCCTGTCAGTAATTTATTTTCTCTGCTTAACAATGAATGGGGCTAAACACCTTTTATACCGAAATGAGTGACATTTTCAGGATCTTTATGAAGCCCCTTTATTCTGGAAATTCCTTGTAGTTGGCTGTGATTATCACGGGCAAACATTGATTCAGATAAACGTTTTAATGATCATATTGGTATGATATAAGCACTGGAGACCCAGACTATTGGTTAAAGAATTAGAATGCAGAAGTGATGGTTTTGGCTGTTGTTCAGTAAGCTAATAATCGGCACACTGTTGGAAAGTCAAAGGGAGTTTCCAAAATGAAATGCCCATTTGGCACCAGTAATGTTAGCAATTCCTCATTTAAAGCATAAATATTCTTTAAGACTTGTGGCTCGATCACACTGCAACCAGAAACATTGCTTTCCCAAAAAAAGTAGCACCACAGAATTTGTACAGGGAACACATAATAGTGTTCCCACTTACACGGTCCCGTTGTAATGCAGTACGGGGCATTTCTAAAATGCATATCTGCACCTAGAATTGTATATGTTTCCATTCTATAGTTGTGAATGCCAAGTGCAAACGGTTAGTTGGCACTTTAACGCAGCCTTATTCTGTAAATATCGTCCCTCCATTTCATGATATATCTGTAATAGCCTTCCATCCAGGTCATGGTCTCTCTGTAATAGTCCCAAAAAACTCATCAGGTCCTGATATATCCGTAATATTCATTCATCCGGTTGTGGTCTATCTGTAATCCCGTCCATCCAGTCATGATCTATCTGTAATAATCCGTCCATCCAGGCATGGTATAGCTGTAATATGCCTCCATCCGGTCTGTATATCTGTAATATTCATCCATCCGGGTCATGTCTATATGTTATATTTATCCATCCGGTATGGTAATCTGTACTTTTCATCATCCTCCTGGTCATGGTATATCTGTACTTTCATCCATCCGGGTCTGTTATATCTTAATATTCATCAGCCGGTCATGTATATCTGTAATATCATCCATCCGGTCATGGTCTAATTCGGTAATATTCATCCATCCGGGTCAATGTATATCTCTATTCATCCATCCGGGTCCTGGTATATCTGTATCCATCCATCCGGGTCATGGTCTATCTTTAATATTCATCAATTTCCGGGTCATGGTCATCTGTAATATCTCGATCCTTTCGGGTCTGGTAATTATCTGTAATATTCATCCATCCGGGTCATGGTATTCTGTTTAATAATCCTCCGGGTCATGGTCTATCTGTCAGTATTCATCCCATCAGGTCATGGTCTACTGTCAGATTCCATCCATCGGCTCATGGTAGTATCTGTAATATTCCTCCGATCCATTCACGGTGAATCTGTAATATTCATCCATCCAGTCATGGTAACTCTGTAATATTCATCCAGCCGGGTCATGGTTAGCTCTGTAATATTTCATTCATCCGGGTCATGTATATCTGTAATATTCAATCCTCCGGTTCATGGTCTATCTGTAATATTCATCCTCCGGGTCATGTTATATCCTGTAATATTCATCCATCTGGGTCATGTTCTATCTGTATATTCTTCCATCCGGTCCCATGGGTAAATATCTGTAATATTCCATTCATCCGGTCATGGTCTATCTTTATAATTCATTCAAATCCGGGTCATGGTATATCTGTATTTCATTCAACCGGTCCATGGTATATTGTAATTTCAATCCATCCGGTCATTGTATATCTTTTAATATTCATCCATCCGGGTCTGGTAAATCTCTGTAATCTTTCATCCATTCCGGGTCATGTCTCTCTGCTCTATATGCATCCATTCCGGTCACGGTATAAATCTGTATATTCCTCCAATCCGGGTCTGGTCTATCTGTAATATTCTCCTCCGGGTCCATGGTATATCTGTTAATATCACCCTCCGGGTCTGGTATAATTCCTGTACTTTTCAATCCATCGGTCCTGGTATATCTGTAATTTTTCATGTCATCCATCCAGTTCCTGGTATATCTGTAATATTTCATCCATTCCGGTTCAATGGTAGAATCTGTTAATATTCCATCCTCCGGGTCATGGTATATCTGTAATATTCTCCATCCGTGTCTGGTAATTCTGGTAAATTCATCCATCCGGGTCCATGGTAAATATCTGTAATATGCTTCATCCACTCATGTTAGATCTTTCAATATCCATCCATCCAGGTCTGTTATATCTGTAATATCCATCCATCCAGGTCATGGCTATCTGTAAGGTTCATTCCTCCAGGTCATGATTATCTGTATATTCGATCCATCCAGTCAAATGGTATAATCTTAATATTCATCCATCCAGGTCATGTCTATCTGTGTAATCTTCATCCATCCAGGTCAATGGTCTATCTGTAATATTCCTCCATCCAGGTCATGGTAAATAATCTATAATCTGTAATATTCATCCGTCCGTCATGGTATATCTTTTAATATTCATATTCATCCGGGGCATGTATTCTTTAAAATATTCATCCAATCCCTCCGGCAGGTCCTATCTGTATCTTCATCTCCGGGTCTGTTATATCTGTCATATGCCATCCGAGGTCCTGTTCTATCTGTAATATTCTTCCATCCGGGTCATGTATATCTGTAATATTCATTCAATTCCGGGTCATGGTCTATCTGTAATTTCATTCATCCGGTCATGGTATAATCTTTAATATTCATCCATCTTGGTCATGGTATATCTGTAATATTCATCCCATCCGGTCATGGTATTCTCTGTATATTCGATCCCTCCGGTCGTTCTATCTTTATATTCATCCTTCTGTCATGGTATATCTGTAATCTTCATCCATCCGGTCATGGTATTCTGTACTATTAATGCCATCCGGGTCATGGTCCTATCTGTAAATCATCCATCCGTCATTTGTATATCCTGTAATATTCTTATCCATTCCGGGTCATGGTATATCTTAATATTCATCCATCCAGTGTCATGAATCTGTAATCTTCATCCCATCCTGGTCATGGGTCTTCTGTAATATTCATACATCCGGGTCATGTTATATCTGTCTATTCAAATCCATCCGGGTCATGGTCTATCTGTAATATTCATTCCATCCGGGTCATGTATATCTGGTAATATTTTCATCCATCTGGGTCATGGTTATTCTGTAATCTCCATCCATCCGGGTCATGGTCCATCTTAACTATCCCATCCATCCGGGTCATGGTCCTATCTGTAATATTATCCATCCGGGTCATGGTATTCTTAATATATCAATCCATCCGGGTCATGGTCTTCTGTAATATTCATTCATCCATGTCATTGGTCTATCTGTATATTCATCCATCCAGGTCATGGTCTCTCTTAATATTCACCATCCAGGTCATGGTCTCTCTGTAATTTCATCCATCCAGGTCAATGGTTTTCTATCTGTAAATTCATCCATCCATGTCATGGTATATCTGTAATATTCATTTCATCCCGGTCAGGGTATATTTGGAGTATATCCTCCAGTCATGATGTATCTGTAATATCCATCCATCCAGGTCAGGTATTCTGTATATCCTCCATCCAGGTCATGTCTATCGGTAATATTCTTCATGCCAGAGTCATGATATATCGCAATATTCATATCATCCAGGTTATGGTCTATCTGTAATATTCGTCCACCAGGTCTGGTAATATATGTAATATTCGTTCATCCAGGTCATGTCTATCGTATATTCATCATCCACCGGTCATGGTCTATCTGTAATATTCATCCATCCGGGTCATGGTATACTTATATTCATCATCCGGGTCCTGGTTATCTGTATAGTTCATTCATCCAGGCATGTCTATCGTAATATTTCATCCCTCCAGCGTCATGGTCTCTCTGGTCAATTCATCCATCAGTAGGTCTCTCTGTAATGTCCTCCTCCAGGTCATGGTCCTCATCTGTAAGCGTCATCCATCCAGGTCATGGTATAATCAGTAAGAGTCAATATCCTCCAGTCAGGGTTAATATTTGTAATATCATCCAGGTCATAGGTATCTGTAATATTCCATCCATCCAGGTCCATGGTATTCGTACTATCCTCCCATCCAGTCCATGGTCGAATCTGTAATATTCCTTCATCCAGGCCATGAGATATATCTGCAATATTCATTCATCTCCAGGTTATGGCCTATCTGTAATATTCGTCCATCCCGGTCATGTATTCTGTAATTTCGTTCATCATGTTCATGGTCTTATCTGGTTAATATTCATCCATCCAGGTCCTGGTCTCTCTGTACTATTCGTCCATCATGTCATGGTCTATCTGTACTATTCATCCATCCAGGTCAATGTATATCTGTATATTTATCCTCCGGGGTCATGGTATATCTGTAATATTCATCCTCCGGTTATGTATATCTGTATATTCATTCAGCCGGGTCATGGTATATCTGTCATATCCAGCCATCCAGGTCATGGTATTAGTTCTGTAAATATCCATCCATCCATGTCATGTCTTCTGTAATATTTCGTCCATCCAGGTCATGTCTATATGTAATCTCATGTCCTCCGAATCTGGTCTATCTGTAATATTCATCCATCCCGCGCATGGTAATAATTCTGTAATAACTTCCTCCGTTCGCGGGTCATGGTCTATCTGGGTAATATCTCATCCGGGTCATGGTCATATCGGTAGATATTGAGCCGATCTAGGTCATGGTAATATCTGTATTCATTCATTCCAGGTCAATGGTAATATCTGTAATATTCATCAATCCAGGCAGGTATAATCTTTAAGATCCATCCCTTACCAGGTCCATGGTAAATATCTGTAATATCCTTCCATCCATGTCATGGTCTATCTGTAATATTCCGTCATCCATGTCATGATATATCTGTAATATTCAGTCGTCCAGGTTAATGTCATCTTTAATATCCGCCATCCGGTCATGGTATATCTGTAATATTCATCCCTCCGGGTCCTGGTAATATCTGTAATATTCTCACATCCGGGTCATGGTCTTATATGTCATATAATCCCTCCGGTCATGGTTAATATCTGTAATTTTCATCCATCGGGTCCTGGTATATCTGTAACATTCACAATCCGGGTCATGTATAAATCTTGTAATATTCATCCATCCCCGGGTCATGGTTTATCTGTAATTTCTCATCATCCGGGTCATGGGTCTATCGTAATATTTCAATCCATCCGGGTCATGGTATCTCGGTAATATTCATCCCTCCGGTCATGGTATAGTCTGTATATCCATGCCATCCTGGGTCATGGTAGATCTGTATATTCATTCATAATCCGGGTCATGGCATTCTTAATATTCATCCATCCAGTCAGTGGTCTCTCTGTAATATTCATCCTCCAGGTCATGGTCTATCTCTGTAATATGCATCCATCCAGTCATGGTCTATCTGTATATTCACCATCCAGGTCATGGTATATCTGTAATATTCATTCATCCAGGCATGGTATATCTGTAATATTTCATCCATCATGTCATTGTATTTCTGTAAATATTCATCCCTCCGGGTCAGTATATCTGAATATCATTGCATCCTGGTCTTCAGACCGTTATGGTCTTGCCCTTGACCCAACAGCACCTGGTTTAGAATTCTTTTCAGTAGAGATCTAAGCATGTTTGACCCATCCCAACAGCAATCAGTAGAATATTACGTTAGAACATTCCAAGGTAGTGTGCATTCTGGGAAAATAGGGGTCCGCATTCCGAACCGAAATGTCCACTCACTAATGTTTAACATCAGGGAACAGCAAAAGGCTATGAAATCACTGAATTTTCAAAATGGGAGAAGATGTAAAGAATAACAGGAAAGGCATTACCCAACTAACAATTTTAATAAATATTTGATCATTTCCACGAACTTCCTTTAATCTTCTGATATAAATAGCGAATGGAGGAAAGGTAGAAAATGGCATTGTAAACCTTTAGGTCCAGAGGGAACTAACACTACTCTACATAATTTTTAAGCATATTCATTGGTAAGAAGATGAGGACTTCCAATGTGGGGCCATTAATTAATGGGGATAGTTTTTTTTATCAGAGAATTGGATAAAGCAAACTTCTTTTTCCCCCTATGTATAAAGGATTGGGAGCTCAATATGAAGACAATTGGATAAGTTACAACTTATGTACACTCAGAGAAAGGCGCTTGCTTGGGGATATTGATTACGGTGTATAAATACATTAACGAGCATCAATAAACACGTATGGGGGCATTGTTCACCAATAGAGCATGTCATAGGACATGGGACATCCCTTAAGACTGAAGAAAAGAAGTTTAGGCTTCAAGTGCGAAAAGGGTTTTCCAACTGGAGAACGGAAATCTATCAAGGACGTGTTCTTCCAGTGGACTTGTTTAGATGGGCAATTTCATTGGGTGCAGTTCAAATAAAACTTGATTGAGTTTCTTGTCTGCAAACAAGGAATGTGCAAGTTACTGGTATTGATACAAAACCGTAGAGTTGATCCGGGTGAATTTCCATTGCTTGCGTATAGCATAGATGGTGGGGCCTAGTCGCACCTTCAGCAATGTGCCAGTGTATTCCAGGTGCTTCTTCCCGCGTCCTCTACCTTCAAGGACCTCCACTCTTAGCACAAGCAGAAAAGGGTTGAGGAACGCACACTATTTTGTCAGAAAACTTCTGTTTATTGCAATCACACAAAACAATTGTCCCATTGCCACTTGGAGTCAGGAAGAATTTATTTTTCCCCTTCCTAGAATTTGGTGGGTTTTTTTTTGCCGTCCCGGGATCAACAGTTTAGGCAGGAAATGAGGATTATGCCTAGATGGGTTGGAACTGATGTACGTATGTTCTTTATTCAACCTCAAATCTATACTATACTATACATACTATATATGCATATACTCTTCTATCCTATACTATACATTAATACTATACTATACTCTACTATTCTAACTGTACTCTGCTATACTATACTATTCTACATACTGTACTATCTATACTGTAACTATACATACTCACTATCTATACTGGAACATAACTCATCCTATACTATACTATTCCTATAACTATCCCTACCGCTACTATACGATTCTATCTATACTATCTATACCTATACTGATTCTATACATACTCTACTAGTCTATACTGTTACTAGACTATATACTGTACTATACTATTCTATACTATACTATAACTATACTTTCTATACTATAACTATCTATCCTATAACGATTCTATCTATACTGTTACTATACGCTTCTATACTATAACTATTCTATTGCTATACTGTACTAAGACTATTCTATACTATACTATTTCTATGCTAGCATACTGTACTATACTAATTCTATACTATACTATACTATTCTATACTATTCTATTACTAATACTATACTCTTCATACTCTACTATTCTATCTATTCTATACTAACTATACTAATACTATTTCTATATCTATACTATTCTATCTATACTATACTTACTAGACTCTACGATCTATACTATTCTATACTATACTATTCTATGCTATACTGTTACTATACATTTCTATACTATACTATTCTATGCTATACTGTAACTATCGATTCTATCTATATTATACTATACTATTCTACTATTCTATACTAACTATACTAGTCTCTACTATACTATTCTATACATTCTATCTCATAAATATACTATACTTATTCTATCAACATACTATTCTTACTATAACTATACTATACTATCTTATCTACTATACTATACTATTCTATAACTATACTATACTATATATACTTAAAGGGCTTTATACCATGTTCTACTCTAAGTTCGTCCCTCAAGCTATTTACGTCAGTACAAACAGACCTGAGGGAATCCCTTTTGGGAATTGGACTTTTTTTATTTAACTGCTAGTATACAAATACGCCTACCGTATAATTATTTTTTTGGGGTCAACAGAGAGGTGGATCCCCACCGTTTTTGGCAATGGGTTTTTTGTGTTTTTTTGTGTTTGTGGTTGTTTTTTTTTTTACAAAAACTGTATTTGCGATACAGAGGATTTGAAAATATGTTCTGGTTCAGGCAAAAAGTAACAAAGTAACTAGACTATACTTTATATTTACGGTACAAATTCAAAAAGTTAACAAATTAACTAAACTAATACTTTGATGTCTGTTATCTAAATCATTTATAAAAGAATGCTTTCTACTCTCGTAGCCAGTTTTAATAAAAGCTTAATCTGCATTACTGATATTTTCATTTATACTGTAAATTACTATGTAATATTGCTGATCACTTTGTGAATATTTACATGTTTATTACATCTCTTTTTTTGTCATAAGTCTATATATGACCATTAATTAAACAAGACGTTTTGGGATAAAACTACCGGGTTCTAGTACGCTGGGTTTAACCTTCAGTGTCTGAAACAAAGCTGCATTAGTTTGCTTCTTGCTGGGCCCTTTGTTTAACTGCCCCCGTTCCTCAGCACTTCCTCAGCACATCTTGTCTAATGGAAGACGCACCCCTTGCAGAGCGTTTTTTCCTATTGGTAGGTTAATGAAAGTGTGGGAACAACCAATCAGGTTTAGTTACTGGAAAAATGTCTGGTGACCTATACCAACATAACCAAAACCTTATCAACATTAACTTTGTGGGTTTCCCGAATATTCAGCTTGCTCGAGGGTTAACCAAAATTAAGTAGTTCGTCCCATGCACCATGAAAGGATTTTTATTCAAGGAATTAATTTCACTTGTTCAAATTGGTGTATGTTGAGAAGTCTTAATTTAAACTTCTTTTTTTATTTCTTTAGAACCTAAAAAGGTTTGCTACCATGACCCATCTTGACAATCCTCTAGCTAACCGCTTTTCACCGGACCATTTGAAAACATTAAGAGTGTGAGTTTGTTATAAGAGTCAACCATCAAATGAAACTTTATAGATAGCTTATCCAAATGTACGTGGCAGCCTAGTGAACTCACTCCTCGAGCAGGCCTAGTGGAACTCACTCCTAGAGGCAGGCCTAGTGAACTCAACTCCTATACATGTTCATTTTCCGTAATTGCAGCCCATCTTAGCAGATTGTATAGTAGAAAAAGGTACCCCTGGAATTTGCTTCCAACAAAAAACAACAGAAAGTTACCACTCGTGACTATAAAGAAGGAAATAGATATGAAAGGATCATATTAATCCATGACACAATTAATTCAAATTCCACATTGCATGTTAGCCAGATATTTACATTCAGACGAAGACCCCCCCCCCTCCCCCCATACCTAGTTGCCTACTTGAATGTTTTCTTTTGGCTTCTCTCTTGGATTGCTGCTGGAGCTCCACCCCACGTTAAATTTCTCCTGCGTCGATCGTGGGTAAGGCTTTTGTGTGGAGCATGCACACCGACCTCACGGAGCGAACCATGACGTGCCTTTTTCAAGAACACAGCTCATGTCTGATGTCAATTGTGCTAACCGTGGTGCCGCGTGATGATCTCCATGCGTGCACATAACCCATAAATGGCCCCGGGACAACACGCAATGATGTTGCGTGCATGCATGCTCCACATAGCTTTACCGGATCGGACCATCTGGGGATGGATAAATAGAGAATTGGTTGTTGGATTACCAACACAAATGGTTGTCACTGGAGGCTACATCTATGTGGGCGTTGGGCTAAAGAGATCTAAGCGGAATGACTCAGGGTTTCTGTACTGGGGCCACTTCTTTCTTTTTGAATCTGTTAATAAATACTTAAGCCCTCGGACAACATTGTGTTTCGCGGTTGGGTCCTGCGAATCGCTCTTTGGGTCCCGCGATACCCGCGTTTGGTAACTTCAAATATATGCTAAGCGAGGAATGACTGGCAGAATCCGTTTTCTTGGGCTGATGCGTCCTCACAGAAACAATATTGGGAGGTGGGAATTACCAGTCCTATACACTCGGTGCCAACTTCTTTATTATTATACCACAATAGTTAACCTTTAAAATACAATTGGTATAATTATCAGGTAAGGGGTGTTTTATTTTGCCATTGTAGACTTATTGTAAATCATCATTATCTGTTTGCGAATTTGGTCAAATTTCGATCAACATAACCGTCACCCGTACTATTTAGTAACATTGAACCTAACAAAGCAGCGAAATATCACTAGCTTGTGTGGGCCATTGAGATTAATTGGTGATCTAAACTATATTAGATCATGTTTCAATCGTTATAATCGTTAACATATTGTATACTTAGGGTTCACATTCTAATTATGGCCCGAATAACCTGATCAATAGTCATTTCAATTGCCTTCAGCCTGAAATCAGTCTTTTGCTCTCCTCAGTTAAAATATCCATAACTGACCTCGACTCTTTATGTAGCTCCGCGGACTAAAAGGCAGCAGCCAAATGACCAACACTACTGAGAATTAAAACTTAGCTGAACGAGCGAGAACAATTGAATTGTTTGGATTGATTTCTTTAATACATATAAGTACGCTTTCAGTTCTAACTTGATTAATTGATTTTAATTCTCCTCATCCTATATCTATCCTTCAAATGGCATGGGTCTAACGTGTTTAATATTCTGGACAGAAGCTCCAGCACAAATCAAATAGAAGGGGGGGAGAGGGACCCTTGGCCTGGGCCCTTTGAAAATGGAATGGCTTTTTTTTTATTATTTATAATAGCATTATAAAGGGGAATCATTAGATTATAGATTTGAGGACCCTAAAGAGACACTTCCTTTATAATTACTCTTTTCTGTGTCCGATGGTCCGTACACCCCTTTTCATAATATGTATATTCTTCTTACAGCTATAGAACGAATGGATAAATATATCTCCCACAAGGGAGAGTTTTAATAAAGGCACGGCCATCTCTACCTAAGAGGGTAAGGTCCTGGGCTCTGTCTCTACCTACTTAACCTTCAAATTTGCCTACCCTTATCCCTTCCCTTGTCTTGGATACCGATCATCACTCAATAAGTTTAATGCAAACCTGCAATCTCATGGTCGGTGTGCAATTATTTTTATGTTGTACTTAGATGGTAAGCACTTCGGGGAGTATCTCTTTCCTAATACGTATGTCAAGACACCAAACCGCACGTATTTTATCTATATATATATATATATTAGTACTTAACCTTTGAAACTTTATTTATGTAAATTTAATTTATCTGTATATGGGCATATACAAGGGCAGAAGCTTCTCATTACTAGAGTTGGAATAGAACTTAACCCAACTGTCAATTTTGGTAACCCTCAAATGTAGCCATTCATATCAGTAACCCTTGCAATGTAGCCTTCGTAATCCCTCAACTGAATTCGGTAACCCTCTAATGGCATCATTCGTGACCCTTGATTCGGCCAACCCCTCTAATGTAGTAAAACTCGGCGAAACCCGACAATTGCCCGTCGTGGGAAAGTTAGTTTTTTCAAACAGTTATTTTACCGTATTCTAATTAACTAGAACGTTCTGAACTCTTCTTCTTCCCCCCCCCCATTCCACTTTAAATGGGTTCTGTTTATATATATATATATATATATATATATATATATATCTAATACTATCATATAATTAGATATTAAAGAAAGAGTGTTGTAGGTAAAACTCTATAGTAGTCACTGCTCACCCTAAAAAACCTAAAGGGGTGGGAGAAATCCTCTCCCCATAGAATAGCCAAGCCCTCTAAATATAAAGAAGGGCACTCTAAGCACACTATGATCTGGATGCACTACCACTACTGTTAAGGACCTAGTCTAGCTACCCTGTTTTTACCTTTAGAATAGTAAGAAGCCCCACCCGTAGGATAGCCCTCTAAATTAAGGGCAAACCTAAAGCAACTGGTTCTTCTTCCTAGTCTCAGTATACAGGGTACAGACTAGGTCCCTTACATTTATGGTGTGCATACCGATCAATAGTGCTTTAGGGGTGCCCCTTATATTTAGAGGTTATTCTATGGGTTGAGAGGATTTCTCCTCCCCTTTAGGTTTTAGGGTGAGCATTGACTACTATAGAGTCTCTACCTTCACTACCCCTATTTTTTTCATCTATATTTATGTCTCCTATCTATGTTTTTTATAGACGTTTTGTCTTTTTGTTAGGGATACTTTCGTTTCACTTGCTTCGTGCATGATCTTTTATCCCCATTATCCCTTCAATTTCACCTCTTGTTGAGATTGTTGCAGCACCTCTATTTCGTTCTACTGTGTTTCTTTCACTCACTAACCATCTCAACCATTATTTCCCTCAGCTTCTCTCATATAGAAGAACTGTGCCTGAAGGTTTATTACACCACAGCTTACAGTGGGCTTAATGCCAGCCTGGATCTGTCACAGTTTATTGACTATACAACCCCAGGTGAGTCACACTATTAAAGATTCCAGAGAGGTATTTGACATTCTACTTTGCTTGGCATCAGTATGGTCCCTTATATATTAAAATATGTAACATTATGTCCATATTTTATTCACTTCCGTCCCTCCTCCCTCCCCTTGACACAGATGGATACAGAGTATTTTCATTGGAGACTCCTCTCCCGCTCTCCTCTAGATGAACCAACTGAGCATGTCTGTACATCAGTGGTTAAAGAGAAGAGGATAGTAAATCGGGGTTTGTTGTAGTAAAGTTAGCACTGACTTTTCTAGATTTTTGAGGTTGGCTGCATATTACAAATACATTATACAATCATTTAATGTGTTGTTTGGTGGGCTATATAGCAAAATGTTTTTAGCCTTTACTTTCCCCCTAGTAAAATCTGAAAAACGTATCTATATTTATTCTCATGTTTATAAAAAATCGTTTCACTAATTCTATAATCTGATTCAGACAGTTTCGCAGAATAGGAAGGGATCTGATTTGGAGACCTTGTGGCAAATGTTAGATGGATAAGTAAGAATAAAATAATACTATGTAAGAATGCCTGTTTCCTGTAAATGGATCCTGTGATGTTGTGCCAGCTGGTCTGCTTCTCCTTTCTAGTGCATGTTTTAATGTTTCATTCCTGTAGTTTGGT
Source organism: Hymenochirus boettgeri (assembly GCA_019447015.1). Classification (NCBI taxonomy): domain Eukaryota; kingdom Metazoa; phylum Chordata; class Amphibia; order Anura; family Pipidae; genus Hymenochirus; species Hymenochirus boettgeri. The sequence goes on from CM033476.1 coordinate 172,357,688, forward strand.
TTTGGGTGCTGTTGGGTGTGTTTCCGATGGTTGTATTTATTCAATGTCTGTTGGTCTGGTGCAGGTTTTTAATCTAGTGGTTGGCAATTACATTAGTGTTCCTATTCCTGGTCATGCATAATTGGTTATTCTACATTTAAAGGCTCAAGAGCTGTGTACACACACAGCACCAATCTGTAAGTTGCGGTCTTCATGTGGGATATTTCTCGTGAACACCATACACCTATAACATCGTGGACACTCAGGGAGCCGACCACCGATTGATGGAAAGTTTTCAGTTGTAACAACCGTTTTTCTATGCTGACATCTGCATCGGAACCGTTGTTATGGAGTAAACACATTACCGATAAGGGTCAATCTCCTCGTACCCACTGCCAACCTGCGGACATTGCTTCGTGAATTCCCTGGAATGGACGTGTCATTTTAAACTTCACATGACTGAGTATTTTAACAGTTCCCAATACATTTATGCTACCTGCCCCAGTACTTTCCATTTAAACGGTTAATTTTTACAAGGTTATCATTTATCACACGCTCACTGCATATTGACCTTCTAAAGTAGGTATGACACGTTCCGTATCACTGTTCAGTTGCATATAAAAACACGATCTTTATTATACTATAAAATCTAAAGTAACGCACAGTCCACTATAGGCAAGGTCCAGTTCAAAACAGTGTGGCTTCACACCCTTACTCCCTGCTGAGACCAGCACTAGGCACAAGCATGACCGTCCCATCCTGTACCGCTAAGATCTAAAGGACCCAAAGCCACATAATACACTGAACTCAAAGGCAGACACCTTGATATAAAACCAGTATCTGTGCCTACGCCATTTTGAACAGGCGTTGTGAAATTACACATTCTAGTTTCACACAATTTGGTCAACGACCATTGTTCTGCACATGCTCGTCCTTAGCGAATGGCCAGAACTGTTGCCGGTTGGTCACAACACGCACCCATTAATAATGTAATTATTATGCGCAGATGTTGGTAAAGACTATGTATATTTATTCCACATTTGCCCTTACGAAGATTGTCCCTTTCTATATGGGGGAAAAAAAAACTTCCATATTTCCAAATGAGCCTTACCAGTGCCCTTGTAAAGAGGGGAATATTTTCTTCTCTTTAATCTATTCCCCTCTTTTATACAGACAATATCTGCTAGCTCTACCGTTACTACCTGCATTGTTTGCTATAGCTAATCTGTTAATCTACCATCAACCCCAACTCTTTTTCCATTAGAGATTCACTTAGCTTAGATCTATTTTATGGTGGAGGCAGATTGGGATTGCAGTTGGATTTGTTGAATTGATGGCCCTTTACTATTCGACATAATAGTGTGCACAATTGGGTAGAGTCCTCTTATCCGACAATCAGTAAAGTATCCTACTTTTTTTTTCAAGAAAACGTTTCCTTGAAAATAGTAAGTAAGCATCCGTACACTACTATATAACTTTATCACTTGTCAACCTGTTTTTACAGGCCACTGTCTCCACCCAACAGATTACAAACCCCCCAAATAACTGTGCTATTCCGGTATAGCAGGCTGTGACGGTGGAATGGATTATTGGTAAGAGATTTTAAAAACAACTCATCTTAGCTTCTTACAACGGACGATTTTGACACAGACCCCTGAGCCTGTCCCACTGCTTCCAAACTGACTTTTTGACTACTATTCTGTACCCGAATCAACGAACTCATTTTTAAAAAGTCTGTTTTAATGAAACTCAATTGGGTTTTGAAATCGGAAATATTTCATGGTGTGGAAATTTCACTACTTCCGCAGAATTTGCTGGGGAACGCAGCTTAGCATTTTATATTCTCTCTACTGGCATTAGTCATGATGATAGTATGATAATAATATGGTGCCCAGGCATTGCTTGACATTGACAGTATCATTTCTTTTCAGCTTACAATTATCCCTACATAATATTACAGAAGAAATAACTATTACACATGAGATGAAAATCACCAATTTTGATAGGAAGTAAGAAACACACAAACATCTAATTTTGTGAGAAGGACATTTTAAAAAAATATAGTGAGGTGCCGCGGACAAAGCTCCAGGTAGTCTGCTCCTCCAAACAAGCTGAGTTTTACCTGAATGGGAATTTCCTTCATTAAGGGAATAGTTCACTCCAAAAGTGAACTATTCCTTATAATGTATTGATTAAGCCCGGAGGTTAAGGAGCTATGCCTCTACCTTCGTTCTTCAATCAATAGCTCAGGTCGTGGCACGAAGATTCATAAACTTCCTTTTGTGCGAGCCGCTGCGGCTACACATTGAAAGCAATCGATCAACATTCCTGGTTTAAAGGGCAAGTCCACCCCCAAAACTTAAATGTAACCTCATACTGGCCCCACTCTGTAGTTTAATAAAATCCTTACCTTACATTTCTACTCCAAATGGTTCTCCTGCTATGCCCCTCCAAAGTCCAGGAAACTGCAGTGTAGGATCTGTCCTGCTCCTGCGTCTGCCTCAACCTCGACAAGGTTTGAGGCATGCGCAGAACAGCCCTGCCGCTCCTACCCGCTTTGGTCTCCCTCCCCCTGGCGTAAATCCGTTTTTATATAATATAGTTCATGTTCCCCGAGCCCCAACCGCTATAATTATATCATCAGAAAGTCCCCCTCATTACTTACCTTACCTCTCTCCTTCGCTGTGTGAGCAGCAGCAGCCGCCGCGTCATGATGGCTGCCTCTCAGCCAATCACAGACACGGCTGTCGGTCCCACCCCCTGCTGCAGTTCCGAGCAAGCGGAGGGCCAGGCAGTGCGGCGAAGGAGAGATAAAGCCAAGTAATAATCGAGGGACTTTCTGATGATATATTTAGTGGTTGGGGCTGGGGGAAATGAACTATATATATAAAACTTTTTATAAAGGGTGGACATGCCCTTTAAAAGCCTCAGTCTCTGTTGTTAAGATGTTAATGTTAAGATGCTGGGCCATCTTGGTTCAGAGGTTTGAACCTCTGGCTTAAAGTGTGTCCTCCATAGACGACAAATCACCACGATCACTAGCGAAAAGGAGGGGGCTGGGCCAGAATGTTGGCTTAAGGGTTAATAGTGATCTATTTTCTCAGTGGTGAGGACCTAGTGTTTGGGCCCCCAACAAAACTATGATGTGGCCCCTAATTATTCTTCATCCACAATGGTTTTTCTGGAGGAGGCTAAATCTGTCATAGAAAAAAGATGGGGCCTCCTTGGCTCAAGCCCTCCCCCCCGCGGTTGCTCCCCTTGTAGTTATGCCCCTGATATATTGTTTAGGTAACATTTCAATAATATTTACTTTTGATCCTTCGTAAAGTTGGTAAGATGGAAATTGCTAAGAGGAAATAGTCCGATTGGTCATAGGCCAGATTGGGTTTTAGTTATAAAATGAATGTGAATTAACTTAAAATTGAAAGGTTGATGGAGCAGATCCAATCTTGTACAGTAAACATTATTTAAACTGCTTAACATAAAATATTAAGCAAACCAATTTCAATTCCATTAACCAATAAACACCAAGAGATGCACAAATGTTCCGCTTTTCAAGCACTCTGGGTTTGCTCAAGCATGATCATAGCAAATAAGATGATGTCAATTTAATTAATTACTGTAAAGGAGTGTGGCAGGGATTATTAAAAAGTCATATTTTTATAGTTTTACACCAATCAGGATTTCCATATTTTTTGTCTCCTAAGCCCTATGGCAATCCATTTCCTCTGCTAGTGTCCTGCTTTTTGCTAATTGTATTGATTTTTATTAAATGTGTTCAAATCAATTTTATTATTATTCCTCTAAAAGCTTTCTTGCAAAGTATTGAATCTTTTTTTTTTTTTAATCAACTATTCCTTGCGTTTCAAATTTGCTAGCATTCAGTTTCCATTTTCACGTCGGACCGCGCAAAGCTAATTCTTGAAAACGAGGAAGGCTCACTGCCAGACCCATAATTCATGTAATGGATTCCAGTACATCATTAAAAATAATTCACAGTTGCCTTGGCCATGAAATAGTTGTGGGTCACATGTTCTTTCTAACAATGCCATATAATCCTATATGGATTTTTAGGTAAAGAATGTTTTGGTTGCCCCAATAAAATTTTGGGCAAGTACAGATTAGTTTACCGTTGTTGTAAATGCAAACACAGTTACATAACTCCCAATGGTCCTGGTTTCCCAAGGACAGCCTTGTTTTGTAGACATTGTCCTGCTGTCTCTGACATTAAAACCCCCCATCCACTTTATAATTATATTTGAAGATATGCTTATAGAAAAGTGTGTTTTAGGGTCCTCTCTTCATGTTTTCAGTATTTCCTGTGCCTACTTCGCATTATAAATTGTTATATGTTGCCCATACCCCTGTTACATCAGATTACACTTTGATATTAGTTGAAGTCTCAATGCCTTTCTTATGTAAAAGGTTTATTTACCCCAGCACAACACAAATATTTTTCTGAGATTGAACAATGACTGTCTTAGGCCTTGCATTGTATTTCTAATACAATTATAGGGTTGACTTTGTACCATTAATAATCCTACTTCTAGCCACCTAAAATATGCAAGGATTCAAGGAAATGAATAAAAGTCCACAACGCCTATATAAAAAGCAAAGAGATTGCTTAACGTTCATTTTAAATGTCTGCAGGGTAACTAGAAAAATATTAAACTGTAAGTGCTTTTCGGTGTCATACTAATGGAGCACAAAGGAAAATGTCTGCTGGTGGAACTGTGTATCTGTGTAAAATCTGTTATTTTTTACAGAGTGAGGTTGGCACTAGACATTTGTGGTTGTTTTCCAAATGTTCATTTGTTGGCGGTAAATAGCTCAGTCGCTAGTGATTTCTCAGCAGGGTCCAGGTAGCCAACTGCTTGGGGGTTTGAATGAAGCTTTGATGTGCAACAGATTTGCCAGTTCATAGTGAAACGTATATGTTTACTGCCGCTTTGCTTTAATGTTAGTACACCGGAGTGTGTTTTTTTTTTTTTTTGAATGAAATGTTTAATGAAAATAAAATCTGGGAATCTTGTGCTGCATCCATTTGACTTAAAGCCTTATGTTCATTCCAACCTGTACATGTGTTTTGGCAATTATTTGACTGATGCCACACTGTACCGTGCACGTGTTCCCGACGTACGAATGCACATGGCGTCGCTCGTGATTGCGATCACCCAGCGTCAAAAATGCTGACTGCATGCGCTGCGGTTTACGAATCGCAGCACTCCCTAGCGCACTAGTGTGGCCGCATCAACTGTGCGCTTTTAAAAGAGCTATCAGGTCGCGCTTAAAAGCGTTTCAGTGTGGCCTAGCCCTTAAATATTTAAAAAATGTTGTGTATCAATTTAAACTCCATGCATCTTCAGTGTGTTGTTAAGGACTTGTACACTTAATTCCACACACCCTTTATCTTTTTCCTACATTCAAAGTCTTCTTTTGCCTTGTTTTTTTCCCGTCATTTGTATATAATACATTTAAACACTTTCCAGCCATATAGTAAAGAGTCCCACACACACATTGGATTGTCTTTCATTCCCGAGTGTCGGTATCTCCTGTGGTTTGATTGGGATTTACATACAAAAAATGTGAAGCCGAGTTGATCTATCCTGATAGTTTCATATGTATGTGTCACTTATTATCTGTACAAAAACCCAATTGGGTGAAGGAGAATTTTTCTGAAACCCTGAAAATGAAAAGAGATTTGCCCAGCTTAATATACCTAATAAGGAAATTGTTAAAGTGCTCACCTATAAGGCAAATTGGATTCCGTATATACTCGAGTATAAGTCGATCTGAGTATAAGTCGAGGTACCTATTTTTACCTGAAATTTTTTAAAAACTGATTGACTCGAGTATAAGTCGAGGGTAGAAATTATCACCACTACTGCCTTCTGAATCTGTGTTGTTTTTAGTTGCCCTTTAAATGGACAGCAGAATTCCCATACATGAATCCCATACAGTAATAGCCAAATCCAGTACCAGTAACCTCCAATTCTTTGGCACTCCAGATGTTTGGAAACTTACAACTCCCAGCATGCTTTGTTGCAGGGAGGTTCAGTTTCTAACATGTGGAGTGCAAGGTTGAGTAAACTTTTAATTAAGCTTACCATCATTTACAATTCTCCTGACCCCCATATAGTAAAGGGCCCTCTGACCCCCCATATAGTAAGGGAACTCTGACCCCCATTATAAAGGATTCTTGACCCCAATAGTTAAAAATGTCACATGAGAGTTGTAGTTTCAAGCTGTCCTTTGCACTGTACTAGCAGCTGTTTTTTGCCCCAAACTGAGGAGACCCATCAGATTTACAGCATCCAGATGAGCAGTGACCGTGCTGAGTGAGTCCAGCAGCCAGAATACATGAAGCAGGAAGTGTAAAGGCAGATCAGCTCCTGTAACTTTCTATGCAGGTTAACACAGCTACTACACAACTACTGGTTACTATCTGTAATTGCAGAATTTGGAGCTAAATTAGGACTTGACCCGAGTTTGTCGAGGTTGGGTTTCAGGCTAATTTTAAAGCCTGAAAAATTCGACTTATACTTGAGTATATACGGTACCCAACGGTAGCCCCTCTGCGTGTGTCAGAAATAGTTTCTGGGTACTCTGGCCTCTGGTACGGCATAAAAAGCGGTACTGCATGGTTTACATAATTTTAGCACCTTATTTCACAATACGTTAGGAAAACATTTTTATTGGTGTACTGATTGCAGTAACCTATATAATATTTCTAATTTCTCTGCTGGGGGGTTCTAATTTATACGGTCTCTGTATAGTAAGTTTGGGTTCACGTAAGCAGAGTAATAAGTAGGTAAGTAAGGCTGTATTTGTACAAAATAACCATATGAAAATACTTATATATACTTAATATATTTGAATCATAAAGAGAAAGTAACACTTCTTATAAATCAGACATACTTTCCATTAAGTCAGTGACTCGTAATCTGAAATAACACATGTAAAAATGCCCGTTCATAAACACGGAGGCATCATAACAAGAAATCTCCCTCCCTAGATTGAGAGGTCAAAATATGGTGCATAAAAAGTAGGTGAGAGCTGTAGCAGAGGGACTGCCTGCCTTTTATTGAATCTGTCATTTCTAATTATATTTGGATCAAAAGATAAGAGGGACTTTAATTATACTGAAAATGTAAAAAGAGTTTGCCTTCTGTTGGGCTCTATACTTAAAGCAGCAATACCTGTCGAATCCTTTTGGGAAATATATCTTGGTTGGTACACCTAATTTGCAGGAGTGATCCAAATACCATCGCATCATCACGCATGCGCGCTATACCTGTACAGAACCAGGAAGCAGTCGGGACCTGTCACTGTGTACACTTTCTTAGTCAAGTAATACTTACCCAAATATTCCCTCGTCACTCCACTCTATTTCCAGGCTTGCAAACTGTCTGCAATCAGGCCAATGGGAAGACGGGCTTCTTGCATTGCATCTTTCCATTGATCCTGTCACTGACAGTCTGGTAGGTGGAGTTACACAAGGGGGACTCACACACTGGCTCGCCATTGAGTCTGTTCACTGTATCCTGATTCCTTCCTTCTGCTGCTGTTGCTCCCTGCTTCTAGTGGGAGCATGCGGTACAGCAGACAAATTAATACACGTTGCAGCAGCAGAGCCCGTGCCAGCCCAGGAAGCAGAAGTACTCCATACAGCTCAAAAGGTTATGTTTTGTGGGTGGATCTGGCTGGGTGACAGGGCCCCCTTGGCTCCGGGACCCATAGCAACCACTATGATTGCTATGGCTATCCCTACACCACTGCCCAGGGTTGAGGACTTAGTGATTCAGGTCCTCATCCTTGGGTAGAAGATATATTTTAAAGGGCATGTCCACCCTTTATAAAAAGTTTTTATATAATATAGTTCATGTTCCCCCAGCCCCAACCGCTATAATTATATCATCAGAAAGTCCCCCGATCATTACTTACCTTACCTCTCTCCTTCGCTGTTGTGAGCAGCCAGCAGCCGCGTCAGTGATTGGCTGCCTCTCAGCCAATCACAGACACGGCTGTCGGTCCCACCCCCTGCTTGCAGTTCCGAGCAAGCGGAGGGCCAGGCAGTGCGGCGAAGGAGAGAGATAAGCCAAGTAATAATCGAGGGACTTTCTGATGATATAATTATAGTGGTTGGGGCTGGGGGAACATGAACTATATTATATAAAAACTTTTTATAAAGGGTGGACATGCCCTTTAAAAGCCTGCAGTCTCTGTTGTTAAGATGTTAATGTTAAGATGCTGGGCCATCTTGGTTCAGAGGTTTGACACCTCTGGCTTAAAGTGTGTCCTACCATAGACGACAAATCACCACGATCACTAGCGAAAAGGAGGGGGCTGGGCCAGAATGTTGGCTTAAGGGTTAATAGTGATCTATTTTCTCAGTGGTGAGGACCTAGTGTTTGGGCCCCCAACAAAACTATGATGTGGCCCCTAATTATTCTTCATCCACAATGGTTTTCTGGGAGGAGGCTAAATCTGTCATAGAAAAAAGATGGGGCCTCCTTGGCTCAAGCCCTCCCCCCCGCGGTTGCTCCCCTTGTAGTTATGCCCCTGATATATTGTTTAGGTAACATTTCAATAATATTTACTTTTGATCCTTCGTAAAAAGTTGGTAAGATGGAAATTGCTAAGAGGAAATAGTCCGATTGGTCATAGGCCAGATTGGGTTTTAGTTATAAAATGAATGTGAATTAACTTAAAATTGAAAGGTTGATGGAGCAGATCCAATCTTGTACAGTAAACATTTATTTAAACTGCTATACATAAAATATTAAGCAAACCAATTTCAATTCCATTAACCAATAAACACCAAGAGAGATGCACAAATGTTCCGCTTTTCAAGCACTCTGGGTTTGCTCAAGCATGATCATAGCAAATAAGATGATGTCAATTTAATTAATTACTGTAAAGGAGTGTGGCAGGGATTATTAAAAAGTCATATTTTTATAGTTTTACACCAATCAGGATTTCCATATTTTTTGTCTCCTAAGCCCTATGGCAATCCATTTCCTCTGCTAGTGTCCTGCTTTTTGCTAATTGTATTGATTTTTATTAAATGTGTTCAAATCAATTTTATGTATTATTCCTCTAAAAGCTTTCTTGCAAAGTATTGAATCTTTTTTTTTTTTTAATCAACTATTCCATTGCGTTTCAAATTTGCTAGCATTCAGTTTCCATTTTCACGTCGGACCGCGCAAAGCTAATTCTTGAACAAGGAGGAAGGCTCACTGCCAGACCCATTAATTCATGTAATGGATTCCAGTACATCATTAAAAATAATTCACAGTTGCCTTGGCCATGAAATAGTGTGTGGTCACATTGTTCTTTCTAACAATGCCATAATAATCCTATATGGATTTTTAGGTAAAGAATGTTTTGGTTGCCCCAATAAAATTTTGGGCAAGTAGATTATGTTTACCGTTGTTGTAAATGCAAACACAGTTACATAACTCCCAATGGTCCTGGTTTCCCAAGGACAGCCTTGTTTTGTAGACATTGTCCTGCTGTCTCTGACATTAAAACCCCCCATCCACTTTATAATTATATTTGAAGATATGCATATAGAAAACGTGTGTTTTAGGGTCCGTCTCTTCATGTTTTCAGTATTTCCTGTGCCTACTTCGCATTATAAATTGTTATAGTGTTGCCCATACCCCTGTTACATCAGATTACACTTTGATATTAGTTGAAGTCTCAATGCCTTTCTTATGTAAAAGGTTTATTTATACCCCAGCACAACACAAATATTTTTCTGAGATTGAACAATGACTGTCTTTAGGCCTTGCATTGTATTTCTAATACAATTATAGGGTTGACTTTGTACCATTAAAATAATCCTACTTCTAGCCACCTAATAAATATGCAAGGATTCAAGGAAATGAATAAAAAGTCCACAACGCCTATATAAAAAGCAAAGAGATTGCTTAACGTTCATTTTAAATGTCTGCAGGGTAACTAGAAAAATATTAAACTGTAAGTGCTTTTCGGTGTCATACTAATGGAGCACAAAGGAAAATGTCTGCTGGTGGAAACTGTGTATCTGTGTAAAATCTGTATTTTTTTACAGAGTGAGGTTGGCACTAGACATTTGTGGTTGTTTTCCAAATGTTCATTTGTTGGCGGTAAATAGCTCAGTCGCTAGTGATTTCTCAGCAGGGTCCAGGTAGCCAACTGCTTGGGGGTTTGAATGAAGCTTTTGATGTGCAACAGATTTGCCAGTTCATAGTGAAACGTATATGTTTACTGCCGCTTTGCTTTAATGTTAGTACACCGGAGTGTGTTTTTTTTTTTTTTTTGAATGAACATGTTTAATGAAAATAAAATCTGGGAATCTTGTGCTGCATCCATTTGACTTAAAGCCTTATGTTCATTCCAACCTGTACATGTGTTTTGGCAATTATTTAGACTGATGCCACACTGTACCGTGCACGTGTTCCCGACGTACGAATGCACAATGGCGTGCGCTCGTGATTGCGATCACCCAGCGTCAAAAATGCTGACTGCATGCGCTGCGGTTTACGAATCGCAGCACTCCCTAGCGCACTAGTGTGGCCGCATCAACTGTGCGCTTTTAAAAGAGCTATCAGGTCGCGCTTAAAAGCGTTTCAGTGTGGCCTAGCCCTTAAATATTTAAAAAATGTTGTGTATCAATTTAAACTCCATGCATCTTCAGTGTGTTGTTAAAGGACTTGTACACTTAATTCCACACACCCTTTATCTTTTTCCTACATTCAAAGTCTTCTTTTGCCTTGTTTTTTTCCCGTCATTTGTATATAATACATTTAAACACTTTCCAGCCATATAGTAAAGAGTCTCACACACACATTGGATTGTCTTTCATTCCCCGAGTGTCGGTATCTCCTGTGGTTTGATTGGGATTTTACAAAAAATGTGAAGCCGAGTTGATCTATCCTGATAGTTTCATATGTATGTGTCACTTATTATCTGTACAAAAACCCAATTGGTGGAAGGAGAATTTTTCTGAAACCCTGAAAATGAAAAGAGATTTGCCCAGCTTAATATACCGTAATAAGGAAATTGTTAAAGTGCTCCACCTATAAGGCAAATTGGAGATTCCGTATATACTCGAGTATAAGTCGATCTGAGTATAAGTCGAGGTACCTATTTTTACCTGAAATTTTTTTAAAAACTGATTGACTCGAGTATAAGTCGAGGGTAGAAATTATCACCACTACTGCCTTCTGAATCTGTTGTTTTTAGTTGCCCTTTAAATGGACAGCAGAATTCCCATACATGAATCCCATACAGTAATAGCCAAATCCAGTACCAGTAACCTCCAATTCTTTGGCACTCCAGATGTTTGGAAACTTACAACTCCCAGCATGCTTTGTTGCAGGGAGGTTCAGTTTCTAAACATGTGGAGTGCCAAGGTTGAGTAAACTTTTAATTAAGCTTACCATCATTTACAATTCTCCTGACCCCCATATAGTAAAGGGCCCTCTGACCCCCATATAGTAAAGGGAACTCTGACCCCCATATAGTAAAGGATTCTCTGACCCCAATAGTTAAAAATGTCACCTGAGAGTTGTAGTTTCAAGCTGTCCTTTGCACTGTACTAGCAGCTGTTTTTTGCCCCAAACTGAGGAGACCCATCAGATTTACAGCATCCAGATGAGCAGTGACCGTGCTGAGTGAGTCCAGCAGCCAGAATACATGAAGCAGGAAGTGTAAAGGCAGATCAGCTCCTGTAACTTTCTATGCAGGTTAACACAGCTACTACACAACTACTGGTTACTATCTGTAATTGCAGAATTTGGAGCTAAATTAGGACTTGACCCGAGTTTAGTCGAGGTTAGGTTTTCAGGCTAATTTTAAAGCCTGAAAAATTCGACTTATACTTGAGTATATACGGTACCCAACGGTAGCCCCTCTGCGTGTGTCAGAAATAGTTTCTGGGTACTCTGGCCTCTGGTAACGGCATAATAAGCGGTACTGCATGGTTTACATAATTTTAGCACCTTATTTCACCAATACGTTAGGAAAACATTTTTATTGGTGTACTGATTGCAGTAACCTATATAATATTGCTAATTTCTCTGCTGGGGGGTTCTAATTTATACGGTCTCTGTATAGTAAGTTTGGGTTCACGTAAGCAGAGTAATAAGTAGGTAAGTAAGGCTGTATTTGTACAAAATAACCATATGAAAATACTTATATATACTTAATATATTTGAATCATAAAGAGAAAGTAACACTTCTTATAAATCAGACATACTTTCCATTAAGTCAGTGACTCGTAATCTGAAATAACACATGTAAAAATGCCCGTTCATAAACACGGAGGCATCATAACAAGAAATCTCCCTCCCTAGATTGAGAGGTCAAAATAATTGGTGCATAAAAAAGTAGGTGAGAGCTGTAGCAGAGGGACTGCCTGCCTTTTATTGAATCTGTCATTTCTAATTATATTTGGTATCAAAAGATAAGAGGGACTTTAATTATACTGAAAATGTAAAAAGAGTTTGCCTTCTGTTGGGCTCCTATACTTAAAGCAGCAATACCTGTCGAATCCTTTTGGGAAATATATCTTGGTTGGTACACACAGTACTGATAATAAAGTTGGTGCACACAGTACTGATAATAACCCAATGGGATTATGCTATTATTGGCTGCATATAGTGAGAAATCGTCCAAGCCCAAAAAGTCCATTGGTCTCTGTCGACCCCCAATACCAGGGGTGCCCAACCTGGCCCATTCTGGGGAAAGCACTAGCGACGCCCCATGCTCTGCCCAGGAAGCTGGCGTAGCCTAACACCTGTTACGCCCACACCATGCCCACGTCACACCCCTTGCTATGTGTTTAAAAACCTTGGCTGGGCCGTGAGTTGGGAATCATTGCCCTATACATTCAAAATACAGTAACATTTCTGGCTTGGATTTCTTAAGAAACAAGCCAAGTTTGCGGTAGTAAGAGTGTAATGCTCATAGACAGAAAAAAGTGTGCATATTAGACTATATTTAGTATATCCCATAGCTTTACATAGATTTTTCAAAGAAGGGGACAATATTTAGAGAAGATTTCTTATCTTGTATCTTTTGTAGAATGAACCGCAATTCAGCTAAACTATATACAGGATCATTATAACCCACAGAAGATGAATGTACTGGTTTAGCTAGCGGCTGTCCTCGGGCTGTTTGTTATGTGTATCTTATATTGTCACTACATCACAGACTCACTATTGCCCTACAAGCATGTCTAATGGGATCCTCCGTTGCTGATTTCAGCTCACCCTGACCTAGTTCCTTTCTTGTGTCCCAGCAAGCTGTCAGGAGCTATCAGAGCACTGGGAGCTGAAATAAACACTCTGCAGAGGAGAAAAGGCAGAGCTTGTCTGCTGTGCGTAATTAGCTCTAACCACCTTGTGTTTCTAGCTAAACTGCAGCATTTACAGCATTGTTTAGAAGACACTGCTAAAACATCCTAACATTTAAACAGTTTACTGCATTCAAATAATTATTTCTTGTTCTTGGACATAATGCAAATGCTGATGACAATAAAGGAATAATATTGTTTTTTGTTTAAATAGATGAGGATGTAGCCCTTACTTTGCAATGTTTAGTAGGAAAGGTCATATTATCTGCATGTAATGCCTGTGCTGTTGTCTCTGTGTAGGTGGCGTTAAACCGTCAATGTTACATCGCTATTGACTATTTTCAGTTGTATGTCACAGGGTCATAAGGAATGACTGATGTATTCTATTTGCTGTTACGCACAGACATATTAGCTCCGTCTGTCAAAAAATTGTCATTGTTTTTCAGCACTGGGGGTAGGGATAGTTTCCATTTCCCTAATTTCGATAGTAGACCGTTAATAGTTGTTTTAGGTAGTTTAATTTATTACATGCTAACCGGCATTAAACAAGTATTTTATGGTAATGTGGCATAATATAATGAAATATTAATTTACTTCTAGAAGAGAGGAAGCTTAGTGGTGAATGCTTGAAAAAATGCTTTTACTATGGCAATCAATATGGCAGCTCCTTCTGATTTGTGCTTAAGCAGTTTATATGCAGAGAAGCCACACAAGCAAAAGAGGAATCACCTGAAAGACAACCCTGATTTGTATTTTAAATAGAAACCAAAGTCCAATGCACTCTTGTCCAAACCGTGGGTGCTTACTCCTCATATATCCAACCCTCCGTGGATGAAAATTCACAGTAGAGAAAACAGAATGAGGGTCGCAGTCCAAAATCAGTTGAATACTTTATTTAGTGACCAACATCAAAAACACAACGTTTCGGGGGGAAAGACAAGTGCCCCCTTCCTCAGGTGATGATCACCTGAGGAAGGGGGCACTTGTCTTTCCCCCCGAAACGTTGTGTTTTTGATGTTGGTCACTAAATAAAGTATTCAACTGATTTTGGACTGCGACCCTCAACCTGATTTGTATTTTACCTTTCGATTTGCGCTCCGTTCACGCTTCCGGTTCGCATTGCCAATGTGCCGCTATGTGCGCTGCGGTCCGGTCCATTATTAGTTCGCATGTGTGCATGACTTTTGGTCAGAACGCAGCACACATGGAGTATCATGCACAGCAGCACATTGCAAAAATCCTGCATGCACCACTGTGCCCGATAGTGGTACCTTACCCTAAATGTTTGATTTTCCCATCACCACAGCGTTTTAACATGCGATCCGATCACAATGTTGATGGCCACACTGTGCGCTCCAATCCATTTTTCAACACGTGATCACCTTTTTTGTACGGATCACATGCGCTCTGATAACAGATTATTGGCAAAATTGCAACGTTAACACGTGTGAATTGCGCTACATTGCGATCGCGTGCTACTGTGTTTGATAGTGTTGCCTCAGCCGAAGGCAGATTATTAAAAGCAATCTTTGACACCTATAAAGTATGTGCAAAAGTATGGTTTTATGGTAATAAATTATTATTAAATTATTTTCCTCTTTACTCTAGTACTGCTGTGTACAAAATGTTTCTACTAATCTTAATATATAGTGATTATTATTCACAGACGAGTTTTACAATGTAATAAAGTGGTAAATATTGACGGGTGTACATGTACGTCACATGGTGTGTCTGGTACATAATAGAATTACACCTTGAAGAAACTTTG
Organism: Hymenochirus boettgeri; assembly: GCA_019447015.1. NCBI lineage: Eukaryota > Metazoa > Chordata > Amphibia > Anura > Pipidae > Hymenochirus > Hymenochirus boettgeri. The sequence continues at coordinate 172,372,780 of CM033476.1, forward strand.
GTTTACAGCAAGGTGTGAGATGCCCTGTTTGGTGCTTTTTCTACTGTGTCACTAAGGAAGGGAGACAAAGAAAATGTTACCACCTGTTGTTGGTAAGACAAGTAAAAGGAAACGGGACTTCCTTTTGGGGTGATTGCATTTTTGGCTTATCCAGCACAAAAACATGCTGTACATAATTAGGCAGTATCCTGTGATTGGATATGATGTGGTTTAATATATAATTATGTTCATTGCATGATCCCAAAAAGTTCTAATAATAAGAATTATTTAATAAAACAGACCTGTGAATACATCACAACATATCTTATAAGTACACACACATAAAACAATTTAGAACAAAACCATCTTCTATATCAATTAGAATAAATCTAAAATTGGGTTTTACCATATGACTAGAATTACAAAATATTTTTGTCAAATACGTCCAGGTAAATTGACATGTTACTTTTCCAAGTTTAGCTAACAGACTAAGGCTACTTGCACGCGAATGTCTGGGTGCCTGGATCTGCTTGGAAAAAATATTTGTGTGAAAGGAGCCTAAATTTGGAAGGACCTTTGCTCTATAAGCAATGCAGCTGTAGATACCTGCCTTTTTAAGAAGTTGGGACTTGTGTAGTTCATAGCAGTTTCCAGGCCAAGGTGTTTGATTCCGATTGTAGATATTTACAATAAAAGGGTTAACCAGTGCATCTGCATAGGATCTGCTCAAGGACCAATGAGTCATCGCTAATAACAAAAGTGTAGATTGACACAGGTCCCAATAGGAACCCAGCGCTGTACAATTCACTAGGAGAACAGTTCAGCCTGCAAGGACATGTATTAGCAGTAATGTTTCTGTTTGGGTTTTAATCAGATGAGGTTTGACTTTCAGATTTTTAGGTCAAGTGAGTTAATGTGATGTTGCACTCTGGATGGATTTATTAACCAATGTGTTATCTCAATTGGAAAAACTTAGCACCAATGCATCTGTGCATGAACACACATACATACCTAGATGACTCTTAATTTTTTTATGCTGCTGCAAAGAAAAGCTATGTTTCTAATGTTTTTCAATAATATTAATATTTAGACTTATTATCTATGATCCCACCAATAATATGTATATTAGTAATAAATATGAAATGAGATGTTGTACAGCAACTCAATGATCCCACAGAAAAAAGTTTGCTTACAGCAGGGACACCCCTGGATATGGACACCCCTATAATATGGTATTTTCTGTGCCAGACGAGCTTTTACTGAACTCCTCAAACCACAATTAACTGTAGGGCCTTAAGTTAACCAGCAAGTGGGTCTATTTATTGTGCAGTCATTTGACAGCTATTGTGATTATGGGTTAAAATATTACTGCAAACCACTGCACAGCTAGACAATCGCACACAAGACTGCTTGGTTATATCTCCGCTCAGTGCTCCTGTCATTTATTGCATCATAATGCTAAGTATATTCCTAGTAAATTACTTTTAGGTTAATACCTGTTTGGATTGTTTATGCTAAATGGCTCTTCCAGGAGAAGTTGATTTCTGGAGTAATTTCAGTTCTATGAAGCAATTTTTTCCATTGCCTTTGCAGACAGCTCTTTATTGTCTGCCACAGTCAGGCAGCCTGAATAGCATGCGAGCTGGATTGTTTCCTGCAGTGACGCTAATAGTGTATAGAGCTTTAGTTGTTTTATCTTGCTTCTCTCTGAATGTTCCAGCTCTTTAAAATCCTTTATTTTATTTGTTCACTGCAGATGTTAAATTTATGGATGATGTATCCAAATGTGCAACCCAAGGTTTTTTATAGGACACCACCAGACCTGCTGAGTATCTACGGGAGGAAGGGCAGAATGGAGGGGGAAGCAGGTTTATAGGGAGGTAGCATTAACACATGGTGGAATGGACTGAATTACAGACATCAATATTCGCTAAACCAAAGCAAACCAAGAAAATCAACCTTTGGTAAACTATATATTCCAGCCTCCAAACTATCTTGGTCAATTTTGTTTCAGGAGGCCAAAAATTCCATATTGTCACGTTAACGGAATTATTTTGTTTTTCCAGGGGTTTCAAGCCTCTCTATGAATCCTAATAGCCCTTCTTATAGCAGTAGGTTTGTAAGACGGAATTTCAGGAAATTAACATTCAAATTCTACCCACTGCAGCTATACTGTTTGGTGTATGGAAGGTGTGTAACTAAAAATATAGGTTCCTGCTTACAAATGTATTTTATCATTTCATAAAAGGAAAACAAAGGTGTTTAAACACCACAAGAGCAGATACCAAACAGCCAGCATCGCACTAGGGGTAGTTCAGGCATTACAAAAACTCTTTTCTGTTGGAGGTTTCCTGCTCCTGTCAATTGTGATGTCACAGTGGCTCTTATTCTAGTGCATAGGGTTGCCACCTGGATTAAAAAAATATGTGCTGGTTCCCTTTACGTTAGGTGATGTGTTAAGTCCTGCCTCAGCATGCTTCCCAGCTAAGTTAGGTATTTTCAGAAAGGAAGTTGCCTACCTGCTTAACCGAAAGCTGCACATGGTTCTGGTATTTGTATCTAGTGTCAGTGTGTAAAATTAGTCTAGTGTGTCAGAGTTTTTTGTTTTTTTTAAATAAATATTTACTGTATATGTATTTTCCCTGTGTTTTGGAACAATCACAATGGTATATTATGTTATTTTAACCCTAATTACATGTTGTAACACTGCATCCTATGCAGCATTCCCCCCCTACATTATGCGAGTTGGCTGTTCCTAAAGCACAGGCAAGTCTCCTGCAGCTACGTTTCCATAAATATTTGATTATCAGAATGTATAAATCGCCTGAGGATAAAATGGCTCCACTATTATTACCATCAGAGTGCAATTAGTACAGTGCTACGCAAATAGAACTTTTAGATTAAAAACGAAATTTAAAAGTAATAATCATGGGTGGCTTGAACAAAGGTGATTTTGTATTTTTGTTATTAAGTTTTTGGCAAAGAATGACGGTGTCTTGGAACATTGAGAGTGCGGTGTTCCCATTATATAAACATGCTTTCACAACAGGGAAGAACCTTTTGTTTATTATATAAAAATTAGCATTAAAATTGGTTTATTCCATTTTCTAAGATAGTATCGCTGGCTGTATTCTGCACACAATTACCACTGTGCTTTGATAACCAGTATAACAATATTCTTTAGGAAAAGACAGAATTGAATGACATTAAATTGATGTTGACATTATTTCTGCAGTCTAAAATGACAGTGTTTCCACTCCATTTGCTAGTGTCCTTCCCCTAGAAGGGAATGGGGATGAAGTGAGGAAGGTATTGCTGCTTCAGAGGGAGTAGTGGGAATGGTATGAACCTTAATTGAATCATAGATGGTAGGGTTGTACAACATTCTAGAGCTTAGTCACAAGTTATTATTGAGAATCCTGAATGATCCACATTGAACAACCAATCTTGAAACCATCTTGACCTCTGAACGGAAACAATCACAATTTTGCATAGCATAGTATTTAGCACCATCATTTAGCATGGCACTTCTTGCTAAAGTGCCGGGAACAGAACATTTCCTGTGTATATGTCCAAATTACCAGTAGGATTTGTTATGATATTGTCAATAATCAGTGGAAAACTTAGTTATTTGACCACATTTCCCATTTTAGGGGTTTTATTAGAAACAAGCTATAGAATGGGATGCTATAGTTATTAAAGGAGAACAAAAGTGCGTATAAGGTTTTTTCAAAAACAATTAAAATGAAAAGTTCCCGGGGCAGGGAGGAAGAACTGGTAATTTCTACCTCTTAATATTATTTTTATATGAATCGTCAGCATGAAGAAAACTGCATCTGCCGGTCTTCCTGGGTGCTTCAGCACTATCTTTTATACAGCAAGGCTCAGGGCACTAACCTTGCAGATGAAAACTGTACATGCTGTAGCTCCTCAACAAAAGGATATTGGGAGGTAGGAACAGTCAGTCCTACCTCCCTGCCCCAAGTAAATTTTAATTTTTAAAAAGTACATTTTTACAATATAGTTGTCCTTTAAACTCTGCAAAGAAGCATCAAATACAAGTACAGTAAACCGTTATGTTTAAACTGATTTAAACTAAGTAGGTTGATCCAGATTCTGTCTAATAAGAGGCAGCTTTGTAGGATGCACACTGATCTCTCTCTGTCAAGGAAGAAATTGCAAAAGTTCTTATTCTTTTACTTCTTACTATCTCCAGCTGCTGCAACAACAGTCAAAGATCCTTTTGTTGGGCTATAGAACAGTTAGCTAGAAGCAGATGGCAGTTGGCTCAGCTAAGATATCAGTTGTGAGGTTTCTAATACTCTGATTGACTGCTTGCTGTAGCTTAGAATATATTGTAATACTTTGCTTGGCTATAGTCATTTAGCATTTTACATTTAAAAGCTGTGCTGTACTATTAAAGTAATTATGGAACATTAGGTTTACAACATCTAAAATAGACTGCTTGTAAAAGGGTATTCATTGCACTCTACAAATATATATTTACAATTTTTAAATAGTTGATTTGTTTTATAAACTTGACTTTAAAATAAACATTTCAGGTTTTTAAACAGCAGGAAAGTAGTTTATATGCAATGTAATAGGGTCTTTGATGGTTTATTTACCTGAATATTTCCCAACAAGCATCACCAGAGCAAGTATTAAGAGAATGGTATGGGGGCATTCTTTGTACAGCATTACTGTTTTTTTTAGTGGACTTACGACCAGGCAGAAGACAAGTATCTTTCAATCCCTGTGCTATGAGATTAAACAATAATCCACTTGAGATCTCCCTGGTGTTTATTGACCCATGATGGGTTCCTTGCTGTACACTGTAAACCATTTCAAGATTCACACATGAGGATTACAAAACGAATGCTTAATTTTCTCACTTCTTTTCATTTTAATGTAAGGGGATTTGCCAAACTGCTTTAACAAATGCGAAATCCAGACCTGCCCAGACATCAAATCAACTTGATATTATGCACACCACATACCACAGATTACAATAAAAAAAGGAAAACCAAGTTCAGATAGTTAAGTGTCAAAGTTTAATTTAAGAATTAAAGTTGAATAATAAATTATGTTTGGAGCGATGCCCTGTGTAATAAGAACATTATCTGCTATATATTTTCATTTTGAATGTTAAAGGAAAAGTTCAGTGGAAAATATTATTTCAAAATTCTTAGTTTATATTGTGCATAACTAGTTATTCAACATATTCTCTTCAATTTTGAAAAATCAGTTGAATTTACACCCCTAGCTGACATTTTTTGGTTCTGTAATGGAATTTATTCTTCCCAGAATGCACACTACCTTGGAATGTTCCTAACAGTAATTTCTACTGATTGGCTGTTGGATGGATCAAACATGCTTGGATCTCTACTGAATAACTGAATCAACCCAGGTGCTGGGTCAAGGGCAAGACCCATAACGGTCTCTACTAGGAGTCCTGCAAACAGAAAGTCTGTATTTTAGAAGTTTATTTATAGTCAGACACAATGCTGAATTGGCAGGTTAAGGGTATCTCTACCTTTAAAGCTGGGTACACACAGTAACGATCCGGATCCACGGTGTCGGGGCTTTATCGTACTGTGTGTACGTTCGTTTCCGAACGAGCGCGCGGCCGCGAACGATCGGGTCGGCCGTACGCTCGTTCGGGAAAGGCAGAAAATTTCCATCGGCCGCGCTAGACTCCTATAGGGAGTCTAGCGCGGCCGATGGAAACACACAGTCCCGAGCGTTCTCCCATAGGGAGAACGCTCGGGACTGTGTGTATGCAGATCTTTGAAAGATGGCAGACAGGATCTTGCAGATCCTGTCTGTCATCTTTCAGAAATCTGTACTGTGTGTACCTAGCTTTAGACTCACTTTTTATATAGTGTAGGGGACCCTATCCCACGCCATGTTTGTTTGCAAAAAACGAATCAGAAAGATAATAATAGAGCTTCTAACCCCCCTGCATTCTGATCAGGAAATTGCAAGCAGGGGGCCGGACTGGCAGCTGTGACTGTGATTGGCTGAGAGGCAGCCAATCACTGACGTGGCTGCCAGCAGTGTAGAATGCCTGGGGAACAAAGCTCTGTAAGTACATTCCTGATTAATTTTTTGCAAACAAATATGATGGTTGGGGGTGGGATAGGGTCCCCTACTCTACAGAAAAATGCTTTTTAGGTAGGCTCCAGGCATTGAAGTCACTGGTGCTTACATTTCTAGGACAGACCTGGGCAAAATAATGCCAGGGGCCACATGCAGCCACAATAATAGACCTAGACCCAAAAAATAAAAACTGAATTTTATGGAATGGATCTAAACTATTGCACACTTTCTATTAAATATTGCAGCAAAAAAAAAACCAAAAAACAGAATTGAACCTATTGGCCTAGCCCTTCACAACCGTTTAAGTACCTGATGCGTCCACCTGAGAAATGTAATTGCCCACCCCTGGTCTAGGAGAAACGCCTAAATGTAATTTCCTATTAGACTTTCCTTCTCCTTTAAGGCTACTATTTGCTAATTTTTTTAGCTTTAGTTAAGCTGCGTAGAGCGCAATGCTATCTGGGATATCACATATATAAATAGCTAACTGTTCCAGCAAATTGTCTCTTTTTAACTTCCTGTCTTTCCTTGTCCAGAATAATCCGTGAATCAGTGCTGCAATACATTTCACTTTACAGGAGGGAAAAAAACAATCCCTCTTAAAGATTATTGGGTTTTCTCTGCAAATAATTGCTCTGTTGTTTCTTGAGCCGAGATAACCCTAAATAATACTGAGAGGCTGATAGGTGCTACATTAATTCATTTTGCAAAGCTCTGATTGAAGTAATACCTTCTTGTAGTGTATTATCCATGACATGTCTGTCGCGTGGATTCTATAGGATTTCAGTTTTAATTAGCCAATTTGTAAAGGTTATTTTAACAACAGAGCATCAAAAATGTAGGTGTATTACCTGCCTTTTAACATAGTACATTAGATCAATGTGTACTAAAATAATTTTGACAGGATTAAAGGTAAATTCTAGGTTTAGCTGGCTCTATTTTTTTTTTACTCGTGCTGCCTGTCAGTCTGCATTGAGGTGTTGGTTAACACTAGGCAGATAATAGAAGTACAGCCAAGGTTTATTATATCCGCTTGTAATTATAGAAGGGTTAACTAGCTGCTGAACAAACCATTTATTAAAGGTTGCAGCTTTCCTGCACCTTGTCCGACTGCATATCTCTGTATAAGGTTTTGTATATGTGATGTAGGCCATAAAAACAGATTAATGGCAATTGTAATTTGAAAAAGATCACCTGGGTCATCATTTATTTAACTGGAAGACAACATTGTTACCTGCTCTATGCCAACCACTGGTTGATTATACACTTAACATTAAATGGTATCTATACTTTTTATACATCTAAAACTTTTTATACAATGTAGGGCATCACCCCCAATCACTGTGTCAAAATGTTAAAAAAGATTCAGAACGCTACTTACAGCCCCTCGCTCCTGTGGTGCACTGATCCTGCTCCCTGCTTGACTGAACTAGGAAACGGCCATACTGGCTGCCGCGGCTGTGATTGGCTGAGAGGCAGCCAATCACAGACGTGGCTGAAGTCAATGGAGAGCGCCGTGGGAGAGAAGGTATGTAAATAGTTCTGCTTCTTTTTTTAAAAATCTGACACAGCGGTTGGGGGTGGGCAGGGGTGCCCAACACTACAAAAAATGCTTTTAATGCTAGGTGAAGGGCAGCCAGGGCGGGATCAGAAGGGTGGGAGGGAGTGGGGAAAGGGCTTGTCTATGCATGCCACTGTACTCTCAGAGGACAAGGAGGAGACAGAAACCTTTTGAACAGGAAGACACCTCCTACTCTTTAATTTCCTGAACTTTGGTCAAGTACTGCAGGAGAACTATAAGGAGCAAAGATGTAAGGTAAGGATTTTTTTAAACTGGGCAAGTAGTAGGTTCAATTTTAGTTTGGGGTGGAACATGCCCTTTAAAAAGCAAAACACATGGTGACACATGGCATGTGCTTTTAAGTTAACCCCCTGTCTTTACCTGCATGTCAATTTAAATGTGTGTCAGTGACCTCAGGTATTAGCTGGAATATACAAATCACAGGCTGCCCTTGCCAGAGGTGTGATCTCATTGGAAATGTGCTGTTATGGCGATCTGGTGTTTGTTCATGTTTTATTTATAGTGTCCATGTGACTTTTAACTAAAATTAGCCATACGCTAACCAACTTGCCAATATTGCAACTGATCAACTTATGTTCCTCCTTGCAACTATAGAAATCCAGCTAGAAATCTGCTCAATATGCTGCAGCCACCAAAATTTCACAGAGCCTAATAGGCTAAAAATCAATTCGGATGGTGAGTGGGAATCCATTTTTGGCAAAAAGGCAATTGAGGGTCGCACTCCAAGAAATTAGAACAATTTTATTGTGATCCACACGTCACAACGTTTCGGGGGAATACCCCCTTCTAAGAATCACAATGAAATTGTTCTAATTTCTTGGAGTGCGACCCTCAATTGCCTTTTTGCCTGCGAAGCTATTGATTCCAAAGGGAAGAACCCACGAGGCGTCTGCACCCACAGTTGGACAGAGTGCACCTCCATTATTGTTTATCTATTTGAATCCATTTTTGGCCAATTCAATAAAGCAAATATAAAATATGGATCTGTGTATGGGCAACATTAGAGACACCATTTATGTTTTGATTTTGTTGTGTGAGGCTAAATAATATTATTCCTATTCTCCTTGGTGTTGTGAAAAGTTAATTTATTTGCTGCTTAGTTTCAATGCACAAGGGAAACTTTCCTTCTTCTTGATATATGTGGCAAATAGTTTTCTTCAGATACAGAAATTACTTAAGATGGGTACACACATGGCAGACTTATCTCAGGTTACACAGAAGATTCCATTGGAATCTGTTGGTAATGAGTGACAATTGGCATTCACCCTGATCCACCTAGCCATATCTGTAGGGGGATTAACTGTTCAGGTGAAGACTTTTCCTTGATTTCATCCCCATTTATGTAATGTGGGAGGCCAGATGGGGACCAATTGCAATTTTCGGTCTAAAGCACCCAATGCCAATGGTTATAGCTCATGGGACTCAGGTTTTGTTGTCTTTACGTCATTTACATGTTCATTTATTGTCAAATCCATTTGCATCCAATAAGATTTGTCAATTATCCTCCCTGTGTGTACCCAGCTTTACTGCAGTGCAGATTATTTTGCACAGTTCCCTGATAGGGTTAAACAACTGGCAGCCCTCCAACTGTTGCTAAATGGCACCATGTATCATAACAGACGCATGTTAAAGCTTTCATACCTTATCATGTCTGCACATTTGGATAAATGGTTTAATTATCTACTTTTGCATGGTCAGTAATGGAATATTTTTTCCAGGCACAGAGATAATTACCAAGTTCAAACCAAGCAGAAATCGAAAATTAAATAATACAGGGTTTCAATTGGATTGTATCTATTTTGAGGCAATTTAAGGGAAGAGAGGCAAAAAGATGACAAACAATAAGTGGGTAAGTGCTCGATTTTGATGAAAAATAGAACAGACAGAAAATGGTTTCAAAGTTTTAATGTTCTTGTATTGTACACCAGAGCATCTACATTCAATACAGCCTGCAAGTTCAAATGAAATCTGGAGGTATAGAAACTGGGAACAATGGTTGCAAGTTCCTGCACCACCTTCCACTAATCTTGGATCATTGGGCATGCCCAAAATATATGGTACAAAGTATCTTTCACTCCCATGCAGGTTCTTTTAAATGCTCCTTTGGGCTAGGCCCCACTAGGCAGCACACAAGAATTGTGCAATGCAGTGAAATCTAAGTGTTGCGAGTTTCATGTGCGCTATACTGAGCATGTGCTGTCAGTCCTTTGATGTAACCCTAACACAGGGCATGCGATGTGCACCAAAAATGGTGATCGTATGCACAGTGAAAAGGGTTGGCAGTGGAGGTAGTGGGGCCATCCCCATTCTCTTCTATTGGTGTGCGCTGAGCACACCAAAATAGCCTAGTGGGGCCTGGCCCTTACCTGGACCTGTTGAGAACAGAAAGTTATTTAAACATGATCACGGGGACCAAGTGTATTTATTATTCAAGACCATGGAAGCAATCAGTAGCGCCCACATCCACGGTGCTTATAATTAATAAACTATAGTTTAATGTCATGGAAAGCCTTATGGCATATGTAAGAAGTACAAAAATGGCAACAATATAAGCAGCACTTGCATTTATATCCTTGGGATCATCGTTTGGGTGCCTCTTCCTCCCTTCATAAAAGGGTGTGGGACCAAAATAAAATGCTCTTTTTCAATGTAAATGTTTATACGGCAAAAAGGTCATTTGATTCCCTTTTTTTACATTTTTTTTCCATTGTAATTTTATAACTTGTAATAAATGGGGTGCCATGGTTCAGCTGTGCTCATTCAAAACAAGCTTTATTGCAGCAAACAGTGCATAACCTTTTTTTAAATGGGCCGCACAGTCAGTTGCCCCAAATTATAGGCAGTTTCAGTAAACCCGACTATTGCAGGCATAACTTGCTCAGATCTGTTTACTTTGTGACACTGAAACAAACCGGGCAAACTTGATCCTGTAGTCCCCAGGCTATCCAACAATCAAGCAAAGTTTGTGTCTTGCTCATTAAGGCAACTTGTGTTTAATGATTGAGAAGTGCAGTTCTCTGAATGATTTGCAACTTATACTGCATAGAAAAAAAAAAAGATTGAAACAATTCGAAACCGTGTTACAAGAATGAAATGAAAATGAAATTTCTTTCTTTTGATAATTCCATGTCACAAGTACAAACATAAAGAGACTTGAGGGAGGACCATGTAAGGATATAAAAGACAAATCCGCTGCTGTGAATTTTCATAGCTAGAAACCAATGTGGTATGTATCTTTGTGGAAGAAAGAATTGCCTTTCTGAACTCTTCTGTAGATTGTGTTCACTGATATGTTTATAATAGGCTTCTGATCAAGAATTACTGAACGGATAGAAATCTGTTTCACGCTGTTAAGAGTTTTCATTCTTCTGACAAATGTAAAATTAACCACATACAATTTAGTTGTAAAATGCAAGTCGTAGTGCTAGAAATTGTCAATTTCGATTTTTTTTTTCCCCCTTAGTTACATTAACCAACGAATGTAGGTTGAGCTTACCTCTAGATTATGATTGGATAAACTGTTGGTTGTTCCAGTTGGTTAGTGAGTAATCTTCCTGGCTGTGTCAGCAGAAATACAGAGGAAAGGCATCTTGAGGTCACACTGTGAATAAATGCACAGATACTGTAAAAGCGAAATGGTTTCAATCTCCTGTTTACTCTGCAATGTCAGTGAAGGTCGCTGATTCTCACATATGCAAAGCTTCTGATTAATAATTACAGCTCCTGTTTGGAATATTCTTAGAATCCTTTCCTTAATTAGTTATACCGTGACCTTATTAAAATGCAGATTTCTTATGCTTGACTGTGATCATTAGTTATTTGAACCAATATTGTAAGAAGACAGACTATATTTGATTGTAAGTTCTTAGGTTCAGTAATGTTATTCCTCGTGTTTCCAGTGCCTACATTTCAATCATTCCTTTTGTTTGGATATGCTGTATTGTAAGAATGTGCAGAGTTTAATATAATACATAAGTATCTACTTCTAACAGCTGTTGGTATTTATATGGGTAGCATTCCATGTAATAAAGGGTAATGAAAAAAATGGATAAATGGTGATGAATAAAGATTGAAGAACAGGAGTTGTATGGATGAAAGTTAAGGACATTGGGGAGAATAAATGGTGTAAATTGTAGAATGCTAGAGGTAGAGAGGTAGAGTATAAGGCATGGAAGAGATAAAATCAAGGCAGAGAATTGATCTGAGAAATGAACTGTAGAAATTGTAGGGGGGAAAGTGTAGAATCACAGGGGGTGAGAGCTGAAGGGAGGGTAGAGGGTCACAGCCGTGGGAAGTAGGGACGGTTGAAAGCTTTGGAAAGTAGAGAGGAGCAGGGTAGGGTGGGACGGGTTTAGATCTATAGTGCCAACCAAGCATATACCCCTGATTTATAGGGTGCTTTCAGGCTCAGGCAAAATGACCCTAAAGCAAAGAATCTGTATGAAATAAATTATTCTCTTTTCTTTATTTATTGACAGTATTCCTGGGAGCTCAGTTGCCTCCTTTCACTTAGTGCTATCATTTGAATTATGCAACACAATTGGCACTGTTTCATTATGGAGAAACCAATATGAAATTGTACTCACTTGGGTATTCATTGACTTGCCTGTGGAATGTGGTGTCTGTGAATTGGAGCGCTTTGTACTTCTGAGAATCAGCCTTTTGTATGAAAGAGAACAGTCATTTTGTCTGCATTCCACAACCAGTTCAGGAGAAACCTTCTTGTTTGTGCATGTGCTGTGCATTGTATATAGTGGTAAGAAGATCTGTTAGTCATGACACTGTCATTAATAATTAGTTCACATTTTTTCTACTTATGGGCCCTGTATAAACCATACTTGACCATAATGACTATGACTGCTTATTGCCTATGGGCCTTTTCTGTATATCCCCAGCCTTTTCTAATGCCTGTTCACAAACACAGGATATGTTGGTAAAATTCATGTACTTTGGAAAAGAGCTCTACCTCATTAAAGGTCATTGTATATATGTTGTAGACTCTTGGGAATTTTTCCTACACAAAAGGGAAAAGATAATAAATCAAGGTAACATAACATGTTAGTCAATGGCAGTCCCATTGTATTCAGCTAAAGTTAATTATTCTGATGCAAAACACCTCATAATCTACCACACCTATGAGGACAAGCCATTAGCATTTTAAAGCTGACAATTTCTTGTTGTTTTTATAGTACAATGTTGATCCACAGACTTGCTTGGGTTTTTGTGTAGTCTGGAATCCATCTCCATCTGGAGCAAATTGGAGGGGTTTTAAAAGGGTTGATTTGCCTTCTTTTGATTTAACTTGAAGGTAATTGGGAATTACAGTCCTCTAAACTTGACGGACAGGTCTTGGTTACAGCACCCAAGTTGGAAACAACTGTTACCTCTTTTAAGCTGGTTATACTCCTGTTCATGTGTCCTTCTGACTACTGCCCAGCATTACATTGATCACAAACATGTGTCTGGGAAACATTGAGGTGTTGGCACATACAACTGCCTTCTGCACTGCCTATGATCTTAACGTTTGTGGTTGTAGAATTGACGGAACGAGTGCAAGATACACTTATTGGCACAGGGGGAAAGATTTTGAACTGAGACTTACAGATTCTCTATTAAATGCGATAATTCTATCTAAGTTTAAAATCAATCCATAAGCTGTTTTATAAATAAGTCTTTTCTACTCTAGAAGGTTGCCCCTTTAAAATATTTTCATCAGTAAATAAGCTTTAATACGGCTGTATCCTTTCAATAGGTGTTCTAGAAATGGTTTTACATTAGACTAAAGACCCATTAGGCAGTTAACTGCAATGGTTTATCAGGGAAATAACTGCCTTCCTAAGCAAACGTTAATTAGATGATTGTGTGCTGCTTGGATAAGAGGCTCTAACTTTGCATTAAGATGCTATGCACATAGAATAATCTCTTTAAATGCAGGACAATCAAGAGAAAATAGAACTTAACTAAAATATAGAACACAGAAGATGCAAAACTGTATCGTACATCTCTATTAGAAAAGGCATCAGTCAGTTCGTTATACCTCAGGAGAACCTTATACTCTGCTAAAAGTAAGCAACCTCAGCACTGTTTAAAAAACAAATCCAACCCTCTGTGGCTAGGTACACTTCCACAAATAACATCAGGTAGCCTCAGAGGCTAGCTGCAACCCTCAAGCTACTGTATCCTATGGGGATCTTCACACTTGTCAGACGGACACGAGAGTTTAGTGTGATTATACAAGGCGTGATTCAGTGCGTAATATCACAATTGGAGAACTGCTAAAATAAATAGGTGTTTACATTATATTGTAATCCACTTTAGGAAGATAGTTACAAATATAACATGTTATCAAGAGTAACAGTTACCGTAAGGCAGTGTTCATAAGTTCTTTACAGGAAAAGGCTGTGTTACAATGTGTATTTTTTTTATTCTACCTACAAACGGCTAGTGACTAATCACAACAGAAAAGGGAAACTGCCTTCAACATCAAACAGTTCCTCAAAGTGCACCTTTTATCTGCTTCATTCTGTTTCATAGAACTGCCAGCCTTGCCACAATCTTACTCTGATTTCACTGTAATTGACAGTCAAGTGAGCACTGCTCATTACAGTAATGTAGGTGCAATCTTTTTAACACACTGAAAACCAAATTTGTATTGCTTTCTCCTGTTTGCCATTTATAGATTTTGTAAAAGCATCAGAGAACAACTAATGGTTTCAAATAATTGAAATAGCAGAATAGTTTGTCCTTAGGACTTTTGCAGTGGACTAGAAATTAGTATTTTTGAGAGAGAGATTTCTATATCTGACATTTGGGGGTCAATAAAACAAGCAGGAACATGGTTGGTTTGTTGACATTTCGCTGATCCGATATTGACCTGGTCTTCTTAAACATCAAGGTCAGAAAAGGTTTTTTGCTAGTTTGACTGTGTAAGAAAATGGAATTATGTCCAATCACCAGTGGAACCAGCAAAGCAACCGTTGCCTAGCTTGTACTGGGCAGTGGGCTACCCCTACCCCATATAGTTGGTAGAGAATTGCATATTTTTTAAACCTTTTCTAAGAAAAAAACATATTATTGACTGGGACTATATACCGTATATACTCGAGTATAAACCGACCCGAGTATAAACCGAGGTACCCAATTTCACCTTAACAATCCTAATAAATTATTGACCCGAGTATAAACCGAGGGTAGAAACTTGGCACTCAAGATGTTGGAAACTACAACTCCCAGCTAATAAAGCATGCTGGGAGTTTTAGTTTCCAAACATCTTGAATGCCAAGTGAGGGTGGCATTCAAGATGTTTGGAAACTACAACTCCCAGCATGCTTTATTAGCTGGGAGTTGTAGTTTCCAAACATTGAATGCCACCCTCACTTGGCATTCAAGATGTTTGGAAACTACAACTCCCAGCTAATAAAGCATGCTGGGAGTTGTAGTTCCCAAACATCTTGAATGCCCCCCTCCCCTCAGTTCAGTTTGTACCTGTGGGCTCTTCTCCCTGTGGACTCTTCCCTGTGGACTCTGTGGACTTTTCTTCTCCCTGTGGACTCTTCTCCCTGTGGGACTTTCTCCTGGACTCTTCTCCTGTGGACTCTTCTCCTGTGACTCTTCTCCTGTGGACTCTTTCCTGGACTCTTTCCTGTGGACGACTCTTCTTCTTCTATCTTCCTCCATCCATCCCGGCAGGTACGGTATCAGCATTCCGGCAGCCGCGCGCCCATTCCTGTACCGGCGCGCCGGCTGACGTCAATGCCCGGCGCCGGGCTTGGCGCGGGCAGTGACGTCAGGCCGGCGCGCCAGTGCAGAAAAGGATCGCGCGGCTGCCGGAATGCCCAGGTAAGTGGTTGACTCGAGTATAAACCGAGTCCGAGTTTTCAGGCTGATTTTTCAGCCTGAAAAACTCGGTTTATACTCGAGTATATACGGTAGGTTGTTTCAACACATGAAGAGGATTGCAATATTTATGTTTAACTCTAGATGGCGATTGTTTGTGTGGGAGTAGCAGCAAAAGACCTTCAATACTAATGTTGCCCTAGCTACACCTATGTGCAAATATACTGACAAACTATGCACTTACTGTATATTCAAGTCGATTTCAAGTTATCCTCTATATAAACAGGATAGATTTCCACTTTAAAGGGTCACTAAACCCAAAGAAAATCATGTTTAAACAAATCTAAAAGCATTTGCTCCTGCTTCCCATATTAACCCCTAAGCCAAGATCGCAACACTTACCTAACTTCTAAACTGCAATCCTGTAGGGCTGCTGTGTCTCTGCTCCTGGCTCTCCTCTAATGTAGCCCCTTCTTGGTGGTGGTGGTAGAATAGCGAATAGGCAAGTTTTGCTGTCTTGGCTTAGGGGTTAATATGTCTCCCTGAGAATTTACAGATTTGTTTTTTAAACTAAAATACAAACACGTGCAATGGGTTTCTTTACCTCTTAAGATTATGAGCACTTTGAAACAAACAGCTTTGTGAACATGTGAATTGACAGTTAAACTCCACAGAAAATTGTTGTTTTTCTTTAAATAACATTATGAAGTGTTCTAGAAGACTAGGTACATTTTCTCTGTTCTGTCCCGCATTCATTTCCTTATTGTCCTTCTATCTTGATCTCATTAGTTACTTTTCACTTCCTTCCTGACTCTCCTCTCTGCAGTTGGATCCATCTCATTGCAATTCCTAAACCATAAATAATAGTTATCTAGAAATATATCTGTGTGTTAAGCTGAGCCCTAGGGTTGTGTGTTTTCTCATTGTACTGTTCTACGTACCATATGTTGCATATAAAAGAATAATACAAATAATTTCAAATTTTCTCAGCTGTCTGTTCAGTCTGAAAAAATGATCCCTTAAATATATAAACTCAGATATAGTAATGATGAAGGCTAATTGTAAGGCCGCTGTGTTTGCATTAGGCAATCTAGAACTTTTACAGCGATGGGCTGAAACTTTAGGCCTTATTCAAAATGAGATGCAACATGTTCTAAATCTGTAGCAACCAATCGGATGTTTTCTAAAGCCTCGTAGACACATGCGATCGTGGGTCCTGACCCGTGACGCACAATGTGTCCAAATGGCCCATACACGGGCCGATTATCGGCCGAAATGAGCGTTCGGACACATCGTGCATTGGGACCCGCGATCGCACGTGTGTATGAACCTCAACTGTAGTAGACCAGTAAAAGGTAACAGCTCAGGCATAATTTGCAGCCCTTATTGGACAAGCTTGAAGTTTTTTCCTAACATAAATGTTTTTTATAAATATATATTTTCCTGTAGAATGTAAGAAAGTATTTTAACACATTTCACATTTTATTTTACAATATATGTAAAGAATAGTTAGGATAGAAATGCACTCCTACTAAGTATTATGGTATTAAAGGGGTACTGTACCCTTTAAAACAACCTTATGATATAAAAATAGACCGTTTTCTGGGAGGGAGAACATTTTGCTCCTATCTCCTGTACTTACCTAACATCAATTGTAAAGGTTCATACTGCACACGACGAGAGGCCGTTTCGACCGCGAATCGTCTGTGTGTATGCGTTCGGTCGGGGGTCGTTCGTTGATCCGCCTGTCTTCAAAAATACTGGACATTTAAAAGTCGGAATGTTGTTTTAAAGAGTTCATTGTACCTTTAAATGTAAAAAAGGAGTTTCATGACCATGTAAATAGAGGCGTCATGGGGTTGCAATGCACGTTCTCCAGTTCTATAGTGTTTACCTATATTTCTCAAGCACATTGGGAGTCATTTTCTTAAGTCTTCTGCCTTTAACTCGCACACATTTTTCTCACTTAAATAATCTAGAATTATACTTAAATAATATAGACTTTTCACTGGAATCCAGCAAGTTTAGTAAAAAATAGAAATTTCAATCCAATGCCACGGTTTATAAATAGAACCATCGGCGTGTAAACCGATACCCAAATGGCCAAGTATTATAGTGGAAAGTCTCTTGGGCAACCAAGAGCTTTTCAAATATTTCATCAGATGTTTCTATTTATCGTGAGCAAAATAGGACATGAAGATAGAGAGATGTAAGGGAAACACATTCAGTCTCTTTTAGAGGAAGAAAGTACAGGGGAATTGCCAGTTACTCAGGGCTGCTGTAATGAGTTAATCTGCTGCAGACCTGATGACTACACTTCAGGAAAAGTCAAGAGAACATTTTACACTACAAGGCTTGTGGTTTAGAACATGTGTGCACCCTGTTCCTTTCACTTTCTGTGAACTGGCATTCACACGCTGGGCCTAGCAGATAGCAAACAAGATTTGATTAAATACACATTTTGTCTAATCACTCCTGTGGAGAATTTTCTTCCATCTCTCCAAAATTCTGTTATTATTAATCTTGCTTTCCCATTTAAATTAGATATTCCTATACTGATAGTCTTGGGCTGATGCAATAGGACGGGCAAAAGTTTGCCAGTACTAATAATTTGTAGTAACCAATCAGATGTATCATACCCCACAACCGCCCCGTTTTCCCTGAGACTGTATTTATTTGAAGGGTCTTGGGTGGGGCGAGTCTTTACCACAACTTGGGTCGTGTCCATGAATTTAGGGGCGTGGCAGTTATGTTCAGGGGTGATCATGACGTTCAGGCGGAGCTATTCCTGGCTTTGCCACATCCCAGTTTGCCTATTGTAGAAGTTGGGACGTATTTGCTTTTTCTTGGGTTAAGGATTAATAGCAGTTTTGCACACTTATTTGCACCAGCCAGGTGTGCTTTGAATACATGTTTGGAAGGAGGGGTGGGGTCATGGTGGTCACACAGGGCTGTTGCTCAGGGCCCAAATTCCTAACAAATTTTCCAAACCATAGGCTTTTATTGTTTGAGAGTTGGGGGCATCACATACCCTAATGTCTCCCTGTTTGCCAAGTAATTGAAAGTGCACAGCTTTCAGTATGTCAGGGGTGCCATTCCCTGATCTTCCAGTTGTTGCTAAACTGCAACTTGCGGATATTCCATCTGTGCCAAGGCCAACGCACTTTTGTGTGCTCAGCATTTTGCTTTAACATGTCACATTTGTGACTAATTGACATTTTGACATTATTTCATACCATGTCAGACGGGATTTCTGTTCATTCAGGGGACAGAATACGTTTAAATAAATGGATATGTAGGTTTTAGTTCTCCTTTAGCTTTCTTTCAGTGCAGCATGATGATTCACAATGGCTGGAAAAAATGGAAAATAAACATTTTGCCGCTTAGCTTAATAAAAGATTAAATACACATAAAGAATTGGTTTCACCACATTGTAGTTTCCCTATGACAGACAGCGCCTGTTCTTAGCACACAGTGAGAACACGGCACTGTCCTGCAGAGCAGGTTTCAGTTGTTATTTTTATAGACTGTCTGTCCCTCTGGGTGTTTGCTGCTTTATTGGTGTTTGTTTGCCTTTTTATTTGTATAGCGCCATGGAAAATGTTGCCCCTTTAACTGTGCTAATAATGAGCACAGTTCTGCATAGCCCCTCTTGTATTATTATCCAATGTTCAAAAGAAAAAAGGTAATGAGAGCCAATCAAATATTTAGGGGATCCCATATTTATTCACAACATCAGCTAGTGCAGAAAAAACAGCACAACTTAGGTCCGTTGGCCGAAACGTTGTGCTGTGTTTTATCTGCACTAGCTGATGTAAATAAATATGGGATCCCCCTAAATATTTGATTGGCTCTCCTTACCTTTTTTTCTTTTGAATATATATACCAGCGAGGAAACGGCTGATTACACAGCCAATGAATTATACAGCCATTATTGGTGATGATTTTTAGTTATAAGCCTAACAACCGTATTTAAATGGCCCATACGAGCACTAAAACTTGTTAGGCCAGTAAGTGTTACAAGTGTACATTAGAATAGAGGTTAATACCCCTAAGGGATTGTATTCTAAGTGGTCGAGATTAACAGTTGTTTATAAACAGCAGCAAATCTAAACCCTACAACAGTTTGGAATGTAGCGCGCTTGTCTTTTATTGTCTATTCAATGTGAATCTACCAGGCGGCGTTTCCTATTGACTGATGTTGCCTCTGTGTGTTTTGCCTAATGTATTCTCTGTAATGTTCCAAATGTAAAAACCTTGTTTATTTCTCCTGCCGACATGCAAATAACAGAGTTTATAACCCTTATAAGACACGCATTCTTAGATGAGTAATAGGCTGATAGGAGACAATGCTATATGATTGCCACATTTTTTTTCCTGTTGACAGCACATTCCCTTTGCAGAGCTACATGTTTTTCAAGTCACACACTGAGCATGTTTCATTGATGACAGTGGAAAGTGATTGGCAGTGCTGCCAGATTGTGTGTGTGTGTGTGTGTATCTTATCAGCTTTTGAATGCAAGTCGAGAAGGAAAGAACTAGCAATCATCTAATTTGCAAAAATAAAATACAAATGATACCTTTTTCCCATTGTTTTGTATACATTTCTATTAAAGGGGTCCTAATCACTGCAGTGCCTAATTAAAAGCATTACATGCACATCTATTTGTGTTGCACTGTATGGCTGGAATCTGCAGGAGAACTGGAGGTGACATCCACAGAAGGGGCAATGAGCCTCCTTTTTCCTCAGCCCCCCCCCCCCCCAAGTTATGGAGCTGCTACCTTGGTAGTTGCAATATAAATGTGCACACCTAGTAGCATAGTAAAGGTTTCTGCTGTTACATTCAAGAATTTAGATTGTGAATTATGTTAACTTCCACGTGAAGGTTAAAGAGGAGTGTTCACACCAGGCTTAGAAGCTCAGATTATATTATCCTTGTGCCATCACCAGTGCCAGAGGGATTTTTACATTATGCGGAGCCAATTAACCTTTCCAATCTATTTTTGTAGTATTCCTGAGGATTTTTTTCCTTTTTCACAAAGTGGGAAGAAAAGTAAAATATTACATTTAAGGTGGCCCTACATTACTTACTTACCATCCGACATTGCCATAATAATAATCCAGCGGCATAGCAGCAACCAAATGACCTGTTCTTTTATGTGACCGACTTGTGATGACAAAATGGGCCAGATGGGGATGTCGGAAGCCGGCGCTAAAGACATTATATAGATTAGATGTTCATCTATAGAATGTCTAATCTATCTAATATCTTGGTAGTGTATGGGCAAATTTAGTCATTAGTATAAACACTAACATTATTCCTTAATAAAATCTGCTGAATTTGTACACTACAAAATGATCTATCTGACCCAATCGCCTACTTTTCCTGATAAACTGCTCGATATGTTCAATCTAGCAATTGAAAAAAAAAGTTGTATATTTTTCCACAGATCCGAACAACTTCAAAACGTCAATAAATCAACCCCCATGAATGACATGTTTTAAAAGATGTTCATTATCTACCTGGGAAAATAAAATGCCAGGAGGGGCAACATCTATATAGATGGTTTCCCATGTGATAAAGCAAAGAAGTAATAACTTGCTTTAGAAATTAAATATTGCAACAAGATGTCAGTGTTGCTATAATCTGCTATTTAATCATTTGGTCTAGTCTTCTAGTTTGATAGAAACCCACATTATTAGGTGTCTCTAAATAGGTCAGTTATGTTGCCATTACATTGTGTGGGCTCAGCACTGATATGTATAAAGAAATGGAGACAATGTTTCCTAGTTTTGTCTTGCCATCATGTGATTGCTAAATGTCAAATATGGGTCAGTCCAAATGCTGAAAGGTTGCTATTATTTAATAGTA
Organism: Hymenochirus boettgeri; assembly: GCA_019447015.1. Classification (NCBI taxonomy): domain Eukaryota; kingdom Metazoa; phylum Chordata; class Amphibia; order Anura; family Pipidae; genus Hymenochirus; species Hymenochirus boettgeri. The sequence goes on from CM033476.1 coordinate 172,394,149, forward strand.
CAAATCATAGATAATCATATTTGTCACGGTATGGAGGGCTGGAGCTGCTGCTCTCTGGAGCCAAGTGGAGACGGCTATCCTGTAATCTGGAATGCGGCAGGAAATCTACATAACAATAGAATGTTTCCTGTGGAGAAAGACTTGATCTGAGACACTGATCTACAGGTGACTACATATAAAGGGACACATAGCTTGGAAATATCTTTTTTTTGCACTTGGCTTTAACTAAGAGAGTGTTCCACCGATGACTGGTTAATGTGCACAAACTCTTTGATATTCATAATTATCATTATGTACTAAAAAAATCCTAATGGACAACAATACCTATAGAGACCCCCCTCTACACATTGATAGGACCTAGGGTAATGACCTAAACCTTTAGGTTCTCACCCCTCATTTACCTGCAACCCGAAGAACTGTCACTTAGAAGTTGTGCATGCCAGGCTGCTTCGTTATGCCCCCCCCTCCCCATTCAGCATGTGGCCTTACCAATAGAATGATGCACTCTAAATGACAGTTCTGGTTTGCAATTAAAAATAAGGATGAGGACCAAGCAGTTTAGGTTTAGTCTCCTGCCAGAGAACAGGAGTGAGGTTTAGGTGAGTAAATTGTCCTTTTAAATTAAATAAACTGATAACAATACCTCAGAGCCTTACATAGCAAGCAATGTTTAAAGAAAGCAATGATGGAAGACTTTAAACCCCCCTGTCTTTTTACATTAAACTCCCCTAGCTGTACAGCTTCATCTTACTTCCTGATGGGAGGACCTTTAATTATACAATGACTCTTGCTATAATTTCCTAATGTGTTTGTGAAGAGCATAGGGAACATGTATATGATGTATATTTGCTTTAAACCCTGAGATTTATAAGCAAGATGCTTGATACAATAAGTATCGCTGCCTTGCCATTAAATATCTCTTAAGTCTTATGTTAATCTTCTGGCTTTCACTATAACCATGCTGCAAGAAAGTATTTTTCTTGATCTCCCAGATTGAAAGAGTCCTCTCAGTCTGAAAATGGCTGTAGTAGAAATATAAATTCTGCATTTTTACCGCGTATAATCATTTGTTTTATATCTATCTATCATGCAGCTTCCAGCTGTCACTGCTAAAACTCAAACAAACTAAAAAAAAAATAAGATTTACGTAATCTTATTTTTAGTTTGGGGAAATGAGCTGCACCGCACTGTCTTGGGCCTGTCTTTCCTAAGTCCAGCCCAGTGGGAACATGACTAACGGAGGATGGATGAATAAGCCTGGTAACGTCCAACACTTCTCAAGCTCCAGGATGTAGCATTAAGAAGAAAAATATTATTAGGTTGCCTAACAGAAAGCAGAGATTTTACTCTCAACGTTCCAATGGGTTGGGCTCTAGTGGAAATTCACAGACCTGGTTAGCAGAGGTTGAACTGTTGTGGAAGAAAATCACAAATAGCCAACCTAATTTTAAAACACACAGAGCTGTTGAAAGCTCTTCTTTATATTGCAGCCAGGGGTGTACTAATGTGGAGGGCTGCATTTGTTTCAGGACAGCTGATACCTGAGAGTATTGGCCATGTATATGCCCACCTTTTGATTCAATTTAGATTCTCACCTTGCTCTTTTGAGCCAATCACTGAAAAGTGAATTATGATGTAAAGCAACCGTTTCTGCTTCTCTCACCTTGTTCATTTTAAGATATACCTCCCAGTTTAACAGAAAGCAAAGCACAAATAGCAAAAGGCAAAACACCTAAATTACTTTTTGTACATGAAACTTTAATGGTCATAATGATCTATCCGTTCAACTGAGCAGTCCTGTAAAGAGCACATTGATGTATTCTAGTGCCATAATATATACTACACCAGCTCATTTATGTTTTAGTTTAATCCTGTCAGCATTGACCATTTCACACCTATCACAGTTCAGCAAGTCTTTGGTTGTCCAAATGTATTAAAGATAAGAATAATGTGAGTAATGTTGCCTCTCACATTGTCCCTTTATGCCCGTGTGTATAGAATCTACTTATCTGCCTTTATACTATAAGTTTGAGAAGCACAGGTTAAGTTCTTTATTGTGTGTACAAAAGGAGAATCTGTAACAGCTTTATGAAAAAAGTGCTTAGTTTAAGTGTCAGGTTGGGAAATACAAGTGAAGAACATAAATGCCATCTCTCTCTCTGTTCTGCCAACTGGGATGACAACAGCACAAATCAAACACCTCATTAAAGCAAATCCCATCTCCATTAACCTACTGTACAATGACATCCAGACCAGAGAGATGATAGGGCATTGTGTGATTTCTTGGCTTTCATAATAAGATCTGTTCTTCTCTAACAAATGGCATTTCTCAGGAAGGTAGAAATATCGCCAAGGAATGAACTTTGGGAATGCTGGCAATCACAGCACTGCTGTACCATCTTGTTAGAAAGTTGTAACCTAATGGAGACATAAGATATTTAAGGTATTGTCATTGCCGCGTTTAATCTCAGAACAGTTTGGGTAGAAAAAGGAATGTTTCAGTCATGGCGATGAAACTTGGATTTTCTAGCTAATCTATCAGGATTTAGAATGTGATTTGCAGAATGGAGTGAAGGTTGACATACCAAATGTCCTCAGATCCTATCAGATTTTCTGATTATCTGGGATGTATAAGGCTCCCGTAGAACTGATCCTAAGGAAAATGAACACTGTTGGCTGGGGGACTGGTTGTTTCTATGGGAAGATTAATATAGGGTGGTATAGAGAGGCCAATAGGGTGAGTGTATATGTCAGATATTTCAAATTTGTAGCCCTCTAGATGGGAGTTGTAGTTTTCAAACATCCGGTATGTGAATTGGCAGATATTACTGGCATATTCCCATAGAATCTGCAGTGTAATTAGCAATGAATGGAAGAATGGAATGGTTAATAACAATTGTACAGATATCCAATATGTGTTTATTATGTACTATTTAAAGTTGAAAAATGAACAAGATAGTCATTTATGTTTAATACCACCCCCTTTTCTTATAGCTGCTGAGAAAATATTGCACTTTAATAAATTGAAACTGTTACTGTCCTTAATTCCCTATAATCCAGCACTCTCCACAAGATTTTACAGTAAATCGTGGCTATTGTCTAACATTACAAAGTCACAAATGCCACTAGCTCAAAGGGGATATTGGTGCTATTTCTGTCCAATAATCGCTTCAGAAATTCACCATCTAACGCTCTCAGAAGAAAGAGAGCAGGTCATAGGAGATCATGGGAAATTAATGGATTAATAATTACACTAATGCAGGGAAAAGGTGTTTTACAGAAAATGGAAGGAAGCAACAGTGACCTGCTTTTAATCTCATTCATCAAATGGAAATCCCACAGGAGAAAACAAACGGTGACATTAGTCAGTCCAGGGCGTGTGTGTGCCCTTCCTTTGCAGTAAGACTATGTTATTGTTCCTCTTCCAGTGTGCTGGCTAAAAACCAAAGCAGCAAGACCAATGTATTGCTAAAGCCATAATTCAGATTGGCACTGGCAGTACATTCTGGGTATCACACAAGTATCATGTATCACACTAATGTATCATACATTAGAGAAAGAGCCACCCATGTTTCATTCTGAAATCAGTCTTAACATTGTGTGTGATTTATAGGCTATGTACACATGGGCCAATATTTCTTCTTAATCAGCAAAAATTTAAGTTTCTGTGGTCGATTGAAATGTAATATTAAAATTTGTTTTCACTAAGACCAGGTTTTTTATCTATTTTTATATTCCCTAAAACATGATGAAAAACGGATCACATACGACGGAAAATTTTGCCCAATTGGGTGTTTTTTTGTTGTTTTTTTTAAATTGAATGCTATTTGTCGCATCTAAATATGGACAGCTCCACTCCACAGGCTACCAATATGGTTTACCGATTTGGTGTGTGGTCTGTATACAACTTAAACATTTGTATGGGGAAGTCATGCTAAATTCCCACTATTTCAATTTTAAATCTGTGTACAAAAACTATACTTCCCATGTAGGAACCCTACAGTATGGCACAACTAACTAGAAATACATTTTTATCAGAGGACACTGATAATTCCTCTGTACATTTCTGCTGGACTGCCCTGTTTGACTTGAGTTGTCTGTTCTCAGACAAAACAAAGTAAATGTTACCACTTGAAGAACTGGATGAAATAACTGTGTGTATGTACAGTGACTAACCCACACCCCTGATCTCAGTCACATGGTCCTTTGCCTATTCTTTCCTGTAAAACTATTGGCTAGAGGCTACTAGTAGCTGTGACCAACTGTAACATGTTCCTGCAGTATGTTAGGACTGAGCATGTATAAAGCACATAATGGTCAGTGACCACACTGCAATACTGGAAAACTGTGAAATAGGATATAAGATGTTCTGATGTTAGAAAATAAAAATTCTCAACAACCATAATAAAATGAGAGGTGAGACACTGATTACTGCATTTATAACAAGGAGATCTGCCTTTTAATTCAATGTTGGTCTGAGGCTTTTGTTGTCCTTTAAAGAAGTCTTATTAATAACAGTTATAGAATGGATGCAGGAATTATTGTGGTCACTTTATTGAGAACTGGAAGTTTCTGCGCTCAAGTTTGATTTTGTGACATGCTGAGGAGTTTTTTGTTTTTTTTTAAAAAATTAAAACCAGTGAAACCTGGGAAATCTTAAGCCGGACGTTTCCCAAGTATATTATTATTACAATACGTGTATTGCTGCCTGCAAAAACAATAAAATATAACTTTGTAACCGTGTAGCTGATTTACAATTGAGATAATACAGCATGTCACATCCTATGGAGACTAAAGTTAAAGTCATCGGCAAGAATAATGAGATCCGTACTAGTAAATGCAACTTTGTGGGAACTTATTTATTTTACAGCAGGAAATATCCACTTGGATATGAAAAGCCATTAAAACTGACCTAGAAACAAGTGTTCTTGAATCTCTGTGCACGCTAGATACATTTTAAGAAAGTATAGCACAGGACTGGTGATTGAGGTGGTGTATGTTTCACACAGATTCCTGTCCTATGTTAAAGCTCTAGGGAAATGCTTTGTGTTAAAAGGAAAGCAATTTCCTTTTTTGGTCCATCTTTGGTAAAGTCTGGTTATGGGTCCCTGGAGTGAATGGAGGAAGAGTTGGGTGAGACCTCTATTCCTTTTACCTTTACAGGTTTTGCAGCTTCCCAGCTAAGCTTGTTTATCAATTAAACTGCATCTGGAAGAGAAGCACTAAGGTTTTGGTAAAGTATTCAGTCTCTCTCTGCTTGGGAGCATGGCTGTGTTTAGAAATCTGACCAATCAAAATAAATGAAAGTCTTACCTTGAGACTAAATACAATCAACTGCATAATGTTTAGATATGTTATTGAGAATGAGCTTCACTTTTGAGCAATTGGCCACTGGCTGGACCTATAAAGATACGTGTCCATAAGGAGTGCATGTCATTCTACTTTTACTAGAGTAATGTTTTTCCTTAGGTGTATATACATTAACCCAAGTACATGTTTGTGTACTTAAATTCCCCACTGGGTCAGGTTGTAGATAAAATATCTAAGATGGCAAAATATCTGTAGAGGGGGCAGATCAAGGCATCATTTATGGTCTCTTTACCTTGTGCTGTTGCCTATTTAATAATAATGGCTTTGTGTCTTTCCATTGATATCTTCCTATTTGTAAGAAATCAACAGTATAAGTTGCTGCAAGAAAACAAAGATAATCAGATACTGCTCCGAATAATGCAACATTAACAGCTGCAAATTTCCATAGCCAAGCTGGCCAAGTGTATTGGTTGTCAGCAGAATTTAAGGCATGTGCAGCCTTCAATTTATGTTACTGCTTTCACTCTTTTTTTATTTCATGGATACATCTAGAATAAATCACTTGATTTTGAGGGGATTCTAACAGGTTTCGCTCAGAGTTGCTAGTTTGTTCAAAAATAAATGTATAAGGGAAGTGTGAGTGAAGGCTGGTACAAACCATACAACTTTCCTCCTGACCGACCATTCAAGACTTTTGTCCAGTCGGCCAGGAGGAAGGACTCTCGGACCGGCAAAAGCAGATAGTGACAGGGTCCCCACTTTCATGTCATTCCTAGATCATTTATCTTTTGGCATGAAAGCCATTTATCTGGATCATCACAATATTGCCATTCATATTGAAACATTTTCATTTTATTGACCAGTAGGCATGCAGAAAATAATTGTAAATGAGCTTTTGGTCTATAAATATTGTTAGGCTATCGTCCTGTGTATTATTTAAAAATGTCCAATTGCTGTGAAAATTAGAGAGGATACCCTGAAAGAACATGTAGTACATTTCTGTGTAATAATAACACTTAAGAGAAATTCATTTCTCAGACCACTCTGCCTTCGGGCTCTGTACTTCTTTAGCAGATTCCCTGAACTCCACTCTGTATCTAAATGGAACAGCTCTAACTATATTGATGTCCAGAACAATTGATGTCAAAGAAAAAAAAAACAGTGACTCCGAGACAAAGCAGGTCACAAAGCACATTATTTTAAAAGTCAGAGACAAGACAGCAGCGTTTCTGTATTCGTTTTCTTCTGCTGTTACATTTAAATGTTCCTGTGATATATCTTTGATGCTGGTGATAATTCTGTGTATACTTTTATGCATATTTTAATTAAGCAATTAATAGGAGGCGTTCATCTGAGAGCATGTTGGTTTTAGTAATTTAGTTGTATCATTCAGTAGTAGAGTCTGACTTAAAGTGAATGTCTATCCATAAAAATTGTTTCCCTAAACCAGGACCCCCCAAAAACCTAATATTGCAATAATTAGTCCACCTTTAGATTGTGTCCGCCTCCTTTTATGGCTTTACAAACTCTTCACAAGTTGTAAAGGAAATGGCTTATGTAGTCGTCATAAGTCATTGGCCATGACATCACCATCAAGCCTTTGATTGACATCTAACACCTAAAAGTCAAGTGAATAGAAGAGGGATTGGCGACTTCACAGTATCTTATAACAGGAACACCGTGTAGTAAGGGAAGTATTGCAAGACTATGGTTTTGGGGGAAAATGTCTGGGGAAAGGGCGTTGAGGCAGGGAATTTCCCTTGTACATATGGTTTTAGAGATGTCCAGTACTCACGGACTGAGAGGACCCTGTGGCCAGAATTTTATTTTATTTTTTTTAAAGCTAAACCATCACCAGTGTAAATGTGAGAAATAAAGACAAAAAACAAGACTCTGCAATACTTAACTTAGAACTGTTTCCCTCCAACCTCCATTTTCAGGATCCAACTGGAATTTATAAATGATGTCCAGTTCAGGGGGCTTTGTTCATTAGTAAAGTAAACTACATTATCTGATGTGATTGTGGAAACGTCTATTCTGCGCATATTCATTAGCAGTTTTGTAAAAAGTTGTTAAGAATTACAGCAAAATTATTTGCACTCAGTAAATCTTATTCTACATAAACATAACAAATGCAATAATCCAGTAAAATCATGTTACTCCACTTACATGTTGCATTGACTCTCATGTTTGCATAAATTTATCCCAGTGAACAAAACATTGAATTAAAGGACAATCAATATCTCTGTTAAGTCTGAACTGAAGAGTTATATAGGTCGGTCTTTGGTAAGTTTGCTTTTAAGGCCATCACTATAAATTTGGGGCTGAAAGTGATAGGGTCAGGATGTGGCCTTTGTTTTTAGAAACTGTCAGGGAGATTCAATAAAAGTTCTTATTGTTAAAAACGATGCTAATTTTGCCCCAACCAATCAGATCTTATTTAACATTTGAAAGCTAACATCTGATTGGTTTTGCAAAATTAACACTATTTTTAACGATAAGAACTTTTATTGAATCTCCCTGTGATTTTTTATGACTATTTGTCCTTAATCATGGTCCCCTTTTATAGATATTACGACCAGCTGTATTGTACATACTACCGTATATACTCGAGTATAAACCGAGGTTTTCAAGCTTTAAAAAAAGCCTGAAAATCTTACCTCGGTTTATACTCGAGTCAATGTTTCCCCTACCTTGTCCGGCGGCCACGCGATCCCACCTCGCTCCACAGCCTCTGCGCATCCGGATGATGTCACTACCCGGCGCCGCAAAGTGAGAGGCGCCGGTAGTGACCCATCCGGATGCGCAGAGGCTGTGGGAGCGAGGATGCGGATCGTGCGGCCGCCGGACAAGGTAAGAAAACATTGATTTGCACAGACACACATAAAGGGTATGTCCACCGCTAAAACTGATTTTTAATATGCTGCTCCCCCATGTCCCCCAGCCCAACCGCATAATTTTTTTTCAGAAAGCCCCCAAACTCTTACTTACCTCCCCTCGTTCCTCCGCCGCACTGCCGGCCCCTGCTTGCGAGAATGCAAGCAGAGGGGCGGGACCGGCAGTCGCGTCTGTGATTGGCTGAGCGGCGCCAATCACAGACGCGGCTGCCGGTCATTCAGTGCAGCGGAGGAAACGGAGAGGTAAGTAAGAGTTTGGGGAGCTTTTTGAAAAAAAAAATATGCGGTTGGGCTGGGGGACATGGGGGAACATTATATTAAGGGGATTTGTGCTAGGGGGAGGATAGTAGAACGGGAGGGAGAGGGAGGGGGAGGGAGGGGGGAAGGGCTCAGTACGCATGGCAAATATCTACCGGAGGCAAGATAGCAGGCAGAGCCCTGCTATCCTCTCGGTAGTTAGTTTTGGGACTTTGGGGGGGGGGGGGTTTACAGGGAACCCTATGGAGCTGGGATGTGAGGTAAGATTAAACTACACTACATGGTGGGGGCCAGTAGTTGGGGGGATTATAGTTTTGGGGGTGGACATGCCCTTTAAGTGGCAAATACATACAAATACGAGTAAAACCTTCTTTATTTGTGCATACAGTATGCACAAATAAAGAAGGTTTTACTCTTATTTGTAAGTATTTGCAACTTAAGATGTTTGAAAACTACAACTCCCAGCAATAAAGCATGCTGGGAGTTGTAGTTTTCAAACATCTTAAGTGGCAAATACTTGCAAATAGGGGTAAATCCTCCTATATTTGTGCATACAGTATGCACAAATAAAGAAGGTTTTACTCTTATTTGTAAGTATTTGCAACTTAAGATGTTTGAAAACTACAACTCCCAGCAATAAAGCATGCTGGGAGTTGTAGTTTCCAAACATCTTTAGTGGCAAATACTACCCCCTCGGTTTATACTCGAGTCAGTGTGGTTTTCCTCCTTTTTTACCTAAAACTAGGTACCTCGGTTTATACTCGGGACAGTTTATACTCGAGTATATACGGTAATCAGAAGCTCATTTGCAGCCTGGCATTAGAATTTATTGGGTGACCCACTAAAGAATAGTAAAGATTAGACTATTGTCCATTGGTGTAAAAAGTTGTTTCCAAGCATTTCACTCAAATGAAAGATATTAATACTGTACTGTAAATCAAAAAGTCTTTACTCCCCTATTAAAGAATCCTATCCTACTGGAATAGAAGATGTTTGTCTTTAGGCTTGAGCTTCTTTAGTGTATATATTGTGTATATTAAACAGTAAGGGGTACACTTCTATTATATTTGCCAATTTTCATGATCAAGGTATCTTAATATATGTTTCAATTGAGTTTTTTGCACGTGAAATATTTATACAAACGGGGTCTTGTAGTGCCCTTAAAATTTGAGGCGGTGCCCTCAGACAATTTGTATTTGAAACTGCACAACTAGAAAAATTATCTGCCTATGGCACTCTTATACAAGAAATCCACTACCCCAGTGAAACAATCCCCACCCCTACATAAATTACATCCTATAATTATCCTATTTATAGGATGCAATTTATGTAGGGGCGGATATTGTTTGTAATGTGAATAAAGTCTGTTTTGGTTTATTGGAAATTCTGTTGAATGCTGGACTCATTAGATTTACGGTGGTATTTTCCACCACTATCTGGGGTAGTGGATTTCTTGTATAAAAATACCATAGGCAGATACTTTTTCTAGTTGTGCAGGTGTCTTAATATATCGTAACATAAGCGTACAGTCAGGCTCTTTATATTTAGGTTATTTAACACTATTTTTGAACATTGACCTAATGCAATATATTTTACTGTAAAATTTATAAAAAAATCTATTCCCAAAAACCTCAAAACGTACCAGAAAGTCTAAAAATATGAGAAGTTCCCTTTAAATATGCTCCAGTTCTTGGACTTTTATAAATGCTCTGTCTTGCTGGTGAACTCGTCAGTGACCATTAATATGGGTCAGTATTACATATATTTAATCACTCACACACATGCGTTTTCTGTGAGTGGGAATGTTTGCTAATGTCATCAGATTCTCATAGTTGTCATTCAATCTTTAACTGTTGAAGAACGCCAGTTGCAAAACATCTTGCAGCATTTCTAGATAAAGGCCCTTAAATCCAATCAATGTAACCTTTAGCTTTGTACAATGTCACTAGTGGTTATTTTTTATTTTCTTTTAAAAGTGTTAAACATGGGGTCAAATTACAGATTTTGGCAAACTTGGTTACTTATTGTAATTGAATTATTGTGAAAGCATCAGACAAGTTTGGGTGACCCGTGAGCAGGTTTACCAGGCGTCCATATTTGGACGGGGATAAAATCCAGAGTCCCGCAGTGAGGGCTGAAATCCCGCCCTAGGGACCAACCTGGCAGCTCCAACCCTTGAATGTCTACTCCCGCCTGGAACACTCGGAACACCACCCCCAATCCACCACACATCCACCATGCCTCCTGCTCTGCCCTCCAACTTGGGCACAGAAAAACCTGGCAACCCTGCATGTAAAGCAGGTTGTTACTGGCGTTTGGATGTGTTCATATGGTTTTGTGCTTCGGTGCAGTGTTCCATGTGTCTTCTTGTCTGTGGGGAGGAACTTGGGTGTTGTTAAAAAAAAAAAAAAAAAAAAAAGGGAACCGAATTGGGTTGAGAATTGGCCAACTGACAAGTTAAGTGCAGACATAATGATGTAGGTGATGGGTTGGGCACTTAAAAAGGATGTGGGTCTAGTTATTTTGGGCCTGTGCAGCCCTCTAATACAATCTGTTGCAGGGTCACAGCTAGAAATCTCTCTAAAACTTTTACAGTGGCTACTGGAGTGGGGCCTAGTAGCTGTGGGTGGAAGCGTAAGAAGTAACACCCCTCCCCCCTCTTATAATTTGCTACTCCAGCTCCCTTGTTACCTGGTAGTTATGCCTCTGGCCTGTCACAGACAAGATATAAATTTGCATATGCTGTGATTAAAATCTTTAGCTCCCTCGTTTTCCTTGGCAGAGCTGCCAAGTCCCTATTGGCTGAACTTTTCCTAACCTGCCAGTATAATAGGGCAGCACACTAAGAAAACTAATTAATCTTGACTGGCAAGGAGGCTGCAGAAAGTTCAAAAACCTGCAGAATTATTGATAAAAGCTCCACATTGCTGCTGACATCACTGTTCAATATTTTAGAATCCATTTAAAGGTTAAAAAAAATTTATATTTTATTAAAATTTAGATTTAAGCTTGCATTCTTCTTAAGGCCCTTTTTTTTTTTACCGCTTTTTTTTACTTTTAACTTGACTGAAAATCCATTTTTTAAATGTCCTACCATATGTACACACCCTCAATGCACAGAGCACAGGAAATATCATTAGGGCTATTTCACTTACTTGGCATGACTATGGAAACATTTATTAAGCACTCAGATGGCAGGCACAAGAGTAAATCGGGAATGTTTCTCTTTAACATTCACAGCACATTGGTTATTGTGTGCGATTAGAACAGACTGCCCTCTAAAATGTAAATAAGCCTCTGAAATAGAAGCAATATTAATTACTCGGGTTTGGTATCTCGCAAGGAACAGCTAACACTCAAATATAAATTGCAGTTGTTTCTTAGAACATGATGCAGTGCTGATTTCACACAGCAATGGAAATGCATTGAGAAGGGAACTGAATTTGGACAGAAGAAAATGTATGTTCCCTCCCACTAGGGCAGGTTATTCTTGTGAACCTTCATTATTATCTAACATTTGGCTGATCATGCTCATTGATCAACCTTAACGGGGACAGATCACTAGTTATGCCCTCCTATTGACACCTTTCAAGGGCATATTCACACCTGTATATGCCTGCCACAGGTACTGATTGGGTAGGTTTTGTACAATTTAAACGCCAGATTTCCTTATTGACTTGGTTGAAAAATCCTTGTAATTAAAACCATCTTAACGTGTGTGTGGCCACCATATGGCTGCCATTAAGATTTAGAGCCTAAAGGCATCTGGTGAGAATACTGTTGTTGGTAGAATTATAGATTAAGAATGTTCCAGAACACGTATGGTTATTATGCACATAAAGACTTGGCTATCTTCATCTTCCTTTGAGTGGGAGCTACTGTAGTTCTTTGTTTGTTTAAAGAAAATAAAAAACAAAATATTTCATTAAGTCTATGGGAACCTCCATAATCCATGCTTATAACATCAGTGTTATGATCTGTGACAGCAAGTGGAAATCATCAGCACATTTTCCACCTGTCAAATTGTTAGTGGCAGATCCCTACATTGATGTGCCAATCAGCCTCAGAGCGCATGCCAGTAGGAAGGGTTAGTAAGTCTTTCACTGCATTGTTTCACAGAAAGAATAAGTAAACTGGTATGTCATAGTGGAGCTAAACCCTGCGGGTACTTTCAAATTAAGCAATGGGATTTTTTTTTTATACAAAGTAATTAAAAGATGCCCATACACTAGGAACTTGCCTTCCAACATTACCACGACGTTCTCACAATATTTTCGCTATGTCGGAAGAACCGCCTGTGCTGATCTTTTTCCAATTGTAAAAAACAATGGGTCAGATGGGAAATGTTGGAAGGTAAAACCGCCGGTCGGCAAACAGACACTTTGAATGATTGATAGATTTGTTGATGGAAAATCATATCTATAAAATGTCTAGTGAGAAAATTCCTTATTTACACGAGTCTTAACATTTAAAACTTTGCAAATTTATATTTTCTACCACTTGATTAAACCATCAATACAAATTTATATTTGGGCTTTAGTAGGAAAGTACACTTACCATGAAATGTGTGGTTCAATATAAATTAGCTCACTTAACTGACCAATCAATTGGTCTGTCTTGTAATAAGCCAGTGGTTCTCAAACTTTTTCAGGTCGTGATACACACACCCGTGTTCTTAATGTTATAATGTTATAATTGCCTATATTCATACTATACTACATTGACTGTATTGAAATTTTATTATTGCAAAATAAAAAAAAATGTAAAAATATTTCCACTACTGCAACCAACTTCTGAGGTACTTCTGTGGCTCTTTGAAGTCACACCAGTGTGCTCCAGTATATGAGAAACCCTGGTATATGGCCCTTGCAACACTGTGTACAAAGTATACGTTAAATGACTGCACCAAATGCTGGTAAATTATTGCTACTTGAACTTGAACTAATAAAATGTCTTTATTCAGGAGAAAGTGTGCTCTAGGACAAAATTCCAATACTCTAAATCCTTTCCTCTGGCAATGCACCAAATCATTATTTTTTTTTTTTTTTTTTTTGGGGGGGGGGGATTGAATCTGTTACTAACAGCAGTTTTGACTTGGAATAGTAATTACAGGACTGAATAACAGATTTATAGATATACTGATCGGTAGTCTGTTGGTAAATAAAGTGCCACAGCCAATATTTGGCCCGGTTATGCTGATCCTTTTCCAATCCAACCAAAATATTGGTTCCAGGCAGTCAATTTGTTTTAAAATATTATCCCGTGTGTACCTGACCTGAGTAAAAGTGTTCTTATCTATAGTCCTGCTTGGTTTTGTGAAGTAGTCCAGAAAGGATTTGACTGATTCTTACCAAATCCCTGAATCCTGGTCTACCACAGATTTCTGGATTTGGAAGAAGTCCTGCTATTAATGGCTTTCTGGTAGAAATGTTTGATTCAAAATACTGCACATTTGGGGGTCTAACCTTGGAATAACCTTGAGATTCTTTTAGTGTGGTGTTTTGAGTCAGTTATATGCAGAACTGCCAGGTTTCAATTTCCTGCTGTTAAAAATGAAAGCTTTCTTTCTAAGATTAGTGCTTTCTGGTGATAATTGCCACAAACAAAGGTCAGAAACACTGCATGTTTTTTGGAATTAATCAGTAAAAATATGTTCTCTTATTTACTCAGTTGAAAAGTACTTGGTTTTATCAAGAGCACATTAAATCTTTTATTTTCTGCCTTTCTGCAATCAATGCATTAACTAAATGCTCACCATTCTCTTGAAATTGACATGCTAAGAAATGTGACCACAGATGAGTGCCTCTTGTTCCATCTAAACAGCATTTTCATTGCTTCTTTAATATCCACTTTACTCTCTGCCCTTCTTTTATATTCCAGATTGAATTATCCCTTTCAGACAATTTAAATTTCATGCCTCTGTTAAATGGCCATTACATGCCTTATCAATAGAGGGCAGGCGCTTTTGGGTAAAGTACGAAATGACTGAGAAGTAAAAGTTCATTTTCTAAATACAGAAAAATTCAGAATCCACAGCTTTGTAAACTCAAAAGAAGTTATGTTGGGCATATGGACATTGTGTTTTACCCAGGTCACTTCTGTGCTGTATTAGCATTTCAGTTGAGCATAGTTTTAAGGTATGTAGCATTTAAAGTAATGTCACATTCTTCTACTTAAAGTCCTAAATGTTAAAGGACAATTAAATTCCTTTTGCAAACCACCTTCCCAATAAATGTACCCAGGGTGATGACTTAAAACTCTTAAAGGGCAACTATAGTGAAAAAAAAACTTTATCTGTATACAATGTACAGATCACTTAGTATAAGCTGCCTTACTTTCATGTTTCTGTGTGGCTTCGTTTCTTCACACTGGCAGAAGTTTGTACCAAGCTGTGTAGTCCCCCTCCCCTCTCTGTCTACTCCCCCTCAAGCAGTGACGGGCTGTATACAGAGTCCGAGCACTGTCAGTTGAAAGGACTTTAAATGAAGTGCTGACATCCTGTTGACCCCTCCCTTCCAGAGCTAGACTGCAAGCAATCAAAGTGTGGAATAAAGTAGCAATATGCTGAAGGGAGGGGCAGAGGGGGAGAGAGGACAAGTGGTGCTGAGATTCTTAACAAGTAAGTTACTGAACTCTGCCTGTTCTCTAACTTTGATAATTGTTATTTACTTTTTACCTAAAGTTCATATCTCTCCCCCTGCTTAGCTGAGATCATAATCACTGAAGAGAGAGTCAGTGTAACAGCAGCTTGTAGTGAGAGACCTTCACAAACACAGTGACACTGCTTGTTATCCTGTTACATTTCAGTTGCTTTAGTCTATATATTTCATACATTGCACTGTGTGTCTTGTTTGGTATATAGTCTGTATTACTGTATTATATATACTGTATTAGTGTTCCATTTGAGTCACTGGTTTTGTATGTATATAAGATTTTTTTGGGGGGGAGGGGCTGTTTTATAGTGTGTTATGCTCATATTACTGGGTTAATGGTTTATTGATTGTGTTTAGCACTACAGCATTTGACTATATGTTGCACATGGTACATATAGTGTGGGTGAGAGAGTGTGTGACAGTACTGCAGGGGAGCTTTGGATTGTGTGGGTGTGTGCCTTTGAGTGACAGATGAGGTGTAGCAGCTCCTACAAATCACAGAATATTCAAAGGCTTATATCTCGGGGACTATGTAGAATTTAAAGAAACTAAAGGTACCCTGGTGGATGGGATGACTTATAGGATACATTAGAAGAAATTAAAAAAAAAACAATTTTCTCACTATAATTGCCCTTTAAGTCCTCACCACTGGGTTTACCTCCTATCTCCTGCACCAGTGCATTGAAGTACTGTCTGTCCTGCTAGTTGACTTTAACTCGGGGCTTGCCCATTGGCAAGGCACGCTCTGCTGAAAACATGCGTTCCCGTTGGCCAGGTTCTGAACACAAGCAACAAGGAGGAACTGACAATGTCGGTAAACCCAGTGGTAAGTTCTGAGCATTTTTGGTCCTCAACCTTGGTCCTTTCATTGGGGTTTTTTTAGAAATGTTTTGGGGAAAGGACTACCTGTCTTTTTAACAAACCTGCAGTCTTATAAATTACACTATTGCATGCATTCTTAAGATGACTGGTTCCATTGTCAGATAGTGCATATATGTTTAGTAATCTGATATAACATATATCTTTTACCATATGTCTACTAGATGCCTACACACATTCATCAACACAGTTCAGTTTACTCTGTCTGCTGTATAACTTCCACCTTTCCAGTAGTGAGCTATGTAACTACCATACTCTTAATACTTTGACCAAAATGTTGCATTTATGAAGCTGGTTTCAGAGGGGAGTTTTTGCTCACTGATGTCATTAAGAAGATGCAGAAAAGGGTGCAAAATGTAATGGTTCACAATATTAATTTTAAAAAAGTTCTGACTGCCTTGCTTCATAAAGATTAAATAATGGTTAAAAATCTAATGGTAGCTTCACATTGATCTGACAGTTAAAGGGCATGTCCACCCTTATAAAAAATTTCCCCCATATCATAGTATATCTTCCCCCAGCCCCAACCACTATAAAATAAATTTTAAAAAGTGCCCCGATGTTTACTTACCTTCCCTCTCTCCTCCGACGCCCGGCCCGGTCTTCTGCTTGCAAGACACTGCAAGCAGGGGGCGGGACTGGCAGCCACGTCTGTGATTGGCTGAGAGGCAGCCAATCATGGACGCGGCTGCCGGCTTCTCAGAATGCCTGAGGAGAGAGGGAAGATAAGTAGAGTTCGGGGGTCTTTCTTAAAATCATTTTTTAGCGGTTGGGGCTGGGGGAAGATATACTATGATATGGGCAAGGGGTTTTATGGTAGGGGGAGGGATCTCAAAACGGGAGGGAGGGGGAGAAGGGCTGCAGTACGTATGCCAAACTTCTCCCGGAGGCGAGACAGGAGGCAGAGTCCTATATGGACTCTGCTACCCTCCTGGTGGGCAGTTTTTGGGAATTTGGGGGGGGACATACAGGAGAACCATATGGAGCGGGATATGAGGTAAGGATTTTATACACTACATGGTGGGGCCATTAGTGGGGGGGATATAGTTTTGGGGGTGGACATGCCCTTTAAATTAAATGCCTAACTTTCTCCAAAATACCTATGTGTCTAGTTGAGAACAATTCAGCATTTAAATAATCCTGTGCGTGATTACCCTCACTGAGATTGCAGTACACACTGAATGACAAGAAATGATAAGATCATATTTCAGGAAAGCAGAAGTTCAAATAGTATTTCCTATTGAAAAACGTGTGTGCATTTTTTGTATGTTTTTGGTGTTCCCATTGGAAACATTAAAATTAGCAATATCAAAGAAAAAATAACCTTTTTTATTTCTGTAATGCGTCCCGTGGTGTCACTATGTTTGTATTTTCTTAAGCCAAGAAATGAGTGGAATTCCTGTTGATGTACTTGTAGCTTTTCACATCACAGGTCTACAGTGCTGAAAAAAAGAAGTTCAAATGCTTTAAAGGGGATAAAGTAAAATATTTCAACGAATCACAAGCAGTTCAAAATACCACAAAGCCAATTTTCTAAATACAAAAGCTACCACTGTGTCCACACAAGCCCAATAAATATGCCCTGATTTCATTCATTAACTCATACTATATATTTTCAATGAGGTCTTTAGATTTACTCTATTCCAAGTGTACAGTAGTATTGATTTGAAACTCTGGATATTTCTGGTGTTTATGTGACACTTTACAAATCTATAAATTGTTTGGTTTTTTTTAGCTTTAACTGTGAGAACAAGAACATTGACATGGAACACCTCTCTGAGCAGATGGGCAATACCCATCCTGAAACATTGTGTGATGGTGTTGACCCCTCCTTCTTTTTGAATGAAACACCTCCCATCAAAATAAGGGGAATAGTTTTTCACCCTATTTACAACATTAATATATAATGATGGCCAAGCAGCAGGTCAGAATTATTATATATTTACCTCTGATTATAATGGACCTTAACTACATGATGAAGGCTACAGTAACAAAACTGCTCCGCTGACATCACAAAATGAATCGTGATTTGCAAATATCCTTTTTGTCGTACAGGAGGGGGATCCTTTTTAACTAGCACAGATAACATTTTTATTGTTTACCTGTCTTGCTGCTTAGTGAACACTTGCATACGTAGCACATTGTTTGTATAATGACAGTAATAAGAGTATATACCTACAGAAACCATGAATCTTTGTGTGGTATAAATGATGTGCATTTTTTACAAGCAAGTGCGTAATTTCAATCACGACAAGGAAAACAAGGAAATCTGAATTCTCTTGATGTAGTTGTATGTGTTATTTGCCTTTACTGAATAGCAATGTTGAATTAAAAAAAAAAAAGATCTGAAAATGCACTGCAGAATCAATGATGATCATACTAGTTAACCTGCCTGCAGACTAATTTCCCAGAGTACTGGGCTTGAACCCAGTCAAATGCAGTCAATAGCATTTAGAAGCCATACAGATTTATCATTAAATATGTTTAAACTCTTCTAGTTCACATTTATTAAAAATCTGCGTATTGGCCGCTAGCTAGGGCTGGTCAGTACTGCAGGAAATGGATCTCTTTGCCATGACATGTGTTTCTCTCTCAGAGATAATTTTAATGATAAAATGTAACATTTTCTGCTCTTATTTTAATTTGTCTCGTTTGAGCCTAATCTGGATATATACTTATTAGCACGTAGTTCCAAGGTCCATACTGTAATGATTTAATTACTCCTATGTTATCTAAGGATAAAAGACAGGTGTGATAACCAGGACATTGACCAGGACCTTGCACAGGATGTACCTAGAGAAAGAATAATTCATTTCTTGAATTTAGTGGTATGGAGGAAAAAAGCCATATAACACTGAAACATGACTATAAATAGACAAGATTCCTGCAGAGATGCTATTAAAATGTATGAGTCCCTCATCATTGTTCAGCTGAGGAAGGCACGGTTTGTAGGTGCCACCCTCTGGAAATAGATCCTCCGTATGTCTGGGAATGTGCAATAATGTATTCTAATTTTTCAAAAAAAGTCTGTAATTAAAGACTCTTTCGGTGATTCATATAAAATATATACTATATATATGTGTGTGTGTGTGTGTGTGTGTGTGTGTATGTTGCATTGTTCATTGTGTTATGTGCGCAAATTTTATTTGACCCATATTGAGAGATGTTTTTTTTTCCTCCTATAATTGGAGCAATAAAGCAAGTTTTTGTTATGAAACTGTAGCTAAGGTTAAAGGTGGTAGTGTAAAGGCTCGTACACACATGCGGTCGCGGGTGCGACCCACGACGCACGATGTGTACGAACGGGCATTTCGGACGATAATTGCCCCGTGTATGGGCACTTTACTGGCCAAAATGGCCGCTCGTTCGGAGATCCGGCCGGCGGATTGGGCAACGATTCCTGAACGAACGGCCGTTTCGGTGGACAAAGTGCCCATACACAGGCTGATTATCGTCCGAAGCGGACGTTCGTACACATTGTGTCGCGGGTTCACACCTACGATCGCAAGTGTGTACGATCCTTAAGGCAAAAATCTTATACAGTTGCCCCGACTGCCATAGCCAAAGCAGAGTGAAATTCAAAGGGGAACTCTGGGTGATTACAAATTGGATTTTTTTTAATGCAGTTTTCGTTGTTGTATTCTATGGCAGCAAAAACATAGTAATTGAGGTTGAATAAAGACATACATCCATCAAGTGCAACCTATTCACCCTCCTTTATAACTCTACCTAATACCACATCTGCTGGAAGACAGTTCCACAGTTTCACCGTTCTCACTGTAAAGAAACCTCTCCTAACCTGAAGATGAAACTTCTTTTCTTCCAACCTTAAAGGATGAAAACCCCTCGAATTGTATGCAAGCAAGTGTGTAGCCTAGGACGCATGATTTTTTGAGGAATACTCTGTATAGGAAGCATTGTGAAATCTATCTTTTTTTTTGGCCATTAGGATATCACCTGAACATCGTATATTATTAGACTTTATTTCTAGTTTAAATGTTCATGACTGCTGGGAACCAATTAAAATTTCTAGCAGCAAATAACTGATTCATCAAAAGAAACTGTACTAGGCCATCTGATAAACTATTGCACATCTTCCTGATGAGCTGATATCCCATTATTACTATTACGCTTGGTTCTCAACAGTTCTGGTGAAGCTGTTATGAGTAGAACCTTGCTGCATAGCTTTAGAAATTACTGGAGCAGAAATATTGTATTTATTGGCTAAGAAGTTATAGGTGCAGGATTTGGAGGCTTTTTGGTCTCTGCCATTGCTGGGTCTCGTTAACATCACAATGATTCACTCTCTCTGTTTGTTGTACTTCTGGGCTATAAAGATTTTTCCTCATTATGTGAAACAGTGGTGCTAATGACCGATTAATCAAGCTGACACCTAGGTCATAGCCATTACTGCAACGACTGCACATAATGGCACTTAGAGAAGATTGGAATTTGGTGCTATGCTCAGTTATGTTTACGCGTTCTGTAAACAGGTATCTTTTTATGTGGCCTAATGAATTAGCGTTTCACACTGTAGTGTATAAACAACATTGTAAAGCATTTCTTCAGGACTTTAAAGGCAACATGCATGATTGCAGATGTAAATAAACACCTACAAATCGATTGATTTTACATTCTGACATACAAACCACGTGTCTGTAGTGGCTGTTATTGGCTGTGCTATTGAAATCTCTATTTTGGTTGTTCGTTTTATTTTACAAACCTATTGGGGGAATGTATTGTTATATAATATATTGCAAATTGTCCCATGCTGACTAATAAATAGAGCAAATGGATTTAGAATTATTTTTGCTATTTATTCCACCCCTGCAGTTTAAATGTACTGCCTTGTTTCAGGTTCATTTTCCATACATTTACCTTGTTCTGGTATGCCTTACAGCACATAGATTATAATAGTTATTAATTATACAGAATACAAAGAGTGATTATATATATATATATATATATATATATATATACGGTGTGTGTGTGTATATATATATATATATATATATATATATTAGCTTTCAGATGAATGAGGTTAAACAATGGCCTCTTTCCATTCTGTGACTGAGCAGAGTGTGAGGGAGAATATATAATGTTTTACATAAGAGATCTTAATAATTATTTTTATTACTATATCCTTTCCAAGACTATACTGTATATTATAATCCTTTCTAAGTAGACTTGTACCAAACATGATTATACAGGCAGACAGAGAGAGCTCTATGAAGACTTGTTGATATGCTGCAGTCCATATTGGAGTCTAGGTTTAGATGGCCATTCACAAATCCGTATTATCGGATGATAATATCGATTGTGCAAAATTTTGGCAAGTCTAATAATGAAACCTTGGGACAAACACTGGTATCGGCCGATAATATCACTATGTCTAGGGCCACTATTGGTGAAAGAAAATTCCCCAAATGTGTAACAGACCTTCAGTCCAGGAGAAGGAGGATCCATAAATCAATGGGAATTCAACATAAAACGTAAAGGACAACTGAATTGTCCAATCACCCCCAGTGTAAAAAAGGATCTTCTTGCAGAGCATATCATCCCATTGGTTAGGCCCTGGACCAGAAGTGGGGGGGAGCAACAACAAACCAGTAGTTTATTTCTAAACCATCATAACCCCTGTCTCATTATAGAAACCAACTCTTAAGTTAGGCACTCTATTTAATTAAAATAAATAGTTGTATCTGCTGATTTACTACCAGATTTTGTCCAGTTTTAAAGTCCCATCAGTGCTGTGATGTTTGGTGCTCTGCTAAAGAGAAACCTACTTCCTTTTAATGAATCTAATATGCTGAGAACAATTTTACTAAGTACCGAAACTTCAACAAGATTTTCCTTCTCCGTTATGTGACCATAAAAAGTAATGTTTGCTAATAAGGCTTTTAATTGATCTTTCAATATTTATGTAGAAAATATAATTATAGGGCCAATAAAAGAGTGGTTTGTTTGGTAATGTGATAAGAGAAAATTTCTTCTCCACTCTTCTACAGAGGAGTAATATTGTTTAACAACAGTATTATGGTAAATGGTTCCATATGGTCGCATATTTTAATTTAAATAATTCTGAGCATGTAATATAGGCTTCTCAGGATGGGTTTTTCCTTGTTTTAGATTCACTTCCTCCTCCCCACAAATCATTGCTGAAAAGAACTGAAATTAGAACAGAATAAATTAACCCACTGGGTGAGGGAAAGAAAAGTAGCTGCAGTCATTTTATCTTTTTTATTTTTTTTTATTTTTACTACATCTGCTAGGTGTGGTAACATGATTGTAGATGGAATACAAAGGCAGTGAATCCCATCTGTTTATTTGAAAAGAAAGGGTCTTGCATTAGGCTGGCTACACACAGGATGACACTTGTCCCAGCCAACTGTTCATCACTAGTCAGCGGTTGGCCGGGACAAATTGCTGTCGGTCGTGATAAAAGTAGCTGAGGCCAATGGTTTGCCACGACCAATCAGGGTGATTAACCAACATACCCGAATCGGACAAACGGGTGACCGAGATCAGTCCCGACCGTTGGCACTTGCACTATACAATATTTTCTGTCAATAAGCTTAGTTTACTAAATATAAACCGACATATACACACGTTTACCACGAATAGCCAGTTAACAAATGTGGTATGAACCTGAAGAAGGGAATTTAGCCCCTGAAAATGGTTTATATTTAGTAAACTACACTTATTGACTCTTTAGTGTGTGCTCTTCTGTTTTTTTATGATGTTGTGTATAACCCATTAGGCAGGAACGGAGGAGACTCACCTTTGATTATTCCCAAGACAATCTGCTCCAGATCATTGTTTTCAAATACTAACATCCCAGAACCATATTCGGGAAATCCCTACAACATTTGAGGTTCAGAAGTGTATTTAAATAATTGGTAATTTCAGCCTTTTAATAATGAAAAGTGAAAGGTGGTAAAGTAGAGATTTTTATTGCAAGACCTTAACACTGTCAAGATGTAACTTCTATAAAATGAAATTTGATTTCCACACTAAACTGATGAAAGGTTAAGCCATGGTGCTCTCAGGCTTCTATGACACTAGTTTCTCATTTGAAAACCTAAAGGTTTGATTTCCTGGAAGGAATTTCTTGTAGCATACCCTTTATAGCAATTGGAAATAAACTGTACTAATTATTTCTTTCCCGGAAAATGTTAATTGAAGAGTTTTAGTAAACTTGCATGGAAAAAAAGTTTCATTTAAAATGTTGCTATCATTTCCGTTATTATAATTGTGTCTACTGTGTTTAGAAGTAGTAAAATTAATTTTAAATTGTGTAATATTTTCTGTTTTGCTTTTAGTTGTGTGTGAATTAAAAATGAATGCTATATACATTTTAGTGAAACCATTTGTTATTTTATTCCAGCTGCAAGGATCCATAAAGAGAAAACTAGAAGATGATAGTTCCCCTGGTTCTTCTGGTATTAATGATATTATTTTCTCAAATGACAACAAAAGACTTTGCCTTGATGATGTGACACTCCCTATGGGCCAAACTCAAAGCACTGGCACTTCTTGCTCAGAATTGCAGCACTCTCCATTCTCAACCAATCAAAACTCTGCAGCCATGGGGGTACCTGGCCATCCAGTGATGATGGAGAATAACCACATGAACGGTAGAAACATGGCTTCCCCCTATTCTGTGCCACAAAATACTGAAATGGGGCAGAAGGCACAGTATGAGGAAAAAACAAACAACCTACAATCTGTAGATCAAGAGCTGCAGGACCTCCTTGAAGAACTTACTAAAATGCCAGATCCATCTCCAAATGATTTAGATCTTGAGAAAATACTGGGAAGTAAGTCTGAGGAACCGCTTGGTATAAGTCATTCTCAACCAAGCTTAAGTACAACACCTAAAGTTTCTCCACAAACCACATCTCATTTGGATAACCATATTACTAGCAAGGATTTTACTGCAGGGTGCAACTCTGTAAGTGCTGCTTCACCTCAAATTAGACCCTCATCTGCTGGGACAAATTATCCAGTTGTTTCTTCAAACAAGCAAGTACAGTCACCCATATTGACAGGACAGACTAAAACTCAGACACAGTCTATGCTACCTGTCTCCATGTCTAATATGCCTGGAACCAATTGGCATGCACAGCAGCTGAAGCAACTGGCTGCCAGTAAACAAGGGACTTCTGGTAAACAGCAAGTGCAGCCATCTAGCTGGCCAACTATTTCACCTACAGGCCTTTCACCAACATATAGGCCTGGATCTTCCCCTCAACAGCCATTTAGCCCACAGAATGTCATGGTATCTGGTATGACAACAAACAGTTTACAAGGAAATAATATGCAAGGTTCACAAAGCTCTCTATTGTCTAGCATAACGTCCACCAGCAATCCAACCAGCCGACCATCTCCACCCTATGTATCAGAAAAGATTTCAAGTCCAGCTCTTAACCAGCAGCCCTTTAGTCCTCAAAACTCTTTGCTGACCAACATGAGTTCAAGTAACATTTCAGCAAACACTATCAAAAGTCCCCAGAATAACATAGTTACAAATATGACCCCTGCAAATGCTGGCCCCTCTCCACCCTATCAGCCTGAAAAACTTTCAAGTCCTGCACTCCATCAACAGCCATTTAGTCCACAGAACGCACTGATGCCTAATATTCCTCCTTCAAATAGCCAGCCAAGTATGCAAAGCTCACTTTATAAGTCTCTGTCCACAAACCAATCCAAAAACCTTAACATGATTATGCAACAGCCATCTAATGGTCTGCAACCTGGCATAGTCAATGAAACGCCAGTTGGTCACGATCAGTTTTCTTTCAACAATACCAAACCCCTTTCTCATTTTGCACCAGATTCTGCTGGGCAGAAAATGAATCTGTCTCCAGGACCTGGGTCTCTAATTCATTATCTTCAACAACAACATCAGAATCCATCTGTGCAGCAGCCTCAGCAGCAGGTCAACAACAACCAGTTTCTCCAGCAGCAAATACGGCAACTGATGCAGCCAACACGCATGCAGAGACAAATACAGCCAAGCAGTTTAACTCCACAAGCTAGACAGGTGAGTGACATCTTTAAATTATACAGCAAGTGTATATGGAGCACTTACAACATTCTATGATCCAATAGTTAAGTAGAAAAATATATGCTTAGACAACCGCATTCTTTCTCCTAATAAAAACAAAATTATGTCATACAGTGATTCTCTTTTAAACAGTTGAATCTGCATACTGTTTGTTTGGTTTTTTTTTACATTGATTTTCATGGGAAGGATTTCTAAAAAATTTCCTGCATGTATCAAGTTAATCCAGTTACAATAAATGCCCTAAAGGGCATGTCCACCCTAAAAAAACCTTTCCTTAATAATGTTTAACATCCCCCAAACCTAGGTCTTGCAATGCTTGTGAAGGTTCTCATTCATCCAGGTCATGGTATATCTGTTGTATTCAATTATATCAACTGGACTTGAAATGTAGTTCTTGAAGACATTTCGCTAGTCATCCGACTGGCTTTCTCAATTCAGAATGACTTGTACAAGAATCTGTGGCAATTATGTACCCTGGAAAATCCCAATTAGCATATCACAGCCAGGTGTTAAGGGTGTGATTGGATAGTGGCTAAGAGGTGTTATAGGAACGCCCAGAGTAAGGTGTTAAAACAGCATTGTACATGGCAGACAGTTGGACAGTACATCCGAAAGACCCAATACCAAAACACAAGAAAAGCGACATCATATATGCAGTGCAGTGCAGTGAAGAATGCTCTGATTTGTATGTGGGGGAGACCAAACAGCAACTGCATCAACGTATGGCCCAGCACAGAAGAGCCAATTCCTCGGGTCAGGACTCAGCCGTGTACCTGCATCTTAAGGATAAAGGACATACCTTTGAAGATTGTAATGTTAACATATTGGCAAAGGAACGTGACTGGTTCAAGAGAGGTGTTAAGGAGGCCATTTATGTGAAAATAAAGAAACCAAGCCTAAATAGAGGTGGGGGGTTCGACACCAACTGTCTGCCATGTACAATGCTGTTTTAACACCTTACTCTGGGCGTTCCTATAACACCTCTTAGCCACTATCCAATCACACCCTTAACACCTGGCTGTGATATGCTAATTGGGATTTTCCAGGGTACATAATTGCCACAGATTCTTGTACAAGTCATTCTGAATTGAGAAAGCCAGTCGGATGACTAGTCGCAACGTCTTCAAGAACTACATTTCAAGTCCAGTTGGTATAATTGAATACAACAGATAGGTCTTGCAATATTTTGAATTCTCAAAGATGCCCCTGAACTTCCTTACCTGACCCAGTCCCTCGCCCGCTCCTATTGCTGACAGCCACTCCACTGCACACCTGGTTGTGGCTGTCCGTAATAGCGTGGCGTGACATCACGTCCAATCATCTGACATCTGTCATCAGGAAGTGGAGCGGCTGTCAGAGCAGAAACAGGACCAGGGGCGGAGCCCAGGCAGTGAGGGTTCCGATCAGGTAAGTTCTTACAGGGGAGTCTTTGAAACTTAAGATTATTGCGAAACGTAGGTTTTGTTTTTTTTTAAACAATTTAAAGTAAACTTTTTTCAGGGTGGATTTGCCCTTTAATGAATAGACACCTATTGGAATTTAATAGAAAATAAAAACATTGTATCACAAAATGTTACA
This sequence comes from Hymenochirus boettgeri, assembly GCA_019447015.1. Classification (NCBI taxonomy): domain Eukaryota; kingdom Metazoa; phylum Chordata; class Amphibia; order Anura; family Pipidae; genus Hymenochirus; species Hymenochirus boettgeri. Next base: position 172,420,794 of record CM033476.1, read on the forward strand.
TTTCAGATAATAGTCAATATGAAGTACAATGTGGAATTCTGGAAGGTGGACCATTATGTAACACAAATCTATCTTCTAGAGTCTAAATATGCAGCAAAAATTTAGAGGCCTGATCCAAAACATCAATATGATGTAAAACAGACATCATTAAGAATCATTTAAAATATGTTAAAGTATATGTATTAGAAGTTAAATAAAAACTCGACTTATGTGGAATGAGGAATCTGGAGTGCTACCAGCTGGAATAAGAACACAGAGCTATGAAATTTGATTCTTGAAGAACAGGGAAAATGCACACCTGTTATTTCAGGCTTTTAGGCTGGTGACACATTAGGAATTTTCATTACTGTCAGGTCCTATTGCCTTACCCCTGGACACTAAGGCAGACTCCACTTACAGTATTTGTGTATTACATGGACATACACGTGTGTGTTCACCCATTCAACTTAGTATTACTTGCAGTGGTCCCTTTCTCATTTCCCTTATGGATAGGTCCTACTCTACCACCAGCCATGAAAACTCCTTGTATGTCACTTTGGTGTTCAGATATGGTACAAGGGATTTCCTAAATATCAGGGACCCTAGAGTGTTCCATTTTTCAGTGCCCATCTGTACCCACTTTTTTTTTTGTTCAACATCAGACATTTGCCAGCAGATGTGTGCAAGCACTGCTCACTGTGCATTGTCGAGGACATTTATTAGCTTATAAGGGCAGACATCAAATCCAATTCCATGGAGAACAAACAGAACAAATGCTGTGCAAATGTGTGTTCATTTGTTTTTAACGGCTCATAAGGAAGTGTGGATGTGTCCTTATGATTCACATAGTTACAGGGAGTGCGTGAAATGGAATCCAGGTCTAACTGAGTCAGAGTTCAAAGACTCAATGCCTTGCTATCCATGATATAAAATATTTTACTCCACTTGCACAGTATATATTCTAGCTGTAGCTCGGTAAAAGGTCAGAAGTAGCAAAAATGAATTCTGTGCCAAGATAAACAAACCCGCCATACGGAAAGTACAACGGTGATTGTTGCTGGTTAGTCAACCTACGTCTCTTTTCTCATCACAAACTTTACAGCAACACTAAAAAGCACTCAGTAATCTTATTGTTGTTAATGAACAAGATTATTTCATTACAATCTTATACTGTACATCTACTGTACAACTTTATTTTTTATTACACCTTTCAAAATCTTTCAATTAAGTGCAGAAAAGTATTTCACTTTAGTCATATCTAAAGCAGCTCCTGGGGGGCTGAGCATGATGGGAGCAATGATAATTAATCTCTTTTATCGGGTAGAGGAGAAGCAGTGTGTGCTATCCTAGAATAAACTAGAGAAAATGGGAATTTTATCCAGTTTCATATAATTGTGTAGCACAGGGATTTTCAAACCATTTAATTTGAAAAATATGACTCGACATTTTTACCTTTTTAGAAAGGTAAAATATGTGGCTTAGTGCCTATAGGTTTATTCATTAAATGTTTTTATACATTAACCTTTCATTCTCATTATAATACTGTGTGTTTAAATGTGTTTAAATAGAATTTTATGTCCACCTTAACCACCGCAGTTGGGAATGTTGTTATTTCGATAAAAACTGTAGATGGTGAACGTTGGCTGCTTTTTAGAATGTTCCATTTAACAAACTTAACACATTTGGTTGTTTGGTCTGTTCCTTCTGATATAAATGATATAAATGATATTTCCCATGATACCTGACAGATCTAAGTACAAAAGATTTTACTAGGTGGTTGGATGATTACTAAGCAGATCATTAGTAAATTGTAGCAAACAACTCTTGTAAATATTTCAATCTGTGGATTAGTTTCACAAACAAATCACAAAAACAACCTTATAGTTGTTTAGTTACACAAACACACAACCCCCTATATTATCTACTGGGCAGTGTAATGACCTCATGCCCTTTTCTTTAAGCTCTGTAACAAGACTTAGATGTCATCCCTATAATACATTTAATCTCTGACATGTATTAAAGAAAATCCAAGGAAAAGACCTTTGTATGTGGATCTGTCTGAAAATGTCATTTCCACAATTTCTACCTCAAACTAGATTGAGTATTTAGGTGTTAGATGTAGGGAATATTGTGGTATTGGCTTAGGGTAAGTACACACAAGCTAATACTTCAACCTGACAGCAGGGGTGTTTTTTGTCACCTGAAACAACTTTTGAATTATTATTATTATTGTTGATTTATATAGCGCCAACATCTTTACAATTATAGGTACACATTCACACAGGCCCTGCCCTGAAGAGCTTACATTTTAAGCACATTTATTTGACACATACAACCTAAATCAGTGTGTCTTTATGATTGTGGGGGAAAATGGAGTGCCTGGAGGAAACCCACGCAGGCACGGGAAGAATATACAAACTCTTTGTAGATGTGTCCAAGGGTGGATTCCAACTCAGAACTTTAGCGTTGCAAGGCATCAGTGTTAGCCACTGAGCCACAGTCTAGTCGCATGTGTGGCGGCACTGAGCCAGTCTGTCCCTGCAGCCCTGCTTCCAGAAGTTAAAGCATTGCAGTAAGGGGGGGGGGGGGGTGGGGGGGGGAAACTGACAGGCTGCCGCCTTTCTAATTTAGCAGGGGCGCGCACCATTAGCAATTTTTTCCTATAGATTCATGCTAGCATGCTAGGACGCTCCGTCCCTGCCTGACAGACTGATCTGAATCAGATGATTCTTCAATCGGACCATGAGAGAAAACTTACGAAACTTTGGCCTGATCGACCAAAATTTTGTTTGCGACAGTCAATTAGGCTAAAATATTGTAAAATATTACAGCCTGATAACTGAAATTGTAATATAAACATGTAGATTGCTAGATATTCCTATTACGTTAAATACATTTTTACAATGGAAAAATAGTGGATTTAGAAATTCTATATAATCTGGTTTTCTTATAAAGAATAATTTTAATAAAGCAACTATCATGTTTTCTGGGTTGTGGCTTATACATACTAGTTTAATTTTTGCAATTTTAGTTCCCCTTTAATACATTGCTTCCTGGTGCATTTCTTCCCGAAACCAATAGATATTGCGAGAAAGATTCCAATTGATAAAATTGGTAGGTATTTAAAGTGTACCAGCTGATTTTTCCCCGACTGATTGTGTGTATTTAAACAATTTTTAAGGCACAAAAAAATTCTGTATTTTAATTCAGCTCTTTCATACTCCTGCGTTGCCGTCCACGTTTAGTAGCCAAAGAGTTAACAGTAAAAGACCTACATTCCATGATGGTGAATTTATATCTCTGCCTGCACATCAACCTTAAGGGATCCTACAGTGCACTGCAAGAAGCCAAAATAGAGTTTCTTTATCAATTAACATTTATATTATAAGATTTATACTTCAAACCTGGAAAATTCTTTTTATTGAGGACAGGGCTGCTTTTCACGTTTTGAATTTTAGAAGCCAAGTAATGTGGCATCAATAAGAATCAGTGTGGGAATCCACAGGAGATCTTTTTCCCAACAGAGCCTTTCTCTTGCTAATAGGTGGAGTCTGGAAGGCATGAGGAATGGACAGCAGGGAGTCAGCGGTGGTAATTATTGTCTGCAGCAGGTGTGTATTATTACAGTATTCAGTTTTTACATGCCCAAAATCTGAAGTGAAGGAGATAACCAGCGTCTGCCCAAATTTTGCTTTGGGTCCTTGCCCAACACGTCTCACAGACCATATAAAGGCTGACAGCAAAGTCCTCAAAATGACATTTGGGAGATGACTTAAATCAGCTCTATCAGCATGACATCCCTCCCCCAGGAGAGCTACACCAGACCCCCAAAGGCCTGCCAATTATAGGGAATACTATAGGTCAAGCAATAAAATCTATACTTTCTTCTCATTTGTAAATACACAGATACAGTAAGTGGGTTTTCAGTGTTGAACTTGAGCAAGGAGCTATGTAAAAAAAGATTTATTATCTTTAGCATTCCCTGCTGTATAGAAAGTATTTATTATAATGCCATGCAACATGTATTTCTGGTCAGCATAAACTGATTAGTGGGTAACTGTCTTTTAATTTGTGCACTTTTTGTATCCGGTCAGCTTTGCTATGTAGCTAAACCATGGCACAAATAGCACAGATGGAGAAAAAAGCGCACGCAATAGCTCTTGGTGCTTTAAAGGGGAACTGTGGTTGAGTTTAAATGAAAGGCCAGTTTCGTACTTTTTAAAACGAGCCATCAACCACCTGTCTAAGTGCTCCACAGCCCAAGATATAAAGAAATTACTGACCAGAAAGTTAATGGGTGGGAGGCTGACATGTGAGATTCCTAAGGCTGCACACAGTTTTCTGTAAGGGGGGGTTGTCCGAGTGGCCCACGGCACCCGCGAGTGGGCGCGCCGCAGCACTGTGAGTGGACGGGGCAATGACACCCATGGGTGGGACTAAGACACCCACGAGTGGGTGGCGTTAATGTGTCCATTAGTGGGTGGAGCCACATGGGGCTGTAAGGAAAGGGGCCAAGGGGGACCTGCAAATGGAGGGGGGAGGATGCAAGAGGAGGAGGAGACACAGGGCAGATTGACTGTCAAATGGTATCAGAGCAGGAAGCAGGGGACCTGGTGATGCTGCTGCCATATCACACACAAAAATGAAAATATTCTCAACTATGCAAATTAACATGAAAATAAATTGCAAAAATTCTCAGGGGAGCAATTCCTATCAATTTACCCAAAGTCATTTTTGGACCACAATTCCCCTTTAAGTTCATTTTATATGGAAAAAAATTACTTGGTATGTATGAAGGAGGGTTTGTTATTCCTGGGTATTTTTAAGAAACTTTGGTGGGTGGGGAAACAGACCAGCTGTAAACAGCAATTAATATTTTTCAAACATGTTTTCAAGAGACAGACAGTTTTTTAAAAAATATTTTCTGTCTTTCATACATCAGTGGAAATTCTGCTGCTTTAGTTTCTAATCGACTGTTTTAACTTAATGAGAGTGAAGAGGAAGCTGTGGGTCTGTACTAGGGGCATGGTGCAAGATGTTCAACTAGGAAAGGCAAAATGGTCTGGCTCATTCATTCAGTTTTTATGTCCCAGGAAACAACTTAAGTTCAATGTGCCCTGCAAGAAGCGTGCCTTCCTATTGGTCAGGCCCTGTACTGAGGTCTGACTAGGAGAATGAACACAAATTTTAGCCACCAGTGAAAGGCATCAGGGCAAAACCTAGGGGAGAAAAATGAGTGGTTACTCTCCTCACCCTGGGTACTTTTAATAGTAGGGAGAGGATTAAATGTTGATAAATAGTATTATTGCCCTTTAAAGAAAGGTAAGGTATTTTTATATTTAATAAGAAAACTAAGCCAGTTTTGTACAGGAACTTGGTCCCTAGTGATGTCACTTTATGAATTACTCTCAGTTTAGAATCAACAACGTTATGGTGTGCTTAGTGTTTCCGTTGGCTGTGCTTGACTTGTGATACATAATAAAACAAATTCTAATAAAAACATTATGATTCTTCTTTTATTACCAATAAAGATCTGTTCATAACATCCCAATGATATCTTTTAGAATTGTATTCACCAACAGGGTGATGATCAATCTCTTAACCAAACGACAGTAAATAGTTACACATTTGTCCAATGCTAGCCAAGTCTGCTCAGAATTTACAGCCTGAGCTGAGTACATTATTGACTGTAATGTTGTTCAGAGATCTGTAATCCAAGAATTGTTTTCCAATAGCCAAGCTAGACACAAATACTGTTTTTTCCTCTGTTCTTTATTTACATTCAACTATTTGTCAATGAAGCCACATGATTCCATGGATTATTGAATCTGTTCCACACCAACTTTGCTACAAAGACTCAATAAGGGAAGTCTTGTTAAATGCTGGCGTCTAACTGCAGGCAAGTCTCTTTATCTCCTAATGACCACAGTCATAGTTTTTCAGGGCGAGGGATTAGAACCCAGTGATTTAGGCAAATGTCAAATCGACAAAGCAGCATATTAAATGTATACTACAATCTTTCATTGATCCAAAGAAAATCTTTGTTGTACCAGTTAGAGAATAGCCCAAAGTAAAGTCAGACACACCTTTTCCATTTGGTCCTGGTACTGTTATACTGTACACTGTACACTAGGGGCTAATTTTTTTTAAACCTACATTTTATGATGTTGTTCTAATTAGACTTGGAAATCTGGGCTGCAGTATACCTAAATGCATGGTTTCTGACAGCAGCTAATGAGGCCATGAGTCTAACAATATACTTCTTTTTACATGCCTTTCCTTTATCATTACTAGTTTCAATAAAGCTGGGACCACCATAACGATAAGCCCCGATACCGTCGGATCCGACGGTATCGGGGCTTTATCGTTACTGTGTGTACGCTCGTTTCCCGAACGAGCGCGCGGCCGCCGAACGATCGGTCGGCCGTACGCTCGTTCGGGAAAGTCCGAAAATTTCCATCGGCCGCGCTAGACTCCCTATAGAGTGAGTCTAGCGCGGCCGATGGAAACACACAGTCCTGAACGTTCTCCTTATGAAGTTCATAGGGAGAACGCTCGGGACTGTGTGTATGCAGATCTTTGAAAGATGGCAGACAGGATCTTGCAGATCCTGTCTGTCATCTTTCAGAAATCTGTACTGTGTGTACCTAGCTTAAGATTAATGAACCAGTTTAGATTGATATTAATATAGATATAGATAGATATTGTTTGATAGAAAGATATTAATGGGTATGTTGATAGATACATAGATATCGATAGATACTGTACATAGATAGATTATCAATTGATTTGCTTGAAATCTGAAGCTTTATACTGTGGTGGTTGCATCCCCAGAACTACATCTGCAGATTTTAAATACTGTATGCTTTTATTAGTTCATGAATTCACCCTTTAAAGACACCATATAGACATATATATATTCCTATAATATTTATATCCTATAATGTACTAAAAAGTAATTTGTTTCCCCTTAAAGCCTGAGAAAACCAGAATTATTTGATTGGTACATTCCTACTCATAGATATGTCTCCCATGGGATTGGGCCATTTACAAACATTTACAGCTGTATAGAATCACAATGAACAGTGTATTACCAGTAAGTATCCACCCCCAAAACTATAATGTAACCCACTACTGGCCCCACTGTGTAGTGTAATATAATCCTTACCTTACATCCCAGCTCCAAAGTGTTCTCCTGTAATGTCCCTGTAAAGTCCCAAAAAGTGACACCCAGTAGCCTGGCAGAGTCCATATAGGACTCTGCCTCCTGTGTATCCTCCGGGAGAATTTTGCCATGTGCACTGCAGGCTACCCCCCTTCCCTCCCGGTTTCCTCACCCTCCCCCTTGCATCAATCCCCTTTTCTGTAGTGTAGGGCTCCCTCCCCCAGCCCCAACCGCTATAGTAATATTTGCAGGAACTCCCGCGAACTGTTACATTACCTCTTTTCCCCGGTGTTCTGGATAGCCGGAAGCCGCTTCCATGATTGGCTGCCTCTCAGCCAATCACGGATGCAGCTGCCGGTCCGGCCCCCTGCTTGCAGTTTCATGCAAGCAGAGGGCCGTGACAGAACGTCAGAGGAGAGAGGAAAGGTAAGTAATGATCGGGGGAGTTTCTGCAAATATTACTATAGCGGAAACTTTTAAAACTATTCTTTGAAGGTCATTCTATTTTTGGATCAAAATACTTTGTATTGTGTGCCCAAACCCCTGGGAGTCTAAATGGAATACTGTTTTGTACACATTACCATGAATATCACATTGGGCAGCCACAGAGCTGCCTGTTTAACCTACTACTGGCCCAACTGTGTAGTGTTAAAAAATCCTTCCCTTACTCCTCTGCTCCAAATGGTTCTCCTGCAATGTCTAGCCAAAGTCACATAAAGTGAAGAGTAGGAGCCTGTCTGTAATGTACTTACAGAGCTTCGTTCTCCTGGTTCTCTCTCTCTTCGTTCTCGGGCATTGGGCATCCAGATGCATGCCCAATGCCCGAGTACATAATGAATGGGCATTTCTCCAGACAATTCATTAAGGTGTGGGCTTCGTTGATGATCCACAGGAACTGACGTGCAAAACAGTAGTTTGTAGTGTACTCTGGCATCGCCGTGTGGCTGTACCTAGCTTTAGCTTAATCAGACAGTAACATAACATAGAAACTTACACTTATGTTGTTTATCGTTTATTTGCCACTAACTTAGTTGTGGGAAACATACAGTAAATCTGGCATATTTTACTGCCTTGTGCTCAGCAATCTGTTTCTGTTACACAGTATGTGAGCTTTCAACTATTTGCAAGCAAGTCTGAAAGAGCAATATGTATATAGATAGCAGAATTTATACACCTCTAATAACAGCAGTACAGTGTTACATCTTGTTATGCTACAAATATGTTTGTCTGGATAGAATCTCCCAGAGACAGACAGGAGTTAAAATAAGTGGTTTGTTGAAGTGTGGGCAAGGCATTTTTATATTCCTGCCCTGCTAGGAATGATATGATGAAAAATTGGAGTATTCTGCAAGCAATTTTTATTGTACATATATAAAGTTTGCAGGTGGTTGGTATTTGAATGCAGGTAAAATTTATGCCAGCTCCTGTCCTCTCCAGGCTTCAACTGCATGCGATCAGCCAATCCCGGTCCGATTGTATGGGGGACTTCTGGCGGCCATTGGGCGTTTCACCCTTCCATAACAAAGTTCAATGAAAAGTATAGTCACCGCACCTCCCGATCTTTTCTTAAAACTGACAAACAGGATATTAATTGCAGTTTAAAACATCCATTTATATTCACATAGACCTATGATTAAGGGCCATGGGGAGGCCTGAAACGTGTCAGACCAGTGGAATTCCCTAACTAAGGCATGGTCTGTATTTTAAAGCATGCCATGCCTCAGTTAGGGAATTCCACTGATATTCTGCTTGTCAGTTTTAATAGGGGGAGATCGGGAGGTGCGGCAACAATACTGTTCATTGAACTTGGTTGGTATTTGAATACCTAACTAGCAACGTAATAATACTGTTCATTATAAGCATGCAGCTCCTGATGCCTGAAAAGTAACGGAAATCCATATTCTCTAGTACAACAAATGGATATTGATTCTAAGGAAGAAAGACTATCAGGTCTGTTGCTACAAGTTTTAAAGACTGGTTTTACACATGGTAAACTCAGACATCAAGCAGAGCTGTCAAATTACTATTCCGCAGTGGCACGAGACTTAAGGGGAAGTTCAGTGCAAATACATTTACTGTTCAAAAAAAAGAACAGTATTTTTCCATCCCAAGGACCTTAATCTGCCCATTCAGCATTTTGTCTGTGTATAAATAAATGCAACTGAAATACTGACTCCCTGTTTGCAGGACCCCTAGTATAGAACGTTATGGTCTTGCCCTTGACCCAGCGCCTGGGTTGAATCGGTTGCTCAGTAGACCCGTCCAACAGCCAATCATTAGAAATTACTGTTAGGAACATTCCAAGGATGTGGTGCATCCTGGGAAGAAGAAGGACCATTAGAACCTGAAATGGCAGCTCACTACTGTCAACAGCAGGGAACAGCAATGTGTATGAAATCAACTGATTATCAAAATGGGCAGCAGAATGGCAGATGAGATTCAATGTTGATAAATGTAAGGTGATGCATTTAGGATTTAAAAATCCCTGTGCCACCTACACCATAAATAACTCTGTGTTAAGTGAATCTGTAATGGAAAAAGATTTGGGGGTTCTGGTAGATAACAGACTTTGCTGTAGCGAACAATGCAGACAGCCATGGCTAGAGCTACCAAGATATTGTCTTGTATAAAGAGAGGAATAGATTCAAGAGAGAAAAATATTATTTTCCCTCTTTACAAGGCACTGGTAAGGCCTCATTTGGAATATGCGGTGCAGTTTTGGAATCCCATATACAAAAGGGACATCTTGGAAATGGAAGCAGTTCAGAGAAGGGCAATTAAATTAATAAGGGGAATGGAGGGCTTAAATATTCAGGCAGACTAGACAAGTTAGGGCTGTTTACATTGGAGAAGCGACGTTTGCGTGGGGTTATGATCACCTTATACAAATATATTAATGGGCCTTACAATGAACTCTCTGGTGCATTGTTCACGAATAGGTCATATCAAAGGACTCGTGGACATCATTTAAGGTTGGAAGAAAAGAAGTTTCACCTTCAGGTTAGGAAAGGTTTCTTAACAGTGAGTACAGTGAAACTGCGGAACTGTCTTCCAGCAGATGTGGTAATGGCAAGTTCATTGAATAGCTTTAAAAATGGCCTGGATAAGTTTCTAAAAATAAAAAATAAACTGTAGATGTGGTTGATCCAGGGATACTTTTCGATTGCCGTTTGGAGTCAGGAAGGAATCCCCCCCCCCCCTTTTAGCTGGGTTTCTGCCTCCTCTCGATTCAAAGTTAGGAAGGGTTTAAAAAAAAAAAGTGAATAGGTTGGACTTGATGGACGTATGTCTTTATTCAACCTCAATTACTATGTTACTATGTAACTGATTTTTCAAAATGGGAGAGAATATGTAAAGTAACTAAGAAGGTATTACACAAACTAACAATGTATCAAATATTGATAGTTTACACTGAACTGTCCCTTTAAGCAGGGAACCAATATAACCCAAAATTTCAACTGTACATATTGTAAATTTAGAGGACATATTGGGTCTATACAGATCCCTCCATACATTTACTGTTCTGTACTCTTTCCCTACTGCCAGTCAAGAAGACATCACCACACACTGTGCTTCATTATTTTTAGGCAGTAGGGTTGCCTTGTAATGTGTTTTTATATTTTTGGGCCACAGGTGTCGTTTTCTAAAATAACATTTTTAAAATAGTATGTTAAGTGCATCATTATCAGACTGTAATTGGGTGAAGAGCAGGGTGCAGGCCTAGATTATTGGCAGCCGACTTAGAGCTATCACATTTGTTATGTTGAGAGACTATGGTGAATATGGTGCAAGGGTCCAATAATTTTTCACTCAAATCTGGATCAATGTCAAATTTTGCAACTGGGTGCTTTCTGTGATTGTATGTTATTACATATATTTTCAATTATTTTCTTTAGCGTTCTCTCAATGTGGACACATACATAAAGTAATAGGAAAATATATAAATACGGGGTTCTTCAATAAAAGTTCTTATCGTTTAAAATGGTGCAAATTTTGCCCAACCAATCATATCTTATTTAACATTTGAAAGGTTACATCTGATTGGTTGGGGCAAAATTAGCACCATTTTAAACGATAAGAACTTTTATTGAATAACCCTGATAGAGAACTAAACACTTGTAGAGACTTGTACACCTGTTGGGTGAATAACTATCATCTAACAGTCCGATCAAAACCTAAACAATGTCTGACAGGTGTACACATAACTGCCAGCTGACATAAATTTAATGTGTGTATGCAGCTGAAAGCTGGACATACACATGCGACATTGGACAATTATTCCGTATAGTCTTTACACAGAAAGATCGTTCAATGTGGTAATTCTCGCACCAATGCTTCTTTACACAGAAAGATCGTTCAATGTGGTAATACTCACACCAATGTTATGGCCACAAACAAAAGTTTTCCATTTCTAGTCGAAAGGTATTTGCTGAATATGGGCCATGTGTATGGCCAAGCTTAAGGCTACAATACAAGACAGTGAATTGCCTATCGCTCTTATACAGTTTTATTAAATGGGGTCACAGACCTTGCAGTGCTAATAATTGCAAGATTTACCAGATCATTTCATTCTCCACTTTAAAGTCACAATGACTTTTGTTTCAATAACAAAAGAAAAATAAAACAGCTGCTTACAGATTTCACAATAAACCCCTGATTTCTAATGGATACTGATTTTGTAGATCAGGGATAAATGTGAATGATTCAACATTCTCTGAAGAGAATTGTGTCAGCACTAAATAAATAAAGGATGATAATACCGTATATACTCGAGTATAAACCGAGTTTTTCAGGCTGAAAAATCAGCCTGAAAACTTGGACTCGGTTTATACTCGAGTCAGTAGCTTACCTGAGCATTCCGGCAGCCGCACGATCTTTCTGTGTACTGGCGCGCTGGCCTGACGTCACTGCCCGGCGCCAAGCCCGGCACCGGGGAGTGACGTCAGCCGGCGCGCCAGTACTGGAATGAGCGCGCGGCTGCCGGAATGCTCAGTATACCGCACCTGCCAGGAAGCCCTTGGATGTAGCAGAGCCCTTGGATGTAGCAGAGCCCTTGGATGTAGCAGAGCCCTTGGATGTAGCAGAGCCCTTGGATGGAGGAGAGAGGAGAAGAGCCCACAGGTAAAAAATGAATGGGTGAGGGGGGCATTCAAGATGTTTGGGAACTACAACTCCCAGCATGCTTTATTAGCTGGGAGTTGTAGTTTCCAAACATCTTGAATGCCAAGTGAGGGTGGCATTCAAGAGGTTTGGAAACTACAACTCCCAGCTAATAAAGCATGCTGGGAGTTGTAGTTCCCAAACATCTTGAATGCCACCCTCACTTGGCATTCAGATGTTTGGAAACTACAACTCAGCATGCTTTATTAGCTGGGAGTTGTAGTTTCCAAACATCTTGAATGCCAAGTTTCTACCCTCGGTTTATACTCGGGTCAACAACTTTTATTAGGATTTTTAGCTGAAATTGGGTACCTCGGTTTATACTCGGGTCGGTTTATACTCGAGTATATACGGTAGTTATTCTGCTACATCCTTTATCCCACAATAAAAGGTATTTGGTTTGTATAGGCACTAGAAAGCAGAATGATGGACTTTTGCATTAATATATCCAAAGACCAGAATCCCTATCCCCATTGGAAATTTACCAAACTTACACAGTGGAAAAAAATGTAAATATTTACCATTTCCGTCACACTGTTAACTATTTTAAGTAAAAAGTATTTAATAAAAAGTTAATATAGCTCATTATTCCATGTTCCTGTAAATAGCAAAATAGAATTGATCTATGCCACATTATTCTACTGTATTTGTGCATATACACAAAACTGGTTAGCTTTAATTCATCACTGTCCAAACATAAAACTTGCACACACCCTGGAAACTCCTTCATTTGCTTACTGTGCTCGTAGGGAATGGCTGGCCACTGTCAATTAACTGTGTACAATTTGCACACAATGTTTTAGGGCACCACACCCATTCATTCTCTGTATGGATTGAACTAATAGCACAACCCCTATTTAAAGTGCTACCAAAAGAATCTATTAAACCCTATTAAACTCTGCAAAGGGATAAAAAGCGTACATATATACAGTACAGAATAATGCATATTATACAAAAACACAATTGCACTTTTATCTTTATACACAAAGTAGGCTGGAAATCCCAGTAGTTAAAGCATGAGCATTTTGTCCATATGAAATAGAATATTGTTTAAAGGTAGGAGTGCTGTAAACTTTTCAGATCAAATAAACTACAGCATATGTTAAATATCTATTGGATTGGACTGTACTAATCAGGGTTTACCTACTTGTTCAGCTTATTACTGACCAGCAGTTTTCACTGTGCTTGGGTGGCCTATGTCTTGCGAAAGATTTGAATCCCTTATGATTATGCTCCCAGTGAAAAGGCAATGTTTACTTAAAGGGCATGTCCACCCCCAAAACTATAATCCCCCCAACTACTGGCCCCACCATGTAGTGTAGTTTAATCCTTACCTCACATCCCAGCTCCATAGGGTTCTCCGGTAGTGCCCCCCCAAAGTCCCAAAAACTGCCCACCAGGAGGCTAGCAGGTCCATATAGGACACTGCCTGCTTCCTGGCCTCCCGGAGATTTTGGCCATGCGTACTGCAGCTCTTCTCCCCCCTCCCTCTCCCTCCCTCTCCCTCCCTCTCCCTCCCGTTCTGCTATCCCTCCCCCTAGCTTCAAATCCCTTTATGGCAGCCTTCCCCCATGTCCCCCAGCCCCAACCGCACAAATTTTATTTTTAGAAAGCCCCTGAATCTTTTACTTACCTCTCCGCTTTCCTACGCGGAAGTGAGCTGCCGGCAGCCGCGTCCGTGATTGGCTGCCGCTCAGCCAATCACAGACGCGGCTGCCGGTCCCGCCCCTCTGCTTGCATTTCCTCGCAAGCAGAGGGCCGGGAGCGCGTCGGAGGAAAGAGGGGAGGTAAGTAGAGTTTGGGGGGCTTTTTAAAAAAAAAAATAATGCGGTTGGGGCTGGGAGCCCATGGGGAATGGAATATAAAAAATCAAATATTAGGGTGGACATGCTCTTTAAACATTATCTGGTCTAACTAATCACATGGTATAATTCAATAAAGGTAACAATAGCTAGTTGCATGTTTGTGTTGCAGGTTTAGGACTCTATTGATCTTACTAATCTTATCAATAAAGGCTTTTTTTCTATACTCCTTTTTTTGTGCCCTTTAATATTTTATAGATAGATTTAAAAATGTATATATATATGTTTATTTTATTATAATGCCTGTTTCTTTAGGAAAATAAGTACCGTACTGCACCAACCAGAATTGACAGGGTTAAAAAAGAGAAAAGATCTGCACATGGAATGTACTAAAACTTGGTCTGATTTAAAGTGTGTCATAGTTTATTAAACTGATTTTGCTTTCCTTGGAAGCTTTGGCTGGGAAGGGCTTTTGGCTATGGAGACAAAATGGGCAGACAGCTCCTTTCCTGAGTTCAAGGCAGGCACCAGACAGCTGAAGGAAGAGAGGCACCAAGCTGAATTAGACAGCTGCGGACAGTGCAAGGCAGTTGAAAACTATTTCTTTGGCCCTTTACATGCTCTGCTCCTGTATTATTACAGATCAGTGAGCCAGCAAACTTCTAGCTTTATTGTTTGTAAATCTCGTATTCCCCATATTTCTTCTGCTCTGTAAAACATATAATTGGTCTCCGATCTCTCTATATTGCAGCTGAGGCTTAACTCCCGGTCAGTGGTTTGCTGGTAGTTTAGCAATACAGAGCCAAAAGTTGGTTGTTCCATTTCTAAAACATGTGCACATATGTATGTGCCTTAAAGGACAATTAAAGCCTCAGAACAACATTGAATTAGAAGGCAGACCTCCTTGTTATTAACTCAGTGTCTTACCTTTCATTTAATATGGTTGTTGTGAAATTTAACTTTCTAACATGAGGTTTGTGTTTTATTTCCCAGTGTTCCAGTATTGCACAGTGTGGTCTCTGACCATTATGTTCTTTGCACATCTCAGTCCTAAGATACTGCAGGAAGTTGTTACAGTTGGTCACTCCCACTAGTAGCCTCTAGCCAATAGTTTTACAGGAAAGAATAGGCAAAGGACCATGTGACTGAGATCAGGGGTGTGGGTTAGTCACTGTACCCACACAAAGTTATTTCATCCAGTTCTTCAAGTGGTAACATTTACTTTAATGCTATTGATTGTATTACTATTTTACAGTTTATTCATGTTTTTAGAGGGGATATGTTAAGATTCTGGAGTGTAAAAATTTGGGTTTAGTTCTCCTTAAATATAATGAACACTGGGATAATTATCGTTATTAAAGGCAAAGCATTTATATGGCTGTAGCTCAGACTATCTATGTCTGTAATCATTCAAGCACAAACATACAATTTTCCCTCTACATTAATCTTGTCAGTGTTCACAGATGTCAATATAAATTTTGTGTACTACATGCCGCAGTGTACATTATTTTTGTGTGTGCAGTACGTGTGTAGGCCGGCCATGTTTTGTGTCATACAAGTTAGAGGGAAACGTTCTTGCATATAATCAGAATTCTGTAAGAAGTAGGAACTGACCTAATGCCTACAATTTTTTTTTATTGTATGGTTCTCTCTGTTTGCCAGAAAAAACACACTTGTTATTTTTAAAGAGGATAATTTATACCCAGCGACAGATTATAAGGGAGCTCGAAATCACTGAACAGTTCTATAACCATATAAAGGCAAAAATGCTGCTGATTAAGTGTATTTACATAGGTCATTGAACTCTGGTATAAGTGTTCATTTTCAATGGAGGTTCTGTTGCTTGCAAGACTTGATCTGTAGTTTTGAAGACAATAAACGCTGTATTTGGTTTTCATCCATAGAAATGCGCTTGGCCTATGACTTTATGGCAGAAGACTCTGAATTGGTTTTCAAAATGTTTTTTCCTTTAACATGTGGGATAAATTATACCTTATAAGTCAAAGGATTTCACAGCTGTAAATGAATTCACGTGTCGTAATAAAATATTGGACTTTTACTTTATAACAGGTTATTAGAAGTCACCTTGTAGGCCAAGTTCATTATATAGTCCTGGACGCGTCCGCCATCAATTGGGTTACACAGAGTACTGGCATTCCTGCACAGGGCTTAACCCATGCTTATATCAGACCCCAATTACTTGATAATTGCCCATGGTGACATTACACACTATGGGTGGCAGCTGTGTTTCTGCACTGTTCCCTTAATGGTAGTTTCAAACTGAAAACTTTTGTTTGTTTTACCTTTCCCAATTTTCTGCAAACTATTCAGTTTTAGTCTAACCAACTGTAGAACCATCCATGGCATCTGGGGCATAGCTACCAGGAGTGCAGGGGATGTGACTGCACCAGGGCCCTTGGCCAAGAAGGGGCCCCATTTTGTGCTAATGTTCCAAAACTACCAGTCTTTGTGCCAACTGTTACCAGTGGTCTGTGTATGTATGTATGTATTTTTACAATTTTGCGCTTTACAATTATTTACTCAATTCACATCAGGCCCTTCCCCAAAGAGCTTACAATCTAATCACTTTATGTACACATACAACCTATCAGTATGTCTTTATGATTGTGGGGGAAACCGGAGTGCCCGGAGGAAATCCACACAAGCGCAGGGAGAACATACAAACTTCTTGCAGATGTGTCCAAGGGTGGAATCGAACTCAGGACCTCAGTGCTGCAAGGCATCAGTGCTAACCACTGCTGTGTTTGCCATTGTCTGTGTGCCAAGCATTTAACCAGTGTCTGGCTGTGTGCAGTGCCAGTTTCCCAACCAGTTTATCAGTGTCTGCATGCCAAGCATTTAACCAGTCTTTGTGCCAACTATTTTACCAGTGGTTATATACAAAGCATTTTACCACTCTCTCTGTGCCAAGCATTTTACTAGCGTCAGTTGGTTAGTTATTTCAGAAGGTTTGAGGATATAAGTTTAGAAATACTGTTTGAATCTGATTGAATAGTTTTGCTAGGTGTATGGGTAAGGAATGTTTGTCTGTTTTAAAATGAGTGCCTTTAAAAAAAATGTTAATGATGAATTTGGATGTTTTTTATGAAAATGATTATTTGGTTTGCAGTGTTGATTTGTGTTTGTGCCAGTGTGGGGGGACCCATGCACAAATTTTACATCAGGGCCCATAAGTCTGAAACTACACCACTGCATGGCATGTGACTGTTCTGTTGACCCAGTCATCTGAACCTATTGAATAAAGTAAAATTCTAATGGCTCTAATGAGTTATGTGTAATTGCTAAACAATCAGTGTCTCCCTTAAGTCTGACTTAAGGATGTTAAGCAGTCAACCTTTGGTGTGGAGCCTTTACTTTAATACAGCCTTTCCCTTCATTCAGGGTAATTACGACAATCTTAATTCCTAGTGAAATTTGTGTCTAAGCTAGAATTTAACCAGCCTTCATTTTTACCATTATCTTCATGCTTGTTACCAATAATATGGTAATTTACAAAATTGACATAGCAGTACTTTGCACTATAAATGTGTCCCTTTCCAGGGATTTACATTTCATGGTTCAGGTAGCGGCATTAAAACTGATTAGGAGCAGCAGTGCGTATCTCCTGAGAGGAAGTTTAACCCTAGAGGGTCTGTGGAATTTATTTCGGACACTGGGGATTGGGGACTTTTTTGTCCTGTTAGATATTTACACATATATGTAATATTCTGCCTTAGCCTGAGGCCACACTATAACGTGCTGCGAATGCGAAATGTTGCGAAAAATGTGTATCGCTTGTGTGGCACACGGCAGTGCTCTAGTGTGACCACATCAATTGGTTTGCTTTTAAAAGCGTGTTCAGAACGAATTCGCGATCGGCTCATGCTTGAAAGTGCACTAGTGTGGCCCAGCCCTTATGACAACTTATTTACAGACTTAACAGACAACTAATAAAAAGTGCTGGTGCCATTACATAGAAAATAGTAGTGAAAGGTGCACATTCGGGGCTAATCCACACTGGCACGATTCTCGTGCATTTTGTGACCCAATAGCGCATGAGAATCTCGCTTTAAATTGAGACAGGTCACACTGCGCTGCACTCTGACCAGTTATCATGTGCATGGATCACTATTTTTTTCTGCAGATTGAATGCGCTCTGATAACAGACTATTGGGAAAGTCTCAGCACAAACTCTGCAATATTTTAATTTCAATGTAAATTACAGTGACCTGGCAACACTCTGAAGATAATGAACGGTGCAAAAGTTTCACTTTCTATGGAAAGCCCTTCGTATTACCGTTAAAGCAACCCCTCGGCGAGGCTTCTACTTGCAAGTTCAGAGCTCCAAAGTCTGCAGAAATCTCCTGTCCTTCCTGCTGCTGATGTCATGATGTCACTCCCTAAGTCAGCTTTGCTATTTTCTTAAAGAAGAGGCGGCGCATGCCCTGTCATTAGCGACTGTAATTTTTGCAGACTTCAGAGCTCTGGATTTTCACTAAACTTGCAAGTGGAAGCCTCTTGGAGGGATTCTTTTCCTTGGAATTATTTACCCGGAGCCTCAATTGCTCCGGGTAAATGCCCCGTATGCGATTCCAGATCGCTGTTAACTCACCTCCCGGTGAATTGGGAAATGGCGTTGCTATTTGCGGACTTTTAAGGACAACTATTATTAATTACCCAGCAGCTCGGGATAAATGGGGGCACTGGTCTTATAGTGTTGCGGCATCCACTATACTGGAATATTTCTTTTGCCAGATCTGCTGGATCTGGCTTTAAATTTGGCTACCTGTCACATGCAAATTCGGCAATTAAAGAATTGTAAATTGTTATAGAAAATAGTACATAGTTAAGCCACCATAAAAAAGCTATATTATAAAATGAATAGATTAAGTCAATATTTATGTTAACATTAAAGATGGTCGAACTTTCGAAAGTTCGGTCCGTTTTTGGAACTTTTGAAAGTTTGAAAACGGACCCATTGACTTACCCATTAAAGTCAATGGTAGTCCAATAGTTCGAAAAGTTCTAATGAAATACGATTAAAATATCAATGGTAACTTACTGTAAAGGGTTCGACCTGTGATGTGTACGAACATTCGTTTTGGCCGATAATCGGCCCGTGTATGGGCACTTTATCGGCTGTTCGGCCCGAGGTTGTTGCCCGACTGACCGGATGGATCTCCGAATGACCGGCCGTTCTGGACAATAAAGTGTCCATACATGGACCGATTATTGGCCGAAACGAACTTTCATACACATCACAGGTCGAACCCTTTACAGGTTACCATTGATATTTTAATTGGGTCGGGACCCACGATTGCACGTGTGTACGAACCTTTACACTGTGTCCTATGGTGCCTTAATCAATGTGGACTTGGCTTACAGTGTTAAAAGCAGCAAATAAACTTTCTATAGGTCACACGTTCACTTCTTTTCTTAAAGGGACAGGACACACCCTAAATGATATATGGGAGGCTGCTACCAAAACAAAAAGGCTTCTAGAACCAGAGAGATACTTGTCTGTTTAACATTTTTTAATTTAAATACATCTATAGTATAGAATATGTGAATAAAACTTTCCAAAGCTACTGGGGTGGATAGTTCAAATCCCTGCATTTGGTTAATCTGTCTGAAACGTTTTGTTAGGCAAAATCATTTAGTCGAGTAAGGCTGAGGCCACACTGCAATGCACAGGAATCGCATACAAAATCTCGAGCATTATCGCATTATTTTGTGAGCGATTCTTGTGCATTTTGCGCATGCGTTTTTGTCGTTTTGCGTTATGGAAACGCATGCGTTAACGCACCAAAAATGGTGAACGCATGCATTACCAAAGCATGAACGGATGCGCAATCGAAAATTGAGGGAACCTGAGGAAGGGACAGTGCATTCTGAAACGTTGTGTATGTTGTTGTAATAAACATCATTTTGGATTCACCTACTTAGTGTGCTCCCCCAATACTTGTTCTTGTGCTATAGAATTATTCGGCCCTTGGAGTGGAGGGCTAGGGG
Source organism: Hymenochirus boettgeri (assembly GCA_019447015.1). Lineage (NCBI taxonomy): Eukaryota > Metazoa > Chordata > Amphibia > Anura > Pipidae > Hymenochirus > Hymenochirus boettgeri. The sequence goes on from CM033476.1 coordinate 172,440,912, forward strand.
GTTAGCACCTACTCATTTGTCCGGCAAACAGCCAACATCGGTGTGCTGAAGTGTACTCTGAACAGGATAGTCAAATTTACCCTCCCCATTGGCATTAGCCCCAAAGTTCATCTTCCTGCTTCTGTTCATTACTTAAACATGCAGCCTTGAGCAAAAGTGGAAGGGGAGCTTAAAACTTCTAGGAGTCTTGGGGAACATTGTCATCTATCTATCTATATTTTGTTGTCTTTATACATATCCCAATCTGTCTGTCTATTTTTCTGTCCTTGTCTATCTGTTGGTCTGTTTCTCTATCAATCTATTATCTGTCCACCTTCTATCGGGCACTTTAGATTGAAGAGGTTGCAGCAACTGGGTTTACTCTGGCCTTTACCCTTCATTGGGAAGGCAGGCCAACCTATAGGAATACAAGATGAGCATCTTCTCCTTGCCTTCACATCCAGGGCTCATGGCTGTGCAGGAGTTGATGGGGAGCTGCAACTTCTAATGTGTCCAATGTAGGGTAAACCTTTGGATGAGCAAAACTCTTGACTTTTAAGCTGTACCCCATATCTTTAATTCTGAATTTGTTATATCATAACTGTGCTGCTATGTGAAAAACTAGCAATGCAAGTGCAGGTGATAAGGTGATACTAATCTGAAACTAAGTTGACCAACTAAATATTTCAGCGCAACCTTTAAATACCCTTCCTGGCACTATACAGCAGGTTAAAACGGAATTCAAACTGTATTTCATTGGACAGGACGAATGGATGTATTTAATTAGATTCCTTTTAAAATAATATTTTGCCAAAAGATGTTTATGACACAGCAACTTGTAGCATAAAACGTACAGAATTCTGAATTACACCTCTATGCCTGCCACATCCAGGAAGTCTTCTCTGGCTGTCCAACTTAAACCATGTGTTGTGTTTATAAGCCTCTGAGCTTGAGAATTTCAGAAACTCCAAGAAACTTACTCAACAAGAAAAGGCACATCAAATGTTTATTTGATCACTACTTGCAAATGACCCAATAATAAAAACCCTTTAAATCCTTATTTATTTAGAAAAAAGGTTTTAGAAAATGATTGTGGCTTTGCTGTGTCCAACAGAGATGAAAGAAGGTAACTTCCTTTTAATAAACAAAGGAAGCAAAGTATTAAATAGGAACCGATATTCTGTATTATCTTACACAACTTTATTTACCTTTATGTTCATGGTCGCAGTATAGGGACCCTGGACTGTGGAAAAATAATGTAAATCTCCCACATTCCAGCATCGAATGTAAATTCCAACCATCTATTTATTCATTGTGTAATAAAACGTACATTTTAAAGGAGAACAATATTCACCTCAGCCTCAATCTTCTTCCTTCATCTGAAAGTACCCGGGGTGAACTTGCCCTCACCAGCACGGATGAATTTACTTTCTACTTCTGGTCAGTGAGCTGACCAATAGGAAGACCCGTTGTTTATGAAGAATGTCTTCCTATTGGTTTTGCCCCGGGCCTGGAGTGGAAGGCAGAGAACAAGGCGCCAGCAAGGGCAAGATTAAGAGGTAAGTGCGGGCGTCTGTAGCTTAATCTAAACCCCAATGGAGGGAGGTAAAACGGACACCACTGTTGTCCAAAAAAGTCTCTTAGGGTGAGGCCACACTGCAACGCACAGGAATCGCAAGCATTATCACACGCGATTGCGGGATTCTTGTGCAGTCTGCGCGTGCGTTTTTGCCATTTTGCGTTATGGAAACGCATGCGTTAACGCAACAAAAATGGTGAACGCATTTGTTACCAAAACGCGAAAAACTGACACGTTCCCGCGATTTCCATTTTAGCAAAAATCGCAGGCGCAATCTCGAGCGCGAAACGAGTGCACAAACGTGTGAAAAACTAATTCTCTACATAAAAAAACTCTTCTCCTGGTAGCAAATAACATTGTTCCAGAATGGAACATTTTCAAGGGCAAAACAGAACTCCATATCTGTGTTTTATTACTGTACGTAGGGAGAAATTCAATCATATGGCGGCCTCTTCTTTCATTCCCCATGTTTATGATTATAAACACTGATATAGACTAAAAGGGTTCTACCTTAAAACTCCAGGAAGCAGTTATCAGGAGCAAGTAATGAAAATGTAGTACGGTATACCTTTATTTGACTTTCATGCAGGCACTTGAGTCACTTTAATCAGGAGTGAGTTAATCTGTTTTGTTTCAGGACTCTGGTAGGAAATCATAGCATCCGGAGGAAACCCACACAAACACTAGTAGAACATATTCCTGACAGTGCCCTGCTCAGGAATAAACTCAAATCCTCAGAGCTGTGATGTAGAAACTGCATATTGTCCTACAAATACCAGTTTGGTTTACCTGTTCTGTTTGCGGGAGCTTTAGTATTGTTTATACAAAAAAGTCTAAGCCGTTTCCATATAACTGTAAGACTGAAACTGACACTGAAAATTAGAAGTTGTGGACTGTTAAAGAGGAAGTTCACCTAAAAACGTTTCTGTAGACCGAAATCGGTGGTCAGGAAAAATTTTCATTATCAGAACTTCGTTTGACTGGTCAAGCATAAATATAAGTGCACAAATCTAGGCTGGCTGAATTTTTAAACCAAAAATGGTAATGCATCTTTGTCTTAATATGAAAATGGTCTTAGATGAACAGATTCCACGCCCTGTGTATGGCTATCACAAAATACTACAGTAAGCTGCTGTAGCACAACTAAAAGTTGCAGGGCCCCTGTGTGAAAGCCATGAAAGGTTTGCACCACCATCTTTGTTGCTGGTGTTGGCTACACAAGAATTTCTGCTCCAGACTTGTGAAGTGATCAGACCACCCAGTTTTCTAAATTTTTGGCAGCATTACCATAAAAGAAGCCTCACCATGTGGGTTGCAATAATAGTGAAAATGTTTGTGGCTCTCACTGGAGACCTGTTTCAGTGAGTTCATTTGTTCCTATTGCTGGATTCCCGATACTGAATCAGCTGTTTACAGGCAGAGTAATTCCTCTCTGACATTTCCAGACACAAGTATGTTTAGATTCCTAACATAGTTTCCAAGTTGACCCTGTGGAAGAGGCTTGTGAGCTTTCTCTCCCATATGTAAGTTTATGGACACACTGTGAGGCTTTGTCTCTACAAAACATTATGGCAACCTGATCATTTAATCCTCTTCACTAGGACCTCCTGCTAGTTGGCCAATATAACTGTATCTCTGGGGTCTCTACAACTGTCTTTACTCTCTTTACTTATATCAATTTAGACTAAAACGTTCCTTCCCTTTGACCAAAGATCAAAGCTGAAAACTTATGTTAAGAGCCAATATGTCACCCAAACAAAATGTCCCCTCAAGGTTCCTTTTTACATATTGTGCTTTTATAAATAGGGCCCTATGTGTTTAACCAGAGGATAATCCGTCACTGTGCATAAAACTGCTTTACTGGACACCACAAGCTTATCATTCATTCCCTTTACTGGCATGCTTCAGCAGTGATTTATAATCTATGTGATGTTGACATATGTGACATTTAAACAAAAGGAGGAACCTAATGCGCTTAATCCAGAAAAGTAAACTAGTAACACATGTGTTTTCAGATTACCACTCTACAGGCTTTACAGATAGAACTAAAAAACAAAACCTTGCCATTAAACCTCTGGCAAATCCTCAGCATTCCATGATATACAGGCCAAGTGGATCAAAACTTCCAGTCCAACCAGCAGTGACCTAATCATCTGAGCACTTGGGAGAAGCTGCAATCTGCTCTTTTCCAGGTTGTTATAACCATTTGTGATTCAGATAATAGCTAATGGTATATTATTTACTCCTTTATTTCCTAATACTTGTACAACATGCTTGTATTGTTAAATGTTATAGGGATTAGCATGCTAGCAATTAAAGAACTACAATTGACTACATGTGTCAATCATTGGATAATGGAAGGGACAGGTTTAAAGGGCATGTGCAGAGGAGACAACCCTGTCCACAATAGTCATTCATTGGTTGTGACATGGTAATGTGTGACTTTGTGCTGGTGGGCGTACTAGATTTTATACATATGTCTATTTGTCTTAATTATAGTTGGTAGCAACACATTCTATACAGTGGGTTTTTTGTGCCATGTTGTGATTTGTGGATACAATTGGTGGCTACTTGAAAAAAGTAACTTGGTGAAGATATGGGGCATGTAACTAATGTAAATATACCATCAATAAATCATAGTCTGTCCCTTTAAATTTACAGAACAAAAGTCACGTTTCTTACTGGAGTCCCTATGGGTTTTCTCAAAAAGAAAAAATAATTAATAATAATCAAATAAAATCTCTGAACCAACAATTGCCAATAGGGAGACAGACACTGTAGATGGCATATTTGAAGTCTATTTTTGTAGACATTTTTTTACCCCAGGAGGGATGTTAACCTGTTGTTTGCTGTTATTCCATTCTTAGATTGGCATTTGAAATGAGCTCTGGCAAGTGGGCGTTCTGTTGCCAGTGTTCATTTCATGGCATTGTTTTTGTTTTGTTCAGCTACAGTATATGGAAATAATGGAACACCAGCCTTAAGCTGGGTACACACAGTAACGATAAAGCCCCGATACCGTCGGATCCGATGGTATCGGGGCTTTATCGTTATGTGTGTATGCTCATTTCCCGAACGAGCGCGCGGCCGCCAAACGATCGGGTCGGCCGAACGCTCGTTCGGGAAAGGCCGAAAATTTCCATCGGCCGCGCTAGACTCCCTATAGAGGAGTCTAGCGCGGCCGATGGAAACACACAGTCCCGAACGTTCTCACATAGGAGAACACTCGGGACTGTGTGTATGCAGATCTTTGAAAGATGGCAGACAGGATCTTGCAGATCCTGTCTGTCATCTTTCAGAAATCTGTGCTGTGTGTACCTAGCTTAAGATTAATGAACCAGTTTAGATTGATATTAATATAGATATAGATAGATATTGTTTGATAGAAAGATATTAATGGGTATGTTGATAGATACATAGATATCGATAGATACTGTACATAGATAGATACTTTTGAACCTAAGCAAAATCCATTAAAAACAAAACACAAATGCCTCATTGTACTTCTTTCACGGCTCATTTTTATTCTTCTCTTCATAGAAATCTGATGTACAGCTGTGAATTGTAATAAAGACTCAGGCCATTTACCAACAACCTGTATTTGTGTGCCAAATAATGATATACGGTGGGCACCTGTAATACTTAAACCACAGGAAAACTTAGAGGGAAAGATAAAATATGTGACCTTAAATCCTAAAATATGGTTAGTTTACAATTCAATTGCTGCCCAGTTCCCCTCGGTCTGGCAGCTGCAAAGTAATAAGAATGTTTAAAGGGAAAATTACTGGTCAACACCTAGGGAATGGAGAAACATATTACTGTACCTTTAACATGATCTCTTTAACCAAATACAATGGCATGTTCCTTAGAACTATGTGTAAGTAATTATAAGGATATTGCTCCCATAGGATCATCTATTAAAAAGGGCACATTTCCCAGATGTCTGTTACAGAGGATAAAACACACATCCAAGGTGACCACTGCCTTGCAAAAGAATCTGAGGGTAAAGGTGGTGGACTGGCCAAGCATGTCGCCAGACCTAAACCCTCTTGAGAAAAATGTGGATATTTTTCACTTACTGGTAGGGATATATTCACTTTTGTTTCCAGCAGTTTTGACATTAATGTCTGTGTATTAAGTTATTTTGCGGGGACACAAGTTTACACTGTTGCACAGCTGTACATTGACTATTTTACATTGTATCAAAGTGTCATAGTATATTGTCCCATAAAAAGATAGAATAAAATATTTACAAAAATGTGAGGGGTGTACTCACTTTTGTGTATTTTTTAAACTTTACTTTAAATTATTTAGAGGACTTGCATACATTAGTTAAAATATGTGCTTGTATTTTTGTGCCACAAATTTATTTCCCTGTGAGTGCATTTTATATTCTGTAATTTTATTACCTGTAGTTTTCACAAAGATCCATAAATAATTCTTACAGATTAGTTACTGTACCCGTGTTAATTCAGCCTAAAGGGCAGTGGGTTTTTTTGTTTTTTTTGCCACTCACTCTCAAACCCACCCACATTTTTTACTTGGTTTAATCTACTTTGTTTCCTGTTTTCGTGGGCTAAGCTCTCTAGACCACAAAATAATAATTCTGTCATGTTGGTGCACAGTAAGACATTACCTGCTCTGGGAGTCTCCTGAGTTCTGAGGTGTATTTATATGGGTAGTGAATTTGGGTTCATGTAAGTGTAAGCCAGTTATTTAAATTTGTGTTTCTATTACTGAACTATTATATTTGCACAACAACACTTTTATTGTACCTGCACTGTGTCCTTCCTGGTAACGCCTCCAAAACACCTGATTTCACAACGCAGAGGCTTAAGTGCACAGATCGGTCTGACGGAGGGGGGAGCTGGTGAGGACACTGTGCAAAGCTGCAGAATCATGGATCTGCTGCTATCTCGGCTTGTGAGACAATATGGAAAATTAAAGCAAGTGCTGCTTCTACCTCCTAGCTATTGGAAATATTTAAACAAAGAAAAATATTTTAAGGAAATTTATTGTTCCATTAATGCATATAACACCATTACCAGATATTTACATATAGGGTGTGAAGTTTGGATTAGTGTGCAAGGGGGGTATATGTGGATATGTGGACATTCTTTATATAAGAACTAAAGTCTCCAGACAACATAGTCCCAATAGACAGAGCACATTTACAAACATACCACAAGCTGTGTCTCACCTCTCCCTTTGCTGTAGCTGTTGGGTGAAATTAACCTGTGGATACTATGGGTCAGCTCCCACAATCCACCTTAGCTGGGTAAGCCCCCAGCTAAGTGTCTGCGTACAGGCACATGCTCTGTAGTGCTCAACAGATTAAAACAAAGAAATTGCAGCCTTGCTTCTTAGAAGCTGACAGCCAATCACATTACAGCACAAAGATCCTCCTCATAGGTCTGACTAAGTCCTGCTTGTAAGGACGAAATGCGTCAGGGGGTTTCTTTGTGTGTATATTTTTAACTTGTATGGACCTAGCAATAGCCGATTTAGGTGTCGGACCCTTCTTACCATGTTTATAGGAAGAGGGGCGTAATCCAGACACCTGGGCTATTTTTGAGCATCTGAAACTGCCGCATGCAGTTAACAACCCATTTTTTTTATTCAGATTGGGGGGTACTTGTGCTGTATTTCAGGATCCTGCTCACCATATCTGTGTGAGGCTATACTAGCACCATTGATTTATTGAGTGCCTCTGTACATGGATGGACATTGTAGTGGAGAGAATTCTCCCACTCTATACTATTTGGTAAGATTTAGAGGGACTGAGCGTAAGTCCATCTCATACCATTATCTGGTGTATATCTGGAACAAGAGTATTCTCCTTTTGGATTTTAACTTTTTTGTCACTAGCTTGTAAATTTTAATGTATACCTAATAATATTTGTACATTTTAATTTTCACTAACCTTGGTTTGCCAACACCGAGAAGGTATCATTGAGGGGTATACTTTTGTGTCCTTTATTATATCTCATTTATCTTTTATCCCCATGTTCACCCTCTTTTAACTTCCTGAATGATAGTGCACCACACTTTATTTATATATCTATGTCTGACATACCGAGAGCCTCTGTATTCTATGCGCATCACACTTGTGTGTGCGCATAGAGTACTAAATCCGTCGGGACCTGACGGACTGAGTGGCTGAGGAGCTGTGAGTTGTACAGAATCTATTACTTGTATGTACTGAATGCAACTTACTAAAGAAGAATCTTACAATGTTTAGGTGTTCTAGGGAGAAAAGCTTTCAAATTAGGATTTAAAAAAATTAAGTTTAGTTCTCCTTTAATATTACTATGTAGATATGTAATATATGTGCCCCTGTGTCCCCCTGTACAATGTACCAGTCAACCATCCAAATTTTATAATTCCAAGAGAGCACTGAAACAGTCGGCCATGGCTGATGGAAACATGGCAGTACATTATATTGAGAGAATGCTCTGGATTGTGTGGAGGATGATCTTAATTAATTTGTCATCTTTTAATGATCTTTGCTGTTTGTGCCCGCCATTAATCTCTTCTCTGGCATCCAAACATGGCAGGATTTCCCATTGCTCCAGCATGTGTTTTAAATAAAGGATATAATTGGGTGTAATGAGGCAACCCAATACACCTTAAAATTTCCTTTAATTATACTTTTAATTGGTTGAAACACATAAAGTAGTTTCCACATTCAGGAGGATGGGGCTAAGATTTTGCATTTTGGATATTCTATTAAAAATGGGGGTAGTATTTCTTTAAGTACTTTTACAACTTTATATTTTATTTTTGTTGTAGCTATTATAACTTACTACTAAACTTTCAGGGAGATTTAATAAAAGTTCTTTTATTGAATCTCCCTGTTTAGCTACACTTATTTATGCTCATGTACATGCTAATACAAATAAATAACACAAATAAATATACACCTAACCTATATATATATATTGCCGGGTGCTCACCACTGTAGTATTCATAAGCATCAGTGAAGAGATTGAAGCACTCCTGGGACTTGGTGCAAACAGTTAAGTGTTTATTCAATCACAAACGCTACATCAACGCGTTTTGGCCGTCATCCATTATATATATACATATATATATATCTCCTATGCTCATTATTTACTAGAAATGCACATTGCTTGTTCTGTGATTTGGAAAAGTTATACACCAGTTACTGTATATGTTATGAGGTTTCCCAGTCAGTCTGCATTTTAAAACCACATATCATGGTGTAAACAAGGATTAAATAGACCCTGTAGTCTGGATCACAGTTATTGTGGGTTGATGACTCAGCAAACCCCCACACACATCTTAAAATAGTGTAGATGGAAATGAGATGGAAAAAAGGCACTACGGTATTTCAATTTAAGCGACAAACATCAAGACTTTAAACAAGACATTAAAGAGAAAAGGCACCAGTCCAGCACAATTAATAGCTGCCAACTTGTAGTAGTTTTATTAGTTTAAGAGATCTGCATAGCTGGAATATCAGGTGGGGCAGAAGACAGGGTGGCCAGGTGGCCCAATTTGGACAGGATTGTCTCGACTGCAGGGACAAAGTCCTGCAGTCATGGCTGAAATCCCGTTCTAGGAACAGCCATGGCAGCCCCACCCCAGAAAGCCCACTCTCCACCCCTAACCCTCACCTCTTTCCCCCACCTTACCTCCTGCTCAAGCACCAAAATAATATGGCAACCCTGGCTGGCCTCTTAACCATTCACTGTATGGGCACAGAAATGTTGTTTGGGTGAGTGATTATTCTCCAAGCCTTTTACTAAAACAACATGGTGCAGAGCTGCAGGTCAAGGATAATGAAGTGAACCTGATCTTAGCACAGCTTTGTGCAGTGCTGGGTTGATGATTTATCTGCTAAAATGTGTTAGTATATAACTGTTTCCAGCCACAATATTAATTTTGTCAGCACCCACCGAGCCATCAAGGGAACGTTGCTCAGAGTCGTGGTCTTTGCACTTTCACACCTCTGTATGTTTGTAAAAATGTCTGTACATGGGCATATCAATGTTCTCATGTTGCATAGGTCAGAGTTCAAGGGCATGTCCACCCCACCCCCAAACTAACATTTAACCCACTACTGGCCCCACTGTGTAGTTTAAAAAAACATTACCTTACATCTCTGCTCCTTGTGGTTCTCCTGCAGTGCTTGTCCAAAGTCCAGGAAAGTGAAGAGTAGTAGCGTTCTTCCTATCCAAATGGTTCTGCCTCCTCCCTGTCCTCTGAGGGGACAGTTGTGCTCTCCATTGACGGCAGCCGTGTCTGAGATTACAGCGGCTGACGGTCTTGCCCCTTCTTGTAAGTTCCGGCAAGCAGGGAGCCAGATCAGAACGCCGTGGGGGCGAAGGGCTGTGAGTAGAGTTCAGAATCTTCTTTTTTTAGAAGTCTGACGTTGCAGTAGGGGGTGGGCAGGGGAGCCCTACACTATAGAGTGGAGATAACCGTTAATTATTGACAAACATTTTAAGTATAAATGAAATAATTTTGCAGTCTAATCATCACTAGCATTATCTGAAATTACAACAGTTTGTGATTATCATCATAAAAGTTACCTAACTTGAAGGTTCTGCTGCTCTTAATTCATTCAGTTGCCTAAAAGCTGCCTTAAATTTGCTAAAAATAATGAAGTAGAAAATTCAGATGAACAGCTATAAACACAATAATGTCTGTTCTGTTCTATGCTCCAAATACAACTTTAACAACTTGAAAGAGTGTCTAATCAGACCACCCACTACCTATTGTTATTCACGTGCATGCGTACTTTACGTGATCTCTGTGTTTTGTGTAAGCCACATTTGCAGCTGGTAGTTTTTTATGTACAAACTGCCGTTTTTTGGTATTTTCGCCTGATAGAATACAGCGATGCTCTGAGCATATGTTAATGTGGATGAGGGTCCAGTTTTGTGACCCGTAGCTAATAGCGATCAATCACTTGAGACTACTATAGATTCCTATGCTAAAAGTTGAAATGTAGTAGCTATCTGCACATAAACAACATTCATTTGCTTTGTTAAGTGTTTTTCTTTAAAGCATATTACTAGATATCTTTTTATGAAAGAAAAAAAAACCAAAAGGATAAAATTGGTTGAAATGAGCAAACAGATTTACAGGAAGACATAAAGAACTGTCAGTTGTGAAAAGCTTCATTTTATGTGGTTGTCCCAAATGACCTTGCTCCAAGGATAAAAAAAAGAGAGGCTGATGAAATGAGCTTGCGGATGCCAAGTGATCTCAACTCTGCTATAATGAAATGACACAAGGATAAAAAATCGGACAGCTATAGTTTGTAAATACAATAAGGAACAAGGTGACAGCAGACTCCCTAACGTTTTACTATATAAACTGAGTTTTACAGCGAGGAAAATAAGCTACAGTATGAGAGACCTGATTTATTGTTCGGTAACAGTACATAATGCTTGCAGGATTGATGGGGTGTACTACATGCTGAATTATAAAAGGCACCTGTATCTTGTCCTCTGTACAAAGCACAGATGTATGTATCAAATAGAGATGTGTATCAATGTACTGTACCACTGGGGAGGGAGAGAATAGGAAACGAGTGGAAGAAGAGCACCAGGCAGAAGGGAGGGCAGAATAAATCAAGGGGTAAGCATAAGGGAAGGGAAAAGGTGATGGAGAAGCAGATATGGCCAAGTAAGATCATAACAACAGAAGAAGTGGCATAAAGGTCTAGAGCACAAGCTAAATACCATTTTAGATCAAATTTCATATGAATCCCCAATTAATGTATATACTTGAGTGTATATGGTATACACACACAGATAAAATAATGTCATTGTTTAAATAGCTGTGATCAAATCACAAAGGGCTTTTGTATGAACTGTAATTTGTGGCATTTTCCAAAAGGGTTAGTTGTTTGAGGGATGCTGGGAGTTACGGTAAGCTAGGTACACACAGTACCCGATAAAGCCCACAATACCATCGGATCCGATGGTATTGGGGTTTATCTGTACTGTCTGTACAGATAAACAATTGGGTCGACTGTCCACTCATTTGGGAAAGAGGGAAAAATTCCCTCGTCCGCGGTAGACTGCCTATAGGGTCCCGAGCATTCTCCCAATGCTGTGCATAGAGGGAGCACTTGGGACTGTGTGTTGCCCGATCTTGCAGATCCTGTCTGTCATTTTTTAAAAGTCTTTGCTGTGTGTACCCAGCTTTATAGTCAGGGTTACTGCTGAGTACACGTCTGTAATGTTGATGGATAGAAATAAAACTAATTGTGTGCCAATATTAGCCTTTAATTGTTTGTTCCCTAAAAGCACTAAATGAAAAATATTCAAGTATTAATCTACCATTGGGGCCATGGCGGATTAACGAACGACCCTGTTCGTCACACAAATGAGTTGTGGTTGGGGGTCGTGGGTCTGCAGGAACATTGTACGTCTGAAGCTTAAGCATGTACTGTTTGGAAATGGCGCAGCCAGTTTTAAATGACTGAAAAGCCCACGCAAACCCGATATTACACCAAGGAGTGTTGGTTTTTTTAATTTTTTTTGGCTGAATTTGGATCAACTGTTAGGTAGGAGGTATGTCTTTATTCAACCTTCATTACTGTGTAAATACCACAAAGCCCAAATGCAGAGCTGGCTATTCATGGTAACCTACTGAATATGAGGTGGTCTGCAGAAACGCTGCCTGTGGCAATTCTGAAGTTCAACACTTGCCCTGTCTGGCCACCTCAACAGTGGCCATGTGCTGCATTTAGTTACATTTGCCATACTTCCTCTCAGTTTCGCACCAGGTTTGAGAAACATCCCATAGTTCCCATCCAAGTGTTTTTTTGTGTTTGATTGGATATGTCCGAGCTACAGGGTAAAATAGTTGTAAACATGAGAGTTTACTATTCACTGATAAAGGCTTTATTAACTGACCACCATAAGTGGACAAATGTGAGTCAATATTTTCACCCAAAGTTAGAGTTCAAATCTGTTTTTCACAAAGTTCCCAGCACAATTAATCATATCCTCCAACTGAAAAACAATTTACCTTGAGCCAAATACCACCTCTTATTTTCCCACATATACCACCAACATATAAACTAAACAAACTAACTTCACCCACAAGTCCTTTCACATACCGTATATACTCGAGTATAAACCGAACTCGGTTTATACTCGAGTCACTGCTTTTTTTACCATTCCGGCAGCCGCACGCTCATTCCTTGTACTGGCGCGCCGGCTGACGTCACTGCCCGGCGCCAATTAGTGACGTCAGCCGGCACGCCAGTACAGGGAATGAGCGCGTGGCTGCCGGAATGCTTACCGTACCTACGAGCTCTACCTGCTTACCGTACCTACCTTCAATGCTGGCACACAGGCTGCACAACAGGATCTTCAATGCTGGCACACATGCTGGCACACAGGCTGCACAACAGGTACACACTGAACTGGCTGGGAGGGTGGGGGTGCAGATGATTGGAAACTACAACTCCCAGCTAATAAAGCATGCTGGGAGTTGTAGTTTCCAAACATCTTGAATGCCAAGGAAGAAGAATGTAGTTGTCTTTTAAATAAACAGCAGAATTCTCATACAGTAATGTCTATTACTGTATGGGAATTCTGCTGTGCATTTAAAGGGCAACTAAACCCTCAAAACAGAATCAGAAGGCAGTAGTGGTTAGTACATTTTCTACCCTCGGTTTATACTCGAGTCAACCACTTTTATTAGTTTTTTTTTAGGTGAAATTGGGTACCTCGGTTTATACTCGGGTCGGTTTATACTCGAGTATATACGGTATGTACACCCAAGGTACATAAGACATCAAAGTGTTTGTGCAGATACACAGTTTAACTCTAATAAAATATATATGTATTTAAAGGGCATGTCCACCCCCAAAACTATAATCCCCCCAACGACTGGCCCCACCATGTAGTGTAGTTTAATCCTACCTAACATCCCAGCTCCATAGGGTTCTCCTGTAGTCCCCCCCCCAAAGTCCCAAAAACTGCCCCACCAGGAGGCTACAGGTCCATATAGGACTCTGCCTCCTACCTGGCCTCAGGTAGATTTTTGCCATGCGTACTGCACCCTTCTCCCCCTCCCTCCCCCTCCCTCTCCCTCCTCTCCCGATTCCTCCCCCTAGCATTTAACCCTTTTAGTATAGGCTTCCCACTGGTCCCCAGCCCCAACCGCATCATTTTTTTTTTAAGAAAGCTCCCCAAACTCTTACTTACCTCTCCTCTTTCCTCCGCTGAAGTGAGCTGCCGGCAGCCGCGTCGTGATTGGCTGAGCTGCAGCCAATCACGGACGCGGCTGCCGGCAGCTCACTTCAGCGGAGGAAAGAGGAGAGGTAAGTAAGAGTTTGGGGAGCTTTCTTAAAATAAAAATAATGCGGTTGGGGCTGGGGGACCAGGGGGAAGCCTATATTAAAAGTGTGATTTAAGGGTGGACATACCCTTTAACTTTTTTAAATTGTCATATTCTATAGTTAGGCTTTAATCAACAAATGATTATATATTACAATACTCATTTGTACAATAACAAGCCCTTTAATATCAGTCACTTTTGAAATCTGTTGTATTTCATGTAGAAATCTATTTGTTTCTTTGCATTAGAAGCCCTCGGTACAGTTTCGGTGGATTACTTTAATAAAAGGCCATTTCTGGTGCTGTACATCCATCTTCTGTGAGCCAGTTTCATTCCTCGTAACAATTATACTTCATTTTAATTTGCTATGTAACATGTGCTGACCTGTACCCTGCAGAAACAACAGAGGCACAATTAACCTAGTCCCCATGGATATTATAATATTGCTTATACCATATTACAGCTTAATCACATGGATGCCCATCATTGCATTTAGACATATTCTTTTACTATAATGTGAGGCCTGGCTGGGAGGTTAATTGACTCTATGGCTTCTTTTACGTTTTCTAACTCTGCTTCTAATGGGGGTTTAATTAAACAATCCAAGATGTTTGCATTGCACTGAAAACTAGCCTAATACAATGTTTCTAAAAAGAGATTTGTCATTATGTTCATAGTTCTGTCTGCAAATCGAATCTATTAATGTGTCCCCATCATCACAGAGGCTGGTTGTGCTATTAAAGGGTGTAAATAAGAGCATTAATGAATCAACACCTAAGAAAATATGATACAATGGATGATTAATACATGACAACTGGTATCAAAGATTAACTCTGTTTTCCTGATGATGCTTGAATGTCTCTTGTGTCCCATTAGCAGAGCAGGAAATAAACATGTTGTGTAACTAAAAAGGCAAAATGTTATGTATGGTCAGGAAAGATACCTCTAATCTGCTACTTATGTGCTGCTGGAAAATATGTCCGAAAATGAATTCTGATGACAAACATATAGGTTATATTAAAAAATACATACCGTATTACTGGTAGAAAGTTGCATTTTTTTTGCCTTTAATTAGATTGCATTGCTTTTTACTGTTAAATGACTGGTTTTTTTTTTATTTGGGTGCAAGCAAGGAGTTTGTGCAATCAAGGAGATTAACCATCTTCTGTAAGCACATAACAAAGACAGTGTTTAGACTATGTTTAGAGAAAGCCTTGCGTTGTTGTTACTAAGTGTACACCACTTCCCACTAGTGGTAAAAAATATGTTTGCACCCACCCTATTTCTTTTGTTTCCTGGATGAAAAATGTATTATGTACTTTCTTTTTTCTTCTACACATCAAGTGATTTTTATAGCCTGTCATGCTGCATCAAATATAAATGCATTTCTCTTGGAACATACACTATTCTGATCCCCAGAAGTCATGTAAATGCAGCATTAACAATAGAATACAGATTATGGGGTCTTTCTGTAGTTCAAAAGACGTCCAGTTAAATATTGCTGTACATGAAGAGTGCACAGACAGGAATTCTCAGCTGCTTATGATTAAAAGATCTTAATATGTGGTGGATATAATCTTCAGAATAGAATCCATTGTTCTGATTTGGTAATAGAATGGCCACAAGCGAGACATCAAAATGATTCTTAAGGCATTAAACTCATTTGCATCAGCAACAGCAGAATATCCGCACGCAAATAGGCAAACTAGGGAGAAGCATGAAGTCTAGCAGACACCATGCAACCTCTTTCATGTGTAGTATATACAAACTACATCCGTCCTCTTTCAAATACTCTCCCAGAGGCAAGTTATATTATTCAACTGTGACTGGAGAATAATAAACACTATGTGATATAAAGACAGAGACAGCTGGACATGAGCATTAAAATCTGTCTGCAGTAAGAGCCTGGTATATTGCCTGGCATTATATAGCCTGAACATTGTTTCTCACAGGTTATACACATACAAATCTAACAGCAACTAGACATTTTACCTTTAAATCACACTCTTAACATTTCTTGTGACCTTACTCCACAATACAACCCTTATATCCCAAAGAAGGACACAGACAACTTTTTGGAGGTAAATTATGGCCACAGCTTTATTAAACTTTTTTTATTTCAACCGTAAACACTTACACCAGCTACTGGTCCATGAGAGAGAAAACACCAGTAGACACGAATCCTTACAGGTAATCCTGGAGCCTCCTGTGGATCAAACAAAACCGTTGGCTGCTGAACTCGCCACTTAACTCGCCAAAATGTGCTCTCTTGCCGTGCTTGTAACTCAATACCCACCATAAGAAAGCTGTGACAAAAAAATAGCTGCACAAATGTGAAATGTTTTACACCAATACCTTCTACAGTATATCTATAAATAACATTTATTTTCTTTACATTTTTTTTAAATGTAAATTTGCAGACAATACATAACATATACAATGAATAGCATGTAAACTTGATAAACCACTTCTTGGGACGGAGGGAGGGCAAAACTTCTTGCTCTGTGCCAATCCTGTCAATGAAAATGAATTTGCTTTCTCCCGTCTCAGTTTAAAAATCCCCACCCAGAATATGTTCTAACCAATAAAATACCTTTCATATTTTCCCACCAAAACGGTATCCTGTCATTGGCCCAGCGGCCACGTCGCAGCAGTCCTTAGACATGTTGCAGGGCAAACTTTCTGGAAAAAATAACTCATCCCTTTTTCAGGGACCTGTATGTACCTACTGTATTTGGGACCTTAGGCTCTTGACTGCCCACTATCCATTTTTCCATTTAATCTTTAGCAATGAACATTAATAGGAAAAAGTGCAGATCCAGTCAACAGACATTTATATAAAAAATCCATTTGGAGGTAAAAGACTAGACAGAGGTCAAAGCCTCAAGCAGCAGTAAAGGACTCCCTCATCGCAGGCTGCAGTCCCTGTGATATACTGGCACTAGCTGGAAATCACTTAGTTATGCAAGTCAGTGCAGCTCCTAGCAAGTTAAAAAATGTCTGTAGGAGACCACTGTTATTTTGAAGCATTTGTACTGTTCACCATGACCATCCAGAGAAAGCCACCAACACAAACCATTCCAACCTTTTTTTTCATTAAAATGATAGCAATGGTACTGCCATTAGTAGGCCTCACAGCTTCTGCTAGTGCACCACTCCAGTAAAACTTTGTTGCAGAGTGGAAAATTAAGGCTAAATAAAGGCATACATGTGTGTATTAAATGTGTATATGATTGTGTATAGTTGTTACTCCTTATAAGTAACTTTTTTTTATTGGTGAGTGATTCCACGAGTGCTAAGAAGGGACACTTGAGTTGTCTTTCGACTCTTATACGACCAATACATCTTTTACACTGATGGATTAATACCAAGATTGGTCTCTCTCTAGTACCTTTTTGCATTACTTTTATTATATTTTAAACACCGTTTTGAAGATATTAAAAAAAATTGTGTGATATGGTAGGTATGGGTCTGAGGTGCAATTGGGGGAGAGAGTTGGGCCCTGTGAGTGGGAGGGGCTATGGGGCCCACAAGTGGGAAGGGTCATGTGGGCCCCATGAGTGGGAGACATTTAAAAAAAAAAAAAAAAAAAAAACATAGAATACTTACACACTCCATACTGTGGGCTGTGCTGTTCTTCCCCTCCCTTTCAGTCCTCTTTCAGTCTCACTGCTTGTAACTCAATCTCTTTCTCCTGGACTGAGCATGTGCCAACCGCAGATTAGGAGGCAAAACTAGTATTTCTGACCGCAGAATCAGAACCTCCCACCCTCTAACTTTCTGTTCCAGGAAGATTGTGGGAGCTGTGTAGCTCATAGAAGGGAGATCTAGGATTTGTTTTAAAAGTAATCAAATGGCAGATTAAATGTAATTTGTGGGGACCACAGTTGCTCTTTAAGCAGCAGCCACAGGTGTCCCTTAAATTGTTATAGCTATAGTTTCATTGTGGTAACTTTGCCGTATTATAAACTCGATCTACGTATATGATTTATCCAGGAGAATGTAATCCTTTTTTTCTTTCATTACTTTCTGCTGTATTATGAAAGCCTACACATCTTTTTATCTTTCAGTAGTCCCCTTCTGCCTTGGTAATTTTCAATCAAGTTGCCCTCTGTCGAGACTGCCATTGTTTCTGGCAGCTGGACTGCAGAACAGATGTTCCTATGAATTGCTGTGCTGGTAATGAGGTTCAGAGAAGTGCTAAGATCTAATGTAGATAATTGATTAGGGAGTTCTTGTCCCCGATCTTGACACATGGCCTTCTCTACGCTTATCACAAGTACCATTTAGAACAACACCCACGAGAAAGAACTTAAGAGAGTATAGTCACTTATATTTAAAGAGTTTACTTCATTCCTAACCATTGTAACTACAATTAAGGATTTCCCCAAATACACTTTACATCACTAAGCATTGTAAAGTTTGTGTTGTTCCTTATATAGCCAGTATAGGATGTTTCTCTCCATTATGGGAGGTAGGTAGACTGCACTATCATTATTTTGTGGTTCAGCAGATTTGCTGTTCTTGCGCAGATATACACAGGGTGTATACACAAGATTTTTGTTAAAACATACCTGTAAAACACATGTTGTTGAATTAAACTTATTTGTTATGTTGATTTGCGTTCTTATAAATGTTTTTAAAACACAAATAAGTTAAATGATTTAGGGGGTTCAATAATACCCTGATACTGACATTTTGTCATATTGTCTGGATGCAAGCATAATCCCTATATCAGAGATTGTAACTTTTTATAGTTGGTCAGGGCTGTTCTTGAAGAGTTGATGAATACCCTTCAATATCATCCCCCAAATATCCCAGATTAGTTGTGAAAGACCTTATCTGAACAGACACTTAAACACATAGCTTTGTCCCATGGGGATTTGACTTGGGCCTGGGCATTCTAAGGCATAGTTGGTGGGTGGTTCACGGTTGGGTAGATCTTAAATGGACCCTACCCAAGACACCCAAGACCAATTGCCCTTTTAACAGGTGCAGGTGGAGGGTAATGAAGCAAGTATGATCTTATCACAGCTCTGTGCAATGCTTTTTATAATAGTGTAGTTAATTAAAGGTGTTGGAAGGTGTGGCTGGGTATATCTTCCAAGAGGTGAGCTGAGGTGACCTCTTTAAAGCACAGACATATGACAGCTGAGGTGGCTCACAGCAGTCAATAAATTTTACACAGTCAACAAATAAAAACAGTCTGATGTATTCCTGGGAACTTCACTGGCAGTGTTTTATGTAACTTTATTTGACCCTTAAAACTGTAAACAGATTAAAAATCATCTCACAATTGCCTTTCATCTACAGATTCTGTTTTAACATCCAATATAAGTATTTTTTAATATTCCGTTACTGTTTCCCATCTCTGGACTTTCCCTAATGTCATTTTTATGAACAGGTAAAATCAAATGATAAAGTGCTTACAGGCAGGGACTCTCAATGTCACCTTCAGCGTTCTAGGAAGGCAAAAAATACCCTGATACAATATCTACCACGTTAAACAATTCCTGGAATGTTGGCAAGAACCATTTAATAACAAGGCAGTTCAATATTCCAGCTATATACTTTTCTGCTAAACGATGTTGCCATTTTCTGTTTAAATGACCAGAAAACAGTTTGACACAGTAGAAATAGAATTGTCAGAAATCTAATAACAGTCAGTCCAGGTAGGAACAGTATGGCTGTCTACAGTAAGGGTCAGGATTTCAATTATTTACTGTGACAGGAGAAAAGCTGACTTCAATGGGGACTATAGTGTAGGGCCAGAGCTGGAGGGGGACCCCAATCACTTCAGTGCTTTTGATGATTCCCCACTGCAGTAGAAGTGTGGTTTGTCTCCCCCACTACTTTCCTAGTGTGGTTTGACCCACCACATCGGATTGAACAACGCCTTGCACTTGCATTTGCATCTGCGTTTGTCTCTGTTTTCTATTTACTACTGTGGGTAAAACGCCTTAGTAGTGCCTTTGGATCGGCTTGATCAAAAGTCGTGCACACATGTGATTGATACAATAACATCACTAATTTTATGATTATTTGACCACCATTAACCAGAACCGCTTTCAGTATCACATATTGACTGAAATGGACAGAATCCAAATATCTTCTTCTAAACCAAAAATAATCTTATTACAACACATTTGTGTTGGGATACACACCACCCTGCTGTGCAGATCTAATATGGTGTACCTGTGCCCTAAAGTATTATAACTATTTCTGGGTGTGCTTGCTTTACAGGAGTTACTGAGTAAAGTTGGACATGGGCGCAGAAGAAGACTTATGAGTTGGACAGAGGAGGATATAATGCTATTAAAAGGATGATGTTGTTCTGTTGTTATTTTTTCCTAATGTTGTTTGCCAGTAAGAGAATACATGTCTTCATATTGACAAAGGAGTTTTATTCTATGCCCAGCAGCTGAATATTCTATTATCAGTCTTAAAAGTAGCTCTAATTGGAAAGAACTTTTGAGAGCCGTAATCCTGTAAATGATGGTATAAATTCAGATCCGTAATTGTTACAATCAGATTGATTGTTTAACTTTTTTTCTATTCTGTTGGCAGGATCCAAGTGCTGGAATTGTTCCCAGACTACAGGAACCAGGCTCCATACCAAGTGCAGGCCCTGGATCTGGTCCTCCTACTGCTAATGGCTACATTCGAAATGCAATCTTGAAAGAGCAAATAATGAGAAGGCAGCAACAGCAGCAATTGCAGGTTTGGGGAAAAAGTTATTACAAATCTGACTTCAAACAGCTTATAAAATCCGATGCTAAATATGACTTGTGATGATAATATTGCATTAATCACAGTAAACAATTATACTTTTTCAGTCACATGACATATGGGATACATAGACATGTCTGGTTTGATGTGGTTGCAGACAGGTTGTCAGATAGTCAGCCAAACAGCTTTATTTTTAGACTGGTGGTAAGGCTTGCAGAAAAGGAGTCCAAAGTAAGTAGGGCTTGGCTCATAATTTGGGATTTAAGGGTATGTTGTGGCTGTGGGCTGCAATCCTGTCGGACCATGCATGTCCTCTTTGTCACTTATTCAAATAATGTCATAGTGCATAGACAATGATCTGCACATTTACCGTGTATATATATATATATATAGTATATATATATTCACCTGATCATACTACCTTATACTGAAATTTAGGGGTGACCAATCATACAGACCATATATACAGACCACATATAAGACCACACGATTGGACAAAATTTACCGCCGTGTCTGAACCAATGTTAAATTGCTCTATTAAAGGGCATATCCACCCTTACCTCTTAATTTTACCATTAGTTTAATCCTCCCACAAAATAATTTTGCTATACTTACCTTTACCAAAATGCTTCTAATATTACTTACTAAGTCTGACCCTTTTGCCACGGCTCTGCTCTTTCCTCTGCGGCTTCCAGGTCTGGCAGTCAGTTAAAGCCTGATGGTTATGTCACTGCCAATAGCCAACTCCTATGCTGCTGTGCGGCATATAGATTACAAATACAGCAGCAGAGGAGGCTTCTACCAGCCGGTGAGGGACCAGGCTGTGTAAGTAATGTTAGAAGCATTTTTGGTTAAAATTAGTACAGTGAAAATTATGTTTGGAGGGGCCTTAAACTGATGGTAAAACTAAGTGGGGAGGGTGGACAATCCCTTTAATTAGGTCTACACCTTGTGTGGGCAAATATTAGTAGCCAATCAAAAAAATCTAGGAGCCAATCTAAGAGCTGGTAATCATGGGCCAACTTTAGTCTGATCTTCATAATCAACACACATAACACACTAGTCAGCTGGTCAAATGGAAACTTTTGCATTCACTATTTCAGGGCAATAAACCAAACCTACGTATTGAAATACAGATAATCTGCTTACATTTACAGACATGTCCCATGTTTTTTTCACCCAAAACCATTTTTTTGTACCAGCTCTAACCAGAGCTGCTCCATTTTGTGGAGGACCATGGGAAATAGGATGGTCAACAACAAGTATTATATTTATTTTATGCTGCTACTAACTTAGAAATAGTAAGGCAAGAAAAGTAAGACTTGAAATGTCAGAGCTAGGAATATTCCCCTATATCTATTTGCTCTTTAAAACCAACACGGAGATGTGGTAACAGCCCCTCACATAATGACATCACAGGGATTCCTGGTATTACCTCATGCATTGACAAATTCTGCGCATGTGCAGTGGGACTGTTACTACAGCTCCATGCGGGCTTTTAAAGGCAAAAGCAAAGTAGGCAGGGGTAAGCCTTCCTGGTACTGTAGTAATTCTTAGTAGAAAAGCTCTCGGCCAATCACAGACACAGCTGACTGTCTGGCCCCTGTTTGCAAGTTCCGGCAAGCAGGGAGTAAGATCAGAGAGCTGCAGGTTGTAAGTTCAGTTCTGAATGTCATTTTAGTAATCTGACACGGCGGTTGGGGGTGGGCAGGGGTGCCCTACAACATAATAAAAGTTTATTAGGGTGGACATGCCCTTTAAGCAGATATCTGAAAATAAATCTATATATATATTTTTTTTTAACAGGTGAAACACAGACCAAATATAATGGGTGTTACCAGTGAACAGCGCAGCAGTTTTGTTGCCCAACAGATGAATCAATTTCAAAGTAAGAAAAACATTTCTCTTCCTCTACCATAATATTAATTCTTTAGATATTTCTTGCTACAACTGTGATGTATAAATGCAAAAAGGAATACAGAAAATCAGAAAACATAAATGGATTATTCTGTAGGTAATAGCTAAATAAATAGGCTTCTTCCCCACTCCCCTCCCTCATAGATTCAATTTCATTTTCATATCCAGGGATTAGAAGTAAAATCTCCTTGAAGGAAAATTTGCCTCTTGGCAGGATATCATTTCTGACCTTCTGTTTATCTTTTTTGAAATATGTCAAAAGTGTGTAGTGGCCAGTGCGAAAAGGCCACTTTAAAACAAGCCAAAATACATCTTTCTGAAGTCCCCTCTCTTTAAAGGAATAGTTCACTCAAAAAGTGAACTATTCCTTTAATGTATTGATTGAAACCTGGGTGGTTAAGGAGCTATGCCTTAACTCCCGTTCTTCAATCAATTGAGGATTAGAACCAGGAAGTGTTTGGAGATTTTCATCTCTCCAGCGGTGGATCGCGCCAAAGGTAAATATACTTACCTTTTGTCCCTGCCTCCCGCTCAATTAATTGAAGAACAGGAGGTAAGGCATAGCTCCTTCATTTCCCAGGCTTCAATCAATACATTAAAGGAATAGTTCACTTTTCAAATAAACTATTCCTTTAATTTACATGCTGGTATATTACAGTTTGCCCCTTCAATTACACTTGAATTTAAATTTTTATGGCATTACTTTCCGTACCGCAATCCCGCGATGCTGTAAATCTCTTTGTGAAACATCGCGGGATCCCTTTCAGGTAAGTCTCGTGTTTACGTTTCCATTTATTAGGTGTTACACAGTAATGCAAAACTTAACTTCGCCCATATACGCCATTTACAACAATCATTTTATGAGCAGCCACAAAAATGCCAATATCTCTTCTGTAAATAGCAGAATCGGGGCTTTATCGTTATGTGTGTACCTTCGTTTCCCGAACGGCCGCCGAACGATCGTGTTGGCCAAACGCTCGTTTGGGAAAGACCAAAACTTTCCATCGGCTGTGCTAGACTCCCTACAGAGGAGTCTAGCGCGGCCAATGGAAACACAGTCCCGAGGACTGTGTGTATGCAGATCTTTGAAAGATGGCAGACAAGATCCTGTCTGTCATCTTTCAGAAATCTGTACTGTGTGTACCTAGCTTTAGTTCTACAACACATCTATTTTAAGACATGTACAGGGAAATGTAATTAAAGTTCTTATTATTAAAAATGGTGTTCATTTTGCCCCAACCAATCAGATGTTCATTCAAATGGTAAATAACATCTGATTGGTTGGGGCAAAATTAGCACCATTTTTAACGATTTTTTAACGATTAACGAACTTTTCTTTCATGTCCCTGGTAATTTCTGGACAATGACATTAAAGTTGAAAAATAATTTTATCATTATCATAATTTTACTACCGTATATACTCGAGTATAAACCGAGTTTTTCAGGCTGTAAAATCAGCCTGAAAACTTGGGCTCGGTTTATACTCGAGTCACTACTTACCTTAGCACTCCGGCAGCCGCACGATCATTCTCTGTTGTAGTTTCCAAACATCTTGAATGCCACCCTCACTTGGCATTCAAGATGTTTGGAAACTATAACTCCCAGCATGCTTTATTAGCTGGGAGTTGTAGTTTCCAAACATCTTGAATGCCAAGTTTCTACCCTCGGTTTATACTCGAGTCAACAACTTTTATTAGGATTTTTAGCTGAAATTGGGTACCTTGGTTTATACTCGGGTCGGTTTATACTCGAGTATATACGGTACCTAGTTTTACAGTTACAGCAAGCTACACACGACACATTAATACTTGGACTACTTGACCTTTAACTTAATTGATTCCTGAAAGGAAGTAGAGGGGATGGTCTGTTGAAATAAACTTCCTGTTTAGACACTATATTTGGATACTGAATTCACTTTTGTTTACACTTGATAAAGTGCGCTTGTCGCTGGAAACATGTTGTGTGTGTAGCATGGGTTTGTTCAAATAAACACAGTTGTGTTTACAGCTTAGTCTGTGCTCAAACCTGGTTTCTCCACATCTACCGTTTGGAATTTATAGTGCATAAGGAGATTAGTGGAATGCTCCTTTATTGTAGGAGAGAAAACTTCATATGAACCAGTATCTAGCCTCAAAACAATTACAGCATCTTGTCTTCCAGCAAATGACTATACGTATGTACAGTAATTTTGTTCAAGGTTTATAAATAAGGCAAAACTTTATAACTTTATCTTATTATTATTATAACTATGTTTTATAATATTTTTAAAACAAACTATCTTTTACAGCTCTTCCACAAACTCTACGCCCAGACTGTGTCCAGCCCATGTCAACCGCTTCTCAAAACCATCGCATGATCACCTCACCACAAGGGCTTATGCAGAGCAGTATGGGCTCTGGAATTGCCCCAACACCTATTAACCAGAACAATGGACCAATGGTAATGATCCCTCCTAACGCAGGGAAACAGCAGGGAATGTTCCCAGTATCCTCTGAATTTAATATTCTTCTTCGACAGAACCAAAATGCATTGAACATAAATTCTAGCTGTCAGACAGTACATAACCAGTCCTCAGTCCGACCTGGAATTACATTGTCAGGATATACATCCAGCTCAATAACAAATCATCCTGCTGCACAGCAGCATTTAAGGCAATCCAGCATATCAAGAATTCCCAATGTCTACTCTAACTCCTCTTCTCAAATCTGGACTCAAGCTGGAGTTTCAAGACTCTCTGGTCAAAATCAGTTGGACGCCAGTGTGCAACAATTTCCTAACAATCCAGTCTTTTCAAAACAAAATATGAGACCAAATCTGTCAGGCCAGCAATTCCCCCACCAGGCTGTTATTCCTCCAAATCAGATAGCTCCAGGGGTCCAGATACGACAAATGCAAAAGCTTGGCCTTGCACAGGCAAATCAAGGAGTGGGCTCTATTAACAGCCCTAACCTAGGGAACAGTTTATCAAGGGGACAAATAGCAGCTATCAATGCAATGAAAGCAATGCCACAAGGCATGTCTGCATTTAACCAAATGAACCCTGGTCAGCTTGGTCCTCCTTCCTATGGACCGTCACCAGTCCAAGCTCCAGAATCCTTTGAGCGAATGAGTTCTGGGCCAGATCTGCATCAGTATGAATTCATTTCAGCACAGAATAATTCTATGTTGTCTGCTAACTGCAATGAAGCAGACTTTATTGATTGTCTAATGAAGGGTGGGAACAGCAGCAATACAGATGAAGACTGGCTACATAACTTGACAATACTGGATGATATTTTGGGACAACATTCCCAAAATCCAGGACCTGTTTAGCCAATAGGGTTGGGGGAAATAATGTAACTATGCCATGCCACTTACAATCTACAAATCTTTAATACAGAGATAAGCTGGTTAAGTGGTTAATACAGGCCTCTCACTTTTCTATGTAAATATTTAAATATTTTATAAATTATGTTTTCCAACATTAAATAGAAGTGTTAATACTTCTGTGAGTGACTGTATATAAATTTATTGCATAATGTTTTGTTACATTATAGGGGTTTCATTTATAATACCTTGTTCTAATATGCAAATATTATTGTTAGTTTTGGTAATACTGTGTATTACAGCCTGAAATTATTGTTATGTTTTTGACATAACACATTTAATGTAAGAGGTGTCAAGCTAATTGATGTAAAGTCTGCGCCCCACCCAATATGTAGTTCAATAAGGAATCATACAATTAGCCATTCTTGGTCTGTCATCTTATAGAAAAACTCTCACCTTAAAGGTGCACTAACTTTGAAGATTTTCTTTGTTTGCCTAGGCAGAGGGAGGAATGCATTGACACAGTGTTATGTTGTTTTTCCATAGTGTATGAAGTAGTTGTGTCAGCCCTCTTTTGACTTACACACCACGTTTGGCTTTTGGGATGGTCTCCTGTTGTTGTTTATGACTAAATGGCCTTTAAAGTAGGAAAGAAAACTAACAAGGAACTCAAAAATATTATTCTAGATTTAGCTTATACTTTATAAAAGCCCTTTAGCATTAATATCCTTACAGATTATTAATATTTTTAATAGACAATCCAATAGAAAAGACTAAATAGTGTGTCTAATGTATTTTTGAAATAAAATACAAAGGGTCATCACACATGAATACTTCAAGTTACTTCTGGTGAACAATGCAGCTACATAACCTGCAAACCAAGTGCTACAAAAGTCAGTCACAGTCCTAGTGTGCATTAAACTGCATATCAGTGGGTATTGGATGTAGGACTGAACAATGTATAGAGCAGTAAAAATGTGCTTGATGGGAGCCAGATGATACTTCCAACTTGTCTGAAATCAGTCAGTAACATGTGTCAAACGTAACATTGTGTAAAACACACACATCTGATAAAACGAGTAGAATTGGATAATAAAACAAATTTTTGGCTTGAACACCTCTGTGTATATTTGTAGTATACAGGTGATTTGCTCCTGATTTGTAGGCTTTTTCAACCTAACATTTTAATGGGAGGGAATTTTTGTTGGAAAGATAAAGCCTTGAGATGAATTTTGTCAGTTTTCTGTCAACTAATATTGTCCAATGTATATTTAAGAGTCTGTTTATTAAAAAAATCCATTGTACTGTAAACCTCAAATGTTCATATTTTGTGTAATCATATTTTAATAGTTGCACCATATTTCTGTAATACATTTGTAATATAATGTCAGCATCAAGCACAGAATCAATGATGTTTTCTTCATACCATAATAAAGAGCCAGGGAAAATATAGGCCTTTAAATGGAGTACTTATTTGACTGTTTTTTTGAGTGATTCTACTGTGTAGTGCCACTGCTTGCTCCCTTCCTTCAGGAGGAGGATATTGTTAAAATCATGTTAAGGGTAAAATAATGTTCATTGTTTTACAATATATCCAATAGAGGATTTTTTTTTAGGATTTGGTGATTTGGAAAAAAGAGACACCTTTACACCTACAGTAATAAGTATGGAGAGAAGGGTGAATACTGAACAACTTTATTTCTAATTAGGACTGGAAAACATTCCCAGGGTAAGAAGCCTTTTTTTAAAATAAATATTGCTGTCCAAGTCATTTGAGGAATTAATTGAATATAATTAGGGAGATTCAATATAAGGAAAAATAAATCCCAAATCCCACTTCTTACCTTTGTGTGATCCCTCAATGCAAAACTGAACATAATCTTGTATACATCCGGTATTTCATTGGGGGAATTTTCCACAGTGAATCTCCCCAACTGTATGAGTTGACTTCCCCTTCAATCTAGAGACATGCAGATAGCATCCAGGTATAGTTATTATCTGTGGGTTCCACATTCCTTATTACTAAACAATTCATTTAAATTATCAGTTGGTCTATTCTATCTTTGCACCTGTGTAACAATAATCCCTAATGATTAATATGTGGCAATCGTAGGCAAGATGAATTTCAGCATAATGATATAATAATGATGACGATTTATTGACCTTAACCACAATAAAGCTTGCTTGTTAATATATTTATAGAGAATTAATAACAGTATCAAAGATATGTTTCCTATGCACAATTTTTCATTGTTTAGGTTTTCTACCTTGGGGAAAACAATAGAAAATTGTAAATGTGGTGGATTTAAGGATAGGATGATCATGGATGTTTACACAATAACAAGATTTTCCCATGGATCTGTACCAAAATAGGAAAAAATACAGATAAATAGAAGGTTATATTGGGGGACCAGTGACAAAGGCTCCAATCATTTCAGAACCAGGTTTGTGTTTAATTGCATACCCTGGTTTTATAGCTTCAGTAAACAGCATAATAAAACCAAGATGCTGGTGTGCCTTGCCATCCCAGTCACACAGCAGCCCTGTTCTGCACTCCAAACATTTATTGCTTGTTTAAAAATAGATTCCCTCCTTGCCTTTTCTACTCTAATTTGCATTGAAAAGCTGATTTAGAATTTCTAATAGGAACATTTGCATTTGTGCTTGCTTCTTAGACCAGAATGGTTTGGGGCATTCTGCTGTGAGATCTTTGAGGCAGGTCATTTCTGTAATACTGACTGCAAAAGCAGCCTCACAATTACAGACTATTTCTTTCAAGTGATT
This sequence comes from Hymenochirus boettgeri, assembly GCA_019447015.1. Lineage (NCBI taxonomy): Eukaryota > Metazoa > Chordata > Amphibia > Anura > Pipidae > Hymenochirus > Hymenochirus boettgeri. Next base: position 172,469,539 of record CM033476.1, read on the forward strand.
GACTCCGGTGCTTGACAAATTCTAGATTTCCTAGGAACCTTCTGATTTACACTGACAACTCAAGCAGTAGACAGGGGTGTTCACATCCTTTAAAGTGCCAGTTATGTTGGAAAACTGATTCTAAGTAATAAGCAGTCCTCAAGTAAAAATATGACAAAATACCTTTTCAGCATGGCCATCAAGAAATTCTGAACGTTGTAAGAAATAACTAAATAGGAAGTATCTATAGGTCATATCAAATGAATCCAAGAGCCGGGTGCAAAGTACCACTCCGAGAAGTAAGGTTTATTGTGGAAGCTGCGCAGAATTACAAGATTCCATGTGAGCTCTGAATACAATACAGAAATACAACTTATATATCTATTTCTTTAACAATGTAATTATGTGTCATTGTTTTATTGGTTACATTTAAATTTATGATTTGTATATGTTTAAATGGACACTGAACTTGGTATATCCAGTAGAGGTCAGGGGATTTATAGATCATTACTGGCCTCTACTGAATATATTCAGTTTAGTGTCCCTTTAATATTGATTTGTTTACTTGTTTAATCATATGATAGTTATTTTAACCATCACACCAGCGGGACTCCCCTCTACTATCACCCGCTATGAATTAGACATATGATCTCTATAGGTGCATATACATGAGTCAATGGTGCAAGTTAGCAATATTGCCAGATTAGAAATGACCAGGAAGAAGCAATCATTGTCTTGAGCAGATTACACGTAGACTTTTGTTCAAGAAGCAGTACAAAGCTATGTTGCCCCATGTTCCATATACCTACTGTATATAAACATATGCTGTAGTAGAAAATCAGTTACATGAATTCATGCCTGGAGAACCTATTTTCTATTATAAGTAAAAAATAACAGCTCTTTGAATATACCTATTTTTTTTTATGGCATGGTACACGTGTGTTAACCAATTTCCAATATTCCTGACCGACAGATAGCCGATTAATAACGTGTAAGCTGGTAATTAAAGGGGTACTGAAGGATCACATGCTCGGTTGAAATTTACAGATAGGTTTGAGCTTTTCAACTGATTATTTCAAAAAAGCTAAAACCATAACTGATTGCAAAAAGGTGATATAGAGAGATATATACACACACATACTTTTCTTTCATTTATTTAACTATTTATTGGGACATTGACTTGAAAAAAATGTGTGCATACCTTTTGGACACATTTAGATGCTGCTGGCGGTTGGCAGCCTTGAGGCTTTTTGGCACCACATCAAAAATCAGGTGTGCAAGGAGATGTGTGTTTGTGAGTAATATGTGATATCATTTGTTGCAGCATTTTTGAAATTCATCTGACACAATTTGCACTTTTAACATTTAATTCTTTAATCCAAAAGCTACACTTTTTGATAAGGCTGCAATAGTCTTAATTAAGCTGTAATACCATTTAAATAAAATGTATAGCAAAGTAAGTTTTACAAATTACAAACATTTATGTTTAAAAGCCTTTGTTGAAGGGTATACTTTAAATGCCACTCCCCCCTTGTTTCAATTGTAATTATGTAAAGAATCCCCACAGACTGAATGCTGCTACCCAAAAGGAAGACACTTTTATACACTAAGGACCAATATGGCGTTTTCATGGGTTTTGGGGGGGGTTTGTTGGGGAGGGTCCTTGGTTGCACCATCCATGAGGTTGAAAAAATTCCCAGGGCACTTGCTACCCCTGTTGTCTGCTGAAACAAAGGGTTTCCTGCACTCCTCATGCAGCGTTCACGGCAGGTAAGCTAAAAAGACATCTTTATTGGGATACAAATTAAAAACATAGATACGCCTGTTCAAGAGCCACATGCTCCCTTACTTATAGGCTGAAATGCACTCTGTTTCCGGCTGGTTAAATACTCTATGTCCTCCTATTAGCAAGGGCCGACTCTATTAAGCCGCAACAGATTACTAAAACCACATGGAAGATTATATGCAATGAAACTGCAATTAACCGCTTAAAAAATGTTACATAATTCAACCTTTTCTTAGATATGCCAATAAAGATACACATCTTTCTAAAATTAATTTCTGCTGGTAGCTAAACAACTGTTACACATATAACAATACAGCAAGGAAAAACAGCCTAGCCTTATTTGAATTAAATGACCCCTAATCCAATAATCAGTCCTGGTCCCAGGTTAGCTTTGGCCGAAATAACAACTGTCGTCTCACTGAGTTTAACTCCTTAGGGACACTAGTATCTATGAGTAAGATCCACTTGATCAATATTTCCTCAATCTTTGTGTTCAATCCTTATTTCTGTTATCCACTGGTACGAATTGGGTACCTTTACCTGTAGATGGCTGGCTGAACTTCTATTGCACTCCTGGTATCAAGACCGGGCTCCTAATATTTTTATTCACAATATCCCTGATATGCTCTTAATTCTACTTTTCAAAGTTCTAATTGTACTTCCCACATATTGAATTTTACACACATTGCATGTTAGGAGGTATACCACATGTGTTGCTCTGCAATTTATATATTCCCTGTTCCGATATTCTTTACCTGTAACTGTGCTTCTTATCACGGTACTCTTTTTTTTAAATGGCTACATGTTAGACACCATGAAGGTATCTGGTGTCTTTAGCCAGTGTTACACTGGGAAATAGAATGTCTTTCGGGGATGTAGCTGCTGTATTTAATTAGATCAACTGGACTTGAAGTTTAGTTCTTGAAGACGTTTCGCTAGTCATCCGACTGGCTTTCTCAATTCATAATGACTTGTACAAGAATCTGTGGCAATTATGTACTCTGGAAAATCCCAATTAGCATATCACAACCAAGTGTTAAGGGCGTGATTGGATAGTGGCTAAGATGTGTTATAGGAACGCCCAGAGTAAGGTGTCAAAACAGCATTGTACATGGCAGACAGTTGGTGCCGAACCCCAATTCCTCGGGTCAGGACTCAGCCGTGTACCTGCATCTTAAGGATAAAGGACATACCTTTTGAAGATTGTAATGTTAACATATTGGCAAAGGAACGTGATTGGTTCAAGAGAGGTGTTAAGGAGGCCATTTATGTGGAAAGAAAGAAACCAAGCCTAAATAGAGGTGGGGGGGTTCAACACCAACTGTCTGCCATGTACAATGCTGTTTTGACACCTTACCCTGGGCGTTCCTATAACACCACTTAGCCACTATCCAATCACGCCCTTTACACTTGGCTGTGATACTCTAATTTGGATTTTCCAGGGTACAAAATTGCCACAGATTCTTGTGCAAGTCATTCTGAATTGAGAAAGCCAGTCGGATGACTAGCGAAACGTCTTTAAGAACTAACTTCAAGTCCAGTTGATCTAATTATATACAGTAGATATACCACGACCTGGATGAATGAAAACCTTCACAAGCATCTTTCAGGGATTGGGCTCTCCTGGATACACGTTATACCTTGTTCTAATACTTCTTAGTTCAATAAAAATTAAATCGTAGATTTACAATCCCTATAGAATACCATTGCGGTAGTTTACTACCGCATGGTATTCTACGACCAAACGTTTGGTAATTACTGAATGTTCGATCGTACATTAACCCGCGATATCGCTAAAAAGCGATACCGCGGGTTAATGAATATGGCCCAATGGCCTAAATAAAATTAACTTAGCTCCCTAAGTACCTGAGGATGTATTTTATCCGGTCCAGGAGATTTATTAATATTAACCTTATTTAGTTCTTTCTGTACCATATCCTCGGTTAACCAAATTGTACTTGAATCTTTTATACCATTATTGCTACTATACTGTAAGATATCTGTACTTAGATCTTCTATACAGAGGTAAAAAAAATATTCAAGACACTTGCTTTATCGCCATCCTCCGTAACTAACGTATCCCCATTAATTAATTGTGCCACATTCTCAGTCCTCATCTTCTTACTATTAATATACTTTAAAAAAATGTTAGGCTTAGTGATGCTTTGTTCAACATCATTATTAATTTTAGCTACTTTGATTGCTTTCTTACACTCCTTGTTACAGTTTTTAGGCCACACTATTGCGTTTTTCTTGCGTTTGCGCATGCGTTTTTTCTGATCATTGGAATCACGGCAACACACCGAAACTGCGCGTTTTTGGGTGCGTTGCAATTGCGCTTCCACATTTTTTAATCGGCCACACTGCAACGCAAACGCACATGGAATCGCATGCGATTTCATGTGCAATTTTGTTGCGTTTGCGCATGCATTTTTCCCCTTAGCTATAGAAAAACGCATGCGCAAACACAACGAAATCGCACATGAAATCGCATGCGATTCCGTTTGCGTTGCAGTGTGGCGGTGCCCTAAAGGCCCTTTCCGTTCCCTCTGACTTAAAGGTTTTAAATGCCTTTTTCTTCCTTTCCATTTGCCTTCCTTTTCCATTTCTTAAAGGGCATCTATAGTGGGAAAATTAACTTTTTTTTCTTTCTTTCCATGTGTTCTATAATTCCCCACAACCCCCAGAGTGTCATCACTTTGTTCAGATTCCCTCTCTGTCCTGAGATACACCAGTTAGAAGAATACGTGATTGCATTCCTCTACTCCTACTTGGACTGTCAATCAAATCCCTGTGACGTGACCCCCCCTCCCTGCTCTGTAATAAACATAGAGATAACAGCATTACCAGGGGGAGAGAGGTAGCCTTGATGGTAGATATAAGGCTGCACTTGACCCCCCTTCTTGATAGACTTCACTGATTGATGATGGGTCACAAAGGGCCTTATTTATAAAAGATCGGTATCGTTATCGTAAAATACTGATCGGCATCATAAAATAACGACCGTTATTTACCGATAACGATTGTTATTTACCGATAACGACCGGTATTTACCGATAACGACCGGTATTTAACGATATCGCTAAATACAGGTTGTTATTGGTAAATACCGGTCGTTATCTGTAAATATCGGTCATTATCGCTAAAAAAAGGTTATTTTACGATAACGATCAGTATTTTACGATAACTATACCGATCTTTTATAAATAGGGCCCGAAGAGAGAGATCGTAAACTGTACTGATCTCCTTCCATGTTTCCAGGACAGCTTGCTTTCTATTGGCCACTGTGCGTGGGTGTGTTTTTCAGGATGTTGAACTTTTATCGCCTACTGCACATGATAAGCTTGTCGGTTAGCCGGAGTTGAGACATGGAGGAGGTAACAGAGGGGAGGGGGAAGGGGGGAGTGCTGCACACAGATCTGGTACCATGGTTAAACAGAGTCACTGACATAGATAGGATTAAGGCAGCATAGAGTACATGAATTTAACTTTGCAAAGTGGCAATGTGTTTTTTTCACTATAGATGCCCTTTAAGTCATTTTGTTATCTGATGATACTGGGGGCTATTTGTTGTAACAAATTTGATTGTATTGTTATATCTGTTCCTCCTCGATTGTGGGTATTCTTTATTTCTTTCTATTATGGTTCCCATACCCACTTGCTACCCCTGCAATAGAATTCTATTCAGTTCATAGGGAATGATGGCAAGGGGGGTAGCGCCAGAGGCATTTTGTTTCATGTGCCATACCCCTTTGAGGCGCCACTGAGGATCTTTTATATTATATCATTATAGGGGGGGGGGGGTTGGACATGCACTTTAAAAAAAATACACACACAAAGTTCTGCTGCTGCAGCATTCATTTGTTTGGATTACTAACTAGTCATGTAGTAGAAGCAGAAGTCTATTTTTTCTTTTCTTTTCACCCTTGGTCAGTAATTGCTTACAGAAATTGGTAAGGCATATGCAATACCTAGTGGGTACAGGCAGAGAACAAAATATGGCAACCTCCAGGGAACAATTTTAAAGGGCATGTCCACCCTTAAAACAAAAAAAACAGGTGACTTGCATTCCCAACTGCTATTTATCCCAGTTTATTAGATGTATTTGTAACCATATATTTAATAAGTTCTATTCCTTTCTGGCAAAGGTATCTGCCTCCTCCCTCTGATCAATGAGCTTTTTATAAGCTTGAGCAGGTAAAACAGCAGTCAATCATTGGCTGTGATGTCAGTTGTCCCATCTTTGAGTCACAGCACAGGGAGGGACCAGCTTACTCTGCTCGAATGGGGCCAATAATTATTCTTAAATATCTGGTTAGTCATGCAGGTAAAGGTGCCCATACATCTATAAGATTTTACTTACCCGACCGAGCGCTCACGCGATGTTCATCGATGCTGCCGGAACCGCTTCTCCCGATCTTACATTTCGAACACATGCGATCGCAAAATCCCATTCATTTTGCGATCGCATGTCGGTCGAATGTAAGATCGGGAGAGAGTTCCGGCAGGATCGAGGATCATCGCGTGAGCGCTCGGTCGGGTAAGTAAAATCTTATAGATGTATGGGCACCTTTATATATATCATTTGGGTTTGAGTGCAGGTTACTGACAACTGACTAGTTTTAAGCGTGCACATGTCCTTTAAAGCCATATATCTATCCTGTCATTTGTTATTTTCTTTGCTTCTAGCCTAAGTTGTGACAGCTTTGTCAGACTATTGTTTTCCTTTGAAAGTATTTTGTGTTCTCAGCCTTATACTGAGTATTTTTAGCATTTTTACTCCTTATGCAAATGTTGCTCCCATTTATGCTGCCGAGTTTCTGCGTTACAGTTTTTATGCAGATTAACAAGTCACGTGATAATTTGGCTCTTTAGAAAAATATCATTTCAAATTGCAAAGTGCTGTCAGCATTTAATTCTCATTGCGGATGCATGAAAAGCCATTTTCGGAACAGAGGTGTCTGCTTAATTTGTATTCAGCAGTAATCCTGTCTGCCGCAGGCACTAAGTGAAGATGGTATAGGTACTAATAAGAGTCTAGTGTTAATGAAATTGTCAAGAATTATCCACAGCAGTTTAAAGGAAATCTTGACTTAATTGGTGCATTTAATGGCTATACAGTGTCCTTATATAAACGTAAAAAATATCATAAGCCGTTTTTTCCCACTTGGAATTTTAGATATAAAATAAGAATGTCTTGACAATTTTACAACCATGGTTAAACCCTTATAGCAATGGTCCATGTATCTTTTAACCCTTGCCATGAAAAATATAACGGTAGAATATTGTACATTTAATACACTAAAAGAGCATTGTCTAAATTTATTAACATACACTCCTGGAAATCCTTTGGAACTTTGCACACCAGTGTGCTGCATTTAAAGTCCTGACAATCAGGCACAATTAAAAGAAATATCCTGATTAGAGGTGTTAGGTGATTTACAGTCCCACCCCTCAAAATTTGTACTAAAATGTGCACACACCCCATCTTGTTATCCAGGCTCCCCTAAATTACTTTCTTTTTTACATTTTGTTAATTTCTAAGCATTCAATAGCAACTTTAAAAACAAAACCCTGAAACCAAACAAGGGTCCATGCAATAAAAGTAAGGGGTTCCTTTTATGGAAATTTCTGGGATACAAAATGTTTTGGTGTTGGAACAGAAGTCAACATCACTGGAGGATGATGAATTTGTTACATGAAGCCATAAAACAGAAATCTTGTAGGAATCTGTCAGCAGGTGTGTTAATGCTTCATGACAATGTCATCCCACACAATAGATAAAGTCAGATCAAATAGCGCACTGATCTGGCTGAACCTTGTCAGATTAGTAAGAGACTCCAACCAACAATTATTCTGCTTGTTTCATCCTTAACTGTACTTGACACCAGGTAATTTGTTCATAATTCTGGGGTCCGGTCAATCTTAAGAAAAATCATCTGAATTAAATTATGCACGATGCATGCAAAATTTGTGACTCACATACATCTTGTGATTGACGTTCGTATCTAGTGGGCATTACCACAGAAGCTATGAGGAGTGACATACTGTATATAGGCATACACACTACATTTTCCCTATAAAATATGATGCGTTAATGGTTAGGGGTTCTGACAAATTCCAGAATATTTTTTTTTTTTACAAAAATATGAATCCAGTGGGAGATAGCAGCTAGTGATCCTATCTCACAATTCAATTTACAAGCTGAGATCTGCCAGTGTTTACTTACATGATTCTGCAGCTCTCCGTCTTCCCTGTTGGCAGCTCCCCCCTCTTTCTGGTGTTCTGCACATGCCAACATATGTAACTCAATGGAGCTAGGTTGGGAGTGCTGACAGCAGGGGGAGACAGAGAGCTGCAGGATTGGCTAAGTAACAATAGTTGGATCTTAGCCTGTAAATTGAATTGGGAGATGGCAGCTAGTGATCCTATCTCCCACTGAATTATAGAATCCATTTTTGAAAAGTTGTTTTACTGGGTGGAGTTACCCTTAAAACATTTTTCTTAAAGGACAATTATACTCACCTTCGCTCCGCTCCTCTTCTGTGTTCATTAGCTTTTACCCAGGGTGAGGACCTGAATCGGCTGTTCCTCACCCCTGGGTTCACGTAACTTACACCAGAGTCTTAGAGCAACCCTGCTCTGGTAGGCTCCGCCCCCTCCTCCCCGTCGGCGATGAGGTCAATAGGAAGGCACGCTCTGCAACAAGCGTGCCTTCCTATTGGCCTCGTCGCCAACAGGGAGGAGGGGGCAGAGCCTACCAGAGCAGCGTTGCTCTGAGACTCTGCTGTAAGTTACGCAAACCCAGGGGTGAGGACCTAGGGGTTCAGGTCCTCACCCTGGGTAAAAGCTAATGCACAAAGAAGAGAAGCAGAGGGAAGGTGAGTATAATTGTCCTTTAAGTCCTTTTGGCAGGGAAAAATGAAATTCTATTCCTCTCGTACAAGGCCCTCATTGATCTTTGTCAAGAGCATGACTATGTCTAACATTAGGAGAGGATACCAATGTGCAGAACAATGAAGGTTCGTTGCATGCGCGATTGCCGACTCGCGACGCACAATGTGTACGAACGGCTGTTTGTTCACAGATAGTTGCCCATACACAGGCCGATTATCGGGTGAAACGGCCGTTCGTACACATCGTGCATTGCGGGTCGGCACCCGCGATCACACGTGTGTAAGAACCTTAAGGGGTGAGTTTTCAGCTGCTGCACAAGCAAAATTTTGACAGCTCTCCACTCCTGTTATTGGCCACTCAGGGAGGATGAAATAGGCTTTCTAACTCACCCCTGCAGAGGCATCAGATATAAAGGACAAGCATAACAACTGGATTAAACCGTGGACTTGCCAAAACTGCAGCATATTTTCAATAAAATGATTACTGTCAAAAATGATCTCCTTACATTAAATATTGCTGCTGTACAGTATAAAGTTATGATTAGCAGATGGCTTCTAATCATTAAGGAGAGAACTACTGCACAGTGTTTTAAACACATTACTTGTAGAATCTGTTAATTACGTTTCTTTAAAGGGAAAAATAATAACTGTAAATCTAACAGTTGAGAGAAATTAACAGAAACATGATTTTTACTCAGTTAGTACAGCAGACATACATATAGTTTAAAAATTAGTCAAATGTTTAGTCGTAATTATACATTTCATATCCTGTCTCAGAATAGTAGTTGCCAATTAGTTCTAATTACAGGGAAACCACACCAGACCTTTTAACTACTAAACAATATTTTAGGGACCTTTTTCTCTTATTTGGAATGCTGCCAGGTAAAATACCAGGATCATTTCCCTAAACAGGATGGGAAGCAGAAATCCTTTGTGAAGCTTCTGAGCTCAAGTTAAGGGGCACACACACAAACCAATCCAGATCATTCAGTACATTTTTGCCCTTTGATCAGATAAGGAAAAAAAACAAACGCAGATTGTATGATAGGCCATACTTGAACCAACAATCATACGGGATTGGTGCGTGTCCCCGTACACTCTAAAGTGTGTGTTGCTGCATGCATTCAATCCAATACTTGCTCAGGCTCCGTATCACCCCTCCCTCTTTAACCACTTCCATCTGACCAAACCTTTTTAATGAGGGCAAGCATGCTCAGCAATCACTATGAGGCCACACTGGGAGTGGAAATTTCCCACATACCAACTGTCAAAACTGCACAAAGCATACAGCATACCAATTGTCAAAACTCTTTCACCATTCTAGCAACAGCAAAACTGCTCATAGCAAATAATAAGCCACTTGAACTTGGATTTCCTAAGAAATAAGATCAACAAAAAATCTTTGGAAGAATAATGGTTTCTAGCAATGGTCAATTTAAAATAAAACAAATTGTATGTTTGCCCTTTAAAAGTAAGTAGGGGTAAAACTTTTACTTTTACCCCTAATCCAACAGACATACTATGCGGAACACTACTACACGTATAATCTTTATATTTTACTAGGAACTTAATGGAAAGAATAAAAGTAAGCCTGGGGATTTAAACTTGTAACCTTGTGGGCTAAGCCACCAAAGCACATGCAAGGCAAACATCAACATTTAGAAGCTGTATATATTTTGCTAAGAACAGAATTAAAAAAACAATTTTAGTAATATCAGCTGACAATTTTGTAGGCTGTATGCAATTCATACTGGCTGGGAAATAAACTGCAGGGTAACAAGCAGCTTTAAAGTCTTATCAGGGACTTGCATATTGGTGTGTACATCTGTATAGAAAATACTGCATAGAGACAGTGAATATTGGGGTCAGTGGACGTGGCTCTTTGAAGATTACATTGGATGTGAGTTTTACTGGCAACAACATGGAGGCCTTCTTAGTTATATATTACTTGCATGTAATAAATTAAACTTACTAGAGAATATTCTTACAATGTATAGGTGTTCTGGGGAGAAAAGCTCTTAAATCAGCATTTAAAAAAAGTTTTGTTCTCCTTTAATTTATAAATAAGTACATGTAAGTAGCCCCTATGCTGAGGTGTGTGTGTTGCTGCATGATTTCAAGTACTTCTTTGCTCATGCACAGTATCTTGCCTTCCACTCTTATTTGATTCCTACTTCTATCTGACAAGACTTTTTGTGAAGCCAAATGTGCTTAGTAATCACTGTGTGCCAGAACTAGGAGAGGGATTTTCCCATAATGACATTTACACATACCAACTGTCACCATTCCAGTTACAGCAAAACTCCACACAGCAGTAGTTTATGCTGATATGGCACTTTAAAGGGTAAGTGCACTGTAAAAACAAGTTAAGTTTAATTGAAGACTGTTGAGCTCCTCCCCTCTGAGACTTGCTGGCTTCCCCTTGTTCTCTAGCCTCCAAATGCTGCGCTTGTGTGGTCCGTGCACACGCTGGTGTCATGTTGCGTGCACGGCGCACACACGGACCATACGAGTGCAGCATTTGGAGGCTAGAGAACAAGGGGAAGCCAGCGAGTCTCAGAGGGAGCTCAACAGTCTTCAACTTTAAAGCAGCACAGGTAGGCTCAGGAGGGACCTAAGGGTAAAAAAGAGGGGGGGGGGGGAGATTTTTAACAGCTACAGCTTACAATTAAACTTAACTTGTTTTTACAGTGCACTTACCCTTTAATGACTGGTAAAATGCTTCATATTGGATTTCTAAAGGAATTTGGAAAAAAATGGTACAGTGATAGCTGGAAAGAATGATAGCTTCCAATAATGGACAATTAATTTTTTTTTTTCCAGTTTAGATGCCCTTAAGACTTGACCACTTACACCATGGCCGGTATTATATCTTTAATATCATTGATTTCATTAAATTACAATATTGAACCTTCATAGGGTTTGTAAATTACCAATTGTTAATGGTAATTTATAAAAATAGCTATACCATCATAAATTACCATTAACAATCGGTAATTTACATTACTGTAAACGATCAATATATATTCATTTAATGATATCTATGAAATCGTAGATTTACGATCCCCATAGAATACCATTGCGGTATATTAATTAACGAACGTTTACGACTGCAACCGTAAATTAACGAACCTGCAGTACCGCTAAAAACGATACCGTGGGTTTATAAATATGGCCCATGGCGTGTTATTGATCAATAACACACCTCGTACACATCTAAGTATACTGTTGGCATACTGAAAGTTAAATTAATAATTTACATGTTAATAACCACTGTGGCATTAACAGATCAATATCAGTATTTACTATATTTATAAATTCCATTCCATGGTACTATAAACCGGACCTATTAACATGCCCCACTGGTTGTGGTATAAAAATTTTTTTTCACTTTTCTGTAAATGTAAAGCTGTCAACCACAAATGCTCATGTACTCTAGTAAGGTCTAATAAGGTCATCATTTTTTTTTACATTTTCATAAAAAGAACAGCAGCTAAATAAATGTATCTGCATTGTGAAGCAATGGCACAAACACTTCCTACTCGACAGCACTATGGGCCCTATTTATAAAGGCGCACCACGGGCCCGATTAATAAAGGCGTCTTTAATTATCAGCAATTTTATGACCGCGATGTCACATTTACGATTGCAATCATACAATTACACAGTCTACTACCGCTTAGTACGGCAATGTGTACACAACAGGGGGCTGTGGGAGCACTCCTGTGGCAAAATTACTTTATAACAAATAGTGGAAGTGCAACTGATCTGACCAAAACATTAGAACAAACATGCTTGTATTCATCCAGGTCATGGTATATCTGCTGTATTCAATTAGATCAACTGGACTTGAAGTCTTGAAGATGTTTCACTAGTCATCCGACTGGCTTTCTCAATTCAGAATGACTTGTACAAGAATCTGTGGCAATTATGTACCCTGGAAATCTCAATTAGCATATCACAGCTATGTCTTAAGGGCGTGATTGCATAGTGGCTAAGAGGAACTCCCAGGGTAAGGTTTCAAAACAGCATTGTACATGGCAGACAGTTGGTGTTGAACCCCCCCACCTCTATTTAGGCTTGGTTTCTTTATTTTCACATAAATGGCCTCCTTGACACCTCTCTTGAACCAGTCATGTTCCTTTTCCAATATGTTAACATTACAATTTTCAAAAGGTATGTCCTTTATCCTTAAAGGACAATTATACTCACCTTCCCTATGCTCCTCTGAACTGCTAGGTCCTCACCCCTGGGTTCGCGTAACTTGAAGCACAGCGTTACTGAAACACTGCTCTGGTAGGCTCCGCCCCCTCCTCCCCGTCAGCGACGAGGCCAATAGGAAGGCACGCTCTGCAATGAGTGTGCCTTCCTATTGGCCTTGTCGTGCAAGGAGAAGAGGGGGCGGAGCCTACTAGAGCAGCGTTTCAGTAACGCTGTGCTTCAAGTTACGCAAACCCAGGGGTGAGGACCTAGCGGTTCAGGTCCTCACCCTGGGTAAAAGGTACTAACCAAAGAAGAGGAGCGGAGGGAAGGTGAGTATAATTGTCCTTTAAGATGCAGGAACACGGCTGAGTCCTAACCCGAGGAATTGGCTCTTCTGTGCTGGGCTATACGTTGATGCAGCTGCTATTTGGTCTCCCCCACATACAAATCAGAGCATTCTTCACTGCACTGCGTATATGATGTCGCTTTTCTTGTGTTTCGGTATTGGGTCTTTCGGATGTACCAATTGCTGCCTCAGTGTGTTGTTCGGCTTAAAGCAGACAGGGATACAGTGTTTTTTGAAAATTCTTCTTAATTTCTCGGAGACCCCTGCTACATATGGGATGACCATGTTCTTTCTCCTGTTTTGCTTTTCCCCTTCACTGCAAAACTTCTAAAGTTATACTCACTTCCCCCTCGTTCCTCTTCTTCCATGGCTGAATGGTACCCAGGGTAAGGAACTAAACCATTAAGTCCTCACCCCTGGATACTTTATCTAACAGCTGTATTTGCCTACATTAAAGGATAACTATCATGTGCATAAAATTTCTTTAAAATACAGTTAAAATGAATAGTACTTGAGACTAGTAATTCTTACCTCCCAATATTGTTTATATAGGAATTTATATAGTTATAATGAATCCGACCTCCCTGCCCCAGGTACTTTTCTATTTTTAAAAAGTTAAAAGTATAGTTATCCTTTAAGTTCCCTCTGTTTTGGTCCTCTTCCATAGTCCACGATGTAACCAATGGGAAGACATGCTCTGCAAAGAAACTTCTTTCTTCCCATTGGCTACATCATAGACTGCCACTGACAGTGCCAGTGGGGTGTTATGGACCAGAGCACAGAGGGAAACTTTAAGTAAGCATAACAGCTGTTAAGTACCCCTGTGTAAAGTACACTGGAGTAAGGAGCAATTTAGGTCCTCACCCTCGGCACTATGCAGCTATGGGACAGGGAAAATGTGAGTTTAATTATCCTTTAATGAATTTTTTTTACTATTAAATGAAAGAAAAACTGATGGTAGGAATTCTTGCTCCTGCCTCTCCAAGAATTCTAGATTGAGGGAGGGTTTAGGGTGTGGTTGCGGTTTTAAAAGCAAATCAATATATGCAAATGTGTTTTAAGCAGAAATCATCCCAATGTGTTTTAACTTGTAGTTACTTCAAACCCCTCTAATATTACATACTTTTACCTATTATTAACCTAGGATCCAGCCGTAACCAAATGATACTGTATATACAAGGTTTATAAAGGTATATAAAGGTTTTGTTTTAATTGTATTTAGTGTCCAGTGTATTTAGAGGCCTTGTTACCTCTTTTTAAAATATTGTAGCTACTTGCCCCAAGTTTAACCTGGTTCTACTGAATTTCTCTTCTCTTTCTCTCTTTTATCTGTCTTTCTTTCTCTCCTTTTTCTTCATTCTTATTCTATCTGCTCTATTTCTGTCTATTTTCAGTTTTTGCACTTTTTGCTTCCAGGCTTTGCCCCCACTTATCAGTGTTACTGCTGGCGAGATTTCTTGTGCCCAAGATATAACTCTTAACACCCCCTGTGATCACGCTGTAACCATTGGTCTTATCTTATTTTCTGCAGACTTCTATGGATGTTGACATTCCTGTTCATGTCTGATGTGAACACTAGGAGATTCCTCTCGCTACAAAGGTAAATCAATTACAAATGAGTTGTGATTTAGGTTTGTAGTAGTTTATGTGAAATAATAACCTTTAGCTGGGGAATGATCTGATAAAATCTATTTTCTAGTTTTATTTCTCCTTTATATTGTGTGCTTTACTAAAAGCAGCATGCTTTGATTTGTGCGTTCAGATTTTCCTTCCTGTTCTGCTGATGATTTTTGAAACATTTTGAATAAAATGAACCCCTTAGCGAAAGAACGAACAACATACGGTAATGTTTATCCTGCCAAGCTTTTATGCATATTACGTTAGTAAATACCGTGTTGTATGTTAATGTCATGTTGACATTCCATTTTATATTTGTATTTTTAAAGGAATAACTGACCCTGCTAACTCATTTGTATTTTTATCTCCCCTGTCAAACAAGATCATTTATAGAGAAGCCTTTTCAGATATTAGCTATAAACCATTTCATTAGTCTTTGTCTCCTCCAATCTAAATGGCATTAAGTACACTAATAAATCAGTCTTACTACTCACAGAAACAATCTAACAAGCAGTCAGGGCACCCCTGGGATTATATTTTATTTTATTCATTGTACTTAACCCAGTCCTTACGATTCAGTTATGGTTAAAGGATAAGTAAACTCAAAAAACCAATGAAGTTTAAATGGAAGCTGTATCCCTAACATTGTCCCTTTTTTTTTGTAGGTGCCTTCAGAGCCTACCTGTGCCCCAGTAAAGTGCTGGCCATCTTGGATTATGTCTGCAGTCAGGTAAGCTCTGCTCCCCGAGATGTACTGGACCTTGTTCCAGGCTTGGGTCAAAAAATCCTGTAGCAGTTCCCTACGTGCTCGCGCGTAACATCATAACGCCACGTGTGCTTGTAACGACTCTGTGTGCGTGAGCATGGAGGGAACTGCTACAGGATTTTTTGACCCAAGCCTGGAATGAGGTCCAGCAAATCTTGGGGGGCGGAGCTTACCTGACTGCAGACATAATCCAAGATGGCCAGCACTTTACTGGGGCACAGGTAGGCTCTGAAGGCACCTAGAAAAAAAAAGGGACAAGGGAGGGAGCTTACCTGACTGCAGACATAATCCATGATGGCCAGTCCTTTACTGGGGCACAGGTAGGCTCTGAAGGCAGGGACAATTTTAGTTAGGGATACAGCTTCCTTTTAAACTTCATTTGTTTTGAGTTTACTTATCCTTTAAGGTATCTGACTGTTAGAACGTAGTATTATCATACACATTGTTGTTAATTTAAATATATACATCAGATTCCAGCCTTATCCATATCTGTGTGTTCACAGTAAAGCTGGGAACACACTGTACATATATATAGCATATGATGGCAGATTCCATTCAATTCCCAAATTTATATAAGGAGATTGTTCCAGTGGCCAGCGGTCACTATTGGCTCCCAATACTAAATTATAGGGGCCGATAGAATTTTAAATATTTTTGTATTCAACTGAACAATCCCGTGCAGCCGATTTTCGGCCACACATAATAGTAGGTCAGTTCTGCCAGACCAATCGGATTGTTATCAGCTTTAGAATGATTTGTAATAGATGCTGGATTTTTTTTTTTTTTTTTTGAAATATACAATTCAAATAAAACATTAATTGAAACATTAATTCCATGTAGTAGACTGAAAAAACTGTTTGCAATTGACAGCTAACTGGCAACAAGAAATGACTTGTGCTGCTTCTTAAGCAAATTACATTAATTTTATGTGACTGACAGGATTATAGCCATTTATATGCTGCCATCTACTGATAACTTGTATTATAGCAGCCATATAATGTTATAAATTTCCTAGCTTCAGAACCAGGAAGCTTATATATTAGTACAATCCTCTGCCATATCAGCTGTAGTCTGTAGTCCCTCATACATGCAGCATGACAGAATCAGAGTTTAATTGCAAACAGTGCAAATAATGATTTGACTCCTGGCATGATAGATTGTAATAAAGTAGATTGTAATATTGATTGTAAAGGTTTAGGGAGTGTGTTCAGAAAATAAAATATAATATACTGAAATACAACACAACACAAAGCTAGGTTACACAAGCATTAAATCCCAAGAAAATTGCAGGAAACTTGTGTAATGTTTTGTGTTAAATGGAATGTTTTGTTTTTTTTAAACACATTTTAAGTTCATTGACTTTTGGTTTTTAATATTTTGAGGTTTTATTCATTTCTTGGGCATTTTATGAAAATGTTTGGAAAATGTGGAACTCATTTTGTCTTCCGTAGTGTTGTGATATCAACCATTGGCAATTTTAATGAGGACATAACCTCTAAACACATCCTATTTTAGAAACGTTAGAAAATGGTCTGATATTTTTTAGCAGCATGGTGCATCATTTTGGTTGGAGCAAAATTATTGAAACAGTTTTTAATTGCAAATATAATGCTTTGGATCCGAGATTATTCCCAGATTACCCAATCTACAACCACTCACTTCACCAATACACAAGTCCCCCACTTGCTGGGAAAGCAGCCACTCGAGGCACAGATGATAGATAGAGAAGTCGGGGACAGGCAGTAGTGGAGACAGACAACACAGGATCAGGGTCAAGATACAGGCAAAGGTCAGACACAGAAACAATAAGATAACACAACAAGCAAGATAGACAAACTAACCGCTATAATGGGCAAACGACAAGGTCCAGGAGGAGTTTAAATAGAAAGAGAAGACCAACCAGGAAGAAAGAAGAGATGAGACAAGCAAATTGGCTAAAAAGGTATTTTTAATAATGAGGATGCACCACCTTTAAGGCAGCAGCAGCCAGTGATGAAGGGCATAAAAGGAGGAAGAGCAGCAATTATGCACAAAGACCACTGAGAAGACCCAAATTGCATAGAGCTGGAAAGAACTAAAGATAGCCAATCATGGTTGCAAGATGGAGGAGGGTTGCGGGAATGCAGAGGAGGTAAGAGACACTGGTTCCTGAAAGCAACCTTTAAGGAAAGCAACTGTCTACTCCTTATTTATACCGGAAGAAAGCTTTAGAATTTATTCATCTCATACAATTAGTTAAAATCCCAGATTCTGAAAACAGAGACACCCATGGATATTCATTTATAAAATTGGTACAATGTATGCCCTTGAAAAAGAAGTTTTAAATGCAGCATCCCGCAATGAATATTTATATAATTTTTTGAAGCCAATGTTAAAAAACAAGTATTCCTTTTTATTATCATGCACTATTTAGCTAGACCGTTTTTTAAACAATACTTTAGTACATTTGTGCTTTATTGTCACTCACAAGCAAGGTACAGTACTTGATCCCCCCCTCTATGAATACATGCTTGCCCATTGATCGCCTACTAATATTGCTTATGCATGATCCTGTTCTTCTCTGTTGCACTGCTGTTATTAATTTGCCATAGGGAAATCTTTAATCTTAAATTTGTTTTCCAAAATTCAACAAGAGTTTTGAAATGGAATTCTGTTTATTCTCTGTCTGGAATGATAAACCATTTCATAATTAGCCTCCAGCTGTTTCTCTATCTTACTAATGCACTGCTTTCTTGGCATCCTATTTGTGATCCTCTTAGAATGATTCTGGTATCTGGTTCTTAAGGTTGTTTTTTTTAAGTGAAACTGAACAATAGGAGAATTTTTTTATCAGGATACATGATCGTATAGCTTTCAGTTCTTAGCTCTTAGCAGCTGTTATTTATCTGGAAATGCCAAAAACTTGCAGAGCCACAATGTTGCTGATTTCAGATGAGGCAAATAGGATCTGATTTTGAATTTAAAAATGTTTTTTGATATTTTGTAGGGCACCCCCAACTGCTATATTACATTGCGAAAAAAAATCTGAACAGCACTTAGATTCCCTCGCTCCAGTGGAGCTCTGATCTGGCTCCCTGCTTCCCGGAACTAGCAAACGGGGGCCGGACCGGCAGCCGTGATTAGCTGAGAGGCAGCCAATCACAGATGTAGCTGGCATCAATGGACAGCGCCAAAGACGTGAAGGGCTGTAAGTAGAGTTCGGATTCTTTTTTTAGCCAGGTAATACAGAGTTTGGGTGTGGTAAGGGATGCCCTACAGTATATAAAACCATTTTATGCTAGGTGAAGGGCAGCAATGGGGGGATCAGGATGGAGGGATGGGGGAATGGGCTCCCCGGTGCTTGCCACTGTCCTCTCAGAGGACAAGGAGGAGACAGAAACCTTTTTAAACAGGACAGCTCCTAGTCTTCAGTTTCCTGGACTTTGGACAAGCCCTGCAGGAGAGCCATCTAGAGCAGTGATGTAAGGTAAGGATTTTTTTTAACTTCTCAGTAGCCCAGTGATTCCTAGTTACACCACTGATATTCAAACTCGCTTATGGGGAGGCACTGGGCCCTTTCTGCAGTTAATATCAGTTACTTTGACTTTAACTCCATCTTAGTGCCGGCTGTGCGAGATTCGCAAAAGACACTGTGCAACTGGCAATTGTAATTTAATATCACATTTGCACTACTTTTAGCTCAAGATTTAATGCCAGCTAATAGCCAGAGTTAAAACTACGCTGTGCGTAAATCACTTTTGGGATTTACCCATGGCGGCAAATGTGGTATTGAATTATTGGATTATATTCATGCAATAATGAATTATTGTTTTACCCAGAGTGAAAGAGCTTCTAGGTAAATCTGCCCTATTGTCTTGTATAAAGAGGGGTAAAAATTCCAGTGTGAAAAACATTATTATCTCCATTATTTTTTAGAAAGCACTGGTAAGGCCCACTTGGAATCCCATATATAAAAGGGACATCTTGGAAATGGTAACAACGGCAACTCAATTAATTCAAATAAATTTGTTGCGGCTCAGGCCCAGCTCTTACCTTCCTGATTGATTTTCCACTCATACGTATCTCCATGTGCCTGAGGTGATGGAGCACTTTTTCTCCCTTCACAGCTGAAAACAATTGGTTTTCTACCTCCGCACCACTTACAATACATTGAAGTTCTTTTTTGGATAGTGGAAGTTGCTATAATAAAGAAAAACACAGTAACAATTGCTTTGTCTGACGTGTTTCAGGCTTGGTCAGCCCTTATGAAAAATACAACTGAGGGTCGGACTCCAACGTAATATTTAGTTTATTGTGAACCGCACATCACACGTAATACACACACGTAATTCAGGTGATCACCTGAAGAAAGGGCCATATAACCCCCTGAAACAATGTGTTACCTGTAATGTGTGGTTCACAATAAACTAAATATTACGTTGGAGTCCGACCCTCAGTTGTATTTTTCATTGGACTTTCTGGTTCCCAATGGAGAACTATCCGAGGCGTCTGCACCCACTGGTTGGATAGAGTGCACCTTCATCTCTTGTTTTTTCTTGGTCAGCCCTTAGTCATAGACATAGTTACACTGTTGCAAACACCCACCACCTTTTAAAAACTCAATCAATTAAAATCCCAATGCATTAACTCTTTAAGTTACTAGGTTTTCTCATTTGTACATATGGGAAAGAGCATGATCAAGTTTATTTAACACCTGTACAGTATCTTTAATGTAAGACTTCAAAGGTAATGTAAATACATTACTAAAATACTAAAGGTTGTAAATAAAAATCAACTTAATGAGCCAATACTGGCAATTATAGGTCTCCCTTCAGGTCTCAGTGGATTTTTATGCACTTTCGGGAGGTAGTGAAAAAAAGGTATCACCAGTTTCTCACAACTCACAAAATTTTTGTCTTTCTCCGATAGTACACCCACTGAAAAATAATATTCAATTAAATCATCCATTGTCTTTTTGAAATCATAAGTGGGATTTCCTGTCAATCTTATATATGTTTTTATATCTCCTAATTGTTGATTAATGGCTTCCTTTACAACTTGTTTAAACCAGCATTCTTTTGTAAACATTACAGTCTTTAAACTTTTCCATAAATTGCAAGTCTTGAGAAAGCCAGTCGCATGTCTAGTAAAATGTTCACAAAATAAACTTCCAGTTTATCGAACTGAATGCCACTAATTTAACATGACTTGGATTAATGAGAACCTTTACATTTAAAATCTTGTCTTTTAATATTGCCCATGTGATAGACTAAGCAATCAGGAAGATGAGTGAAATGCTTGAAATCCCAGTCCAAAAACCCAGTCCAAACGAGAGGGTTTAAAGGGCATGACTCACCCCCAAAACTATAATTTAATTTTAAAATAAAATAATTTTACTTCTGGCCCCACTCTGTAGTGTAATTAAATCCTTACCTTACATCCCTGCTCCAAATGGCTGCCCTGCTATGCCCCTCCAAAGTCCCAAAAACTGGCCACCAGGAGCCTGGCAGAGTTCATATAGGACTCTGCCTCTTGTCTCTCACCCGGGAGAATTTTGCCATGTGCACTGCAGCCCCCCCCCCTCCCTCCCTCTCCCACCCGTTTTGCTCTCCCTCCGCATAGTGTAAATCCCTTTTGGGGAACTGTAGGTCTCCCTCCCCCAGTCCCAACCGCTTTATTAGTTTTAGCAGAAACTCCCCCGATCATTACTTACCTTACCTCTCTCCCTCGACATTCTCCACTGCCGGTAGCCGCGTCTGTAATTGGCTGCCTCTCAGCCAATCACGGAAGTGACTGCCGGTCAGGCTCCCTGCTTGCAGTTTCATGCAAGCAGAGGGCCAGGACAGTACGCTGGAGGAAAGAGGTAAGGTAAGTAATGATCGGGGGAGTTTCTGCTAAAACTAATATAGCGGTTGGGGCTGGGGGAGGGAGACCTACAGTATATTAAAAGTTATTAAATGGGGTGGACATGCCCTTTAAGCACTGCTAGAAAACCCACTCACCTGTTAATCAAGAGGGGTTGAACCAGTCACTGCCAGCTCAAACAGATCAGGGCCAATTTAGTATTAGATTTTTTCTCCTTTAACCCTCTGTTTTCCATATTACTTACTGTTTGTTCCAAAAATAATTTAATTTCACTAGTTAATTTGCGATATATTATTAGCTTTGCTTATTAGCAGTAATACAATTGTAAGGTGATAGTAAAATTGGGGTACTTAGATGCTCTAGAGATTGTCAGCCTTACCCAAATTTATGCACAAGACTCTTATTCATCAGGAGTGGGCCCTCGCATATGTTGGAGGCAGGGTGTTGCTGAACTACCACTCTAGATAGAATGCAATAAATGGGTGCCAGTGGTTCTTGAACTTAAACAGTATCTTATTTATTAACAGAACAATATTAATAAAGCATTGCAAGTAGCATAACAGAGGTGGCATAGCATGGCACATAAATACTAACAAACCAGAGAAATCAGAAACAGCATAAATAACATTTAGATTGTTAGTGCCACCCCAGCTCTCAAGGTCACTGTAGTGGAATCTTCTATCTCTATGTCTGGCAATATGTCCCTATTCTTCGGTAGTATACCCAGGACTCTAGCCCTTACTAAATCTCCTTGTTAGAGCTCAGGCTGCTAACTAGCTATCCTGCTCCTATCTATCACTCCAGGAGTGATCTATAAAAAAAATGTAATCTTACACTAACTGGGCCTACCTGTTATCGAAGTCCCCTGGGCTCTTCCCCTACCCTCTGGGGGAAACTCCAGGAAGTAGAACAAGGCTGAGCACATGGTTACTCTCCCTTTTATACTTTTACACAGTGGCTCTTACTGACCAAATCCTGCCAGAACAAGAAGACTAAAGGGTAACTAGTTTATACTTCCCTACACAATAATTCTGCGTATTAAAACGGAAACCTAGAATAGAACTTTTCACATAGAAATTATAAACCAGATGGATAAAAAACATAAAGGGCTTGCGTTGTTGATACTGATTTGTTGCCTGGAACCAATAAGCTGGAGTAAGAGAAAAGGCATGATGGTTTTGTTGAAGTATTTGTGCAGGGAAAGTGGCAGGCATTTCATTGAATATTGAATGTTAGGGATTTATAGCCACAGAACAAATGAAGCCAGCCAGTCAGAAACAGAAAATCCTTTGTAAGCAAGGATCAGAGCTGTATGCAGGTGCTCCTTTTGTTTTCATTCTATGCTGTACTACAATATAAATAGTTGGATGTCTGCAGGCTTATTTAATAAGAGGTGTCCGTGCTGTAAATTTACAACAACCAATCAGCTGATATCTTTTTACTTCTACTAGTTAGAAAACATTACGTAACCCCTGTTTGGTTGCTGCAGATAAACATTACCGGCCCAATTTTGCACCTCTTATTAAATAAGCCCCTTGGTGTTTATTTTAACTGTTTGCAATATTTTGCCACTACAATAGCTTTTTTCCTCTGTAATCTTGCACATGTAAACTTGCAGTGTCAATAAGTGTTAAGTGTCGTATTAAATAGAAAAAAAAGCACTTATCGCATTTGGCCATATACAATACATTTTTGTTTGTATCTCCTTATTTATACAACAAAATTGCAAACTAAAAAACCCAGACAGTAGGTTATATTTCCAAATTTCTTTAGCAGGTGACTGCCGGGGAGAAAGCTTGAAAGTCCATGTGTTAGCCCTGGTCTCTCCACACACACATAAGTTATACAAAGTAGACCATATAAAGATTTCATGAATGGGAGAACTTAATACTAACCATGTTAAAGTATAATTTACCCGTATATACTAGAGTATTAGTTGATCCGAATATAAGTCGAGGTACCTATTTTTACCTGAAAAATTTGTAAAAACTGATTGACTCGAGTATAAGCCGAGGGTTGAAATTATGACCACTACTGCTTTCTGATTAGGTAGGTTTCAGGCCAATTTTAAAGCATGAAAATCTAGGCTAATACTTGAGTATATACAGTAACATTATTATTGTCCTGATTGTCTCATGGTGGTGTGGTACGATTGGGCCAAAATCCCTTAGCAAGATGTCCCCATGCTTATCAGAGGGTTTGCCTCAGAAAAGGCCAATGTGTTTAATGGTGAACCACCATTAAACACATCACAAAATGTTGTGAAATCACATTTTGCACCCTACCAGGTGTGTGTGCATTTGGGACTTTTCTATCTCAGAAAAGGCCCCAGATTTATATACACTAATTTTACAATTGTTTACAGCGAGATTACATTTTTTATGTTAAATTGTTAAAGGTTATGTGTATTGCCACAAAGTATTTTTGTTATGTTAGAACCTAAAGTAAGTTTTTTCCATGTGGATTGATTATATTGTGGTACCAATAACGGTTTGTCCCATTCATTTAAATATGTTTGTGTTTTATGCCTGATGAAGTTTTTCTAAACGAAACGTGTCTCCCAATTTTGGGGTTTATATTGTTATTTATCTTATATTGACTCTTTTTCCCAGACTGTTTAGTCTAGCGGAGCAGATATTGAGTGTACAGGTCCTCCCTGTGACTGGTCCAGATGACCCGTCTGTGGAGTCACGTGATTCGCCTGATTCGCAGCCTGTCTCTGACAGAGTTTTAGTCTAGTTTTTAGCCTGTGAGAGTTTCGGGCTGATGGAGAGAGTGGAGATATGTTTCTGGTCCAGTGGTTGCTGTGGGAAGTGTGAGGAGTCCTGGTGTTGAAGTAGTGAGTGGAGGAGCCGGAAGACGTTGTAGACTCTGCATTACCTGGGTTCTAACCTCCGCCTTCGATCCGTGTGCAGTTCGGTTTGATCCAGGGAGTGTGGGTCTGTACTTTCTCTTGTTTGGTATCCGCAGGGCTGCAATTACAGGTAGAACCTTTCCCTTTTTACAGCATAAAGAGACTTTGGGCCATATATTCAATCTACCTATATTTTATTACAGTGATATGTGGGACTATTGATCTATTTTTATCTGTTTATTGATGTGCATTTACAGAGACACATATGTGTTTTTAGATTGGGTTTTATGCTGTGTAAGGATATATCATAATAAGGAATATCATAATAAAATTAAATATTATTTTGTGGTAACTATCCTGCAATTTGATTGTGTTTATATTAGGGGGTTCGATTTATGTGTCGTTCTCCCCCTCCTCCGTTTTTTGGCGGGATCCACTCAGTTATAGCAGGTAGCCACACTTGTCGTATATTTGTTTTATGTTAGAACTCCTATTTCTATTACAACAGGTTTAAATTTATTTTCAGAATTTTACTCAATCTCAGGGAGATTTATCCAGAGCCGCAGGGATCAGTTCCTGCCTATTCAATATTACACTTGCAACTCTGGGTAAATCTGGACTTAACCATATGCGTTACTGTAACACCGTTATTTCCTTCTTTAATTGATGCTAACACTTTGTACATGGGTTACAAGATGGGTATATGAGCATTGCGTCTCTGTAAATTCCTCCTTTCTATCTGTTTCCTTTTTAAAATAGAGAAATGTATACTTTTTCTCTTCTGATCATGAAATAAGTTTAAAAAGAAGAATATACAGTAGACTTAATACATATTTGTGTGAGAGTTTGCGGGTTAATTCTCTATATTCTTGTTTTTAGTTTTAGGGTTCATATTTATACAAAGAGGATTAAAGTAGGAATGTTCCTACATCCACTGATCACCAATAGATTCAGCTGTGACATTGCTTTGCTGCACTTTGAAATATATCAATGAGCAGCCAAGATAACAGTTGAGCCATGATCCTGCAGCTGCACGATCTACCCATCTAGCTGTGTTTCATACCCCCCACCACTCGATTCACGTCACGTTCTTTACGCATGCAAACAAAAGGCAAATTTATTACCCTTTAAATTTAATGTGGACAGGTAACTGATAAATTGATTGCAGATGGCTTATTTCCACTAACTTAGTCATTGGAATAAAGATTGTATACAGAACAATAAGTAATCCAACATTATATTCCTTTTGGAGGGAGGCCATTTCCAGGTTGCTTTCACTGGTTCAGTGAGCCTGTTACTGTTGTAGCTCCTAGGCCAATAACCATTAAACACATACGGTAATCAGGGGTGCCCCTTACATGAAGCAAACTGAAACATTTGCTCAGGGAACGCCCCTGCAGAACACTTAAAAGGCGTCAGTTAAAAAAATCCTCCTTCCTGCAATTCCATTTCAGCACCAGTCCACCAATCAATGTTAAATCAGCCCTCAAGTCCACCAGTCAGTATTAGTCAGCCCACCACACCCACCTCCATAAGCCACACCTATGCTCCCTGATGAACCCACGACTGCTTTACATGCTGCCACCTGTCTGCTGATAAGTGGCATTTAAAAGTTGTTTAAGGTGTCAAACCTCCCCATAATAATAAAAAAGCTAATAAAGATAACAACTGTGAAATATGTAAACACATTGTGAACATTATGTTTGTGTTTGGAAAAAATCCTTTATAAAACATCATGGTTACGGTTTATTTTAGATCATTTCCACTTTAGTTGTTTTGTTGCTGTAGGATTTTAAAGGCCATCTCCACTGGTATTAACAGAATTTGGGAATTCAATTTTATTGAAGAACGGGAGGTAAAAGAGCTGTCTTACCCCCATTCTTCAATAAAACGATCAGGAGCCAGGAGAGAAGGTAAGCTACTTACTTACTACTTACATGCGCATAGAAGTCCGTCAGGACTCAATAAAAATGAATTTTGTTAATACCAGTGGAGAACACTTTAACACCACCAAGTGGCCAAAAGAGAACGTAGACTAAAGCTGGACATACATTAGTCGACATCCCTCCCAACGCTCCCCTGACATTGACTGAAAATAAATTCAAAATAAGAGTGTGTAGTATAGAGCAACCAAAAACTCAGACAACCCCACAGGAATTGCTATAAACAATGGTGCATTTATTGTGCACACCACAACCTGTTTCGGACAGTCTACATCCTTTCTCAATGTCACAATTGAGAAAGGACCTAGACTGTCCAAAACATGTTGTGGTGTGCACAATAAATGCACAGTTGTTTATAGCAATACCTGTGGGGTTGTCTGAGTTTTTAGTTGCTCCATACTACACACTTTTATTTTGAATTTATGCCCAGGAACAGACATCTGGGCAACCAAAATCTATAGGAGATGTGGTGAGCCGAATTGCATTTATGATCGACTGAAAATGATTGAGAAGCTTGAGGCATGCTACTGTTGGTGGCAAGTTGAAGTTCAGAACACAGCAGAGGGACAGTTACATCAACCCCTATAACACAAGTTGGACTGATAAAATACATTCAGGTCTGTGCCCTGTAATATAGTTAAACGTTAAGTTAGTGAAATCCTTTTTTGTTAATGTGGAGTGGCTGTATTGTGTTGGGGGGGGGTAATTATTTTAAATCAAACATGGTCCAAAACACCATTTTTTATTTAAAATAATTAAACCTTATGTATTATAAGAAATAGCGCGTCCCATTACAGTGTAATATAAGGTATATAAAGTCAAATTGGAGTTCCCTGCCATCAGCCTTGTGCATTTATATGGTCGGGGAACTCCTTGGTGACTTCATATCCTTATATTACACTGTAAGGGGCATATTATCCCTTATATTATTATTTCAGAATAACAAACTTCTATTCCTTGTAAATAGTAATGGGACCCCTAGTCTATTGTCTGCTGCAGTTTGCAACAATGCCATAAAATAACGCCCATGGCTGTTAATGGGTAAAAGAAATCACTGAATGTTAGTCCAGTCAGAATTAGAGAAGGAGACAAATGGAAAGCTGCGTTTAACACTAAATATGGGCATTATCTGGATAAGTGTGTAGGTATTTGAAATTCTAATTGTCTTTTTTTCTTGCAGGAGCCCAAATGCCATGTGTTCTGTTTCAGCCATCGGTTTGGGCAAAGACATTAACATCCATCCTAGACCCAGTTTGTGTGGACAGTATGGCCTCTTGCTGATGGTGTAATCCACAGGCAGCTTTACATTTCAATTAGACACAGAAGTTGAATCCAACATAGTTTTACTTCAAACTTTACTTCAGTGTAATACAAAGGATGATTTCCAGTCTTATTTTACATTCTTGTAAGTAAACAATGACTTAGGCTGAAGCCACACTACAGCGTGCCAAATCGCAAGCGTTATTGCACGCGTTTGTGTGTGCGTTGTTGCGCATGCGTTTTTGTAATTAAATATAAAAGCGCATGCGTCTGCATAAAAAAACGCATTGGAAATCGAGGGAATTTTTGCGTTCCTGCGATTTACATTTTAAGGATGTAACTAGCATAAAACAGGAGGGGAGGCAGAGGAGCATACCAAGTTGCAACAAACACAAGAGGAAAATAGGGGAGCATATCAAAACACAAAGGTATAAGCTGCTGCGTTAGTTACAGTAGTTCTTAAGAAAATTAGAGAACACAATTTATAAACTTAAAAAAATGTACCTTATACTGTATTTGGAAAACTGCAGGTTCCCTTTCTTGGTTTCATTATTTCTAATCAAGGTAAAACCATGGATCCCGATAAGGTATCTGGTGTCCTAGATTGGAAACCACCTAAAAATTTAAAGGGGCTTGAAAAGTTTCTGTGTTTTTCTAATGTTTATAGACTGTTCATTAAACATTTCTCTTCCTTGTGTAGCACTATAGTTAAAGTTAAGTACCAGGATGGGTTATATAACTCTTGGTATGCCAGGCTAGTGTACAGCATGGACTACACCGAGGACTCACACACAGGGCAGGGCCCTCTATTTAACGTGAGAGGATCACACAGAATGTATAAATGTTGCTGTATAAGATAATAATAAATGTATAGTATAGTATTTGAGGTTGAATAAAGACATACGTCCATCCAGTTCAACCCATCTAGCAATATCCTCATTTCCTGCCTAACTGTTGATCCAGAGGAAGGCAAAAAAAAACCACCAAATTTATGAAGGGGGAAAAAATTCCTTCCTGACTCCAAGTGGCAATCGGAAATTTCCCTGGATCAACTCTACTATGTATCAATACCAGTAACTTGCAACATTCCTTGTTTGCAGAAACTCATCCAGCTTTTTTTTTAAACTGACCAATGAACCTGCCATTACAACGTCCACTGGGAGACAGTTCCATAGCTTTACCGTTCTTACTGTGAAAAACCCTTTCCGAGCTTGAAGCCTAAACCTTTTTTCTTCAAGTCTTAAGGGATGTCCTCGTGTCCTTTGACATGTTCTATTGGTGAACACTGCCCCAGATAGTTTATTGTATGGCCCGTTAATGTATTTAAACACAGTAATCATATCCCCACGCAAGTGCCTTTTCTCCAGCATACATAATTGCCAGGAATTCTTTAAATGGGATATTTATTCATGACAGAGCAAAAATGTAGCAGGAATAATATAGTTATAATATCACAGTGTCACCAAACAAAGTAAAACATGAATTATTTGTAGACATACTGTAATTATAAACATAGAACACACAATACATAAAGATCTCACCAACCAAATGGTCTGCTGAACACTATCAGTGGGATTGGGGATTCCTCTCTGAAAGGATAAACCCTTCTTACTGTAGCTCTCAGAGCCCGGTGCTTGGCTGCCAGGCATCTACCTGGGTACAACCAGGGTATTAAGCCACTGACCTCCTTTTGGAGCTTTGGGCTGCTCAGCTATCCTAACTGGCACTAAGTGGGTGCTCACCCACCCCTATAACACAGGCTAAGCTACACTGGCTAGACACTATGAGAGGATTCCTCCAGGTTCCTCCTTGTAGCTTTCCTTTCCTCTCTCTCTAGAGACAAGAAATTAAGAGTTTTTGTTGCAATACTCTGGGTCTCCTGAACACCTCCATCCATATGCCTTTTATTTTTTTTAAAATTTTTTTGTAGCCTTACTTACAGCCCTTCGTTCCCACAGTGCTTTCTTGTGACGTCAGCCGCATCTGTGATTGGTACAGCCGTGGCTGACGTCACGAGAAAGCACAGCGGGAATGAAGGGCTGTAAGGCTACAAACTTTTTTTTAAATCCGGCGTTTGGGTCTGGGCAGGGGTCCCTCTATCACACCCTAAAAGGACTTCAAGATTGGATGCAGGGGGACCGAGGATGGTTCCGGATGGTGAGAGGGAGGGTGCGCCACAAGTTGTCTGCAAAAGGCATGATGGAAAAACTTATACATCTTCAAATTGGCTTAACAGATTTTGATGGGGGATGGCTTGTTTTAAACAGGTTAACATAAAATTTGAGTTTTAGTGGTGGACATGCCCTTTAATCCAGTACTTGTTTTGCTCAGGCTCAGTCCCTCCCTGCCAGACTATCTGACTCGGGAATACACACTCCAGTGGCATGTTTGGGGGGGGGGATTACTGATGCCCGAAATCCCCCCTTCTGCTGTGTCCTGTACCTTTAAAAAAAAAAAGGTTGTGCTAGGGGTTATCAGGGGGCAGCATTCAAGTGCCCCCCTAATCCCCCATCATTTTGTCTAAAACCGACGGGGGGATTGGGATATAGCATACCTGTTTTGCTGTGCCTGTACAGGAGCAGCAGGAAGCTCGGGTCCGTGCGATGAGGGAGACCCCGATGATGTCACAGGATTTCCTGTTTCACCGGGGTCTTCTCTTCCCCCTAGATGCCCCTGGTGGTCTAGTGTAGGTACTGCACTGCAATCTCCAGATCGCAGTGCAGTACAAGTTATAGTCAGTGTGTGACAGCTTACTACAATATTTGTGAATGGAACTCAGGGTTCCATTCACAAATAGGATTTTTTCTATGTCTTTGCTAAGTAGCCAATGAATTAAAAAAAATCACTTTCCTGGAAAAAATATTCCGGGAAGTAAATTTTCTGGTTGGATTTAGACTTGGAAAACGTTCGTTATCAAGTTGATCTGATGATTATCTTCGGTAATGATAAAAAAAGTGAAATGCACATACACACTTTTTTTTTTTTTATACAATAAATCTATAATTAGCAAAAAAATTGCTGCCCCTCCAAGGCGGTATCTGTAAAGTAAACACAAATTAATTAATAATTTATTATTATTCCTCTGATTTCAAGCGAAACTACGGTAAGCCTATTATTAGCAATAAAGTGTGCAAAAACTTGTGCGTCTCTCAATACCAACTGGTTTTCAATAAAAAAAACACTAAAAGGGGGAGTGTGTTTGTGTGGGAAGTGGATTGTGGTATTTTTTGAATTTTTCTTGTAATTGCACTTGTACAAGCCTCCCATTTGGTAGCCACGTCTCTGTGTGCACCCACGTGTATGGCATACCGTTTGATTCAGGACATATGGGAAATTGACATTTAGTTGGTTTTTTTTTACTTGTCAAGTGGGTTCAAGTAGTATTTGAACCATCTTATTTTTTCACTAAATCTCCTAAAAGCACAAAGTTCTATGGATGACAGCATCTGGAGTTCTTCATGTATGTATGAAAGCTGAAGGTGTGTAGATTACAAAAATATATAGTTTGTGTTTCAGGGCTGTTTTCTTAGTGTAGGTTATTAAAATTACAGAGCACTTTGATTTACTGTTTACTGTCCTTTGATTACAGTTAAAGGGGAAATGTGTTTCCAAAACAACATTGCTTCATATGAAAAGCCACTTTCATACCTCTAAAATGAGTCCAAGATGACCGTTCCAGGATACACACATATTTCACAATCCTTCTTGAAGCCATCAAAATGTTAGAGGGTGAGAGGAGAAAGATCCACAGTCAAAATCTGTTTCTGGCTACCCAGCTGCAGTCAGCAAGTGCTTACTCACGTTCTATTCAACACAAACCAGGAAGAGTCCACTGTGTGAGTAAAATGATGCGCGTCTCATTAGAATAGACGCACGTTCCTTCTGGACTATACTCAGGTCTATATCACTCATAGCCGGCAACCAATCAGAACCCTTGTCATGTCACTGACATGCGCATTCAATAAGGGAGCAGGTGAGACTCCAGTCCAGGAAGAGGCTTGTGCATGCGCATAATTAGCATAGTCATTCACACGTCCATGGGTATGAAGTGCAAACTCAATCAATACCACACAAGTACGTTACAGCATTAAGGGAAAGCCAGAGAGGAGGACCTTACTTGATATGGCGTCTTCCAACCTAGCAAATTTTCACGATCAATAAGAGGATATAGGAAAGACTCAGGCTGAGGCCACACTGCAATACACAGGAATCGCGCACACAATTCTTGTGCATTTTGCATTTGCGTGTGTGATTTTGCCATTTTCCACTATGGAAACGCATGCGTTAACGCACCAAAATGGTGAACGCATGCATTACCAAACCGCGAACGGATGCGTAATTGCATGCGCTTGGGAAATCACGGTAATTTTCGCGCCCCCGCGATTTCCATTTTAGTGAAAATCGTGAGCACAAAACAAGCTAGTGTGGCCTAGCCTCAGAAACATTGTGGGGGTGCATAAGGTATCCTAAACTTTTATTTAATATAGGATACATGTTTTGTGAATGACTAGTTTAAGGATATTAGAAATCCCCTCTGAGTCGCGTTTTCCTTTTATATGGTCATGGAACTCTTTGGTGACTTCTAATATCCTTATAATGAACAGTAGGGGATACATAATCCCTTATATTACATAAGTGGTATTCAGAGTTTCCTGTCCTATATAACTCAGTCTGTGCCCTTGTACCTTTATATGGACACAGAACTCTTCAGTGACTTCTAATATCCCTATAATTTACTGTGGGGATACCTTATCCCTTATATTACATGAGTGGTACTCAGAGTTCCCTGCTGTCCTGTATAACTCAGTCTGTGTCCTTGTACCTTTAAATGGACACAACTCTTTAGTGACGTCTAATATCCTTATAATTTACAGTAGGGGATACATTATTCACCATATAACCCACCCCTTCCATTGATTCCCTATGGGCATAAACTGTAAAAAATATCCCTATAATCGGCGCGCTACTACGCAGTAGCGCGCCGATAATAACACGGAAGTACTTTGATCTAATGAAGAGCCGTATACCCGGAAGCAAGTATGAGAAGCCGGTGTTATGTGAGATAATCCAGGAGGAAGCAGAAGGGGTGCATTCTAAGCTGTTAGACTCCGGCCGGATCACTGAAAGCAGCAGGTGGGTGGGACTGCCAGGAGGAGCAGGGGTCAGCTGACTATATGCAGAAAACTACGGGGCAGGAGAGGAAAGAAAGAGTGGTGTGTGTGTCAGGTGTGTGTGTGTCAGG
The DNA here is from genome assembly GCA_019447015.1 of Hymenochirus boettgeri. NCBI lineage: Eukaryota > Metazoa > Chordata > Amphibia > Anura > Pipidae > Hymenochirus > Hymenochirus boettgeri. The sequence goes on from CM033476.1 coordinate 172,502,275, forward strand.
TGTGTGTGTGTGTGTGTCAGGTGTGTGTGTGTGTGTCAGGTGTGTGTGTGTGTGTGTGTCAGGTGTGTGTCAGGTGTGTGTGTGTGTGTCAGGAGGAGAAGGGGTCAGAAAAGAAGAATCAGTAGTGTGTGGTGTGGGGACAGCAGCCTGTGGACTGCACAATAACCATGGGTTTGTTTATAAATGAGGGTGGGGTGGGTTATAATGGATAATGTACCCCCTACTGTAAATTCATAGGGATATTAGAAGGCACCTCGGAGTTCCGTGGCCTGTATAAAAGGCACTCGGCCTCCGGCCTCGTGCTTTTATATGGTCACGGAACTCCTCGGTGAATTCTAATATCCTTATAATTTACAGTAGGGGGTACATTATCCACTATATAACTCACACCTTCCATTAAAGGGCAAGTCCAGCTCCCCAAAGACAAAAATGTAACCTTTTCACTCACCAACCAAAAAACCTGTTTTCTTTTTACTTACTTTGTTCAAAGACGCATGCTGAGATATTAAACTTACAAAACCCTGATTCCTTACGTTTTTTGAGAGCTGGATATGAGCACACACAGCAGCAGAGGAGGCTTGTTCAGAAAAAATATAGTAATAAAAAAATTCTAATATTTTTTAAATTAAACAGTTCTATGACTAATATCTGTTGTATTCAATTAGATCAACTGGACTTCAAGTCCAGTTGATCTAATTGAATACAACAGATATACCATGACCTGGATGAATGAGAACCTTCACAAGCAGTTCTATGATTAAACATTATAACTGTGTAAGCTACATTTTAAAACTGTAAATCCATGTGCTAAGGTGTTAACAGATGTGAATGACATCATTGCACTTTGTCCAAGGTAACACATGCAGGAATCCCCCCTTGAAAATCCTGCGCTTGCCCCTGGCCCTCCCATCAAATTCACTTAGAAGTAATTAAGACGTAAGGGCGTGTGGGAACTGATGCCTCTTAAACATTTCTAAGTCCTGCACACATAAGGAAAATAAACCCTATGTATTCCAGGTATCCCACCCCTCCCGCATTCTCGGGGGGGTCTCCCGCGACACCACCCCAGACTTCTGCGACGGAGTCTCTAACCCCCTCCCCCATCACGCCCCCTTTTGGCCATCATGCCCCTAACCCTGCCTCCCTCCACCCCTAGGCTACTAACTCTGCCTCCACCCACCCCCTAAGTGATGTCACAAACATTACGCCCCCTTCCCCACCCTGCCCGGAAGTATCAAATGGCAGGGTGGGATATTTCTATTTGCTAATGGTAATTGAAGTAAAAAAGCTTCACAGTTAGGACCTTTCAGACTGGGGTTACCTTGACGTGGTTGGAAGGCTTTTCATTTATGTGATCACAGTAATGTATACCAAAACCCCTTTGTTTATAAAGTATCCCAGTGTGCAGATAATATGATATTGTATGGGGCCTAGGAATGTGCATTGATTATCTTTTCTATGTTTATATTTCTAGTATTCCCCTTCTGTGTCTAGCCCAGGAAAAGAAAATTACGTATTTAGGAAATTTTGTTATCTGTCATAGGAAAAATAAAAAGATGGGACCCCCTGCCTTGTAGGGATGGTGCAATCATGTAAACACGATCAGTGTAGCCCAGTTTAGTTTATTAGCTGGATCCTCCAATCATCACATGGTCTGGTAAAATCTTCCAATGAGATTGACTATATTACAATATTATATTGCTTCTTCATTACATATCTGCCATAGTTGCCAATAGTCCCGGAATTTCTGGGACAGTCTCGGGTTTTAGGTAGCAGTCCTGCTATCCTGAATTCTCGGGAAAAGTCCAGAGATCTGGGCCGAACCGGAACACTGTACCTTTATAACAAACTGATCCTGTGCGGCGCCGGTATCACAGCTGTAACCTGGAAAGTCGTGCTAGCTCAGACAGTGTTGGCAGGTCTTTGAAGCTTGACGTCCTCTATCTGCGGCACCACGTTTCTGCACACACAGGGGGTACAGTAGATTACTGAGCAGAGAGAGGCCTGTCAGCGGGTGCTTGAAGCTGAATCTCCTGGTGGTGCTGAAGTTGGAGGGAGTGAGTCAGAGTCACTGTGAGACAGTCAGTCACTGTGAGTTGAGCTCAGCTGTGGTTTATGGTACTGAACAATTGCTGTATACATGTGCATGTTTGAAAGACAGGTTCCCTTCCTCTAAAGAATTTTTTTTATTAAATGAAGTCTGAAAGCAAATAATAATAAAGATGGCCATTAATACTATTAATCCACCAATGGAAATATATTAATGTTATGTACAGTGGGATGGGAAAGTTTAGGCAACCTTGTTAATCGTCATGATTTTCCTGTTTAAATCATTGGTTGTTACGATAAAAAATGTCAGTTAAATATATCATAGGAGACACACAGTGATATTTGAGAAGAGAAATGAAGTTTCTTGGATTTACAGAAAGTGTGCAATAATTGTTTAAACAAAATTAGGCAGGTGCATAAATTTGGGAACCACAAAAAATAAATTATTGAGTAGATCCTCCTTTTGCAGAAATTACAGCCTTTAAACATTTCCTGTAGGTTCCAATGAGAGTCTGGATTCTGGTTGAAGGTATTTTGGACCATTCCTCTGTAAATCCAATAAACTTCATTTCACTTCTCAAATATCACTGTGTGTCTCTTATATGATATATTTTACAGACATTTTTTATCGTAAAAACCAACGATTTATACGGGAAAATCATGATGATTAACAAGGATGTCCAAACTTTCGCATCAAACTGTATATACAATGTGAGAACTTTTTATATGGACATTTGATCAGTTTGATTAAACAGTACAGTGATCTGTCATACACATTTCAGCATTTGCTTAATAAAAGCTTTCTAAGGGCTAGGCCACACAGATGCACTTTTAAGTGCGTTCCGACAGTGCTTTTTAAAGCGTACGCTAGTGTGGCCCAGTTAATGTGGCAACACTAGTGAGCTCATTGTACAAAGGCAATGCGTGCGGTGCAGTGTGGCCTCAGCTTAAAGCTCCGTGCACCTGTGACTCACAACTGCGAGACGAAAGGCCGTTTTTGCGGACTATCGTGTCTACCGGCGCACAGCCGGGCAGATCTTTAGACCAACTGTTAGTAAGCTGAAGCGGCCTCTTGTGTCTCAGTAGTGCATTGCAGGTCAGCCCCATAATCGCACATCTATACTGAGCTTTACTGCGAGGAGGGATAAATCTTATGGCTCAGTTGATCGGTTTGCATTGAAGCCAGAGGAGGGGGCCTATGTACACACATCAGATTCTTCAGCGGAAAAGACCAAAAGAAAGATTATCTAACATTCATTTCTGCCAGTGAATCAGAGGTTAGTACTGTATATACTAGTGTATAAGCTGATCCGAGTATAAGCTGAGGTACTTATTACCTGAAAAACGAGTAAAACGGATTGACTTGAGTATAAGCTGAGACTAGAAATTATGACCACTACTGCAAACCTGCAATTAGTAAAACTACAACACACAGCATGATTCGGTTGCTGGGAGTTGTAATTTCTAAACATCTGGAGTGGCAAGGTTCAACAAACTTTTGTAGGCCAACAAGAAAAAAAAAACGCTCCTGCACATCTCAAAGAAGAAGAGGCACTTGTTCTTACCAGTTCCACTGACACGAGAGTCAGAGGATGTTAAATAAAAGTGGCCCCAGCACAGAGCCCTGTGACACCCCACTTAGAACTCTGATGAAGCACCATTAAAAACTACTCTCCATAGCCTATCAGGATTACCAGGTACCAGTGTATTATTTATTGTCAGGGTTATCATGTGCAAGTAAATTATTCCTTGCTATTGTTACCATGTCAGATTATACACACATACAACAGTATGACCAACAGTTTTTTTAAAACAAAATATTATTGAGAATTACTGTAGTCTTTATTCAACCTCAATAACTGTGTTACTATGTATGACACATACAATCTGAATGTCTTAAAGGGCATGTCCACCCCCAAAACTATAATTCCCCCACTACTGGCCCCATCATGTAGTGTAGTTTAATCCTTACCTCACCTCCCAGCTCCATATGACTCTCCTGTAGCCCCCTTCCCCCCCCCCCAAAGTCCCAAAAACTGCCTACCAGGAGGATAGCAGAGTCCATATAGGACTCTGCCTCCTATCTGGCCTCCGGGAGAAGTTTGGCATGCTTACTGCAGCCCTTCTCCCCCTCCCGATTAGGATTCCCTCCCCCTAGTGTAAATCCCTTTTATCCAAAGATTCACCCCAGCCCCAACTGCTATGTTAGTATTATTAGAAAATGCCCGAAATATTACTCACCTTCCCTCTTGCCTCCGCCGCACTGAACTCCCGGCAGCCGCGTCCGGGGTTGGCTGACGCTCAGCCAATCACAGATGCGACTGCCGGTCCTGCCCCTCTGCTTGCATTTACTCGCAAGCAAAGGGCCTGGCAGCGCGGCGGAGGCAAGAGGGGAGGTAAGTAAAGTTTGGGGCATTTTCGAATAATATTAACATAGCGGTTGGGGCTGGGCGACAGGGAATCTTTGGAGGAAATTTTTTTTTAAGGGTGGACATACCCTTTAGTGATTGATGGGGGAAACCCGCCCAAATAAAAGAAGAACATTCAAACTCCTTGCAGATGTGTCCAAGGGAAGAATTAAACCCAGGACTTCAGCACTGCCTACATACATACTTGCATACACACAATTTATTGGTATATGATTGGCAATCTGGATTAAATGTATCCTTTTACACTATAACAAGCAATGATGTACCATTACAGATCAGTGTAAACAAAATTATGAGCCCCAAAAAGAAAAATATTTCACACTTCTTCAAGAAGAAGTTATCAGCCAGTGAAATTACAAGTGAAACAGGCTCATTGTTGCAAGATCAACAAGCTGTTGTGGAAGAACAGTGTTTTGCCAGTAGCTCAGGCAGTAGTGCAATCCATCTTTTTTCCTGAAAAGCTCAAGAGTAGAAAGTAAATAACCACCCATGGAAAGCACTGAACAGCAAGTGGTAGACGTTTGTGAACATGAGACCAATATGTACAGTCCATCCAGAATAACAACAAAAAGAACCAAAATGGGATGATCAAGATGTCGAATATGAACACCAAGTATCAGAGGATAATACCTCTTAGTCACAATGCAATCACACCTTGCATTCAGTAGGTCCCTAACACCTTGCTGTTATATACTAATTGGGACTTGCCAGGGTACTTATTGCCAACAGATTCTTTTATAAGTCATTCTGAATTGAGAAAGCCACTCGGATAACTACAAAACATCTACAAGAACTAAACTTCAAGGCCAATTGATTTAACCGAATACAACAAATATTTAATTTGATGTATAATGTCATTTGTGCTACCTTGAGAAATACTTGTGTCTTTGCTGCAATTGCTGCAAAAAGCATATGAAGTGCCCAAGGTACTCTTCTAAAAGTCATATTTAGACTGCCAATCGGGATTAAATTTACATAAAGATGGGGCTCATCTTTTTGTTTACACTCTAATCTGTAATGGTACATCATTGCTTGTTATAGTGTAAAAGAATACAGTAATCCAGATTGCCAATCATATACCAATAAATTGTAATTATGTATGCAGCACTGAAGTCCTGGGTTTGATTCCTCCTTTGGACACATCTGCAAGGGGTTTGTATGTTCTTTGGCGGGTTTCCCCCGACAATCATTAAGACATTCTGATAGGTTGTATGTGTCATACATAACACAGTAATTGAGGTTGAATAAAGACATAAGTCCATCTAGTCCAACCTTAATGGCATGGCCACACTGCACCGCAAACGCATGCGATTTCATGTGCAATTTTGTTGCATTTGCGCATGCGCTTTCTTCATTAGGTATAGGAAACCGCATGCGATTGCGATTAAAAATGCGTCCCGCAAACTGCAAGCGAATCTCAACGCACCCGAAAACAATCTGAAAAACCGCAAGCGCAAATGCAAGAAAAACGCAATAGTGTTGCCTAGTCCTTATCCCCTACTCTTTAACCCTACCTAACAGCCGATCCAGAGAAAGGGGGGGGGGGGAGATTCCTTGCTGACTCCAAATGGGAATCTGAAAGTATCCCTGGATTAAAGGGGAAGTGCAGTGGAAAAACATATACTTTTCAGAAAAAAGCAGTATTTTTCCATCCCAATGACCTTAATCTGCCCATTCAACATTGTGTCTGTGTATAAATAAATGCAACTGAAATACTGACTTCAGTTGCTACTTTGCAGGACCCCCAGTAGAGACCGTTATGGTCTTACCCTTGACCCAGAGCCTGGGTTGATTCAGTTGCTCAGTAGAGATCTGAGCATCTTTGACCCATCCAACAGCCAATCAGTAGAAATTACTGTTAGAAACATTCCAAGGATGTGGTGCATCCTGGGAAGAAGGAACGTTAGAACCTGAAATGTCAGCTCACTAATGTCAACAGCAGGGAGCAGAAAAAGGTATGAAATCAACTGATTTTTCAAAATGGGAGAGAATATGTAGAATAACTGAAAAGGCATTACACAAACTAACAATTTAACAAATATTGATAATTTCCACTGAACTGTCCCTTTAACCAGAACTACAGTATATATATTAACACCAGTAATTCTCAATATTATTTAGTTTTATAAACGGTTGGTCATACTTTTGTATGTGTGTATAATTTGACATGGTAACAATGGCAAGGAATAATTTACTTGTACATGATAACCCTGAAAATAAATAATACACTGGTACCTGGTAATCCATGGAGAGTAGTTTTTTATGGTGCTTCATCAATATGTACTAAATTTCTAAGTGGGGTGCCACAGGGCTCTGTGTTGCGGACACTTTTATTTAATCTGTTTATTAATGGGTAATTGGGTATTGTCAGCAAGGTCTCTGTGTTTGTGGACAACACAAATATTTGTTGAGCATTAAAAGCTACAGAACATCCACAGAGCACGTCCTCTGACTCTCTTGTAGTGGAACTGGTAAGACCAAGTGCCTCTTCTTCTTTGGGGTTTAGAGATGTGCAGGAGCATTTTTTTTTCTTGTTGGCCTAAAAAGTTTGTTGAACCTTGCCACTCCAGCAACCGAAGCATGCTGTGAGTTGTACTGTATATACTCGAGTATAAACCGACCCGAGTATAAACTGGGGTACCTATTTTTACCTAAAAAACTAGTAAAAGTGATTGACTCGAGTATAAACCGAGGGTAGAAAATATGAACACTACTGCCTTCTGATTCTATATTGTTTTGAGGCTGTACAACTGTATGGGAATTCTCCTATGCTTTCCAACCTTATACCCCATTTTTCAAACTTTCCTTCATTAATTTCAGCTTATACTCCCTCCTGAAAGAAAAATGTTAATGGTGAGGAGAGCCACAATCAGTTCTGCTATCTGCTGCCTGTAATACTATCTTACCCATGCTCCTCTCCTGGAAGTCACTGCTTAGCTGTTCTCAAACAGAGTAGTGCTGCTCCTTATCTGGCTGTTCCCTGCTCTGCCTCTCCCCCTCCCATGCAATGGCTGTTCCCTGCTCTGCCTCTCCTGTCCAGTGGCTGTTCCCTACTCTGCCTCTCCCCCTCCTGAACAATTGCTGGATCACGGAACTTCACAGAGAGGAGGGAAATACTGCCACGCCTCCTTACCAAGTCTGCAGCCAGTCCAGCACCCGGTTTCACGGAGGACCTCTCCTCTTGCAGGTACTCGCACCACAGACTACCAGGGAGTTTTTGTTCTTTTAGCAGATGCTGTCCCTGGACTGTCAGAGCGACCGACCCGAGTATAAACCGAGGTCGGCTTTTCAGGCTGATTTTACAGCCTGAAAAACTCGGTTTATACTCGAGTATATACGGTAGTTTTACTAATTGCAGGTTTGCAGAAGTGGTCATAATTTCTAGTCTCAGCTTATACTCAAGTCAATCCGTTTTACTTGTGTTTCAGGTAATAAGTACCTCGGGTTAAATTCGGATCAGCTTATACTCTAGTATATACGGTACTCACCTCTGATTCATTGGCAGAAATGAATATTAATCTTTCTTTTGGTATTTTTCCGCTGAAGAATCTGATATGTGTACATAGGCCCCCTCCTCTGGCTTCAATGCAAACAGATCAACTGAGCCATAAGATTTATCCCTACTCGCAGTAAAGCTCAGTATAGACGTGCGATTGTGGGGCTGACCTGCAATGAGACACAAGAGGCCGCTTCGGCTGACTGTGTATGTACGTTCGGTGCACCTGTAGACAAAATGATAGTCTGCAAAAACGGCCTTTCATCTCACAGTTGTGAGTCGCACGGAGCTTTAGGCTGAGGCCACACTGCACCGCGACCTTGCGATCGTATGATGAGCGCACTAGTGTTGTCATATCAACTGGGCCACACTAGTGTATCAACTGGGCCACAAAAGTGCTTTTGGATCGCGCTTAAAAGCGCATCTGTGTGGCCTAGGCCTTAGAAAGGTTTTATTAAGCAAATGCTGAAATGTGTATGACAGATCACTGTACTGTTTAAACAAACTGATCAAATGTCCATATAAAAAGTTCTCACATTGTATATAAATAACATTAATATATTTCCATTGGTGGATTAATAGTATTAATGGCCATCTTTATTATTATTTGCTTTCAGACTTCATTTAATAAAAAAAATATCTTTAGAGGAATTGAACCTGTCTTTTAGGCTGAGCCCCCTTTCAAACATGCACACTGTATATAGCAATTGTTCAGTACCATAAAACACAGCTGAGCTCAACTCACAGTGACTGACTGTATCACAGTGACTCTCCCCCTCCAACATCAGCACCGCCAGGAGATTCAGCTATGCGCATCCGCAGACAAGCCTCACTCTGCTCAGTAATCTCCTGTACCCCCCCTCCCCCTGCGTGCGATCAGGGACGTGGTGCCGCACATAGAGGACGTCAAGTTTCAATGACCCGCCAACACGGTCTAAGCTAGCGCAACATGCCAGGTTATGGCCGCGATACCGGTGCCGCACAGGATCAGTTAGTTTAAAAAGTACAGTGTTCCGGTTCGCCCCAGATCTCGGGACTTTTTCCGGGAATTCAGGATAGCAGGACTGCTACCTAAAACCCGGGACTGTCCCAGAAATTCCAGGACTATTGGCAACTATGGAAAGATCATCACAAAAATGATTTTCCTAATATGTGTCAGAGCTAAATAGGGTCCAAAAAGGGCCTGTAGTAGTGTATGGGCTACTAAATGGCCAATCATACTGGGGAGGCTGTTCAGGACATATTACAGCAATTACCAGCAGCTGCCATACTAATCTATCATATACAGTAATCATATCATAAGCATTTTAATAAGAAATTCAAAACACAGAAATATCTAACTTTTAAAACATTTTGTCACCACCATTTTTAAGATGTTTTTGCTATTCATTTGTGATTCTTTTTTCTTTTTAAGGAGGACTAAAGTATCTTATAAAGACAACCTTTCTCCAAACTCTTTGGGGACATTAAAGGTAACATGGGAAGTTAAATTACCTAGAATTGCTGCTTAAACAATTCCAAAATTAGAAATTGAAGTTATTTAACTTTATGTTCAGGTGTTGCTTTACACATCATGCACTGATTCCACCTCTCCCCAAGACCAGATAACTAGAGAACGGAGGAAGCCACTGACACCACTTCCCTTACTCATGGGGAAGCATCAGGTGTATATTAAAATCATAAGTTTTGGAGAAGATAACAATCCAACATCCTGGTTAATATTTGAAGTTTAGGTCTCTTTTAAACACTGCAATACATTTTTTTTTAACATTTGATCATCATCAGTGTTTTAAACAGACAAAACTACAAGGCACACCATTTCTACCATGCTCATTGATGTTACCCTGTTCTTCTACAATATGCAAATTGCCATTGACAAGGGGAGCCCTGGGAACTAGCCACCCTCCAACAGAATAGATTTAAACAGCAAAACTGCATCTCTTACTTTTAAAATGTACTCCTTTTCTAGAGTTATCCATTGAACAAATCCTACAAAAAGCAAGGTTTATTGTGAGTTGAACTGCCATAAACATTACTCATTTTTGATCTCTTGAACACCAATTTCCCCTTTAACTTAAGCAAAATTTCTTTTATTTTAAACATTACACTGATGTAACAAACAAAAAGTGTTTCCATTAAAAAGGAAAATATAAATTTGGTCACTTGTGTTATTTCCCTTCAATCCTTGTGTACAAGTTTACTAAGGCTGGGTACACATGGAGGGACTTTTTGTCCCAGACAATATTTTCGCCCGAGTGCCGGGAATCAGTCAGTCGGACGAAAATATTGGCTGGTGTGTACCCAGCCATACATATTATCCATGCTTATACCACTGGCTTAAGAAACAAAACAAAGGGCTGTGATACCAGATAGTTAATTGATGCTGTTAGTTAGGAAGGAGAAAATCCTCACCCAATGTTTTCAACCTGCTCAGACCTGTCGACAGCTGTGGCAAGGGAGAATGGGATACATAGTATGTTCAATTTGTGTGTGACCATTTCTGGAAACGCTAGAAACCTGCAGAAATCAAGATACAAATTCTTCTGCTGATTGTAGAAGTGAGAAATACAGCTGTTAGTTAGGAACTAAAGAATTAACTTCACAATATCATTTTGTGTTCCTATACCTATTCTCAAATATGATGAATTGAGGAAGACTCCAACGTGTCCTTTATCAAGTTTCAAAAAGGACTGATTGCAGTTTGAAACATGTCACAATAAACAACACTATTTTGCAGTTATAAATACTGTTTGGTGTCCCCTTTCTGAATTCATCACATTTGAGTATATCTAGACACTGCTAAGTTTGAAGAAAAAACAGATTTCCACAGCCCTAGACTTTTCTGTAATGTTGTTCTGTATGTGTGTACATATGTGTACATTATCAGGACTATTTTACTGGTTTGCCAGTTGCAAGTAATTGCCATTGCAAGTAATTCAGTGCATATTTTGGCTAGTTCAGAATTGTTACATAGTTAAATATGAAAACATTTTAGCTTCCTCTACCAGAGAGGTCTTTCATACAATACAGGTTAGAGGGACTTGTGTAAAATATTTGTCCCACAGAAGGCATACTCTCATCAATTCCAGTAAGTGAATTCAAAAAGACAGTTGGGAAAATGTATTAAGGATAACAAAAAATGGAATATGTGTGACCAGCACTAGTGTTGCACAAGTGAGGTGCACAGTAGCTGGACTCTTATGCTTTGTACACACATTAGATGCGTCAAAGGTTTTAATTGTTAAGTTTTATCAGTAGATGGTCATAAAAATCAGTCACCACACACTGGCTTCTCTGCAATAGTTGAGCAGCCTGTTGAATCTAAGAAGAGGAAATGTCACAGAGCCCCCCTCATGTCATTTAGTGATCTCTCAGGAGGGATTACTAAATGGCACAGACAGGAGCCACGAAACACATCCAACTTTGTCTGCCACTTCGGACAACAATTATATAATGTGTCTATAAGCCTTAACTTTTGAATTACTTACTGGAACAAGGGACAACACAGTGACAAGACATGAAAACACGAAAGCAGCTTATAGAGGTAAATCCCATTTGTTCCTTAAAGAGAAGGAACAGCACGCTATTAAAACAAGAAGCATCTCTTTCGCCAGTTAATGCATTTAGATATCCATGAAGTGACTAAAGGTCTTGGCCTCCTCTCTATGTTATTCTTCATCAGCTCACTGTTAATGCAGATGTTGCCAAATATAATGCTCATAAAAAGGCACATTTCTTTTCAACCAAGAGAAAACACAATTCATTTTAAAAAAGGAATCATTCAAAATGGCCTTTCCCACTGAAAAAATAAAGCAACTTTAAATAGCAAATAATTAATCTGTCATTTAAAAAGGAGTTTGCACTTGGGACATTATCTGTGATGGGGTAGAGGGTGAGGTTGTTGTGCTGTTCATCTTTGGTGAATTAGTGATTTGAAGCTCTTCAAGTCTTCTAACGTAATCATCCCGCAAAGCTAGAAGTTCCATATAACGTTGCTCCACAGGGTTCGGTTGCTATTTATAGAGAATAAAAACAGTTGTACATACCCAGATTTAATACAAATAACACTACAGGTGTGATGAGGAGAAAACATTGTTGGTATTTCAAATACAGTTTGATGCTAGAAGGTATATACTACATAAGGGAAACATAAATTAAAGGAGATCTATCATGAGTACATATTTTATTTAAAAAAGCAGTTGAAATTAAAAGTACTTGGGACAGGGATATAGGATTGGTAATTCCTAATTTCAATATTGTTTCTGTGAGGAGCACCAGCCCAAAGAAAACCGATTCTGACTTTTCCTCCTGGCTTCAGCACCATCTTTAATACAGGAATAGTGCAAGACTAACCTGGCAAATTAAAATGGTATGTGCTGTAGCTTCTCAAAGAAACAATATTGTGAGATAAAAATAACCAATCCTACCTCCCTGCCCCAGGTACTTTTCAGTTTTACAAAGTTAATTTTTACATAGTTTTCCTTTAACAGTTTTCAGAGGAGTTATATGAAATGTTAACATTCTATGCCTAAAATAGAAGATGGAATAATGTTGCATATGGTGACTGGTTGTTCCTAGGCCCCACTAGTGAGTTTTTCGCATTTTGCAATCCGTTTGAGAGTTGTGAGCCGCATGACATTTATATAAATTGCAGGAATTAGGACCTACTGTGTGCGCTGTGATCCGTTGCAATTTTATATCGCATGTGATAGCCATTTTTTTAGTTTTTGTAAAAAACACTTAATAAAAAGCACACACAACCAACATGACATGCGATTTTTGTTTTACCCATAAGCCCCTGTGAAACGCTAGAGCAAACGCATGAAAAAGCAGATACAAGCAGATGGCAAAAGTGCACAGAAACACACAGTGGGACCTAAGAGCGTTTACATGGTACTGCAGATGACTGAAAATAAGCATTCTGAAGTCACTGCAGATAACATGTCAGATGATACAAAGCTCACCTCTTTTTCATCTTTTACATTATTTCCACAGTAGTTTAAGGAAAGATACACATTTTTTGGACTTTGCCTTTATAATACTGAATGCAATTCATGCCCCTCTATGCACGTTCTACGTGAAGTTTATAAACATTTCACAGCACAGGATACTTAAAGGGCATGTCCACCCCCAAAACTAAAATTTAACCCCTTACTGGCCACATCAAGTAGTTTAAAACAAGCCTTACCTTACATTCCTGCTCAAAATAGTTCCCCTGCTGTGCCCCTCCAAAGTCCAGGAAACTGCTGTGTAGGAGCAGTGTGTGACTCATGCTGTGCCTGAGACTTCCTCAACCTCATCAAGGTTGAGGCATGCTCAGTGCAGCCCTCCCTGCCTCTCAGCCAATCACGGACGCGGCTGCCGGTCCCGCCCCCTGCTTTCAATTCCATGCAAGCAGAGGGCCTGAACACTGCAGTGGAGGAGAGAGGGCAGGTAAGTAAGAATCGGGGGACTTTCTAACAATTATATTAATGTGGTTGGGGCTGGGGGAGCATGCCCTACCACATATCAAAAGTTAAATTTCGGGGTGGACATGCCCTTTAATGTTACTGGTCTTGGTAAAGCCCTTGAATTCAAGGTGGCGCCTGAAGAATAATATACCTGAATACAGTATAGGAATAAAAGTCCCTACCTATGGTATAATAAAGCACATAATATACCCATACCAATCCATTCAACATATACAACCAACATTATTACACTGAATAAACCCCATAAATGACTATCACCAATATTACAAAAACATGAGACTAGAGTTCCTGCAGACTGATAATAGCCCTAAATAACCCCCAATACACACTATCCTGCCAGATCTGCAATAAAGCCAATCCTAAATCAGGACAGCTCATTCTCTTCACTTGTTAAATGCGAACAGTTTAAATGCAATCCTAGGGTACAAATTATCTCCATAGAGACATATAATAGCAATATAATCACTACATGCAGAGTGTTAAGGGTATGTACACACCATGCAATATTTCAGCCCGATCGACCAATAGTTCAGTGTATCGGTCCGAAATAATCACATGGGTTTTCGGCTGTGTCCGACCGACTGTTCATCCAGATCGGATGAAAGGATGATCGGTCACAGCGGAAAACCACATCTGATTGTGCAGTCCTCTATGGACCGCACGCTCGCTCATGGTAAACTGTCGGCCACGGCCACTATTGCCGCGACAGACAGTCCTTCCTCCTGGCCGACCGGTCGGAAGAGCCAAACGGTCTGTCAAGAGGCACCCAAATGAATGCTGTATGTTTTACAGTCTTATAGCTTGCTCAGTTCAGGTTTCTCCAAATTAACCAACTAAAAGAGAACTTGGGACTTGCTTCTCCACATGGCTCCATTCTTTACCCTGAGAGATGGAAGGTAAGGTTTTTTTTAAACTACACAGTGGGGCCAGTATGGGGTTAAATTTTTGTTTTGGGGATGGACATGCCCTTAAGGGAAGCTCTCCAGTGGAAACAAAACCCTCAACTATCTATGGGTGTTTCCATTAAGTATGTAAGAATTTCAATTATTAAACCCCAAAAATATAACTTTACAGCAATTATATCACTTTAAGAATTAGGGGGAAGAACTAAAATCCAATTCTTATAGATATGGTATCAAAACACATTAAGTAGATATGAGGTAAATTTGTCAACTTACTTGCTGCCTAATCCTTGTATTCCATCTAATATAGTAATTTACCCACAGTTCCAGATGGCGCATGCTGGCAACAGGATACAATACCCGATTCAACTCCTTTGTGTAAAATGGATTCAAATACTTCGATTTGTTAGTGTTAATCCAAGACCACAATGACTCTGTCTTTTCTCTCACTTTCTGCAGGAAAATATATATATATATTTTTTAAAAATGACAGATGTATCATATCATGGGTAATACATGTCCATTACCCAAAGTAAAAACTTACCACATGTTATACTGCTTACACCATACCCAACCACTCAACTTTGGCTTTTCAAAAAAATTTCTGCAGCCACCTCCTAATCAGCAAATTGGCCTCTTTGCCACAAAGGTTTGTGGTCAAAAAAGGACTTGTTTCTTCTTAATGATCCCTTGCAAAGAACTTTGCCTACAGGTATTAAGGTATCTCCAAAAATTAAAGAAATGGCCACTACTTTCTCCACTATCATCACTTCAGGGTCTGCACCGCCCCTCTCCCAGCGAAAAAATGCACATGCCATTGCTTTTTTGTAGTGCAAAAGAAGCAGCAGCTTCTTGTCCACACAGGGAGAGGGCAGAGCAATTTATTTAATCTTATGAGTATTAGATCATCTTAATTCCTGCGGGCAGAGGGCTTAAAAAGGTTTTTAAAAGGCAAGACAAAGATTTTTTACATTTGTTGATCACAATTTCCCATTTAATTTTGCCGAAGCAGTTAGCCAAGACATTTTGAGAAAGGGCATGTCCACCCTCAAAACTAAAATTTAACCCACTACTGGCCCCACTCTGTACTGTATAAAAATCCTTACCTTACATCCCAGCTCCAAATAGTTCTCCTGTAATGTCCCACCAAAGTTATAAAAACTGTCCACCAGGAGCCTGGCCACCAGGGAAATTGTTTCCGCCTCTGAGCTGTCCTCTAAGAGGTTTTTGGCTTGCTCAGAGCAGCCCTTCACATCCTCCCCCCCCCCTCTCCCTCCCGTTTTCCTCTCCCTCCCCCTAGTGTAAAACCCCTTTCCCAGATAGTAGGGATAGTTCCCCCAGCCCCAACTGCAATAAAATATTTATAAGAAAGTCCACCGATCTTTTACCTTCCCTCTCTCCTCCGGCGTTCAGAACTGCCGGCAGCCGCGTCTGTAATTGGCTGCCTCTCAGCCAATCACAGACGCAGCTGCCAGTCCGGCCCCCTTCTTGCAGTTCTGCAGAAGGCCGGGCATTGTGGCAGAGGAGAGAGGGAAGGTAAGTAACGATCGGGGGACTTTCTTACAAATATAATATAGCGGTTGGGGCTGGGGGAACATGCCCCTCAACATATAATTTTTTTTTAAAAGGGGTGGACATGCCCTTTATGATGTTTTCCATTTGCAATGTGTCCATAATATTTTAAAGGCTAAAGCACACAAGGATAGAGTATAAAGTCTCAAAATAAAAAAGAATGCACACTTACAAAGTCAATGCATGAAATTAATCTAATACAATGTTTTTTTGTTTTTATACTAATTAAATTCACACACTGACTTTGTAATTGTGTTTTTTTCATTATTTTGAGGCTTTATTTTATATGTTCTGATAGGCGAGAACAGAGGACATATATCTAGATGCTCTATTTATTATTTTGGAGAGTTTTCTGCTTTCTAACAGGAGCTGTAAGCCGTCAAAGAACTGCTTTTACAATGGCTGACAGCTCTCTTACTTGTCCCCAATCCAACTAGCCTTTTTCCATAACGTAGGTATTTGCACACAAATAATAGGTGGAAGGAGGAGCAAAAGAGCCGTTAGGCACAACATGAGTGTTTCACTTCTGTTAGAGAGCAGAAAGGAAGGATCTTATTGTAAAATGCTTTCTCTCTGAAATAATTTGTTTACTGTGACTTATGAGGTGTCATTAGTACCAGGTGGAAAATTGTCAAGCTGCACATTCCATAACTTAGAAAGTAAAGCTTTAAAAGCATGCAATTGCGGGGCCGACCCACGATGTGTATGAACGGACATTTTGGCCGATAATCGTGCCTTGTATGGCAGGCGAAACGGCCATTTGGCTGGGGATCCTTGTCTGACCGACCGGATCATCAACTGACTGGCCGACAAAGAGCCCATACACGGCACAATTATCGTCTGAAATGGCCATGCATACACATCATGCTTCCCCCCCTCCGATCGCAACTGCATATGATGCTTAATTGTGGTACCCACATTTTAATAAATTATCCTGACTGCAGTCGATATTTTGATCGATTGGGGCATATATTGGCCATAATTACCAACCTGTCCAGTCATTCTGAACCAATGTTAAGGTTGGTCCGAGTGACATGTCGATAAATCACAGGCTATGCAGGTTGGTTAGACTGAACAGCAACTTACAGACCAACCATTGGTTTATTTACCAGGATCAAACAATGTGTGCCAGGCTTTGAAGTAAAGAAATGCCTAATAATCTTACTCACTTCTTTTTCTCTGATGAGCTCACAATTATACAAAAATGTTCCAAATCTGCAGCTGTAGAGATGATCCAGAATTGTTATCAGAAAATACTCATTGAATTCAAAGGCTGTCGGAAACTAGAATTAAAATTAAGAGAAATAAGAGGTAAAGAAAACAAGTCTTAATACTGTACTATAACTCTTTATAATACATATCGTGATTATTGGGTAAAACTACACTTCA
The DNA here is from genome assembly GCA_019447015.1 of Hymenochirus boettgeri. NCBI lineage: Eukaryota > Metazoa > Chordata > Amphibia > Anura > Pipidae > Hymenochirus > Hymenochirus boettgeri. The sequence goes on from CM033476.1 coordinate 172,519,583, forward strand.
AAACAGTATTCCTGAATGATCAAAGATTCCTCAACTTTGTGCTATTTACCTGTTTTGACATCTGCCATACACAATCAATAAACTGAAGGAAGATTGGTGATCTGTCAGCATCAGCATGATTCTTATCGCCATGCCCTATTCTCTGAAATTATTAAATCACAAGATCTGTATGTCAAAGTGAAACAGTTAAAATAATTAACATATTTGACACAGAGTGAGCTTTATTAATGTTTAAAGGTGTGGGAAGTGTTTCATTTAAATTGTGGACAGTTTCACATCCCTAGTCGACTGCATCCAAATATTTCTACATGACTCTTGTAAGGCAAAATTAAATGTGTACAGTCAAGAAAACATTTAACATACTAACTAAAAGGACAACTATACACACCTCAGCCCCAATCATCTTCTTTAGCGCTTGAAAGTCAGGGACCTAAACTGCTAGGTCGGCCCTCACCTCTGGGTTTAGCTTGTAACTCCAACACTTACCTGTTCAAATTGGAATTACCGGCGCACTGTTTTTTACTTCCTACATCAGTGCTGTGAGCTGACCAATAGGAAGACACAATATTCAAGAAGCATGTATTCCTACTGGTAGTGCCCCGGGCAGGGGGGGGAGTCACAAGCTAAACCCAGGGGTGAGGACTGGTCAAGCGGTTATGACCTAATAACCCTTTATATGACACCAGAGGTTATTTTCCCTAATATCATTCTTATTAAATTGCATTTATTGCAGATACACACAACCAACATGTTTCAGACTTTCTTGGTCCTTTTTCAAGAAAGTCTGAAATGTCCTATGTGTGTGCAATAAATGCAATTTTGCTAACTATAGCACTGTATGTAGTTGCTTCACTCCTGAGCTACTCCATAAAATAGGTATATATGATTATGATCCGATAACCCATTAATAGAAATTATTAAAACTTAAAAATCTAAAAGCATAACACCTACAGATGAAAACTTATGTCCGAAACTTATCCATTCCTTCTGTACTAGAACTTCAAAGCCAACAATAGTCCTGTAGTAGCTGTCCAGCATCAACATTGCCAGTGAGGTTAGTTGTGCTGTTCGATCCCAGCCATCACTGCAGTGCACAACAACAGAACTCTTCCCTGAAGCTACTTTATCAGCCACCTGGATAGCTCCTGTTAAGACGAGCTAAATGAAAAGACATTATGGGAAAGAAGTTTTTCGGCATTATGATAATGTAGAGAAGCAATCAAGAAATTCCAATCAGTTTTGCTAGAATGCCCAAGTACTTTTACACTAATCAACTGCAGATTTGTGCAGCCCATGTGACTCTTTAAAGTCTTCCTATTTATCCAATCAGTACACATGCAATTCAAGTGTGTGGAACTACTATGGAAAATCTGGTAATTGGTACCGTTTGGTTAATGGTCCAGAACGGGATTGAAAACCTACGTACTGCTAACTGCAAAAACGGTGCAGTGTGGCTGCAAACAATAATTCTTGAGGGAAGATTTAAACTACACAAAGAATGAAACAAACTTGTGCAAAATAAAGAGTAATTTCCTTTAGTCTAATCAAAGGATAATTAAAATAGCACCACTTTTCTTTTAATGTGCAGAAGTACAGTAAGTAGTTTGTACATGGGAAAAACGAAACAGTAAGTCAAATATAATTTCAATAACTGTAGCCATGAAAACTGCAACTTTGAGGATACCATATAAACTGGAATTGTTGAGGATACGATACAATGCAGAGAATGGTATTAGCAGTTACACACAGGTTATCACAACCATGAATGGCAAGTGTGTGTGCTGAATGGATTTCAACAAAAACTCTGTGTGGCAGCATTAAAGGAGAGCTAAGTAATGATATTAATACTTTATCCTGAGCATAAATTACAGACTGCTATTGGCACAAAATTTTACTACCATGCAGTATTGGCCATTGACTGCTGCTGGCAATATATTATAGCAGTTGTAAAGTAGCGTTGGATCGTAAATGACATATAACGATCCGTATTTCACAGCTGTTACTTTAAGAACTACTGCTGTAAAATAATGGGCGATATGTTAAAAGAATTGTTTAAAAAAAAATACTGCTCAATGTTTGAATAAGTTCATTATTTTAAAAAAAAAAAAAAAATCTTATCTATTGTTGACTACAGGAACCACTGGCTAAGTACATACATGCATTAAAGAGGAACTGTGGTCCAAAAATGACTTTAGGTAAATTGATAGGAATTGCAATTTATTTCCATTGTTTATTTTACAGAGTTTTGAAGATATTTACATTTTTGTGTGTGATATGGCAGCAGCATCACCAGGTCCCCTGCACTTCCTGCTTCCTGTTCTGAAACTGGTCAGTCAATCTGCCCTGTGTCTCCTCCCCTTTGCAGCCCCCCTGGTCCCTCCCACTCATGGACCCCATGGTCCCTCCTGTTGCAGGCCCCCCTTTGCCCATTCCCTTACAGCCCACAGGTGGCGTGACCCCGTACACTCGCGGGTACCTGAGCCCTTCCCACTCGCGGGTGCCTAAGCCCCGCCCACTCACAGGTGCTGTGGGCCACTCTGACACCCACCCTACAAACCCCCCCCCCCCTGAAAACTCTGTGGAAACTGCCTTTTCAGGCAGAGTGAGAACTCTGCCTGAAAAGGCTGTTTTCACATAGTGAGAGAGAAGGGCTGTAGATTCCTTTACCTTCTCTGCAGCTGCAGGTCCTTCACACAGCAGAGAGGGGGGACTTCCTGTCTCCCTCACACACTCAGGGAGTCTGAGGCTGTGCTCGCCGGCGGCACTGTGCAGGAGAAGCCTCAGGAATGTCACATGTCAGCCTCCCACCCATTAACTTTCTGGTCAGTCATTTCTATATATCTTGGGCTGTGGGGCACGTAGAGAGGTGGTTGATGGTTCATTTTAAAGGTAGGAAACTGGCCTTTCATTTAAACTCAACTTGTTTGGAGACCACAGTTCCCCTTTAAATATCTATATTAAACTATGTAAGTTGCAATATTCACATTTTAACTGTACATAATTTACCTTAATATGTTCCAACCAGTGAGTTGATTCTAGGCTTGAAAGCCAGTGGGATTCCTCTACATTTGGATAGACAATATCTTTCAGCTTTTTAAGGGACTCCCTCATAACATGGATGTTATGAATATCAAGAAAAACCAATTCTGCATTGGCATATGCATCCTCACTCTCATAGCCTCCGCCAGTGGCCTACAATATCAATTAAAAAAAGACATAATATTCAGTTTTAGTAGATGTTATGTGGTTCTAATCTGTATAGTGATTATGTAATTTCTTACACAATTACGAGGAACTGGCTTATTGTTTTAAAAAAAAAAAACTATTTAGCTTCTGCAAAACTGAATTGATGCACAGAAGACAGAGATGCCCCATTTACCTCGGTTAAGGTACACTTCACAGAACTGTAGAGAACAAACTATGTATCAAGAAAAAACAGATTTAGAATATTGCATGGGCAATTAACATTACTTGTGTACACTCGGTACTTATAAAAGGTTAATCCTGTGAACCCTTAAGTGGCATCAAAAATTTCTATTGGCCCCTATAGGATCTCCCAATTCAAAGTAGACCATTAAGAATATGAATAGAATCTCTCATTTGTTATTAATCTTTATTGTGTGTGCCCTGAATATCAGTCCTAAAACTGTATGAATTAAAAAGTGTAGAATAACCATGCATGCTAATCACATCACCCTCATAGAAAAAAAGTAAATGAATGGTATTTATGACAAGGGCATTTTCTTGCACGCACAATTCTACTTGCTGCAGTATAAATTGGGATATATTAGTAGCAGGTTCTGTATGTAAGAGGTAGAATTGCTAAGTGGGACAATAATTGCCATTAATTTCAAGAATATTTGGTAAATTAGGGTTATACAAGTAATTGAATACTTCCATAAACTTTGCTTGCACTGAAAAAAAAATTATGTTGCCTTAATCTGCTACAGCACTGCTTCCCCCTCTAACTACAGGACAATTCTTCTCCTTCAAGTTTAAAGGGTATCTCCACTGGAAATTTTTTTTTGCCATTTAGTTTTATTGAAGAACGACAGGTAAAACCTGCACGAGCTGGGAATGAAGGTAAGGTACTTATCCGATCGCTGGCTCCTCTGCTGCGTAATCTGACAGATCCCGATAAACTCGGTCTTCTATGCACATCACACTTGTGCATGCGCATAGAAGACAGAGTCCATCAGGACTTGTCAGACTATGCGTTGGAGGAGCGAGCAATCAGGTAAGTAGCTTACCTTCTCTCCTGGCTCCTGCAGGTTTTGATTATAGAATGGGAGGCAAGACACAGCTCCTTTACCTCCCGTTCTTCAATAAAACTAAATGGCAATTTTTTTCCCCCAGTGGAGATACCCTTTTAAATGCATGCTGAGAATGGTGGTTGTGGCATCCCTTATGCCCTTGACAGACAATATTTTAAGGGAAGAGAAAGCTTGGCTTCCCTTGTTTCAATATGAGATGTCCAAAATGTTTTACATAGAAAACTTTAGTCAAAATTTTATCAGTAAACTGGACATATTTTATTGCAAAAACAGAATTCCATTACAATATTTCTATTTTAATTGCCAAAATGAAGGCAGAATTTCCAGTTTCAAATGGTGTCTAAATAGTAAGATTCAACAATTGAAACGTTGGTTCAGACATCTCTGAATAATAAACCACATTTACAGTACTTTGAAAAACATCTTTAACATATTCTGCTTCCTGTTAGGAATAGTATATGCGCGCTATATATAAGCATGACCAAAAACAGTCGGAGCTGGCGATGGATCATGCACAAGGGTAAGTTCTGTAGCTTTCTTCCTGGATCCTGTTAGATAAATTGAAAAATGGGAGGTAAGGCATAGCACCTTTACCTCCTGTTCTTCAATCAATGCAATAAAGTGAGTGAACTATTCCTTTAATATCAACAAAAAATCCTTAAATAACTGGGAATACATCAATATTTGCAGTTGGTTTACCTTATTTGCCACTGCATTAACATTCGGCCTTGCATCATAGATTGTTAGCTTAGATGTTTGTCCATTTGTTTCTCGGATGATATCCAGATACTTCTCATCATCTTTGTTACGCTTCCCACTCATTCCCACAAGTGGCTGACTGCATCTCATAATGGCAGACTGATTTTCTGTATGCATCCAAGACAAAACCTGGACAATAATGATAAAGAACACAAGAGTTATTGCGTTAAGACTGAATTGTTTACATTGTGTACCCGAATAAAGGTTACATTAATATTTACAAAATATGGAAGAATGCAAAATTTAAAAGGATATATACACTGTATCTTACTTTTAAAGGGTATGTACACTGTAAATACAACTTAGTATTACTAGATAGCTTTAAAATGTAAAGATTATTTTCTTTTTTGTTCTAGGACCCTCCTGTACCCTACCTTTAGGGCTAGGCCACACTGCTGAGCTTTTTCCGCGTTTGCACTTGCGTTTTTTTCATATAATTGAAAACGCGTAAACGCGCGTTTTCGGGTGCGTCGTGAATTCTCGTTCCGCATTTTAAATCGCAATCGCATGCGTTTTTCAATACTTAATGAAAAACCGCATGCGCAAACGCAACGAAATCGCACGCGATTCCATGTTCAATTGCGTTGCAGTGTGGCCGTGCCCTTAGTCTTTAGAAGTTTCTCTCTTCCTCCTTCTGTCATGTCCCATATTCAGCTTCGCCCCCACGGGATTGGCCAATCCCTTTGCCAGGGAAAGAGTGTTCCCGTTCACAAAGTCAGAGAGCACGCGTAGTTGCAGTGACGTCGCTGCGAGCATGTGCGCACTGACGTCATCACGCCGCAAGCATGTCGCCGCATTATAACGTCCGTGTGTGCTCGCAGCAACGTCTCCATGACCGTGCGTGGTGTCAGACACGCACTCTGCAAACGGGAACACACTTTCCCTGGCAAAGGGATTTGCCCAATCTTGTGGGGGCAAAGCTGAACATGGGACATGACAGAAAGAGGAAGACATCAAATTTTAAAGCTTAAGGTAGGGTATAGGAGGGTTCTAGAACAACAAAACAAAAATACACTTTACATTTAAAGCCTAAGCTATGTAGTAATACCAAGTTGTGTTTACAGTGTACATACCCTTTAACATCTGAATATATATGATTTGGGATATTACAGAAACCCGATTAAAAAAAAAATTCAAAACAAATTTAAATTAAATCACATTTTTAGATCCTATGCTACTATAATGAATATTAGTCTGGGTTTCTAAGTCACAAGCTCACAAAATAATATACGCCTACTCAACGGTATCCACTGTAACCAGTTCCTCATGTACCAAGACGTAATTCTGGTGAAGCATTTAAGACACACAGAACTAGTGCTGTAAAAAGTGCAGGTATATTCACCACATGTATGCTACATAATTTGGGCTTCACTCGTACTTTCTCAAGCACGGTCTCAAGTGCTTGAGAAAGGAAAAGTAAAAGTCCGAAACATGTAGCATACATGTGGTAAATAAACCTGTACTTTTTGTTCAAGAAAAAAAAATTCGATTTTCAAAAATTTCAACAAAAAACAAATCATTTTAATGATATTAGTTCTTGTGCTTTTTTCTTTCTACGAATCCAAACATTTTCTTAATAGTAATTTCTTAATTGTAATTAAAATGAAGAAATACAAACTAAAAAGGAAATAGCTGCTGATTGAAGCATTGTGCCACCACTAAGGATTCTTAAAAATACAAAAGTAATCCATCCCTCTAGGGCTGGATATATAAAATTGCTAAATATCAAGCTACTAACCTACCCTGATTGAGAACACAGTATATTACATTCAAAACTTGAAGACAAAAAAAAGTTCCTTAAAGGGCATGTCCACCCCCAAAACTAAATTTAACCCCTTACTGGCCACATCAAGTAGTATAAAACAAGCCTTACCTTACATTTCTGCTCAAAATAGTGCCCCTCCAAAGTCCAGGAAACTGCTGTGTAGGAGCAGTGTGTGACTCATGCTGTGCCTCTTAATCCCTCTCCCTCCCGTTTTTCTCTGCCTCCCCCTAACATTAAACCCTTTGGGTATGCGGTAGGGCATGCTCCCCCAGCCCCAACCGCATTAATAAAATTGTTAGAAAGTCCCCCAATCTTTACTTACCTTCCCTCTCTCCTCCACTGTTCAGAACTCCCAGCAGCCGCGACCGTGATTGGCTGCCTCTCAGCCAATCACGGACGCGGCTGCCGGTCCCGCCCCCTGCTTGCAATTCCATGCAAGCAGAGGGCCGGAACACTGCAGCGGAGGAGAGAGGGCAGGTAAGTAAGTATCGGGGGACTTTCTAACAATTATATTAATGCGGTTGGGGCTGGGGGAGCATGCCCTACTGCATATCAAAAGTTTTTATGAGGGGTGGACATGCCCTTTAAAAGACTTTGATCTGAGCACCACTTCCTTAGAATAGAAGGACAATACTGGAATTTTAGCTCATGAAGAGGTTTTACAAGTCATTTTACATGAATCTGTTGGCAGTACACTGGAAAGTGTCCCAATCAGCAAGGTGTTAGGGTCCTCCTGAACACAAGGTGTTAATTACATTGTAGCTAAGAAGTGCTATCAAAACTGCCCAGGGTAAGGCATTAAAACAGCATGTACAAATGTTGAAAATGCCCTACCCCACAACAAGATCTTTTGGCTGCAACTGAAAAGTTCTATTGGCCCCTATACTTTAGTATATTCAGTCGATAGCAGCGACTGGACACCTGAATTATCTCCCTATACAAATCATAGGGTGAGCATCAGGAATGTATGCAGGCAGTTTATAGCAGATGACAGACAGCGTCAATTAAAGTATCAAGTTTAAACATATAACTCAATATATGCACAAGAAGATCCCCAAGGAAATAAAGTCACTTGGATGAGTGTTAAACCAGGAATTACTAAACCACACCATTCATTGGACTAACGTATTATTTGATTTACAATGACATGGTGACTGAAAACTTTCATAGACAATATTTATTACACAGGAGAGAATTTTACAATCTAGACTTTATTGGAAAACCAGCACATGTTTTAGACTTACCATCCTACCTCAGAGGAATAAAATCACCTAAAAAAAAAGTCTTGCACGTTAAATTTATCCATAAACCTCCTACCGGAATTCTATTTCTGGATCTGAAGGCAGCAACTCTTTTCAAATCCTCTTCAGAAGCATTGAATGGCACCACCAATAGTGATGGATAGGTGTCACAAAGTTCATAATTTTTATTGATAAAAGTAACTCTCCACTGCGCATTAGGCAAACCCTTAGAAATATAGAAAATAAAAAAATTAAAAAGAGAACGAATCCCAAAGTTTTATACTCCAGAATCTAAAAGCATCCCCCCCAAAAAACACCAATAAACAGTAAAATAGCACTCCAGCAAATAGCATTAAACTAAATGTAACCACCTAAAGAACTGGATATAAAAACAAAGTATCTGCTTTATTTGGCCACATCTCCTGACCTCAGTCACATGCTCTCTTGCCTCATCTGCTCTGTAAAAGCACTGGCTAAAGACTAATAGTGGGTATGGCCATCTGTAACTAGTTCCTTCCGTAGTTTACATATGAGCATGTGTAACTTATTTCTTAGTGACTTAGATGTGTGATTCTAAAATGCTGGCAAATAAAGCCAGCATGGTAAGCTAAATTTCCCAGCAACAATAGCAAATGAGCACCTTATGTCAAGGTTCTCTGTCTTAAGTCAATGTTGTTCCAAAACCTTAGTTTCCATACACTTAGGGCTCGTTCACACTAGATGCGTTATATTGATTTTTTGTGTGCTTTTCTAACGCATGATTTAGGAAAAAAAGCAAGGACATAAATTTCCCATAGTCATGTCATAAGGCCATTCACACTGTTGCGTTTTTGTGCATTGCCGTTTTGTAAAGCACTGTTAGCAGCAGTTTAGTGCGTTATAAGACATGTCCTCCCTAAATTACAACTTTTGATATACTGTGCCTCTCCCTTGCCCACCTCCAACTGCCGAGTTAGATGTCTAATTAAACCTCCTGAATCATACTTACAGTCCTTAACTCCCATGGCTGTCTTCTCTGGCTCTTTGCTAACCAGAAGCAGCAGAGGCCAGACCAGCAGCCACGTCAAGGATTTTAAGCTAGGTGAAGGGCAGCAATAGAGGGATTCGGAGAGTGGGAAGGAGGGGTGTGGGAAAGGGCTCCCATGCACATGCCACTGTCCTCTCAGTGGACAGGGAGGAGGCGAAAACCTTTTAAACCGGAAGACAGCTCCTAGTGTTCGCTTTCCTGAACTTTAGACAAGCACTGTAGGAGAAATATTTAGAGCAGAGATGTAAGGTAAGGATTTTTTTACACTTTACTGTGGGGCCGTGAGTTAGGTTTTAGTTTGGAGAGTAGCATACCCTTTAATGTACTCAATGAAATCTATGAGGAAGAGGAAAACACTTAAAAACGTATAGAAATATTTATGCGTTTTTTTCCATTTACCGTAACCCAAAAACGCACTAAAACCCACTGCATAAAAACGCAAAACACAAATGCATAAAAACGCATTGCAAATTAAATGCGTTTTTTGTAGTTTAGTGTGAACATAGCCTTTCCTTTCACCATATTTATAAGTGAACAGCGGCACTAAAAGCCAAGTGTAATTAGTTTCCTATGAAAAGATTAGGTTAGAACACCCTGGTGAACAAATTCAATCAAATTAGTCAAAATATTGGAGGTGGTTTTCCAACTGACCACTAAATAATATCAAGCAGTTGATCAAAGAAACAAAGATTGGATCAGATGGAAAATTTTTCGTCTCCCTCATCTTCAAGTCTCCATCTTCCACAGATTTTAAGCAGAAATCTTCTGAAAATCTACAGCGCAAGATGGAAGATTTTGACCAATTTTTTTCAACCAAATTTTCATTTGGGACGAAAGTATAATAATAAAAAATAAAGCCTTGGAAGTATCAGCTCCTCTGTGGCCTGCTAAAGTTTATGTACTTTGGATACATTTCCACTTGGTGGTGATAAAATATAAGAATAACATCTTAATGAAAAAACTACTTAAGTGGAAAATTGAAAACAAATATTTTTATTTAAACTTTGAATTAGGCTTAAAAGAACAATTTAGGAGGAAACATTTCATGATTGCACTGGGCCATATTATGACATTTGTCTGTATGTGTTGTGAATTTTAAAACTAACATTTCTATGGAAAAGAAAGTGTAGAAGTTTCAAAACAAATTAATTAAATACAAGTATTCTTACTATTGCAAGTATCATTGCTAGGAAAACAGGGATGGAGCGGGTATAGAGGTGCACTAGTAGGTGTGAATGCCTGTGTTTGTGAGGAGTTGTGATGGAAGCAATGCTTAAAGGACAACTCCACCCTCATAATAATATCATTTAGAAAGAATGGCCTCTTCAGAATATGTTGATATATCATAGTTTGTCCTATGAATTCATTACTGTATGCCTGCTATGCTTCTGGATGCCTCATGGAAACGGAGCAATTTAGAAACCTGTACTGAGCATTTACTGAGCCTGGGCATGCTCAGAGGAGGCAGACAGGGGATTAACATTCAGTCATTGGCTGTGATGTCAACTGACAAATCCATAATTGACAGTTGCTAACTGGAAGAACCAGGCAGCAGAAACAGGACATTGTGCAGGATTTCAGGTTAGACTTAAATATTTCACATTTCAAACTATCACCATTTAGGGTTTTGGGGGGTGATTTACCTGTATGTAAGTTTTCATTTTAGGGCTGGACTTGCCTTTTAAATGTGGGCATTTTGACGTTTTAGGAGGGTCATGTGATCAAAACAGTTTTATGGTCATAAACACACATGCCCTCCAACCTGACACAGGTGCACACACCTACTGACCTACCCACCCGTTAATTCACTTGGTAGCCCTATTTAAAAGGTAGCAGTCAAAAAAAATTTGAACAATCATTAGAGCGTATAATCCCTGGGTTGAGGACTAACTGAAGTAGCACCTTGGAAGTAAATGGCAAATTGTAACTTACACAAACCTACTGATCTACCTTTTAATTCTCGTGGCAGCCATACCTAAAGGGGAACTATTGTAAAAAAGCAAATTCTTTTTCCAAGAATGCACACTACCTTGAAATGCTTAGATCTCTACTAAGCAACTAAATCAACCCAGATGCAGGGTCTAGGGCAAGACCACAACGGTCTCTTTTAGGGGTCCTGCAAACAGGAAGTCAGTATTTTGGAAGCATTTATGTATACACAGAAAAAATGATAAATGGGCAGGTTAAGGTCATTAGGATGGAAAAATATTGCTCTTTTTACATAAAAGTATACCGTATGTATTTCCACTGAACTTCCCCTTTAAAGTTTATATTTAAACTTTTCCTTTCTAGTTTTAATTGTGCTTTTATTTTGTAATTTTAGAAATTTTGAAATTGTATGTATGTTTATGTGTCAAAGACACAGTGTGAGTATAGGAAGGTACAGATGTGCTATAGTGCATGCAACTGCACAACGAACGTCTGATTCGGGCTACAATTGATTCATGTATCGTCCCACCTGGTTGGATCATCGACGATTTCCGACCAAATGCCCATAAACAAAAAAATTGTCATCCCCAAACAGCTATTTGTTGAGGCTGCGTCTTCGTGTCTGTAACTAGAGATGTCCAAACTTCGCAAAATCCGGTCCGCTCGAGGATCTGCGAATTTTCGAAATAATTCAAAAATTCGAAAATCCACGAGCGGACCCTTTAAAAGAAAAAATACCCTCGAAATTACGAGATTTCTTGTATTTTCGAAAATTTCGAAATTAAGTGTTTTCTCGTTTTTTTGAAAATTTTCGAAAATACAAGAAAACTCGTAATTTTCGAAAACATGTATTTTCGAAAATAAGCGTAATCCTCGTAATTTCAAAAATTTTCGAAAAAAAAGTATTTACGGAAATAAGAGAAATCCTCGTATATTTCTGAAAATTTTCGAAAATACGGATTTTCGAAAATTCCCGAAAATACGAGAAATCTCGTAATTTCACAAATTCTTGAAAATACGAGAAATCCGCGGTTTGGAAGGCGGAAAATCCAGAAAAATCCGCCATTCGCGAACGGGTAAATCTGCGGCGGATCCGGGTTCGGATCCACGAACCAGCTATCCCTATCTGTAACTACCTTTAGAGTGTGCTTCCCATCCTGGTGCATTTCACTAAGAAAGGGACAATTAAACTGATCACATGTCCTTGAAACCTCACATCTGAAAGTTCTACCAATTCAAATTGAATGAAAATCTCTGGATATCTATTCCCGGATAACTTGGGAGTGCTTCCTCAGATTCCTAAGCTAGAAGACAACACACTTCTAGAAGACACATGTCTGTACAGAATTTTTACATCTTCAGCTTGAGATAGTACAAAAATTGGGAACAATAAAAAGGAGAAAAAAATTGGCCATTTTAAGATAAATTAATAATAAAAATATCTAACTGCATTTTTTAATCCAATAACAATACCTGTCTGCGGAACTCCGTCATTGCATCATACACTGCCCAGCCATTTTCTGGAAATTTCTCTTCATTTTGAAATGCAAAAAAGGACTTTGGGTAGAAATATAGAAACAGAAGTCAAATTAACACTAGCACTTGCAAAAATAACAGCTTGGCTGTATGTAATGTGAATCTCATCATTTAAAGTAATAACCATACAATGACAAGTGCTGTGTTAACCACAGCCCTGAACCAGCTAGGAGAGGGGCTCTTAGCACTCATCTTTGCTGTGAGATATCTAAGGGAGGGCAGCACAGTTGTAAATGTGAGTAAGCGAGGCTTTAACTGCATTTCAGAGAGGCAGCTACAGACCGGTTTCACTTAATTGAGCCATCTTCAGTATAAAGTAGGCCTCTGGTTTTGCAAATGTGAAGTGCCAATGTATAGACGTCTTTAAGGAATCAAATATGATAGGGAGAGTATAATGTTTTAGAGCTCCCCTTTCTCATATGCAAATAAGGAATGGAGACTTATGGATGTTTATCTGGGATCAAAATCATTTGGGAGGTATAAAAATACAGTAGATAAACAGAACAGTACATCAGAGGATATTAGTCAAAATGCAGTCAAGTAAGGAGCTGTGACTTTATATGGTGTACTGTTACAGTCTTACTTTAAATAGGTATGAATTACACCTTTATCTTTTACTTTTATATATTTCAGCATATTAATGAGCAACTGTAGTGTTGTTGTTCCAGCCTCCTACTGGCCCAGGGACTAACCAATGGGAAGAAACACTATGCAAACAGAATTTTTTTCCCCCCATTAAATAAATTAGAAAATGAGGGGGTGGTGCAAGGACAACACAGTTGTCCTTAAATAATCTTTAGGTTGGAAGGCCGAAAAAATATATCTTGTTAATTAAATCAATAAATAGAAACAAATCAAACCTTAAATTTACATCAGTGGCTGCTTAATAATAAGTATTAGCCATAAATCACATACCCAGCCAGTGGCTATTATTGCATTGTACAAAGACAAACATCACACTACAGAAATGCTTAATCACCCATTTCCAATTAGTGTCTAGACTCAATGTTATGGAAACCGTACAGTAGGTTGACACTAGATGCTATATCGTTTACCACTATTAAGTTCTCAAGACACTGCATTGGTAAAACATGACTGTTCCCTAAATAAATGGAATGTTTGGACTTTTCAATGAAATTCACTATGCTTTTCCATTACAAATCATGCATAAATTGCACAGAAAGGTGAATCTAATGTAACAATTCAAATTGGAGATTTGGCATTTTTATAGACAACCATAGATTAACCATGTAGAAATGTGCTTACCAAACCATGTGACTGGGGAAATGCATATTTTGTTAGATCTTCGAATATCTGTTTCCTACTGTGAGTTTCTTGTTTAAGAGCAAATCGTAGGTTCCTCATGTCCTTGATTTAAAAAAAAAAAAAAAGTTTCACAGCAATCCAGTTGACATTGTAACTGTATGTGCTCTTTGGGTTTAATTTCTAAAAATCTAATTTCTTAGATATAGAAATGTTGAATAATCACATTACCTATGTAAAACAAATCTGACAAGTCTTTTTTTCTGTTCTCTTGTTCATTTGCTTTTCTACTTTAATAGCCCAAATTGAAAAATGTGATCTGTACAATAAATGAATGATGAATGCGCAAGTTTTAAAATCAAGATGTACAGTGTTGATGGTGAACTTACTAGCAGTGCAGAATATCTGTTGTATTCAATTAGATCAACCGGTCTTGAAGACGTTTGGAACTAAACTACCTAAAAGTCCAGTTGATATAATTGAATACAACAGTTATACCATGACCTGGATGAATGAGAAACTTCACAAGCATACTGTATAGCAGTGCAGAACAATAATTTAGACAGCAGCAGCAGCAAACTAAGGCAGTAAATTTAAAAACTCGCTATACTCAACTATTATTTGTAACATAAACATAGTATTGAAGATTGAATAACAGATACTGCAGAGTAATTCATATGGTAATGACAATCAGTGGAATCACTGGCAAGGCTAGATGGAGATAGGGGAAGTGAAGAGCAAATTGGTGTGAAGAGCAAAACAAGATCACGTGGTAAGGAGTAAGCAAACTTAATTGGTGGACAGACCGGATTGAAGGGGGGAGCGGGGGAGACAGAATAAAAAAAAAAAGGATAGAGGGTCGGATTTGATAGGATGAAATTAAATTGATCTCAGCCAATTATCTCTTAAAGGTTTGACAAAACCCCATACACACAGGCAGGTAGCAAAGAAACATAGCAATTTCTATGTGAGAGCATGGACAGCTGCTGCTTAACATCCATCAGCTAATACAGTAGGTAGACTGACAGAATGGTCTAGACACGTTTTAGGGTTGCATTACAGGTTTAAAGGGCATGTCTACCCTAAACCTAAAATTTGCCCCAATGCTGGCCTCACTGTATCCTATAAAAAAATCCTTATCTTATTTCAGTGCTCCTTATGGTTCTTCTGGAAGTCTCAAAAAGTGAAGAGTAGGAGCAGTCTGTGTGTCATCCGGTGCCTGGCGCTTCCTTGTCCTCAGTAAGGACTCTGGTATGCGCAGGGGAGCTATCCCACCCTCTCTCCCAACTTCCGGAGCTCTCTGCACTGTTCTTTTCTTTGACTTACCCACATTCGTTTCCATGGCACTCTCAATAGCCGACTTTCAGCCAATCACAGACGCAGCTCCTGGTCTGTCCCCTATTGCTACTTCTGGGAATGGAGTAGCAATAGACAAAGACGAGGGAACGAAAGTGTGCAAGCCAATTTCTGGGCTTTTTTTTTACTTTTAAACTGGGCAGGTGGGGTTGGGGGGTGCCCTACACTACAAAAAAATATATTTTGGGAGTGGAGATACCATTTAAACAGTATATAATAAGACCAAGAGCTAGCAATCTGTGCATTGGTCTATAGACCATGTGTAACATGTACAAGGAGTAACAATCTGTATACTGATCTATAGGTGGGATGATGTGCATAACTATATATAAATCAAAAGCACTGCACTTACCAACTAAACATGTCCAAGAGCTAGCAAGCAGCTTACTGGTCTATATGAAAGGTAATATGCAATTCATTTCAGGGCTGGTTCTCCCTAAATTCTAGGAGGCAGCTTTAAAAAGAAGTTTCTGGTGACAGGGATAAAATCCTTCCAATATGCCACAGAGCCCAGTAAATCAGTGTTTCAATTCTGTTTTCTCCTTTTCAAATCTTCACCCACTTTTTCCACTGTTGTCCTGTTTCCATTCTGCCTTTTCTACCTCCACTCTGCTTCCCCTTTTTCATTGTTTTATTTTTTGTAGTATCGCATCCCCATCATCTAAATTTGAAGTTTGCATGCTTTAACCCATCCTATAAAATTCTAATATATGCAGTGTATTTCAATATTACCATTTGAACATATTTATCTGTTTCTGACACCTTCTGAAGCAAGTGTATAGCCCTATGCAAATAGTTTAGCCTAGACCTATTTTAGCTAAAACCTCCTTAACTTAACTCTTAAATGACTTCTGTTTAATGCTCTTATACCACCATAAGTTCATTATGCTCTAAGAATCCATGTGCATGTTTAAATTTGCGTTTTATCAAAAAGCAGGATGAACTTTATATTACAAGAGAGTATTTTAAAACAAATATTTACCTTGCACGTTATGTCGAGACCATATGCATTTTCTCCTCTACTAGATGCACCCCCCATCTTCTCTATCCTTGAAATTACCCCAAGGGGTACATTGAATGTCACAGGTGGCTCCTAAATCATAGGAAATAATATACCATTAATGAATAGTAGCAATTATTTGCAAATGCTATTTATTATCAGAAAAATAGATGCAGGGGCTGATTAAAGTCGCAAAGATGTAAAAAAGTTTTTTTTCCCATCTCCGTGGGTTGAGTTTTCTTTTCAATCAGTGTATTTGATTCTTTAAAGCAATATCTGTTGTATTCAGTTAGATCAGATGGACTTAAAGTTTAGTTCTTGAAGACATTTCGCTAGTCATCAGACTGATTTTCTCAATTCAGAATGACTTGTACAAGAATCTGTGGCAATATAAGTACCCTGGAAAGTAAATTGCCAACAGATTCTTGTACAAGTTATTCTGAATAGAGAAAGCCAGTCGGTTGACTAGCGAAACGTCTTCAAGAAGTAAACAGAAGAAGGCCACATTTCGAGAAAATAGTGTGTACATCTGAACTATAAATAATTTATGTATACTGTTTGTGGCATTTATTTGAAGGAAGTTCAGATTATTTTTGGAGATGAGCAAATCTCATTCACATTTCTTGAATGAATAGTTGTTCGTCTGTATCTCAATTTGGGGTATTCTGGCAGCTAAGAAAAAAAAAGAGAAAAAACAAAGCAACCGAAAAAAAAAAAAGGTGTGTGTGTGTGTGGGGGGGGTAAAATTGTAATCATGAGTGGAGTCCAATGCTCCGTGGGGTCTTAATATATAGATAAACCTAAATAGTACAATGTATAATATTCGTTAGGTTTTAATAAACATACATTTGTTACATTATAGTTTTACATATAGTTCCAGGAGTCCAGTTCACTCCTTTTAGTGCTTGTAACTTTATCGTATTTGGTCTAATCATATGTTAGACCAAATACGATAAAGTTACAAGCACTAAAAAGGAGTGAACTGGACTCCTGGAACTATATGTAAAACTATAATGTAATAAATGTATGTTTATTAAAATAATAATAATAATAATCATATGTTTAGGTTTCAGAAAATACATAGTGTAAGGGATATCACAATACTCCCTGCATTGAAGGCCAATTAGACCATATTCTTTGGAATTTAGTTAATTTACCTCTCCCAATAAATACCAATCTATGAAAGATTTCCATTGTCCTGTTCTTGGTGAATCAGGAGCCATCCATGATAATATTGTTTTTCTAGCATAAAACAGGGAATCTTTCAAAAACTGTAGTTGGTATCTACTTCAACTTTCAGATTCCAAATATACACAGTTTAGGATCTTGGGGAATCTGGGTTCCCGTTATCTCAGTAAGTGACTGTATGACTTTACTCCAAAATCTCCGTACTACGGGGCAACTCCACAGCAGATGCCAAAAATTGGCTTGAGGCGTGTTACATTACGGGCAGTTATTATGCCGGCCTGTAGTCATCCGACTAAGCCGTATTGGTGAAAGGTGGCCTGGTGTATAACAAAAAATTGTAACAGCTTGTTTTTTGCCGCTGGGGAGACCTCAGTGTGTGAGGTTGCTACATCTTCCCAATCTTCAGCTGTCAAAGAGGGGATACTCTGTTGCCAGGATTGGAGTTTTGCGTTTTAAACTGGGGATGTTTTTTGATACAGTAAAATTGAGTATACCTTTGATATAAACCTCTGACATGATTCGCTTAACAATTTATGGAGTTGGTTACTATTCATGGGGATGTGTAGTCCCTGGAATTCAGATTGAACACAATGTTTCAGCTGTAGATACCGAAAATAGTAGTGGTTTGGCAAGTTCTACAATTCCTGCATGTCGCTGAAACTCATGAGTGTTTGATCTTTAGTAATTTGGAAAAGGTATTGAACATCCACTCGTTCCCAATCCCCACATGGGGTGAAGGAATTAAGCTGTGGAAGTCTAGGATTGTGCCAGAGTGGGAAAATGTTCAATATTTCTTCAAATTGAGTTATTTGGTGTATATGTTTCCAGATTTTATACATTTGGATATGTAGGACTGTTCCACCCCCCCTCACCTCATATTTAGGATTATCAAGGATCGCTAGTGGGTGTTGACAGGTATGAATGTAACATGGGTTCTAGGCTTGTTGTGTCTGCTGTGTTTGACGGGTCTAATGCGTCCTCCTCGGGGGGTCTGAGCCAGTGGTAGTAGTACTTGAATTGTCCTGCTACCTAATAAATTTGAAAGTCTGGAAGGGCCAATTAAGTTTTATTTTTTACACATTGCATTGCACCAAGTTTTACTCTACGTCTACCAGTATCTCATAAAAAAGGATACTAATAGGCTTTTGAACTCTTTAAAGAGTGAGGGGCGCAGCTACACCAGAGAGTGTTGAAATGTGTACAGGAGCTTTGGAAGGAAGATGGTTTTGATTAGGTTTATTTTACCTAGTAGGTATCATGTACATGATATCTACTGCCTTTTAAAGTAATATCACTATTTATAGATTCAATTTTATTCTATATGTTGCTTTTATTGAGTGATATTTACTGCATTTTTAGTGTTATCATTGGAGTTTGTTGATTTTTGATGTTTGAATAAATATTACTGGAAAATATTAAGTGTGGACCAGGCCATATCATTGATGTATATATAAGGGATAATGCGCCCCTTACAGTGTGATATAAGGATATAAAGTCACCGAGGAGTTCCCTGGCCATATAAAAGCACGAGACCGAAGGTCGAGTGCTTTTATACAGGACAGGGAACTCCGAGTTGACTTTATAAACCTTATATCACACTGTAATGGGGCATATTATTTCTTATAATATATAAGTTTAAAAAATGTAATTTGATGGCTAGTCTCCAGCTGTTATTCTTTCACTAAGTAATGAAATAAGCTATATTCCCTGTCAGCCCTGCAATAAAATTAGTAAATAAATAAATAGAAAGGAATACATACGAGACTTTAACTTTAACTGTCTTTTTTCTGGAATTTTCTCCTCCACTTCCCGGCACTTTTCCTGTCAAACCCTGGAAGAAAAAAAGATTGATAAAACACACAGACCTTTACTGTGCAGAAAATCCTTCTGAGTCCTACATCTGAAATGTATCTCTCACCCGGTAACCTTTTAAATCCTGTCAGCCATGATTCAACTTTAGCCTCGTTCAGTCCGTGCAAGTGAGGTTAAACAGAGCGGCTCTTCCAGCTACTGACTTCCGGTACTGACTCCCGCTGAAGTTGTCAGTAGCTGGAAGAGCCGCTCTGTTTAACCTCACTTGCACGGACTGAACCAGGCAGAAGTTGAATCATGGCTGACAGGTTATCGGGTGAGAGATACATTTGAGATGCAGGACTCAGAAGGATTTTCTGCACAGTAAAGGTCTGTGTGTTTTATCAATCTTTTTTTTTTCCAGGTTTGACAGGGAAGATGTGGAAGGAGGACGGCACCTGTATGGGGAGATGCAGTGGTGAATATTCTTATAAAAATCACTCAACTACGTAGTTGAGTGATTTTTATAAGGATATATTCCACTGTTGCTCCCATTATAATCCAGGCCACTTATATATTATATTGGGAATAATAGGAACACACGGAGGAATCAGCTACACGAGACTCGATTATCAAGAAGTGTTTTTTAATATATTTATTGGGTATTTTAACTGATTTTTATGGTTTCTATTAGTTGAGTCTGACCAAAGCTTTTATATATTTTTTCCCCCCTCTTTCTTCTATACTGTTTCTATACATTTTATCGGCTTGAGTCAATTGCGCAACCAGCACTAAAAATATAGACTTTTCAATACAAGAGTGGACCTTTCTGGTTTGCTGCCAATCACAGCTACTAAGAATAACTACATCCCATTGTGACGCTGAGAAAGTTTATAAACTATGTTGTAGAGGTCTGATCATCGTTCTTCTGAGGGGTTCCCGAGATGGGGAGACCATTTATGCTTGATTATGTCCAGGGTTGGGGCTGACTTAACTGTAATAAGGTGGGTGTATATTTTTGAGATGATTCCTCTGATACCTTGTGTGCATATAATACCAATAATAGGATGTTTGGAGATTGTGATTTGGGGTGTAGGGAAGGTGACCTTCAGAGCATGGTGTATTATCGGAAGTGTGCAGAGCTTGGGAGCTTATATATATTTTGTAGGTTCGTGAATGGAATTATTTTATTGTTTTGGAATAGATCGCAGAGAGTGTGGACTCCAGTCCAGTCTTTCCATTGTTTTTGGCCAGGAAGGGAGTGAAGTCCGGGTAATAACTTATTGTCCCAGATATGTTCCGCATATCCTTGAAACTTTAGGAGATCATTGGTGAGAAGCCAGATTCTAGCGGATTGTTTATGTAGCACAGTGCCTGTACCTATTAGATGTATTTTGGGGGTGGCTAAATATGCCAAGAATGGGCCAGTTAAGTATGCTGTCATCATTAAATCGGACATATTGGGTGATATTGACGAGTTGACCCAGCATTGTAGGTGTTTGAGTTGTGATGTCCAGTAATATATTTGAAGGTTTGGGAGAGCTAATCCACCAATTGATTTGGGGGTTTGTAGAGTTGTTTTAATTCTTGATCTTTTGTAGTTCCAGATAAAGGATAGGATGAGACTGTTGAGTTTTGTAAAAAATGATTTTGGAATATAGTTTAGTGTTGGGTCATGTACAAGATTTTAGGTAATAGAAAGATTTTGACTAATTGTATTTTGCCCCAGAGGTTCATTGGTAGATATTTTCTGTTTTGTGTATTCCAATAGACTCGCTATATTCAGGGAATAGAATTGTTGAGGGGATTTGGTAATTTCAATTCCAAGGTATTTAAAGTGTTGCGGTCTTGGGATGGGTGTGCAGAGTCTGTATGGTGGGATATAATCTAGTGGGTATAAAGCCGATTTACTCCAATTAATTATCAGACCAGAGTATCTTCCAAATTCGGTAATTAGATTGAAAACTATGGGAAGGGAATGACTTGGGTTGCCAATATAGAGGATTAGGTCATCTGCATCAAGAGCTTTTCTTTCAGTCAGTTTACTTTAAAGCCTTCTATATTGTTATTATTGCCAGTGGTTCTATTGCTAGCGAAAAGAGATATGGGGAGAGGGGGCAGCCCTGTCTGTTTCCTCTCTGTAAAGGGAAGGCCGAGGACATTGTGCCGTTAATAAGTAGTTGTGCTGTTGGGTTAGTGTATAGAAGTTGAAACCATTTGATAAAACGATGTCCTATGCCATATTTTTTGAGGGTTTCCCACAGGAATGGCCACTCGACCAAGTCAAACGCTTTTTGAGCGTCAAGTGAGAGAATTATACGCTCTCCTGTGTTGTTGTAATTGATTTGCGTTTGGATAAGTGTTCGACGGATATTGATTGTTGTTGATTTAGTAGGCATGAAGCCAGTTTGGTCGGGGTGAAAAATATTGGATATAATTGATTTAAGGCGTTGGGAAAGGATCTTAGCTAATATTTTGTAGTCGGAGGTTAATAGTGATATCGGTCTATAGGAGGCACATTCCTGTGGGTTTTTGCCTGGTTTTGGAAGCATAACTATAGTAGTTTTACAAAGTGAAGTGGGTAGGGAATTAGAGGTATATGATTCGTTGAGCATATTTAGAATTTGGGGGGCAAGATGTTCTGAGTATCTTTTGTACAGCTCTATCGGAAGGCCGTCCGGGTCTGGGGTCTTACCACTGGCCATCTCTGTAATAGCTGAGAGAATTTCGGTGTTGGTAATCGGAGCATCCAGTGCTGCTTTTTGCGATTGTGTTAAGGTGGGGAATTGCAGTTGATCTAGATATTGTTTTATATCTTGTTGTGTACCGTCTAGCCAAGAAACAGAGGTTGGCATAGTAATCTTTGAAGGTGGATAGGATTTGGGGGAGTGGTGTGTACTAGGGTCTAGTTCGGGGTTAGAATGCTGGTAATATTGTTGGATTGGGTGTGGTCTTTGACCAAAAAGGACAGTAGTTTTGCAGATTGGCCACCGTTCATAATGTAGTTTTGTTTTAGGAAGAACTGTTTACGATTTGCTTTTTTGGTTTGTAGATTATTATATTTGTTTGTTGGTGTAGCCACAAGTTCTGATTGGCCGGGGTTGGATTAATTGGGGTAATATTGTTGGATTGGGTGTGGTCTTTGACCAAAAAGGACAGTAGTTTTGCAGATTGGCCACCGTTCATAATGTAGTTTTGTTTGATGAAGAACTGTTTACGATTTGCTTTTTCGGTTTGTAGATTATTATATTTCCTTTGTTGGTGTAGCCACAAGTTCTGATTGGCAGATTTAGTCCAGTTCACATATCAACCTGAGTAGGGGCTGAATTGTGAATTCAAGTTATAAAGTGTCAGTAATATTTCATGGGGATTGGCCAAGTAAAGTATGAGATCATCAGCGTATAGACGGAGTGTGCTGGTTTGGAAGTTCAGGGTTAGACCTTTAATATCACTATTGTGTCTTAATTGGATAGCCAGGATTTCTATAGTAAGTGCAAAGAGGTAGGGAGACAATGGTACCCCTTGCCAGTGTGAAGTGTGAGGAGTATTGGCAATTTATTCTTATACTTGCCTTAGGGTGTTTATAAAGGAGCTGTATCCACTTGATGTATACTGGACCAAAGCCAAATTTTTGTAGACATGCCCATAAAAAGACCCACTCTACTGAATCAAAATCTTTGTTGCTATCTAGGGATAAAATCAATCGATGACCTGCATTGTCGTGATCTACTTGTGTGTGAATTAAGGTTTTCCTCAGATTGATGGAGTTGCTCTCATTAGGCATAAATCCAGTTCGGTCAGTGTGGATAATAGTGGTGATCAGTTTTTGTAATCTATAGGCTAGAATTTTAGAAAGTATTTTGTAATCTACGCTGAGTAATGATATGGGTCGATATGATCCACAGTCTTGGGGATCTTTTCCGGATTTTAACAGTAAAATAATAGTTGCATCATAAAATGACAGAGGGAGAGTGTCTTCTTGTTGTGCTGCCTGGAGGGTATCTAAGAATTGTTTACCAATATTTGAGTTGTATCATTTATATATTTCAGCCGGCAGGCCATCTGGGCCCGGGAACTTACCCGTGGCCAAGTCTCTGATGGCCTGTAATAGTTCTTCTATAGTTATGGGGGTATCTAGGGTAGCTGCGTCTATTGGGGTCAGATGGGGGATTGGGAGCCTGTCTAGGTATTCAGTGATTTTTTTCAGGTGTATGCGTCAGTTGGTTTTAATATAGTGTGTTATAACAGATTTGAAAGCACTCAAGTATTTATTTATTTGTTAGTAGACTATCTGTTAGTAGACCTCGAACTGGGTCGAGTATGGTTAGAATGGTGTTTTGTTGAGTGGGTCCATGAGCCAAGTGGGCTAGCCACCATATTCAAAATACAATATAGTTCAAATAGCGGTTTCCTGTTGCCTTGTTCAATAAGATATAGCTTATATTGGGTCTGGGCTGATAACCAAAGGGACTTGTTTTCTCTTGTTGGATTGGAGGTATATGTGGATTCTGCTGTGTGATATGTTTGAGCAACTTGATTGTCATTTAGTCTAGTTTGTGTTTTTTTATATGACTTATGGTATTCCGGAGATGTCCACGTCGTACCACCTTAAAGGTGTGTTAATGTGTAAGGTATTCTTATACTATATTTGGAATAGGGTCTGGGGTAGGGAATTAGTTTAACCAAAAGGGGTTCAGTTGCCACCTTGGGATTTATTTTCTTTTGTGTTTTAATAAAATAACCAATTTCAGTGGTGTATGGTCAGACAGACCACGAGTAAGAAGTTGCATTTGTTGTATACAAGGGACTGTGATTGGATCTACAAAAAAACTAGTCTAGCCTTGAATGTGTATGGTAATTGGCAGAACAGCAAGTGAAACCTTGAGAGTTTGGGTAAAGATGTCGCCACAAGTCCACCCATCCTATTTGTTTTATTATTTGTGTTAGTTGTGTTTGGGTAGGGAATGATGGTCTAGGGGGATCAGATATTCGTAGTCTACCTATCTGGGGATTGTGAGGCAACGTGAAGGCGCGGGGGGGGGGGTGTTTGTAGATAATAGGACACGACATACAGAGTGCATTCAACCGCTAAGGCCACAAATACGTATCTACCTCTTATTTTGTCAGTGACCTGGATTCATAATGCTTTATACTCCCCATGAGTATTGTGAGTGGGCGGAGTGAGACGCCCACCCAACCCAGGATTTTTGAAGTCTATTTTAAGTATCTGAGGTTCAGTGTGTCACTTGTAAATACACTATTTGTGCTTTGTGTTGTGCAATTTAAGAAAATACAAAAAGGCATTTGCGGGGGTCATTTAGACCTCTCACATTCCATGGGAGAATGTTCAAAGTTTGTTGCATTTGTTACGTAATTCATCAGATAGCACAATTAGGGTTAACCAGTCATGTAAATATCCATAATCGAACTGTTTGAGCATGTCCTGATGAAGACATACTAAGTGACATAAAACCTGTGTGGTTATTTTTGAAAAACAGTGTGCCCAGGAATAGTTTACATTTTACAAGCTGATCTGTGCAGTTAATGGAGCTGTGACACCTGGAGAAACCTGAATTATAGTGTGTGGAACGAGTGCAGGAGTATCACAGTACTGTTTGAACATGATAAGTTGACCTGAGCAAAAACTTCCACACAAGCCTGAGTTTTTCAGGGTATATTCTGACACCAACTCCTGAAACATATTCAATGAACCGAAATTGGTCTATTAATCTATCAATACACTTTTGGAATATTTGGAGCTACAAATAAAACAATAAAACAACACAATAGTTCCAACAGGGAACTAAACAAGAAGTAATTCAACAGTTCCCTAATAAAGGGAAATTAAAATGGGGCTTGTCCTCGGTTGTACTGCCAAAAGTCACAAAAAGAGGAAGAGATCAGTCCACCTGAGTTTGTAGAGGGAAACTTGCACCTTGGAAGTGTATTTATTGAAAAGTTTTCTGGTGCATTAACCAGAGTAAGTAGGTATAGTCTTAGGGGGGGAAACAGTTAACTTTGACAGTTCAGTGGAAATTATCAATATTTGTTAAATTGTTAGTTTGTGCAATACATACTTAGTGTTTCTACATATTCTCTTCCATTTTGAAAATCAGTTGATTTCATACCCTTTGCTGTTCCCTGCTGTTGATACTAGGGAGCTGACATTTCAAGTTCTAACAGTCCTTCTTCTTCCCAGGATGCACCACATACTTGGAATGTTCCTAACAGTTATTTCTACTGATTGGCTATTAGATGGGTCAAAGATGCTCCAATCTCTACTGAGCAACTGAATCAACCCAGGCGTTGGGTCAAGGGCAAGACCATAATGGTCTCTACTAGTGGTCCTGCAAACAGGAAGTCAGTATTTCTGTTGCATTTATTTATACTGTGAGAGAAATGCTGGGATAGTGGTGGAAGGTGTGTATATTTCCCCCAGATTTCTCTCTTATATGTATTGAGCTCCAGGGTAAGTAGCTCAGTAGTGAAAGGGTGTTCTTTCACTGCATTTGGCTTTTTGGAAAAGCCGGTAAAGGGGGCCCTGGAGCGAATGGAAGTGAGCGGGTGGGACTTCCATTCACCAGACTATCCAGGCTTTTGGTGATCCTGGCTAATTAATAGCCTCATTAGGCTGCAGGGGAAAACCCTTTGAATAAGGTATCTGGAGGGGTTTTTTCTCTCTCTTTCCAGGAGGCTGTCTGGAGGCAGTAAAGGAGAGAGCCAGACACAGTGAGGAACTAACTGTTGTATGGTGTTATTTCAGAGTTGGATATCAGGTCCTCTCTGTCACATAGAGAGGGAATTCTGAATGTTAGTTAGAGCCGAACAGGCTAGGATTTATTTTTATGTTTTGTTTATGGATGTACCACTGTGCTCTGGACTGGTGAAATAAAGCTGATTGCAGTCAGCTTAAACCTGGAACTGTTGTTCACAAACTGTTGTTTTTTTTGTCTGGAGTCATTCTGGTCCCTGCCAATCTACGCAACCCCCCAAGAAACTGTACCTTTTGGGCAAGCCCCTTTACAAGTGGTGGAGGATGTTTTGGCAATAAAATCCAGCAGCAAAGAAAGGAGGAAAAAAAAATAAAAATTTTTTTTTCTGTTTTGTAAAGGGACAGAAACCCAATCTCAAATCTTTTCACCATAAAGAGTTTTGCTGTGTGACGTTATGGAGGACGTTGTCAAAGCCCTAATACAGGCTACAGCAGCACAGCAAGAGGCCACCAGAGTTCAGCAGCAACAGCTGGTGGCAAACCAAGAGGCACAGCGACAAGACCGTGAACTCCTCAAACAGGTAGTGCAGCAGCTGGCTGCAAGGAATGTGGAAGCACCTCCTACAGAAACGCCTAAACAAAATGCTATACGTGCTAGCTACTATCTTCAAAAACTGACAACAACTGATGACGTTGAAGCGTACCTTTCCACATTTGAAAGGATAGCGGAACGAGAGGACTGGCCTAAAGAACAGTGGGCGAGCCTGGTAGCCCCCTTTTTATCTGGAGAGCCACAAAAAGCCTATTTTGATCTGGATCATGCAGCTGCCAATGATTATGACAAATTAAAAGCGGAGATTTTGGCCAGGCTGGGGGTAACGCTTGCAGTCCGCACACAGCGTGTTCATCAATGGATGTTCTTAGCAGACAAGCCTCCACGCTCCCAGATGCATGACCTAATTCATCTAACTAAAAAATGGCTGCAGCCGGAGACCCTCACAGGGCCACAGATCGTGGAGAGGATAGTGATGGACAGATACCTAAGGTCCCTACCTGCAACTTTGCGCAAATGGGTAAGCCATGCTGAGCCAACAACGGCGGACCGGCTTGTGGAGATGGTAGAGAGGTACACTGCTGCAGAGGAGCTGCTTAGTTCTCAACCAGTAGAGCGCCCCCGAGCTGCCAGGGAAAAACTTTCTGGCATACCCAGCAAACTTCCTGCATGGAAAAAAGGACTTACAGCTGATAAGAGTATGCCCCATCGAGAGTCTACAGGTGCTAGACCCAGAGACGGGCAAAATGCATCAGGGGGAACCCCTCCTCGCAGGGGGCCTAATAAGGACTTGGTGCGGTGTTTCAGGTGTAATATGTTGGGACATTTTGCTGCAGACTGCAGCCTAACAGATGAACCTATGCCGTGTGACAGACCTCACAAATAGACCTATGTCAATGTATGCTCGGACTGTGTGTACTGCCATACCTAAGACAGGGAGTGATAACTACCTGTGTAATATTCTTGTGCAAGGAAAGTCAGTGAATGCATTGTTGGATTCTGGCAGTCAGGTTACCCTAATGAAATCTATGTTGGTTGACTCTCCTCAGGCAATGCCTGATACTATAGGGGTCACATGTATACATGGGGATACTCGCGAGTATTCTATGGCTAACGTGGAAATCAGAACTTCCTACGGGACATTAATGTACCCCGTAGGGTTGGTTCCCACTTTACCGCATGATGTAATTTTGGGGAGGAATTTCCCACATTTTTGGAAATTGTGGGAGACTGACAAGGTTATAGACCCAGCTTGCTTAAAAGAAGGCACCCCCAAATCCAGAAATAAAGTGTCTGAACAGGAGGGTGTCGCTACGATAGATTTTCCCTTCTCTGTTTTAGCGGGGGAATCTGATGAGGTAGATAGGGAACCCCAAGCAACCCAGAGGGTACCAGGTGGTGAAGACCATGAAGAGCCGATGGGGCGAGACAATGACATGCCTGACTTAGATATTAGGAGGGATAATTTTGCGTCTGAGCAGTTAAAAGATCCAACACTGTCCAGAGCAAGGGCCAATGTAAAAATTATAGATGGGAAACCCATAGACCCTGACTCTAGGCCTTCTTGTCCCTACTTGGCCCTGCAACATGACCTACTATATCAGGTGGTAAAAAAGGGAAATGATTTAGTTGAGCAGCTGGTTGTTCCTAAACCTTACCGGCGTATGGTACTTGACCTTGCCCATAAACATGTGATGGGTGGACATTTGGGGGTAGAGAAGACTAAGGAGCGAATTTTGCAACGTTTTTTCTGGCCAGGACTCCATAGAGAAGTCGAAGAATACTGTGGGTCCTGTCCAGAATGCCATTATTCAGCCCCTAGGCCCCATTTTCGTAGCCCCTTGGTCCCTCTCCCTGTGATAGAGACACCATTTGAGAGGATAGCCATGGATTTGGTGGGCCCGATAGTAAAATCTGCCCGGGGGCATAAGCATATATTAGTAATAATGGATTATGCTACCCGCTACCCCGAGGCCATTCCTCTACGTAATACCTCCTCTAAATCTATTGCTAGAGAGTTGGTACATGTCTTCAGTCGGGTAGGAATTCCACAGGAAATACTTACCGACCAGGGCACACCTTTTATGTCCCGGGTCATGAAGGAGCTGTGCAAGTTATTCAAAGTAAACTTCGCACCTCTGTATACCACCCCCAGACTGATGGGTTAGTGGAAAGGTTTAATAAAACCCTCAAAAATATGCTCAAAAAGGTGGTGGACAAAGACGGGAAAAATTGGGATTACTTGCTACCATATTTAATGTTTGCCATCAGGGAGGTGCCTCAATCCTCTACGGGGTACTCACCTTTTGAATTGTTGTATGGTAGACACCCTAGGGGCTTGTTGGACATAGCAAAGGAGACCTGGGAAGGACAACCCACCCCTTTTAAAAGTGTCATTGAACATATATGCCAAATGCAGGACAGGATAACAGCAGTACTGCCCATAGTGAGGGAACACATGGAGCAGGCACAAGAGGCCCAACGGAGAGTGTATAATAGGGGTGCCACAGTACGCAACTTTTCCCCGGGTGATCGAGTCTTAG
Source organism: Hymenochirus boettgeri (assembly GCA_019447015.1). Lineage (NCBI taxonomy): Eukaryota > Metazoa > Chordata > Amphibia > Anura > Pipidae > Hymenochirus > Hymenochirus boettgeri. The sequence continues at coordinate 172,548,520 of CM033476.1, forward strand.
TGCTTATACCCACGGTAGAAAGCAAATTTTTGGCAAAGTGGCAAGGACCCTTTGAAATCCTTGAAAAAATGGGTGAGGTAAATTATAAGGTTAGCCAACCAGGTAAAAGGAAACCCGAGCAGATTTACCACGTCAATCTTATAAAACCTTGGAAAGAGAGAATGGCCTTGTTCACTAAGCCTACTGGGTCACTAAGTGCAGAACCCCTAGTGCCAGAGGTTAAGGTGGCCGACTCCTTGTCAGATACTCAGAGGAAAGAAGTACAAACCTTTTTAAATCAGGAATAGAGATGTTTTTTCTGAGAAGCCGGGACGAACCTCTTTGGTAAAACATGACATCATAACTGAGCCTGGGGTAAGGGTTAATTTAAAACCTTATAGGGTACCTGAAGCTAGACGAGAAGTCATATCTCAGGAAGTTAAAAAGATGATGGAATTAGGAGTTATTGAGGAGTCGCATAGCGACTGGTCAAGTCCCATTGTTTTAATTCCAAAACCGGACGGGAGTTGGCGCTTCTGCAATGATTTTCGAAAATTAAATGCTGTCTCCAAGTTTGATGCCTACCCTATGCCTCGGGTGGATGAATTAATTGATAGACTAGGGACAGCCAGGTATCTAACAACCTTGGATTTGACGAAGGGCTATTGGCAGATTCCCCTAACTAACCAAGCCAAAGAGAAAACAGCTTTCAGTACTCCAGAAGGTCTGTTCCAGTACGTTGTATTACCGTTTGGTCTACATGGTGCCCCGGCCACCTTTCAACGTACCATGGACCAAATATTAAGGCCCCATAGGCAGTATGCAGCGGCTTACCTGGATGACGTGGTTATCCATAGCCCAGATTGGCAATCCCACCTACCTAGAGTACAGGCTGTGCTGGATTCCATACGTAAGGCCGGATTGACAGCCAACCCAAATAAATGCAGCATAGGCCTGGAAGAAGCCAAGTATTTGGGATATCACATTGGTAGAGGGCTAGTTAAGCCTCAGCTTAACAAGGTGCAGGCAATTCAAGACTGGCCTAGACCAGTAACTAAAAAACAGGTTCGAGCTTTTTTGGGAATCACTGGTTACTACAGACGGTTCATAGCTGACTTTGCCACTATAGCTGTCCCTCTGACTGACCTTACAAAAGGGAACAAGTCAGTAATGATCAAGTGGAACTCTGAGGCAGAACAGGCCTTTCAGACCCTTAAAAGAGCCCTATGTAGTCAACCAGTGCTGATAACCCCAGACTTCACACAGAAATTTATTGTGCAGACTGATGCGTCTGATCTGGGAGTGGGAGCGGTACTGTCACAAATCAGAGAAGGTGAAGAGCATCCAGTGGTTTTTCTGAGTAAAAAGCTAAATATCCATGAGAAAAACTATGCTACAGTTGAAAAAGAATGTTTAGCAATTAAGTGGGCGCTGGAGGAACTCAGATACTATCTTTTAGGCCGTCAGTTTACATTGGTTACTGACCACGCCCCCCTTAAATGGATGTGTGAAAATCGGGAAAAGAATAGAAGGGTGACAAGATGGTTCTTGGCCCTTCAGAACTACAAGTTCACCGTGGAGCATAGACCGGGGGCACAGCTAGCGAATGCTGATGCCTTGTCCCGGGTACACTTGAGGCTACAGGTGTTCCGACCCCTACGTCGAAACAGAGGGGGAGGGTATGTGAGAGAAATGCTGGGATAGTGGTGGAAGGTGTGTATATTTCCCCCAGATTTCTCTCTTATATGTATTGAGCTCCAGGGTAAGTAGCTCAGTAGTGAAAGGGTGTTCTTTCACTGCATTTGGCTTTTTGGAAAAGCCGGTAAAAGGGGCCCTGGAGCGAATGGAAGTGAGCGGGTGGGACTTCCATTCACCAGACTATCCAGGCTTTTGGTGATCCTGGCTAATTAATAGCCTCATTAGGCAGCAGGGGGAAACCCTTTGAATAAGGTGTCTCAAGGGTTCTTTTCTCTCTCTTTCCAGGAGGCTGTCTGGAGGCAGTAAAGGAGAGAGCCAGACACAGTGAGGAACTAACTGTTGTATGGTGTTATTTCAGAGTTGGATATCAGGTCCTCTCTGTCACATAGAGAGGGAATTCTGAATGTTAGTTAGAGCCGAACAGGCTAGGATTTATTTTTATGTTTTGTTTATGGATGTACCACTGTGCTCTGGACTGGTGAAATAAAGCTGATTGCAGTCAGCTTAAACCTGGAACTGTTGTTCACAAACTGTTGTTTTTTTTGTCTGGAGTCATTCTGGTCCCTGCAATCTACGCAACCCCCCAAGAAACTGTACCTTTTGGGCAAGCCCCTTTACAATACACAGACAAAATGCTGAATTGTCAGATTAAGGTCATTGGGATTAAAAAATACTGCTCTTTTTTCTGAAAAGCATATGTTTTTGCACTGAACTTCCCCTTTAAAGGAGTTTGACTGAATAGTTCAACAGAGTTATGTTCAGTTTAACCAGTTTTGCTTAAGTGAATTAGAATCAAGGCACACGGCCGCAGGCATCCAACCAGGCGCAAACTTGTTCTGCTGTCTCAAATAGTTGTATTTTACCAGCATTAATCAACCATAAGTGGGTTGGGTAGGCCATAGAGTATTTCACCCTTTAGAGAACGCTTTATATCCTGGAATGTAGCCCTCTTAAGTTCTAACGAAGAGTCCGGGAACACCATGATTTTGGTATTTTCAAAGTGCACATCCTCTGCTGTTCTGGCCAGTTGTAAGATTGTGTCTTGGTCTTTAGCATTTAGGAGTCTTACAATCATGGGTCTGGGTCTATCTCCTGTTGCTGGGCGTTGCACGGGAATCCTGTGTGCATGTTCAATGGCGAATGTTGCGGAGAGGGATTCTGGTTTAAAATGATCTGTTAACCATGTCTCTAAGAATTGTACTGGAGGTTTTTTTTGGTTTCAGGGAAGCCAATAAAGCGGAAGCCAATAAAGGTGCGTCTTTTGCGGCTTCTAGTTGTCTGTCGGTTGGATCTGGAGATTCAGGCCCTGGTGGTAAGATGGCAGCTCCCGCGCGCTGTGTGGATGAGTGTGCAAATTTGTGCAGTTTTTCTGCTACCGCTCTGTCTCTTTTGTTCCTCTGGCCGGTCATGTTTTAGGTGTGGAGTGATATCTTGCCTCTGTACCTTGCAGTTAGAGGAGTTAGGTGCCGATTTTAGCCTCGGGATAGCAGGTGGACTGGGAGCTCCTCACAGACGCGTGTTACTACATCTGTGTCCAAGCCACGCCCCCTTCACCAGCATCTTTAAAGCAATCACTTTCAAAACTGATTTGCATTTGATTGACCAAAATTATGCAAATGAAGTGTAGAATCAATAAGATCCTCAATCAGACATTCTGAAAAGTTTTCGAAATATTCCAATCTATTTTAGTTTGATCGTATATAACAAGTATGCACAGTTATGCATCACATTAGTAAACAATGTCGATTAATTTTTAACCAACAATCCTTTTATCTAACAAGCGGATTGAAATGTAAAACGATCAAACACAAATCGACCCATGTATGGAGAGCTTTATTCTTTGAGCTTTTACCACTTAAAAGGGGTCAAATAGTATACAAATAGTGTTGCATCTTTCGTTTAGGCTGCAGTCAAAGGCAAAATTAATCCACTATACTGGCACATCACATCAGTAGTTAGCAAGCTGAGTAACATTCAGTTGGAGTTGACTTGCTATACACCACAACTGGACACGTTGTGACCTTCAGAATCAGAGAGGCTTTTTTAGGACATTTAACACTGGAGTTTTCATTTGCTTACATCTGGATCATCTGTTAGGCAGGTATTATAGTAGATAGGCATATGTCTTTAAAGGGGAACTGTGGTCTCCAAACAAGTTAAGTTTAAATGAAAGGCCAGTTTCCTACCTTTAAAACGAGCCATCAACCACCTCTCTACGTGCTCCACAGCCCAAGATATAAAGAAACGACTGACCAGAAAGTTAATGAGTGGGAGGCTGACTTGTGACATTCCTGAGGCTTCTCCTGCACAGTGCCGCCGGTGAGCACAGCCTCAGACTCCCTCAGTGTGTGAGGGAGACAGGAAGTCCCTCCTCCTCTCTGCTGAGAGAAGGTAAGGAAATCTACAGCCCTTCTCTTTCACTGTGTGAAAACAGCCTTTTTAGGCTGTACAGAGTACTCACTCTGCCTGAAAAGGCTGATTCCACAGAGTTTTCTGTAGGGGGGGGGGGTCTGAGTAACCCACGGCACCTGCGAGTGGACGGGGCTTGGGCGCCCACTAGTGGGCGGGGCCACATGGGGCTGTAAGATAATGGGCCCGACAGATTGACTGACAGTTTTAGAGCAGGAAGTGCAGGGGACCAGGTGATGCTGCTGCCATATCACACACAAAAATGTAAATATCTTCAAAACTATGCAAAATAAACAATAGAAATAAATTGCAAAAATTCTCAGGGGAGCAATTCCTATCAATTTACCTAAAGTCATTTTTGGACCACAGTTCCCCTTTAATTTCCACTACTATGTTACTATGGTTAGCGATGCTTTAACGGATCACTAGAACCAAAAATACATTTCCTTTCCCTAAATCTATATATCTACAATAGACAGTAGTATTGCTACCTCTCATTCTGCTTTTCGTTTTGAAGCACTTACAGCTTTTATTATCCATAGGAAGGTAGGGAAATGGCAAACCTGACACTAATGTTTGTAAATATTTTCTTTAAACTGAGCCACAAAGACTGAAATATGTAAGTTCTAACTGACTAAACCTTTAAAGCTAATTACTTTTAAACAAAAGCAGAATGAGAGGGAGGAATACTTGCTCCTGACTCTTAAAGAATTAGGTTTAGGGGAAGGAAAAGTGACCATTTGAGGCAGCAAGTTCGATATTGCATCTTAGATATTCATTATCAGAATCACATGTAGTAGCCATTAATGAAACTGGACCGAGAAACGCCAGTCCTTTTTTATCAGACATGATAGAAACCGTGTTAAACTATGTATATTTTTGCACAAAGGTGCCCAAACTATCTTACATACAACATAATGTGTAGGTTTACTGCTTAAATTTGCTCCCTTTAGTAGTTGCAATTTGATACAGGAACCAAAGCCTTTTCATACTGTTGTATATAACAAAGGTTAAAGCATTGATACTTAGAAGCTTAAATAAACAGCTGACAAAAGCACCCTTAACTTACCATCTCCTCACCTTTGAAGTACAGTTTATAGTTTGTAACATGAATTCTTCCCTTGACAGGACCATTAAATGGACACATGTAGATTACATCCTTATCTGTCAAACAGAAAAACATGACAAACAACAAAATTAAATAGAATGAATGCATTATTATTGTGAATTACACCTACACAGGAAAGAATGCTTCTATGCAGAAAGTTTGAGTAACCAGTAGCCACCATAAAAATGATTAAAAAAGATCACTTAAAGGAACAGTTCACAGCTAAATACAACTTAGGCTTGTCTTAAAACATAATTCTCAGTGCTTCCATACCTCTTTTCAGCTCCACAATCTGAAATGTAGTCCCCCAGAAATCTCCCCCGAAAGAAGGACACCCCTGCTTCTTGATAACTTGACTCTGCCTCAGACAATATTTGCGACCGTCCACACAGCTTTGTGTATGCGCAATGCGCGGCTGATGCGGTCGCAAATCTGTAACCCCTGATAGAGTGCCGGCAACCAATACATATAGAGCATCGCATTACTATGGTAACGCGCATGCGCACATGTATTGGCAATACCAATTTAAAGTGCTGAAATCGGAAAGAATCTCAGATCTTGTACACTTTTATCGGATTGGCTCTTGACTGGTTAAAGGACATGGCCCAGTCAACTGCCCTGCTGACTGGTAATGAGAAGCTGCAGGGCCAATATCTGCACCCTACACCTCCCATTGGGGGCCCAGGTACCAGAATGGTCAGTCTGAAAAGCCTCCTGCAGGGGCCCATAAAGGGGCAGGACCATAGAGCCAATTGTAAGTACACATTTTGACAGAAGTTGGAGGACTTTAATCAGTCATGTCAAACCTTGTCACCCCAGATGTTTTGGAAACTACAGCTCCCAGCACGTCTTCTTTCCCTTCAGGAAATCATCGGATTTCCTGAAGGGGCCGAGGGACAACAGTCCGCACAGTTTTTGGAAGGCTGGATCCACTCATGCTTTGAAATGTCCAAACTCACCCCGCAACTGGCCATCGAAAGGGCCCACCGAATCCCGGCAAGAGCCCCGATCCCAGGAGGACAACAACGAACCCTCATCGCACGTTTCCCCTCATCGAACGCAAGAGATAGGCAAGAGATAGCCTACACTTTGAGAATTCTACCATAAAAATATTCCCAGATCTCTCTCTGGATTTACAAAAGAGACGCGCCACCTTTTCCGAGGTCAAGAAAAGGCTACTTGCAGCAGGTATATCGTATTCAATGATGTACCCAGCAAAGCTCAGAATCCAGGTAGACGGTCGGGTGAGATTCCTCGAAAACCCCTCTGACGCATGTACACTCCGGCTACACCCTGAGGCCTATAACTGCTAACCCAGCAGTGGACCTAGCTCAGGAACACTCTAAACTCCTTACCTGTAAGCCGGAACCCTAAAACATGTACCTCCCCTGAAACCAAAACTTAACTAAAAACTATACTGACCCTACAGTACTCCAATGCTGCAACACCCCCATGCAGATCGGACGGCCAAGTACCGTGCGACGGTCACGGCCGCCCGAGCAACCACGAACAAATTGACCCACATGGTGACCCCCATGTTCCACAAACGGACTTGGAATCAGGAGAACCTATACTAAGGATTGCTCAACCTCTCATTCACTCTCCTAAAATGATAATGTGCCCCTAAGATAAAATGCCTATCTATAGGCGATGACCATGTGGGTCACACTCGCTTGTGTTTTGATGCAATGCAACCCCCTACAATGTTTACACTTTAAGCACTGGCGGTGGTTATGTGGGTCACCCCCACTGGTATGTTTTAATATAATGGGACCCCCCTAAAACACCTAAACTCTAAGTACCGACAGTAGATGTGTGGGTCACCCACACTCATGTGCCTTGTTATAATATAACCCCCCTCCCCAAAGGAAGGGGGGGGGGAAAGAAAAGGAAAATGCTTGAATCCTGAGTACTGGTGATGGACATGTGGGTCACCCCCACTCATGTGCCTTGTTATAATATAACACCCCTCAAAAGGGAGGGGAAGGGGAAAAAAAGGGGGGAAAGAAAAAAGGAAAGGGGGAAAATGTCTGAACTGAATTTTAGGATATAAAATAACCTTTATAATGCCTAATATGTCTAATAATGTCTCTAAACCTGCTCCGCTTTTGAGAGAGTTTGTATTTATTTATTTATTTGTTTAGGGTTTTTTTGGGGTGTGTGTGTTTTTTTTCTCCCTGCGGGGGTGCAGGGCGGGCACTCGTGTTGACTAAAGCCAAACACCCTCGATGTGCACCACCCTAAACAGAATAGATATCAGTGGTTGCAAAGTAATAACATACACCTAACTATTAAAATCAGTACAATCTGTATGTATAAATAACCCCTCCAAAGTGCGATGTCTTCCTCAATCCGCCTGGAGAGTCATCAAGTGGATTCACAATGTCTGGACGCGAGCGCCTGCCCTACGCCTCCTCAACCATAATGATACATGCCCTTTATGTGTGCAATGGGAAATGCTACAGTATATGTATTCTATAACTATCTAAACCTAGGGTCCATTGCCTTACTAATAATTTCTGTGCATGACATGGGTCCCCCCACATGTACGCTAGAGTAAAATGTATATTAATGTACCAGAAGTTGATGTGGGACCTGCTGTGCTGCCTTTGAACTACAGGGGGGAATTCTCCCATCCGAACGCTCTATACGCACATAGGCGCTGAGGCTATCCACATACGATGACAGAGTTCACAGTTTCATAAACAACTTTGACCAATACAGTGGACCCACCCCGCAACTGCGGCATAGCAAAATGTATATCAATCTACTGTGGCCAAAGCTGAATACTGTTACCTCACGTCTGAATTGTAACATAGTGCTCCCCACCGGAATGTTTATACACATATAACTGCAGAGTCTACCCCCATATGGTAATATGGACCCTCTCATGGCTATATATTGATGTAATGTACACAACCACGGGCTACTTGAAGCTGTCTACCTGTTGTTTTTTCCTCCCCCTCGCCCCCCCCTTTTTTTTTTCTCTCACCCAGTCACCTACCTTATATCCAAGAACCGCAAAGGAAAATCATCTGCTAACGTGCTGGTTAACGTATGATGTATGTAAATTGTATCTCAAACCATCACACAGACCCCCCTCTCCACCATTAGCCACGCAACAAAACCCTAACGACTTACTCAGTCCATACCCCACCGAGACCAATAGACGACCAGATACCACCGAAAAGTGAAACGGAGAAATACCCTGTGACAAAACTGACTAGACCTCCACACTTGTAAACCCAACACCCCTACTTTATCCCCAAGCTAGCCCTCAAATGACACAGAAGTAAATACAGACCAGAAGGCCAAACTATATATATACCCAACCTGACACCACCCCAGACGCGAGCTCAAAGCCCAAGTAAATATAAACATAGAAACCCCAACTCCCCCTGACATAACCTATACCAGACGACCCTCCCTGAATGAACAAATATATATATATATATATATATATATATATAGTGAATCTAGTGCTTTGTTAACCCCGTAAATGTCAATTAGACGATTATTAATGTTATACGTTTTATCAACCTACTTGCTAAATAGCAAATATTGGCAACAACAAAACAAAATGGAAGTACATCAAAACCCTCCTATCCCACCCCCTCCTATCCTCCCTAGCCTGGTATCCAATGTGACACAAGATATCTCCTTAAATGATGAGCCAATCACTTAAAATTCTGTCATGGAACGTCAGAGGGTTAAACAGCCCACATAAACGTCTGTCTGTATTTACACATATATATTTACATATACCAAGCAGATCTGATTTGTCTGCAGGAAACGCATCTCTTACCAGCCACGACCCACTATGTACAGCTCCCCTGGATAGGATGGTTTGCCCATAGTACTGTCTCCTCTTACTCTAGCGGAGTCTCTATTCTAATACACAAAATAGTAAAATACAATTTCCATGAAGTACACTCGGACAAAAAAGGGAGATATATATGTATAGCACTCACAATTGAAGCGACACAGTATACTATAATAGGAATCTATGACCCTCCACCCGCAAAACAACAACCATTAAAAGAAGCTCTCCCCTTCATATTAAAATACCCACAAGCCCGCACAATCTGTATGGGAGACTTTAATGCCCTAATGAATCCCTCAATTGACAAATTTCAACCCAACACCACCAGCACATCCACGCCGCTAACACATCTCATCTCTGAAATACACTTGACGGATGCATGGCGTTCAAAGTACCCTCGCACCCAGGAGTATACATGCTTGTCAGCAACACACAATACCTTATCTCGCATTGACTACATATTCATTAGCAAGAAACTAAACCCCGAAATACTCAAGATTTCACACCTCCCCAGAGGCAACTCTGACCACTCCAACTCCAGATCCAATCACTACACCAATAGAAACATACTTCCAAAATAACCAAGGAGAAACGTCGGTGGAAAACAGATGGGAGGCCTTTAAAGCGGTTCTAAGAGGAGAGCTACAAAAAACCATCACATGCATTAAAAAAGCAACAAAACAAAACAAAACTAGGCTAACGACCTCTCTTCAGACCGCTGAAACTAGCTAGATCAATAACCCCTCATTGAGTAACAAATCAGCCTGGCACTTGGCCCAGTCCCTTTATAAACTCAATGATAACAGAAAAAATGAACAGGAAAGAATTTTTTGTCAAACAAAAATATTTTGAACACGGCCACCAGTCTGCTAAACTGCTCGCCAGACTAGCTCATGGTCCCATGGACCATAATACTATTACAAAAATCCAAGATCCAAATACAGGACTATGCTGCAACACACCTGATCTACTACACTGCTTTACAAAATACTACACCAACCTATACAGAACCTAACTTAATCCTACATCCCATACTACATCATCGGTGCTAAGCAGAATCCCATTCCCTAAACAAAATCAGTCCGAGAAAACAATGTAGGACTCAGGAATTTCCCTCTCTGAACTCCGCGAGGCCTTGAGAAACATGGCAAGCGGCAAAGCCCCAGGCCCAGATGGGATATCGTTTGAAGTATATAAGAGGTATGATGAACACACTCTACAGAAGTTATTAGAGGTATATAATGACGCCCTCCAGAGGGGGTCCCTCCCTGATTCAATGTACAACTCTCATATAATTCTCATCCTTAAGCCGGATAAAAAAAACCCGGATTGCGCATCCTACCGCCCAATATCTCTGTTGAACACAGATTATAAACTACTGGCAAAGATTTTAGCTAACCACCTACAACAAGTGATAACTTCAATTATTCATCCGGCCCAGACAGGCTTTATCCCAGGGAAATCTACATCTATCAATATTAGAAAAACTTTAATCAATACCCTGGTGGACCACAATATTCTGGGTCCCATCATGCTATCCCTTGGCGCCGCCAAGGCATTTGATTCGGTGGAGTGGACCTTTCTGTGGGAGTGTATGGCTAGATTTGGCATGGGACCAATTTTTCAGAAATGGGTACAAATCTTATATACGCGCCCGATCGCTACTATTAAAGTAAATGGAGCAACCTCAGATCCCTTCCCCCTAGCCAGAGGCACCAGACAAGGCTGCCCCCTATCTCCTTACCTTTTCGCCCTAGCGATTGAACCTTCAGCAATCCATCTCAGATCCCACCCAGAAATTACTGGCCTATCATTAGGCCAACACATTGCCCTAATTAGTCTATACGCTGATGACCTAATCCTGTATCTAGGAGACCCAGATAAATCCCTCCGAACAGCATACATACAACCTCATCACGCAATATGGCCCCATCTCGGGCCCCATCAACTGGTCCAAATCAGCGCTTTTCCCAATAGACAAAGACATCTCCATGACACCATTCGCAAGAGCCCTTGTACCCAGAGTCACAAGTTTTAAATATTTAGGAATCCACATCACCCAATCACCAACCAACTTCTTTGAACTAAATATATCCCCCCTCTTACTGTCTAAAGCCAACAAAGTCTGGCAGAACCTTCCACTTAAGTTAATTGGCAGAATCAACCTGATCAAAATCATTATACTTCCCAAATTACTGTATATTCCCAAATTACTGTATATCTTCCAACACAGTATGGTACACATTCCTGACCCCTTTTTCAAGAAACTACAAAGCATATTACTCCCTTTCCCGGGCATTAAAATTACAACACTTCAAAGAAGTGTAAAAAATATGCTGGCCTAGCCCTCCCAAACTTTCAAGCATATTACTTGGCAGGCCAACTAAAATATTTTAAACCCTGGATAATACCTGACCCCAGTATGCAAGAGGAGAATCCGGCACCACAGTTATATGATATGGAGGGTATGCTACAAGCATACCTCCCAACACACCCCTTAGTTTTCCTAAACAGCCCAACATACTCCCTCCCCGCAGGGGGTACCGAGCTGCACAGGCAACAATATAAAATTTGGAACAAAGCACAACGCATGATCAAATACACAGATATACCTGAGGAAACCCCATTATGGCACAACCACAATTTCCCCCACTTATACTCCCTCAATATAAATCAAAATATGGAACGTATCGAGCTATTAAATTCAGCCACATTACAAAGGACAAACTACTAATTACATTTAACGATTCAATAACAGAAATTCAAAAATGTATACTGAAAAAAGTGAAAATGCCTCATCTATAAATGCCTCAATCTATATATAAACAATTACAGGTTAGCAGTATCTCTCTAAATTCAATCAAGTTTTCCATATTACCGTATATACTCGAGTATAAGCCGAGGTTTTTAGGTTTTAAAATCAACCTAAAAACCTTGCCTCGGCTTATACTTGAGTCAAGAGAAAACTTACCTTAATTCCAGATGCAGCCGAGAGTCAGGAAGGAAAGCCGGCAGTTCCCAGTAGTTCTTCGCGGGTGCGCAATGATGACGTCATCGCGCAGCCGCGAAGCAGTACTGGGAACTGCCGGCTCTGCACAGAGCGAGCGGCAGCCGGCGGAGAGATGAAGACTGAAGACTGGCCAGGTACGGTAAGTGAACTGGGGGGTTCTAGGGTGGGGGACAGTAGGCCATACAGTAACACCCAATACCTTTCTACTATAGGTGTTTGGAAACTACAACTCCCAGCAACGAAAGCATGCTGGGAGTTGTAGTTTCCAAACATCTACAGTGGAAAGGTATTAGGGTTACTGTATGTGATTACTGTACATTTAAAAGGGAACTATCTACCCTCGACTTATACTCGAGTCAATCATGGTTTTCTGATTTTGGAGGCAAAATGGGTACCTCGGCTTATACTCGAGTCAGCTTATACTCGAGTATATACGGTAATTTACCTTTTTATTTTGGGGGCAAAATTCTACATTAGCAATAAAAAAAAAGTAGAAATTACCAGTAATTAAAATTTCTCCAGGAATACGTGGTATTTCATCATTTTGCCCATGATTCATGTCATCCCTTGGAGACTACACAAAAAAAAAAAAAAAATTAGTACTGAACATGCAGCTTTAATACATGACTCTTGCAACACAGAATTACTGTCAGCTTTGTGTTACATTGATTGGTAAAACTTTTAGAACTGAACAAGATGGCAGCAATCAAAATACAATTTTACAACAAAACTGTGTTCGCACAGATGGTACTTACCCTTCTAAAGGAATTTTCTAGAGAATTTGAATTGTTCTTTGGAGTGGAAGATGAAGCCATTATGACAGTGCTAAAAAAAACAAACAAACAGTGGGCTGAAATGCGGAAAAAGATTTTCATGTTAGCTTCAGTAGATATACTTTTGTTCCCTGTATTTTCAGTTTATTATATGCACTGTTTACATATACTGTAGAATTTAGAACCAGTTTTTTTTCAACATACAGATTATAAAGAATGCTATATTTTATGTTATGCTTTACCTCACATCCATCATCAGGATTAAATAACATCACTTGCCATCACCTCTGTAGGCAAACTCCCATGAACCCACACCCCTACACACTCACAAGTATTAAAGGGACACTAAACTGATATTATCAAGTACAGTGTATCTGTATCTTGTTACCCTGGGTGTTCTATTATTCACAGGGAGGTGGGAATAAGTACTCTCACCTCCCTGTGAATAATAGATACTGATTTACAGTACTTTACAGTACAGTACTAGAGAATATTGGTTAAGTGTCCATTTAACTGCTTGGAGTAAAATATGCAGATAACACATCCATTTAAAGGCACGTCCACCCCCAAAACTAAAATTTAACCCCTTACTGGCCACATCAAGTAGTTTAAAACAATCCTTACCATACATTCCTGCTCAAAATAGTTCCCCTGCTGTGCCCCTCTAAAGTCCAGGAAACTGCTGTGTAGGAGCAGTGTGTGACTCATGCTGTGCCTGAGACTTCCTCAACCTCATCAAGGTTGAGGCATGCTCAGTGCAGCCCTCCCTGCCTCTCAGCCAATCACGGACGCGGCTGCCGGTCCCGCCCCCTGCTTTCAATTCCATGCAAGCAGAGGGCCTGAACACTGCAGCGGAGGAGAGAGGGCAGGTAAGTAAGAATCGGGGGACTTTCTAACAATTATATTAATGCGGTTGGGGCTGGGGGAGCATGCCCTACCACATATCAAAAGTTAAATTTTGGGGTGGACATGCCCTTTAATTGGAGGTTTTACACCTTGTATAGTAAGCATTGGATGGCAGGCCACTTCCCTCCTTGTAAAAAGCCAATAGGCGGGGGGAATACTAAAAAAAAAAAAGGCTTTTCACTTTTATGCATAAAATTGTAACTAAAAAAAAACCAAACATGTTTTTACTTTGCACTAGCACAGATATTATGATAGTATATGGGGCCCAGGAATGTTCATTGATAACAGATAATTCAGCGGTCAAACTTTTTCAGACCCTGTGGCACAATTTGTAATGCAAATAAATTCCTTATATTATTCCAGTATTTAGCAGCACTACTATGGAGTGTTTCAATTCAGTAGTAATGTGCAACCTCCCTGCTCAACTATAGAGTCTGTGTAGAGAGCTCCCAATTATACTTACATCCGCAACTCTTAAAACATAAAAAGTCAAAGTATCCAGGGTGGTGCATAAACTACTTGGCCCTGTTAGTAATACTGTAGGTCTGGCTGATCCAGGGATACTTTCCGATTGCCAAGAGATTTAGGTCCTCACCCTGGGTACTTTTAAGTATAGTATAAGTATAGTTTATAGTTGTCTATTAAACAATAACTGCTGGGAATGGAAAATCATTTTGGCATATATCCGGATTAAAAAATACAAATAGTACTAGTGTTTCATTTCAGTGCTGGTACAAAAGTAAGATAGAAAACAGTTGGGGCTAATTATGAGATGGTTTATCATTAAAGACATAGAATAAATAGAATTTAATTTTAAACTTGTGTAATTGGGAGAACAAGGATAAGATTAAAAAAATCCCTATGGCAAATAAATAACAGCAGTGCAACATAGAAGAGGATCATTTTTATTGATGGGTGGTACAAATATCTCACATTCAAGTGAAAAAAAAATTACAGACAAATGAACATAATGTGTGGCTTAAAGGGCATGTCCTCCCCCAAAACTATAATTTAACTCACTGCTGGCCCCACTGTATAGTGTGAAAAAATCCTTACCTTACATCTCTGCTCCAAATGGTTCTACTGCAGTGCCTAGTCACAGTCCCAGAAAGTGAAGAGTAGGAGCTGTCTCTGCGCCTTACCTGTCCTCCAGGAGGTACTCAAGCATGTGCAGGGCAGCCCTCCCCTCCATGCCAGTGTCAATTCATACATATAAAACCATTTCCGTAGTGTAGGGACCCCTCTCCCAACCCTAAACGTTGTTTTTATATTGTTAAAAACTACAATGTGAGTAATCAGCTGATGTGAGCCAGAGTATGCAGCACACTCCTATAAATAATAAGTTAACAGATTTTTTAGCCAAAAAATAAAACATAACATAGCGTGATATTTGTCACACTAAATGCTACCTTTTCAATAAATGGTGACTTGTTTTAGACAAATGAATGTCCAGGGTGAAGAATGGTGATCACAGTTTAAAGGTTATGTCCACCCTTAAAACCATTTTTTCATATATGATTCCCCCTGTCCCCCCAGCCCCAACCGCTCTATTTTTATTCTTAGAAAGTTCCCCAAACTTTACTTACCTCCCCTCTTTCCTCTGTCGCGCTGCCGGCCCTCTGCTTGTGAGAAAATGCAAGCAGAGGGACGGGACCGGCAGTCGCGTCTGTGATTGGCTGAGCGGCAGCCAATCACGGACGCAGTTGCCGGGAGTTCATTGCGGCGGGGGAAAGAGGGAAGGTAAGTAAAGTTTGGGGCACTTTCTAAGAATAAAAATAGAGCGGTTGGGGCTGGGGGGACAGGGGAAATCATATAGCTAAAGGGTTTTACACTAGGGGGAGGAACTCCTGAGAGGGAGGGAGAGAAGGGCTGCAGTACACATGCCAAACTTCTCCCGGAGGCCAGGTAGGAGCAGAGTCCTATATTGACTCTGCTATCCTCCTGGTGGGCAGTTTTTGGGACTTTGGGGGGGAACTACAGGAGAACCATATGGAGCTGGGATGTGAGGTAAGGATTAAACTACACTACACAATGGGACCAGAAGGTGGGGGGGGGGGGGGGTTATAGTTTTGGGGGTGGACATGCCCTTTAAGGTATGTATTACAAGCAAGGTAAACCAAAAGGGGTGAGGACCTAGAGGGATGAAAGAAAATTCTCATTCTTCTATGTGACTTGGGTCATGAGATAAATGTAGGGAAATTATAGGCCTAATTAACCATGAGCCACTATCGGTACGATATTAAATGTAGCAACTGTGACTCTCGGTAAATCAAATTATTTCAGTGAAAATCTAAGACCAGTCTTAGGCTGGTCTTTGATTATCGGCCAAAAGTTGCGCTATTGTGATACTGAAAAGAGTTGCAACGGCAAATCTGTTGTTAATGTCACGGTAACCTATATGAAAAAGGTTAGTGCCACCAGCCCAGCATCTCTAGGTAAATGAAGCCCTAAATATTTATAAAAAAACAGTGAGATTCCCAATTCGGTAAATGATAGGCCTAGTACAAACTTTCCCAAATCAGCACATTGCTTTAAGAGTGCCATACACGTGGTCAAATTTTAAATTGATACGACCAATTCAGTCAAATCAGTTGTAAAAAAAAAAAATCGACCACTTAGTGGACTTCAGCTGAAGATCGACGGTGCACTCTGATCGGAAGAAGTCTGTTTTTACTTGGATTCATGTTTCTTCTACCAAGTCTTCACCTATGAAGCCCCCATTCAGTACAGCAGTGCACATGTTCAGCTGTTTAAAACAGTTGATTGAGGTTCTGTGTGGCTGAACACTGGAACCATTATCCCCACTTCTATTCAGGTCCATTCCTAAAAAAATAATTCTATAGAGGTAGCACATCCCCCAAAACAACAATTACCCAATGGTTTCACTGCTAAAAGATAAACCTGCTTTTTACTGCTCTACACTTTTAGTAGCTCAGGGAACAGTAGTCAGCCATTGGCCATAAAGGACATCTACTATTTGGAAGAACCAGGAAGGAGACAAAGAAGGGGGAAGAAGCTGCAGCTAAAATAACGTATTGAAAAAAATGTAAGAAAAACCTATTACAGCTAGAGGTTCTATACAGAATGTCTCATTCTAGTGCTTTACAGTGCCCTTTAGCTCTATTTTAAAGGGTAACTGTGTTCTCCAAACAAGTTAGGGTTCAATCTCTGCTTGCTTGCAAACACACCTGTGCAAGTCTTTACTAGCATTAAAGGGCATGTCCACCCCCAACCCAAAACTATAATCCCCCCAAACTGGCCCCATCATGTAGTGTAGTTTAATCCTTACCTCACATCCCAGCTCCATATGGTTCTCTGTAGTCCCCCAAAGTCCCAAAAACTGCCCACCAGGAGGATAGCAGAGTCCATATAGGACTCTGCCTCCTACCTGGCCTCCGGGAGAAGTTTGGCATGCGTAATGCAGCCCTTCTCCCCCCCTCTCCCTCCTGATTCCCTCCCCCTAGCATAAATCCCTTTGATATAGTATTCCCCTGGTCTCCCAGCCCCAACCGCTTCATTTTTGGTTTAGAAAGTGCCCCAAACTTTTACTACCTCCCCTCTTTCCTCCGCTGCATGAATGACTGGCCGCGCGTCCGTGATTGGCTGCCACTCAGCCAATCACAGACGCGACTGCCGGTCCCGCCCCTCTGCTTGCATTTTCTCGCAAGCAGAGGGCCGGCAGCGCTGCGGAGGAAGAGGGGAGGTAAGTAAAAGTTTTGGGGCACTTTCTAAACCTAAAAATGAAGCGGTTGGGGCTGGGAGTCCAGGGGGAAGGCTATATCAAAAAACAGTAAGTTTTAAGTCTTAAGTGGCATGTCCACCCACAAAACTAAAAATTTCCCCACTGTGTATTGTTAAAAAATCCTTACCTTACCCTCTTGCTCCATATGGTTGCCCTGCAGTGTCTAGCCAAATTCCCAGAAAGAGCAGGAGCCTGCGTGTGTGTAAAAAGGTTTCTGCCCCTTCCCTGTCCTCTGAGAGGTTTTTGGCATGCTCAGTACAGCTCCACCTCCCTCCCTCTGGATCCCTCTTTGCTGTCCGGTGCCCTACCTTTTAACCCTTTTTCTGTAGTGTAGGTGACCCTAGCCCACCACCAACCGCCGTGTTTACTAAAAAAAAAAAAATCTACTTACAGAGCTTCATTCTCCGGCGTTCTGCACTTCACTGCCGGCATAAGCGTCTATGATTGGCTGTCTCTCACCCAATCACAGTCGCGTCTGCCAGTCCAGCCCCCTGCTTGCAATTTCCTGCAAGCAGAGTGCCAGATCAGAACGTTGGGGGAAAGAAGCTCTGTAAGTACATTCCTGATGATTGTTTTTGCAAACAAACATGGCGGATGGAGGAAGATGGAAGAAGATGGGCCCCCTACACTACTTAAAAGGTTTATTTTATAGGTTGAGATACCCTTTAAGTGAGCATGTTGTGTCCCAGGGAACACAAAAGAGAAGCAGAGGGTCTAGTGATGTCACTTAAGCTACTAGAAGGAATAAGTTTGAACACTATCCATAATATAATTTCTCACAGGCTGCAGACAGAGATGTGATTAAGGTTTTTTTTTTCAAAGGAAATACTGCAGGCTTGTATTTAAACTTAACTTGTTTGGAGCCCTCAGTTGCCCTTTAAAACAAAGAAAATCCAAATCCCATGCATCCTAAAAAGATATTTCAAGTAGAAGTCATGTGCACTATAAAATACCCAGCAGTGGATGTCACAATACTGTAGGAGACAAAATTGAATTCTTTATCTTTTAATATGTTTCCAAATATGTCCAAGATCATAAAAAAAACAAACCTCAAAACTGTAAAGAAAGTCAATGAACTAGAAAATGCCTTGCAAATAAAATGTGCACTCCATTCAAAACAATCAAAACATTGCATGAGTTTCCTGTAATTCTAATGGAATTACAGCAATGTTTTTATACTCCTCCACAGATTCATTTGTATTTTATTTATTTCTTTTGTTTTTAACCCAACTCCACATTTGCTGTATTATATTTAAGTTTCTTGAAAAAACATTACCAAGAAATTAACAATTAGTTTAACTCTTAATGTCACCCCCTTTCTACAGAGAATACACTCTACATCAGCGGGCGTGAAATAATTTTTGACAATAGGGACTACTAAGCTGTTTAGGTGGCCAATTTCATAGACAGAGTGAAGCTTCTTGTAGAGTGCACTACCCTATGGTCAGACCCCTGAGGTATCCCCGGACATTTTGCATAACTTCCATTTCGAGGTAAATGGGATACAGGCAAGCCCAGGTGCGAGGACCTGGTGTTTAGGTCCATTCTCTGGATACTGACACTCCAAAACTTACCACAATTTGGTGCCTGAACCCCTTTTGTGGGATTTTATTTTTTTAACCAAATTACTAGTTTATAGACATTTTTAATGGAACTAAAGAGAAGAAAAATCAAAAACTATACTCCATGTGCTGCTAAGGAGGCAAGAAACTGTTGTATCTTAATAGTCACCTTGCCCATTTGAGAATAGTGTATGATATTTTTAAACAGAGCCTTCTAGCTTTCTTCAAAACGAGAACTTCTCGAAACAATATTCTGCTGCTCTACATGGGATCTTCCACTAGTAGAGAGTCTAATGTCTGGATCTGCCATATCCTATTATGGAGAAAGCAATCTATAACCAGGCCATTGTGGGTTTTTGGATGTTAAGAAGTTTTTAGATGGCCCAAATAGCATATTGTTTGTCTAATAATAAATAGTTTATCTAATAAAATTTTTAGCTGCACACCAATCCCTTCTTCTAAACCATAGGCTTTTTGTTAATAAACTGCTCCATGGAGGCTATACAATGCATAATCTAAAAGAAACCCACATGGTGAAATACTACAAGTTATTGTGACAATGCAATGAATGCATTGTGTTACATTGGCAAAATAATGCACAGCATTGCACCATAGGTGTGCAGCCATAGTTTTCTGTTCATTATGTTTTGTTGGCTTTCTACCTTAAATGTATGTATTGTCTTGAAAATCAAAAAGGACCCCCCCCTTTCAGGGTCTGTAAGTAATTTTGGGAAAATCTTTGGAAAAGGCAAGTATAGTGCAAACTGTGTTTAGGGTCCTTAACCTATAAACAGATTTTTGATGAGTGTGTGAAGATGCACTGTATTTAGGAAGAAATTCACTCTTTTTCACCTAAAGATTCATAAATAGGATGAGAATGACTTTTTTATCTTGTCCTTTTTTCCTAAATGATCAAAATGAGGTGGCAGGTTATCCAGTGGTGACTCAACAGTTCGGACAATGGAGCATGTACAATTACCCATTTTGTCTATGATCCTCTCTAGAAAAGATAGAAGTTTATGATTTATCTTTAATGCTGCTGCTTTAAATGGGAATTACAGCAGTTAGGAATTATAGAGTCCATTCAGGTTCATTTATATTTTAGCGGATCCCTACAAAGTAAATTTAGGCATAAATCTCTTTGTACTTACGTTCAACAAAACTTTTTCTTACAGACCCCAATCCCTCACTGCATGTAGAAGACGGTGTTGGTCGTGACGATTACGCCAGAACCAACTTAATTTCCTGTAGCTGCATAGTAAAATCCCCTTTTCCTGCTGTGTAAAAATTTTTTACACCGGTGGCCAGTGAGGGATCAGGGTCTATAAATAAATATAGTTAGTTCTGCTGAACTTCTCAATTAAAAGTAGTCCTGTATATAAACTAGTTCCAAATATGACATTTTCTAATCTTACAATAGCCCAAGTGAAAAAAGTACATCCCAAAACACAAGGAGATATGGTTAAATAGACAGTACACATACTGCTATTCAATATTAAAACATCTCCAGTTGTGATGAGATGAACAGTTATTTCCAGCAGCCACTGGCTTCTATGTTTATGTTGCTATTTCTGTCCTGCTGACATGCCAACTTCCTGATGAAGTAAGAGGCAGCAGATTGGGCAGGAACATAACACCGACTGAATATAGCGATTGAGAGGGGGGTTTTCAAGATAAAACAGGTGCAGCCCCTAGAGTCTGACAGGGAGACACACCTCACTGCTCCCACCTGGTTATATCTGTAAGTACACAACAACTGCAATACAACTAGAACTCCATGACCCCTTACTACAGTTTCTACCAAAATAGTGCAGATTCACAAACAAAGCAACTGAGCCTGACAAAAAGTTTAGGAGCCACCAGTTGCTTATCCAGGGTTAGGCAGGAAAGGAGTCCTGTGATTAAACCAAAGGCCTGTATTTAATACTACTGATTGGTTTAAAAAGGACATGCTTAGCATGCGTTCTGCAATTCCCTATTTTGGAGGACGAGATTACTTAACAAAAGGTTTATTAACAAGACAAGCAGAAGGCAGCAAAGGAACGAAGGCTGGTAAGAACATTTGGGGACAGCTTTGAGTTATATAAACCTTGTGAGGTCTTCGGACATTTACTGCAACATATAATTTTTGTTTGGGGGGTGGACACACCTTTAAGTAGAAGCCCTTCCGTCGTACCTTTAAAATGAACCCAGGATCATCTTTAGACAAAACTTGGGAGAAGTTAAATTGCTGGAGATGTTTAGCAATATAATTTCCTTAACATTTCCTGCTTTCAGCAGCTTGTAGATTATGATCAATCTCTGCTTTCAATAAGAGCCCCAGCATTAAGTCTTAAGAGAGCATGATCAGACCACAGGGACAGGGGAGGAGCAGAAGGTCACTCAAACTGCTGGAAGTAGTAAGGTAACCCTAATTTGTTCAGAGACCATAGTTGCCCTTTAAATTAGAAGTGGCATTGCCACATATAAAATGACCATGCTTGTTTTATTTATTTTTTTATTTATACCATATAGCACGTATGTATTGTGCAGTCTGGATTTAAAATCATAATCACAATGTTAGATAAGATATTTAATTGAAATACAAAACAGAACCAACCCTATTATCCTAATTACAGCCAACCAGTCTCATTTAAAAAGTAAAAAGGGAAATACTGTAAGGTCACTTTACCCACAAGCATGCAAATTCTTTAACATATAACATAATGTGTTATATAAGATATGGAGTATTATTTGCACATGTCCAAGTGACCGTGACAATCAGCCTTATTTACTTACCAAGATTATTCCAAGTACATCAGCAGATGGCTGCAATATGCAGCCCTAATCAAAATGTAATTCAAAATATTATACAGTTAAGTAAAAAAAACTTGAATGGGCTCTTGTTTTCTTGATCTACATGTAAGATTAATAGGAACAATTCTTATGCTGGCCATAAAACATGGATATAAAGCTTTATGCAGTAAATTCAAATACATTGTCAGTTTCACTTCATGAAATTAATTGCACTGGCTGTCCTTTAGAAACCAATCATGGAGACAAGCACATGGATATGGTTGATTTACAAAATCTTATGTGCACGTGTTATCAAAATTCATTCTTTAAGATCTGAACTTTTTCTTTTAAATCCTTATGTAAAAGCTTTTCTCTCAGAACACTGCAGAGATTGCTTTGTTTTTTTGAATGAATTGAAGTAGTGTGTGGAAAGATTGTCAACGCTGTTAAATGTCTCTTTTGTGCCTGGGAGGCAGGATCTGTTGTTACATGATCTGTGCATAACAGAGGCAGGTATCTGTGCTTTAATATGCTTGGCTGTCAGCTTTTAAGGGTAAGGCTGCTGCTTGCTTGTTTTGAGCTGCTGTGCACTAGAAAGCATGTAAAGTGTACTGCTTGCAATTTGACTTCTACCAAAACAAAGAGGTGAATTATGGCAGCTGACCTTTAAGGTTCGTACACATGTGCGATTGTGGGTGCCGACCTGCGATGCACAATGTCTATGAACGTCCATTTCGGTTGATAATCGTGCCGTGTATAGGCACTTTCTTGGCCAAAACAGCCGTTCGGACGAATCTTCGAACAAGCACCCGTTTCGGCACCCGCGATGGCACATGTGATGGTTCATGTGTACGAACCTTTAGTATCCAGGGGCTAATTTCATTAATCAACCAACAGACACAACAAAGGTAGAGGTAAGACACAGTGATTTGTATCTTTGAGAAGGTGTTCTGTCTATTGGGACAATGTTGTCTGGTGACTACAATTCAACGTCAAATTTATTTTCCAAAAGTTCAGCAACAGATATACATTAAAATACTTTTGACAACAAATAGCGATAAGATTTTTCACTATTATCACTAAAGATAGAAAAACAAAAAAAGCGGTTATTATGATGTCTATATTAAGGGTGAACAGATTGTATTTGACATTAGAAGCCAGTCAAAAAAATCGAATGGCATAAAGCCATCAATAAACTGCTCTACACTGGGCTATATAATCCACCATTATAAATTTCCTATTATATTTTAAACAGATCAAACCAAAAGTTTATCTCAGATGGTTGATCAGGCTAAAATGTTGGTCCATTTTTACCAGACCTAAAGCCTGACATACAGAGTTTGACAGAGTCAATCACACCACTCAAAAATTTTTTTTTTTTTTGTTTACACTTCAGTTCAATATTCAACACCAGTTTTATCCAACTAAACCTAACTAGGTAAGTTGAAAAACATTCCTGCGACCCATCATAGGATTGATGGTCCAAGATAGTGTATTTTGATTGCTACTTCCTAATCAACTTTTGACAGGAAAGGTGTGCACCTGTTTACATGGTCAACCTAAGACAATGTGCAGTCCAAGTAACATAGCTCTGCATTTCAGTAGGGGACAGAAAAACCAAATCCGATTACGAAACCCTAGGACTACGTTCACACTGGCCATTTTTTTAACGCAGAGAAACATCGATTTGCGATTTTGTGTGTTGTTCCGCACCGTTATCACACAACGCAAGCCATTATTTTCAATGGCAATGCCGTGTTAATGCACCAAACTGTTGCACGCAACGCACTACAAAGCAGCGCTGCCATTTATTTCTATGTGCACAGCGTTTTGGTGGGATGTTACCGCACCAAAACATGCTATAGTGTGAACGAAGCCTAAATCAATTTGAGAAAGAAACAATTGCAGAACAAATCACAGTGAAGGCCCATACATGCAAACTATTGCAAACAGACAACATGGGATAAACAAACGGGAGCCAAAATAAAAGGGCATGTCCACCATTAAGGTAGGTGACCCCTGCCCACCCCCAACCACAGGAATATATCTTTAAAAAAATGCTCAGATCGATACTTACAGCCCCTTCTCTCCCGCGATGTCTGTGATCCGGCTCCCTGCTTGCGGAAGTTGCAAGCCGGAGCTGGACCGGAATTCGCGTCTGATTGGCTAAGACGTGGCCTATCACAGGCGCTGTTGATGTCATTGAAGACGCCGCAGGAGAGAAGGGTCTGTAAAAAAGCATTTTTTTAAAGAAATATTTTGGTTGGGGGTGGGCAGAGATCACATACCTAACATCCAAATAGATTCACGCTAGGTGCCACGGCTGCAGAGGATGGATCCGGATGGTGGGAGGAGGGGGAAGGGCTTGCCTGCGCATGTCACAATCCTTGTTGAGGCTGAGGAAGTGCACCGGATGAATCACTGACAGCTTCTACTCTTCACTTTCCTGGACTTTGAAAAGGCACTGCAGGAGAACCATAAAGAGCAGAGATGTAAGGTAAGGATTATTTTAAAGAACATAGTGGGGCCAGTATGGTGTTAAATTTTAGTTTTGGGGGTGGACATGCCCTTTAACGAACGACATCTGACTGAGCGGCTCCATACACATTCGATCATCGGCAGAAATTGTCATTCATATCTCAAGCGTCAGCTGCATTTTATGTTTGTACCGGGCTTAAAACACATTACACAAACAAAAAAAAGCCTGATTGCTATTAAATACAGGAGCCCAAATTCCATTGTTCCAGTCTAGACCAAAGCTGGCTATACACATTCCCTGAGGGTACACATTGTAGTTTGTGGAAATAGAGAGTTTGCCATGACCGAGTGTTCAGTCCATGGGGGACTGCACCATCGGCCGTGGTTTTCAGTCGCGTCCGATCATCCATTTATCCAATTGTCCATGAATTCTTTATTGTACTTCCTGTACTTTTCTAAACAGGAAGTACAATAGTTCTAAACTATGGGATCAGAATATGACCCACAGCCCAGCAAGTTGCATAGCAATTGAACCCAGTAGCACTGCCAGCCTGTTTACCCACAACTCTCCTGCCAGGCAGTGCATCTCCAAGGATGCTCTTCCCTTTACTGCATTCCCCATAGCTCCAAATACGGGTTTTAGGTAGCAGTCCCGCTATCCTGAATTCCCGGGAAAAGACCCGAGATCTGGGCCGAACCGGAAAACTGTACCTTTAAAACGAACCGTGCGCCGGTATCTTGGCAGTAACCTGGCAAGTTGCGCTAACTCAGACAGTGTCGGCAGGACTTGACGTCCTCTATGTGCGGCACCACGTCCCTGCACGCACGCAGGGGGAGGGGGGTACAGGAGATTACTGAGCAGAGAGAGGCTTGTCTGCGGCTGCGCGTAGCTGAATCTCCTGGCAGTGCTGAAGTTGGAGGGAGAGAACCAGAGTAGTCACTGTGAGACAGGCAGCCAGTCACTATGAGACATTCAGTCACTGTGAGACAGTCAGTCAGTCACTGTGAGTTGAGCTCAGCTGTGTTTTATGGTACTGAACAATTGCTGTATACAGTGTGCATGTTTGAAAGGGGCTCAGCCTAAAAGACAGGTTCAATTCCTCTAAAGATATTTTTTTTATTAAATGAAGTCTGAAAGCAAATAATAATAAAGATGGCCATTAATACTATTAATCCACCAATGGAAATATATTAATGTTATGTATATACAATGTGAGAACTTTTTATATGGACATTTGATCAGTTTGATTAAACAGTACAGTGATCTGTCATACACATTTCAGCATTTGCTTAATAAAACCTTACTAAGGCCTAGGCCACACAGATGCGCTTTTAAGCGCGATCCAAAAGCACTTTTGTGGCCCAGTTGATACACTAGTGTGGCCCAGTTGATATGACAACACTAGTGCGCTCATCATACGATCGCAAGGTCGCGGTGCAGTGTGGCCTCAGCCTAAAGCTCCGTGCGACTCACAACTGTGAGATGAAAGGCCGTTTTTGCAGACTATCATTTTGTCTACAGGTGCACCGAACGTACATACACAGTCAGCCGAAGCGGCCTCTTGTGTCTCATTGCAGGTCAGCCCCACAATCGCACGTCTATACTGAGCTTTTTTGCGAGGAGGAATAAATCTTATGGCCCAGTTGATCTGTTTGCATTGAAGCCAGAGGAGAGGGCCTATGTACACACATCAGATTCTTCAGCGGAAAAGACCAAAAGAAGATTAACTAACATTAATTTCTGCCAATGAATCAGAGGTGAGTACCTTATATACTAGAGTATAAGCTGATCCAAATATAAGTCAGGTAATTACTACCTGAAAACGAGTAAAACGGATTGATTTGAGTATAAGCTGAGGGTAGAAATTATGACCACTACTGCAAACCTGTAATTAGTAAAACTACAATTCACAGCATGCTTCTGTTGCTGGGAAAATAGGTAGCAATTTATTTAACGCGATTTATTAATGTCCGGAAACGGCCACAAAAAGCCGTTAACTCTTCGCGCCGATACTTACCTGTTACCGCCGCTTCTATATATAAAGCGGTGGTAACTGTTTCGCACTGCTAGTATCGGCTGTTTTGCTTCGCCACCTTGAAGGTGGCAAAAGCAGCCGATACTAGCCTCCCTGCGGCGGGGATGGGCAGGCAACCCGCGGTGGGTGGTCGCACCTGCCCCAGGAGGCACGCCCACCCCGCCCTCAACCACCCGCCGCCGCTTCCCAGCAGCCCCTCCCCAGCAGCCCCTCCCAACCCCTTCCCCGCTCGCAGCAATCTCGGAACAGGAGGCTAGGAGGGGCTGCCGGGAAGGGGCCGCAGCGGGTGGTCGCGACCCGCCGCGCACCCCCTCCCCAGCAGCCCCTCCAAGCCCCCTGCCCGCCGTTAGTACCCCAGCTGCCGATACTAGCCTCCCTGCGGCGGGGATGGGCAGGCAACCCGCGGTGGGTGGTCGCACCTGCCCCAGGAGGCACACCCACCCCGCCCTCAACCCCCCGCGGCTGCTTCCCAGCAGCCCCTCCCAACCACTTCCCCGCTCGCGGCAATCTCGGAACAGGAGGCTAGGAGGGGCTGCCAGGAAGGGGCCGCAGCGGGTGGTCGCGACCCGCCGTGCACCCCCTCCCCAGCAGCCCCTCCAAGCCCCCTGCCCAGCCGCTGGCGGAGAGGGCATCTGTTTTTTATTTTTGGAACTTGGTTGATAGGTGATAACAAAATTGAACTGAGAATAGAACAAGGACCAACATGCTTGGCGAGGACTTAACCTTTTGAGGTTTTGGATGTATTCCAAGTTTTTATGATCGGTAGAGATGGTAATAGGTGAAGAAGTGCCTTCTAAAAGGTGGTGCCACTCCTCGAGCGCCAATTTGGTGGCCAGCAGTTCTCGTACCAACATCATAATTCCGTTAGTTGGGTAGAAACTTTTTAGAAAAATAAGCACAAAGATGGAGCTTCCCTTTGATACCCTGTCTTTGAGAGAGGACAGCTCCAGCCCCCAAGTCAGATGCATCTACTTCAATATAGAAGGGAAGGTTGGGATCAAGATGAACTAAGACTGGAGCAGAGGCAAAGGCTTCCTTTAACCGTTTAAATACTTCAAGGGCAGCAGGAGACCAAGAGATCTACCCCCCTTCCTGATATGGGAAGATAGAGAATAAATTAAAATGTCATCAAGGTATACGACCACTGTTATGCCTAGTAGGTCTCGGAAGATGTTGTTCACAAACTCCTGAAAAACAGCTGGAGTGTTAAAAAGACCAAAGGGCATCACTAGATACTCGTAATAATAATCACAAGTGTTAAAGGCCGTTTTCCATTTGTCACCTTAGCGTAAACGGATAAGGTTATATGCCCCTCGAAGATCTAATTTAGTAAAGATCTTAGCTCCTTTGATCTGGTCGAACAATTCTGAGATGAGGGGTAGAGGGTAACTTTTTTTTATAGTGATCTTATTCAACCCCCTATAATCGATACAAGGACGTAAACTTCCATCTTTCTTTTCTACAAAAAAGAAACCAGTGCCGACTGGAGAAGTGGAAGGTCTAATGAATCCCCGGGCCAAATGTTCCTTAATGTAGTCTTTCATGGCTTTGGTTTCAGAGAGAGATAGAAGGTAAGTGCGTCCCCGAGGAGGTATGGTACCTGGCAGGAGGTCAATGGGACAATCAAAAGAGCAGTGAGGTGGGAGTTCTTCAGCTCGTTATCTTGCAAAAAACATCAACAAATTCATGGTAACATTCAGGAAGAGTTTCTAAAGATTCAATTTCCCAATTAATGGAAGAGCAATGAATGGGAGAGGAAGGAAAACATTTGGAAAAACAAGAAGGACTCCAAGATATATGTTCATTGTTAGACCAGTCTATTACAGGGTTGTGTACGAGAAGCCAAGGAAGTCCCAGGATCAGTGGATGAGACGTTCTGTGGATCACCAGAAACGATAACCATTCTTGATGAAGTATGCCAATATGTAATAAAATTTCAAAAGTAGACTTGGAAATTAATTCAGAGGCCAAGGGTTTGTTGTCAATGGCAAGAACCCGAAGGAGTTGGTGTAGGTGAAGAAGAGGAAGACTTTGAGCGATTCACATCTAGAAGGAGACTTGAGGTTACCTACTAACTCCTTTTTAGCTTCTAGGTTCCGTCTACGTGACTTTTCCTCAGGAGAAAAATGGGTGACACCAATTTGCATAGGTACTACTGTAGAAGAAATGAGTTGTGGAGAGGGTCTGACCGGACGGATAAAGGTCTTAGGGAAGTTGGAACTAGCAGTACACCTCTCTGCCTGTCGGTCATGGAAACATGTATCTATCTGTATCTGTGGAGTCTGCACTTGGACTTAATATGGAAAACTTGCTTGAATTTAAAGAAATACGGTACTGCTAACCTGTAATTATTTATTTATAGATTGAGATGAGGCATTTTCACTTTTTTTTAATATACATTTTTTAAAGTTCTGTACCTCAGAGCATTTGGTGGCTTTTTGAGCTGGGAGGAGGCATGGCACAAAGAGCAGTCACATTAAGTGATCTTTTTTAATCATTTTTATGGTTACTCAAACTTTCTGCATAGAAGCATTCTTTCCTGTGTAGGTGTAATTTACAATAATAATGCATTCATTCTATTTAATTTTGTCATTTGTCATGTTTTTCTGTTTGACAGATAAGGATGTAATCTACATGTGTCCATTTAATGGTCCTGTCAAGGGAAGAATTCATGTTACAAACTGTACTGTGCTTCTCAATATCCTTTGTTATATACAACAGTATGAAAAGGCTTTGGTTCCTGTATAAAATTGCAACTACTAAAGGGAGCAAATTTAAGCAGTAAACCTACACATTATGTTGTATGTAAGATAGTTTGGGCACCTTAGTGCAAAAATATACATAGTTTAACACGGTTTCTAGCATGTCTGATAAAAAAGGACTGGCGTTTCTCGGTCCAGTTTCATTAATGGCTACTACATGTGATTCTCATAATGAATATCCAAGATGCAATATCGAACTTGCTGCCTCAAATGGCCACTTTTCCTTCCCCTAAACCTAATTCTTTAAAGAGTATGTCCACCCTGAAATAACATTTTTAGTATGTTCTTCCTCCTGGGCTCCCAGCCCCAACCGCATATTTACTTTTTTAGAAAGCCCCCCAAACTCTACTTACCTCCCCTCTTTCCTGCGCCGCGCTCCCGGCCCTCTGCTTGCGAGGAAATCAAGCAGAGGGGCAGGACCGGCAGCCGCGTCTGTGATTGGCTGAGCGGCAGCCAATCACGGACGCGGCTGCCGCAGCTCACTTCCGCGTAGGAAAGCGAAGAGGTAAGTAAAAGATTGGGGAGCTTTCTAAAAATAAATTTATGCGGTTGGGCTGGGGGACATGGGGGAAGGCTGCCATGAAGGGGTTTTATTTTAGGGGAGGGATAGCAGAACGGGAGGGAGAGGGAGGGGGAGGGAGGGGGAGAGGGCTGCAGTATGCATGGCAGTGATCTCCGGGAGGCCAGGTAGCAGGCATGTCCTATATGGACCTGCTAGCCTCCTGGTGGGCAGTTTTTGGGACTTTGGGGGGACTACAGGAGAACCCTATGGAGCTGGGATGTGAGGTAAGGATTAAACTACACTACATGATGGGCCAGTAGTTGGGGGATTATAGTTTTGGGGGTGGACATGCCCTTTAAGAGTCAGGAGCAAGTATTCCTCCCTCTCATTCTGCTTTTGTTTAAAAGTAATTAGCTTTAAAGGTTTAGTCAGTTAGAACTTACATATTTCAGTCTCTGTGGCTCAGTTTAAAGAAAATATTTACAAATATTAAGTGTAAGGTTTGCCATTTCCCTGGATAATAAAATCTGCAAGTGCTGCAAAAGCAAAATTTTTAACGAAAGCAGAATGAGAGGTAGCAATGCTTGCTACTGTCTATTGTACATATATAGATTTAGGTAAAGGAAATGTATTTTTTGGTTCTAGTGATCCGCTAAAGCATCGCTAATCTTAGTAACATAGTAATGGAAATTAAAATTAACTGTTTAAAAATGGAAAGTATCTAGGACATGGAGGTCGGATTGATTATTCCTACCTCACGATATCATTTCATTTGCCAGGTTAGTCCTGGACTATTCCTGTATTAAAGATAGTGCTGAAGCCAGGAGGAAGACTGGTATAATTAGTTTTCTTTGGGCTGGTGCTCCTCACAGAAACAATATTGGGAGGTAGGGATTACCAATCCTATATCCCTGTCCCAAGTACTTCTCAGTTGAACTGTTTTTTAAATAAACTTTATACACACAATAGTTTTCCTTTAAATACATATGCCTATCTACACATAATGCCTGCTTAACAGATGATCCAGAGGTAAGCAAATGAAAACTCCAGTGTTAAATGTGCTAAAAAAGCCTCTCTGATTCTGAAGGTCACAATGTGTCCAGTTGTGGTGTATAGCAAGTCAACTTCAACAGAATGTTACTCACCTTGATAACTACTGATGTGATGTGCCAGTATAGTGGATTAATTTTGCTTTTGACTGCAGCCTAAACGCAAGATGCAACACTATTTGTATACTATTTGACCCTTTTTAAGTGGTAAAAGCTTGTTTTACATTTCAATCAGCTTGTTAGATAAAAGGATTGTTGTTTGAAAATTAATCAACATTTTTACTAATGTGATTCATTACTGTGCATACTTGTTATATACGATCAAACTAAAATCGATTGGAATATTTCAAAAACCTTTCAGTATGTCTGATTGAGAATCTGATTGATTCTACACTTGAAATGCATAATTTTGGTCGATCAAAGGCAAATCAATTTTGAAAGTGATTGCTTTAGAGATGTTTGGTTCTCATTCATCCAGGTCACGGTATATCAGTTGTATTTAGTTAGATCAACTGGACTTATTGTTTAGTTCTTGAAGACGTTTCGCTAGTCATCCGACTGGTTTTCTCAATTCAGAATGACTCAAGAATCTGTTGGCAATTACTTTCCAGGGTACTTATATTGCTAACAGATTCTTGTACAAGTCATTCTGAATTGAGAAAGTCCAATTGATCTAATTGAATACAACAGATATAGCTTTAAATAATCAAATACATGTAATGAAAAGAAAACTCAACACAAAAAACTGTTTTACATCTTTGAAAAAGGCTTTGCGGCTTTAATCAGCCCCCGCATCTATTTTTCTGATAATAAATGGCATTTGCAAATAATTACTACTATTGATTAATATAGTATTAGTAATTAGTATATTTTTTCCTATGATTTAAGAGCCACCTGTGACATTCAATGTACCTCTTGGGGTAATTTCGAGCATAGAGAAGATGGGGGTGCATCTAGTAGAAGAGAAAATTAATATGGTCTCGACAACGTGCAAGGTAAAAATTTGTTTTAAAATACTCTCTGGTAATGTAAAGTTTATCCTGCTTTTTGATAAAACACAAATTTAAACATGCAAATGGTTTCTTAGAGCACAATCAATTTATGGAGGTATAATAACATTAAACAGAAGTCATTTAAGAGTTAAGTTAGGGAGGTTTTAGCTAAAATAGGTCTATGCTAAACTAATTGAATAGGGCTATACACTTGCTTCAGAAGGTGTCGGAAACAGATAAATATGTTCAAATGGTAATATTGAAATACACTGGTTATATTATTAGAATTTTATAGGATGCAAATTTTAAGCATGCAAACTTCAAATGTGATACTATGGCAAAAAAAAAATAATGTAGAAAAAGGGGAAGCAGAGTGGAGGTAGAAAAGGCAGAATGGAAGCAGGGGTAACAAAATGGAAATAGGACAACAATGGGGAAAATGGGGGCAGATTTGAAAAGGAGAAAACAGAATTGAAACACTGATTTACTAGGTTCTGTGGCATATTGGAAGGGCTCCCAGATCTATGAAGCTAGATGGCACTATGCAGGGATTTTTCCCTGTCACCAGCAACTTCCGGAAGTAGCAATAGGGGCCAAACCAGGAGCCGCGTCTGAGTCGGCAATGGAGAGAGCCAAGGGAATGAAGGTGGGTAGGTCTATTTCCTGGGCTTCTATAAACCTGGCCATTAGGGTTAGTGGTTGCTCTACACTACAGAAAAGTTCCCCCTACACTACAGATAAGAACAGTGCAGAGGGATGCGGAGGGTGGGAGAGAGCAGGGATAGCTCCCCTGCGCATGAGGAAAAGGAATCAGCAGGCACTGGATGACATGCAGACGGCTCCTACTCTTCACTTTTTGGGACTTTCAGAAGGCACTGCAAGAGAACCATAAGGAGCAGTGGAGTAAGGTAAGGATTTGTTTTACACAACACATTGGGGCCAGAATTGGGGCAAATTTTAGTTTTGGGTGCCCTTTTAAACCAGTAATGCAACCCTACAACATGTCTAGACCATTCTGTCACTTTACCTACTGTATTAGTTGATGGATGTTTAGCAGCAGCTGTCACATTCAAATTGCTATGTTTGTTTGATACCTGCCTGTGTGTGTGGGGGGGTTCTGTCAAACCTTTCAATTTAATTTCATCCTATCAAATCTGTCCCTCTTCCCTTTTTTCTATTCCTTCTCTCTCCCCCCCTTAATCCAGTCTTAAGTTAAGGTTGGTTGTTTCTATTTATTGATTTAATTAACAAGAAATATTTTTTCTGCCTTCCAACCTATAGATTATTTATGGACAACTCTATTGTCCTAGCCCCACCCCCTCATTTTCTGGAAGATGCTGCCACCAGAATGAAAGCGTAGGTCAGTAGGTTTGTGTAAGTTATAATTTGCCAGTTACTTCCAAGGTGCTACCTCAGTTAGTCCTCAACTCAGGAACTATATGATATAATGATTGTTCAAAATTTGTTTTTTGACTGCTACCCTTTAAATACGGCTACCAAGTGAATTAACGGGTGGGTAGGTCAGTAGGTGTGTGTACCTTTGTCAGGTTGGAGGGCATGTGTGTTTATGACCATAAAACTGTTTTGATCACATGACCCTAAAACGTGAAAATGCCCACATTTAAGCATTGCTTCCATCTCAACTCCTAACAAACACAGGCACTCACACCTACTAGTGCACTTGCAATAGTAAGAATGCTTGTATTTCAAAATGAATTAAACTTCTACACTTTCATTTCCATAGAAATGTTAGTTTTAAAACTCACAACACATACAGACACATGCCATAATATGGCCCAGTACAATCATGGAATGTTTCTTCCTAAATTGTTCTTTTAAGCCTAATTCAAAGTTTAAATAAAAACGTTTGTTTTCAAGTTTCCACTCTATTAGTTTTTAACCTTTCATTAGGATGTTATTCTTATATTTTATCACCACCAAGTGGAAATGTATCCAAAGTACATAGACACTAGCAGGCCACACAGGAGCTGATACTTCCAAGGCTTTTTTTTTATTATTCTACTTTCGTCAGAAATGAAAATTCGGTTGAAAAAAATTGGTCAAAATCTCCCATCTTGCGCTGTAGTTTCTCTTCGAGATGGAGACTCAAAGATGAGGTTGATGGAAAATTTTCCATCTGATCCAATCTTTGTTTCTCCAATCAACTGCTTGATATTATTTAGTGGTCAGTCGGAAAACCATCTCCAATATTTTGACCAATTTAATGAATCTGATATTGTGTGTGAGATGCTTAAGACAGTAAAGTAACTTCATGGCTAAACATCTTGTGTATATTTATCCATTTTTTTTTTTTGCTTTACTGCTATTTATAAAGAAAAAATACTTACAGGGAGATTCAAAAAAGTTCTTATCGTTTAAAATGGTGCTAATTTTGCCCCAACCAATAAGATCTTATTTAACATTTGAAAGCTAACATCTGATTGGTTGGGGCAAAATTAGCACCATTTTAAACGATAAGAACTTTTATTGAATAACCCTGTTAATAGTATTAGTATTAATATTAGTCTAAATCTCCAAACTTATTTTTTTTCCTTTGCACAACTTTCTTGCACATTGCTGTTATTCACTGCAAAAAAAAAGGTATCAAGTTATTTATAAAGTGACAAAAAGTAATTGTTCCACAAAAAATTATCAAAATAATTTAGCCAGATCCAAAATGGCAAAAATTAATTTTAGGTCTGTGTGAATTGGTATTTTCACACTACATTTAAAAAGTCACCAGGGTGTTTAACCTGGTCTTTTAATAGGAAATTAGTTACACTCAACCTGGCTTCTAGTGCCACTTTTCACTTAGAAATGTTTGCCTCATCAGTAATTCATCTCTTATAGATATGGTGGAAAGAAAACTATAAAGTTGCGTGATAGTGGAACCTAGCCCTTAGGCTACGTTCACACTAAACAACAAAAACTCGCAATGCACAACAAAAAATCGCAATGCAGTAAATTGCATTGCAATTTTTGCAATGCGTTTTTATGCATTTGTGTTGCGTTTTTATGCATTGGGTTTTAGGCGCAGCTGCCGGTCTGGCCTCTTTGCTGCTTCTGGTTAGCAGAGAGCCAGAGAAGACAGCCATGGGAGTGAAGGGCTTTAAAGCCTTGTACACATGTTGGATAATTGTCGTATGATGCAGCCAACAAACAAGCAATCGCACGATATTCGTATACGAAAATATAGCATCAACGATCGTCAAAGACCAACGACCGTCAACTATTGCCGGCTTTTTCCGACGATCAGCCTGGCGGATTTGTTCTGCCGATTATCGTATATTTGTACATGGTCGGCAGATTATCGTTAACATTCTATGATAAAATATATAAAGGGCGCATGCTCTGCTTTCGTAATTGCGCGATGATACAAACGTTACATACGAACGTCTATATCTAATGACTATCGTAGTGACTATTGTTGCTGTGTGTACAGATATCGTTTGAATTATGAGGATTAACGATAATGTCGCTAAATGTTCGTCGGCTGCATCGTATGAAAATTATACAACATGTGTACGAGGCTTAAGTATGATTCAGGAGGTTTAATTAGACATCTAACTCACCAATTGAGGGTGGGCAAGGGAGAGGCACAGTATATCAAAAGTTGTAA
The DNA here is from genome assembly GCA_019447015.1 of Hymenochirus boettgeri. NCBI lineage: Eukaryota > Metazoa > Chordata > Amphibia > Anura > Pipidae > Hymenochirus > Hymenochirus boettgeri. The sequence goes on from CM033476.1 coordinate 172,583,743, forward strand.
TTTACGGAGGACATGCCCTTTAATGCACTAAAGTGCTTTACAAAAATACAACGCACAAAACGCATTTTTTTCCTAACTCATGTGTTAGAAAAGCACCCAAAAATAATAAAACGCATCTAGTGTGAACAAGCCCTAAGTGTATGAACAACATTGAATTTCGGGCAAAATCGTCCCATGTATGGGCACTTTATCAGACGTTCAGTCGGCGATCGTTGCCCGACTGGCTGGATCTCCGAACGAGCAGACATTTCAAAAAAGTGGCCATACACGGGCCGATTATTGTCCGAAACGAACCTTTAGTCTTTAGCCAGTGCCTTTACAGAGCAGATGAGGCAAGAGAGCATGTGACTGAGGTCAGGAGAAGTGGCCAAATAAAGCAGATACTTTGTTTTTTAATCCAGTTCTTTAGGTGGTTACATTTAGTTTAATGCTATTTGCTGGAGTGCTATTTTACTGTTTATTGGTGTTTTTTGGGGGGGATGCTTTTAGATTCTGGAGTATAAAACTTTGGGATTCATTCTCTTTTTAATTTTTTTCCTTTCTATAGTTCTAAGGGTTTGCCTAATGCGCAGTGGGGAGTTACTTTTATCAATAAAAATTATGAACTTTGTGACACCTATCCATCACTATTGGTGGTGCCATTCAATGCTTCTGAAGAGGATTTGAAAAGAGTTGCTGCCTTCAGATCCAGAAATAGAATTCCGGTAGGAGGTTTATGGATAAATTCAACGTGCAAGATTCTGACGTTTTAAGAATTTTTTTTTTAGGTAATTTTATTCTTCTGAGGTAGGATGGTAAGTTTAAAACATGTGCTGGTTTTCCAATAAAGTCTAGATTGTAAAATTCTCCCCTGTGTAATAAATATTGTCTATGAAAGTTTTCAGTCACCATGTCATTGTAAATCAAATAATACGTTAGTCCAATGAATGGTGTGGTTTAGTATTTCCTGGTTTAACACTCATCCAAGTGACTTTATTTCCTTGGGGATCTTCTTGTGCAAATACTCTATATTGAGTTATATGTGTAAACTTGATACTTTAATTGAAGCTGTCTGTCATCTGCTATAAACTGCCTGCATACATTCCTGATGCTCACCCTATGATTTGTATAGGGAGATAATTCAGGTGTCCAGTCACTGCTATCGACTGAATATACTAAAGTATAGGGGCCAATAGAACTTTTCAGTTGCAGCCAAAAGATCTTGTTGTGGGATTGGGCATTTTCAACATTTGTACATGCTGTTTTGATGCCTTTCCCTGGGCAGTTGATAGCACTTCTTAGCTACATTGCAATTAACCCATTCTGTTCAGACGGCCCCTAACATTTTGCTGCTTTATGCTGATTGGGACACTTTCCAGGATATTTTTTGCCAACAGATTCTTGTCATTCTGAATTGCCAGTCAAATGACTAGTAAAACAGCTTCAAGAGCTAAACTTCAAGTCCAGTTTTTAAACTTCAGCCATGTTTTGTCTATGAGTATTGTCCTTCTATTCTAAGGAAGTGGTGCTCAGACACAAGTCTACTAAGAAACATGCTTGGTCAAGTTTTAAAAATATTTTCTTGCTATGACTTGTTTTCCGTATCCTGACTAGGCTTTGCCGTGTGTGTGTGTGTATAAAGTGTTTTGTCTTCACGTTTTAAATGTAATATACTGTGTTGTCAATCAGAGTAGGTTAGTAGCGAGATATTTAGCAATTTTATATATCAAGGAACTGGTGTTGCTGACAATTGGCCCTAGAAGGATGGATTCCTTTTGTATTTTCAAGAATCCTTAGTGGTGGCACAAGGCTTCAATCAGTAGCTATTTCCTTTTTAGTTTGGATTTCTTCATTTTAATTAAAATTAAAGGAATAGTTAACTGCAATAGTGAACTATTCCTTTTCTACATTGATTGAAGCCCGGGAGTTTAAAGGGTATCTCCACTCGTTTTTAGAAGTTTTGGGAATCCAGTTCTATTGAAGAGCTGTGCCTTACCTTCCGTTCTTCAATAGAACACACAGGAGCCAGGAGAGAAGGTAAGAAACTTACCCGCTCGCTCGCTCCCCCAGCGCTTGGTCTGGACAGGTCCCGATGGACCTTGTCTTCTATGCGCATAGATCGCGCATGCGCATAGAAGACAAGGTCCGTCGGGACCGTCAGACTACAGCACCGGGGGAGCGAGCGGAGGGTAAGTTTCTTACCTTCTCTCCTGGCTCCTGTATGTTCTATTGAAGAACGGAAGGTAAGGCACAGCTCCTTTACCTCCCGTTCTTCAATAGAACTGGATTCCCAAAACTTCTAAAAACGAGGGAATACCCCTTTAAGGAGCTATGCCTTACCTCCTGTTCTTCAATCAATGTTTGGATAGCAAGGAACGAAGCTCAGAAAATCTTACCTTTTGTGCCATCCAGCGAGGCCGCTCTGACAGTTCCCGACTGCTTCCTGCTTCTGTTCTGCTATAGCGAGCATTATCAGGGATGCAAGTGTCTCAGTGTTTGCTGATGACACTAAACTATGCAGAGCTTTGGAAACTTCAAGTGATGTGCAAGTGCTGCAAGCAGACCTAGATAGATTATCAAAATGGGCAGCAGAATGGCAGATGAGATTCAAGTTTGATAAATGTAAGGTGATGCATTTGGGATTCCCTGTGCCACCTACACCATAAATAACTCTGTGTTGAGTGCATCTGTAATGGAAAAAGATTTGGGGGTTCTGGTAGATAACAGACTTAGCTATAGCAAACAATTCCAGGTAGCAACGGCTAGAGCTAGCAAGATATTGTCTTGTATAAAGAGAGGAATAGATTCAAGAGAGAAAAATATTATTCTCCCTCTTTACAAGGCACTGGTAAGGCCTCATTTGGAATATGCGGTGCAGTTTTGGAATCCCATATACAAAAGGGACATCTTGGAAATTGAGGCAGTTCAGAGAAGGGCAACTAAATTAATAAGGGGAATGGAGGGGCTTGAATATGCAGGCAGATTAGACAAGTTAGGGCTGTTTACATTGGAGAAGCGACGTTTGCGTGGGGACATGATAACCTTATACAAATATATTAATGGGCCATACAATCTTTGGTGCATTGTTTACTAATAGGTCATATCAGAGGACTCATGGACATCCTTTAAGGTTGGAAGAAAAGAAGTTTCATCTTCAGGTTAGGAAAGGTTTCTTTACAGTGAGAACGGTGAAACTGTCTTCCAGCAGATGTGGTAATGGCAAGTTCATTGAATAGCTTTAAAAAAGGCCTGGGTGAGTTCCTAAAACTAAATAATATTGAGAATTACTGGTATTAATGAATATAGATCTGGTTGATCCAGGGATACTATCCGATTGCCGTTTGGAGTCAGGAAGGAATTTTTTCCCCCTTTTTAGCTGTTTTTTTTTGCCTTCCTCTGGATCAACTATTAGGAAGGGTTAATAAAAAAAAAGAGGGTGAATAGGTTGGACTTGATGGACGTATGTCTTTATTCAACCTTAATTACTATGTTACTATGTTTGGTTTCAAGCATATTTTGATGTCATTGGTTGGTGTTGTGCTGATTTTTTTTCCCCCCCGTAAGCGCTATGTAAATTGTGGGAGCTTTTTAGTACCAAACTAGTGTTATTTGGTGATGTTCGTCTATGTGTAGAAAAAACAAACAGGGAGATTCAATAAAAGTTCTTATCATTAAAAATTGTGCTAATTTTGTCCCAACCAATCGGATATTATGTAACATTTGAAAGCTAACATCTCATTGGTTGGGGCAAAATTAGCACCATTTTAAACGATAAGAACTTTTATTGAATAACCCTGAAACTTTTGTATTTTTCTTTGGCTGATGCAACTAAAGCTTACCAGCAATTCTTTGTTTTTCACCATGCTATGTCAAGCCTTTAAATACTTTAAGACTAGTGCCTGATGCAAGGCAGGATGCCCTGTTGTGTTTAATTATTGTTACATGGTGGTGTAAAATGCTTCTAATGACAGCCTTTAGAAAAAGCTTTGGCGAATTCAGATTAGTATCGGTGGAGGCATTCAGTATTAACCACTCAGCGTTTCTTCCATGCGAGTGTAAGTGCCCATTGCCCCTATAAAGGTATAACCAAAACAGGTCTTCCAACAGTTTGTTACATAGCTCCCCAACCACTAAAAATTTTAAAGGAGAACTAAAATCTATTAATTAAAAAAATGTATATGAGCATGCAGGTCTGTCCTATTTATAGCCTATTTGATTATTGGTAATTTCTCCTAATAGCATTTATGATCTCCAGTAGAAGAGCCTTATAACCTAAACTTATTAGGAATCTTCTGTTCTCCTTTAATATTCTCCTCTTTTTAATTGTGTTTAATCAATCATACTGTTAAACGTAATTATGTCAAGAACCCATTAATGTTGAATCTATTGTACTGCAATGTACGAAGGGATTGTTGATATAGAACAATGTAAGTTATTTTGGACATTCATTTTTTGAAATGCAAAATGGATTTGTAAAAAATATGTAGTTATAAAAAAGATAAACGATAATGATTCCCCTTAAAGACAGGATAAAACTCTATTACTGTTGTTTGTTTATGTTTTTGGTTTTTTTTTTGTTTACACAGCTTTGATAGTTAAAGGGCATGTCCAGGCAAAAAAAAAAACCCTTTGCTATAAATGATCTCCACCACCCCCCAAACCCCACTTTCACATTAACAATAATTTCCATATATGCTCTTGAAGGGACTTGCCGCCTACGCGCTGCCCCCTGCTCCTGTTTCAAGCAAAAACCGGAGCAGAGGGGTTCTGCGCTGACAGCCGCTCTTCTTCCTGGTCGCAACTTTCAGGCAATTGGGCATGATGTCACAGCACGCCTTTACTGACAGCCGCAACCAGGAAGTGGAGCAGCTGTCAGCCGTAGAGTAGGAGCGGTGGGTTACTGTGTCAGCTAAGGAAATTCAGGGGCTATGGATAACAGGTAGCAGCACTTTCTTCCAATAAATGATGAAAAGCTGTAAAGTTAATATTCAATAGACCATGTAGAGTACAGTAGCATCGATGAATAATTTCAAAAGTCCAGCATATAATAATGCATATTAATTTATTGGCTTAACAACATCAATCTTAATGGCGGCAACGTTTCGGGACACCTCCCTTTTTCAAGCCTAATTGACAAGCCTTGAATCAAACATGACCCTCAAATCCCTTTAATAGAGGGTAACAGGAAACTATTATCATAGAATACGCTTTTAAATAGGCAACATATTAGCAGGAACAATTGGAAACAGTGACCCCCAGTGGCATGTCAAGGAGAACATCACAGTCAGTTACAAAAATACATAAAGATCATAATCTTTGTTTAACCCCTTAGGGGATAATGTGCCCAAAAATATATATATATTTTTTTTTTTTTTCATTTTATTTTTTTCTCGATTAAAGCCAAAAGTGCATTAATAAAGTAGGGTGTTGTTCAGTGCTGAAAGAATATATTGTGTATAAGGCTACAGCACTATTAATATTCAAGATATCATTTGAGAAGTAACTAGTAAATATTCTATTTTACTAAATAACATTTTTCACAAAATAGGGTACAGAATGCTATGCATATATAAGTGAAATGACTGAATACATTTCACATTTCTTACTAAATAGTTTGTATAATATATCAACCAATTATTGTCTAGAAATTTGGTAAAAATGTATACAGCAAATAAATGGTAAACTGAAATAAAATTGTATATACCGTACTACATGGGACATGTGTTTTTATTAAAAAGGCAACCTCTGCCAAGTGCAAATACATATTTTTATCTGTTTCTAAGGGCAGCCATACATGAACAGATTTTATTGTATAAAACTAGAACTCAATAATCAGTGTGTCTGTTCTAATATGGTGCAGGTGTTGCATGGATATATTTAGCCAATTGTGCAGGTTTGAGTTGGGATAAAACCAGATCTTTGCATGTATATATTTATTAATGTAGATAGGAAGGAAGTACATGCCAATGTAGTTCTGACATGGAAACATACCCTCCTTTACTGACAAGACTCGTAAATAGTTTATCAAATTCCAATGGAACTAAATGAGCAGTCATACTGTTTTTAGATGGTGTATCTTAAAGTTAATATTGGATTGAGTATTAGGGAACTAGTAATCTTATGACAACAGCAGGTTTAGGGCCCATTCACACTAGGAAGTGTCTTGGTGCAATTTCATGCGATTACTGTAAAATTGTACCAAAAGGATATGCTTATAGGGGTGAACGGTACCATTCACACCTATAATCTGCCATGCAGTGCCTTGTTTACAACACACTGCATGCAGCAGTTTGCTGCAATACCATATAGCGGTGCCATTGAAATCAATGGGCACCACTATGTGATAACACTTTGCATGATATTGCAAGTGCGATGTTCCCCCGTGTTAAGTGATATGTAGTGTGGACATAGCCTTAAAGGGCATGTCCACCCCATTTTTTCTGTAGGGCTCCCTCCCCCAGCCCCAACCGCTATAGCAATATTTGCAGAAACTCACCCGAACATTACTTACCTTGCCTCTCTCCTCCGAGAGTCATGGCTCTGTGCTTGCATGAAACTGCAAGCAGGGGGCCGGACCGGCAGCCACATCTGTGATTGGCTGAGAGCAAATCGGGCGGAAGAAGGAGTGGGGGGGGGGAAGGACTGCAGTGCTCATGGCAAAATTCTCCCAGAGGAGAGACAGGAGGCAAAGTCCTATATGAACTCTGCCAGGCTCCTGGTGGTCAGTTTTCTGGACTTTACAGGGACATTACAGGGAAACCATTTGGAGCTGGGATGTAAGGTAAGGATTTTATTACACTAAACAGTGGGGCCAGAAGTGGGTTAAATTATAGTTTTGGGGGTGGACATGCCCTTTAAGAAACCAAGGTTTTTGTGGGAATTTCTCTAAAAAGGGAAGTACATTAGGTAATATTATATCCAAAACAAAAAAGTTCATGGACACACACCGCCTGGTGAAATGAACAGCTTTATTGTGATATATTGACTCTCACACAACGTTTCAGGTGTTCCTTCTTCATACACCTGACGAAGGGACACCCAAAACATTGTGTGAGGGTCAATATGTCACAATAAAGATGTTCATTTCCCCAGACGGTGTGCTTCCATGGACATTTGTGTTTTGGGAAAAATTGGTTTGCCGTGGAAGTGGTACATGGCTCCATGGGACAGCACCGAGGACCAAAAAATTGGGGAGTGCGGTATGTCATTTTAACTATATTTGTACAAAAGGTAATATTTTATGTAATGGGTATGAAAGAATTGCAATGGTTCTGTGCAAATTAATATTACTGTTAAACATGTGTGAACATTTTCAGTATCCAGCTTTCTATGTGTCCCTCAAAGGACATTTATAAAAAGCTGCTGTTCTTGAAATAAGTTGACATGAAGTCTACAAACTGCTGCATGTCACATTGATTAAATTATATGGCTTTATTTACATGCCAGGAATTGTGAAATCCATCATGCCTGAAATCAGGGTCACGCATGGCCCACCAGGGTACAAGGGAAACCCCCAGTGAGCCACAGTCCATTCACAAATAAACAGTGAACATAGTTAAATTAAGATACAGTGGCACAGGGGAAACTTAATCATAAGGAGCCTGGAGAACATACAGTACATAGAAACACAATAATGGAGGTTGAATAAAGACATATGTCCATCTAGTCCAACTTTTATAGCCTACTCAATAACCATACCTAACTGTAATTAAGACAGAAATTTACAAGAGAGAAAATAAATGAATTCCCCAAAATGCTTCCAAATGGACCCTTTGTCCTATATTAACTTCAAAGGGTGTCTGACTGAAAGCTGATAAAATAAATAGTGGGGGAGTTTCTGCAAATATTACTATAGCGGTTGGGAGCCCTACACTACAGAGAAGGGGTTTTGTGCTAGGGGGAGGGAGAGCAAAACGGGAGGGAGAGAGAGGGAGGGGAGGGCCGCAGTGCACATGGCAAAAACCTCCCGGAGGAGAGACAGGAGGCAGAGTCCTATATGGACTCCGCTAGGCTCCCGGTGGCCTGTTTTCTGGACTTTACAGGGACATTACAGGAGAACCATATGGAGCTGGAATGTAAGGTAAGATTTTATTACACTACAGAGTGAGGCCAGTAGTGAGTTAAATTATAGTTTTGAGGGTGGACATGCCCTTTAAAATAAAACACAAGTGATAAAATTGTAAGCTATTCGGGGCAGGGACTGATGTGAATTAAGTAAATACTTGTAAAGCACTGTGGAATATGTAGTGCTATATAAGAAATATAATACATACATACAAAAGTAGTAATCCGCATCTCACCACAATTTTGGTGTGGTTGCTGGGAAATTTACTTTACTAATATGGGGTCTGTGCTTTCATTTCCCAGCATCACTAAGTCGGTTTACTGACCATTATTCTCCTGCTACTACAGGAACTTGTTACAGTGGGGTTTATTAGTTTCCTTTGGGGATGCAGATTTTTGGTTTAGTTTGCCTTTAATAACCTTGCTATAAATTATAATTTTCAGCTGTAAAATTGGATTGTAGATAACTCAGCAATTTCATTACATATTGGTGTTTGAAAAACATTTAGGGGATTTTAAAGGTACTAAAGTTAATTTAGGAATGAAGCAAATCTAATATATAATATTAAAGTTTTAAATTTTTATGTAAGACCAACCCTAGAACTGCAACACTAATTATTTCCCAGACACTGCTAAACTTACCTATCCACCATGATCCCCTTCTCCATCTCTCCTCTTTATGCTTCTTCTTTTAGATTGTGGTTGTCAGTCCGTACCGGAATTATGGTGGATTGATACATTTTGTAAGGGGTAGGAATGTCTAAAAAGTATTTTGCAGTTCCAGGGTTTGGGTGGGGCTGCAACTTTTTTTATAGTGAGTCCTTCTATTGGTCAAAACCTGGACTGAGGGAGGTTGCAGCGGGGCCAGACTGTCATATTAAGTGGAACTTCTTTAGCGCTAGACCACACTGCTGCGACTGTTTTGTTAAAGGGTATCTCCACCCCAAATTAAAAAAAAAAATCATAAAAAAAACACCAGCTTGAAAACCTAAAAATCAGCAAAGAAAAATAGACTTAGGGCTAGGCCACACAAGCGATTTGATCGCATGTTAAAAAGCCCACACTAGGTGTGCTGCAGTCTGCATTTTTTGAGCAATCACAATGCGCACAGCCTTACCCACCTTCATTCCCTCGGTCTTGGACACTTCTGCTATTTTGGGAATGGAAATGCAGAAGGGGTTGGACTGGCAGCTGGGTCTGTGATTAGCTGGGTAGGGGGGTTAGGAAGGAGAGCTCCACTGTGCATGTCAGATTCCTCTAAGAGGAGAAGGAAGTAGCAGGCACCGGATTACACTCAGAGTGGCTCCTGCTTTTCACTTTTCTGGATTTTCTCTGCTCGACAACCATACGGAGCAGTGGAAAAAGGTTAAGTAAGGATTTTTTTAAGACCACACAATGGAGCTTTAGTTGGGCAGGTGTTGTGGACATGCCCTTTAATTACATGCCAGTTCTTTACAACGCGTGTGGCCCCATTGTATGTACCTTGCCGATTGTTGTGCATGTGATAATTTTGCTGCACAAATGCATTTGTTCCGATAACGGAATATTGCGAAACGAGCAGCGCAAACGGACGGCAACCCATGTGAAACGTGCTGCATTGCGATTGTGCTTTTCACGCACATTACTGGCCTTTGATAGTGTGGCCGCAGCCCTAGAGATAATTGTTTTTGCATGAACTTCTCCTTTAATGGAGGGACGGTGCAATTAAAACCCAATCAGTGCAGTACTGCAGTCTGACCTCCACCTGATTGTGCTATGAATGGGGAAGCTCCAATCATCACAGGGTTTTTAACAGCGTAGCTTGGCTGGTTTCCATCTGTACAATATTACTACAGAACTCTCTCACTACCTCACAGCTATTGTTTGGATACACATGGGGAACGAGGCCGGTGAACATTACAAGTACACCCCGCTCCTAGTCACTGCGTGTGATACCCAACCAGCCTCCCTGAATAAATAACTTGCGCAGTGCATGATGGGTAGTGGCTGCTCAAAACAATCTTTTCCGCGGCCGCTATGCATGATTGGCGCAGGGTAGACTGACAGAACAACGTCATGGCGACTGAGTGAGTCACTAGGTTTCCCTCCCCTGTGCAGGAAGCCGGCAGGAAGAGCGGCCTGCAATCCGGCCTTTCCTTTGCGATAAGCAGGTTAGGAACATCAACAAGCATCCTAGTATCCGGAGAGGAGGAGGGGAAAGGAAAGGAAGATTCCATGGATAAGCTGCCTGGGCTGGAAACTGCGCCTGGAGGGGGAGTGGGCGCCGCGGGTGCACCGGTGGCAGCTGCTGCTAGAAAACCTCCCCGGCCATCTGCGCCCCCCTCGGTTCCTAGCTCTCGCCAACCCAGCGTGGAGACCTTGGACAGGTAGTGTGTTTCTCCAGACAGGGAATGCTGCAAGGGGTAGGACAGTGGCAGTAGATCTGTGGGTAAACAGGCTGGCAGTGCTGCTGGGTTTCATTGCAATGCAACATGCAGGGCTGTGGGTGATGTCTTATGTGAAGCTGAATCCTATGGAAAGGTTCCCTTGATCAATGAGAGCTGCATGGATTCCTAGCAGTTATTCTCAATATAGTTTAGTTTATCCAGACAACTTTTAAAGCCATTCAGTGAAGGTGCAACCATTTGTGTAATCTGCAACCAATTGATGTTCCCTTGTATTAGTGATTGTGATGTATATATTAGTGATATATATATACACACTCCTAAAGGGCTTTATATAATGGATAATGCATCCCCAACTGTAAATTATAAGGATATTAGAAGTCACAGTGACCATATAAAAGCACGAGGCTGCAGGCTGAGTACCTTTTATACAGGGCACGGAACCCCAAGTTGACTTCTAATATCCTTATAATTTACAGTTCGGGTGCATTATTTATTATAACCTACCCCTTTGTGGCTTCTGGTTTCTTTTACCTCCTGGAACTGTAGATTATAAGGCTATAATCTTACAGTTCCTCTCATAGAAATCCACTACAGGGGTAGGTTATATTGAATTTTATTAGTGGTTAACGGGCAACATTTCGGTCCGTGTTCTAGGAGCTTTCTCAAGCCAAACGTGTGTGTGTGTATATATATATATATATATATATAGATAGATAGATAGATAGATAGTACCGTATATACTTGAGTATAAGCCGAGGTTTTTGGTTTTAAAATGGGCCTCAAAAACCAACCCCCGATTTATACTCAAAGTCAACTTGTTTTCAGCATAGGAGGACGTCGCAAAGCCTAAAGAAACACAATTTGCACCGGCCTTACCGGTATCGGCATGCAGGAACTGATGCAAAAGCTGAATTTGCAGCCGAAAGAACAGGACCGGAGCAGTCGAAAGAACAGGAGTAAGCCGGGAGCAGTCGCGGGCACGTAGTCCTAGGTACGTATGCACGCGCACACCAGCGTGCAGCACTTACGCACATTGTGTCTAAATCTACTCTGAATCTACTGCTAGAGGTGGGCAGGAACTTTTTTTTTCTGCTGTTTACAAATATCATGTATATTTGCATGGCCAAACAACTTAAATTGCTGCTTGATCCTTGCCACTCTAGATGTATAGAAACTACAACTCCCAGCAATCAAAGCATGCTGGGAGTTGTAGTTTCCAAACATCTGGAGTGACAAGGAATTGGTGGTTACTGGATTTTTAGAATGGTGGGCAGGAGCATTTTTTTGTTTGTTTGTACATGTTGCTTGATGAACCTTGCCCCTCTAGATGCTTAGAAACTACAACTCCCAGCGACTAAAGCATGCTGGGGGTTGTAGTTCCTAAACATCTGGAGTGCATTGGGGGTTACAGGATATTGGCACCAATACTGTATGTAACATAGTTACATAGTAGTAACATAGTAATTATGTAACTATGTTACAGTATGGGACTACTGTTTGCAGTAGTGGTGATAATTTCTACCCTCGAGTCAATCAGTTTTTACTAATTTTTCAGGTAAAATAGGTAACTCAACTTATACTCTGGTCGACTTATATTCGAGTATATACGGTATCTTGTAATGTTAGATACTGTACAACTGTATGTGATACAGGCAAGTTGGCTGACTAAAGCATGTGTTTTTTTTTTTTGTTTTGTGTTATGTAATTTAGTCTTTACTGATTTGTGCTGCTGTTGTTTCTTTGCTAAATTGAATTTGGCTATGAGCATTTGTGTTCATTTTTTTAGTTATTTCAAGATTTCTTGCCGTTATGAAAATGTTGCATGCACCATTTCCCTAAAGGCAACGCTAAAAAGCCAGTAAAATGACGGCAAAATGAAAGATAGCTGTTTGTGTGAACCCAGTCTTGGTGTACTTCTGTGATGGGATTTGGGTTCTGCTGTCCCCTACTGGAATGTAGAGCTATGTGACTTGAATTCAGACTGCACATTCTTTTAGAGTGATGTCATTTTGGCCTATGCTGTCCCAAGAGTGATGTGATTTGGGCTACTGCATTTTCTGTGATGTGAATTAAACAATAATGTTTTATTGAGCAATTGTGCTGGCCCTCCAGATGTGGACACATTTTAATGGTATTAGTAGCCAGTAAGATTTTTTTTACCTTTTTGGGTAGCCAGCTTCATAGACCTTTATATAATAAATTCAAAAATACTGCTCACAGTTGTAAATTTCTATATCTTTAGTATTTTGTTTTTCATTCTCAGTAATGTGATTTGGGATGTGCTATCCCCTAAAGCAGTGGGATCCCTACTGCCCTGTCCCAGAGTGATGCTCTTTGATATACAGGGAGATTCAGTAAAAGTTATTATCATTTAAAATTGTGCTAATTTTGCCCCAACCAATCAGATCTTATTTAACATTTGAAAGCTAACATCTGGTTGGTTGGGGCAAAATTAGCACCATTTTTAATGAAGAACTTTTATTGAATCTCCCTGATACAGTTTTCATTTGCCAAGTTATTACTGGACCTAATCCTGTATTAAATATACTGCTGAAGCCAGGAGGAAGACTGGCAGAATCAGTTTTATTTGGGCGGGTGCTCCTCACAGAAACGATATTGGGAGCTGAAATTACCAGGCGATAGCCCTGTTCCAAGTACTTTAATTTAAATATTTTTATTTTTTTTTAATTGGTTCTTCTGTTGTGATATAGTCATCCCAGTTCTCCAGCAATATGTTTTGCGTGTTGCTCAGAACTATGGGGCATATTTTTAAAGGTGCAATATTGTACATATGAATGGTATTTTAAAATGTTGTGGCATAGATGGTTGAAACTCCAAAATAGCAAAAGAGAGCTGTGCAACTCCGTTCAAACACTGGATACTCCTTAGATAAACTCTAGTTGCCTCTGATGAAGTGTTTGTGTATATAAAGTAAACCTTTTTATTTACGGAGTATCCAGTGTATGAACTAGGTTGCACAGCTCTCTTTTGCTGTTTGGGAGTTTAGCCTGCCAGGATTTCCACCCATTTAGATTTACGACGAGGGCTTGGGTAGGTTTCACCTAGCCCTGCTGTTGGAGGAAGGACTTGACTTGATTTAAGTTTTGCTAGTGGCTTGTAGATCTGTTTTTATTTTGTTTTGTTATATTGTATTATATTGGTATAGATGGTTGATTTGGTCTTCACAGACCATGTTGGTATCTTACGCTTGTGGGCAGAATTTGGCAAGCTTGGTCATAAAGTGACTTTGTGTCCATAAACTACCTATACTGGCCATTACAAACCCACAGGATTTTTAATGACTGATTCAGCAGGGTTAATAAATGTGTCCCTATGTGACTTTCTCTTTTATAGAGACCTATATTTTATGATTTTCCTATGACCCCCCCAACGTACATATTATGTAGCTTGTGCTTTGCGTTGTATGTTGTTTTGTGTGATGAAAAATGGCTACTCCATCATCCAGAACAAAATAATGCTGCGTTGTAATTTAGAGTGGTGTAATTTAGACTTTGTTTTGTATAGTAATGTGGTTTGCAATGTGTTTTAGGCTGTTTAGAGGGCGACAATTTAAAAAATGGAATTTGCAGCGCACTATCCCTTGGAGCAATTATTTGCTCTAATGCAGTTTGGCTGGTTAACTGAATAGATCTGTGGTCTTTTCACATGCATCAATTTATTGGACATGGATATATTCGATTCTTCTCTCAATAAGGGTTAAAGGGCAACTATAGTGAAAAAAAAACTTTGTCTGTATACAATGTATAGATCACTTAGTATAAGCTGCCTTACTTTCATGTTTCTGTGTGGCTTCGTTTCTTCACACTGGCAGAAGTTTGTACCAAGCTGTGTAGTCCCCCTCCCCTCTCTGTCTACTCCCCCTCAAGCAGTGACGGGCTGTATACAGAGTCCGAGCATTGTCAGTAGAAAGGACTTTAAATGAAGTGCTGACATCCTGTTGACCCCTCCCTTCCAGAGCTAGACTGCAAGCAGTAGAGAAAGTAGCAATATACTGAAGGGAGGGGCAGAGGGGGAGAGAGGAGGACAAGTGGTGCTGAGATTCTTTACAAGTAAGTTACTGAACTCTGCCTGTTCTCTAACTTTGCTAATTGTTATTTACTTTTTACCTAAAGTTCATATCTCTCCCCCTGCTTAGCTGAGATCATAATCACTGAAGAGAGAGTCAGTGTAACAGCAGCTTGTAGTGAGACCTTCACAAACACAGTGACACTGCTTGTTGTCCTGTTACATTTCATTTGCTTTAGTCTATATATTTCATAGATTGCACTGTGTGTCTTGTTTGGTATATAGTCTGTATTACTGTATTATATATACTGTATTAGTGTTCCATTTGAGTCACTGGTTTTGTATGTATATAAGATTTTTTTGGGGGGGGGAGGGGCTGTTTTATAGTGTGTTATGTTCATATTGCTGGGTTAATGGTTTATTGATTGTGTTTAGCACTACAGCATTTGACTATATGTTGCACATGGTACATATAGTGTGGGTGAGAGAGTGTGTGACAGTACTGCATGGGAGCTTTGGATTGTGTGGGTGTGTGCCTTTGAGTGACAGATGAGGTGTAGCAGCTCCTACAAATCACAGCATATTCAAAGGCTTATATCTCGGGGACTATGTAGAATTTAAAGAAACTAAAGGTACCCGGGTGGATGGGATCACTTATAGGATACATTAGAAGAAATTAAAAAAAAACAATTTTCTCACTATAGTTGCCCTTTAAGTCACACTGTCATGATATTAGGTCAGTTTTTCAGATCACATCTGTTTGCAATACGCACAACAGAGCTTGTTGATTGGCCAGGCCACGCTATGTGTGTGTTACATTCCAGACCTAAATGCTGTATTATTTCTTAAAAAAAAAAAAAAACTATACTTACAGCCCTTTGTTCCCTGCTTTGTTTCCTGCTTTCTGGTTCTTCCAAGTAAAGTTGTAGTTGTAACAAATTATGGCCAGAGACTTTTAGGGTCCAGCTGACTGTATATGATTTCTAAGGCTAAGGAGTACTTAATGGGATGATATTTTGACACAACAGACTCATTGCCAATTTTACCTGGATGCCCATCCCGAAAAGTCAGTCAGCGCTGAACTGGTTATGGCCAAAGTTTGTGTGCAATCGATCGTGCTGTCTTCTATTCAACCACACTGACATCTGAAATCACTCCAAAATAAAGGATCTTGAGTACACAGTCTGAGGGCTTGGCTAAACCAGCTTGATTTCTCATAGGCAAACAATCCACATTATGTGTGAGAATCACAGCACAGTGCTGTGTGGTCACATTGCACTTGTTGCACTGTTTTCGGAGCACATGTGAATACCATTTTTTTTTTTGCGGGTCGCATGCTCTCCTATTGCAGAGCTCACACTTGCAGATGTGCGCGTATTTTTCACGTGAGTTGCCGCCTGTCACAGTCTGACCTCAGCCTTAAGGTGCCAATACATTAGAATTCATCTCCCGACCGATGCCAGGAAATTCATTCAATTCTTCAGGAACTGCCTTTCCTGTTCTTTTTCATGACTAACATTCGATTGCAAAATGTCGTGGTATCATTTGGGAGGTGAGTTAAATGTATGGGCACCTTGGGCAGACACTTGATATACAATTGTGATAGGACTGAATGAATGGTGTTAAGTGTATAACTTTAAAACGGAGAACTAAACTGAAAATTGTAACATTTGGTAAAGATAAGGAAGAATTCTGCCTAATCTTCCTCTAAAGCTGGGTATATACATCAAACCATATAAGCCCTTAAACAAGTGTGTTTATGTGTTTTTGGCCCTAGCTTAATCATAGTTGGTGGTTTTTATATATTCTACTTTTTTTCTCTGATTAATATTTTGTATTTCTGTAGCCCTACTGGATCACATGTGGAGTGGTGCAAGCAGCTGATTGCAGCTACAATTTCCAGCCAGATTTCAGGTCCCGTTGCTTCAGAAAATGTATCCAGGGATTATAGAGTAAGTGGTACGCTAACATGAGCAGATGTAGGTAAACTTCTGACAAACCTAAAGGTTTTTACAAATAAGGGAACCATGGATTGTTTTTATGTGTTAACATTGCTGGAATGTTTACAGTTATCATCTTATTAGATGATATTTTAAATATATCATTTTTTTCTGGTGATCTTGCAGTGAGTTTAAAGCTTCTTATTTTTAGCGGCAAGATCATTAAATCTGTTCCCCTTTAAGTATTAACAGTACTTTAGCATTATGTTCACTACATTCAATTTCTGTCTGTGTGATAAAATAAATAATATTGTAATTTTATTACCTTGTTTGTTGTACATTTTAACAGGTTTACAAGAGGCCTGATCTCAGGGTAAGATTTACTGTCTTCCTGCAAGTTGGCCTCTGTTTTTCTGCTGTGTTTTGTTAAAAGTCTTCACTATGGGGTCAATTATCAGAATCTCTTATTTATATAAAAAAACAAAAGGCAGACCATATAGATATTTCTTTAAGGCCAACTATACTCACCTCACCCTCACTCCTCTTCCTCCATAGCTGCATAGTACCCAGGGTGAGGACCTAAAATCGCTAAGTCCTCACCTTGGGTACTTTCCCTAACTCCTGCACTACTTACCGCAAATCTGCTTCGCCGATCGCTCCATTCCTCCGCTCTTCCTGCTTCAGTGACAGATCGCGAGGCAGTAAATAGGAAGATACGCTCTGCAAGGAGGCGTGTCTTCCAATTGGCTGCCTCGCGACTGTCACTGACAGTAGAAGAGAGGTGGAACAGTGTGGATCGGCGAAGTAGATTTGCGGTAAGTAGTGCAGGAGTTAGGGAAAGTACCCAGGGTGAGGACTTAGCAATTTTAGGTCCTCACCCTGGGTACTATGCTGCAGTGGATCGGGGAAAAGATGAGTATAATTGTCCTTTAATACTATGTTCTGGTTAAATGCTTGCTTTACTTTTTTTTTGAGATTTTGATTTCAAACCTTCATTGTGTCTTCTGTCTGTGAAGTGAATAGAGCTCCAGGCTTCTGTGTCTTGTGTTTATTAGTGCTTTAACTGTGCAGCTGTATTGTTTTATGAATGGGCAACTTCTGAATAGCCCAAGTGACAGCCTTTTGTGAACCAGTATACCAAATACCTGGAATAGTCATCGAGTGTGTGAAAACTTGTGGCTGCCACTATAAAATATAAATATTCACATCTTGGGGGATCATTTGCAAAGCACAATGTGCTTTTGTGTCTTATATGTGGTTTCTTTAACAGACTTTGATTTATAAAAATCCTTTTTTACTATGACTTTTGTCAAAATAAATTACAGTGCCAAAGGGCATCTCTGCTATTTTGCGTCTTTGCAAGAGTATGCAATTTCTGCTATAATGAATAGAGGAAAATATTTTTGTTATGAGCTATTTATTAAACCTCTTTACATTGTTGTTAAGTCAAATAAAATAATTGCATTTCTCCTTATTAGTGGAGCTTGTAGTGTAAGACACCCTACACACTTGCCTGAATTACATCCGTGCTAAGGGGTAGAATAGGTTTTTTATATCATTATTGTATCCTTAGACTGGTCGGACTGCATATAATAGGCCAGATTATTACTTTATAAATAAGGCCCTGAGTGCTCTTTTAGCCTTAGCCTATCCAAAGATACTGTCGGTAACATGTTTAGTAAAACAGCATTATGTGATGTCACCCACTTCTAATGAAGGTAATATTAACCCCCTAAACTAGGGGGTTAATTATAAATAGGTAAACTGTGTAGTGAATATTCTCCACAGGAATGTATTAAAACACAATGAAGAAAATAAACAAAAGTGACATAAAATATACATGTTTATGAATCGTCTTGCCACTTCATTGATCTCTGTGGGTATGATACCTAAGCTAATTATATGCATCTAATGGTGAAAGCAACTACGGTAATTTCATCTGAAAATTCACGAAAACCAACTGGTATGGATCTAATTTACACAGAATGCAAATACATAAATGCAATTTCTAGGTAAATTCAGGGCAAATTGGCCTTGCTTTAATTACGATGGGCCTTGGCTTTTTTTTCTCTTCCAACATTTCTCTTTTAAAACAGTATAATTAAGAAAATAGCCAATTTATTATTCTGTCTTGTTATCCTGATGTGGATCTGTACAATGCAAGTACACAGTTTTTCTGAAATATTTCTCTTTCACTGGGAAATTTTAGATGTGCCTTTTTAGATATAATTTGCTTAGCTATCCTTGTGTAGTGCAAATCTGTGCCTTGCTGTGTATTGTACATGGCTAATAGTTTGCTTGTTTTACTTAAGGTAAAATGCTCTTTGTGCTTCAAAAAAGGTCATTTTTAAATAATTGTGTGTGTTGTTACAAATGTGATTCAAATTTAAAGGGACAATTTTATTTTATAGCAGTAATTGACAACTTTCTGCCTCCTCACCAATCTGCCCTTTCCATATTAATGTATGCTTTCCAGTGTCGGAGAATAGGAGGAGAATCGGCGATTGAATGTTGGAGGAACCTGAGAAGTCAATGCAAAATATTCAGCTAAATTTATTGAATTTTTTTTTTTTTAATTCTGTTCCTGTCAAAAAAAAAATAAAGCTTCTAAATTTACCTTTATTCTCTGCATATGCAGTGGGGACTCACCTACTAAAGTAGAAACACTTTCAATAAGGTCGCTGATTCAAATCCCCAGACTTTTCCCCCACTTGCAGAGCTGAAAATCTCCAACCGCTTCCTGATTCTAATCCACTATAGCGCGCATTATCACGCATGCGTGCTATAGAGGATAAGAACCAGAAAGCGTTTAGAGATTTCATCCCTCGAGCGGTGGATAGTGCCAAATGTAAATTATACTTTCCTTCGTCCTGGCTCTTGCTAAATTGACTGAATAACGGGGTAAGTCATAACTCCTTAATCTCCCAGGCTTCAATCATTACATTAAAGGAAAAGTGAACTTTTCCTTTAAAGCTGGCTATACACAGATGACATGCAACTTAGTTTCTTAGCAAATGTCAAAATCTACAGGTATTCTGACAAGTAAAGGGCCTGCATCCATCTTGGGGCCGATAGGAATCCCTTTTATGCCATAAATGCAGCAGGCACTTTCGGATCCTCAGTCACAGCATTTCTAGCTGTAACAATTGGTGTACGGTCAGATATTAGGAGAATTCCGCAAAACATTTGATATTGATAAGCTGTATATTAACAACTTTAAAGAACATTGTAATGTCGAACGTGATCCGATTGTAACATCTTATTTCATCTACTATGAATCAAGCTAAATAGTAAAAGGCCACAATCAGTGATTGGATCATGGTTATAGAGTCACTAGATTTTCTTTTCTTTGTTTTAATCTATGACTGTTCATGTTACTGTATGATCATTTGAAGTATTTTTTTGTAAAAAAAAAAAAAAAAATGAGGTGTATGCATGCCATAAGGGGCCAAATTAGTATTTTTCTAGTTCTTAAATTTAATAAAAGCAATTTAAATAATCTTGTTAATATTTAAAATATGTGTAAGATGGTTTTAATTTTTGGCTAGTAAATTTTAGTATGAAGTTGGTATAACCTGGATTCAGTGGGCCATATGCATTTTCCTTTTAACAGCATTTTGTAATGTGCATGATCCTTTTTTTGCTTTGTTTTTGTTTGCATGTGTTTTCCGCAGGTCTTTTGCTTTTGCTGTTCTTACTGCTTGGTTCTAAAAAGACAGTACATACTTTCTGTTAAATGCTTGATTTGGTCATTTTTTGTTTTGATATTTTATTTTAATGTTCTTTGTTTTGGTTTGCTTTTCTTTTTTTAAATAAATGGTATGCATGTCTTTAGTGTGTATATTAGGGTAAGTCTGGGCTAAACAAATCCCAGGAGCCAGGTAGCCAAAGTGCCTTAAACAACACCTGCCAACTATTTAAACATGTTTTATATTGATGTCTATGGAAATGGCAACCTAAAAAGATAGATTGCCTCCTAGACTTGTCTCACTGAATCTACATGTCAAAAATAATTTGTCCATCCCTGTATTGCGGTAAATATAGTTTATTTTTTGATACTGCAGAAGTTTTGTTACCGTAAAATGTGTAATGGTGGCCATTCTAAACTATGGCTGCTGCTCTTTATTACAGAAAGAGGAAATCATAGGAACAAAGATGTTCAGCACTTACCCTACTCACTATTAAACAATTTATACCAAATGGGAATAACATTAAATCTTAAAATGGAAGTTTAGTGCAAATACATATGCTTTCCAGAAGAAAAAAAAAATCTTATTCCACTAAACTTAATCTGGCCAACCAGTGATAAATACCTAAAGGATAAGTACACTCAAAAAACAAATTAAGTTTAAATGGAAGCTTTATCTTTAACCTTTTCCCTTTTCCTTTTTTTTTTGGGGTCCCTACAGAGCCTACCTGTGCCCCAGTAAAGTTCTGGCCCCCGAGACTTGCTGGACCTCGTTGCAGACTGTGTCTAAAAATCCAGGGTCAGTTTACTCCATGCGCACGCTGACGTCACGTCGAGCGCATCATGACATGGAGCAAACTGCCCCTGGATTTTTAGACAGTCTGCAACAAGGTCCAGCAAGTCTCGGGGGGCAGAGCTTAGCTGACTGATGACATGATCAAAGATGGCCAGAACTTTACTGGGGCACATGTGGGCTCCTTAATTTGTTTTTTGAGCGTAATTATCCTTTAAAGTTCTTACTTTCTGTATGGACTCAGACCCTTGTGGATATTCATTTGGTTAATAGAGATCTGAGGAGTTTGGACCCTCCAACAGTCAATGGAGTAGAAATTATTGTAAAGAACATTCCAATCATATAAGCACCCTAAGTAGAAAAATGGAAGCTCAACAGCAATTAATATGAATCCAACTGATTTAAAAAAAAAAAAAAAAATAGATACTTTGTAGAATGTAGAATTCTGGGATCATGTGTACCGTAATAATAATTACATGAAACCTTTTTTTTTTTTTTTTTTTTTACTGATCTTCCCCTCTCTCAAACACCTTGAAACCTTAGGGGAGATGTAATAAAGGGAAAAAATAAGAAAAACATTTTTAATAATAAAGTAATTACTTGCATATACAATTGACTGCTTTATAGGCCAAAATCTGTCAGTCATTTTTGAATGGTCATTTTTTCAGGAAGCTGATACTTGCCTCCTCCCACCCGGCAAAACCCTGACCTCACAATACTTAGCTCTTAGGAATTCCTGCACTAAGATTTTCACCCTGCACTCCACCATTCCCTCTTTTCCAGCCTTCGATCTTCTCCCTGATGCAGCAGTCAAAGAACACAGTGAGTGATTTCAGACATCATGGGCAATTAATGACTGCTGCTTAATGGGCTTTTGCCTCTGTGCATATTCTCACACAGCTTGAACAGGAGGCAGCAATAACCAGGGAAGAGGACAGTAGAGTGTAGGGGGAGTATCTCAGTTCATGGACTTGTAACACTGCTTGTTATATTTTAGGTTGTTAAATATTTGAACACACTGTAAGAAATGTATGTTGGTCAGGTAAAGATGCACATGGGACAGAGCTTCCCTGGAATTTAGGAAGAGCCTACCTGTACATTGAGCTCCAGAGGGGGGGTAAACGATGGTATGAGAAATTCTGTGTATTGAAAATACATAAATTAAAATAAACATACTTAAGGCTGTTTTTTTTTTATTAAGGGTTCTCACATTTTAGGCTTGGTACACACAAGCATATTCAGGCTGACTGCTCTATGGTCTCTTATGGACTTTTGCCTCGACCACCATTTCGGTCCAGCTAACCGGTTGATAGTGGTGAACGGTCAGCTGGGCTGGATAATCGTGCCATAGATACCTAGCCTTAAGGTTCGTACTCACGCTCAATCTATGAGCGAGGAATGACCCCCGACAATCATCCGTGTGTATGCGTTCGACCGGACGCATACACGCGGACAATTCTCGGCTTAAACGGTCCTTCGTCACGTAGCGCTCGGCCGTCGGGGGTCATTCCTCACTCATAAATCAACTGTGTGTGCGAACCTTAAGGGTTAGAGCTAATCAGTCAGTTAATTATATAGTTATCACTTAAATTAAAAATTATAGTTTACTTAAACAATGTGTCTGATTGGCTCATGCAGAGAGTTTTTTTTTTATATGATTGGAAGAAAATAGGTAAAACATTTGTGTGTAGTTTTGAATTACATAGGACGGAGAAGCATAATCACACAATACGCTAACCAAACTTCTGTAAGCCTTTTAACGCTGCACAAACTGTAGTTTTCACATTGATAAAGTATACATTAGAAAATACCTATGAAAAGTGAGAGTTTATACTGTCTCTTTAAAGTGTGTTTTACATGTGCTTTCAATTGTTGTCTGCATGTTTATCTCTTGTTACCTCTGTTTTTGCCCAACGCTGCCTCTCACTATACAGGACATGCAGGACGAGCACAATGGTTTTCATTCTGAAACGGAGGCTGAGCAGGTGGCAAGTTCTTTTCCCTCTCTTGTATAGCTTGTAAAATTAGTGCATGTTCTATTTCATTACTGTAAACCATGTCTATTTTCCTGTGTTTTAAAACCTTTGTTTTCTACAATCATTTTCTGCATTTTTGTCATCTCATTTCTTATCTTAAATTTTGGCACTGAATGCAAAACTTTTTATATATTCTCTTTAGTTAGGTTTTCTAATGCAAACTTTGGTCCTTTAGGGCTTTTACCCTCCCTATAATATGGTGTTTGCTATAAGAGCTAGGTTTGGATTCTTGGTTAAGTGCATCGAAGCTCAGTCTTAGGGATGAAAGTTTGTAAAATATATGGCAATTAATACAGTAGTTTAGGAATCCACTTCATGTGGAATCTTGATCTTGTATTTCTCCTATTGGAGTTTGATATAGAACAAGAGAAGTCAGTTTCGATCACTTAACACTACCATTTTACCCATCCACCTCTGCAGCAGGAACACCACTTTCTGTGTAGATTGACTGGACTCATTAAAGTAAATGAGGAAAAATCTGAAAGCTAATCCAGCTGCAGAAAAGGATGGGCAAAACATTACATTACCAACATTTTTTATCATAACTTTTCATTGTTTACTAAATACCACTTGGTAACTTTAGCTAATAAAGTCATGCAATTCTCAGGAAGTGTCTATAGAGGTCCTACAAAAAAGCAATAAACTATTGTTTTCTTTTACTCATACTAATAATGTGTAGTAAAAAGGGTGAAATATAAAGTAAAAAATGGATTTGTTTTCAAGTGCCAAAGGGAGCATATGCTAGGTAGATATTTGTATAGAGGACTTGGAATGTTTCTGCATGCTCTCACTAAATGGGCATAGGAAAATTATATAAATGTGTCAAATAGCAGCCACTTTTATATAATTCTGCATACCCTTACCAGCCATTGTACCATGTTCCCCAGTGGGATGCTATAGTGTAAAGGAAATCTAGCTAGTGTAAATGTAAATTGGCAGAGATAAAAATCAGATTTGTGCTGTGGAAATAATCCCTTGATTCTCAAATGCCATATTGAGTAAATAGGGTTGATTTAAAAGCAGTTAGTTACATGTGTATTGCTCTGTTACGTAGGTTATTTATACACCATCATGGTCAAAGGTATGAATTAAAAAAAGAAAATCCATATTTTCTCTTCCACATGCCTTTCCCTAATTATATATTCTTCTCACACAGCCACTGCTATGATTTAAAACATGGTACATGGTAGGGATCTTGGTTACTGCACAGTGTTGTTTCTAAAAGCTGCATGTCATGGTTTTGAAATCCTTTCATTGCAATATGCTCCCTCAGCAGTTTTCTTAAAAGAAATTTTGACTTTTCGCTAGAAAGAGAAAACGTGTAGTGCTCAGCCTGGGTAGGATAAAAAAAAAACTAACATCATTATTATGAGTTGGGCAAAGTAGGGCTGCTCGTCGGCCTGTTTGGAAGACGGATGAAAAACAAAATATTTTTGAGGGTTTTTTTCACCTCAGAATTTTATATAAATAGGTATATATACATGCATGCATTAGCTTTTAGATGTGCTCAGTATACATGTTGGTTTGTTTTTTTCTTTTGTTAATGAAGATGAAATTAATCATTACCAAATGAAGTTCGTTGTGGATAAAATGAACTGTTAGTCGTTTTATTGACATTACTTTAGTGAAACAGATGCACAAGACAGGAAAACAATTGTGTTCTAGTGAGGATAGGACATTTGATATCATGACTGAAATGCACAGATGGACCACAGGATTTATTTTGTTGTATTTGGTTCCTTTCCAGGCCCTGAGAGATGGAAATAAGCTGGCACAGATGGAAGAGGCACCGCTATTTCCTGGAGAGTCTATCAAGGCGATTGGTAAGAAAAAAGTATTTTAAAAAGCCTTTCAAGCTTTTGATTAATGAGGATTTTAGCTCTGATAAATTGTGTTAGTCTGTTAAGGGGGTTACATACTGCCAGGGGCGTAGCAAGATATCACAGGGCCCCATAACAAGATTTTAGATAGGGGCCCCCATATAAAGAACTTTTCAGTACAGTTCAACCTTACCCAAACTGCAGCAAAGTTTTTTTAAAAGGCGTGTCCACACTCCTAAGAAAAAGTTTACCTCACATAGGTCAGCCCCACAAACCCCATTTTCGTTTTACTTAAACCTGGGAGCATTTTTGAAAGGTTTTAGTAAAACGGAAATGGGGTTTGTAGGGCTAAACTACATGAGGTAAACTTTTTCTTAGGAGGGTGGACATGCCTGCAGGGATCTGGATGGGGCCCCCTTTGGCTCTGAGCCCCATAGCAACTGCTATGGTTGCTATAGTGATCCATACACCCCTGTATACTGCTGTGAACACCCATCTCTTTCTAAATTGTAGTTAACTGCTCTGCATTTAAAGGGCATGTCCACCCCCCAAACCATTATTTAACCCACCACTTGCACCACTATGTGGTGTGTAAAAATCCTTACCCATCCCAGCTCCAAATGGTTCTCCTGTAGCCCCCCCCCCCCCCCCCAAAGTCCCAAAAACTGGCCAGCAGAAAGATTGCAGAGCCCATATAGGACTCTGCCTCCTGTCTCCCCCTGGGAGAAGTTTGACATGCCCACTGCAGCCATTCTCCCCCCTCCCTCTCCCTCACGATTTTGTCTCCCTCCCCCTAACTCCAAACCCTTTTGATATAATGTACTGCTTCTTCCCCCAGCCCCAACCGCATTACTATTATTCACAGAAAGTGCCCCAATCTTTACTTAACATGCCTCTCTCCTTCGCCGGTCTGAACTCCCGGCAGCTGCCTCTCAGCCAATCACGGACGCGGGTGCTGGTCCCGCCCCCTGCTTGCATTTGTGTGCAAGCAGAGGGCCGGGCAGTGCAAAGGAGAGAGGCATGGTAAGTAAAGATCGGGGCACTTTCTGTGAATAATAGTAATGCGGTTGGGGCTGGGGGAGGGAGCAGTACATTATATAAAAAGTTTGTTAGAAGGGTGGACATGCCCTTTAACTTGTATTGAAATATTATTAGCACTTGCCTTGATATTTGATATTTTTTATATTTATCTTAAAACCAACACCCACAGTTAATTGCTAATGGCATTGTTATTAGGGTAATTCATTATTCTACGCACTTAAAACATTTTAAAAGAAAACATTTTACAAGCATTTTATCATCTGCCTTCTGCACTAAATTAGCATTATCAGTGTAATAAATTTTTGATTCTCATCTTTTATCCATGGCAATGTCAAATAGCTTACTTGTTTTTCATTGTTGTATATTGACATGGATTCTTTGTATGTGCCATCCCACTAGACTTCACATAATGAATGTAGATGCAGTGGAGAGTGATTACGCCCCTTTGCGGTCTGTAAAATAAAAAATGTGATCGCTTGCAGTGTGGCCACCCACAATGACATGCACTGTGCTGTGATAAGCACGATCGTTAGCATGTGAGAAATTGCACAGATGTGGCCAAGCCCTCATTCCTAAATCTATATGGGTTACTCAATGAGAGTGAAGTGGAGCTGCTGTAAATAAATGAGCTTATCAAGTTCCATTGGGCCATGGTTGGAAACAGTCTGCTATCCGAATAGGCTTGCTGTACAGATTTAGTGTCTTTCGCTTTCACAATAAATATTTTTGTCTGATATGTTTTAATGATTTTTGGTATAGTTCTGTAGATAAAAGAATTGAACAACAGCTTACATCTATTTTTTAAGAGTTGCCAAAGGTCCAATAATTCACAAAAATGGACTTGTCCTACAAGTTCCCCCCTCTTAACTGCAAACCGAATTGCACTGTTTGCAGCTTTAAAAATAAACTACTTACCCGAAAAGGATTTGTAATTTTATTGTAGCTCAGTGCCATAGTAAATATTGTTAAAACTGTTTTCTCTTGATAGAGAATAGGGGGATTTAATAACATGTATATTTTGTCTAGATGTTTATACTATAAAGTATAGTTTTTTTCTACATTTTTATGGTAATAGGGGGGCTATTACCATAAAAATGTAGAAGTAAACAATTTCGGCTTGAATAAAGTTTGTTGGTTCTTTTAAAAGCAGATTTTCCATTTCTCTGGGTACAGATATGAATATTAAAAACATGGGTAATATGTATTTCCTATTCACAGAGGAAGTGCCCATAGTGTGATTATTATTACTGAGCATTATTACATAACTGGTGCGCTATATATTTCTACAGCTAAAGACGTTATGTACATTTGCCCTTTTTGGGGAGCAGTCAGTGGGACTTTGACAGTGACCGATTTTAAGATGTACTTCAAAAACATTGAAAGGGTACGTTTTTTTTTTTCTTTCATTTATATTTTTGAGAATTATTAATCTTCCCTTCCAATGAAAGGATTTTACAGAAAATGGTTTTTAATATTCACCTGTATTCAATGTAATTTTGTTTAGTCTTGGTTCACACTGTGCTACGTTTTGGTGCGACGTCATCGCACCAAAACACATGTGCAATGTTAGTGAACAGCGTCGTTCACATTGCACTGCTGCGATGTAGAGCATTTTAAAAATGCACTGCATGCAGCAGTTTGAAATAATGGCCAATGCTGTGCGTTAATGCAGCGGAACATTGCAATAAATCGCAAACGCGGTGTTCCGCTGTCTTAAATGAAACGTTCAATGTGAACGTAGCCTTAGTCTTTCCTTTGTGATTTACACAAATTTTCAAGCACTTTCCCTTAAGATCATGTAGCACCTAAGATTAAAATCTTATATAGAAATTCACAATTTCTTTATTACATAATTAATGTGCTGCAGAGTTATTACTCCCCTTTGTAAATTCCCTTAGGAAAAGGAAATGTCTAAAGGTGTTCTATTTTACTGCCTATGGCATATTACAGGGATCACCATGGGAAAGTACTGATTCTCAGTATTATATACAGGACAGTTGTGTATAATGAAGTGTTAGTAACTCATAATTATTTCTTTGGTCACATTTTATTGAGAGGAAAGTGTCAATTAAAGAACCTTGTTGATTATGGCTTTTTATTTAAGAATCACAAGCATCTTGCTACTTATGATGACTATAATTTGTACTATGAATGTAGATGCTGGTGCAATAAAAGGTGCAACCAATCAGATGTTGTGTAACTGTGGTAACCCAGTAAATAGCTAATACCTGACGGTTGCTGCAAATGAATAACTGGTAAACGTTTGCACCTCTTTTCGCATCAGCCTTTGTTTAATTTATGGCCTACTGGCTTGGGTGTCGAACTGTATAAATGTTTTTAAGGACACAAAGAGTGGGCTAAAATTGATGATAAATGATATGTAAATTGAGGTCATATTCATATATGTAATGCTAGTGTATTTTGTTCTACTTCAGGATCCACCCTTTATTTTGGATGTTCCACTTGGAGTAATAAGCAGAGTGGAGAAAATCTGGGTGCAGAGCCAAGGAAGTCATTCTTGTGGTATAGAGATAGTGTGCAAGGTATTATTTTTTTGAAAACTGTATACATTTTGTCAAAATCACTGAAGACTTTCTGAATTCTCATATGCTGGTGTGATATTAGACCTTTAAAGGGTATGTCCTCCCTTGAAATAAATTGTTGCTATAACAATCCCCCTGTCCCCCCAACCGCTATATTTATTTTATTAGAAAGTTTCCCAAACTTTACTTACCTCCCCTCTTTCCTCCGCCGCTCTGCCGGCCCTCTGCTTGCGAGAAAATGCAAGCAGAGGGGTGGGACCGGCAGTCACGGACGCGGCTGCTGGTCATTCAGTGCGGCGGAGGAAAGAGGGGAGGTAAGTAATGTTTGGGGCACTTTCTAATAAAATAAACATAGCGGTTGGGGCTGGGGGGACAGGGGGATTATTATAGCAAAAGGGTTTTACACTAGGTGGAGGGAATCCTAATCGGGAGGGAGAGGGAGGGGGAGGGGGAGAAGGTCTGCAGTACGCATGCCAAACTTCTCCCGGAGGCCAGGTAGGAGGCAGAGTCCTATATGGACTCTGCTATCCTCCTGGTGGGCAGTTTTTGGGACTTGGGGGGACTACAGGAGAACCAGATGGAGCTGGGGTGTGAGGTAAGGATTAAACTACACTACACAATGGGGCCAGTAGTGGGGGGATTATAGTTTTGGGGGTGGACATGCCCTTTAATGTGTATTGTCATTTTTGTTATTGCAAATTATTTTGTGGACTTCTTGTATCTTGTATCTTTTTGATTTAAAATATCAATATTATGCAAGCTAAGGTTTACTTAATCCCCTAATAGTTTCCTTCCTATTTGGAAAAGGGTTCACTTGCCGTCCATTTCTTCCCTTTTTTAATTCTTTTAAAAAAAAAAAACAAACACATTTTACAGTTTTGTGCTCTTTGTATAGTCAGAATATTTTTTTTAAAAAACAAAGATTTTCTGTGGCTTGTTTTTTAAAAAGTCCCCAGAACCTTACTTACAAGACCGGGTTCCCTCAGCTTCTGCTTCCAATGCAACTACTGGGAATGGAGTTGCATTGGGGCTTTGCTGGCAGTCGCGTCTGTGAGCGGCTGAGATCATCCAATCACAGATGCAGCTGCTGGCTATTGATTTAGCCAAAGGCACCCGGTCTCTTAAGTTTTATCTGATTTTTAAAAAAAAACAAACAATGCAGTTAGGGTTGGGTGGGGGGAAGCTACTCAACAGAGTTAAATGTAAAAGTCAATATACAGCGCAATTGATCTGCGTGGAGGGAGGGGGCAATCGGCTCCACAGCCTATGCCTGAGTACCTCCTGTAGGCCAGAGAAGTGGCAGGAACCTTTTTACAGGAGGACAGGCTCCTACTCTTCACTGGACTTTGGACAATCACTGCAGAGGAACCATTTGGAGCAGAGGTTAGATTTTAGTTTTGGGGGTGGACATGCCCTTTAACCTTCACATCTTTCGCCAAAGATGATTTTGTGTAATTTTCAAATTGGCAAAAAAAAACAAAACATTCAAGACTGCTAAAAAGCACATACCACATCCACATTCATATTTTACTGTTGTTCTATAAAGGGAAAATTGAATGGCATAGTTTACAGAAGTACATTAAAGTAATTCTAGTGACGGTCATTTTTTTGATTACCATGAGAAAAGGAATGTCTTGACATAAAATAAGTTGAAATGTCGTCCTGGTGGAAGTACTTGTTATCTTGAATATAAAAGTCTTTAAAACAACTTTGTCCTAAAAGTTGTCCTAATACAGACATATAATCCAACACTGCAGTTTTCTCCCATGGTCTTGTAACTTAGTTGTTAAAGCAGTGGACAAAAAGGGGAGATGCATACATGAACTGGTTGTTTTCACATAAATGTATATATTCATCTAATCTCAAAATGTATGCTTTGGGGTTGCCCATTAATTCTGTGCCTTACTGCTTGGCTTATGTCCAACAATACTTTCCAGGGTATAGAATTTTAAGGTTTTGTGATAGGATATTTAATCTTTATAATCTAATGTCTGTGTCAAATATATAGGATTTATATATTGTTGTTTTGGTAATTATATTTGGTGTAGTGATGGACTACTGCTTGCTGCCTTCTGGCAACAATCAGCAGTGGTATATTACTTCCTGTCATGACTGTGCCCTTATTGTTTGAAAGGATATGAGAAACTTGCGTCTGGCCTACAAACAGGAAGAACAAAGAAAATTGGAAATATTTGAGAATCTCTTAAAATATGCATTTCCTCTTTCTAATGGGATGGTGAGTAAGTCATTTTTACCTTATTTTGAATAAGACATAAGGGGGATTATATGCCACCATGAAATACTGCTTTTATAAATTGAATTATTGGACCATTTATGGATTAAGACTTTGTGCTATTGATGTGTACTTATACACTGGCCCTTTAAGTGTAAATATTGAATACAGTAAGTGCCATTTTTTTTCCCCAAAGTTAACCATGCACAGATTGACTTATTTTTCATTCACAGACTGACATATTTGTGATTATCAATTGACACATGGTACTGTATATACTCAAGTATAAGTCGATGTACCTATTTTTACCTGAAAAATTTGTAAAACCTGATTGACTTGAGTATAAGCCGAGGGTTGAAATTATGACCACTACTGCCTTCTGATTCTGTATTGTTCTAGGGCTTTAGTTACCCTTTAAATGGACAGCAGAATTCCCATAGAGTAGTCCCATACAGTAATAGCCATACTGGATTTGGCTATTACTGTATGGGACAGCTGTATGGAAAAACAATACAGAATCATAAGGCAATCTTTTTAACAATAGATACCATCCTCTGTATTTCTGTATTGTTTTTAGGCATTAGTTGCCCTTTAAATGGACAGTAATCCCATACAGTAACCCCCATTTCTTGGCACTCCAGATGTACAACTCCCAGCATGCTTTAGTTGCTAGGAGTTGTAGTTACTATATGGGATTACTGTCCAACCCTGCGCCCTAAGAAGTGTTTTGTAAATAGGGAGAAGAAAAATATTAAATAAGTCAATTTGTTTACTCTTTACTGATTATCTAGAAACCCTGTTTGCTATAACAACCAACCTAACCAATCAGTTTTTCTTTTAATACAACATAAAATTCTCTGATACAACAGACCCCTTCAACCCCTTCAAATAGCATCCACAGCAGAAACACCTAAAATAATCTTTATATACATACAATGCTGGAACAAAATGTATTCTTCAAATGGCATACATGGAGCTAAAACATTTTTGGCACCCCTTTAAGAAAACAATATTGGGAGGTAGGGGATAATCAATCCTACTCTCCCTGGCCCAGGAACTTTTCAGTTTTAAAAAGTTCTATACAAGATAGTTATCCGTTTGACTGTACATTGAGCTTGTGTTTCCTGATTCCTTATAACCCACAGTGTACCTGTAAAAAACATTTGCCTGTAATACATTTGCTGGGGCCTCTTTTTTTCTATTTCCCCCTTAACATAGAGCTGGGGCTCCATCCCACACATAGAACCACTACATAGGCCAATAATTTGACCCAATTGACTGCCGTGACCAAGATATAGGTCAGGTTGGTCAAAAATTTTTGCTGATACTGACATTTTCCGGCCAATTTTTAATAAAAAAAAATTGGGTAAAATATGGATGAGAAAGTTGTATGTGATATCACTCATATTGGATTTCCCAATGTGTGTCTAATTAAAATAATAAGAACCAAAGCAAGCACTAGTATTTCTCTTCTGCTTAGACATCACATTTATGTGCATTTTATATTAAACTGTTTATATTAAACTGTTCACTTTTACAATAGCATTGCAGTGCTATACTGTATATATCTTTCTTTACCCAAAGCCCCAGTTTCTGTTTTTTATTGCATTTTAGCATTACAGATCTCTATTTTACTCTTGTTTTTCAGAACCTTTTTGCATTCAATTATAAAGAAAAATTCCCTGTGAATGGTTGGAAAGTTTATGATCCTATAGCAGAATACAAAAGACAGGTAAAGCTGATATAGGAGGAAGTTACTTTAATTTTTTTAAACCCCCCTCCCCCCTTTCTCATGAGTGTTTTATGCTTGATTAATGTTGTGGACAGGGGGTGTCAAAAAAAGGCACTATGTGCACCAGGGGGCACATTTTTTTTTCCATGCTCCAATGCACTTCCGGCTTTGGACTTTAGGGCTTAGTAGCCATATTGTTTTACCCCTGGCCTCAAGGATTGGACATTATTGGTTTGAACCCACATTATAGTTTGTTTATAGTTATTTACACATTGTAGCGGAATATCCTTCTCTATGGTCTTCGGGAGTTTACCATTTAGTTCCTCCAATGATATTCCTTAAATTTACAAAAGGATAAATGTGTAAATTTTCAGTGGGAAATCTTTGGCACCTCACTGCTCTTACATTCGTCCACTGAGGGAGGGGAGAGTAGGATTTTCTACCTCCACTATTGATTGGCAAGAGTTTTTTGGAGGCATAGTTGTAAAGAAGAAACATACCACTGCATATCTGCAAAGCAATAAGTAGCCATGCAAAACAACGTGAGGAAAATAGACCATCAAATCGAAATTAAAAATATTCATGCAAAATAAATTAAACATGATGAAATAAGAACTTTTAGAATGGTTGTAGCAGTTTGCATAATCAACTGTTTTGTTATTCTATGTTTCATTTAGAGTTTACCCAATGAAAGCTGGAAAATAACAAAGATAAATAGCACCTA
Organism: Hymenochirus boettgeri; assembly: GCA_019447015.1. Classification (NCBI taxonomy): domain Eukaryota; kingdom Metazoa; phylum Chordata; class Amphibia; order Anura; family Pipidae; genus Hymenochirus; species Hymenochirus boettgeri. The sequence continues at coordinate 172,616,749 of CM033476.1, forward strand.
TGAGCTGTGTGACACGTACCCTGCAGTCTTCGTTGTACCAACCAGTGTGGTAGATGATGATCTGGCTAGAGTTGCTGCTTTTAGAGCAAAAGGCCGTATTCCAGTAAGTGGTACCAATGTGTTCTCAAAAATTCACTGTGGCCTGACATACTGGCAAGACTGTGCTAGTGTTGATTTAATCTGAAACATTTTAATTACCAGCACCTTTAATCATTAATGGGGTTAATAGTAAAGCACAGATATGACGCAAAACAGTAATTTTTGGGTAAGCCAGTTTATTTATTTGTCGTAACTGGGTGTATTTTTTACCCACTGTAAAAACAATTCTGTAGATACAAGAATAAACTCCACTAAATAAATAGGCATTTATTATTTTTCTTAAATTTTTATTTACGGAGGCAGCGAGCAAGTCTTAATTGTCAGGAGAGAAAACTTTTAAGGCAACTGAAAATTTATTGGGCAGCCAATTATGCTAATAATAATACCTAGGATGGCTACAGTTTGGACATATTTAATCAGAGTTTGATGGTTTATCTATCTGGGAGTCCTTCCCTGAAACCATTTTAATCACACCCCAGTTTACTAACTAGAAATGTGTGTGGCTGCTGCAGTAAGAGGTTTTCTTCTCCATCCCACACTTTAACCTACATCATATAACTCTTGTTCTTTATATCTGACTCCTTATTGATTTAAAATCAGTTTGCACAATTTATATTGTACCTCTTAGGTTTTGTCATGGATTCACCCAGAAAGTCAGGCAACAATAATCCGCTGCAGTCAGCCTCTTGTTGGACCAAACGACAAGCGTTGTAAAGAAGATGAGAAATACTTGCAGACAATAATGGACGCTAATGCCCAATCGCACAAACTTGTCATATTTGACGCCAGACAGAACAGTGTTGCGGACACTAACAAGGTAACAACGTGACACCAATAAACAGGAAGTTAAATCTATGCTCTTTGCAATTGCATATTGAATTGCTGATATGGAATTGAAACTAAACCACATAGCATAATAAATTATCCCTAGAATATAAATGGAAAAACATTAAAACAGTTTTAACTGTGGCCCAGGTGCCAAACCCAGAAATCCTTTATAGTCTACTCAATAAAGGACAATTATACTCACCTTTTACTCAATCCATTCCTGAACAGTACCAAGGGTGAGGACCTAAAATGTATCCAAGGTCCTCACCTTTGAGTACTTTACATTCACATCAGGCCCTGCCCCGAAGAGCTTACAATCTAAACACATTTATTTGGCGCATACAACCTATCAGTATGTTTTATGATTGTGGGGGAAACAGTAGTTCCCAGAGGAAACCCACACAAACATGGGGAGAACATACAAACTCATTGCAGATGTGTCCAAAGGAGGAATTGAACTCAGGACTTCAGTGCTTCAAGGCATCAATGCTAACCACTGAGCCACCGTGCTGCCCAATTACAACGTATACCAGGCTTTATCTGGGAAAGAAGTGTAGTTTTTTTATTCTGCATTTTATCAGAAAATGAATGCTAAATAAATATCCTTCTTACTGTGTTTTAGACTAAAGGTGGTGGGTACGAGAGTGAGACCGCATACCCAAACGCAGAGCTGATCTTTCTGGAGATACATAACATTCATGTGATGCGGGAATCCTTGCGCAAACTTAAGGAGATTGTTTATCCAACTATAGATGAGGCACACTGGCTTTCCAATGTTGATGGGACCCATTGGTTAGAATATATAAAGGTATATTGTTGTATACTAAACACCAGTGCCAGAATGTGAATAAATAATATTATTAAAACCGCTTTAGTAGTTTGCTTGTATACTTATGATGTCCATTCTTCAATTTAATTTCCAGATGCTCCTTGCAGGTTCGGTAAGGATTGCTGATAGGGTTGAATCCAGTAAGACCTCTGTGGTAGTACACTGTAGTGATGGATGGGATCGGACAGCACAGTTAACATCTTTAGCTATGCTGATGTTGGACAGTTACTACAGAACTATTAAAGGATTTGAGGTTCTAATAGAGAAAGAATGGATAAGCTTTGGCCACAGATTTGCCTTGGTAAGACTGCAGTCTATACAGTGTTTAGAAATGTTGTTTGTTAGCGTTCCTCACTATTTCTAACCATTTCCTAATGATGCGCCAAACATTTAAGCTGTGCTGTGTTGTCTTTAGAGAGTGGGTCACGGAGTGGATAACCATGCCGATGCAGATCGATCACCGATTTTCCTTCAGTTCATAGACTGTGTTTGGCAAATGACAAACCAGGTAATTCATTTACTTTGCTCCCTTAGAAAGCATACGTGCTTTCTAGTAGACATTCGCACATAATTTGAAGGAGTTTAAAACAGTTACAGATTTTACAGTTTTTGGAATATACCATTTTGCCTATACCAAGGCATGCTAAATATGGGCTAATCGAAGATACAATCTTCTGTAAAATTGAGATTTTAGAGGACACATCTGCTCTAACAGTTTTTAAAGGATCTGTACACTGGGATTTTTTTTAAATTGCTCATTAATGGAAACTAATTCTTCCCAACTACCACTGTACCATTTTTTTGATCTGTCCCCTATTTCTTTAGATATTCACTCTGTTCCTTAGTATCATAAACTCTTCTGTTATGTATAGTTTTGCTGTAGCTGGAATGGTGACAGTTGGTATGTGGATTTAAAGGACAACTCCACCCTCATAATAACATATTTTAGAAAGAATGGCCTCTTTAAAATATGCTGATATGTCATAGTTTGTCCTATGAATTCATTACTGTATGTCTGCTATGCTTCTGGAAATGGAGCAATTTAGAAACCTGTACTGAGCATCTACTGAGCCTGGGCATGCTCAGAAGAGGCAGACAGGGGATTAACATTCAGTCATTGGCTGTGATGTCAACTGTCAAATCCATAATTGACAGTTGCTAACTGGAAGAACCAGGAAGCAGAAACAGGGGAAACAGGACACTGTGCAGGATTTCAGGTTAGACATATATTTCACATTTCAAACTATTACCGTTTAGGGTTTTGGGGGGTGATTTACCTGTATGTAAGTTTTCATTTTGGGGCTGGACTTGCCCTTTAAGCATGCTTGCCCTTACAGAGAGTCAGATAGTCTGACTGAGCTTGAGCAAATCAAGTACTGGATTATAGTTATGCTGCAGCACAAACACATCAGAGTAAGTGCTGTTTCCATGTAATCAGTTATAGATTTAAATGAGGCAGACATTTTTTCAGTGTACAATTCCTTTAAACCTTTACTTTTAATATTCCTAATAATGTAAGGGTCTGCCACTTAAAATTGTTGAAACAGAAAGCATAGGTTTTTCTTGTATATAAAATATTTCATATTATGTATTAAATATTTAAAAGAATGCAAACATTCTAGGCAACATTTATATTGTTTATTTTGCATAAAGTTAAGGTCAATAGAATGGAAAAATACTGCCCTTTTTTTCAAGGTATATGTATTTGCAGTAGACTTCCCCTTTAAAAAAAATCAGTGCATTGAGTGATAACATGTCATAAAGTAGAAATGCAAGTAGTTGTCTTTGCTATGTATATGTATGTAAACGTAGGTGCTTCTGCACAAATTAAATTTAGATTTTTTTTTTCTTTGTTTAGTTTCCTTCAGCGTTCGAGTTTAATGAGCTTTTCCTTATTACCATACTTGATCACCTCTATAGCTGTCTATTTGGAACATTTCTGTACAACTCTGAGCAGCAAAGAATGAAAGAGGTAAGTTTATGCATCAGTTAAAAGGCATATCCACCCCAAAACTATAATTTAACCCCACACTTGGAGTTAAAAAAAAATCCTTACCTTACATCTCTGCTCCTTATAGTTCTCCAGCTATGCCTTATCAAAGTCCAGGAAAGTGAAGAGTCCAAGCTATCAGTGAGGCATCCGGTACTTGCTGCTTTCTTGTCCTCAACCAGGGCTTTGACATGCTAAGTCCTCCCACCATCCGGATCCAGTCTCGGCTTTCGTTACACCTAGTGTGTGGGGGAGGCATGTCCTCCCCCAAAACGAGCATGGGGGCAAGGTAGGTAACCCCTGCCCGCCCCCAACCGCAGAAATATTGCAGAGGTTGGGGGATGGTAGAGGTTCCCTACCTTACCCCCAATGTTCGTTTTGGGGGAGATCATGCCTGTTTAAAAAAGTCAAGTGTTCAATCCTTGATTTTAGTCCAAAGCCATAGGAAAACATAATCCCCTGTGGCTTACTCTAATGCTGGCCATACACCTGCCTGATCAATCATCAATTCGGTGTTCGGTTTGACCAGAATATCAGATTGATAAAGTCGATGGGCCATGTACTGGTGCCTTACCTTGCAACATTCCCTGACAGATAATGCTTTGCGATCAACATTATGTCTGTGATCAAAGGAACATTGGAAATAAGTCTAACAAGTGCATGGCCAGCATTACTTTCATGTGGAGGTAGCTGTCCTTTGTTCTCTGGAAATAATTCCTCATTTAAACCACAAGATGGAGCCTAAACCACCAAATGAAATCGGACAAATTATTCTGATCCATCCCCACTCTACTCCTACATTGTTATTTATATGTTAAACGTGAAGAACAGTCCTTATGCAATTAAAGGAATAGTTCACTCGAGAAGTGAACTTTTCCTTTAATGTATTGAAAGGATTGAGCAAAAGGTAAATATACTTACTTACCTTTGTCCCTGGCTCCTGAGATATTGATTGAAGAATGGGAGGTAAGGCATAACTCCTTAACCTTCCGGGCTTCAATCAATACATTAAAGAAAAAGTTCACTTTTGCAGTGAACTATTCCTTTAATGAACTCAAACAAGAGTCTTTCATTACAAGTCTTTTTAATTGCATAAAAATACCCAACACCCTCAATTTCTTCCCTTAGGAAATACAAACAAATTCAATACCCCTGTGGTCCTATATTAATAGCCATGTGGATGAATTTGCCAACCCTTTTTATGTGAACTATGAACATCATGTACTATATCCAGTTGCGAGTCTTAGTCACTTAGAACTCTGGGTGAATTATTACGTCAGATGGAATCCTCGTACAAGACCACAGGTAAGAAGTGTCATTTTGTTGATTGCTCTTTATATTTCTCACTTTTTGGAAAGTTTTTGTTTGCATGAAAATGTAAATCAATTGTTGCTGGATTAAAGGGCATGTCCACCCCCAAAACTATAATCCCCCCCCCCCCCCACAACTGGCCCCATTGTGTAGTGTAGTTTAATCCTTACCTTACATCCCAGCTCCATAAGGTTCTCCTGTAGTCCCCCCCCCCCAAAGTCCCAAAAACTGCCCTCCTACCTGGCCTCCGGGAGAAGTTTGGCATGCGTACTGCAGCCCTTCTCCCCCTCCCTCTCCCTCCCGATTAGCATTCCCTCCCCCTACCATAAAAACATTTAGGTAAATCATCCCCCTGTCCCCCCAGCCCCAACCGCTCTATTTATTTTATTAGAAAGTTCCCCAAACTTTACTTACCTTCCCTCTTTCCTCCACCGCACTGAACTCCCGGCAGCCGTGTCCGTGATTGGCTGCCGCTCAGCCAATCACAGACGCGACTGCCGGTCCCGCCCCTCTGCTTGCATTATGTCGCAGGTAAGTAAAGTTTGGGGAACTTTCTAATAAAATAAATAGAGCAGTTGGGTCTGGGGGGACAGGGGGAATAACATATCAAAAAAAAAAAATTTAAGGGTGGACATACCCTTTTAAAAGATAATTTTTTTTAAACCGTAAAAATTAACTGTTTAAAAATGATGAGATGTAGCTAACTTAAATGAGTAGCCTTGACATCACACTGAAGCCAGAGAGGCTTAAGTAGATTTGAAAATGTAGTTTCTATGTGCTGGCAAGGGCTTTCACCGTATGTTGTATGGTTATTGCTTCTGTTCTGTATTCACAGAATTGTTGAATGCCTGTTTCCAGTGTGTGTTTAAAAGCTTTTAGCCAGCAGTAATAGGATTCCATTAGCTTTTTGTTTGGCTATTCATCTGTGATTATTTAAAATGCTGTATTAGAGTTGCCCTGTCTATACTGACGTGTGATTTTCGACTGAGAATTAATAAAAAGTAAATCAATAAATTAACAATCTAGCATGTGTACAGGCCTATGACATTGTTCAGTGAATAGAATTGGATTTCTAAACTATGTCTGGGAGGGATGGCCTTTACTCTCCTGTGCTCCAGGGGGTTTCTCACACTTTATAGCAGAGAACAGGTTGTCTGTGTAACAGTTGTTTGTAAAGTTGCCATTTAAGCCATTGTTTAACAATCATTGCAAACATTATGATTTCTAATCTAGAACTTATCACAGATATGTTTTTGTTTCGTTCAGAATTTTACATTTTAAATCTTATTTACAGTATATAATTGTTAACCAGTTAATTAAAATTTAGGGCTGGTACACACGGGTGGATTATGGCCCTTCATGAAAGACAGGTCAATAAACGGTTCATTTGCCTGCAAGTCTGTATCACTGATACTTCTGCGTTAGAGAATGCCCTATTGAAGACTGCCATTGGTTGAAATCTACTGAAATGTCAAATGAGAAATGTCAGAAGTGGCAAAAATTTTTAACAATATTTTTTCCAAACCGGACTTGTACTGGCTGGTCAATCAAGCCAAAATATTGGCCCATGTTTATCTTGTTTAACTAACACCTATTTGTCAAGGTAAAACTAACATGAAACACTTAAGTTACACACATACGATCGCGTGTGGCCGACCTGCGAAGCAGGATGTGTATGAACGTCCTTTTTGGGCTATAACTGTGCAGTGTATGGGCACTTTATCATCTGAAATGCCCGCTCGTTCGAAGATCCGCCTGGTCGGGGATCGTTGCCCGACTGGACAGATCTTTGAACAAACGGGCCGTTACATACACGGCATAATTATTGGCCGAAACGGCCGTTCATACACATGGTACATCACGAGTTGGGACCTGCGATTGCATGTGTGTACGAACCTTTAGATGCCAATGCAGCATTGTACCTGCTAGTGATGTACTTTAAAGGACAACAATAGTGCCCTAAAGACCCTACTCACTTCTAACTACGGTAATTACCTTTTAAAGTTCTGATCGCTGGTGTGCTGTTTCCCACCCCCCTCTCTTTGCTTCGAACTTTACCATGTCTTCCTGTTGTTTAGCAACCTGGAAGGAGGAAGGGAACAACAGTGTGCTGGCAATCAGAATTTCAAGAGTTAAGTACATTAGTTACTGTAGAAGCTGAACCCAGGGATGATGCCCTAGCAGTTTAGGTCCTCACTCTGGGTAGTTTCATAGGGCCAAAGAAGAGGATTGAGGCTGAGGTAAGCATAGTTGTCCTTTTAATATTTAGACACTGTGTCTGCCACTTTCCAAAGCATATACCAGAGGCATATTAGAGGGGAATTTAACTTTAGTGCATCAGCACAAATTGGTTATAATTGCAACAACCTAAAGGATATGCTCAACTCTTTGAGTTACCTTTTTCCATATGGAATGGATGGAATGGACAAGGAATGAAAGCAACAAGTACTGTGCTTTTAGCATTAATTTAAGTAGTTGTACTTTACTCCTAATAGTCCATGAATATAGCTCTCCTAACAATACATTTGTATATTAAAACTAATAAGGAACTAGATCTGCTTTGGCCCCTACTGAACATGGGGTTCTGTCTTCACTTTTAGAAAACCTTACATTTAGAATAGTTTGAAAATGGCAGAAACAAAGGTCTGACATTAATTTTAACTGTAGTTGTTTGATGTTTAGTTGACCAGAAGAATTAACATACTTAAGCTGCCCATACACATGCAGCTTTTCACAATAATTAACAAATTGTGTCAAACCCGTTAATTTGCTTTCTGGTCACAGATTAATTTCCTCCCTGAACCCGCTGCTTTGCTAGGATCAGAATGTTTTCTGTTCTCGTTTGTACTAATAGCTTCAATTTTAGCATTAAAGCAGTCCGTTTGCAATGCATTTCTGGTTGGCAAAACAGGCCATGAAACCTAGTAGTAGTATTAAAGAGTAAGCCTGGGGTCTTTTGTGTATGTTCATGTGCTAATGAGCTCACAGTCTTCTCAGTGCCTCAGCTTGGCTTGCCTGCAAAGCATGCAGTTAAATATAATTGTCCCTATTGAAGTACATTTATTTAGAGCGACTAAAAATTCCTTTCAGGACAAGTGTCTTGTAAACTGGTGTTCTGTTTAAAAAGTAACGTAGTCTTATTTTTTAAATGAAGATCCATGGGAGGGGATAAAGGAATAATTGGGAGTCTTGGAGGGAATGTGTTAGTTCTCTTCAAATTCCTGGCTTCATAGAAAAACAGCAAGAAAAAGAAAAACAGCAAGGATGATTCATCACTCGGAGAACCATTCGAGGTGTCTGCACCCACTGGTTGGGATAAAGTGCACCTCCACCATTGGTTACTTGTTAGAGATTATAAATAGGTGTAGCCTTTATGTAAAGTTCTCTCACCCATCTTATCCTGATGTCTTTCATTGACCCATTTTAAAGCTGCATTGAGAGATGCCATTCAGTCTTTTTATCACCCTTAAAGGAGAACTAAACTTAAAAATTTTAATGTAAAAGTTTTTCTCCCCCAGAACTGCAAATTGTACGATACTTCTCTAGTAAGTTGCATTTATTACATGTAAGTAATAGATTCTGTAAATAAGAAGGCTTCCATGTTGTTGCCAGTACAACCCACAGCCTATTAAGTCATCAAAGAACCACACACCCTGACCCCAGTATTCACTGTCTCTATGCACAGAGTGTTTTATATACAACAATATGGAAGTCCCTGAAAAGACTCTGCAGTTTATTTTCCAGCAACTCACACTGAATGGTTAATAAATTATGGTAACAATAACAATAGAGTAACAAGCAGCTTTCAAAGTCTTATCAGGGATTTCCATATTCCATTTTTTTTAAAGGGCATGTCCACCCCCAAAACTATAATCCCCCCAACTACTGGCCCCACCATGTAGTGTAGTTTAATCCTTACCCCACATCCCAGCTCCATAGGGTTCTCCTGTAAACCCCCCCCCCCCAAAGTCCCAAAACTAACCACCAGGAGGATAGCAGGGCTCTGCCTGCTATCTTGCCTCCGGTAGATATTTGCCATGCGCACTGCAGTCCTTCTCCCCCCTCCCTCTCCCTCCCGTTCTACTATCCCTCCCCCTAGCGCAAAACCCCCTTAATATGCTGCTCCCCCATGTCCCCCAGCCCCAACCGCATTTTTTTTCTCTCAAAAAGCTCCCCAAACTCTTACTTACCTTTCCGCTTTCCTCCGCTGCACTGAATGACCGGCAGCCGCGTCCGTGATTGGCTGCCGCTCAGCCAATCACAGACGCGACTGCCGGTCCCGCCCCTCTGCTTGCATTCTCGCAAGCAGAGGGCCGGCAGTGCGGCAGAGGAACGAGGGGAGGTAAGTAAGAGTTTGGGGGGCTTTCTGAAAAAAATATTTATGCGGTTGGGGCTGGGGGACATGGGGGAGCAGCATATTAAAAATCAGTTTATGGGGTGGACATACCCTTTAAAGGATTGGTTTTATCAAAAAATAAAGCTCCCAAATGTATCTGGGTACTCTGTTTGTTCAGTGGTGGTGCACTGGGTAAGGCGCCTGGTTTACATACACAATAAATACTCCGTTCAGAAGGTCATGAGTTCAATACCCCAGACTACTCCTTTTTTTGTTTCTATTATGTCCCAAGCAAAAGATGAAGCTCATAAATGTACCTAATTGTTAAGCTTACTCCATGGTGGCTTACCTTGTAAGATGCCAGGTCTTGAAACCGTTGCAGAAGGTTGCAAGTTCAAATCAAATCCCCAGAGTTTCCTTTATTTTTTGTTTGCATTATGTTCATAATAAAAGATTCTACATGTACCAGTGCTCTATATATTATCTCTGTTATCCTAGTGGTAAGAGCTCTGCTTTCAGCAAGACAGAGTAAATGTACAATTTGCAGGTTCCTATTCCCCAGACTTTTTTTTTGCTAAAATGTTATTATTCTGTTTATTACATCCATGCTATCTATGAAATGCACTGCAAAGATTACTTTTATTTTTGTATGAAAAGTAAAGGATTATATCATTGTTAGGACAGGAGCATTGAATGTGTTTGAAAACAAGAAACTGAAATCCCTATTCTGTGTCAGGGAGAGGGAGGATCTCTGTGTTATAATGTGATTGGTTGTCAGCTTCTAGGAAGCAAGGCTGCAACTTCCTTGTTTTGATCTGTTGAGCACTACAGAGCATTTGCCTGTAAGCAGACACTTAGCTGGGGGTTTACCCAGCTAAGGTGGATTGTGGGAGCTGACCCCTTTGTACTCACAGGTTGTTTTCATAAATCACCCAATGGCCACAGCAAAGGGAGAGGTGAGACACTGCTTGTTGTATGTTTGTGAATGTGCTCTGTCTGTTGGGACAATGTTGTCTGGAGACTTTAAGCTGGGTACACACCAGCAGATACACGGAAATATCGGTGGGTCGGTCCAACAATTGCATGTGTGTGTACCCAGCCTTGGATTGAGATTGGCCCATGTTTAAACAGATTGACATTATGTTGGTCAGAATTTAAATGTGTACAGCAGATATATTGGTGCAACTGACCGCACGGCCTATAGAAGACTCTGCAATTGGCCAAAAATGCTAGACGTGCCTGATCTTCCGTTAACAACAATAAAAAGATAATCGGTTGCACAATAAGTATTAACAGAAATATTGGTTCAAAATATCAAGCTATGGGTACCAGGTCCTCATGCATGACTACATTTCTTTATCATTTGTCATGTTAATGCTTATTGACGTATTAGTTTTTATTAATATTTAAATTCTCTTAAGAATACATGTGGACAGCCTGTTAATCATGTATGGGCCTTACGACTATGCTGTCATGTATGGGCCTTACGACTATGCAGTCACTGCCTTTTTTTTTTGTTTTTTTTGACCAGTTGTGGGTTAGGTTTAAAGGACAACAATATCACAAAAATAACATCACTCCCATTACATGTCCACACTTCCAGCAGATGAAATCGCTTACTCACATTTACAACTGTGCTATACTCCCTCATATATCACACCGCAAAGATGAGTGCTAAAAGCCCGTCTCTTGGCTGGCCCTTTTTTTAAAGCCTGAAAACCTCGGTTTATACTTCAGTATATACGGTACATTGGGTTTCTTATACCTAATTATAAGAAATGTAAAGCAGGAAATTATGCAAAACAAGCCATAAAGACCCTAAATAAATTTAAACCCACAAATTACTTAATTTAATCAAGTAATTATCATTTTACTTATTTTTAGCAACATTTAGTGGTCAATTTTTTTATTGAAATATTTTCATCATATAAATGTATATAACAAGATAACAAGGGTGGTATATAGACCTGTAGGCTAGTGATGCCTAATTTTCATAGTAGTATAGTGGAAAAGGGGAAGAGGGGGGGGAAGATGGGGGAGGGTTGAACTTTGGGTTTAGAAAGGCATAGGGGTATTGGATAAGTTCAGATCAGTATGTTTCTTGAAGAAAAGAAAAGTCTCTTGTGCATGATGATGCCTAATTGTAGTATCTTTATCTTGATGTGCTGGATTCTTGACGAGGTCGTCGGCGAGAGAGACTTTATCTTGTTTTTTATGTCATGCTTAGTAGTTGCATAGAGTGAAATGGTATTGAGAGTTCATAATAAAAAAAAATTCACTATTTAAATAGAGAAAAACGAATACAGTTTCTCGTTATCCGCATACAATCTGTTATATGTTATTTTGGATTATTCTGTAGCCCATTCTCTCAAATGGGAGGCATATGTTGCTGTAAATCCACATTGACCATGTTTTGTTAAAGAGAGGTATTGAGTCATTCATAGTATGGAACATTTTTTCATGTCATAATAGAATTTATTCTGTCTATTACCTGTTTGGAATGGAGGTTTTCTCCACTGTGTGCCTATATGTATTTTTGCTGCCAGCATTATGAACTGTGTTAGTTTGTTGCCTTGATTATTGAGTTCTGTTACCTCTTCTCCCAGGAATGCCACTTTGGGATCCGGGGGGAGGTTGATCATGAGGACAGTTGAGGTAATCTCGAATATTTTGGACCAGTATGTTGTGACCACTGGGCATGACCACCATGTGTGGTAAAATGATCCTGTAATGCATCCAGGGCTTATGTTTGGGTATATTTTAGCAAGGAGTGTTGGCACTCTATATGCTCTGTATAATACCTTTTAAAGATGTTTCCCTAAGGACTATGTTTAAGCTTCCTTAAGAAGGTATCTGAGCATTGTTCATTGGATAATTCTATTCCCAGGTCTTGGTGCCAAGCTTTGATAAAGGTGGGAGTTGGGTGGTCACGCTCCAGTGATATCATTTGATATATAAGAGATAGGTGTCCCTTCCCTCTTTTGTCTTTCAGACAGATATGTTCAAACAGGTTTAGAGTGGGTTGTTGATAATTTTCAAGGGTGCATTTAAGGTAATGTTTAATTTGAAGACGTTGGAAGGGGCCTTTTGGGTGGTAAGGTTTTTTTCTTTTGGAATTTCTTTAAAAAATTCAAAATTATTTTATATCTTTTTGAATTAATAGTTATATTTTTGTCGGGGTGGAATAAATGGGTTAATCTGAACATTCCTGTCTCTTTCCACCAGTCATAGTCTTTGGTTCAGTAGCTGGGGAGGAATTCAGGATTATGTACTATGGGTGTCATAAGTGATGGGGATGTAGTGAAAAGGTGTTTGGTTGTGGTTTGTTTCCATACTTTCAATGTTAGAGAGGTGATTGGGTTGGTGATTGTTAGCATGTGTCGTTTTGAAGATGGTAGCCATGGTAATGAGTTTAAGTGTAGGGGGTTTACAGGGTCTGATTCGAGTTCAATCCAACTGGGTATGTTTGAGTGGTGCCAGGGAATTATTTGGGAGCTGTGCTGCTTGATAGTTTTCGTAGAGGTTTGTGACTCCCAGTCCTCCATTTTGTTTTGGTTGGAGCATGATGTTTTTATGGATTCTGGATTTTTTTCCTCCCCATATGAAATGCATAATTTCGAAATAAGTATAGAATGCAAAGTAGAATGTTCATCTTTACATAATTAATTCTGCCTATCCATGTGATTGGTTTTGTTCCCCATCTGATTAAATCAGTTTTTAATGTTTGTAGTAGAGGGGTGAAGTTTTTTTTGTATAATGTGTCTAAAGATAGTGCTAGCCATATGCCTAGGTGTTTTATTCCTGTGGGTTTCCTGTTGAATTTAAAATCCAAGGTTAATAGATGTTCTATCTTTGGGGGGATAGTGAGATTTGGTGCTTCTGTTTTGTCATGGTTTAATGTTAATCTGGCGAGGTCGGAGGTGGTGTTTATGTTGTTGTATAGGTTGAGTTGTGATATTTGGGGGGACAGTAAGGTTAGGGTAATATCGTCGGCAAATAAACTAATTTTATATTCTTTTTCTCCTATTGTTATCCCTTTTGTTTTAGTGTCTTCTCTTATGTGTGTTGCAATTACTTCCATTGTTAGGATAAATAAGATAGGTGAAAGGGGGCATTCCGGTCTTGTTCCTCTTTGTATAGCGATGGGAAGTTGGTTTTGTGATGGCAGTTTGGCAACATTTTAAAGGGGAAAAAATGGGAACCAAGACAAAATGCATTACTCCATTTCAATCCCACATACTGTATCTTCTGAATAGTCTGATGCAACTCATACATATGTTTATCTAAATGTGACTAAACTTTTAAAGAACAACTGCACCCTCATAATAACATCTTTTGGAAAGAAAAATAAAATATGTTGATATATACTACTTTGTCCTCTGGAATCATTACTGTATGCCTGCTATGCTTCTGGATGCCTCATGGAAACTGAACAATTTAGTGACCTGTACTAAGCCTGAGCATGCTTAGAATAGACAGCTAGGGTATAAGCATTTAGTTATTGGCTGTGATTTCGACTGTCAAATCTATAACGGACAGTTGCTAACTAGAAGAACCAGGAAGCAGAAACAGGGACAACAGGACATTGTACAGCATTTCAGGTTAGACATATATTTCAGATTTTAAACTATTACATTAGGGGTTTGTGTTGTGATTTAACTGTAACATTTTCTTTTTGAATTCTACTGCTACTTTGCCCTCCACTATGGCTTGCAAAAAAGAACTTGGTTATTTGTTCTTTTGCCCATCTCAATCTTTCCATTTTATTGCTCATGCTGAGGGATGGCTGTTTCTTTGTAACTCTGCCTAGAAGGCCAGCAGTATGGAAACACCTTTAAAGGGTATGTCTATTCACCAAAATCAAAAATTTTTTTTTTTCATTATAAGGTAGTACCCATCCCCAGAAGCCTTTTCCTGCCTTTCTTTTGCAGCAGTCTCTAGAAGTTCTATTCGTTTTTGGGGGTGTGGCCTTAGCTGTGCTGGATAAGGAAGTGAGCTGATTACTAAATGAGGCTATTACCATGCGTTTTGGTCCCGCCCACTTGACCCTGTGCTTTTATGTAAACAGATCCTCTCCTGCATTGTCAGAACTGTAGTAAAACAGACAATGCTGGCAGAGACAAAGGAGAGAGTTCATACATAAAGTGTGCCATTTCTGTGGCTGGGGGAAGCAGGGAGAGTGTGTGTAGATAGACCCAAGATCTACACAGAGAGAGAGAGAGAGAGAGAGAGAGAGTCGACGAGTCCGACGCAGCATGGGTGGATCTGCGCATGTGCGGGATGGCGCGCACGTCGGACTGCCTGCTATTGGGAAGGCAGCAACATGAATATTCAATGTGCCAAGCGGATCTTACAGCACATACATCGGACAAACTAGGGCACACAGACAAAATCCATAAAAGATATCATGCATATTTAAATGGGCTCTTTTACTTTAGGCAATGTTAATTTTTCAGGTGGACATACCCTTTAATGTTAGGGTCTTTTGCTGGTACTGTTAAATGTTATGGGTAAGAACCTGGACAGTCTGTTTCTTAAATGATGCACTTTGGTGCACACATGAGCAAGAGCATAAATAACAAACTTCTCAAACTTTTCTTAAGATGACAAGTTAAAGAGAAAAGAGGTAATTGTAACATGGCATAAAACGCTTTGATATACCCAAGTGAAGGATGATAACCGTGTGAAATACCTCATGAATGTGCACAATGCATTTGATTCACAACTGTTAAAGCTGATATATTGTTGGTTACTTGAACTATTGCTTATGCTAGTGTATGGCTGTTTTGTAATCCTATAAGACAGGTGTTACATGATCCACTAATTACTGTATAGTGAAATCCCAGCCAATGATTAAAAAAAGGCCTTGACACAATGTTCCTTTTCACATTAAGCACATCAGGTACCATGGTATGCTGCATTTAACTTCAAAAGCATTTCGTCTTACTACTTGAGGTGACAACACACATTAGTAACAACCGGTATCTGCCCCTTCCCTGTCGTCCTGGAGGACTCTGGCATGCACAGGGAAGCCCTCCCAACTCTCCCCTCACCCCCTTCCGGATCCATCGTCTCTGTTTTTTCTGTATAAGGGAACCCCCACCCAACCTGACTCGGCGAAGCACAGACATGGAGCGGCCGGTCCGTTCACAGAAGTAACATTAGAGGCTGAGGGAACGAAGGTTGGTAAGTAAGTTTCTAGGCACTTTTTTGTTAAGTTTTAAACATGGCAGTGTAGGGGACCCCCTCCCAAACTTACAGAAAAAGGTGTATTTTAGGGTGGAGATAACCTTTAAGTGCAGCTTTACTTCACTTTCATTGTGTTTGGTTGAAATGTGGTGTGATTGTAGCACAGCAATCACCATATATCTTATTCATTCTTTCTTTGTCTAATAATTCACAAACTCCTTTCTTGTTTACAAAATTTTTAGATGCCAATTCATCAGAACCTTAAGGATCTCTTGGCCATTAGAGCAGAGCTCCAGAAGAAAGTGGAGGAACTGCAACGTGAGGCTGCTACAAGATCCGTTTCTTCATCATCTGACCGTGGCTCATCCCCTTCACATTCTGCCACCCCTGTTCACACTGCAGTTTAGTAAAGAAGTAAAACTTCTAGATGTATGAATCAAGCTGTAAGGTGCCATCATGTCTATTGTACATCAGACCAAGTATACCAGTTGGATGACCTTGGGTATGTCAGCATCTTGTTCTGCAAGTCTGTATACACCAACTTCTTAAAAGATGACATGCTGGAATGGGTCCTGTCTACAATTTCCAAACAGTTTGATTTGTAAATATCTCCGTTGTTTACAGTTTTTTTTTAAAGTTTTGACTTTGTGTTTATTTCCCTCAAGGTTAAATGTTAAATTTTAAGCTTGAAATTTTACAAACTATGGTTTACACTTAAGGTTATTCCATATTCTTTCTAAGTTATTTCTATTGAGACAATATCTATCCTCACTTTTAAATGGAACAAATGTTATGCGTGTTTATGAACCCCGTAATATACAGTATTTTATTTTTCTGGTGCTTCCACTAACCATTATCGTTCAATATGGAGTCTCTGCATTTAAAGAGTCATTTTAGGAATTGTGGATTTGTTGTTTTAATGCAAAAGAACATAAATATTTGCCATTTTAAGGTATACTATTATGTAATTTGATCTTCTAAGCAAAGATTAATTGCCCACTGTTGTAGGGCCACTTGTATTGCAAATCAAATGCCATGAATTTAACAATTAGGAGATTATTAAGACTGTAGAATAAAAGAAGTGCCCTATATATGCAGAACTAACATTTTTGATGGAAGCAGTAAAGGGAAAAAAATCTGACCTATAATCCACAAACCGTGGAATAAAATGACCCATCTGCTTTCTTTACAAAAATACAGCATTATAAAATGTATAAGTGCACTGTAAAATCAAGTTATGTTCATTTGGAAGCTGCAGCTTTAAAAATACCATTGCCATATTTTTTTTTACCTATGTCCCTCCAGAGCCTAGCTTTGTGCCTTGGAAGTTGCTACTGGTTTGCTGAATGTTAAGCTCCGCCCCTCTGAGATTTCCTCTGCTTTCTCCTGCTTGAGCCTCAAACAGTAATGCCTGTGAGTTCTGTGCACTCTCCTGCTTGAGCCTCAAACAGTAATGCCTGTGAGTTCCGTGCACTCTCCTGCTTGAGCCTCAAACAGTAATGCCTGTGAGTTCTGTGCACGTGTGTGTTGATTTTACAGTACACTTATCCTTTAAATAAACCTTTTCTCACCCTTTTCTCACCTGTTCCTCCAAAAACGGTTTCAAACAGGAATTTTCCCATCAGCTATTTTGTGACTGTATCCTAAGGGGAGAGGGTGTTTGAACTGTTTTAGTAAAATATTTTCTTTATTTATAATGCTGCATTTTTGTGAAGAAATCACATAGAAAGACAACGAATAGAATATTTTATTCTGCAGTCGTAAAAAAATGTATTTTAGTCCTAAGAGTTCCTGAACATGATGTACAACAATGGATTCCTTATAGTGACTGGGCATCGTAGTACAAGATGTAATTAATTATGTTCTGGTTTATTTAGGAATGTTGCTATAGCTTCCATGCTGCATTTGTGACCCATATCTGTGCACCAAGAGAAGCCATAAAGCAGAAAATAGATTAAACATGAATCTGCAGCAAACGTACCATCATTATTTTTGGGGCTTTGGAAACTTGAATCAAAGGTGTAAGTTGTGGAAAAATATGTGCCTTTTAAAAAAAACATCAACTAGCTTAAAGGGACTAAACTGAATAGATGGGAGGTGGGTCTATAATTCACAATAATACCAATACAACTACTTGATAGCTCCGTGCTTGCTGCTTCTAACGGCTGATAAGCAGACTGGTATGATGTCCCTCCTATCTGCTTGGCATATGTGCCTATAGGGCTGATATCGGGCCAATCGGCTGTTTAGAAGATGCTAGCAGGAGCTTAGATCTATTCAACTAAATCACCTTAGAGAAGTCCATAACAAAACGGTTTTGATGGTCCTTCATAAAGGAAGTGGCACAGAGAAAAACTGTAAAGGTAGATTAAAGGTATGTCCACCCCAGAACACAAATCTATACTTGCATTCCCCACCACCAAACACTGATTGCTATAGTCGGTTACTTCCTATGGTCTCTGAAGGTCATAATCCTTACCTTTCAATCCAAACAAGTTACCTTTCCAGCTGCGTATTGGATAGAAAAATATCTGGCTTCTCCTATATACAAGAGGTTTCACTGCTACCTCCAATTTACTATAGTCCAAATCTCAAGAAAAGCCAAGGCTTGGTTAAAGCTCCTTTGTGCAATTTATTAAGGAGACAAACACAATAGTTTTCTGGCCTTACAAGTCCTTTCTCAAGTGCACAAACCACAAGATCATTATAGTTTCTTACCTCCCCATGGACCCTGAAGCACACAATCCTTACCTATCACTGATGCGCTTCTTCCGTCCTCTTTTTGTTTTTAACAGAGGAGGCACTCTGAATGCAGAGCCAAGTCATTGGCTGTGATTTCACCATCACAACAGTGACTGACTGATGCAACCTGGAAGAAAGCAGGCATCTGTGTGAGGGGTTGGATTGTATGCTTCAGGGACTGAGGGGATGTAAGTTACTATAATGATCTTGAAGTCTGGGGAAGGTAAGTGTAGAATTTTGTTCTAGGGATGGACCTGCCCTTAAATTTGCCTACCAAGTGTATTGTGCGACTGGTGGGTGCGTGGCATATGATTTCTTATTACTAACAAATATGTAGTTTTTCAGGTTTGGTTTTCTTGACTGGGTATCAGAGCCAGAAATCATGGAAGAAGTAATGAAGTTAGGGATGAACAAATTCCAGGTAGCCAGTGTGCCTAGAAGTACTAACCAAGCATCTAATCTAAAAGTCAATGTCTATGGAACTGCTTCCTAAATAGGATAGTTTGGCTCCTTATGTCAAAAATAATTCTCCTCCCCCCCTCTGAATTGTTTGAACCAGGACAGAGTATTGTTTGAAAGCTGAGCTGGCATTTTATGTAACAGTCAGACCACAGAACAGTCACACTGTGTGCCAAAATTATATTCCTCTATACACTAGTTCCTTTTAAACAATAATTAAAAGAAATTAACAGATGAATAATCTTGTATTTTTTTTTCATTCACCATGTAGTATGTTTTATATAACATAGAAACAAAAAAATGATCAGTGCCCTACTTTACCCAAATAAATTGTACTTTTGTGTTATGGGTAGGTTTTATTTAATTACCCCTCAGTGTAATTTGTTATGGGATGTTTTACTTCACTCATATTGTAGTTACCATTCATATTCCTTTGGGTTATGCTTCAATTTTTAATTGGATTTTTCATATTCCTTGTTGAATCTGATAATTAAATTCACATTGTTCTTTAAAGGAATAGTGAAAAGTGAACTATTCCTTTAATGTATTGATTGAAAACCATGAGGTTATGGAGCTATATGTTAAGGTTCGTATACACACTCAGTTTGCGAGCGAGCAATGACCCCCTACGGCCGAGCGTTACACGTGACAAGCGGACATTTCGGACGAGAATAGTCTGTGTGTATGTGGTCGGGGATCATTCGTTGATTCGCCTGGAGGATACACGCAACCCTCCGCAGCAGCACTGACGTGTCCTGACTGCTCTATAACCTCCTGGTTTTCAATCAATACATTAAAGGAATAGTACATTTTTTAAGTGAACTACTCCTTTAACTTAAAGGACAATTATACTCACCTTCCCTCCGCTCCTCTTCTTAGGTCAGTACCTTTTACCCAGGGTGAGGACCTGAACCGCTAGGTCCTCACCCCTGGGTTTGCGTATATTGAAGCTCAGCGTTACTGAAACGCTGCTCTGGTAGGCATAAGTAATTTTATATATGACCACTGGTCAAAATCACTGTTCTTCTTCTAGTTTCCCAACAAACTAAGGACTCCTAAGCATGAATTAGAAATAGTTTTATTCATGCAGGAACAGATCAAAAGGGGTTAAAGTCAGACCTAAATTATTATGGTATACAAAGTGCTTGTTGGCAGTTGTTGGTGGTTTAAGCATGAGAAGCATTAAAGGACAACTATACTCACCTCACCCTCGCTCCTCTTCCTCCATGGCTGCATAGTACCCAGGGTGAGGACCTAAAATCGCTAAATCCTCACCCTGGGTACTTTCCCTAACTCCTGCACTACTTACCGCAAATCTGCTTCGCCGATCGCTCCATTCCTCCGCTCTTCCTGCTTCAGTGACAGATCGCGAGGCAGCCAATAGGAAGATACGCTCTTCAAGGAGGCGTGTCTTCCAATTGGCTGCCTTGCGACTGTCACTGACAGTAGAAGAGAGGTGGAACAGTGTGGATCGGCAAAGCAGATTTGCGGTAAGTAGTGCAGGAGTTAGGGAAAGTACCCAGGGTTAGGACTTAGTGATTTTAGGTCCTCACCCTGGGTACTATGCTGCAGTGGATCGGGGAAAAGGTGAGTATAATTGTCCTTTAAATATAGTTTGTGCGAAAATGTGATTCTTTACTACTTATAAATTGAATCTACTAGTATCCTGTTTTGATGACAAACTTAACTAGTAAATGTAAACTTCCTGGTTTAGCACAAGGCCAGATCTAGATTTGTATTCTTGCTTGGCAGCAATCTCATATGGCTGCAGAATTGCAAGTGTTTACTGTTAAGGTGCCAGAAAATGTTGTCAACAGCACATAGTTTTGACTCCTGCTAGTTATCGAGGTGTCATTTTCTGATTGTATACAACCAGAACTGTTGTTGACTTTTAATTCTATTTCTGTTGTGCAACCAATATGCTCCTTCGTGTCATCTGGGTTTTTGTTTTTGGATTTAGGGCTAGGCCACACCAGCACTATTTCGCACACTCTGCTGTGATTCTCATGTTATAAAGAATCACAAGCACGATTACAAAGCATGGTAAAGTGGGTGGCATGCGATGCAATGTTTTCAGTGCGCGTGTGATCACCAGTTTTTTGCAAATTGAAGCGCAAACCGATGGCAATGCATGTAAAACACGCATTACCTTCCGTCAGTGTGGCCTCAGCCTTACTGTACAAGCAGAAAGCCCCCTAGGCAGGCCCTCTACTTAACAGGCAACAAAGTGCTTGTTCTAACACCCCAGCATTGCCTTGTATTTAAATTTAGCTTTTGCAACAATGTAGACTACATCTGTAAGATTTCACTAATTGGTAACTTTTTTACATTCCATTTAAAGGAACACTAAAAATAACTTTAGGAATTAGCATGCTGGAATTTTTGCTGGCATCAGCAAGGTAACGCCCACTTAATGGCAGCTTAAGTTTTGTGTTCTCTTAAATGGACAGGTTGGTAAATGTAAGTGTTCTTTCCAGTTTATACTGCACCCTTGTTCCATTTGCACCTTATTCTGCACCATTCCCAGCACTTGGATTTTATTGCTGATATGTTGACAGTTTCATCTGCCATATGGACGGTATTGTTCTTTTTATTTTTGTACATGATGTGTAAGAGTATTTATAGCTTTTAGTTATCTGTGAGCACGAAGATGTTTATTCCTCCAGTGTACATAATGTAAAGTTAATAATTATGTAGTGATTTTTTTCCTGACATTTAAGTATTCTGTTGGAAATTTAAATAAAAGCATTTTTATATTATTTACCTTGAGGTTTGTTCTTTGCTTATCGACAAAAAGAATCCAAATTTGTTTTAAACATCCAAATGAAGAGCATTTACCCAAAGTACGACGCATTCAGGAACTTGAAAAGGTAATTCACTTTATTTATATTCCTGATTTGTCACAAAAATAATCAAGGGAAAACAAATCCTCAAAATGTATTTTAACATGTCATGTCCACCCCCAAAACTAGAATTTAACCAACTACTGGCCCCACTATGTAGTGTAATAAAATCCTTACCTTCCACCCAGCTCCAAATGGTTGTCCTGTAATGTCTCTCCAAAGTCCCAAAAACTGGCCACCAAGAGCACTGCATGGAGGGAAATTGGTTCTGCCTCTGAGGCGTCCTCTCAGGTTTTTGGCTTGCTCAGAGCAGCCCCTCCCTCCCGTTTTCCTCTCCCTCCCCCTAGTATAAAACCCCTTTTGGGTACTGTAGGGCTTCCTCCCCCAGCCCCAACCGCTATATTAATATGTGCAGAAACTCCCCCGATCCTTACCTTACATCTCTCCTCCGGCATTCTCCACTGCCAGCAGCCGCTTCTGTGATTGGCTGAGAGGCAGCGGCTGCCGGTCCGGCCCCCTGCTTGCAGTTTCATGCAAGCAGAGGACCGGGACAGTACGCCAGAGGAGAGAGGGAAGGTAAGTAATGATCGGGGGAGTTTCTGCACATATTAATATAGCGGTTGGGGCTGGGGGAGGAAGCCCTACAGTATAACAAAAGTTAAAAAAAAGGGGTGGACATGCCCTTTAAATGTAATTTTTTCATTGAGCTGTACCAAAAGCTGTTCCTTTCTGTAGATTGTACAGGATCTTCACTGGAGTTATAGATTGTGCTGTTGACATGAAATTAATGTCCACCCTAAAAATCCTTTTTTTTATATGTGGTAGATTCCCCCAACTGCCATGTTATTTCTTAAAATAAACGATTAGAACTGTACTTACAGCCCTTCTCTCCCACACCACAACTTGCAAGCAGGGGGCCGGACCAGCAGCCGCGTCTGTGATTGGCTGACAGACAGCCAATCACAGATAATAGGACTGCCCTCAATGGAGAGCAGCGCAGTAATGAAGGGCTGTAAGTACATTTCTGATTGGGTTTTTTGAAGATATAACTCTGTGGACAGGGGTATCTACTATTATATTAAAAGGATTTTACCCATGTCACACTACCTCCCGGAGGCTGAGGAAGAGGCAGAAACCTTTGGACAAGAAGACAACTACTACTCTTCACTTTCCTGGACTTTGGACAAGCACTGCATTAGAACCATAAGCAGCAGATATGCAAGGTAAGAATTTTTTTAAACTTCACAGTGGGGCCAGTAGTAGGTTAAATTTTAGGTTTGGTGGTGGACATGCCCTTTAATAACTTTCTTTTCCAGCAAATCCCCATTGCTTTATGATTTAATTCATGCAACAATTTTGTGCCATTTGGTTAACAAGAACTGTGAGTACATTTGCACTATTTTGCCCCAAATTGACCATTGTGGGTGAGAAGAATACTATTTCTAAAAATGGGTTTACAGCAGCTCAAAGCCATTAAAAAAATCTGATTCTAATTTTATTTAACACTTAGTTGTGGAAATTCAAACCATCAGAACAGATGAACAAGAAAATATTCTATATGTGGTAGGTTGTATTTATCCCTGTACTGTATTGCCAGGTG
Organism: Hymenochirus boettgeri; assembly: GCA_019447015.1. Classification (NCBI taxonomy): domain Eukaryota; kingdom Metazoa; phylum Chordata; class Amphibia; order Anura; family Pipidae; genus Hymenochirus; species Hymenochirus boettgeri. Next base: position 172,639,975 of record CM033476.1, read on the forward strand.
AAAATGAAAAGCAAATTTTATACAGCAAAAATAAATTACCCCAACATCAGCAACTCTGCCCCAATAGCAAATTATAGACACAAATAGGGTAATACACTAGATGCCGGTAGGCAAAAAATCATTATGCGAAGTCACGCTAACCAATATTATGTATATTAGCATGGCTGGTTTTACGGTGTCTGCAATGGGTTCAAAAAGGATGCCCACGCAGCGGCTGCAAGTATCTTAATATACCTATATTGGTAACTTGAGGGTACTTTTTAATGTCAGCAAACATTTAAAACCAGACATAATACACTGGGATATGCTATTGGCATTTAAATGGTATCTCCACTGAAAATAAAGTTTGGGCATTTAGTTTTATTGAAGAACGGGAGGTAAAGGAGCTGTCTTACCTCCCGTTCTTCAATAAAATCTGCAGGAGCCGGGAGAGAAGACACAGCTCCTTTACCTCCCGTTCTTCAATAAAACTAAATGCCCATACTATTTTTTTTCCAGTGGAGATACCCTTAATGCCCAGTTGTGGACATTAAATAAAGAGATGTCCATGTAGTTCAGCTCTTTTACCCAACAATTGTCCCTTTTTGTATTCATGGTCAACTGATTTAAAATGGATACATTGAGGTCTCAAACCATATTAACAGATCCCAAAAAGTTTTAACAGATAAACCCAAAAGTTGCCATAATTATAATAGCAATGCCTAGTCTTTCTATTGTAAAAGAAAAGGTTGGAGAAGGAAAGCATCCCTTCTTTCTAAATGTGCAAATTCTACATCGATGGAAATGGTTGTTATCAATTGATGTAGCATTCCTTTTGACTGTCATTTCCAATTAATTCCTAATAGGATTTGGTGGGAGTATTGATAGTCTTGTCATGCAACAGTTTGTTTAGGGTCACTATACTCATAGAATTATCCTGTGTGTGTTATCCGGTGCCTGCCTCTTCCTTGTTCTCATTGATGACTCTGGCATGCACAGGGGAGCTATCCCCACTCTGATCCCTAGGCTATGCATTAAACAAAAAATGAACCTTCAAATAATGTAGGGGACCCCCACTGCTAGGGTTATAACTTTAAAATGAGCCCAGAAACTTACCTGGCCTCGTTTTTTTTTGACTAACCTGAGTTAACCAATAACACACAGGGCTGTGGGTCTAGCCCCTATTGTTCTTCCTTTCCTGGAAGTAACAGTAGAGGCTGAGGGAACAAAGGTGGGTAAGTCTATTTCTGGGCTCATGCTAACCCTAGTGTTTAGGGTTTGAGGGTTCCCCTATCCTATATCGGATTTGGGGGTTGAGATAACCTTTTAAACTTATTTAACTTGGAAGTATTTTAGTATGGGAGATGAAAATAGTATTTCTGCCTCCCAATCTGCTTTCTAAGCAGCAGTTGTTTCTTAAGGTATTAAGGCAGGTTCTCTGGCTCTAGAAGTGTAGTGCATGGCATTTGCCAAGTTTACATACCTGCCGGAGTATTGAGGTTAAAATGTTCACCTCTACTTGACTTGTGTTTTGCTGGAAAATATTGGTTTTGTGAACACAGCCAACTATGTAAAACAGCTGTGCCATTCACTTTTTACCATGACACATGCCCATTACAATGGCTTATGAGGCAATGTCGGCTTGAAAGCAGATACTAATGGATGCCCTACCCCACCAAACTGGTAGTGTTGTGTGTTATACATGTTTTCTGTGTTCCAAGTAAAAATCATTCTAGTTAACTTACTAGACATTCTGTTCACACATAATTTAATATTACTACAAAGAAACACTTAAGGGCACAATGTTTATAGTTTTATCTTTTATTCAGTGAACATCACATTTCCACACAATTAATTTACTCTGCAAATGCAAACAAATGTCCTTAGGTGCCTAAAATTCTAAGCAAAATTTGCTCGCTAAAGCTTTATTAATTGCAATTAACAATCTGCACCTGAGTGCAAAAGTGAAGCCGTTTGTTTGACAATTGAACATTAAAACATCATTTCCATAAGGGTCTGTATTATAAGAGCTAAAGAATTCAAACACCTCTCCCCCTCCCCGACTACAATTAGTTGCATATTAGTACATCAGTCACTGATTTCTAAAACACAATTTCAAAACTTTTCAGGAGAAAGGGATATAACAATGTACGTGGAAACCCATTAGATTATTAAAAAAAAAAAAATTTCATTTTTCTTTGTAGCATCGAACAATATATTTATTGCCCTAAGATGAGCAGAAAGCTAGAAAATGTAAAAGGTATTTTAAACATTACACATAAAAACATCCTTTTGTAATTTTACAAAATGATATCTTATGGACTGGACCCTATTAATAAAACTCTAGGTTGATATGAACTGAGACGCTATGTCTATATCATTGCTGGTACCATTGAGCCAGGAATATAGTCTCTCCGTACATTGCCCTGTTTTACAGTATTACAAGATGTTTGGCTGTGGTTTCCCAGGCATGCCCCTCTTGCACATACCCAAGCACAAGCTTGTAGAGCGATGGGGGAGGGTTTTAGAGTGGAGGTGTAGAGCTTTTCAGGGTCAGTACTGGCTTCTAAGAACTGTCTTGATTCTGAAATTAGAGTGGCTGGGGATTAAGGTTCGTACAAACACGTGCGATCGCGGGTCCCGACCTGCGTCGCTCAATGTGTAGGAACGTACGTTTTCGGCCTGTGTAGGCACTTTATCGGCCGAAACGGATGCTTGGCCAGGGATCGATGACCGACCAACCTGGCGGATCTCCGAACGACTATCGGCTAAAATGTTTGTTCCTACGCGTCGGGACCCATGATTGCACGTGTGTGCAAACCTTTAGGCAAGGTACACAGAGATAAATATTTTGTATCTTTGGGTGGACATTCCCCATTAAGAAGTTAAAATGTATATTTGTGGAGAAGATAAAGCAGCAACCCAGCACCCTGGTTTGCAGCCTTAAATACATTTTAAGATTTTTAGAAGTACTTGCCTTCATTACTGTTAGTATATCCCCATGTAGCTGTGAAAGTGACATCACATAGCTGTCTGGAAGTCCTGCCCTTCCCAAAATAGGTGGCAGAGTAAGGGCAAGGTCACACTAACTCTTAAGCACAATGCACGTTAAGCGTGTGGCCTCCGACTTATACTGTACATTTGCTGCTCCCATGTGGGAGCTGGAAAATTCACTCTACAGAACTGTAATGGGCCCTAAACAATAGCTTTCAAGTAGTCTAGGGTAAGTGAGGGGGTTTTCACCCCACAGACTTTAAACCTGTAAAATAACAAATTGCTGGAAACTGCTCCAGTGGTACGTCTGAATGAAACTGATCCTCTGCATTTTGACATTTAACAAAATTCAAAAGATCAGCAGAGAATTCACTAGCACGACAAAACATTGATTCACAGGCAAACTACCCACTTGAGAAGTCTTTTGCTAATTTCCATAAACAGAGCTGTTGCCAATTCTCCTCCAACCTTATATGACTCTGCAGTAAGTCACTGAATCACAGGGGAAGATAGAACTATAAATTATTACATAAAGTGAAACATACTGCATGCACAAAATAGCACTTTTAAAGGGGTCAGCTGAATAAATGGGAAAACTCGTCGCTAAAAATGGTGGTAATTTTTCCCCAACCAATCGGATCTTATTTAACATTTGAAAGCGAACATCTGATTGGTTGGAGCAAAATCATCACTATTTTTTAACGATAACTTTTATTTAATCTCCCTGTAGGTATTTTGTTCATGCAATATTGCAATGTTAGTGGTTAAATAAGGGATTGTATTTCTAAACATTTCTAGGAGACCTCTATTAAAAAAAATATATATATAAATTTGTTTTGGGTGTACAATTTAGTTATTAGCTAAGGCAGTGGCCGCACAGAACTGGCAGGACCAAATAACTGGCTGTTAACCAAATATATGTTAAATGTTTTGCTTCTTAGTACAGGGAGCTAAAACAGAGTCCAATGGACCTCCTCTTTGGCTCCCTGGTTGAACCACACTAAGTATGCCTAAGCCACTGGATGAATGAAAAGAAGGGTCACACCTTTTTAATTTAAGGTGGGAAATGTTTTAGAAGGAATCTCTTCTTTCAGAATATTGAAATGAAAATATCGCTTTGGCTGTAGCTAACCTACTAAATTTTTTGCTTTAGAAAAATAGTAATCAATGAAAAAATGCAGATATGTTTTAAAGATATTAAAACCTGTAAAAGCAAACATCCAGATTAATTTGTACATTATATGAAATTTATTGCAAGCCCGTTAATCTGGTCACTTTTTTTTAATATCATGGTTTTTTTTGTTCTAATTATTTTTACTTTTTCACTTTTGACAAGTGCCCTAAGTTAACTAGTCCTGTGTATGACTTATCCTACGCTGCACTAGTTTAATTTTGCAGGTCTGATTCTTTATTTTTCCAAGCTAAAAGGAAAGGTTTACCATATATACTGGTGTATAAATCGAGGTTTTCAGGCTTTATACTTGGGTCAACTACTTACCTGGTCAGTAATCTGTTGGACGCTCGCTCCGCATCCTCTGCGCTTCGTGATGACGTCACTACTCGGCACCTTTCCCTTCCCAGTGCCGAGCAGTGACATCATTCAGAAGCGCATAGGATGCGGAGCAAGCGGCCACTCCAAAAAATATAAAGGGCTGTCCAGACTCCAATACTGCAAATAGGGGTAAAATCTCCTTTATTTGTGCATATAACAAATCAACCAAAAAGGTTGCCACTGCAGTTGTACCTGCAGTGGCAATTCCACTGCAGATGTTTTGAAACTACAACTCCCAGCAACTAAAGCAGTAGTTTCCAAACATCTGGAGTGCCAAGGAATGGGGGTTACTGTATGGGATTACTGTCCATTTAAAGGGCAACTAATACCTCAAAACAATACAGAATCAGGAGGATGCCTTCTAAATCTGTATTGTTTTGAGGCTTTAATTGCCCTTTAAATGGGCAGCAGAATTCCCATACAGTAGTCCCATTTAGTAATAGCCAAATCCAGAATGGCTATTACTGTATGGGAATTCTGCTGTCCATTTAAAGGGCAACTAATTTCAGGTAAAATAAGGTACTTCTGTATATACTCGGGTCAGTTTATACTCTAGTATATATGGTACATATATATTTTACACCCAACATTGTAGAATCTGTTTAGCAGACCAAAATCATATGTTGGCTGAGAGGCAGCCAGTCATGGACCCAACTGCAGGCATTACAGAACACCGAGGGAATAAGGGAAAGTAAGTAATGTTTGGATCGGTTTTTTTTTACAAATAAACATAGTGGTTGGGGGTGGAATAGGGACCACTACATTAGGGGCAGGGGAGAAAAAGGGAGGGAGATGGAGGAGGACTTTACTGCGCAGGACAAAATTCTCCCGGAGGAGAGTCAGATACATTTTGGGACACAGCCAGGCTCCTGCTCTTCACTTTTTGGGACTTTGCAAAGGCATTGTAGGGCAACCAATTGGAACAGGGATGTAAGATAAGGATTTTTCCAGACTAGACAGTGGGGCCAATAGTGGGTTAAAGTATAGTTTTGGGGGTTGACATGTCCTTTAAATACATAGCAGTGCCATATCTTACCTATTCAGCAGCTAGTCAGTCTCCACTCTGTCCCACTGTGCCCCTGTTACTATTTGGGCTCCAGATAATGTGTATGTATGTAAGCTTTATGCAAAGAAATTGGATTGTAAAGACTACATTTCACTGTTGTATGTTAAAGTACAAGTGACATTATTATAAGGCACTGGTGTATCAGATGCAGCTTTTTAATATTCTTAATGATTTATACAAATAAAAATGTAAAAAAAAAAACATTAAGTTTACACCAACCACCTTATACACGAACCATCTAAATAAAAAGGCTACATCATCTCCGAAAGGTTTGATCAAGAATATTTTTTTAAAATCAAAAGGACAAATCAAGACTTGAAAAGTCCCTATGCAAATGTCATTAAATAATGTTCAAGCCTACCTGTTAGAATGAAGCATTTCCTGTCACTAACATTTACTGACAGCTAGTCACTTTACTCATATTCTACAGCCATCTTGTCTATTCAACCAACATTTACTGGCAGCTACTGTAGTTACTTCACTCATATTCTACAGCCATCTTGTCTATTTCTCTAACATTTACTGACAGCTAGTTACTTCACACTTATTCTACAGCCATCTTGTCTATTTCACTAACATTTACTGACCGCTAGTTACTTCACTCATTCTACAGCCATCTTGTCTATTTCACTAACATTTACTGGCAGCTAGTTACTTCACTCATATTCTACAGCCATCTTGTCTATTTCACTAACATTTACTGGCAGCTAGTTACTTCACTCATTCTACAGCCATCTTGTCTATTTCACTAACATTTACTGGCAGCTAGTTACTTCACTCATTCTACAGCCATCTTGTCTATTTCACTAACATTTACTGGCAGCTAGTTACTTCACTCATATTCTACAGCCATCTTGCCTACTATAAGGTTTTCAACATCGGCTTGCCTAATTTAAAAATGCTTGAAAGTTTCAGCACAAATATTAAGGCACACAATCATCTTAAAAAAACAGCGGCCTTTTATTAAGCATAATCCAAACTCTTTGGAACATTACATTGCCATACTGTAAGCTTTTTAAAAAAGGTATTTGGTTGTTTTAGGATAGAAATTAGGGGGTGATGTAATAAAAGGTGCAATAATTTGCCTGTGCTATTAATATATAGAAACCAATCAGATGTTATGTAAATGCAGTAACTTCTGATTTATTGCTGGAAATTAATAGGCAGACTTTTGCATCAGCCCCTAGATTCATTATCCACATATATTAGGTAAAACAGATTAAATAAAATCCCCCAGTTTAAGTGAGGGTTTTCAAAGAAGACTCCAATTCATTTTCAGACTATAAAGAGATTCATGCATTATTACTAAAAAAAAAACTAAAATAGAAATTGTTTACCAAAATTTATTTCATGCTTAAAAAATGCCCAAATAATACTTAAAATGTCGACCAGGCAGTGCTTCTAGCAAAACATCTGTTGTGTGGTTTGTAGGAAACCCTGATGGTTTGAAATAAAAGACCTGGCACTAAAATGTAAACTCTGTTTTAAGAGTGCCCAACTGTGGCTTGCCGCCTTGTCCCGAACTGCACCTTCCTTCAGAAGGCCTGCGGTTCAGTTACAATAGAAATGCTGATATCAGGCTGAGGATCCAGATATTTTTTTTCTTTTTGCCACAAAGCAAAGCAGCTACAGTGCTCAATAAATTAAACAACAACATACAGATTTCCGAGACATTTTGTAGCTGCTATTATTTTGTGGTAGTTCCCTCCATGGTTCACACGTTTGCATCTTCTGTCAGAGGAACTGCAGACTGAGATTCCAGGGCTGAATATTTTACTGAAAAACATGAATTATTAATATGGTAACTTTACATCAGGCATATAAGGTCATGTTCAAAATGTTTATATATTATAAATGGTGTGTTGTTGTTTTTATTTTTACAAATCAATAAAGAATGTGTTCTCTAGCCTATAGGCCCGTACACAAGGTGAACTTCACTCAGACAAGCGATTGGTTGGCGGTCATTCATTCATCTGCCAGGACTGATTTACAAACTACCACTGCCTGAGCACCCATTCACGGGTTGCCCCTTGTGATCATTAAAAATGTCTGACCGACTGCCCATACACAAACAAAAAAAACGTGCAAAACATGTCTTTGTCTGGTAGTTGGTCTTTGCAGGTTACATGCGATATCGCACGTGTCTACCTAGCACCTAGCTTAATTTGTATCCACAACCCACTACGGGCCAAGATTAATGGTCACCATTCATCATTGGATGTGGATTCAATTTTATATTAGATTTAATCTATATTTCATTGATATTACTTGTAATGTGCCCATCGAGGTATCATGCCAATGTATGTAATGATATGACTGTTCACAATGCATTTTGATATTTATACAATCCCATATTACAATCTAATATTGAATAAGAATGATCAATTCTATGTACAATTTTATGACTACCGTATATACTCGAGTATAAACAGAGTTTTCAGGCTGTAAAATTAGCCTGAAAACTCAGCCTTGGTTTATACTCGATTCAGTCACTAACCTTAGCAATCCGGCAGCTCGCTCAATCCCTGTACTGGCGCACCGGCTGACGTACCTACTCGTCGCTGGGCAGTGACGTCAGCCGGCGCACAAGTACAGGGAATGAGCGAGCGGCTGCCGGATTGTTAAAGTTAGTGACTGACTGCAGGATAGAGAGGCACACAGCGATGGAGAGCCCACAGATGAACACAGAAGAAAGTACCCACTTAACTGGGTGGGAGGGTAAGGGTGTAGATGTTTGGAAACTACAACTACCAGCTACTAAAGCATGCTGGGAGTTGTAGTACCAAAACATCTGGAGTGCCAAGGAATGAGAATTTGTTGTCTTTTAAATGAACAGCATCATTCTCATACAGTAATAGCCAAATCCAGTATGGCTATTACTGTATGGGACTACTGTAAGGGAATTCTGCTGTCCAGGGCAACTAAAGTTTCAAACTGTTCAAAACAATACAGAATCAGAAGGCAGCAATAGATACCATCCTCCTTCTGATTCTGTTTTGTTTTGTGGCTTTAGCAACTAAAGCCTCAAAACAATACAGAATCAGAAGACAGTAATGGTCATAATTTCTACCCTCTTGTTTATACTCGGGTCTTTGTTCGTTTTTTCAGGTAGAATTAGGTATCTCGGTTTATACTCAAGTATATACAGTAATGGAATGTCATATTGAATGTAATATGGAAGGATGGAATGGAACCTTAAGTCCGCTTTGTTCCATTCAAGAAAACATCTCTATTGCAGAACAATGACTGCTATTTCACTTGCTGCTTCCCCTCTGCACATGCTTAAGCATATAAAATGCTCTAAGAGAAGAGGCAGATTATTTTTCCAGAAAGGAATAAAACTTGAACCAAAAAAACCCAAACCTTAAACCATTAAATATCTGGTTACAAATAATAAACTGGGAAAAATAGCAGTTGGGGTTGTGGGCAGCTAACTGACAAGTCACTAGTTTTTTGTTTAAGGGTGAACATGCCCTTAAAATGAACTGAAGAAACCATTTTCTGTAAGAAGCTAGTAATCAAAAGCCATACATAGATATGTATGGTGTAATAAATAGTCATGTTGTTGCTGGTGTGTATATACAAAAACAGGGTAAAGAATTTGGAAGATGACATACAGGGTTTACTGTTAATGTGCAATTTTATTGGAGCAACACACACAACTTTAGTTGCACTGTGGGCCATAGTTATAAAGGATTGTTACATAAAAGTTTAATGGGCTGATAAGGTTTACTTTTTCACCCAGTCGAAAAGCAACAATTCAAATATTAATTATTCAACAGGGATAAAAAAATGTTAACAGAAATTACTGATATCGATCCTTTATAAATACAGCCCAGTGTTCCATCATCTCCCAGATTCGTTATTTATGACATTTTAGCACTAAGGACAGGGACATAGAAGTGGACTGCAGGTAGGCCATTCCACCAAAAAAGGATACCCCTTTTTATCACAGGGTGCAGACTCACCAACATATTTATTAATGGCAGTTTTTGGTGCTTATTACTACACCACTTTTTCTGCCTCTACTACTATTTTACCCACCCACCCTTTACTGTGTTCCCTCCTTTCTAGTTCGACCCAAGTCTCTCGCCATAATAGGTCATGAACTCTCTGGGCCCGGGAGTTTATCTAATTTTCTATGTAATGTGCAATAGGAAACTAACATTATACAGATCTTTTCACTTCAGTTATAGATTTTACCATCAGTGATGTGTCTTACCTTGTGGTTCTTCAGAAACCACTGCCTCCATATGTTCCCCTTTAACTTGCTCAGCATTAAGACCTTCTGTTAAAAGCAAAATCATTTAGAAATGTTTGTTGGTAGCCAAGAGAAGCCATGTACAAACATCAAATGAATGTGAAGACCCCAGAAATAATAAAGCTCTATCTCTATAAAGGCAGCACATACTGAATACTGAGTTTTGTGTCTTCACAGAGCAAAACACGCAATAGCATACAGACTTCATAATCCAAAGGAATAGTAAGATACTCAGTGCTACTGTATCCTCATCCGAGCCAAATTCATTTAACCGAGATGTCTGGAGTAATCATTTTCTTTGTCCTAGAGCAAAATAATGTTTGTTCTTCACAGCTCATTGGGCATTTCTATTACAAGAATAAAGTAATGATGTGCAGCAGTGTGAAGCAGTGATTGCTTTTAGAAACCAAATGCTAAAAGCGTTGTTGGGGGTAGGACTTGTGTTAGGAATAAATATAACACCGCAAGTGCACAAGGTGGCTCAACTCACAGATACAGTATAGGATATGGCAAGGATGGGAAGATGAAGAACAGGTTACTTATTAAAGCAGAAAAGTAGCCTGCAATTTTCTGAAGGACATACTGTAGGCATCAATGTAATATAAAGAAATACACAAGAAGGGATTTGTTGTTGTTAATTGACTGGGGAAAAGTTGTGACAGACTAATTTACTAATAATGTTAAGTGTGACCAACACTGCATGAAGAATGGGTAGTATATTCATTTGGCCAGAAAATGGCAATTTTTCTAGCCAAATTTCTTAGAGGATTTTCTAGAAACCCAAAAACATGTTAGTAGTGATGCTCTGGAACCAATTTATGTCAAAATGCCCATTTTGTTATGAATATTTACCACTAAATGCTGACACTTTAAGGGGCAACTGCAGTCTTTCCTTTAAAATGAGCCATGGATCACATCTCTGACTGAACGTTATCCGCATGTGATTGAATTAAATCTGAAATGTAATCTGTAATGGGTGTGGCATATGTATACCCAGATTAAGACATGGTACACAAATCCTGAAGCATTTAGTAAAAAAAATCCCATTATTAGAGCTGGAATATCAAGAATTAAAAATCCACAGGGCAACTGTGGTCTCCAAATAAATCAGGATAAAATAAAAAGTCTTCGCCCAAAGTTATATCTCTGCTTGCAGGCTGTGAGAAATAAGATTGCGGAGAATGTTTCCCGCTGCCAGTGGCTTCAGTGGCATCACCTTAAGACTTAATGCTGGGAAAGACAGAAAGTAACCTGCACAGACAGTAATTAATGCAGACAGAGGCTGATCACATGACTACAAGCTTCTGAAAGCAGGAAGTTATATTGCTTAACGTTTCCAACAATAACTATATACAATAACTATATTCCAACAATAACTATATACGTTCTGTGGCTTCCCCTTTAAAAAAAAAAAATCTGGCTGTGCTAGGGGCGATCGGGAGGCAGCATTCAAATGCCCCCCTAACCTCCTTGATCCCCCCTCGGTTTCATCCAAATCCTGGGGGGGGTGTGAGGGATCAGGAGATAGCATACCTTTTAGCTGTGACAGTATAGGAGCAGCCAGTCCCACGATCACTTTTGATCACCAAATTATTAATCTTTGCCAATGAATGAAAAATCACTTCCTGGAAAATTTATTTAACATTTAAAAGCTAACATCTGATTGGTTGGGGCAAAATTAGCACCATTTTAAACGATAACTTTTATTGAATAACCCTGCAGGTCTTCTCCAAGCTTTCCAATGCCCCTGGTGATACCATTAAAGTAAACGCAGATCATTATTTGTCTGATTTCAAGGGAAACTAAGCCTATTTTAGTAGGAAATTTCACAGAGGTACCAAAAAAAGAACGGATTGAATGTTTAGGATCAGTAAAGTGTGCAAAAACTTGTGTGACTCTGTACTAACTGGTTTTCACTAAAATACCACTAAAAGGGGGAGTGTGGGTGGGTTGTGGCTGTTTTTGATTTTTTTCTTGTAATTGCAATTGTGCATGGGTCCCATTTGAGCTAGTTGCTGGCCCCATCACTGTTTGCACCCACCCATATGGCATAACGTTTGATTAAGGACATGTGGGAGATTGCCATTTAGTGGGATTTTTTTACTTGCCAAGTGGGATTAGGTAGGATTTCAACCTTTGAGTCCTCATTTTATTTTTTCACAAAATCTCCTAAAAGCACGGAGTTCTATGAATAACAGCGCCTGGAATTCTTCATGTATATACAATAGCATGACATAGTTACGTAGCTGAAGGTGTGTAGATTCCAAAACAAGTTTGTGGGGGGTATTTCGGGAGGTGTTTTGTGGGGGAAAAACTGAAGACTGTTCAAATTCAGAGTTGCCTGAATATTTTTGGTGTTTTTGAGCCATCATGCATTGTCTCACTTGGAGGCTTTTCGTTTCCATGTGCACGTGTGTAACCAGGCATATGGCATACCGTTTGATTCAGGACATTTGGGAGATTGAGAAATGGTAACTTTTTTACATTCCATGAGGTTTTGGCATTTTTACCTTTTGAAGTTGTTTTTCTTCATTTTTTCAGAAGAACTGGGCCCACATCATTGATGGTGTGAATGAACGCACTACAGCGTTACATAGCTGAAGGTATGCAGATTTCAGGAATATATAGTTTGTGGGGGTTATTTCTAAGTTACGGGGGTGTTTTGTGGGAAAAACTGCAGACTGTTTAAATTCAGTTGCCTGAATATTTTTGCTGTTTTTGAGCAACAATGCATTGTCTCACTTCGTGGCTTTTCGCTTCCACGTCCACGTGTGTAACCATGCACGTGGCATACCCTTTGATTCAGGACATTTGAAAGATTGAAATTTGGTAATTTTTTTTACATTCAATGAGGTTTGGCATGATTTCTACCTTTTTGAAGTTGTTTTTTGTTCATTTTTTCAGAAAAGTGTGAAATTCTACGATTAACTGTGCCCACACCATTGATGGTATGAATGAATGAACTACAGCGTTACATAGCTGAAGGTATGCAGATTTCAGGAATAAATAGTTTGTGAGGGGTAATTTTGAGTTCGGGAGGTGTTTTGTAGGAAAAACTGCAGACTGTTCAAATGCAAAGCTGGCTAATTTTTTTTTTGCTGCTTCTGACATTTGGCATTGGTCCCACTCTGGGTTAGTTGGTAGCCATGTCTCTGGGTACACCCATGAATGTGACATACCGTTTTACTCGGAAGGGGTTAGGCTTTCATATTTGAGATGCCTCTGCAGTTTTTAGCTGAAATTTGCATTTGATTTTGTCTCTGATTTTACAGTTGAGGAAAAAAAGGAAAATGTGAGAAAAAGCTTTTTGTGTGTAACCTCAAGATAACTAAGTAAAAATGGCAAAAATCCATGAAAATTTGCAAATTTACATTTTTTTTTTAAATTTTACCCATAATTCCAGTAAAATTTCCAGAAAAGTTAAAAAATTGTTACCATGTTAAAGTACACTTTGTGCGGAAAATAACAATGTATAATATTCCTGATTTACTGGGGGGGTTTCCAACTGTAAACTTTGACTGAACCAAATGAGCCTAAAATCCTGATAATTCTTCTGGCATTTAACACACGCAAAGTGGTAAATTCTGCTGGCAGTGAAAGGGTTAATAACCACCCTGCAGGTATTCAGTACATAGTAAATACAATGTGCATATTCCATACAATTAGAACAATTACTGCTTAGTGCTGTCCCCATCTACACATATATGTAAAGAGTTAAAGGGGAACTATGGTCCAAAAATGATGTAGATTGATAGGAATTGCTCCCCTGAGAATTTTTGTAATTTATTTCCATTGTTTATTTTGCATAGTTTTGAAGATATTTACATTTTTGTGTGTGATATGGCAGCAGCATTACCAGGTCCCCTGCACTTCCTGCTCTGAAACTGTCAGTCAATCTGTCCTGTGTCTCCTCCTCCTCCCCTTTGCAGCCCCCCTGGTCCCTCCCACTCATGGACCCCATGATCCCTCCAGTTGCAGGCCCCCCATGGCCCATTATCTTAAAGCCCCATGTGGCCCCGTCCACTCATGGGTGCCTAAGCCCCACCCACTCGCGGGTGACTAAGCCCAGCCCACTCGCGGGTGTCTAAGCCCAGCCCAGTTGCGGGTGCCATGGGTTACTCAGACACACCCTCCCCCTACAGAAAACTCTGTGGAATCAGCCTTTTCAGGCACAGTGAGAACTCTGCCTGAAAAGGCTGTTTTCACACAGTGAAAGAGAAGGGCTGTAGATTCCCTTACCTTCTCTATCAGGACTTCACACAGCAGAGAGGAGGGGCTTCCTGTCTTCCTCACACACTGAGAGAGTCTGAGGCTGTGCTCGCCGGTGGCATTATGCAGGAGAAGCCTCAGGAATGTCACAAGTCAGCCTCCCACCCATTAACTTTCTGGTCAGTCATTTCTGTATATCTTGGGCTGTGGAGCACGTAGAGAGGTGGTTGATGGCTCGTTTTAAAGGTAGGAAATTGGTCTTTCATTTAAAAATTTAACTTGGTTGGAGAACACAGTTCCCCTTTAAAGTAATAACATATTAATGTGCTCAATATTTATCCTTTTGCTACTATAGATGCTGGCCCTGGAGGGGGCTTTCTCAATTGCAGAGATAGACAAACACGCTAGCCAACCATATATAGTAATCTTATGGTTTAAAGTTTGCGTAGTTATGCATGACTTTGCACAGTGACCTCATAACATACTATTGAGGCTATAGCAATAGATTTGTAGTCCCTGACCTGGCAGTTCCATTTTAAGTGATGGCAAAATCGCATTATTAATGCCCAAAGGCTCCAAAGGGATAAGCAACATGCATGAATATAAGCAATTGAATGTTCCAAATGATCATTAACCCATATCAAATACTATGCTTGTATATTCTATCATAACCAGCAAAACCCCAGATTCTTTTTAAGAATCTGTCAACCCTCATCCTCTTACAAATGTCTAAAAATTGGGGTTGTAGGCAGATAACTGACAAGTCACCAGTTTTTTTGTTTTAAGGGTGGACATGCCCTTTAAGGGGAGAAGTTGTGCTTAGTATTATAATACTTATTTGCAGAATCTCAATTCTGTCAGTTTAGCACATTCATTTTTGTCATTCTGAATTGGAAAAGCCAGTCAAGATGACTAGTGAAATGTCATCAAGAACTAAACTTCAAGTCCAGTTGAATACCACAGATATACCATGACCTGGATGAATGAGAACCTTCACACGCATATAGAATAAAATGTTGAATCAATCTCATATCCCGAATTACTCCAACCTGCAGTATTAGTTCTTGAAGAAGAAAAATGCAGATAAATGCTATTGATTGTATTGTTTTATCTTAGTACCTTGTATACTGAAGCAGAATTTCTTCTGTTGGTATGAAATATAGCTGGATACAGCACCGATTAAAGCCATTGCTAAAGCACTTGCAATTCCTGCAATAGTTCCAGTCTCTGCTTGATTTCCTGCAATTAGAATACATCAGACATTATTGTAATTAGTGAGAGTACAAGCTAAGGTGCCCAGGGTCAATCTGCTTAGTACATCTTTGGCTGTTGTAAAATATCCACAGGCTAGGACCTATTCACACAGTAATGTATTGACTGGAACATTTTTGCACAACAGAATGTGGGACAGCCATAGTTTTGCTAGGGGATCCAGTGATTCCTATTTATGTTGCTGGTCTGTAATTAGCTCTATACAGGCTGACTTACAGGCACCATAAAAAAGACAACACTTTACCTAGACATCTGAACATGTCTGATGTCTCTGTAATTGTAAAAGCTACAGTAGTGAGTATGTCAGCCTTATCACTGTCTCAAATGATAGGACAGTGTCAGAGTTTCTGGTTTGCACATTAAATTCTCAGACTTAAGTTAGAGTACAATCAATTATGCCAGGGGTCCTTAAACTACAGCATGCAGCCCAGATACAGCCCTCCAAGTTAAGTCACCTGGCCCCTGCTCAGTGGCATGTTTAGGGGGATTACTGAAATCTTCTCTTTCTGCTTGCTCAGTACTGTCTGCTGTTTCACTTCTTCTGGTTCCCATAGATTGTACCATAGCTTGTTACATAGACTGTTCCATAGATTATTACATTGTTAATTTTGCTGAGAAGCAGCATTTATTGTTTCAAAAAAGTCTGCCCTGTGATTAACAGCAGCATGAGATGATTGTGGAGACTGCGTTTAGATAAAGTACCTGCCTAACCCTCCAACACCCACCATTTAATTGGACACTTGTAGAAACAACCTGGTGCAGAGTTGAAACTGATCTCAGCAAAGCTCTGTGCAATGGGTTTCTCAATAGTGTACCTGTGAGAAATAGTGAGAAATTCTGGTGGTATAGTATTATGTGTGTAGAAATGTATGTATTAGTATATGTAAAGCTGACCAAAGGTTGCTAATACACAGGAGCAATTGTTATGTATATTCTTTATCCAGAACAATTGTTGTTCAATGCGCCCATACATGGTCCGATGTAATTGTCTCTCTCTGTAGTACATACACATATTCCACAAATTCTGTTGTTGCAGCTCTGACTATGAAAGTCAATACTCATATGGGTTGTTGTCATTTAATCAACTATATGAAAATATCATTATTCCCTGAGCCTCATTACTAAATGTCCATTTGTCTTGAATAAATGTGTGAAAATAGCCATAGTACCGTACACAGAATGGATTGTGATTTATATTTGGGAGGTAACCATCACCACAGATAGTAAACTGCTTTATAGTGAATTTGCTGCATGTGACAAAAAACAACTATGACTATTTACTGAGGCTAATTCAATACTTAGTTATATATTTATGTATTTTATATTTTTGTCCCCCTTTTAGAGCTTTTTGTTTAATAACATTGTACATTGCTGCAAAACATTCTGATACCGCAGGTTAATAAATTTGGCCCCCAGTCCCATCAACATTGCATGATACCCTGAAGCTGGATGATACTCAGACCCAATACCCCTGGTTACTGTACCAATCAGAGCAGACATGTGGGGCAGGAGTTTTGCTAAAATCTAAAACTTCCACAAAGCTTAATTTTTTTGCCTTCGAACAGATACTAAATTTCTCACCAAATCCAGAATTTGTGCCATCATCATCTCCCGGTCCTCCTGCTTTGCCTCCTCCTCTACCATCTATATAAAGAAACAAAAGACAAAACCCCAGTCAGGACTAGAGTAGTAGGGATTCGACAAGCTCTCATCATGAATATCCCTAACTAATCTGAAATCTTTCATGTCATACTGTATTTACAATTCACAGATTCAAAAACCATTTATTAGTTATAAACAGGCATGCTTTACATGGACCACAGTGCCTCAGGGAGACGTCAAAATGGAAAACTAAGGCTGGGTTCACACCTAAAGATTCTCCTTCCTGTTCAGCACTTCGGACCAGTTAGCCAGGACAAAGGACTGTCCGCAATAGTAGCAGGACGAAGCAACTATCAACTATTGCAGCCTGATCGACTGATACACTGAAATGACTAGGTTGGGCTGAAATATAGGATGGCGTGTACCTAGAATTAATGTAACTGTACAGTGAAGTGATGAACTATCAAGTTCTATATAAAAGGGAAAAAGTCAAACAGCGAAGGGTGTATTTTTTCAAGCATACTTCTATAATAAATGTTAAATTCTAGCTAAGAAGGATTATATTTTAAAGCAATTAAACCCACAGATCCTTTAATCATCACATTTTTACGAATATCCAGCTTCCTGATGGATATTCTGCTACATTTTAGCTCTCTGAATAGATTTCCCCCAAAATGTGTATCCAGAAATGTGTTGCTAGGTTACAACCCTAAAATAGTCAGATTTGTAGCAAACAGTTGCAGCATGGCCGCTAAGGTCACTGTACCTTTCTTCTTGTCTGGATGGTAGCCGTCACCGAAAATATCATCCAAATCAGAATCTGAAATGTCTGAAACACCAGCAATAGGGATTAATTTTTATGGAAAAAGAAAACAGAAAAAAATTGCTGTACACTTATCATCTATAATAGGAAGAAACCTTTTTAGACTACATAAATTAGCCATTTGGCCTGTGTTTTGGGTTGATTATAATTGTAGCAAACTCACCCATTGATGTAAATTGGTAATCTGCTGTTTAGGAGTCAAAGGGAATCAGCTGATATTTCATCCTGACCTATAATTTTGCATAGAAATAATCGCCCATGTTTCTACCAGCCATAAAATATATTTTCTTCAAATAGAAATGGGAAAGTCTGCACATTAGCTCCACCCCTTTGGCTCACCCCCATTCAGCGGTCCATGGCTCTCTTGTATATGTGTTTACTCTTGCTGGAATGATGAGAGGAAGGGGGGGAGGCAAGACATGATTGTAACATAGTAATGGAGTTTGAATAATAACATATGTCCAACCCTTATACCCTACATAACAGTTGATCCAGAGGAAGGGGTAAAAACCCAGCTGAAAAAGTAAATGTAATAATACAGTATATGTAATAATACCAGTAATTTTGAATAATTTTTAGTTTACAGAACTTATCCAGGCTACTTTTAAAGCTATTCAATGAACTTGCCATAAACACATTTCACCATTTCCTAACCTGAAGATATTTTTTTCTTCTTTCCAATCTTAAAGGGCAGGTCCAGCCCCAAAATGAAAACTTACATACAGGTAAATCACCCACCAAAACGGTAATAGTTTGAAATCTGAAATATATAAGTCTAACCTGAAATCCTGCACAGTCCTGTTGCCCCTGTTTCTGCTTCCTGGTTCTTCCAGTTAGTAACTGTCAGTTATGGATTTGACAGTTGACATCACAGCCAATGACTGAATGTTAATCTCCTGTCTGCCTCTTCTGAGCATGCCCAGGCTCAATACAGGCTTCTTAATTGCTCAGTTTCCATGCAACATCCAGAAGCATAGCAGGCATACAGTAATGAATTCATATATCATTCAAGTATGATATATTAACATATTTTAAAGAGGCCATTCTTTCTAAAAGATGTTCTTATGAGGGTGGAGTTGTCCTTTAAAGGATGTCCACATCCTCTGATATGACCTATTCGTGAACAATGCACTAGAGAGTGTATTGTATTGCCCATTAATAGATTTGTATAAGGTGATCATATCCCCACGCAAACATCGCTTCCCTAATGTAAACAGCCCTAACTTGTCTAATCTGCCTGCATAGTCAAGCCCCTCCATTCCCTTTACTATTTTAGTTGTAACACATTTACACTCCTATAGATTTGATTCCTCTGAATGTATCCAAAGTTTTGCAATATATCTTTAATTAAAAAAAAGTTTTGTGGCACTGGATAGTTTAAAATGTGCTGCTCACTGTATGGTTTTCTGTGTTCTTCATACCAAACCTACTGTACATGTAGTGCTTGTAAACAGCAATAACATTGGGAGAGAGAGGGAAACCCCCATCAGTCTAAAGTACAACCACAAAAATAAATTTATGCAAAACATGCTTTGTAAAGGATTGCAAGCCACCAATTTACAGACATGTGTGTTTAACCTCCTCTCTCTTCATTGGTCCCAGTCAATACTTTCTTTACCTAATGAAAGTAATTAAAGGTTAATGGTACCATGTAGCCTGCTACTGACAACATCCAATTTCATAACAGGCAAAGAAAGAGTCTGGAAATGACTGTACATTAAAGGGGAACTGTGGTCCAAAAATGACTTTAGGTAAATTGATAGGAATTGCTCCCCCTGAGATTTTTTTTTCCATTGTTTATTTTGCATAGTTTTGAAGATATTTACATTTTTGTGTGTGATATGGCAGCAGCATCACCAGGTCCCCTGCACTTCCTGCTGTGAAACTGTTAGTCAATCTGTCCTGTGTCTCCTCCTCTCCTTGGTCCCTCCCACTCATGGACCCCATGGTCCCTCCAGTTGCAGGCTCCCCATGACCCATTATCTTACAGCCCCATGTGGCCCCGCCCACTCGTGGGTGCCGTGGCCCCACCCACTCATGGGTGCCATGGACCCGCCCACTCGCGGGTGCCGCGGCCCACCCACTCGCAGGTGCTGTGGGTTACTCAGACCCCCCCCCTACCTTCTCTGTCAGGACTTCACACAGCAGAGGGGAGGAAGGACTTCCTGTCTCCCTCACACACTGAGGGAGTCTGAGGTTGTGCTTGCCGGTGGCACTGTGCAGGAGAAGCCTCAGGAATGTCACAAGTCAGCCTCCCACCCATTAACTTTCTGGTCAGTCATTTCTGTATATCTTGGGCTGTGGAGCAGGTAGAGGGGTGGTTGATGGCTCGTTTTAAAGGTAGGAAACTTGCCTTTCATTTAAAATTAACTTGTTTGGAGACCACAGTTCCCCTTTAAAGGGACGTTCTCCTGAAAAATGTCTATAAATCTAGAGGGGGCCTGTAAGATTGAACAGGCCAAAAACAAACTGCAAATAAAATCTTTTTAGCTCTTGAGCTAACAACTATATTATTAACCAGACATATTAATACTGTATTTTGCTTAGCAACGTTGCTGGTAAGCTGTGTACTACGTGTGTGCCTTGGGGTTCAGGGCACTTATTTTTAGTTTCTTTTGCAGCCAATTATTTTGTTCCAAGCAATTTAATTGGATTGTACACTCATAAGGGTTCACTGCACAGAAAAAAATACCACTTTGTTATTTCTGCTTTTTACTATTTTTAAGATACGTAACAGTGATATTATGTTCTCCCAGTGTGTGCTTGGTTTTCTTATCGGGTAACTGTTGACATTTTTTTTTCATGTCAAATAAAATATTTAAGTGTAACAGTAAATAGAAGCGAAATATTATATTGAGAGATATTTTCCACTTCCAGGTCTCTAAGCCAGGAACATTAGAAGAATTGCTAATACATTTTAGTAAGCTTCTGACTGAAAACTCCAATTTCTAGTGAGCATGCACCCATCACTACAAAAGGCTGTGAAAGTCTGGGCATGCTCATTTAATACTGACCAAAGCATTATTACAACATTATCAACATTTAACATTATCCAAAATCTACACAATTATTTTTATATAACTCAGATGGTTTTGGGCATGCATTGAACATCACAAAACTTTCCTTTTAAAAGAAATTATTAGTACAAGATAAAACAATACAATATTAGTCATGAGTGTTTTGTGCTTGCAATAAAGTTTGATGTCAGAAGCTGAAAGCACCAACCAGAATGCAAAGCAATCCCATCACCACTCTATAATACAAAGCAATAGAAGAAAAGTAATTTCTAAGCACTTCCTTCCAGAAGCCCCCTAAAAAGTGGGGCTTAACCTTAATAGGTGCTTAATGGTTTGGTGTAACATGGCATACTGCAGCTTGGGCAAAATTGGCATTTGTATTGATTAATGCAGACAGGCAAATACACTGCATTTTGTGTAATTTTATCCAGCACCAAAAGGATGGGAATTTACAGAATGCATCCATTCCATGCAGAAAAGTGAAAGTGGTAAGTGCCTGATTCTACATTTTATAAGTGAATGTCTTTTACATATAACTTTATGGCCCAAACAACCGGACTGCATGTAAACTGTTTTTAACAGGTTTAGTTTTGTTCGTTTGTAAAGCTGGTTGTACACACCAGGGATTCTGATTCTTTTGAAAGGGATTTCCCTAATATCATCCTATGCATATGGGACGAGTGATCCCAGCACATTTGCCACATCCATGTTGAAACATTTTCTTAGATCAGCATTGTATTGTATAATATATTGCACAATATAACATTGTAACTCTATTAAAGCAGGAAATAGACCCCCATGGGATCTGATTGATGTTTATTTCCCTAAACCATTAAACATTTTCAGATAGACCAGTTCAAAGCCACACCGAGAGAGACTTACCAGAAAACATTTGCAGTTACATGCAGCAAATACCATAGCATAGAGCAGTAAAAGCCAAACATAATACAGAAACTTCTTACCAGTTTGTCTACCTTCAAAGGGTTTAGGCTTATCATTATCCTTCGTACCTGAAGCCATGAAAATATGATCCTCGTATTGTTTAATATGTTTTTTTAAAAAGTAACATGCGATAGCGTATTTAAAAATACATTAATAAAAAGAATCTCAAAATATCCAAAACACTTTATGGCACATGTTTAATGCCAAGATGGGCATTAAATGTGGTTTATATTAACAGAGCTTCCATTTCATTCATGTTTTCATTTTGCGCTGATCTGCCACTGGGATGTTCCAAAAAAAGTCATGGTGTGATCCATAGCTTTGTTAACACTGTTGAAACTCCAAGGATCTTTCATTAGGCAAAACCTGACTGGACATGCCATACACTCACCAGATGCCAGATGTTGGAAAGTTTAGAGAGCCATTAGAGATAAAAAAAAAAAAGAAAAAAAAAAAAAGAAAATTGTATGCTTGCCATAATTTCTGTGACCTTCAGAATGGCTGACCTTCAAAGGGGGTGGAAAGAGCTCAGAGGGAGAGGGTCTGAATATGTCCAAGAATAAAGCATACACGGTCCAATATTCTTCCGATTGGATTTGTGATCGTCCAAACCTATCGTAAATCCGATCGGAAGAACCGATTGAATATCCCCACCTTGCACCGACAATCTTGAAATCTATGGAAGGTCTGGTTCTGGTAGATGGGGGTCAATGAAAATTTTTCCATCTTGCCCGATCAGTCTATCGAAAACCAGGAAAAGTGTCTTTGATAACCCGATCAATTTAATCGAATCAATCGGAGTATCGATGCCGTGTATGCCTACCTTAAGGCAGGACATATTTAAAGGTAACTTTAGCCAAAGATTCTTTGTGTAATTCTAATTAAAAAAAATTATCGAGGACTTAATTGTATTACTAAAATGTAAGGACATCAAACAAATATTTCAATGTATCATCTAAATTTAAGTTGTGAAATTACAACAGTGCTTGTTATGCTGAAATGCAGACATAGAAGGTCCTATTAAATTATATGACAAATAGACAATAGTTATAGGACACGTATTTAATTGGAATAAAATCATATCAATGAAAAGCATGTGAAATACGAGTCATTTCAAATTCAGAACATGAGGATGTTGAGGACAATAAAGAGAAAGGGGAGGAGGGACCAGCAGCACCAGCTCCAATTTAATGTATGTAATGTATGGATATAGCATATTTCTTTTGATTTTTAGTTTCATTAAATGCACACCTTTTAACATTCCCCTTTAAATAAGTACACTATTGAGAAACCCACTGCACAGAGCTGTGCTAAGATCAGGGGGTTTTATACAACCTGTAAAAAAGAAATACTTCCGTGAATATCACTCACTTCCTGTGCACAGCCACCTAATCATGCTACAAAATGTAAGATTACTGGCATCAAGACAAACACTCTGCCTACACGGACCACATCCAGGATTAACTGGTGCCTGGTCACAAGGCCTACCCCTCCTGGCCACACACATTGGCAACTCTAAAGGGTAGTTTCACCCGGGATAGAGAAAACACTGCAATGGTAGTTAAAGGGGAAGTTCAGTGCAAATACATATCCTTTTAAGAAAAAAGGTCAGTATTTTTCCATCCTAATGACCTTAACCTGCCCATTCAGCACTTTGTCAGTGTATAAATAAATGCCTCCAAAATACTGACTTCCTGTTTGCAGGACAGTTAGAGGCTCATTACCCAGAGCCGCTATCGCTCTGGGTAAATGCTCCTTCCGCGATTCAATATCGCGTTTGCGAATGTGGGTAAATCCTGATAAGGGATTTTAAAATCCTGTTCTAAAACTAGCCCAAACGTGATATTAAATCGCGAGCGTCGGATGCGCGGGTGATTTTTGCGTAACCCACACATCCGGCGCAAATATGGAGTTAAAGTTGCGCTAACCAGTATCTAACCGTTTAGCGTGACTTTACCTCCATATATTTGCCCAGCGAGTCTGGGTAAATGAGGCCCTTATTGTCTTGCCCTTGAACCAGAGCCTGGGTTGATTCAGTTGCTCAGTAGAGATCTGAGCATGTTTGACCCATCCAACAGCCAATCAGTAGAAATTACTGCATTCTGACAGTTACAGAACCTGTCATCTCACTAATATTAGCAGCAGGGAATCGCAAGGGGTATAAATTCAACAGATTTTTCAAAATGGAAGGGAATATGTGGAATAACTAGTTATGCATAATATAAAATAAGAATTTAAAAAATAATGATATTTTTCACTGAACTTTCCCTTTAAGCCAAATGAACAATCTGACATCCACACAAGAAACGCTAAAAGAGTGATGGCGAACCTATGGTAGGTGTGTCAGAGGTGGCACTCAGGGCCCTTTCTGTGGGCAGTCATGCACAGCAGAATTCACCATAGTTTGTAACCAGAAAGGCAGAGAGACATGGCCTTTCTGGTAACAAGAGAGATTAAAACAAGTATAGATTCACAACAAGGCTGGCAATGGCCAACAATCAGTAGGTGCAATCCTCCAAACTGATAACCTTATCAGTCTCTAAAAGGTTCACTATCACTGCGTTAAAAAGTAGGTAAGAGGAGGGGGAAATTGATAGTGATTCCTGTGATATCCCAGATAGAGCCTCCCAGACTGGTAAATGGCTGCAATTAAAGGAGCAGGAAACCCCTCTGGTTAATTTAAAGCAGCAAATAGTAAACTATTTATGACATTTTGTGGTTAAAGAAGTATTAATGTGCTCTGTAAAGTGTGCAGCAAAGCAAGAAAATCAATGCACAAGACTAGGGGGGGGAAAGTAAATAAATAAATACACAAATCAAAAATAAATTTTAATAAATAAAGTGGGATCACTAAGATGTGGTTTTGTAATATAAGATCCACCTTTTCTACTGTGCGTTGTTTGACATATTTGCTAATAAATGTAACACAATTTAATATAATATACAGTTGTTTTCAAAATTATTCAACCCCTAATGCTGTAAAGGGTTTTAGGGAATTCAGTGTTCATTTGTAATTGTGTTCAGAATGAAATATTACAAGGACTTTTTAAAGAACCAAATGCAACTAAAATGACATTAATTGTTTTTGTAATACAGTATTAAATGTTTTTTTTTGTGATTTCCTCATTGACACAATTATTCAACCCCTTAAAGACTACCACTCTTAAGAACAGAGGTTCATTCAAGTGTTTTCGATCAGGTATTGAAAACAATTGTGGATGTCATCGAGCAGCAATCAAGCATAATAAGCACCAATTAGGGAGATTTAAAATGACTGTGATACTTAGCTCCTTCTAGACATTTACTGGTGTGTTTACAAACATGGTGAAGTCAAGAGAATGGTCCAGGAAGACAAGAGAAGTGGTGATTTCTCTTCACAGGAAGGCCAATGGCTATAAGAAGATTGCAAAGATGTTAAACATACCAAGAGACACCATAGGAAGCATCATTTGCAAATTCCAGGCAAAGGGCACTGTTAAAAAGCTACCTGGCCGTGGCAGAAAGAAGATGCTGACTTCGACTGTGCGCTACCTGAAGTGCAAAGTGGAGAAAAGTCCCCGTGTGACTGCTGAGGAACTGAAGAAAGGCGCACACTGCGTAATGAAGGCCTCCATGCCAGAACTCCCAGGAGCACCCCCTTGCTGTCTCCAAAGAATAAGAAGAGTCGACTGCAGTATGCCAAAATTCATGCGGACAAAGCACAAAAGTTTTGGGATAGTGTTCTGTGGACTGATGAAACAAAATTAGAACTGTTTGGGCCCATGGATCAACGCTATGTTTGGAGGAGGAAAGAAAAAGGCAATATGAAGAAAAGAACAACCTGCCTACGTGTGAGCATGGCGGGGGGGGGTCAATCATGCTTTGGGGCTGTTTTGCTTCTGCAGGTACAGGGAAGCTTCAGCATGTGCAAAGTACCATAAATTCTCTTCAGTACCAGGAGATATTGAAAAAAAATGTGATGCAGTCCGTCACAAACCTGAGGCTTGGGAGACGTTGGACCTTTCAATAGGACAATGATCCCAAGCATACCTCCAAGTCCACTAGAGCATGGTTGCAGATTAAAGGCTGGAACATTTCGAAGTGGCCATCGCAGTCACCAGACTTAAGTCCGATTGAGAACCTCTGGTGGGACATAAAGAAAGCAGTTGCAGCGCGCAAGCCTAAGAATGTGACTGAACTGGAGGTTTTTGCCCATGAAGAATGGGCTAAGATGCCCGTAGATCGCTGCAAGACACTTGTGTCAAGCTATGCTTCACGTTTTAAAGCTGTTATAACTGGAAAAAGATGTTGTACTAAGAATAAATGTCACTTGGGGGTTAAATAAACTGATAATGATGTGAGCACAGAAAAGACATTTGTGGCTATTTCATTATAAATGTTATGTTATATTTGTCTGACTTACAAGTGTCTCTTTGATTTAATTGTAAACAAGATGACTGAAATGATCAAAATCAATGTCAAACTGGCCAAATCACTCAATTAAAGTGGGGGTTGAATAATTTTGAACACAACTGTACATAACATTAGATAAATCTGTATATTGTGTAGTCAGTTCCTGTAGAGAAATGAACTAGCAGCTCACTATACATTAGGATAAGCGAGTCTAATCCCAACCTAAGATGTTTCTATTCTCTGAGAACCTTTATCCTTGGTTCCTAATTCTAGTACTATCTACAAATACCCACAATATTATTCAACACTTTTTATCAATTATTATGTTTATTATGGTCCTTTCTTCAAAATCTGACAAACATTCCAGTATCCATCCTCACTTACCAGAACCTCCTTTCCCATCATTCTTCTCATCCAAGGCATCTGATAAGTCAAAGTCATTGGGATCTATGAGGATAATAAAAAAAAAGGAAATTGTTAAAGAGAATCTGAAGCCTTTAGGGCTATTACACACAAGCCCGGGGACAAATTTACCATAAGGTACAGTAGGCTCAAGATTAGACCTGTGGTTGCAGGGTGGCTGTCTATTTTTTAACCCTCAGTTGACATGTTAATTTGCAGCAAGTCAGGTTTTACACTCAGTGCTACAGTTAATACTTTAAACAGTTCATGTTCTTTGCCGTTTTAAAGTTACAAATTTAGAATAAAAATATCTGCTTCTTCCCTAAAGGTAAAAATGGTTTGGACATGGCATTGTTTGGGGTGTAGTCTGGGTTTGGTGAAAAGGGTGCAAGGTCTTTTGTGCCTACAGGCTCATGAGATGTAAATCCAAATCCATAATGTGGGTTAGACATGCTGGCACTATGGTGCTTCTAGCAGCTGGTCAACACTACAGCGTAGTTTAGACCGAGAGGTGGCGAATTGGTTTCAACATTCCAGCCTAAATAATCATGATACTTGGATTGCAACGGCCACATGATCTGCTTTGAATTCAGACACAATCATCTTCTGCAAAAATGGTAGGTTCCATCAGACATATTAGAAATCGCCATTTGTGTGGTATTCAATAGGTGGAATGATTAGTTAGGCCAAAATATAAAATATCAGAAAACGGATTGGTTCTTTTGGGAACTATCATGCTTAAGTTGTCCTTTGTGTATCAGGACTTAAACAATCCCTATCATCAAAACTGTTTTTGTTTTATACTCCTGTAAAGTATAGAGAAGCAGGCAGTAAACCAATTATTTTATTGACAAAGGCATATTCAGTTTTATTCATCTAGGCTGGGAGAAAGTATTTACCAGCGATTTACCCTGTAAACATCTGTGCTATCAAGAATGTGGGCAAAGTAATGAAGTGAAAGGACTGTCTGCTCTACAGAATCTACATAGAAATATCCTTACATAAAAGCAACTAGAAAGGCAATACAATTGGAACATTATTTAAATAGCAGATTCTGAGGAATATGGCAGGAAAAATGTGTTTTATCCAAAAGATTTCCTTTAAAACAAAAATTAGAGAAACAATCTAAATCTAACCAAAAATAAGTCTAATTTAAAGTGACAAATATATGGTAGCTAATATATAAACTATAGTTGGCTTGACAAAGGTCCAAGAATTGGACCAAAACTTTGCCTATTCACTTATGTGTACAATTGATTTGAAGAGACCCAGAGTGCTATAGCAGAGTCACTATGAAATAAACTTTTACAATTGTACTGTGTAATTCTATTATTTTCCTCCACAGGCAACATACAAAATAAACACACATTTCCCTTTATTGCATTATTGTGTCAGAAACAAACTTTTATATATAATCACATGGGCTCAAAACTTGTACAATATAAATGCACTTGTTTAACATTTAACAAAGGTGATTAACACCTGCTTACTCTATATGTTTTATGACCCAGGTGTGCAGACCCTGGGCCCGTCGCTTTGCTCAGATGTGTCTATGTCTGGAAGATAAGTAAAATCTCTTGTGTCAGAAAATATTATGGGTGAATATCTTACCCATGTGTCTCTGTGGCCCGGGTGCAGGGCGCCCCAAGCCCGTCGCGAGGCAGTAATCCTTCAGAAATCGTCACAATATGGGAATCCGCTCTAGCCGGGAACACACAGGACAATCCACCGCAAAGTTTTACAATTAAAAGCCTTTATTGTCTGGACGCCTTACGCGTTTCGGACACACCCGTCCTTAATCATAGGCGGTGGATTGTCCTGTGTGTTCCCGGCTAGTGCGGATTCCCATATTGTGACGATTCCTTATTGTGTCAGAATGTTTATTGGAAAGTCTTTCACTTCCATTTCACTCAATTATGGTGGAACCCCAAACATATTAATCAAATTATCTAATTGAGCCCCCATTAACCCCTGAGGCAGATCTGGACTTCCACATTCTTCTGTAATCTGGTCCACGCAGTCCATCTCTATTGACAGCTTGAGGACTTGGCATGCAGGTTTGTGTGGTGTCAGTTACCAGAAGCTGAAAGGTTGCATTCAAACAATGTTCCCTTTTAAAGTATCTGCATTACCTGGTTTCTTTGGTGGAGCTCTAGTAAATGGTCTGGGTGGCTTTTTAGTTGTCTTGATTGGGGTATCAAAAAAGTCTGCCAAATCCAGGTCTCCTCCTGAAACCAACCATAACAAGTTCAGTGAATTTCAATACTATGACATTCTTCTAATTTCTCTTTGTAGACAGTGTAAACCAGTAAATGTAATACTTGTACATAGCACATCTATAATGGGGAGGAAACCTCCGAAACATTGTGTGCTACAGATGTTTGATTCTAAATAAAAGTTTTTCACCTTTAATCTCTGGTGTGTGATCCTCCATGTTTTCTAGTGAATTGGACTTTGTTAAGCCTTTGGGATAAGAGTCTAGAAGGATCTACACCCACACTGGTGAATTTGCAGGGGGTGCCTATATCTTACACCTAGAACAGATCTCTGAATTAATTGCTAGGTCTTGCTACTATTATTCTTAGGAGAAAATGCAATGCTATAAATTAAGCATAATATTCCCAATACAGACAAGACCAACATAGATTTCTTGATTAATTTTATAATTCATTTTTATTATTGTTAATGCTGATAAAGATCTTGGGAATCCTATCCCCAGAACATACTAGTTAATAAGGCTATGTGGTAAACATAGGGCATGGCTAAGAACCATATTAATAAGCCAATTTAGGTCCATAAACAGTAAGCTTGAATTCCAAGGTTTAATAGCAGCTCTTTGAATGCTACATCATTTGTAGCTAAATAGTCATAATTGCCTAAAGATCTCCAAAGTTAAAGGGTATCTCTCCCAACCATAACTGCCATTGTTTAGAAGTGATTAGAAGTAAGTGCAGGGAAACTTACTTACCAACCTTCGTTACTCAGCCTCTTTAAAGGGCAAGTCCAACCCTAAAATAAAAACTTACATACAGGTAAATCACCCCCTAAAACCCT
The DNA here is from genome assembly GCA_019447015.1 of Hymenochirus boettgeri. NCBI lineage: Eukaryota > Metazoa > Chordata > Amphibia > Anura > Pipidae > Hymenochirus > Hymenochirus boettgeri. Next base: position 172,669,540 of record CM033476.1, read on the forward strand.
AAATGGTAATTGTTTGAAATCTGAAATATATAAGTCTAACCTGAAATCCTGCACAATGTCCTGTTTCTGCTTCCTGGTACTTGCAGTTAGCAACTGTCAGTTATGGATTTGACAGTTGACATCACAGCGAATGACTGAATGTTAATCCCCTGTCTGCCTCTTCTGAGCATGCCCAGGCTCAGTACAGGTTTCACAATTGCTTAGTTTCCATGAGGCATCCAGAACCATAGCAGGCATACAGTAATGAATTGATAGGACAAAGTATGATATATCAACATATTTTAAAGAGGACATTCTTTCTAAAAGATGTTCTTATGAGGGTGGAGTTGTCCTTTAAACATGGCGGTTAGGGTTGGGAGGGGGGTCCCTACACCACAGTAAAATGTTTCTTTTTTAGTCCATCCCTGCAGAAATGAGGGATTCAGAAGGTGGGAGGAAGAGCTTCCCTGTGCATGCCAGGAAGACAGGGAAGGGGCAGAAACCTTATTACACACATACAGCTTATACTCTTTGGTTTCCTGGACTTTGGACAGACGCTGCAGGAGAACCCTTTGGTGCAGAGATGTAAGGTAAGGCTTTTAAACTGCACAGTGGGGCCAGTAATGGGTTAAATTTTTGTTTTAAGGGTGGACATGAGCCATGTATCACATCTGTAACTGCAGCCTGATAGAAGTTATTTTCCTAAATATCTAAGACTTTCGTCTTCTAGTAGCATTTACTACCATCACCAGTACCATCTGCGCCACCAGCATGTGCACTGAAGACATAATGCTGAGAATGTGAGGAATCATTGACAGCTGATGAATGATGTCATCAGTGCCCACCTCAAAACTTCAACTTCATCGTTAACATTTAAAAAAAGAGCCTACAAAATGTTAATCAGCTGTTGCTAGGAACACAATGTTGCTGATCATACAATCCTAATATCAAACTGATTTTGGTCTGGTAAAAAATTCTAAGAATGTCAAATGTAATTGTTAATTACCCCATATGATCTGAATATCGGATAATATAAGATCCCAGTGTAAAGCAGGCCATGAGTGGGTCAATGGATGCCACACAGTGCATCCAATTGATTCTTACTGACCAAATATTTAAACCGACCGATTCAACCGATCCAATGGAAAACAAAGAAAAGTTTGCCTGATTGAAATTAATTGGTTGAACAGACATTATACATACAGGGTTTTACCATGCTGTTACAGTTACAGTGAGTCCTTTTATCAAGCAAATGGACTTGCTGTAGTCCGAAACATGTCGCATTAAAAAGCACTTTCTGCATTTAGAAATACTACCTAGTAGTTAGGTAAGCAGGCATTTGCCTGTAAGTGGTTCACATTGTTTCCAAACTACACTGTAGGTGCTCAATTCTGTGTTGTGTGTGTTTAGCAGGATCTTTTCTTTTGTTTGGGTTATCACTATGTGTGATTATCTCTTGAATTTTACAACTGCTTACAACTAAATTGCAGTCCGTGTTGCCAATGAAGAACAAAGTAATTATTAGAATGCCAGAATAATAATTTCTTAATTTAAATATTTTCCCAAACAGGAGAATAACCGTATTGCCAATTTTTTGCAATGTGTGCAGGTACAGATTGTAGTTAGTTTAGTCAGATTATGCCTAGAAGGCCCAGAAAAACTATGTCTGTGCCCCACCGCAACCCCCATCCAACTGTGCAGCTGTAAACAGTCAGCCGACTTTGCTAAATTATAAATTAAGTCATCTCACTATGCCCAGTGTTCTCGGACCCATCCCTGCATGGTTGTGGGGCTGTAGTTACACTATTGTGATAGAACCTTCTCCCTCTTCCATGATAGAAGCTACAATGTTTCTGAAAAACTCAAATCACTGGAGTGTAGTTACACCTTGTCAGGATAGTTACAAGCCTCCCCCATAAAGGGTATCTCCACTCGTTTTTATAAGTTTTTGGAATCCAGTTCTATTGAAGAACGGGAGGTAAAGGAGCTGTGCCTTACCTTCCGTTCTTCAATAGAACACACAGGAGCCAGGAGAGAAGGTAAGAAACTTATCCGCTCGCTCGCTCCCCCGGCGCGTAGTCTGACAGGTCCCGACAGACCTGGTCTTCTATGCGCATGCGCGATCTATGCGCATAGAAGACAAGGTCCATCGGAACCTGTCAGACCAAGCGCCGGGGGAGCGAGCGAGAAGGTAAGTTTCTTACCTTCTCTCCTGGCTCCTGTGTGTTCTATTGAAGAACGGAAGGTAAGGCACAGCTCCTTTACCTCCCGTTCTTCAATAGAACTGGATTCCAAAAACTTATAAAAACGAGTGGAGATACTGCATGTGCCAGAACCCTAAGGAAAGAGACAGAGAGCACTGTGCCAATTAAAACATTGGAACCATTGCATAACTACTTTGCACTGGATGCAAGATAAAATACATGATCAACATATAAAAAAGATGTAAAAGCAAATATCACAATGAAATGCAAACAACAATATTATTACAGCACAATTGAAATTACTTACGGTACCTGTATTTCGTGTTGGGGGTTTGGGCTTTGGTTTAGCTGTAAATAGAAGTAATTGAAAAATGTGTCAATACTTTCAAAAATATGATCTTTCTGGATGAGAAAAGTATCTAAAAGTTGCCAGTCGTTTAACCTCACAAGTTAAATTCATCTTAATATTGGGCTGTTCTGAGGTCCCCTAGTGCCTTGTGCTTAGAATAACCCACAGTTGTCCTGCTGCTAAAAACTAGAAAAAGCCATTATTTCTACACCAAAAATTGAACACAATTTGCCTTTAAATTTAGTTTTAATTAAAATGATGTATGATATGGCAAATGAGCTTGCATATTGTGGCACTAACACCTTATTGGTTTTAATAATTTGTTTTAAAGGCAACCTTTATGCTGGCAATTTTTCCTCTTTCTTTTAGGAGGAGTACACACCATCCAATCTTCCTGACATGATTGTGGAAATAAAATGACCCGCATAAGGCAGAAAAATAAAATACATAACCGCAGATCATTTACTGTCTATGCTCTAAATATGTTTATCTAGGTTTACCTATAGCTGCCTGGCCCCCCTACTATCCAAGGAGATATACAGATAGGATGTGTGTATGAGTAATAGGGTACATAGATTGTAAGCTCTTCTCGACAGGGTCTTGTCTAATAAACCAACTTCAAATAGCTAAACTAAATAATAACCAGCTTGTCGGCGGCACTTATTGGCATACTTTATCCCAATTCAATATAACTAGCTGCAGTTACCAAATTAAATAAATTACATGACCACATTTGATTTTAGTCCCAGGGATCCTGCTGCTTTTCCAAAATTCATGTTCTGTAAGAATGCTTGAAATTCACAGATGTTTCCTTACTACCTACAGCTTCCAACATTTCACACAGAATGGCAGCTAATTGCTTCATTTAAATGAATGCAAATGTGCAGAAAATGCTGTTCTAAGAAACTGCTGATTAATATTTTGTGGCAGCATTTTAGAGATAATTTCAACTTTAATGTGTCCTCTGGTAGCACAAGAGTCTAATGTCTGTCGGCAAATATTTAATATAGTATTAATATAGTATCGTAATAAATTTAATATAGTCTTCTCCAATCAGGAACCACCTGTATAAGTTTGTCAGCTCATGTGACCACTAAACCACATGCTCATTTGATTGATAATGAACTGTACAGTATAGGCGGTGTCAAAAAACAGGAATATAAGCAGCATGTGTAGATGATTATGTAAGAGTCAGGTGATTACTGACTAGTGATAATCCAGTGATTATAGTCAGACAGCCACAGAGAGCATACACAGTCACAAACTATTGGAGGGTCATAAAATACAGAGAGATGGTAAAAGCTGGGTACACACATTAACGATAATAGGATGATTCCATCAGATACAAATGAATTGCCCCTTTATCAGCAAGATGTGTCCCATGTAAACGATCGTTCCCAATATTACTGAACTTTCACCGTCTTCATCGGGAACAATAGTTACCTTCAGAAAATTTCCCTTGCCCACAGTTGACTCTCTCTACTAAAGTATAGGGAGACTGCCACTGTCGTAAAAAGAAATTAAAGGCAGAATTAAAACTTGTGGAAAAAGTGTTTAAAGGGCATATCCAGTCTAAATATAAACTTTTGCTATAATGTAGGTTACCCCTGCCCACCCCCAACCACTATATTAGTTTGGTTAAAAAAATGTAGAACTGTACTTACATGCTTTCATTTCCCCGGCGCTCTGATCTGGCTCCCTGCTTGCCAGAACTGCAGCGGCCGTCAATGGAGAACGCCGCTAGAATGAAGGTCTGTAAGTACAGTTTTAAATCTTTTTTTACCAAACTAATATTTGGTTGGGGTGGGCAGGGGTAACCTACATTATATACAAAGGAATTTACGCTAGATGGAAGGGTTGCAGTGGATGGATCCGGATGGTGGGAGGGAGAGGGCTCCCCTGCGCTTGCCACCATCCCTCAGAGGACAAGGAGGAGGCAGAAACCCTTTGGAGAGGGAGACAGCTCCTACCCTTGAGTTTCCTGGACTTTGGATAAGCACTACAGGGGAACCATAAGGAGCAGAGATGTAAGATAAGGATTTTTTTAAACTACACAATTGGGCCAGTAGTGAATTAAATTTTAGTTGGGGGGGGGGGGGGGGGGGGGGGGGGGGGGTGGTGTGGGGTGGGTGGTTTTGGGGGGGTTGTTTATGTGTTGGGGTTGGTTGTGGTGGTTTTGTTTGTTTTGGTTGGTGTTTTTTTGTTATATTTTTGTTGTTTGTAGTGGTTTTTTTGTTTTTTTTCTATTTTTTTTTTTTTTTTTTTTTTTTTTTTTTCTTTTTTCCTTTTTCTTTCTTCTTTTTTCTTTTTTTTTTCTTTAGATTTTTTTTTTTTCTTTTTTTTCTTTTTTTTTTTTATTTTTGTTGTTTTTTCGTTTTTTTTGTTTTTGTCTTCTTGTTTTTTTTTTTTATTTTTTTCTTTTTTTATTCTATTTTTCTTTTGTTTTTTTCTTTTTTTGTTTTTTTTTTTTTTTTTTTTTTTTTTTTTTTTTTTTTTTTTTTTTTTTTTTTTCTTTTTTTTTTTTTGTTTTGTGTTTTGTTTGTTTTTTTCTTTGTTTTTTTTTTTTTTTTTTTTGTTTTCTTTTTTTTCCTTTTTTTTTTCTTTTGTTTTTTTATTTTTTTGTTTTTTTTTTTTTTTTCTCTTTTTTTTTTTTTTTTGTTTTGTTTTTTTTTTTGGGGGGGGGTGGGGGACCAGGACACATACTCTTTAAATATGATTTTTGCCAGAAGAGAACATTGGTGCTGCCTGAGGAGTGGCATGATTATTTTAGGTTGCACCTCAATTATGATGCAGCTACTTTGGGGGAGACAATATCTAGAAGGTTAGTGAAGAGTTTAAACTAAATATGGGAGAGGGTATCACAAGTTTTGGGGTAGATAGAGCACATTAGTAATGGAAATGTTGGGGGGATAGAATAGAAAACAGGGAGATGTGTAAATTTTAGTGAGAGATCAAACAACAGTATTCTTTTAAAGGATAATGATAATCTTCTGACTATCCCAACCTTTAATATGCTTGTGAAGGTTCTCATTCATCCAGGTCATGGTATATCTGTTGTATTTAGTTAGATCAACTGGACTTAAAGTTTAGTTCTTGGAGACGTTTCGCTAGTCATCCGACTGGCTTTCTCAAGAAACGTCTTCAAGAACTAAACTTTAAGTCCAGTTGATCTAACGGAATACAACAGATATACCAAACCTTTAATGTACACATATATTGCAGTAATGTATAGAAGTCAGTAATGCTAAATTTGTACATCTAAAAATATGGTGGCTCTGGTACCAATAAAATTACTGAGATTTCTGGGTAATTTCCATGGCAGCTTTCATAAAATACATATATTCATAAATAATAAAATAACAATGCGCACAAACATTCCTTATGACATACAATGTTGCCATAGATAATAGGACTAGTATATATTAAGTATCTTTCAGTAGCTATAAATGAGGATCGATATACTAATATGCCAAGGACAGGCTATACATCCCTTTAAGGAGGAAATAAAATAGGTTAAAGGGCATGTCCACCCCCAAAAACTATAATCCCCCCCACTACTGGCCCCATCATGTAGTGTAGTTTAATCCTTACCTCACATCCCAGCTCCATATGGTTCTCCTGTAGTCCCCCCCAAAGTCCCAAAAACTGCCCATCAGGAGGATAGCAGAGTCCATATAGGACTCTGCCTCCTGGCCTCTCAGCCAATCACGGAAGCGGCTGCCGGTCCCGCCCCCTGCTTGCAGTGTCTTGCAAGCAGAAGGCCGGGCGTCGGAGGAGAGAGGGAAGGTAAGTAAATATCTGGTCACTTTCTTAACTTTATTTTATAGCGGTTGGGGCTGGGGGAATGTATTCTATTATATTACAAAAGTTAATAATAAGGGTGGACATGCCCTTTAATATATTTAAATTAGTGAAGCATGATGGAATAACCTATTAGAATTATTGTTTGCTTTCATGTTCCTGTGTATAACACAATTAAAATACACAGGACTGCAAGTCTGATGTGCATGGTATTTATTTTTTATTTTCTGTGGTTGTGATGGAGCACCAGGGGTCTGTAATAACATTAATTAATTCTATGTGAGGGAGAGTGTGGTACCCAGTCTTTAATAAATAATACAACATTGTTTCATTCAGGCACCACCTCTCCCAGTATTATATCTTGTGTAAATAATGTAAGTAAAATGTACCAAGCACACTGCTGGGAATACGCAATTAGTCCTTTGTCCACAAGATGGCTCAATGGGTACAACTCCAGGGACTGCCTGACGTAAACTCATAAGTACAGTGCCTACTTGGCTATGCGACTGGATTGAGTTTTTGCTGATTGGTCTGCTGTTCAGTAAGTCTGATGATTGGCTACTGGTTGATGGTTGGTCATTTACATTTCAAAGGGAATGTGGGAATAAAAAGAGCAGCTTTAGTCCACATGGGGAGAAGCACATAGACAAAAGAAAAGCTAGCATACTGCTGAGGTAGTATCCTGTAGCTAAGAGCTGATTACCTCTATCCTGCCGCTTAGCTTGAGAGAAGGAGGAAGCAGAATAGGGCTTGCCAAAATGGAAAGTTGAGCAAGGGAGAACAGAGATAGGACACAGTAGTCAAGAGCTGTAACACACTACCCTGTCCCTTAGCTTGAGAGCAAGGGATCCAGGAAGGATTCAGTAGCCCAGCAGTTTGGAGCCAAGACAGCGGAGCCCAGAGATCCCAAGGACAGTGCGTGCTTAGTAGGATATGGTTGTGCTTGATACTTGTGCATTATAATAAAGGCTCTAATTGCAAAAGACTTTGTGTTGCCTGGTTTGCCTTATTTCTTACAACCTCAAGCAGGGCATCCTGTGATAGGGCATCCTGTTTGAAGGTAATGGGAAGCTTAGGGAATAGTGACCATGATATAGTGTCATTTAATATAGGTTGCAGAAAACTAAAGTGCACTGGCTTAACAAAAACTTTTAACTTTAGGAAAGCTAATTTTATGCTTTTAAAGGAATCGCTCCTGCTCATAGACTGGGGGGAACTGTTTCTAGGTAAAGATACTGAGCAGATGTGGACCACTTTTAAAGGGATATTAAACTATAACATTTCCAAATCGGTACCTTTAGGAAACAAGTGTAAAAAATTAGGTCCACTCCTGCATGGCTTAATACTCAGGTAAAAAGGGAAATGGGAAAAAAAGAAAAGGGCTTTTAAAATTTTGAAAGCAGAAGGCACAGAACAGGCTTACAGGGACTTCAAAAGTTGTAATAAAGAGAGCAAGAAAGCAATTAAACTAGCTAAAATAGAAAATGAAATAAGGATTGCCGAACAAAGCAAGTCCAACCCCAAGATGTTTTTTAAGTATAAAGAGCTTAGTTCAGTTCTAGCAAGACCACTGTGTCTCATCTTTTCTGATTCGCTTTTGTCTGGGGATGTGCCGCTGGATTGGAAAAAATCCAGGGATACTTTCCGATTGCCGTTTGGAGTCAGGAAGGAATTTTTTCCCCCCTTTTTAAGCTGGGGTTTTTTGCCTTCCTCTGGATCAACTGTTAGGTAGGGTTAAAAAAAAAAAAAAAAAAAAGGAATAGGTTGGGCTTGATGGACGAATGTCTTTATTCAACCTTAATTACTATGTTACTATGTTTGGCTGCAGTTTTCCATTTGCACTTAGCATTTAATTCCATATTTGTGCTATAGGTGTGTGCAGGATTATCCTTTGTTTTTTATATTAAAATTAAAGGAACCAGAGGGACAATTTATATTTCCTGAAGAAGCCCTGCCCAAATTGGAGAGGGGTGAAACGTAAGTTGGAACTGAATGGAATTTGATGTAATGTGCTATCAACCTCAGATGGAAGATTCGTAACATTTCACAGGGACCTGCAGAATTTTCAAAATTTTCTATTATATACGGATCGTATAGTAATATTATATATTCACTACCTACCATGATTATCATCGCAGTTAGCCAATACAGATATCACCTTTATTTTTGTTATAAAGTATATCCATGTATATCCAGATGCTGTATGGATCGGGCAATTGGACTTGTCAGTAAACCACATCTGAACATGCGGTCCAAAGGAGACATTAATTCACTGCTATTGACAGTGCTTCATCCTGGCTGACTGCTCGATAGCTGTGAATGGCAAGGATAACAAATTTGTCATCCTGGCCATGCAATGAGTTTGTATGTTCTCCTTGTGCTTGCGTGGCACTCCAGTTTCCCCCGACAATTATGAAGACACAGTGTGACACATGTGAATGTATATATGTACTTGTAAAGCACCATGGTAGATGCTGGTGCTATATAAATCCTCAATAATAATATATAATGCAATGTTGACAGCAGCTATACAACCACCTCCAGCAATCACATCTGGCTGTTGTAGGGTTAATGTGGATACAGATCTCTATGCTGCTGTCAATCACAGGACAGATGATAAAAAATTTTAAATGAAGAAATGCTGCTTCTCACTCACAGCACAATTAACAATGTAACAATCTATGTAACAGTCCATGGGCACCAGGAGACAGCACTGAGCAGGCAGAAAGGTGGGGTTCCAGACACCAGAAATCCCCCCTAAACATGCCCCTGTTTTAGAGGGAATACACCTGCCTCCAGGGAGATAAGAGGTTCAAGCCATATGGTTTGTGCAAGCTAAGTGAACAGGCTGAATGCAGGTCCAATTCACAACTCCTCTCCAATCGAAAGGAGAGAGCTGATCACATGAGACCAGCGCCTGGCGAAAGTGACTAGATGCTTTTTAATTTGGGCAACAGTAAATGACCAGTAATATCGATTGGATGCGAGCGTTGGTCCCACTGGCGTGACCCACACAGCCAATCGGAACCATGTGAGTTTAAGCTCTCTTTCAAGTGCTTTTACACACTATGTTATCAACTATAACATGGTATATGGGCTCCCCGGGTAGTGCCACAGTAATTAGCATGGCGCATGCATGCACTTTCAATTTTCAACAGACCAAGGGAAACTGTAATATTTTACCTAGTGATTTATTTGCTTTCAACCATGGTGCCTATTTTTGTATATGTAACTCTTTATACTTATTTTTTTAGATTTATTATAGGAAGGGAGATATCTTTATTATGACTATATTGTATAAATAATAAACTATGCACGTTTAAGTTCCCAGTGGGGCTGCAGCAAGTTGTATAAGATAGTATAGTCAAGACAAAACTACAGGAGCATGCTACAGTTGTATAAGATAGTATAGTCAAGACAAAACTACAGGAGCAAGTAAAAAGGCTTTAATACATATCCCTATAGCAGCATACATCTGTGTCGATAAATAGCGACATTTCAGGCTGTTGGCCATTTCTCAAGCAAACAATCACAGCATATGTCCATCCTTTACTGATCAACAAGCTAAATAGTATCAAACAGGAAATGTTAACTAATGGACTCAAAACTGATACAATGTTGCACACTGCCCCCCTGATCTACTGGCGTAACAATACCATCCAATTCCCCAAATTCACAAATACACTGCTGTGATTTAAGGTATGTGGTGTATGTATTGGTATGTCCGTGTGGTCTCCTATATATTGGAGAGACCGCACAGAAGCTGAAGATGCGGTTATCCCAGTATAATCATCTATACAGTTAAAAAAAATACTACATTACTGGTACAGTAACATTTTTGGGATATGAAACATGATGTGGGGCAATTTATGGTATTATAGCATGTAAAAATTGATGCTAAAGTGGGTGGTGATAGACAACTTAAACAGAGCGAGGTTAGGTGGGTGCAGAGATTGTGACCATTGTCACTTAGGGGTTTGAACAGAGACTATCAGGAGCAATGCAAGGAGAAGCACTATTGTGTGCACGGGATCGCATAGCGCCTCTCCGTGCATCCCGAAACGGAGTTTTACCACTGCGGCGCTTTAACGGCGTTACAAAGTCCAGTTAAGGTAAGGCTCTATGCGATTATAGCATCGCTTGTGGCGCCTGCGCGGTTAACTTCCATGTTAACCACGCAGGCACCGAATGATGGAGTTTAAGTCACGCAAACCGATGTAACATCAGTTACAGTGTCTTAACTCCATTTTCAGCTTCTGCACCTGTTGGTGCATCTGGCTGTATGATCTTTATGTGTATCTGTGAATTTGGGGAATTGGATGGTATTGTTCCGCCAGTAGATCAGGGGGGCAGTGTGCAACATTGTATCAGTCTTGAGTCCATTTGCTTCCATTTCCTGTTTGATACTATTTAACTTGATCAGTAATGGATGGACACATGCTATGATTGTTTGCTTGAGAAATGGCCAACAGCCCGAAATATTGCTATTTATGAACACAGATGTATGTATTAAAGCCTTTTTACTTTCTATTGTGCTGCTGTAGTTTCGTTTTGACACACACACACACACACACACACACACACACACACACACACACACACACACACAAAAGATAATCAATGCACATTCCTAGGCCCCATACTATATCATATTATCTGCACACTGGCATACTTTATAAACAAAGGCGTTTTAGTATACATTACTGTGATCACATGAATGAAAAGCCTTCCAACCACTTCCAGACTGGGGTTACCTTGACGTGGTTGGAAGGCTTTTCATTCATGTGATCACAGTAATGTATACTAAAACCCCTTTGTTTATAAAGTATGCCAGTATGCAGATAATATAATATTGTATGGGGCCTAGGAATGTGCATTGATTATCTTTTCTATGTTTGTATAAATGTTTGACCAGATCAGTAGCACTGCCAGACAGTTCCAAGCACTCCTAAACAGCACAATTGGACAACCTGGGACCCTATACAGGATCCAGATTAACATGCTAGGTACATACTTATTAGTATTAACCACAGCAGGCTCCAGATCTACAATTACTATGGCGTTAGGAGAACACAGGATGGGGATTAGCTATAAATATTAGGGAGAGATGTTTTTAAAGGAGTATATGAAATAGAGCCTTCTTATAACAAAAAGGTACCTCACAGACTCATGTTATTATAATAGCATTGCCCTAATAATGTAACATATAAACACATATTTCTCACTTCCAAAGAAATGGGTGGGAACATTACCATTACCATTTATTGACTGTATGTGTCTAGATGTAATTCATCCTAATGGTATAAAGCAGGGGTGTTGAACCTGTGACCGTTCACATGTTTGAAAACTACAAACCCCAACATTATCTGCTAGTAGTTTTTTCTTAATGTCCTTTAAGTAAGGCATGAATCCACATGTAATACAGCCTAATGGTATAGAGCAGGGGTGTTGAACTTGGGACCTTTCGCATGTTTGAAAACTACAACTCCCAGCATTCTCTAGTTGTAGTAAGTTTTTTCTTAATGTCCTTTAAGTAAGGCATGTATCAAGTTGTAATACAGCCCAATGGTATAGAGAAGGGGTGTTGAACTTGGGACCTTTCACATGTTGTAAAACTACGACTCCCAGCATTCTCTGTTAGCAGTAAGTTTCTTTTTTATGTCCACTGGCTAATGAATGTATTAAGATGCAATACACTGTAATGATATAGAGCATGGGTGTTGAACTTTTCATATATTTAAAAACTACAACTCCCAGCATTTCCTGGCTGCACAGAATGCAGGAAAATTAATTTTCATACATCCTGGAATAAAGCCCTTTTACTGACTTAGACATCAAAAGCCCATGCTTTAGTGATTCCTATCCAAAGGTTTGAACATGCAAGGGATTCATCTGTCCTTCCCTTATTTCCATAGCAATTACACTATTGGTTTAGAGAAGTCACCTATCTGACAGCTATAACCCATAGAATGTCAATGGAATAAACCTTCAGGTCTGAGAATAGACCCAGGTATTTTTGTCACATTGTGCAGTTCAAACTACACAGCACCATTGGGGAACCTGAGACCCCTCACAAGATCCAGATAAACATGCTAGGTTCATACTTATAAGTATTTACACATTGACAATCACTATGGGGTCAGGACAACACAGGATAGTGATTGGATATAAAGATTATGAAGAGCTGTTCTTAACGGAGCTAAAAGCTCCCCATAGAGTATAAAATGAAATACAATCTTCTTATAACAGACGGTACCACACAGCCTCATATTATTAATATATTAATATTGGGAAAAAAGGTAAAAACTGCCAATTTCTCTAAGAATGCTGGATAGTTACAGAGACATGCAAAGTCATTTAATCATATACTGACATCACTTCCTGTCTAGCTAACAGAAACTGAATTGCCTCATTACTTTCTATGGAGAGGGGAGAGTAAATGTGAGAGTCTGAAAAATTTTCTAATTGGCTAAGAGACTGTCACATGTTTTACAGCACATAATTGGGTGTAATACAGGAACTTCCTGTCTTGTCATGTACAATGCCTAAGAGAATGTTTTGATTTGCTAACAGTGTAAGATCAGCACCTCATTGGATATTAGAAAAATTCCCCTTCTTCTTAGTGTCTACATGGAGACCCATGTACTAATCCTAGAGGTGTGGTTAAACCTACCATTTTGAGTTTTCCATTCAAACTTAGCAGTTTCAAGTAAAGTAAGTATACTTTATTAATTGCATATCGTTTGTTTTAGAATTCACTCGTAGGTGAATATAGTGCTATACTTTGTTATGGTGATTTTGATTACATACATACATATAGACCTTTCCTATGTGATAGTGTTATATATGTAGTGCTATACTTTGTTATGGTGATTTTGATTACATACATACATATAGACCTTTCCTATGTGATAGTGTTATATACCCCCACCTAATTAGTTGCTCCTAAAAACTCAATGCAATTTCTGTAAAAATATAAATTTATTTATGTAATACAAGGGATATATATACATATATATATATAGTAAAGAACAAATAACTCTGATGCACTCCTGGGTCTTCTTAATACACACACTTTTATTTTGCTAATTTGGGGAATTTCACAAGTGCTACACAAAGGCTTTCTTGTCATTTATATTTATTTATAATTGTTTTTTGTCCTAAGCACCGCCAGATATCCTGGTAGTTGGAACCAAGGAACCATACTCTACTATAAGAGATGGTATCTATTCAGGTTCCGACCCCACACATTTAATTAAAATTAATCACTTTACTCCTTCTCCAGAATGTTTCTTCTATAAAAGAACAGGGGGGCTATGTTTGTATGCATTACAACTGTAACATTCCTTACAGCCAGTAAGGTAATCTGTCAGAAATCCTTTGCATTATAAATTAAAGGATACGTACACTGGGAAACTTGTTTTTTTAAATTGCCCATTTCTGGAAACTTCTGCCCAACTATCACTGTGATATTTTTTTGTTGTTGATCTGTTACATATCCAGTTTGAAAAACAGATAGAGGAAAACGGCTAGTATAAAACTTAGTATTTATTTATCTCATTAAAATCTATATCAAAAATGTATCTCAAGCATGCTAGTATAACATGCCTATACCCCACCTATACATATAAGTAAGTGTATACAGACTCCCATCCTCCCCATATACTTATCAGTCACAAAAAGTCAGTATCGTCCGTTCACGGCAGTCAGAACTTTTGAGCAGAGTAACAAGGTAAGAATAAGTTGGACAATGCCATAAAGAGAACCTTAAACTTAACACCTTTGAACTAGCTAAAGACCTCTTCTTGTTTTGTAGGAGATTAGCACTGAAGGCGAAATTTTGTAAAATTGATAACAGTTCCTTGCTGGATAACCCTAGCTCCAATGAATTATCAAGCTTGCATACTGGACCCAATGAGGTAGCTTTTAGACCTAAAACGAGATATACACCTTTTTTCTCAGAATTTCGCAGTCTTGATATGTTCTATAAAAATACTCTTTTAGAGATACAGAATATGAGACCTTTCACAGGTCTCATATTCTGTGGAATTCTAAGAACCTGACGTATTTGGAACATAGGGCACTAAAGGAACTGATGGAATTGCCTGATATACAAATAAAACCTGCAGCTAAAGGTGGGAATATAGTGGTTTGGCCCACTGACATGTACTGTAAGGAAGTCCAGAGACAGCTTAGGAATAAATCTAACTATGTCTTACTCCCGGCAGATCCTACAGCTAGATTCACCCGGGCACTTTTTGGGCTGATTGATATTGCATGTACCGATGGTTCCATTTCGACACGTACAGCTAAATTCCTGAAGGTACAAAATCCTGTAGTTCCCACATTCTATATCCTCCCGAAGGTTCACAAAAACAAAGATAATCTACCCGGGAGACCTATTGTGTCCGGGATGGGTAGTGTTACAGAACCAGCATGTCAGTTTGTAGATAAATATCTACAGCCTCATGTACTCACCTTGAACTCTTACATTAGAGATTCAGGTGATTTCATACAAAAGATTCAGAATATTTGTACATCGACAGAACATTTACTAATTACATGTGATGTAAGCTATTGGAATTTGTACTAAAAAACAATTATTTTGACAGGAGGTACTACCTACAGACCCAGGGTGTAGCTATGGGCGACAAATGTGCTCCGGCATACGCAAATTTATTCCTGGGGTGGTGGGAGAGGGAAATAGTATTTACTGAAGGTCATTCATCTTATACTGCACACATTGAATTGTGGCAGAGATATATAGATGACATCTTCATCTTATGGAACGGTACTTCCCAAAAGTTTTTGGAGTTCCTTACTGTTTTAAATGCTAATCAGTTGAATATTTTTCTGACACATCATATCTCCCCCACCCAGGTAGAATTTTTGGACCTGCTAGTCTTAAAGGAGAACGGATTCTTGATCACATCACTGTTTAGAAAGGCGACAGCCACGAATACACTATTGCACTATGATAGTGCGCATACTCCATCTCTACTTAAAGGGATCCCCAGAAGCCAGTTTCTGAGAGTTAGACGTAACTGTACCAGACAAGAGGATTATGTGAGGGAGGCGACATTGTTACAGACCAGACTTCATGATAGGGGGTACCCTAATAGACTTTTGAAAACTTGTCGTTTTGTGGCCTCACGCTATTCACAGTCTGACCTGCTGATTCCAAAAAGGCCTACGAACTCCCCTGTTGAAACGCTGAGATTTATCACTAAATATAATACACAATGGGGTGATGTAAGAAAGGTGATACAAAAAAATTGGCACTTACTTACAAATGATCAAACCTTAACTAATTTCTTATCAACCAAACCCTCTATTACAGCGAGGAGATGTCCGAACCTTAGAGACAAGCTGGTAAAAAGTCATTTTTCCAGAACACCTGTTTCTCTGCAGAGGTTTGTACGACTGACGGGCACCTTCCCATGTGGGGGGTGCATTTACTGCCAATTTATAGACAATCGACCAAGTGTTTCTAGCTCAGATGGGAAGAATACATTTAAGGTCAGTAAGTATTTTAATTGTAAATCAAAAAATCTGATATACGCATTGATCTGTCCATGCAATAAAGTTTATGTTGGTAAAACCAGCCAATTATTAAAATCTAGACTGGCATGCCACCTGTCTAATATTCGATTGGCGGCCAGAGAAAATACTACTGACACCACGCTTACTAGCGTGGCAAAACATTTTTTGGAATCCCATCAGAGCAGAACGCAGGGCCTAAGGTGTATGGGTTTGTTAGAAATGAGCATGAGTATCAGAGGTGGAGACCTGGAAAATGCACTATTACGAGCAGAAACTCGGTGTATTTTCACCCTAAAAACTTTAAATCCTGGTGGTCTAAATGAGGAAATGGATTTTATTCCTTTTATATGACTCTGCTGATTTCTCTTTGTAGACTTATGTTTTGGATGATGTTATAGTTGGATCACTACTCGAGTTCTGATTCACCCACCATGATCTGAATATCCGGAATATGGTTCCGTTGCAAGCTTCCAGCGATGCTGAATATGGATGGATCGCTTACCAGAGTTCTAACTTATCCTCCATGATCTGAGTTTGAGTTTCCGGAATATGGTTCCTTGTATACTTACAGCTATGCTGAACATGGATATGATGTGGCACGGGTTCTCATATGACTAATTGCTGGAAGCAACGCAGATATTTATTGCAACTACATTGGACCCCTTCGGTTGGTATACTTTCTGAATTACTTACCTGGAGAATATGGAACTATGTTATCGATAGACACTGATACAGATCGGATATATATTAACGAACTATATCTGATTATTATGGATGTTTGAAACACATATGCACAACTATCGACGTTATGTCTTCGGTGTAATAATCATTGTATATATCTCTCTATTATAAGGTCTGACCTGTCTGTTTCTCGCCATGATGGGTTAGCGTTAAAAGTAATATGTGACACACTTTACTATAGGATATTTTGTAAATATGTACACTAAGTTGATTATCATGATATATGTTGTTACTAAGTAAGGGTTAACTCTGCAGAGTTGTTCGGACTGGTTCCAGCGTGATTGGACGCCACGGTCACATGATCCGTGACATATCTGATCAGCTGACCGTACCTCGTACATTTAAACTCGGCGTGTCAACGCCGATAGTAGCGCCATTGAAAAAGCCCCTTTGGAGCGAAACGCGTTTGGGGTGCTCCCCCACCTATGGTCTCCCTTATCTCTCTTGGAAATTATGGCATTGTCCAACTTATTCTTACCTTGTTACTCTGCTCAAAAGTTCTGACTGCCGTGCACGGACGATACTGACTTTTTGTGACTGATAAGTATATGGGGAGGATGGGAGTCTGTATACACTTACTTATATGTATAGGTGGGGTATAGGCATGTTATACTAGCATGCTTGATGTACTTGATTATTTGCACACTAATTGTATAACTATATTCTTACTCTGTTAAATTACCTTTTGATACATTTTTGATATAGATTTTAATGAGATAAATAAATACTAAGTTTTATACTAGCCGTTTTCCTCTGTTTTTCTAGTTATATTACTATTATTCCTAGAGGTTGGCCTGATTATTAATGAGGTATTATTGTTTTTGACATATCCAGTTTGAAACATCTTACATTCCAGCTGTCAATATAGAGCCTTATGGTGGCTCTAGACACTACAATCCGATTGTACGATCCACGGGTTGTACGATTGGATTGCCGGTCGGCCACAACATATTAAACTGGCCCAATGGGGAAAATTATTTTACGATTGTACGATATTGGGATATCCTGATATAGTACAACCAATATATGGCCGCCTATGGCCTCCATTAGTATCATAAACTCCTCTGTTATGTATGGCGTTGCTATCGCAGTATGTGAACTGCATGGTGGGAAATTCCCTCTCCCAATGCTGTCTCATAGGGATTACGGAGCATGCTTGCCCTCACAGAGAGTCAGAAAGTCTGGCAGCAACACACACATCAGAGTAAGTGCTTCTTACACGTAATTATTTATAGATTGAAATGGGGTTAAGTTATTTTTTCAGTGTACAATTCCATTGAATGGTAATAGTAATAAAATAATTAAATCATAAAAACTACTACTCACGTTTTTCTGTTGCATCGTCCAAAGCATCAGCTAAGTCTAAGTCCTGTCCATATGCTGGAAAACAAACAAATGATTGGCTTGATTATTGATTCCAAAACAACATTTCAAGCTGCTAGTTGTGTTCTGTGAATGAAACCTTTCTTATTGAAAAGCTTGTCTAAGAGAACATTTAGGTTTAATTAAACATGAAAATATGGTCCATCGTTTTTCACTGTTATTTTCTTGGCAATCTAGTATAGTATTAATGAGGCAGTGTATGGGAAACATCATTAGCAGCACCCTGTATCACATTTCCATTATCTGCAGTTATGTATCTTTATAAAGCCTAGTACAGACGCGTGAATGCGATTTGCCATTTCATGCTCGACGAACAGCCATTTCGGACAATAATTGGTGTGGCTTCTCTGTCAGGCATTGTACCAAATGTGTATGAGCCATAAGATCCTGCTAGTGTAAAAAATGTCGAGTAAATCCAAAACCTTTTATTTTTCTTGTTCTTTGTAGACTTGGAAATGATCTGCTCTTGCTAAATACACAATGCAGATCCCATTGCAATTACTCACAAAGCCTTAGTACATAGCCACATACAATACAGGAATGTGTTATTATGATTTTTGCATAATATGTTACCCCAGCTATAATAATTTTGGATTTTTAGGTTTACCAAGGAAATAACTTTCAGCAATCCCTTTTTAAAATTAGGTTCACAGATTAGAGATCAACAGGTTTAAGCACATTTTCTGCCAGATGTACACACTAAAAAAACAACCAATTAAAACTTTCCCAATGTAATCTGTTCTACTTGTCTAGATGCTATTAGCTAAAATGAAATGACGTGGCAGGACATTAATAGAATTATAACTAGTGGACTTTGCTTTGTCAAAGATAAACTTTTCTCTAACCTTTTATTTTGTGGTTGCCTCAGAACCCTGCATAGAAAATGAAGTAAGCAGCCTCAGTTGCCCGGACTGATTATTTTGTAACCAACATTAAAATAGGAATAGCACAAGGTAACACTTCTTGGCCTGTTGTTACTTTCGATCCCACATTCGGGTCATATTGAAGGGCAAAGCGATGTAACATCGGTCAGCATTATACTAAATAGGAAGTTAGTAAAAACATATGGGCTTAGCGAATAGTTCTGCTGTATCCCATGTTAGAAATATAAAACAGGCAGCATTCTGGATAAGACAGAAACAAGACAGAGATTTACGGAGCTTTAGCTGTTCCCTTAAACTATCACCTGGAAACGCTGAAAAATGTTAATGCTTGTTTGGGTGACAAGACACCTGTCAGGAAGACACCTGCTGTCACAACAAAAGGAGTGGAAGAGAAAAGTGATATGAAGCTTTCCGATCAGCTTACAAGAAACCAGAGATAAAAGACTTAAAGGGTATGTCCAGCTTAAAAAAGACTTTTCATATAAATGCATAGCAACCACACAAACCACAGTTTCACATTATACATAATTCCCAAAGCTGCCCCTGAAGTGACTCCCCCTGCATCTGTTTTGTGCAAGAACAAGAGCAGCGAGACGCTTCATGGTCACGGCTGTCAGATAAGCTGATGCATTGCAAGAAAAAGGAAGGAACATTGATGTGTTCTGTGAAAGCTTGTACTTCCTTCTGGTGGATTTAAACCCAGATGTCATCTACATAACTGAACCAGTGGCTGGGTGCAATGCCCTTAAAAGTGTTAAGAGCCTTTGTTTCCACTACCTCCATGTAAAGGTTTGCCAGGATGGGTTAAACGGGAGATCCCATAGCAAATCCGTGTTTTTGCTTGTAGAACTTATCCTTATATTTGAAATAGGTGGAATTCAGGCCATTAGGAAACATACTGTTCTAGGTTGTGTTTGGTTCCGCTGGCAAGGGTGTTGTCTTGACACAGCCTCTGCAGTGGGTATACAGGTGAGGAGAGATATCACATCATTGGACACCATAGTTTCTTCTGCATCTAGTAATGCATCTTAAATCTTGTTAGTGAGATCCTGGGAGTTCTGCATGTGATGCTTAGAACTTCCAATCAAGGGCCCTAGGATGTTCGGTATTTTGTGGGACCCTTAATTGTTTTTCTTGGGGAGTCCATATATACATGGCTGTAGAGGTGATAATACATTGTTTAATCACTGGCTTTATCCATTTGAAGGTGTTGTAGTAAGTCTATGACCTTTTTCTTAGCGGCTGGTGGGATCCATTGCTAGAGCCTTATATGTGGTGCTATCGGCCAGGAGTGTGCAGCGTTCTCCCCAGAATTTTTTCCCAATCGGGTAGGGCGGGACAGGGAAATTTGTTGGTGGGGAAAATAAAATGTGCACTATTTTTACTTGTTAATGGGCATGTCCCCCTCTTTTCCCAATTTTTTGTATACAGTAGGGCTAGTTCCCCCAGCCCCAACCGCTATATTTTCCAGAGACTTCCTCGATCATTACTTACCTTCCCTCTTTCCTCTGCCGCACTGCCCAGCCCTCTGCTTGCATGGAACTGCAAGCAGGGGGCGGGACTGGCAGTCGTGACCCTGATTGGCTGAGGCAGCCAATCACGGACGCCGGCAGTTCAGAACGCCGGGGGAGAGAGGGAAGGCAAGTAATGATAGGGGGAGTCTCTGGAAAATATATTATAGCGGTTGGGGCTGGGGGAACTAGCTCTAATATGTGGCAAAGGGATTTTACACAAGGGGGAGGGAAAGAAAAAAGGGAGGGAGAGGGAGGGAGTGAAGAGCTGCTCTGAGCAAGCCAAAAACCTCTGAGAGGGCATCTCAGAGACGGAAACAATTTCCCTGGTGGCCAGTTTTCTGGACTTTGGAGGGACATTACAGGAAAACCATTTGGAGCTGGGATGTAAGGTAAGGATTTGTATACACTACAGAGTGGGGCCAGCAGTGGGGGGAAATTATAGTTTTGGGGGTGGACATGTCCTTTAATTATTATTAATTATTTTCAATTACTTTTAAGGTTTGACATGCCCTTTAAACTCCTGCAGTATAACTACATTGAAACAAATATAGCCTTCTTCATATTCTAATGGAAATACTGAACAGCCTTGTTCATTATATAGGTCAGGGATGTCTAACTTTCATCCAACTATATGTTTGAAAACTACGACTCCCATTCCTTGGTTGCAGAATGGAGGGAGTTGTAGTTTAAAAACATCTGAAGGTAACCCAGATGTAACATGGCAGCACAAGCACGTGACCTGCATACTGAGTGGGTTGCAGGTTTGCTGTGCCACCCTTTTGCAGCCTTGACAATCTTGCAAACGCTAGTTAACACATGCCAAAATAATTTTGCAAATGTAAAAAAGGGAACTTCACCGGGCAGTTTTGGCTGGAGTTTTTACTGACCTATTGGCACACCTATTAAACATACATCTTAATTCTTTATTAAATCACAGGAATCACAGTGTTCTCTCAGGAATTGTTTTCCAGCCAGGTGGCATGAAAAAGACCCGACCCTAGTGAGAACACTAAATGTGGTCATGGTAGTATAAGGAGTGCATCTTTCCTTATCTGCAGGCAGAATGGTGATATTGGAGTCTTTCTTGAGGGATGGATGGTAAGGCTTCTGTCAGGAAAGTGTGTAGTAACTTGGCAAGAATTGGTTAACTATTGGTATTAGTTCTTGCAAAGGACCAATAAAAATACAATTCCACCCTGGAACAGTCCTACTGTTTATATTACGATTAGTGAAGCATAGAACCAGATCTTCTTTTCCAGACAATGTGGGGCCGAACCGTGTATCTGGAATTCTCTTCAGCTAGGGGTCTGGTGGGTACCCTAAGAGGTCATTTTAAGGACAACAATACATGTAAAATAAATGTATTTCGGTATTGGAATATGTAAGACAGAAACCAATATTATATTTGTGAATGGGAAGGTCGGCCCATTAAAATGATTCCCAACATGGAGACCTTATTCCCTTGCCAAGCCAAGTTATTAATATCTTGGGAAATATGTTTTACACACAGGTCATGTTTGGTATTGGAGGAATTGATAATTAATACAGGAGAGCAATATGTGGTCAATATCCCAATACAATGTACATATCTACATTTATATGGGATCTACCTAACTGAATGCTTTTGGCTAGTTGTAAATCTGAACATTCCTAGATACTCCCACCTCATGCATAGCCCATAGGATGGGGGTGGTTCATCAAAGGGTTTAAAAATCCTTGTAGCCCCTATAACTGTGTTCATACTGAGGGGGACATGCTAAAACCGTGTGTATGGACCCAATGTTTTTCCCGCCCCGGGATACAGGACTTCTTCTAGTGAGTAGGGTCTGTAAATATTTTTATCCTTATTATTTTATATAACTGTTGTACCTATTGTATGTCATTTTATTATAACACCATTTTCTTTTATTTTTGTATTATATGCACTGTCCACCTTTTGGAATATTAAATCTAAAATTAAGTTTTGTCTTTGATGCTCTAAAAGAACTCAGTTAGCCTCTGATAAGTTGATATGTGGTTGAATGAAGTATTTATGCTGAAGTGTAAATGCTAATTAACCATGTGACTGCTTGTGAAGGACTGATGCTAATTAACCAGTTGCTGGAGTGAATGGTGTAGTGTTAACCATTTAGCTGCCAGGACAGGGGTGTGCATAGTCAGTGAGAGTCAAGAGTGTTTTTTTGGCGTCTTAAAGGCCATAACTTAAAGTGGTGGCAGCTTGTACCGATTGATTGGTCAGATCACGTGTTCAGCGAACTGGCGTTCGTGACAGCTTCTTTATTGTGTGATCAGATTTGATGATGGTGTTGTAGCACAGGTTTAACAAAGTTGTATTTCTTCACTCTGTGGGGACAATTCCCTCCTTTTGTCTTCTAGGTAGTTTGTCTCCTTTTGGGATGTTCTGGAATGAGAGAATAGAGAACTTGTTCTGTTTTTGCAAGTCATCTGACTGGCTTTCAAAATTCAGAATAACCTTAACACCTTTATAGGGTAGCTCCACAGCCAAATACAAACTTTCATTTAGTGTAGCCCCCCAACTTTAACAAGTGCCCAGAAATAGACTTACCCACCTTTATTGCCTCTGTCTCTACTGCTACCTCAAGAAACGCAATAGCAGTAGGGGTGGGACCGGCAGCCCCGTCTGTCTGAGAGTCAGAGACACGGTTGCTGGTTATAGAGAGAGTCAAGCAAACAAGGTCAGGTAAGTCTATTTCTTGTCACTTTTTAAAGTTAAAACCCTAGTGTTTAGGGTTCCCCTACACTATGTGAAAGTTTTTTTTTTTTTTTTTTTTAAATCGAATGCAGCTTGGTCCTCAGGGAGGACAAAGAGGAGGCAGATACCAGATGACTAACAGACAGGCTCCTCCCTTTAGTTTCCTGGAATTTCAGCAGAGCCTGCTGTTTTTGCCCCTCATACACGATGAAGCCACCAAAGGGATCCGGAGGGGGGGAGAGTTCCACTGTGCATGCCACAAACCTCTCAGATGAGCAGGCAGAGGCAGATACCAATTACAAATAGGAGAGGCTCCTATTCTTCAGTTTCCTGGAGGACAACCATGTATAGCCGAATAGAAAGGTAAGGATCTTTTGGCTCCAGTACACATTGGAGCCAACAGTGGGGTCAATTTTAGTTGGGGGGTGGATTTGCCCTTTAATGGTACACAGAATGTTGCACATTCCTTTTCTTGTTTTGTATACAATTTAGTCATTTGGGGGGGGGGATTGCCTGTATACCTAGTGCCCTGCTATACAGTTTTCCATGTGTACCAGCACTAACTGCTAGTAAATTTACACAAGCAAACTTTCCTTTATAATGAGGAATATTAAGGCATAAATCCCCAAGTACTAGTGATATTATCCAGGTAGAAATTCCCTTTACGGACTTCATTCAGGTATGCAGCTGATCTTATTACTATTTAAACAACGAAGCATGTATATTTTATAAATGTCCGGATAAAACATGCTATTTCAAAACCAGTTACCAAGTACACAAATGTAGACCATACAAAGCAATCCAAACAAACCAAAGGGGAATGTTTTTAGCAAAGAAATAGATTTTGCTGCATGATCGACTGGGCTAAAATATCATTGGTACCACTTTAATTCTCATCCAACTGGCAACTGGGTCAGCCAGGAATGATCTGATTGCTTGTACCAGCCAGAAGTATACTTGTGAATCATGCCAAATTCAAATGAGTCATGCAAAAATATGGTTGAGCTGTTCATGTACCTCAAACAATCAGTTATTACCCTTTAACTGGTGTACTACAGTTAGAAAACAATTTCTAACATCTAATTGGTTGCTGCAGATTGAAAACACAGGCATTATTTTGAACCTCTTATTAAATAAGCAAGTGAAATCACCACTTCAACTTACCTTAGCGGATTTACCTTATATTTCCTGATTCAACTTAACTAAAGGGCGCATGCACGCTATAGTTAAATTGAATCCGGAAAGAGTTGGGACCTGTCCGTTGAATCAGTGAAAGAGCGCGTTTGCAGGTAAGTTGAAAAGGGAAGTAAGACATCGGTCCTCTACCTCACCTTCTTCAATTAAAAAGGAAATGTACAATTTTGACTTAAAGGACAACTCCACCCTCATAATAATATCATTTAGAAAGAATGGCCTCTTCAGAATATGTTGATATATCATAGTTTGTCCTATGAATTCATTACTGTATGCCTGCTATGCTTCTGGATACCACATGGAAACAGAGCAATTTAGAAACCTGTACTGAGCATTTACTGAGCCTGGGCATGCTCAGAAGAGGCAGACAGGGGATTAACATTCAGTCATTGGCTGTGATGTCAACTGACAAATCCATAATTGACAGTTGCTAACTGGAAGAACCAGGAAGCAGAAACAGGACATTGTGCAGGATTTCAGGTTAGACTTAAATATTTCACATTTCAAACTATTACCATTTAGGGTTTTGGGGGGTGATTTACCTGTATGTAAGTTTTCATTTTAGGGCTGGACTTGCCCTTTAACTAATCCTTTAAACAAAAGGTGAAATAATTTCCTGGTTCATATAGGCAGTCTCTGTTCTTCCCTTGACTGCAGAAAAGGAAAACCTTAGTCTTGGCCCTTAGTTAGGGCTTTACCTAAATGATCTGTATTTCTACTTCTCAATATTATTTCTTTACTCAGACTAAGCATTACATCACATTACACATCCTCACATCTACACATACAACGTACACAATAAGAAACAAGATTGTTGTGGGAAGTGCACAAGGTGATCTTCTACTGCTTACCACATTGCAAAGAAAGAATATTAGGAGGTAGACATACTGGCTCCTCACTCCCATTCTATTATACTTAAAAGAGAACTAAACTTAACATTTTTAAAACCTAATGTGAAAGTTTTTCTCCCCAGAACACCTATACATTGTAAGATTCTTCTCTAGTAAGTTGCATTTAGTACATGTAAGTAATAGATTCTGTATATAAAAAGGCTTCCATGTTGTTGCCAGTACAACCCACAGCCCATGAAGTCTTTAAAGAACCACTCACCCTGACCCCAGTATTCACTGTCTCTATGGACAGAGTGTTTATACACCAATATGGAAGTCCCTGAAAAGACTTTGAAAGCTGATTGTTACCATAATCTATTAACCATTCAGTGTTATTTTTTTGGAAAATAAACTGCAGGGTAACAAGCAGCTTTCAAAGTCTTATCAGGGACTTCCATATTCCATTTTCTTTAGGAATCGTTTAGCAAAAAAAAAAAAAAGCTTCCAAATGTACCAGAGTACTTTGGTTGTTCAGTGGTGGCGCATCGGGTAAGGCTCCAGTTTTAATAATACACAATTCAGAAGGTCACAAGTTCAATACCCTAGACTTCTTTTTTTGTTTGTTTCTATTATGTACCAAGCAAAAGATGAAGCTCCTAAAAGTGTTCAGCTTACTCAGTCATGGCTCACCTTGTAAGATGCCAATTATAGAAACACACAGTCCAGAAGGTTGCAAGTTCTAATCCCCATAGTTTTCTTTATTTTTGTTTCCATTATGTTCATAGTAAAATATTCTACATGTACCAGCTATCTATAAAGTATCTCTATTATCCTAGAGGTAAGAGCTCTGCTTTTAGCAAGACAGAGTAAATGTCATGTTGCAGGTTCTATTCCCCAGACTTACATTTATTTTTTTTTATTTTTGCTGAAATGTTAGTATTCCGTTTCTTACATCCATGCTATCTATGAAATACACTGTAAAGATTACTTTTATTTTTGTATAGTAAAGGATTATATCATTGTTAGGACAGGAGCATTGAATGTGTTTGAAAACAAACAACTAAAATCCCTGTTCTGTGTCAGGGAGAGGGAGGATCTCTGTGATGCACTGTGATTGGCTGCCAGCTTCTAGGAAGCAAGTCTGCAACTTCCTTGTTTTTATCTGTTGAGCACTACAGAGCATGTGCATGTGGGGTTTACCCAGCTAAGGTGGATTGTGGGAGCTGACCCCTAGTACTCACTAGTTATTTTCATAAATCACCCAATGGCCACAGCAAAGGGAGGGGTGAGACACAGCTTGTTGTATGTTTGTGAATGTGCTCTGTCTATTGGGACAATGTTGTCTGGAGACTTTAGTTCTCCTTTAAGAGGAACACAGAGATGATCTTCTGTGAGAAAAAGATTTTTAAGCAACTGCAGCAATGTAAGCTGCTAATTTTAACAAGCTGTATCTTCACAACCAAATGGAATATAAAAGGCAAGTGATGCACAATGTGGTTCAACTAAATGTAGGCAATAAAGAGTGTAATCATTTAACATTGTCCTTTAAGGTTGGACTGAATGTAAACACAGTACTACTACCTGAAATAGATATGTGACATCACAAACAATAAATATAGTAGCTGAATAAAATACATATACTTAATAGTATCACCCCTTACATAATTCCAAACAGCCTTGGCCTGTTTGCTTACTGAAGAGCCTCTGTTGTTACAGTCAGCAGTATATTCTACCACTGAAATAGCTGGCCAGATTTAGCAAACTATGATTCTGCTGAGTGAGAACAAGATCTGTGACACTGAATCTTACATGCTGGAATGTTCTCTGAGTAACTCATCGTGTCCATTTGGCGTAGCCATCTTAAGAGTGGCTAAAGTGTCACTAAGTTACAACCTTAGTGACAGGGACAAAGCAAGTCACTAAGAGATGAAAACATGCCTGTTTCATTGAGGCCCACCTCAAGTTAGCGATATGTACTATATATTAGTTTTAGACTAGTACCGTCTATTGGACCATCATGCTCTTTGTGGCCCATAATTAATTTAGGTGATATGCTGAGGTTGGGAACTGGGCACATACACAAACTAACAAGCTGGGGAACTGACCACAGGCACATTGCAAACTATGAAAAGTACAAAGGAATAGAGGAGAAATGGAGGCCAAGATTATTGCCCAGGTAGCCACGAATTTTCCTCTGGTCTAGATCACTAAATGAAAACTAAAAGTAACAATCCATCACCCTCTGTTGCTGCTCTAATGAGTCAATGTTTCTTATTTAAAGATATATGCAGTTAAGTCATTGGACCCGGTCGATCATCAACAACACCCGACTGACCGCCCATACAAACGGGTGTTTTTATCTGCAGTCAGCGGTCAGGCATCATGTGCACTCACACGTCTGCACCCAGCTTTATAACAGAGCTGGACGGTTGACATCACCAACTCCATCAGCAATGCTGCGGTGATTAGGAGGTAAAACGGACGTATGAGACGGTTTACCTGGGTTCTGACTGCTAGGGAATGAAACATTGAAAGATATCTGTCACCATAACAAAGAAATCCACACAATCAGTGATTGGTACGTGAAGTAGCCACACAGGGTGCCAAAGGCCGCTATTTCTCTTTAGCAGCATTGTTTTAATTGGATTGTTTTTTAAAACTGACACCTACTGTAATTTCCATTCAATTAATTGCCAAGGAATGACCTGCACAATCCACTTATCCCATTGTGAAGGGAGGATGAGGTGAAGTGAGTCACAAAGCAGGGTCATTGCTATTCTGAGCTCAAAGCCTGGAACTACTGCCCAAAGTGACCTCCTACATCTACAGACTTCCTGGTGACAGGCCACTTTCTCATTCTACTGTAGAACACTGACCTATGTTTACTTACCTTCTTTACTTACCTTCCCTCTTTCCTCCGCTGTTTAGAACTCCCGACAGCCACGACCGTGATTGGCTGAGAGGCAGCCGCGGCTGATGGTCCCGCCCCCTGCTTGCAATTCCATGCAAGCAGAGGGCCGGAACAGTGCGGTGGAGGAAAGAGGGAAGGAAAGCAAGGATCGGGGGACTTTCTAACAAAAATATTAATGCGGTTGGGGCTGGGGGAGCATGCCCTACGGCATATCAAAAGTTTTCTAAAGGGGTGGACATGCCCTTTAAAAGCTAATTGCACTACCTTGCATAGGGAGGGGTGCCAGGTGCTGCTCGTGCCCTTGCAGTTTCACTAGAGACCTTGACACATACTGAAAAATGTTCATTGAATTTGTTAGTCCCTCCTCATCATCTTCCCTATCAGAGCTGTCAAGAACCTCCAAGATGATTCACTCATGACCCCTCAACAGTCATAAAACCAATTATTATTTATTAGGAAGGACAGCAGCAGAAATCAGGGAATGCCAAAAACCTACTGAATTACAGATAATTATTCTAAAATACTTCTGTTTTCAGAGGTAATAGTTACAGCTATCCGCTATCTAGGAATTACAGAACCAAAGTAGCCTATTAGTGTTATTTTTTGTGGCAATCCCCGATCACTCCAATCTAGTAGCGTTGCAAGTGGGAACAGTGCCCAGTACAAAAATGATTCCTGCGTTGCCCCCTGGCCAGAGCTTCTAATGGGCGCTCCCTCACATGCACAGCCAAATACTGCTATTGCAGGGATAGCCAACACCCTTATGGACGTGGCACACTTTCCTCCATCTTCCTCCCTACAAATAGCAAATTGGACAAATAAAATTTCTAAAACGCTAAAAGTCCTCATCTCTGTGTTTACTTCAATGTAATACTTGCCTAAGGTTGCCCTTGCCAGTCCAGATCTTTAGTCTGGGCCTGGCCAATGGTAAGACAGAGCACAGGCCCCAGACAAAAGCAGAAGTCGGAGTAAGACTGGACCACAAGCGCAACTATAGGTACATATTAGTCACAATGTTTTACTTGCTTCCGTGCACGGAAAAGAAGAAGTGCGCCGGGGGAAAGAAGTCTGGGTAAGTACTGTTAGAAGCATCTTTGGATTTTATAAACCTCGTGAGGTTGAGGTTTTGGGGGGTTGCCAACCAAATATACAAAGTTTTTTTGGGGGTGGAAATACCCTTTAATAATTTGTAGATATGAAATATTTAAACCCCATAAAGAAAGCAACAATAACAAATTAAAAAGGCCACAAGAATGTAACAAATTATGCCTTGGAATCAGGAGGCCATACACCAGGGGTGTCCAACCTGAGCCATGCTGGGAGCTGCACAAGTGGCCCCCCATGCAGGCTACACTACAGTAAGGGGTTTATTTTTACACAATGCAGTAAAGAGACAAGAGATCCGGAGGGTGGGAGGGAGGGGGGCTAAATGGCTCCCCAGCGCATGCCAGAGTCCTCTAGGAGGGCAGGGAAAGCTCCTTTTAAAACACAGGAATGCTCCTACTCTTCAATTTCCTGGACTAAGGATTAGCACTGCAGGACAAAAATTTGAAGCATAGGTGTTAGGTAAGGATTTTTTAACAATACACTGTGGGGACAGCAGTAGGGAAAATTTTAGTATGGGGGTGGGCCTGCCCTTTAAGTATGAGCAATTGCACATGCTCTCTATTTCAAAACAGATCAAATGAAGGCTGCAGTCTGTCCTGCCACCAAGAAGCTTAAGCCAATCATATCCGAGGTTAGAGATCCTGCCACTCTCAGACACATAACGGGGAATTCAGTGTGTTTGCAAGCATATCTAAACAATCCTATCCCTGACAATTACGCATTCCTTTGCTTATACCGTATATACTCGAGTATAAGCCGAGGTTTTTAGGTTTAAAAATTAACCTAAAAACCTTGACTCGGCTTATACTCGAGTCACAAGGAACTTACCTTCAATCCAGAGGCAGCCGCGAGTCCGGCCGGCAGTTCCCAGTAGTTCTTCGCGGTTGCGCGATGATGTCATCACGCACGCTGGCGGGATGTGAGAAGGTTGGCATATGAGGGCGAAAATTTCGCCCCCATAGCCGCCTCTCTCTGTTGTAAGTAATACTTGTTATTAAACATGAAATAATTCGTACTCTCTGTTGTAAGTAATACTTGTTATTAAACATGAAATAATTCGTAGTGAGAAGATATTCAAGTATTTCCAAAATGTAACAGTTTTGTTTGTCACAATACATGTTAAAGAATTTTAACCAGAATTTCACTGCTGTAAGACCAGTGAGATGTTCAATACACGTATATAAAGATGTAACATCCATAGAAACCCACCTGTACTCCGGGTTCCATTCAAAATTATCAAAACACTTAAGTAAATCAGTAGTATCCTTTAGATAGCTCGGCAACATAGTTCAAACCTTTATTTAGGACACTGAGTTGATCCTGTGTAAGAGCTGTATGAGACAAATTAATGACTAAGTTGTTAACTTCAACATGGGTAGTGCCGTAACCCTCGCACTCCAATTTTCCATATGTTCCCCAAGGTGCACAAATCTTCTAGATGTGTCTCTTGACATAAACCAAAACAAGATAAATACGGATTTATATAGAAAGACTATAACTAAAAATGCTATCTTGCAATTTACTGTTTTGCTATTTATCGTCTGAGGAGGTCGGACGGACTATTCGGCGTCTGGAGATCCCGGCAATGGTACAGATACATGCGGTGTAGCTCCCCACAGTGAGTAGATCATATACTTCATATATATACAGGCGTCGAGCCTGGTAAAGGAGTCACCGGTAACAAACATTACATCCAAAGAATCCAATGTTATTAACCTTTCTAAATACTCTATCACTCCACAGGAATTACGAGCATTGAAGAATGGACTGAATTACATACCACTATCTCCACTTCGGGTCTTAGTGGATATCAATAGATTTGTGAGAAAAGTATCTCTTATCAGACATTTCCATGCCACAGATGTATTCACAGATAATATACAGGACTTAGAGGAAGATAAGAACTATGTGAATGTTCGTGATCTGGGTAACACTAATACACTTAATACATATGATAATCCCATGAATGTTAATGTCTTGTGGAATTTGAACTGTACTGATTCTATTAATCTGACGAATTTACAAGATCTTCAAGATAGGGGTAGTGACACTCATCTTCTTAATGTGGTACATACTGATTTAAAGAATAAGTCAGGTTTCTATCCTATTCATAGTAGGAATGTCAATATTAATCTATTCTAACAGGCTGTATATCATGATGTGATGAAACTCGAAAAAACATGTAAAACTATTGGTAATAACGATAATATATATTTTGTGTTGAAATCATTATCGAACAATTATGAGGTGGTCATTCGTCCCTCCGACAAAGGAGGTTCGGTGGATATTCTAGACACTGAATACTACCGTTCGGAGGCCGCACGTCAATTGACCGATGGTGATGCATATATGAAACTGAGGGGTGATCCCACTGAGATTTTCAAACAGAGACTTCACAACATAGTGGATTCTGGTATTGAATTGGGGGTTCTCAACAAACAGGAATCTGATTACTTTATAGTAGATAACCCTATTATACCAGTTTTCCACATGTTCCCCAAGGTGCATAAATCACTTATTAATGTCCAATGTCGCCCAATAGGTTTGATTAACGAACATAGGTTTGATTAATAGGTTTGATTAACGAACATTTGGCTGAATATATTGATAGATTACTTCTACCCATGGTTTTTGATTTACCATCATTTATAAAAGATTCCACAGATGTCATAAACATAAATGATGGTCAATGATATTGATTGGCAACACAACTACATTTGGTTGACCTTAGATGTGAGTGCTCTCTACACTTCCATCACACATGAAAGGGGACTAGAAGCCATTAGATTCTGGCTAGAACGTAAGAGGCTATATCCAGAATCTCAAAATAAATTTATTTTGGGTGCCTTAGTTCATCTCCAGAGGAGGGGGGCTGCGATGGGGGCGAAATTTGCCCCCTCGTATGCCAACCTCTTCATGGGCCATTGGGAGACTATATACATCTTTTCCCTGGATAACCCATATACGCCTAACATAATTTGATATTACAGATATATCGATGATCTGATTATTGTGTGGGTGGGAGATTGTACATTGGCTAATGAATTTATTCTATATTGTAACACTAATGACTGGGGATTAACATTCACTCATAGCATGAGTAGGAATTTTATTGAATTTCTGGATATTAAGTTTATCATAGAGAACAATAAGATATCAACCAATTTGTACCGTAAACCCATATCAAAAAATTCGTTATTGAGTGCTAACTCCAATTACCCGAAGTCTACCATATGTGGGATCCCGTATAGCCAGTTTCTATGCATAAGGAGGATTTGCTCATCCTGGCAAAACTTCCAAGACAGTGCGATGGAAATGTGGGATCGACTAGTGGATAGGGGTTATGATCACACACTTATTAAGGAAGCTTACGATATAGCTGTGTCCAAAGATCGTAGAGACTTACTGTCCTACAAACATAAACCCTATACTCAGAGACACATCAGTAGTAATCATACAAAGGGATCGAGGGAGGATTTTCCATATCTTACCCTCACATATACTAAAGGGGTGGACAAGGTGTGTCAAATTATTAAGAAGCATTGGAGGTTGCTAAAACTAGATCCCATCTTGGATGCCAATTTGGGACAGGCACCGAAGTTTTCGTATCGTAGGGGCAGAACTATAGCCTCCTTGGTCTCACCTAGCATGTTTAACCAGAGGGAACTAAATATGAACAGAAGTTGGTTATCATGCTTTGGATGCTATCCATGCAATTTGAAAAGATGTAGTATATGCAAGTATATGGAATCTACCAAACACTTTAAGAGTTATAATAACTGGGGAGGTTTTTAAGAAAAAAACCTTTGCGAATTGTCGTACATGTTTCATCATATATCTAGCTACCTGCAAATGTGGCTTACAATATGTAGGTAAGACTATCAGACCAGCATATAAGAGACTGTCTGAACACATTTATGCTTTGAATAGGTCAGATGATACTTCAGCTATATCCAGACATGCTCTGGACACACACAATGGTGAGTTCAATTTTACATTTATTATCATTGACAAAGCCCCCAATAAATTGAGGAAAGGAGATAGACATAAGAACTTGTTAAGGCTGGAGGCTTTTTGGATATTCAAACTGAAAACTGTCACCCCAGGGGGATTAAATAAAGACTGTGAATTGAACTGTTTCCTTGATATTTGGTTAGCTATATATTAATGACAGTTTACCTTTTATAAGTGTCTTGAGAGCACACATTCGCTTTAGGATCCAGCCCGATGTGGGTGATGTCATATACATTTGTATGGGTCTCCTATATATATAGAATACACTAAAAATGAGTAACTTTAAGATATACTTTGTTACATATTCATCTAAAGTGAATGTTTATGTTGGAGTATATCTCCATTCATATTCATACTTATATTTATATCTATATACATTTTTATACTTTTTACATTCAGAGACTTATAGTCTAATATTTATGTGTCCATGTAATAATCCCTGTCAGTTTCCATGAGCGGTGTTCGATCTACAGACATCTTAACAGAATAAGAGTGAGATATTTATTGCCATGTATTTATATTATTTATGTATTTATCTATTTAACTATTTATTCACCTATGGCTAGAACGTTTTATTTTAAGATCAATTTGGTTCCCCCTGGCTATATATATATATATGACTGAGACTTAGTATATCTTATTCTAACCATTTTTGTACCATGGATTATCCAGTATGACTTTATTGTTCTATCTGTTATATGTAGGGTATTTGTATCAATTTTCATTATGTACTTATATATTTATGCATTTATGCACTTTAGCAATGTTTCTCTTGGTCTGGATTTAATATATATTTATGATATGACTTCTATCTTTATTTACCGTATATACTCGAGTATAAACCGAGGATTTCAGGCTTTAAAAAAAGCCTGAAAATCTTACCTCGGTTTATACTCGAGTCAATCTTCTACCTTGTCCGGTGGCCGCGCGATCCACATCCTCAGTGCGCTTCCGGATGATGTCACTACCCGGCGCCTCTCACTTTGCGGCGCCGAGTAGTGACATCATCCTGAAGCGCAGAGGATGTGTAGCGAGGAGCGAGCGGCCGCCAGACAAGGTAGGAGAATACAACAGGGATACCAGGGCACACAATATTTACAAATAAGAGTAAAACCTTCCTTATTTGTGCATACTGTATGCACAAATTAAGGAGGATTTACCCCTATTTGCAAGTATTGGTTTCTGCAGATGTTTGAAAACTACAACTCCCAGCAATTAAAGCATGCTGGGAGTTGTAGTTTCCAAAAATCTTAAGTGGCAAATACTAGTAGGGGTTACACCCTCGGTTTATACTCGAGTTAATCTCTTTTCCCTCCTTTTTTAGGTAAAACTAGGTCCCTCGGTTTATACTCGAGTATATACGGTACCTCTTTATGCTTTTCCCCCTTTCTCTGTTTTTATTCTTATATGTATTTGTACACCATATAAGATCTTGCGGAGTAGATAAACAGTTAAACAGTTAATATGTACCTTATGTCCCATATTAATATCTTATAGTGGAGACTGTGGTGTACAGATACAGCACCTCTGTACCATTTTATGCACTTTTGTATATACTCCGTTTGTATGTTTCACACGGAGGTGGTTTTATACACATACTCTTTGGTTTACTGTAGCACTTTATATGTATAGACTTTGCTCGTTTTCTTTTAGTACTTACCGGTTGCCTTCCCCCTTCATGCACACACCTGATACTCAGGTGTGATTATCTCTCATTGGACTAACAGTGGGAGGGTTTTAGCTGTGTGTATATGTGTATATATATCTTGTTTAGGAGGGACCACCCAGCCTCTGAGGAAGTGGATTTGACCCACAAAACACGTCAGGCGGGTGGACCTGGAGTCACTATCTGCCCTGTGATGTTTGTCTCTGGAGAATATATGTGAATAAACAATGGACTTATATATCTTATCCTCGTGAGTAGCGTCCTTCCTCTTTTGTTGTGGAACTATTTACGGTAGTTGTACAAAATTATAGAACAAATGGGGGTTTGCATCGCAAACAAGCTTCTTTGAATGTTTGCTGGACGCAAAACTCAGTCCTCAATGCCACAGGCTGGAAATCGGATAGAACATAATTACTTGTAAAAGGTTCTGATACCTTGTGGAAGGATGTTGCAGTGTGCAGAAAGGGAATCTCATTAAAGAGGAACTGTGGTCCAAAATGACTTCAGGTAAATTGATAGGAATTGCTCTCCTGAGAGTTTTTGCAATTTATTTCCATTGTTTATTTTACATAGTTTTGAAGATATTTACATTTTTGTGTGTGATATGGCAGCAGCATTACCAGGTCCCCTGCACTTCCTGCTCTGAAACCTGTCAGTCAATCTGCCCTGTGTCTCCTCCCCTTTGCAGTCCACTCATGAACCTCATGGTCCCTCCACTTGCAGGCCACCCTTGGCCCATTCCCTTATAGCAACCATGTGGCCCCGCCCACTTGCGGGTTCCGTGGCCCCGCCCACTCGCGGGTGCCTAAGCCCCACCTGCTCACAGGTGCTGTGGGCCATTTATGCCCATATTCCAAGTTCGTTATCATTCCCAAAGATGATTTGATGATCATCTTTGGGAATGATCCCCCCCAAAAAAAGGGGGAAAAGCACACAAAAAAATCTTAAAGTGATACACACACCTTTTTTTTTTTTTTACCCTAAACCTATAAATTAGCAAAAATCTTTGTCTTCTCCAAGCTTCCCAATGTACCCGGTGATATCGGTAAAGTAAACGCAGATCATTATTTGTTGGATTTCAAGGGAAACTAAGCCTATTTTAGTAGGAAATTTTGCAGAGGTACCAAAAAAAGAACGGACTGAATTTTTAGGATCAGTAAAGTGCGCAAAAACGTGCGGGACTCAACGTACTAACTGGTTTTCACTAAAATACCACTAAAAGGGGGAGTGGGGATAGGGGTGGGTTGTTGCGTTTTTTTATTTTTTCTTGTAATTGCAATTGCGCATGGATCCCATTTGAGCTAGTTGGTGGCCCCGTCGTTTTCGACCCCCCATATGGCATACCGTTTGATTCAGGACATGTGGGAGATTGCCATTTATGGGGTTTTTTTTACTTGTCAAGTGGTTTAGGTAGATTTCAACCTTTGAATCACCTTATTATATTTTTTACAAAATCTCCTAAAAGCACAGAATTCTATGGAGTACTGTGTCTGGAACTCTCATGTATATATGAAAGCATGGCACCGTAACGTAGCTGAAGGTGTGTAGATTCCAAAATATATAGTTTGTGTGGGGTATTTCTAAGATTTAGAGCCGTTTCCTTTGAAAAAGTGTAGACTGTTGAAATTACAGAGCACTTTGATTTTTTTCTTGTAATTACACTTGTGCATGCATCCCATTTGAGCTAGTTGGTGGCCACGTCTCTGTGTACATCCACACATAGGGCATACCGTTTGATTCAGAACATGTGGGAGATTGATATTTAGTTGGGGGTTTTATTTGGGGGGGGCATTTCCAAGTTTTGGGCTGTTTGAAATTGGGGCTGTGTACATCCACACATAGGGCATACCGTTTGATTCAGAACATGTGGGAGATTGATATTTAGTTGGGGGTTTTATTTGTGGGGGGGCATTTCCAAGTTTTGGGGCTGTTTGAAATTACAGAGCACTTTGATTTTTTTTTTTGTAATTACACTTGTGCGTGCGTCCCATTTGAGCTAGTTGGTGGCCACGTCCCTGTGTGCATCCAGGCATATGGCATACCGTTTGATTCAGGGCATTTGGAAGATTGACAATTGACAAGGTTTTTTTACATGACATGGAAATTTGCCATGATTTTTAACTATTTTTAAAAATTTTCCTGAAAATCTGGTAAGAAAGCGAAATTGTACACGAAACTACGCGCCCACACCATTGGTGGTATGCATAAAGGAATCACACCATTGTGTAGCTGAAGGTGTGTAGGTCCAAGAATATATAGTTTTGGGGGGTATTTCTAATATAGAGGGGTGTTTAGTCTGCACAAATCTGAATGTTGCTGTAATTGGGCCACTGTTCATTGGCTCACTTTGTGGCTAGTTGATTCCACGTCTGCATGTGTAACCATACATAGGGCATACCGTTTGATTCAGGACATTGGGGAGATTGATATTTGGTACCTTTTTTTTACATTACTTGGGATTTTGGCATGATTTCTACCTTTGAGAGTGTTTTTTTTTTTAATTTTTTAGAAAATCTGCTAAAACTGTGAACTTCTACGAAGAACTGCGCCCACCACCATTGATGGTTGAATGAACAAACTCCAGAATTACGTAGATAAAGGTGTGGTGGATTCGAGAAATATAGGTTTTTGGGGAAAACTGCAGACTGTTGAAATTCAGATTTGGCTGAAATTTTTGCTGTTTCTGAGCCATTGTGCATTGTCTACTTCATGGCCATTCGCTTCCACGTCCACGTGTGTGGGTGTTATTTCTGAGTTATGGGGGTGTTTAGTGGAAAACTCTTTGCAGACTGTTCAAATTCAGAGTTGGCTAAATATTTTCGCTTATTGTGAGCCATTGTGCATTGTCTCACTTCGTGGCTATTCGCTTCCACGTCTGCGTGTGTAACCACACATATGGCATACCGTTTGATTCAGGACATTTGGGAGATTGATATTTAGTAACGTTTTTTTACATTCCATGAGGTTTTGGCATGATTTCTACCTTTTGAAGTTGTTTTTTGTTCATTTTTTCAAACAAATGCGAATTTCTACGAAGAACTGCGCCCACACCATTGATGGTATGAATGAACAAACTACAGTGTTACATAGCTGAAGGTGTGTAGATTTCAGGAATATATAGTTTGTGGGGGTTATTTCTAAGTTATGGGGGTGTTTTGTGGAAAAAACTGCAGACTGTTCAAATTCAGAGTTGGCTAAATATTTTCGCTTATTGTGAGCCATTGTGCATTGTCTCACTTCGTGGCTATTCGCTTCCACTTCTGCGTGTGTAACCACACATATAGCATACCGTTTGATTGAGGACATTTGGAAGATTGATATTCGTTAACTTTTTTTAAATTCCATGAGGTTTTGGCATAACTTCTACCTTTTTGAATGTTGTTTGATGTTCATTTTTTTTGAAAATATGGTAAAAGTGCAAACTTCTACAAAGAACTGCGCCCACACCATTGATGGTATTAATGAACGAACTACAGTGTTACATAGCTGAAGGTGTGACATTTGGCACTGGTGACGCTCTGGGTTAGTTGGTAGTCATGTCTCTGGGTACACCCATAATTGTGGCATACTGTTTTATTCGGGAGGGGTTAGGCTTTCATATTTGAGATGCGTTTGAACTTTCCTTCACAGTTTTTAGCTGAAATTCGCATTTGATTTTGTCTCTGATTTTACAGTTGAGGAAAAAAAGGAAAATGTGAGAAAATAACTTACAATTGGACGAAGAGCTGCGCCCGGGTATCTGCATTTTGATTGAAACTAACCTCACTCATAAAATCCTGCGGGTGTGTAGTTTCTAAAAATATCTCACTTGTGGGGATATTTTAGTTAATTTGGAAGATATTCTATGTTAACAGTGAGAAGTGGTTATACATTTTAATTTGGTGTAATATTCTTGAAGGTGCAGTTTTAGTTTGGGGGGCTCTCCTGTACAGGAAAAGTGGGGTATCTCCATATATCTGGTATCGTTGTACTCGGGAGTATCAGATCTTTTAGAAACAGTAAGATTTTTGTGTGTAACCTTAAGATAACTATAAGTAAAAATGGGAAAAATCCATGAAAATTTGCATTTTTTATTTTTTTTTACATATTTTACCCATAATTCCAGTAAAATTTCCAGAAAAGTTACAAAATTATGTTACCGTGTTAAAGTACACTTTGTGCTGAAAAAAACAATGTTTAATATTCCTGATTTACTGCAAGGTTTCCTACTGTAAAATTAGTCTAAAGCGATTAAGGGCAAAATCCTGAAAATTCTTCTGGCAGTTAACGCAAAAAAAATAATGAAATTCTCCTGGCAGTGAAAGGGTTAAACGATAACACTGGGAGCTGCCCCTAATTTGAGAAGATTGTCCCAATAATTGTCCAAACATTATTCATTCTTTCCTGTATGTTGTCATAAGTAATGATTCTATAACATTTTCATGCTGCTCCTGCCTGACTGTTCCCCATCTCTCTCCCATCACAAGTACCAGAATAAAAGCCTAGGCACACTCTGGACAGGACATTCAGACTTCTTTAAAGGTTTTGCATGTTTTACTAATGGAGAGGACCAGAGGACAATGCTACCAAGGTTAAATCTGCAGATCATTGGCAGCAAAAGTTTTTGGTTAAGTTCAACTATGAGAACTTTTAGACACAGGGTGCTAGATTGCAGTCTGATCTTCCCTAAAAGTAGCATTTTCTTTAACAAGAATCACTTGTTATGGCTCGTGAGTCACTATTGTTTACAAACACAGTAGTCAATGGCTCCAAAAAAAATAATGTCTCAAGCCAGCTATAGAGCTCATGGTATGGTGGGTTGAAAGGAGCCATAACCTTTATAAGTTTTCAATGAACCCTAACAAAAGTCATCATTCCTTTTCGAGGAAATATAACAAGATCTAACACGTCTGCAAATTAAAGCAGTGGCTCTGTAGGCTGTATCCATGCTATTTTGTGGAGGATTTCTAGCTTCTTTAAAGGGTCTCTCCACTCAATTGCACAAGCGCATAGAAGACAGAGTGTCAGAATACGCTGAGGAGGAGCAAGCGATTGGGTAAGTATTTTACCTTCTCTCCTGGCTCCCGATAGTTTTATTTAACAGGAGGTATGACACAGCTCCTTTACCTCCCATTCTTCAATAAAACTAAATGCACAAACTTTATTTTTTGAGTGGAGATACCCTTTAAGCCCAGTTAATGATGAGCTTTATAACTACATGGCAACATTTCCTACTATAGAAAACTCATCTACCAGAGAAATAAATGCATCTACAAAATATCTTAAACATGTCACTGATTTGTCAACTGATTCCACAAATTTGTTCAGGTTGAGAGGTTATTATTAGTGCCGGTTTTCCATTTTTTTTATAATCGATTGTTGATGATATTGTGTGGTTGATCAAAAAAACAAAAATTTAATCAAATATAAAATTTTCCATCTACCCCATCTTCAAGTCCTGATCATCCATTGGACTAAGGTGGGATATTTGAACCATTTTTTTTCAGATCACATTTTCAATCAAAACAAATCGATCAAAAATTATATTGAGCCTTGTATTGGCTTAACTGTTAGCAGCAGGTTTGTAGATCATGGATTTGAAATACAGTAAACTTAATTATTCTGATCGGACACACACTGTAAAAGTCATTATAGTAAGTCCAATTGTAAATATACCGGTATATTTTACATAATTTATAATCTTCTCCCTTAAAAAGGGGGGAAAAAAGGACAACTTTGCACTTAATGTGGATTTTATTTGGACAAGTGTATAACTTACATGTTGATTGCTAAATTGAATAAAATATTATCCCAGACTAATTATAGCTGTAGGTATACAAAGTGATAGTATAACCCTCTGATCCAAATGCTGCTGTACCAGCAAAGCAATAGCCATTCCTTTTTATAAAGAAACAATTCATGCAAAAAATCTGTTGATGAAACATTTCTCTTATATTACTGAACAATATCCTTTTTGTTTGTTGAAAGGCTTTCACAGTATACAAACAGAACAATTGAATAGCGCTTTATTCACTTGTTCTGTTCAGTTGTTCAATAATTTGCCTCATTTCAATTAGAAGATTTAATTTACCGTAAATCTTAAATTTACAGAAACACATACATACTAAATAGACTCACATTCTCAGGTTCTACATGGAAGCAATTTTTGTCAATGGCAACATATTGCAAACATTCCACTGGCTACACTGTGCACGAGGAGAAATCTGATGTACCCATGGTCCTCATCCCTAGGAATACAGCAGATCTGAACTCTGGGGATCTCTTACATAAAGTTGCAACTTCTATCCTGCACCCTTTCTTGGGTTACACAAGCCCCTACAAGCACCACCTATGGGCGTAATTGCACCTTGCAGAGTGCATCCCATAGGTTGGCCTACCTGCCCATCAAATAAGGTGGGACTAGACAGGATAGAAACCAAACATGTTGGGAAAGCACTGCCTCTGTGTGCTGAATTCCCAGAAGTAAGGACCTGTAACAACAGATTGTGGGTAATTTAACCCAGTGGTAAGGACCTAGCAGCTCAGATCCTCATCTTGGGTACTTCAATGGGAAGTGGGAGGTAAGGTGGGCTAGAGGTGTCCTTTAAATAGGGCAATGTAAATGCAGGAAGGCCCTGTTCACATGGTCTGATACTTTGGCCCCATGAATCATATTTTAGTCGATTAGGTTGATATTTAGGCAGTAGTTTTCACAGCAACCGACAGATCTGTCAGATTGTTCATTCAGACATGATGGTTATTTTTTTTTGTTGTTTGGTTAAGACCCCATATTCATTCACAATAAATTGTCTTCACTAATTTTCAAACCAGAGGCAGTTTTATCCTGTCATGTATATAAGCATCTTCTGTACGTATAATACAGAAAAATAAATGGTTCTGACAGGAGCCGACATACAGTGTGATTTTAACACTTGTACCATTAAGGGTTGGGCCACACTGGCGTTATTTTTACATACTTCTGAAAGCATTTTGCAATCTGTTAGATGCCAGTGCATTCTAATGTGACTGCCACACTGTATGCACTATACTTAAATCTGGTATTGGGAGCACATGCGATCACCATTTTTGCGATCATATGCATTACGCACGGTAATGCACGTGAAATGTGCAGCGTTCATAGTGTGGCCACAACGTAAAACCATTCCCTATTAATGACCAATGATAAAGTAACCAAAAGAACCCAGTACATCCATATGGCAATGAATCCATGTTAAGAAAATATAAAATTGTAGGACATCAAAAATCATAAACCCTTACATTGTTTATGTGTAACACAACTAAATTTCCTATATATTCAATACACTGGCTGGGCACATATTACTAAAGTGTCCAGGTAAAGTTTTTACTAACCTCCCTCATCAGACAATGCTAATTATGGGAACATGAAGGTAATAAACATATGGCAGGCCAGGAGGTCACATGGTCCTGTGTGTTCAATCTTCTCCGGTAATCACTTACAGTTTTGACTCCAATAGAGTACAGTGTAAAGCCTTTATTCCCATTGCATTAAGTTAATTTGCTGAAAGTGTACAACCTTCAGGGTATTCCTCTTCCTCGGGTGAGGGGAAATACACTGAAGGTTGTACACTTTCACCATGTATGCAGGGCCGGATTTCCCACTAAGCCACATAGGCCATGGCCTAGGGCGGCTGAGTTGCCTGGGGCGGCATAAAAATGTGCAGGCATCATCGGATCAGCCGTTAGCACTCATTTAAAAAAAAAAAACAGTTGTGTGTGCTTGGAGCACTCGGGGGGCACCATTCAAATCCTGGCTTACTATAGTATTTGTGAATGGATTAAAGACATCCATTCACAAATAGAGATTTTTTTCTAAGTCTTTGCTAGATAAAGACTTGGAGAGAATTTAAAGGCACAGATCAATATTAGGTGATCAGTTCTGGAATGAAAAAGACAACCTGGGGGAGAAGACGGAAGGAAGGAAAGGGGAAAAAAGTACCAGTTAGCTGGCCTAGGGGAGAAAAAAGTATAAATCCGGCCCTGCATGTATTGATTAAAGTGTTTAAAATTTTGCTTAAAAGAGAGCGCTTCTACCTTCTGTTATTACTCTTGTGTCCATTGTTTCAGTCCAGGTTGGATGGAGCGTATTCTCAGCTGTTCTACAGTCAACATGCATATGGTATACGGTCAATATGTCCATGGTGTACAAGCTATACACCCATGGTCTACAGCTTATAATGGTGTACAGTCTATATATCCATTATGTACACTCTATACACCCATATTGTACAGTATATATATATCCATGGTGTACAGCATGGTTTCTCAAAGAGTGTGCCGGGGCAAACTGGTGCAACTTCAAAGAGCCAGAGGTGTGTCTCAGAATTTTGGCAGTGGAAATATTTTCACCAGTATAAACATTTTTGTTATTTTGTACTCTAAAATATCAATAACAATAAAACTTGAACACTGGCAATATAGTGTAAAGTTACACTATATAAATTTGAATACAATATACACTGTAAATATACCCTATAAAATATGGGTAATTAAAACTTTAGGTCCAACATTTACAACATAGGCGAGCCTCGAGAAACAATTGCATTTCCAAGTGCGCCATGGTCTGAAAAAGTTTGAAAACCCCTGGTGTACAGTCTAAATACCCATAGTGTAACGTTCATATATCCAAGGTGTACAGTCTAAATACCCATTACATATAGTCTGTATGCCCACGGTGTACGGTCTGTATGCCCACGGTGTACGGTCTGTATGCCCACGGTGTACGGTCTGTATGCCCACGGTGTACGGTCTGTATGCCCACGGTGTACGGTCTTTATGTCCACGGTGTAGGGTCTGTATGTCCACGGTGTACGGTCTGTATGTCCACGGTGTACGGTCTGTATGTCCATGGTGTAATTGGGGACATTGTCCTGGACCTGTAATACAGTAATTTCTATCGCACTATAGAACTTTGATTGGTTCTTACCTCTCCAATCCACCGCCAGCAGGACAAGGGCGAATACAACAGGGGACCCCCACTTCGACATGGTGCAGGACCAGGTGGGATAGCGGGCACGGTGCAGGACCAGGTGGGATAGCGGGCACGGTGCAGGACCAGATGATAGCGGGCACTGTACAGAACCAGGTGGGATAGAGGGCACGGTGCAGCTCCTGTGTAACTAGAACCTGGACACTCCCAACCTCGGCCGCAATACACACAACATTACATGCGAACTAGCGAAGGGACTGAGGCGGGGAGATGAGTCTGTAGGCGGAGCTCTGGCCTCGGACCCCCCCCCCCCCCCCCCCCCCCCCCCCCCCATTCTGGTTACTGTGGGATGGAACGTATTGCAATGGGCCGGGACATGTGGTGCAGCGCTCGGTCAGTGTATAGGGAGGGGTCAGATGGCAGGTCCCGGCTAGGGATACGGGTGGAGCTGCAGCCACAAAGAGAGAAGATGGTTTTCCAATGCAAAGGATGTAACCCGGTATTTATAGTGTATATAATAGTGATTATACTGAATAGTGCCAATCATCCAGCTGGTAAACATGCCCATTGACCACCCTAATTTGATGACTGAACTTGATCCAATTAGCATAACATGGTTTCCAACTGTGGGGCAGGGAGATGGTTAGAAGCTCCGCTTTAATGATTGGCTACTCCCAGTGTATGGCAAGAAGGGGGGGGAGAGATTTATGGCAGATCCTTGTGTGCATTAGTCTAGGACACTGCCTGATCCCATGGGTCAAACCATCTGGCAACCCCCATAGTGGAAGAATAATAAACTGGGTATAAGGATCTATGGGACATATCTATAAAGGCGCGGTATTGCTCCTTTACCGGTACCACAGGTTTATAAATATGGCCCTATCATTCCATAAGGAAAACTGGTCATTATCCTACATTTGCTAATTCACTATAGTTCATTGGAGACAGATTGTTGCAGTGTATTTGCCATAAAAGCAGGCCAGTCAGCTGAGAAGGAGCCAACGGAGCATCTTAAAGGACATGTCCACCCCCAA
This sequence comes from Hymenochirus boettgeri, assembly GCA_019447015.1. NCBI lineage: Eukaryota > Metazoa > Chordata > Amphibia > Anura > Pipidae > Hymenochirus > Hymenochirus boettgeri. The sequence goes on from CM033476.1 coordinate 172,714,354, forward strand.
AACTATTACCCCCCCCCCACTACTGGCCCCATCATGTAGTGTAGTTTCATACTTACCTCACATCCCAGCTCCATATGGTTCTCCTGTAGTCCCCCCCCATAGTCCCAAAAACTGCCCACCAGGAGGATAGCAGAGTCCATATAGGACTCTGCCTCCTACCTGGCCTCCGGGAGAAGTTTGGCATGCATACTGCAGCCCTTCTCCCCTTCCGGATTCCCTGCCCCTAGCATAAATCCCTTTGATATGTATTCCCCCTGGTCTCCCAGCCCAACCGCTTCATTTGTATGTTAGAAAGTGCCCCAAACTTTTACTTACCTCCCCTCTTTCCTTTGCTGCACTGAATGACCGGCAGCCGCTTCCGTGAATGGCTGCCGCTCAGCCAATCACAGGCGCGACCGCCGGTCCCGCCCCTCTGCTTGCATTTTCTCGCAAGCAGGGGGCCGGCAGCGCAGCGGAGGGAAGGTAAGTAAAAGTTTGGGGCACTTTCTAAACATAAAAATGAAGCGGTTGGGGCTGGGAGACCAGGGGGAATACTATATCAAAAAATAGTTTTAAGGGTGGACATACCCTTTAAAGTAAGTGTTGCAGTGTTCCCTGAGTGTTGTATTATTTACAGGGAGGTGGGAATAAGCGTTCTCACCTCCCTATGAATAATAGATACAGATTTAATTTACTTAATGGGCATGTCCACCCCCAACACTAAAATTTAACCCCATAGTGGCCCCACTGTATGGTGCAAAAAAATCCTTTCCTTACATCTCTGCTCCTTATGGTTCTCCTGCATTGCCTGTGTAAAGTTCAGGAAAGTGAAGCGCAGGGGAGCCGATTCCCCCCTCCCTCCATCCAGATCCATTGCGCTCATCTTGAGTTGTAGCATTAAAAGCTTTTAGTATATTGTAGTTTTCCCCCTCCCAACCCGAACTGCATGGTTAGTTTGTAAAAAAAAGATAGAATAAACTTACTTACCAGCCTGGGGTCCATATCCTCAATAGCCGACAGCCGCGTCTGTAATTGGCTGACTCTCAGCAAGTGCTCTCTTGTGCCAACGGGAATGTTCGGCGGCCGCACACTCGTTCAGGAAAGCCACTACACACACTGCCAATAAAGCCCAGTTACCGTTGGATCCATCGCTAGTGTTTGTACCTAGCTTTAGTCCACCGGGCAGCCAGACTGACATTGTTGCACTTCCGCGCACCTTATATTACAAATAATTAGCCATGACGAGCACCTATTGGTTAGAAAACAAAGGTAGGTTCTAGCCCTTAATCTGTTTACATCAGTCACAGTGTGGTCTCGGCCTAAGTAACTGCCTGCGCGTTGACACTTTAATGGTGTAAGTTGTGGTATGTCTCAACTTACACCAGTCTGCAGACATGTTCATACACAGTATACTACTTCCTGCAGGCTAGATATATTAAAGTACCTGCAATTTTTCTGACTGCTAGGCCAATCAATTTGCCTTGAGCACATTCTTTCTGGAATCTGCTTTAAAATTTTACCTACATGCTAACATACACTGTTAATATTAAACAGCCCAACAGAGCACAAATGTAATCCACATAGAGGGTCATTCATCGAAAGTCATTATTGTGGCCTAGCTGCGTGGTTGCGTCAGTTTTGCAACAACATTGCACCATATTTCCGATATTGTCAATTTAGCACCTTTGAAAAAATACATGTTTTTGGTCTAAATTGCACCATTTTGGGACCAAATATTTAACACCTGCTGGGGACCTGATCTAAACATGGGTACCACCAGATCCGACGTTATTGGCGCATTTTCCGAACAATCGATAGGCCGTGGGCATCTTCCTGTACCAAAGTATAGGGGAGTTCCCTATGGGAAACATGCAGTCCCAATTGTTCTCTCTATGCTGTGCATAGGGAGAATGCTTAGGACTGTGTATACTCCCATTAAAAAATGTACATTAAATCATGTGTCTGATACCTTTAATTAAACTTTTTACTATGACTGCCAGATTCATTGTAATCAGAGACTTTCATAGTGGTATAGATTGTAAACTTGGGGGGAGATCCAAAGCCGGGAGCCGCGTAACTTACCTTTGCCCGATCCCGCAATACAATAACTGACGTAAACGGGATTACATCATTTATTGCATCGCGGGATCGGGCTAAGGTAAGGAGCGCGAACTTAATGCTCCACAGCCTTTACCGTTAAGTTTCACACTACGGGGTAGCGCAAATCTTAACGGCAGGGGTTTTGGATCGTTAGCACAGCGCTATTTCCAAAAACATTCGGAAATGGCGCTGTGCTCTAAATTCCGTCTAAAACCCACGTTAACCCGATTTTTTTTCGGGTTAACGTGGGTTTTAGACGGAAAAGGGGCATATTGAATCTCCCCCTAAGGCTATGTTCTCTCTAACCATCGCGATAACATGGGAACCTCGAGTATAAGCGAGGTTTTCAGACTTTAAAAAAAGCCTGAAAATCTGACCTCGGCCTATACTCACTCACCTCTCTCCTGGCTGCCGCTCGCTCCCCGTCTCCTGTTGACGTCACTTCTCTGCGCCTCTCACTTCCCAGTGCCGTGTAGTAACGTCAGGTGGGCAGATGCGGAGCAAGCGGCAGCTGGCAGTGAGGTGAAGACTGAAAATTGAAGATTGCCCAGTTAAGTGAATATTGAACTGGGGGGGGCAGTAATCCCATACAGTAACCCCCAATACCTTTCTACTATAGATGTTTGGAAACTACAACTCCCAGAAACTAAAGCATGCTACAGTGGAAAGGTATTGGGGGTTACTGTATGGGATTACTGTCCATTTAAAGGGCAACTAAAACCTCAAAACAATACTAAATCTAAACAATCTAAACAAAACTAAATCAGGAGGATGATACCTATTGTTTAAAATATTGCCTTCTGACAAATACAGTATGGCTATTACTCTATGGGAATTCTGCTGTCCATTTAAAGGGCAACTAAAGCCTCAGAACAATACAGAATCAGAAGGCAGTATTGGTCATAATTTCTACCCTCGACTTATACACGAGTCAATCGGGTTTTCCTGATTTTTGAGGCAAAAAAAGGTACCGTATATACTTGAGTATAAGTCGACCCGAGTATAAACCGAGGCACATATTTTACCTGAAAAATTAGTAAAAACTGATTGACTCGAGTATAAGCCGAGGGTAGAAATTATGACCACTACTGCCTTCTGATTTAGTATTGTTTTGTGGTTTGAGATGCCCTTTAAATGGACAGCAGTAATAGCCAAATCCAGTACCAGTAACCCCCAATTCCTTGGCACTCCAGATGTTTGGAAACTACAACTCTCAGCATGCTTTGGTTGCTGGGAATTGTAGTTTCTAAACGTGGAGTGGTAAGGTTCAATAAACTTTTAATTAAGCTTACCATCATTTACCATTCTCCTGACCCCTATATAGTAAAGGCCACTCTGACCCCCATATAGTAAAGGGCCCTCTGACCCCCATATAGTAAAGGGCACTCTGACCCCCATATAGTAAAGGGCTCTCTGACCCCAATAGTTAAGTGTCACCTGAGAGTTGTAGTTTCAAGCTGTCATTTGCACTGAACTAGCAGCCATGTTTTGCTCCAAACTGAGATGACCCATCAGATTTACAGCATCCAAATGAGCAGTGACAGTGCTGAGTGAGTCCAGCAGCCTGACAGCAGGAAGGAGTGTAAAGGCAGATCAGCTCCTGTAACTTTTTATGCAGATGAAGGATTTTTAACACACTATCCGCAATTGCAGCATTTGGATATAAATTAGGACTTGACCCGAGTATAAACCGAGGTTAGCTTTTCAGGCTAATTTTAAAGCCTGAAAATCTCCACTTATATTCGAGTATATACGGTACCTTAGCTTGTACTCGGGTCGGCTTATTCTCGAGTATATACGGTAAGCCTTTCCAAATGTGTAGAAAATGCTTTAGTGCCCCTAGTAGAAAAATGAATACACCATATGTCACACTAAAAACAGGTGATATTCGGGTTAAAACACATGAATGCCCAATGAATGATTTGTAAGAGCAATGTACAGGTGCAAACTATTTGCTGTTAGGAAGATAATACTTTTTGTATATTTTATATTATGACCTGTGGTTTAGATGTGATGTACACTAATAGGTTAATAATTAAGGTGTGTTTTCTATTATGAGCTCCACCCCCTATAGGGTATAAAGCTGTTTTTACCTCTTTCTGTTTGTTACCCCGAGGAAGGTAGGCTTGGTCCCCCCGAAACCTTGGGCTTTCATGTCTTTATAAAAAATAAGGGTTTGCAACCCTATTATCTCACCAGGTTTTAGTATGGCGTATAACATATTAATGTTTCTACTTCAATCTAGGGATTAGTGATCTGGGGCAATGAGTTGGCTATACTGCACATGGAGTCATTAAAGGTGATGCAGTGTGTAAAACCTGTTCATATTTCTGGAAAAGGCACTCTGGAAGTTGTCAGTACATTATGGTGGGTTTCAATACAAATTCATAAGGGAGAGTTAAACTATTTTCGATCATTTAATTCTATACAATTGGCGATTTTCCAATTTTTATTTTTCCTCATTTTGAGTTATACGATTAAATTTGAATGGGGGTCTTATTTCTGCATATACAAGAGCGTTTTACCTGCTAAACACGCCCCTATAATTTTCAGTTACAGCCCTGGACTGGTATTGGTAGACAAGGTGCTATTTCTCTTTTTGCCACAACAGTCAGTTTAAAGCAATGCATAGGGCAATATCAATTGCACATATTGCTGTGGCGAAAATCATGGGCGATAACAAACCAGTTTATAAATACACCAAAAATAATGCACCTATACATAGCAAAGTCTGCCTTTAGCAAAATATAATATTTAGCATTACCCCCCAAACTCCATTTTTGAAGCCTTTGCAAAAGTAAAAGGGGCAGCACAGTGGCTCAGTGGGGGGCAGCACAGTGGCTCAGTGGTTAGCACTGATGCCTGAAGTCCTGAGTTGATTCCACCCTCGGACATATCTGTAAGGAGTTTGTATGTTCTCCCCGTGCTTGCGTGGGTTTCCTCCGGGCAGTCTGGTTTCCCCCACAATCATAAAGACATACTGATACGTTGTATGAGTAAAATAAATGTGCATAGATTGTAAGCTCTTCGGGGCAGGGCCTGATGTGAATGTATACATGTAATTATGACGTGCTACAGAAGATCTGCAATAAAAATAAAATAATAATAAGTAAGGGTTACCATTATACATTTGCTAATCAACCTGCGAGTTCAACCATTTTCCTTACATTGTATAGTTATAGATTGTTAGCTGGGTTATTATGGATTATGAAATACATTTTTGGATTAGTAATATGGTCAAGATCATCCATTTGGCAGGCTCAGTTTTGTCATAAAATGTATATACTTCCGTATGAGGATTAACATGCCCTTTAAATTTTACAGATGCTACATGAGAAAGTTGGTCTGTTGTGAAGGGCTGGACTACTGGGTTCAACTCAATTTAATATTAAGATTATAATTATTAAGGGGAAAGTCCGGGCAGCCTGCGGGCCGCATGTGGCCTCCGGGCCTTTCTTTGCCCAGGAGGGGGGGGGGGGAAACAGTAACATAGTAACATAGTAATTAAGGTTGAATAAAGACATTCGTCCATCAAGTCCAACCTATTCCCTTTTTTTTTTTTTAACCCTACCTAACAGTTGATCCAGAGGAAGGCAAAAAACCCCAGCTAAAAAAGGGGGGAAAAATTCCTTCCTGACTCCAAATGGCAATCGGAAAGTATCCCTGGATCAACCAGATCTATATGCATTAATTCATGTTACACCACCCTCTCTTTTCAGTGCTGATAAATGACCCCCACTGTTGGTTCGCTAATCACTGGCTTTTGAGGTTCATCGTATACTTTGGGTTATATAGATAATGATATGTTCCCAGACTAATTGGGCAGAGAATCTTGGTTACCAACGTCTATAAACATATTTATTCTTGTTAATAACATTGAATCCTTTGTATTTCATTTGCCTGCAAATGCAGACAAAGGGAACGACCAGTTTATTTGAATCTGATAAAGGTGTTTAATAATCATCACTAACCAGGAAGAAGAAGCATCGCAGTGCTGCACAGACCCAAGCTTTCTAATAGACTGGTTTTTACACTTGTAACAACCTTGCTTTCAATTAGCATTCTATAAACATTCTTCAGCAGCCATAATGAATTAGCCAAAGGGCATACAAACATATATTCCAGTTGTCTAATTGCAATCCTGTCTGTCCCCCTTCTTTATGGTGCAATCTTGAAATGCATGTTTACAAATTCCTTTTTTCATATCATTTTCTTTCATGTGTCTAGCTAGAAATGGTGCATATTTCACACAATGTCCTCCTGTAAATTACTCCGCAAAAAACAGTATTTGCAGTGGATATTCTGTACCCTCAGTTCTACAGCCAACAGCAGAACATGTACACACACCCACACAAACAGACCGCACTAACACACTGCTATTTTAGAAACTCAGCTTCAGTACAGCAGTCTCTGCAATAAATATTATTTAGAATGAGGAATCAGTGGCACCAATGACAATAATTTAAATTTAGAGCAAACGTGCTTTTATAATGTATGATTATTTTGACATAGAACTTATGATTTTTGCCCGAAATGATCATTAGTTACTTGTCATATGGCTAATCATTTCTGTACTACACATAGTGGATGGGTAATTAGGAGGCTTACTGAGGTCTGAACATATCCTTTATTTGGCTTTCTGTTTCTTATTTCTTCCTGTTTTTCTACCCATTTGGGGCTGTATCTCCTCTCACAATTTTCGGTTGGACTGTGTGTGGCCACATCTGTAGCAGCTCACAACAGAATCCAATAGACACGTGGGTATTGTCCTGATGGAGTACGCAGGTGTGTCTAGCAAGGGCGTGTGCCTACACGCTGTAGAGAGCTCAAGTTCAGGGAAGTGCTGTCAAACTGCACTTCAGTGAACTGTGGTCACTGAAGATATTACTCTTAGTAAGTCCAGTCATATGGTGCCACTTTACCTCTGCCTGACTTTTTTTAACCTAAACTGGGGGTGGAGGGGTAGGTTGGTGTTCATGCCAGTTTATGTCACCAGTCTGTCTGCCACTTTAGGTCACCAGTCTGTCTGTTGGCAGAGAGACTGGGTGACAATCTGGCAAACAGACTGGTGATACTGGCAGACTGGTCAAATAACATGGCAGACAGACTAGTCAAATAACATGGCAGACAGACTGGTGACAAGCTTTCACTGATCTGTCTGCCAATTTATTTGACCAGTCTGTCTGCCAGTGAATTGTCACTAGCCATCTGCAGTTTGCAACTGTCTGTCATTTTACTTACAAGTCTTTCTGCCACCATTCTATTTGCCACTTTATTTAAGCAGTCTGTTTGCCACCATATTTGACTGTTTTCTGTACCCTTATAATGTCCATCCTTACCCTTGCCTGTAGGTGCTCTACACTAAACAGTATTGTGAGGGAGACATCTTGTTCACATTGTCTACAACTGTAAGGTTTGTGCCAATTGATATTCAATCCATTATTATACTTAGGTTGTTTTTGCTAACTTTGATGATTTAATATATATTTTCCTACTCAACTTCTGCAAAACTATATATATTAAATGCCAGCTCTGCTAGACGGAACAAAAAGAGGAATTTCTTCAGACGGTTGTGGTTTACCAGCTTAATGGCTATAGACTGTATACAATGTATTTGAAACTAACAAGCAACAACCCCCACAAACGTATATAACCCTTTGTGACTACAATAAGCAGAAGAAGCATTTACCGTATATACTTGAGTATAAGCCGAGGTTTTCAGTCTTTAAAATTAGCCTGAAATCCCGACCTCGGCTTAACTGGTCAGTAAACTCTCCGGCTGCCGATCGCTATGTAAACGATGGTAACTTACCGTACATCAAGCAGTGTTCCGCCTGGCACTCCGCGCTGATCTGCAGGATATGTCACTACTTGGCCCCAGGCAGTAGTGAGACAGTCGTCGCGTATGGACATCATCCTGCAGATCAGCGTGGACTGCCAGGCGAAACACTTGCTTCTAAAGTTAGCTTCTACATAGCGATCAGCAGCCAGATTGGGGGGACCCGAGTGAGTACTTACCCTTCTAACTTAACCCTTACTTACCTCACTGAACTTGGGGGACCTCTCTTACTTAACTCTTACTTACCTCACTGAACTTGGGGGACCTCTCTACTTACCTCACTGAACTTGGGGGACCTCTCTTACTTAGCCCTTACTTACCTCACTGACTTGGGGGCCTTTCCAGGGGGTGCACTGTATTTAAAGGGCAAAAAATACAGTAGTATGAAGGCAGTAGTGGTCATCATTTCAACCCCTCAGCTTATACTCGAGTCAATCATGTTTCTTACCTTTTGAGGTAAAAAATGGGTGCCTCGGCTTATACTCGGGTCGGCTTATACTCGAGTATATATGGTATGCATACTAACAGCTTGTGTCAGTGTGGTTCTTTCTAGTTTCTTCTCGGCCTAGGCTGCTCTATCAATCGATAACTAATCAGGAAGGAACAGATAATTCTTGGACCCGTTCGCGAGTGTTATCGCGATTTCTGTGCCTTTGCGCACGTTGTTTTCGTATTTGCACATGCATTTTCTGTATTTACAAAGATAAAACGCATGTGATTGCACGAAAAAAAATTAGAAATCACGAATTTTTCGCATTCCTGAAAATCGCAAACGTTTTTTTCTGGGGGTTTTGCCACAAATGAATGGGCCAGATAAGATAGACCGGTGCTTTTAAAATGCTGTCTTTAGACATTAGATAGATTAGACATTTGTCTATAGACAAATCTATCTAATGTCTGTCTAGTGTATGGCCGGCCAGCTTTACTGTTATTGATATATAAAGTTGGAGTTGATCCAGGGATAGTTCTGATTGCCACTTGGAACAATTTTTTTTACTATTCATACATGAAATACGGAGTGCCGAACAAAGCAAGTCCAACCCCAAGATGTTTTTTAAGTATATAAATGGTAAAAAATGAGGACTGAGAATGTGGGACCATTAAATAATGGAGCTGAGGTGGTTGTAAGGATGCCGAAAAGGCTAATCTGCTAAACCGTTTTTTTTACATCGGTTTTTACTGTTGAGAATCCTTACTAGGGATTGTAACAATGTGCAGGGAGGAAATGAAGAGTTTTCACATTGGTATAACAGAGGATATGGTACGGAATCAATTCAGACAGGTTAATATCAATAAAGCGCCAGGACCAGATGGATTGCATCCTAGGATTTTAAAAGAGCTTAGTTCAGTTCTAGCAAGACCACTGTGTCTCATCTTTTCAATTCGCTTTTGTCTGGGGATGTGCCGCTGGATTGGAAAAAAGCAATGTAATACCAATATTCAAAAAAGTAGTCGTTCACAGCCTGGTAACTATAGACCTGTAACCTAACATCAGTGGTAGGGAAGGTGATGAACTTTGTTAAGGGATCATTCCTTGACTTTGTCTCCAGATCATCTTATTAGTAGTAGCAGCATGGATTTATGAGAAATAGATCATGCCAGACAAATTTAATTGGTTTTTGAAGAAGTGAGTAAGAAGTTATGATTCAGGCACAGCTGTGGTGTGGTATATTTGGATTTTGCAAAAGCCTTTGATACTGTGCCACATAGCGACTAATGTATAAACTGAGGACTGTTGGCCTTGAAGAAAACATTTGTTCATGGATAGAGAACTGGTTATTGAACCGCAAACAGAGAGTGGTGGTTAATGGAGCTACATCTATGTGGGCTAAAGTTCTAAGCGGAGTTCCTCAGGGTTTGTACTGGGGCCGCTTCTGTTTAATCTGTTTATAAATGACTTAGAAGGGGGCATTGAGAGCAAGGTCTCTGTGTTTGCTGATGACACTAAATTATGCAAGACTTTGGAACTTCCAATGATGTGCAAGTGCTGCAAGCAGACCTAGATAGATTATCAAAATGGGCAGCAGAATGGCAGATGAGATCAATGTTGATAAATGTAAGGTGATGCATTTGGGATTTAATAATCCCTGTGCCACCTACACCATAATAACTCTGTGTTAAGTGCATCTGAAATGGAAAAAGATTTGGGGGTTCTGTTAGATAACAGACTTAGCTGTAGCAAACAATGCCAGGTAGCAACACTAGAGCTAGCAAGATATTGTCTTGTATAAGAGGGGAATGGAATCAAGAAGAAAAATATTATTCTCCCTCTTTACAAGGCACTGGTAAGGCCACATGCAAAAGGACATCTTGGAAATTGAGGCAGTTCAGAGAAGGGCAACTAAATTAATAAGGGGAATGGAGGGGCTTGAATATGCAGGCAGATTAGACAAGTTAGGGCTGTTTACATTGGAGAAGCGGCGGTTGCTGGGGGACATGATAACCTTATACAAATATATTAATGGCCCATACAGTGACTCTCTGGTGCATTGTTCACTAATAGTCAATCAGAGGACTCGTGGACATCCTTTAAGGTTGGAAGAAAAGAAGTTTCATCTTCAAGTTAGAGAGGTTTCTTTACAGTGAGAACGGTGAAACTGTGGACTGTCTTCCAGCAGAGGTGGTAATGGCAAGTTCATTGAATAACTTTAAAAAAGCCTGGATAAGTTTCTAAAACTAAAAAATATTGAGAATTACTGGTATTATGCATATAGATCTGGTTGATCCAGGGATACTTCCGATTGCCATTTGGATCAGGAGGAATTTTTTCCCCCTTTTTTAGCTGGGGTTTTTTGCCTTCCTCTGGATCAACTGTTAGGTAGGGTTAAAAAAAAAAGAAGGGACTAGGTTGGACTTGATGACGAATGTCTTTATTCAACCTTAATTACTAGTTACTATGTTACTGTTTCCCCCCCCCCCTCCTGGGCAAAGAAAGGCCCGGAGGCCACATGCGGCCCGCAGGCTGCCCGGACTTTCCCCTTAATAATTATAATCTTAATATTAAATTGAGTTGAACCCAGTAGTCCAGCCCTTCACAACAGAACAACTTTCTCATGTAGCATCTGTAAAATTTAAAGGGCATGTTAATCCTCATACGGAAGATATACATTTTATGACAAAACTGAGCCTGCCAAATGGATGATCTTGACCATATTACTAATCCAAAAATGTATTTCATAATCCATAATAACCCAGCTAACAATCTATAACAACAATGTAAGGAAATGGTTGAACTCGCAGGTTGATTAGCAAATGTATAATGGTAACCCTTACTTATTATTATTTTATTTTATTGCAGATCTTCTGTAGCACGTCATATTACATGTATACATTCACATCAGGCCCTGCCCCGAAGGCTTACAACTAGCACATTTATTTTACTCATACAACGTATCAGTATGTCTTATGATTGTGGGGGAAACCAGACTGCCCGGAGGAAACCCACGCAAGCACGGGGAGAACATACAAACTCTTACAGATTGTCCGAGGGTGGAATCAACTCAGGACTTCAGGCATCAGTGCTAACCACTGACCACGTGCTGCCCCCCATGAGCCACTGTGCTGCCCCTTTTACTTTGCAAAGGCTTCAAAAATGGAGTTTGGGGGGGTATGCTAAATATATATTTTGCTAAAGGCAGACTTTGCTATGTATAGGTGCATTATTTTGGTGTATTTATAAACTGGTTTTTTATCGCCCATGATTTTCGCCACAGCAATATGTGCAATTTATTTGCCCTATGCATTGCTTTAAACTGACTGTTGTGGCAAAAGAGAAATAGCACCTTGTCTACCAATACCAGTCCAGGGCTTGTAACTGAAAATTATCGGGGGTGTCGTCCATCAAGTCCAACCTATTCCCTTTTTTTTTTTTTTTTTTTTTTAACCCTACCTAACAGTTGATCCAGAGGAAGGCAAAAAAACCCCAGCTAAAAAAGGGGGGAAAAAATTCCTTCCTGACTCCAAACGGCAATCGGAAAGTATCCCTGGATCAACCAGATCTATATGCATTAATACCAGTAATTCTCAATATTTTTTAGTTTTAGAAACTTATCCAGGCCTTTTTTAAAGTTATTCAATGAACTTGCCATTACCACCTCTGCTGGAAGACAGTTCCACAGTTTCACCGTTCTCACTGTAAAGAAACCTCTCCTAACCTGAAGATGAAACTTCTTTTCTTCCAACCTTAAAGGATGTCCACGAGTCCTCTGATATGACCTATTAGTGAACAATGCACCAGAGAGTTCACTGTATGGGCCATTAATATATTTGTATAAGGTTATCATGTCCCCACGCAACCGCCGCTTCTCCAATGTAAACAGCCCTAACTTGTCTAATCTGCCTGCATATTCAAGCCCCTCCATTCCCCTTATTAATTTAGTTGCCCTTCTCTGAACTGCCTCAATTTCCAAGATGTCCCTTTTGTATATGGGATTCCAAAACTGCACCGCATATTCCAAATGTGGCCTTACCAGTGCCTTGTAAAGAGGGAGAATAATATTTTTCTCTCTTGATTCCATTCCCCTCTTTATACAAGACAATATCTTGCTAGCTCTAGCTGTTGCTACCTGGCATTGTTTGCTACAGCTAAGTCTGTTATCTACCAGAACCCCCAAATCTTTTTCCATTTCAGATGCACTTAACACAGAGTTATTTATGGTGCAGGTGGCACAGGGATTATTAAATCCCAAATGCATCACCTTACATTTATCAACATTGAATCTCATCTGCCATTCTGCTGCCCATTTTGATAATCTATCTAGGTCTGCTTGCAGCACTTGCACATCATTGGAAGTTTCCAAAGCTCTGCATAATTTAGTGTCATCAGCAAACACAGAGACCTTGCTCTCAATGCCCCCTTCTAAGTCATTTATAAACAGATTAAACAGAAGCGGCCCCAGTACAGAACCCTGAGGAACTCCGCTTAGAACTTTAGCCCACATAGATGTAGCTCCATTAACCACCACTCTCTGTTTGCGGTCCAATAACCAGTTCTCTATCCATGAACAAATGTTTTCTTCAAGGCCAACAGTCCTCAGTTTATACATTAGTCGCCTATGTGGCACAGTATCAAAGGCTTTTGCAAAATCCAAATATACCACATCCACAGCTGTGCCTGAATCTAACTTCTTACTCACATCTTCATAAAAACCAATTAAATTTGTCTGGCATGATCTATTTCTCATAAATCCATGCTGACTACTACTAATAAGATGATCTCTGGAGACAAAGTCAAGGATATGATCCCTTAACAAAGTTTCCATCACCTTCCCTTCCACTGATGTTAGGCTTACAGGTCTATAGTTACCAGGCTGTGAACGACTACCTTTTTTGAATATTGGTATTACATTGGCTTTTTTCCAATCCAGCGGCACATCCCCAGACAAAAGCGAATCTGAAAAGATGAGACACAGTGGTCTTGCTAGAACTGAACTAAGCTCTTTTAAAATCCTAGGATGCAATCCATCTGGTCCTGGCGCTTTATTGATATTAACTTTGTCTAATTGATTCCGTACCATATCCTCTGTTATCCAATGTGAAAACTCTTCATTTCCTCCCTGCACATTGTTACAATCCCTACTGTAAGGATTCTCAACAGTAAAAACCGATGTAAAAAAACGGTTTAGCAGATTAGCCTTTTCGGCATCCTCTACAACCACCTCAGCTCCATTATTTAATGGTCCCACATTCTCAGTCCTCATTTTTTTACCATTTATATACTTAAAAAACATCTTGGGGTTGGACTTGCTTTGTTCGGCAATCCGTATTTCATGTATGAATAGTAAAAAAAATTGCTTCCAAGTGGCAATCAGAACTATCCCTGGATCAACTCCAACTTTATATATCAATAACAGTAAAGCTGGCCGGCCATACACTAGACAGACATTAGATAGATTTGTCTATAGACAAATGTCTAATCTATCTAATGTCTAAAGACAGCATTTTAAAAGCACCGGTTCTTATCTTATCTGGCCCATTCATTTTGTGCAAAACCCCCCAGAAAAAAACGTTTGCGATTTTCAGGAATGCGAAAATTCTCGTGATTTCTAATTTTTTTTCGTGCAATCACATGCGTTTTATCTTTGTAAATACAGAAAATGCATGTGCAAATACGAAAACAACGTGCGCAAAGGCACAGAAATCGCGATAACACTCGCGAACTGGGTCCAAGAATTATCTGTTCCCTTCCTGATTAGTTATCGATTGATAGAGCAGCCTAGGCCGAGAAGAAACTAGAAAGAACCACACTGACACAAGCTGTTTAGTATGCATACCATATATACTCGAGTATAAGCCGACCCGAGTATAAGCCGAGGCACCCATTTTTTACCTCAAAAGGTAAGAAACATGATTGACTCGAGTATAAGCTGAGGGGTTGAAATGATGACCACTACTGCCTTCATACTACTGTATTTTTTGCCCTTTAAATACAGTGCACCCCCCTGGAAAGGCCCCCAAGTTCAGTGAGGTAAGTAAGGGCTAAGTAAGAGAGGTCCCCCAAGTTCAGTGAGGTAAGTAAGAGAGGTCCCCCAAGTTCAGTGAGGTAAGTAAGAGTTAAGTAAGAGAGGTCCCCCAAGTTCAGTGAGGTAAGTAAGGGTTAAGTTAGAGAGGTAAGTACTCACTCGGGTCCCCCCAATCTGGCTGCTGATCGCTATGTAGAAGCTAACTTTAGAAGCAAGTGTTCCGCCTGGCAGTCCACGCTGATCTGCAGGATGATGTCCATACGCGACGACTGTCTCACTTACTGCCTGGCGCCAAGTAGTGACATCATCCTGCAGATCAGCGCGGAGTGCCAGGCGGAACACTTGCTTCTGATGTACGGTAAGTTACCATAGCTTCTACATAGCGATCGGCAGCCGGAGAGTTACTTGACCCGAGTATAAGCCGAGGTCGGGATTTCAGGCTAATTTTAAAGACTGAAAACCTCGGCTTATACTCAAGTATATACGGTAAATGCTTCTTCTGCTTTATTGTTAGTCACAAAGGGTTATATACGTTTGGTGGGGGTTGTTGCTTGTTAGTTTCAAATACATTGTATACAGTCTATAGCCATTAAGCTGGTAAACCACAACCGTCTGAAGAAATTCCTCTTTTTGTTCCGTCTAGCAGAGCTGGCATTTAATATATATAGTTTTGCAGAAGTTGAGTAGGAAAATATATATTAAATCATCAAAGTTAGCAAAAACAACCTAAGTATAATAATGGGATTGAATATTTCAATTGGCACAAACCTTACAGTTGTAGACATATGTGAACAAGATGTCTCCCTCACAATACTGTTTAGTGTAGAGCACCTACAGGCAAGGGTAAGGATGGACATTATAAGGGTACAGAAAACCAGTCAAATATGGTGGCAAACAGACTGCTTAAATAAAGTGGCAAATAGACTGGTGGCAGAAAGACTTGTTAAGTAAAATGACAGACAGTTGACAAACTGGCAGACTGGCTAGTGACATTCACTGGCAGACAGACTGGTCAAATAAATTGGCAGACAGATCAGTGAAAGCTTGTCACCAGTCTGTCTGCCATGTTATTTGACTAGTCTGTCTGCCATGTTATTTGACCAGTCTGCCAGTATCTCACCAGTCTGTTTGCCAGATTGTCACCAGTCTCTCTGCCAACAGACAGACTGGTGACCTAAAGTGGCAGACAGACTGGTGACATAAACTGGCATGAACACCAACCCTACCCCTCCACCCCCAGTTTAGGTTAAAAAAAGTCAGGCAGAGGTAAAGTGGCACCATATGACTGGACTTACTAAGAGTAATATCTTCAGTGCACACAGTTCACTGAAGTGCAGTTTGACAGCACTTCCCTGAACCTTGAGCTCTCTACAGCGTGTAGGCACACGCCCTTGCTAGCACACCTGCGTACTCCATCAGGACAATACCCACGTGTCTATTGGATTCTGTCTGTGAGCTGCTACAGATGTGGCCACACACAGTCCAACCGAAAATTGTGAGAGGAGATACAGCCCCAAAATGGGTAGAAAAACAGGAGAAAATAAGAAACAGAAAGCCAAATAAAGGATATTGTTCAGACCTCAGTAAGCCTCCTAATTACCCATCCACTATGTGTAGTACAGAAATGATTAGCCATATGCACAGTAACTAATGATCATTTCGGGCAAAAATCATTAAGTATCTATGTCAAAATAATCATACATTATAAAAGCACGTTTGCTCTAAATTTAAATTATTGTCATTGGCTGCCACTGATCTTCCTCATTCTAAATAAATATTTATTGCAGAGACTGCTGTACTGAAGCTGAGTTTCTAATAAATAGCAGTGTGTTAGTGCGCGTCTGTTTGTGTGCGTGTGTGTACATGTTCTGCTGTTGGCATGTAGAACTGAGGTTTACAGAATATCCACTGCAAATACTGTTTTTCTGCGGAGTAATTTACAGGAGGACATTTGTGTGAAATATGCACCATTTCTAGCTAGACACATGAAAGAAAATGATATGAAAAAAGGAATTTGTAAACATGCATTTCCAAGATTGCATCCATAAAGAACGGGGGACAGACAGGATTGCAATTAGACAACTGGAATATATTGTTTGTATGCCCTTTGGCTAATTCATTATGGCTGCTGAAGAATGTTTATAGAATGCTAATTGAAAGCAAGGTTGTTTACAAGTGTAAAAACCAGTCTATTAGAAAGCTTGGGTCTGTGCAGCACTGCGATGCTTCTTCTTTCCTGGTTATGTGATGAGCTTATTAAACACCTTTATCAGATTCAAAATAAACTGGTCGTTCCCTTTGTCTGCATTTGCAGGCAAATGAAATACAAAGGATTCAATGTTATTAACAAGAATAAAATATGTTTATAGACGTTGGTAACCAAGATTCTCTGCCCAATTAGTCTGGGAACATATCATTAATCTATATACCCAAAGTATACGATGAACCTCAAAAGCCAGTGATTAGCGAACCAAACAGTGGGGGTCATTTATCAGCACTGAAAGCAGCAGGGTGGTGTCACTTGCTGTATTTCTTCTCTAGGCCTGTCACTAAATGTGATATGCAATTTGATACTAGGGCTGTGCTGTAAGGGTTTGCTTAAGGGAGCAGGAGCTATTTGCATTGTAACCAATCTGGCATCCTCTAGGGTGCTGTAGGGTTTTCCTTGTTTTATACATTTAATGAGTATGTGATAGTTAATGAATTAGATCCACACTATAATGTGTATATATATATATCTATCTTGCTGCAGCTGCAATTAGCCTAAAAATTAAGAGAAACATTTACCGTAATACATCTTCCAGATTTTGGTGGGTGATGCAGCAGTAATTGACTGGTGGAGACACAGCAGCCATACTATATAATATAGACATGACTGCAAGAATCCTATATCGCATTTCATCTGTGGTAGCACTGTAAAAAAAATCCAATATTCCTATCACTTAGCCAAACCATAAATATCTTGATTTTGCACCTACTTCAGCATTAATTGGTGTGCAAAACAAAGGATCGGTGTATCCATCAATCTTTGCTTTTTCCTAAAAAGCAATTATAATTAGATAACGGGAAAAAAAAACAGATCATGCAATGTAACTGGGTATCCTATTTTTACTGCAGGAATTTTTAAAGGAGAATTAAAAGAAAATGTGAACATCCCATAATCCATTATTTTCAGAGATGGATTAAGATCATATGGGGCCCAAGGCAGTGCCATCATTTAGGGCCCCCTTTTTTTGCTTCATATATTGTATAGACTGTTTTTTGTTACTGCTTCTGAAGCTGGGCCCCCAGAAGTTCCCTGGGCCCTAGGCAGATGCCTAGGGTTGCCTTGTGGATAATCCTGCTCTTATTATTTTATATACCCCAAAACTGTCACTCTTACTGGTATTAAAGGGAATGATGCCCCCCCTCGCCGTGATAGGTCCCAGGGTCCTAAACTGCTAGGTCCCTTACCTCTGGGTACTTACACTTGCCTTATCACTGAGAACGATCCCTCCAAGGCCGGCTTCTGAAAGCCTGTTTTGGACATGCCCCCTTCACTTCTTGGTATTCAACCAATGGAAAGACTCACTCTAAAAGCAGCACATCTTCCCATTGATCAGCCCTGCCATAGTCTGGGATGAATGCCCGAAGACGATTTTTTAGTGCTCGTTCTCAGTGATAAATTAATACCCATTGGTGAGGACCAAGCGGTTTAGGTCCCTACCCTGGGTAGTGTTAGCTGAGGGGGAAGGACATGGGTGGCCATAATTGCCCTTAAAAATTAAAGAAGAACTATAGAGCATGTATAGAGCATATAAATTAAAAAAAAAAAAAAACAGGTAGGATTGCTTATTTCTACTTCCCAATATTGAATTTCTGAGGAGCACCAGGACAAAGAAAAACAATTCATGCCCTTTCAGTTTTACACCCACCAAGCATTTTCCTGGCTTCAGCACTATCATTAACACGAGAAAAGCCACGACACTAACCTAGCAGATAAAAAAAACAGACATGCATGAAGCACTTTTCTATGCTTAAAAGAATGCCTAAAACAGTTGCTCTGTAAAATATTTTTATGAAATATCCCACTCTTTGGTGCATTGTTTACTAATAGGTCATATCAGAGGACACGTGGACATCCTTTAAGGTTGGAAGAAAAGAAGTTTCATCTTCAGGTTAGGAAAAGTTTCTTTACAGTGAGAAAGGTGAAACTGTTCTTCCAGCAGATGTGGTAATGGCAAGTTCATTGAATAGCTTTAAAAAAGGCCTGGATAAGTTTCTAAAATTCTTGAGAATTACTGGTATTAATGAATATAGATCTGGTTGATCCAGGGATACTTTCCGATTGCCGTTTGGAGTCAGGAAGGAATTTTTTCCCCCCATTTTTAGCTGTTTTTTTTTTTGCCTTCCTCTGGATCAACTGTTAGGTAGGGTTAATAAAAAAAAAAAAGAGGGTGAATAGGTTGGACTTGATGGACGTATGTCTTTATTCAACGTTAAAGGGTATGTCCACTTTCTTCACCAAAGATTCCCGCTGTCCCCCCAGCCCCAACCTCTATTTTAGATTATTAGAAAATGCCCCAAACTTTACTTACCTTCCCTCTTGCCTCCGCCGCGCTGCCAGGCCCTCTGCTTGCGAGTTAATGCAAGCAGAGGGGCGGGACCGGCAGTCGCGTCTGTGATTGGCTGAGCGGCAGCCAATCACGGACACGGCTGTCGGGAGTTTAGTGCGGCGGAGGCAAGAGGGAAGGTAAGTAATGTTTCGGGCATTTTCTAATAATACTAACATAGCGGTTGGGGCTGGGGGGACAGGGGGAATCTTTGGTGAAAAGGGTTTTACACTAGGGGGAGGGAATGCTAATCGGGAGGGAGGGGGAGGAGGGCTGCAGTACGCATGCCAAACTTCTCCCGGAGGCCAGGTAGGAGGCAGAGTCCTATATGAACTCTGCTATCCTCCTGGTGGGCAGTTTTTGGGACTTTGGGGGGGACTACAGGAGAACCTTATGGAGCTGGGATGTGAGGTAAGGATTAAACTACACTACACAATGGGGCCAGTAGTGGGGGGGATTATAGTTTTGGGGGTGGACATGCCCTTTAATTACTATGTTACTATGTATTTTTGTTTTAGGCATAAATGTATTCATTTTATTTTAAAAATTTTCCTTTTATCTAGAAACTATCAGGGTTATTCAATAAAAGTTCTTATTGTTAAAAATTGTGCTAATTTTGCCCCATCCAAGATGTTAGCTTTCAAATGTTAAATAAGATCTGATTGGCTGAAGCAAAATTAGCACCATTTTAAACGATAAGAACTTTTATTGAATCTCCCTGAATGTTGTTTATGCAGTGTTTTTACAGTAAAGCATTTCTCCTTTATGTGAGAGGATGTCCCCTAGAGCTTTGCTTTAGAGAGGCAGAGGCATTATCAATTGATTATATTTCAACTACACCATCTAGTGGTCATATAAACATAGTGCTTTTTTAAAGCCTACAAATGTTAACATACAAAAATGGCAGCATCTGGATATATAAATAAAGGAGGGGCTAAATCAAGGGTTTGGTTTAGGATTTGACAGAATTTCTAGAATTGGGTACAATAATTCTTTAGGATTATTATACAAAGTATTTGTTGTATTCTTATATATACAATTATATATATAATATTACTGTAAATGAAAATAAAAACTGATCTCAAATATGCTCTTACACCCTACAACGACCTTGGATACGAAATTCAAAATCTCTAAAAGCAAGAATTTACATAGAAATTGAACCAATTTTAGTTCCACCCACTATCCACTTCTAAACAGAATTTTTTTTTATACTATAGCACTTTATATTATTGTTAACCTTTGCATAAATGCCAAACAATGGGTTCAAAAGTTATACCGTACTTTTGATCAATTCTTTCATTCATTTCTTTCTTAATTGAATCCAGTCTTTTGCATTCGGTTGATTCAGTGGGATTATATGGGTGTTTTTACTCATTTTCATTGATTCATGTTGGCTCATATTAAAGGAGAAATATGGTCTCCATATATGTTAAGTTTAAATAATAAGCTGCTTGTCTTATCTTTAAAATTAGTCAAAATTAACGATACTGAAAAAGTTAATGTTTTCTGCTTCCAATTGCATGAGTAATGTCACTAACACCCTCTGCACCAGCGTTGTAAGCCTGCTGGGACAGAAAGGAAGTCCTGGTTGATTTATGGCATCCTGAGCATCATTTGTGCCTGCTTAACTCACTGTTTTTTCATTTGCACAGATAATGGTGGATGCAAAATGTAAAACCAACTTTGGCAAATGTTTACAAAGGCAGGAAGAAAGATGGTTTCCAGTTTTATTTTTCTCTGTACAAATGATCAAACTTTTAGAGGGGGAGAACTTGACGTGGCAACAATCCATTATATCAAGAAGTATTCCTACAGGACAAGGACAAGAAGAAACAGGAAGCATCCTTTTGAGCATCATATTTTCTGACGAGATTATTTTCTGACAAGCCTTAACTAGTTACTACTACTTTAACTTGTTTGGAGACCATAGTGCTCATTAAACAAACATGTACACTTACTGCATAATCAGTAAAGAATTAAATATATAAAAAATATAAATAAATTATATTTATAAGAAGTAAAGAATTGAACTTTGATTCCAATGTGTAATTATGTGATTGTTAGTTGATAGTTTTATCTGACAAATAAAATATTAAATTATCAAACATTAGTTGACCTGAGTATGCCTAGCTGAAGTATTGAATTAGTCTTTGCATAGATTGGAAGTGCAACCAAAATGATTATATTGTATGCAAACAGAGAGGCTAAAGGAAACTAGTATACTATATAAAGGAAGGGAACACAACTCAGCTTCAGATGCAAAATGTTTCAGATCACATGTCACATGACGTCAGTGCGCACGTGACATGACGTCAATGCACGTGCTTGTGTGATGTTATAGTGCAGCGCCAAAACACGGCGCGGCACAATGACGTCACGCGCGAACCTTGACATCTGCCACTGACATTACATGTGCGTGGTGCAACGGGAAATTACTTTTGGAGGCCAAGGAAGCTGGAGGAAGCAAGAGATCTCGTCAGGAGCTGCAGATGCCATTATTCAGGAGGAGAAAGTCAGCAATAACGGTAAGCTCTGAGGGGGAAAGATGAAAAATGTTTTAGCCAACTTAACTTTTAAAGCCAAAACTTGTCATTAAACTAAAGTTTTTTTTATTATTTAAAGGTGTACATATCCTTTAAAGGGGAACTGTCATCCAAAAATGACTTTTAGGAATCACTCTCCTGAGAATTTTTGCAATTTATTTTCATTGTTTATTTTGCATAGTTTTGAAGATATGGCAGCAGCATCACCAGGTCCCCTGCACTTGATGCTTCCTGTTCCTCCTCCCCTTGCAGCCCCCCTCCTCTTCCAAGCCCCCTGGTCCCTCCCACTCATGGACCCCATATCCCCTCCATTTGCAGGCCCCACTTGGCCCCTTAACCCCCCCCCACGAACACCTTAACCCCACCCACTCACAGGTGCCGTTGCCCCGCCCACTCGTGGGTGTCGTGGCCCCACTCACTTGCAGGTGCCGTGGGCCACTCAGACCCCTACAGAAAACTGTGTGAAAACAGCATTTTCAGGCAGAGTGAGAACAGAATGAGAACTCTGCCTGAAAAGGCTATTTTCACATAGTGGGGATCTTCACACAGCAGGGAGGGGGAGGGACTAGCTTTCTCCCTCACACACTTAAGTCTGAGGCTTTGCTCACCAGCGGCAAGGTGGAGGAGCAGCCTTAGGAATGTCACATGTCAGCCTCCCACCCATTAACTTTCTGGTCAGTAATTTCTTTATATCTTGGGCTGTGGAGCACATAGACAGGTGGTTGATGGCTCGTTTTAAATGTAGGAAACTGGCCTTTCATTTAAAATTGTATGGAGACCACAGTTTAAAATTGTATGGAGACCACAGTTCCCCTTAAAATTATTTTTTTTAAAATTAAAATCGTTGATATATAATGTATTATTTGTCTGCCTAAGATTGTATTCTATTCCTTCTATCCATCTCATCTGTCATGATGACTCCATTGAGACACACTCTGAGTTTATCCTATTCATCCATGTGCACTGGCTTTAAACAAAGCCTTGATTCCTCCTACACACTTTGGGGCTGATGCAGAAAGCAAACCTTCGAGATCCCGCGATGCAGTAAATCCCATTCTGAAATTTACTTCATTGCGGGATTTTGGTTAGGTAAGAAGCACCGCTTTGTGTCACTGCTTTAAAGGGGTTAGGTTTTGCGCAAAGCTTAGCGCTGCCTATAATACATAAGTGTGATATTTTATAATGGGAGTTGCAGTGGTATATATCCTCAGCTATGTCACTAAGTGACTCATTTCTTATATTTCTTATATCCCACTGTCTGTCCCATTCCAGTTTTCATGCCTGAACAATGACTCAGCGTTTTTTGCAGTGTTTAACTAACGGAACCTGCTTGAGCTGCTTCCTGTCACTTAACCAATATCTCTCTCCTCCTCCACAAATTTTTTTTAACCGCGCTGATGCTGGGCTGGGATGTTGCTTTCTACTGGGTTTAAGTTACAGAAGGTAGCTTGGGGGATTTAAGGTGGGAATAGGGACAATTTTAGAATTTAAAATGTGAATGGGGTGAATGAATCAGATACTTATTTATTATAAGAAATAATGTGCACCTTTACATTAAAATATAAGGATATTACGCTGTAAGTGGTGCATTATCCCTTATATATAGCATAGAATGCGCTGTTAACCAAAATGTTTGTAGTGGCTGTGCTATTTTTAAAACGTTTACACTCGTTTTAACAGTTATCAGGTGATATGGCATTGCCCTGTTTGTTTCTAGCAAATGTGCAAAGGATTACGTTGGGAGAAGAACTGCAAAGACTTGCCAGAACACATACCAGCAGTAGGAAACTCTTAGAAGGACTTCAAAGAAAGTCCCTGACCCTACCTTAAATTTTAATATAGAACCAACACAGCCTAACTGAATTTGTAAGAATACAGTCAATTAAGAAAATACCAACAAAAAAAAATTAAGCAAGTTATGTTTTTAAAATTGTGTAACAAACTGAGTTTCATAACGTTAGATCTTTCCCTCCTTTAAGTCTCAGTAGAGTATGCCTGTCTGTCCTTAAAGGGCTATTTGCATTTGTAATCTTTTTTAGTACCACGTACATTCCATTTATCATTGGATTCATTATAGCTAGGAAAATATTCTTAACGCGAAAATATAGACCAATTTCTTTATGGAGAAGTTAAGATTTAACACTCAAAATCCAAAAGCATATTCCTGTGATCCTCCTGCACCAGGTTGTCTGATCAAACCTCTAGTGACTTCCACCCCACATTAATGTTATGTTGATTACTATTATGGATCCTTCACATTAAATTAAATGTAGCATAGTATGTAATTACAGGAGAAACCCATGGCTGGTTCTTCACTTAAATACTGAAAAAGATTGCAAATCCAGTCTTTTTCTGGCCTTAGTACACAACGTTTGGCAAAGAAGAGTCAGGCAATTGAGCTAATGCTTGCTTGCTGTCCATGGTACTGAAAAATATTATTTTTTTATGACAGTAACACAAGAGACGCCCCTCCCCACACACTGTGTTGTAATATGCAAAATCTTAGTTAATACCTACTGTCAAAAAACCCCCAACCCTCTCTACAGCATCAGAAAAATGTTTTCAAGTGTAAGTACTCATCAGTAGAATGTATCCCAATATACGGGATTGATTGTGTATTATATTGTCGGGATAATAACGTGCATAGGTGTGTAATATGACAAAGATATTACCTGTTCCACTGTAACATGCTGTGAATAAAGAATGGATTTCCATAAGCTGACTGTATACTATTAATAAGCAAGGAGAAGTACATATCACATATAAGGCTGTTTCTGGTGCTCTATTTCCACCGATCAGGCGGAATGACTTTATCTGCTCTGATTTAATCCTGCTGTCAGGAAATATTATACTGAATAAATCATCATTTTTGGATTCTTTTTAAGTCCCCGTGTGCATCTGTTTTTTTGCCTTCTGTTGTGCTTACTTGATTCTAACAGCATGAAAATCAGTTGTGACCCAGTTTGAATTTGACTTGCTGACAGATACAACATGCAATGGCATCCCATTTCCATGAGACTTTCTGTGTAAAAATAAGATGCAGCAGGTTGCGCAGATATTGAGCATTGTTTTTCTGTATAAAAGGGGCAGTCTGCTTGGTCAGAGTACAGTGGGTGTAACTATCAGGGGAGCATGCAAGCAGCACCTGCAACTGCAGGGGGCCCTATCTTCTTACTTTCTGTATGACATATACAACCTCCCCCCAGAAAACCACTGCAGATTAAGCAGACTGGGGGCCACAGTGATTCCTCGTTACACCACTGTTGGAATGTACGTCAGTCTAGTTACAAATTGTGCATAAAGCCTTCATTGTAAACAGCGGAGGGGAAAAACATAATGAAACCAGAAGGAATGCTGTGTGTGTAGAGACAAATCAATATGGCAAGGACAAATGTGATTTATTTTATAAGAATTTGACACTGGTTGCACGCATACAAAAACTAACACAGTAAGATCATGTGTTGTGCGGCAGCTAAATTCTCTTTTTTTTTAAATGTTCACTGCAAAACCCCCTTCATGTTTTTGTGTGGTGCTTGGCCCAGACCACTTATCATAATAAAAGTCTGTCTGAAATACTGTTGTGTTTTTCAAGGATACATTGTAGAGTGACTTTCATTCAGATGGTGGTTGAAATTCCGAAATCGTAAATTTCTAAAATTCAATAGCATTTGTTAGTTTTTCTATAGGATCTTAATTTTTTCCATAGGATCTTCAGTTTTTACAATGGAATTTTCGAATTTTCTTAAAATGTTGTCTTTCCTATCAAAAGCATAGACTCCAAAGGAAACGAACAACACTTCCCGGTTCTGGTAAAACCAACTTTATTGAGTACACCTGCCATAAGCAATATGTGGGACAAAACCGGAGATGCCTTTCCTTAAGGATCTCCGTGTTTGTCCCACATATTGCTTATGGCAAGATGTACACAATAAAGTTGGGTTTACTGGAACTGGAAGTGCTGTTCGTTTCCTTTGGAGTCTATGCTATTGTCAGTTTTGGACCGCGTGGACGCACACTCCAGACAGGCTACATGCTGCGGTGCCGTCTAGGAGCGGGGCTTCTTGCTATGCTGGTTTCCTATCAAAAGGTCAGAGGTTTTAAAAATATGTTGGATCTGCTGATTTTTCCAACCGGCAGTTCCGAATCGAAACCAGGTTTGTTTTGTAACCAGGATTCATCGCTAATAAGTTGTAAGTACAAATAAAAAATTTAAAAAATGGAAAAATCTTTAAACAATTTAGCAAAAAGTTGTGTCTTTTAATAACCTTCTTCTTGACCTTCAAGTGGTGTCTGGTTAGTTTATCACTCACACAATATACCACATACAATGTAATGTACTGCATGCCTCACTGCGTCATTTAATTAATACATGGCAATTGTATTTTCTGCTTCCTTCAAGCTATGCGTTGTGTGTCTTTGGGTGTGGACAGTATCTATTTTGCCTTCAGTCTACAGATGATTACGTGTATTTCCATTGTCCTGGCTGACTGCTGAGGCTCACAGACACAGTAAAGCAACTACTGAACACTTGCTAATGTGCATGCTAGGCCTTGAAATCAATAACAACAGGTTAAGCCTCCATCGCTCCAGTATTCTATGCCTCATTTAAATACACACAGAGGGAATTGTAAAAGTGAATTGTGCAGAACTCACTGCAATGTTTTGGGCCTCTTTGTTTTACAAATTCATAAAGGGAAACCCAGAGAAAGAAACTGTATATACAATAACAACTGAGTTCTTCAGCAGAATGTTATGTTCCTTTAACAATGTCACTGTCCTGACCTACTCAACCAATCTTCACCATTGAAGCAAATCCACTTGCCTTGTTTTGTTAATGCGGTTTTAGCATTATACACAAACATTTCACACAAACCCTAAATAAAAAGAATGATTTCTTTTAATTGATGACAGCCTGGATTAAAATCTCTATTTATGATGTAACTGGTCTTCCGTAAAGGTGTAGTTTTAATTATTACTGTGTGGGGAAATAAACCAGGTCTGATTTGTCATAATAGAGCATTTTCCTCTGCATATTCACATTCCTAGTTACAGTATGAAACAGAGCTGCCTTATTAGTGGTAACTATGGAAATTTGGTAGCACTTGCACTAAACAGATGTTACTGTTTGTGATTGCTTTCTGTGGCAAATGCCTTTGTCAAGGCTCACAATCGGGGGGGTTACAAACATAATCTACGTAGAAAAAGTAAATATGTGGAAATAAAATCAGTTATATCTGATCCAAATCAAACCTTAGTTGATTTTTCTCCACATTCGGGAGATTTTGTACATACAAACGGTATATGTGTGTGTTTCTGTCGGCGGAAGATGCTCCACTGTCTAACACTTTGACTTCCTGTTTGTTAATAATTTTAAATCTCAACCAATCTTTTCATTGGCTTGGCTGTGAATAATAATTCAACACATTAACATTACACACATTAACAAGTTTGAGGGCATGGCCCCACTACAACGCACTAAATCACGCGCGCAATTGCAAGCAATATCGCATTGTGCGTTTTTTGTTTGCGCGTGCATTCTACGCATGCGATTTTGCCATTTTCCGTTATGGAAACTCATGCTTCAAGGGACCAAAATGGTGAATGCATGCGTTGCCAAAACGTGAACAGACATGCAATTGCATGCGCATAGGAAATGGCAGGGGATTTTCCACGTTCCCACCAAACACCAAAACGCGCGCACAAACGCGCAAAAACGAGTAAGTGGGGCCTAGCCCTTAAAGCTGAGAGACAAACAGAATCTACTATATAGAAAGTACAATCAGAGGGTCAGCAGATGCTATTAGCTAATTCTAAACCATGGGGGCCAAGAAATTTGTCCATGGCCAAACAACTGTGTCCAGCAAAGTATTTTGTTGGCCACAGGATCGGACAATTGTTCATTGCGTGTGACCAACAGTAGGCCAATCCTGTGGGACCCAACAAGAGTAGCCTATTATTGTTAGTGTGTGTAACCAGCTTTAAAGGACAATTATACTCTAAAAGTTCAGCCCACTTATCTTACAAATACCCAGGGTGAGAACCTGAATCGCTCATCCTGGTCCTCATCCTGGGTACAGTTTCTTCTCCAGTTATACATACCCAAAGATTCCTTCATCGTTCCACTTTCCAGAGTCCAGACTGTCACACTGAAATTCCTGGCCACTTCCTGGTTCTGATTAACTATAGCGACCAGGAATTGGTCTGGACCTAAGAAGCGATACCTTTTTGAATATGGCCCTTCATTCCTGGCTCCACAGGCATCTATATTACTAAAAGACGGATGTACACTATCAAAAAATGCAACAGGACACTCCAAAATGAATAAGTTGCAAAATAATTTCTGTTTGATTCACCCAACTGTGAGATTCATCTCCAGCAACGTTTGGGTGGACCTCCACCCTTTATCAAGCACTCTTTATCAAGCTTGATAAAGGGTGGAGGTCCACCCAAAACGTTGCTAGAGATGAATCTCACAGTTGGGTGAATAAAACTGAAATTCTTTTGCAACTAATTCGTTTTTGAGTGTCCTGTTGCATTTTTTGATGGTGTAAATGAATGTGGACCGAGGAGCAGAGGCAGAGGACAACCGTTCGAAGGAGTGGTTTTCAATAAGTTGTATAAAAGACAGATATAGATATAGACGGACACCGGAACCCAAATCACAGCCCTAACTTATCTAATCTACCTGCCCCCCTAATGTCCATAGAGGGGCAGGCAGGTAGGTAGGTAGGTTATACATTCTCCTGCATTACCAATGAACCATGTATAAAATGTAGCTATTCTTTAATATGTTGTCCATATGTAAAATGTTATGCTTAACATGATGGGAGCCCTTTAAGGAGGATCAAAACTGTACAGAAAAAGATGCAGCCAGTCTGGATTTCTACTATAGACAATCCAATGCCCCTTTTTAGACCAGAACACGCCTGTGCTGCTACTGCTCCCCCCTTCTGAATAGTTAAATCATCACTCAGCACGAAGCATCTTAACAGCTGATGCTCATTGCACAGAACAGCCAACAGACGCAGTCGTTTTTCTTGTTCGCTACTTCTAAACGTTTAAGGAGCTGCATCTCCAGCCTTTTCCTTATAAAATGCCACCTCTCCGCATAGCGGTATCTTGAAAGGACATCTAAATCAAACCCATTGTTCTCACAGCATCAAGGAAATGTAGCTGAGCCAGCTGCCTGTCTTTAAAGAAGACATATTTTGTTAAAGTAACTTCTGTGGGGAAAAAAATGTAAGATAAACGTGGCAGGATTTTACTTAAGAGCAAGGCTGCTGGTAACAACACAGGAAATTGTATTATGTGGATTATGTAGAAGATAACCTCCTCTCTCATTTTATAGAGCAATACATTTGGCTTTCTGGGCCCCTTAGATATCAGAAGTCAGTTAAGTGACATATAAAAACTCCAGCTCAAGCACTGAGAGATAAACAGGAATCCCATATACGTCCTGTAAATATGAATGAACTCATTTACCCCATAACCTACAGGAGGGGGCTGCTTAGCAAAATTAAGTGGATTCATATATTTAGATTCATAATTAATTGAATTGCAATACCTGCTACTATATTTTTTTTAGCACGTTAACCATAAGAAGACAGCGTGATGTGTTTGTAGGGATTTGTATTGGTTAGAAACTTTGATAAAGTGGCTCATTAGTATTTGCACCCATTTGCTTGGTTAAGTATATTGGGTAATAGGATACTGCAGTCTGGATATCTAACACTGGTTTAAATAGGGGCTAGGCCACGCTTGAGCTTTTTGCCACGTTTCGCAATCCGTTTGCGATTTGCTATCTGCAGTGACATTTTATTTATAATGTACCGCCGGAAGTAGCCCCCCCCCCACTGTGTGAGCTGCAATAAGTTGCAATTTTATAATGCATGCGATCACCATTTTTAGTCCATTTTTGTCAAAATCGCACCAAGGAAGTGAACAGAAAAGCAGACAGAAGTAGACACTATCAATATGACATGCAATTATCTTTTTACCTATAATTCCCTGGAAAATGCAGGTAAAAGCAGACACCAGTGCATGGCAAAAGCACACTGAAACGTGCAGCGCTGTTTTGTGTTGTAGTGTGGCTTTAACAAATTGAACAAAGAAAGTTTGAAAGGACACTGATAGGCTGAGGACACAGTAGAACGCCCCAAATTGCGCACCAAATCGTGCGCATTATTGCACGTTATCTTTGCGTTGGCATTCATTGTTTCCGCGTTTGCGCATGCGTTTTTGCTATTTTTAAAGAGAAACGCATGCGATTGCGTGAAAAAATGCTTGAATGCAAAACGAGAATGGACACGCAATCGCATGCGTATAGGAAATCGCAGGAATGTCCACGAAAATCACGAGGGGAATCACGCAAAAGACGCGCTAGTGTGGCCTAGCCCTCGCAAGGTATAACTGCAGTACTTGTGTTTGGTTTATGTCAAAAATTGTCTAAAATGTTTTTCTATTGACCATTAAATGAAAATTGCCTAAAAGTTGCCCATGAGTGCCATCTAAAACATTCCACATTTTCAGTGGTCACTGTTCTACACAACTTTAAGCCATTTTTGCCACACACGAGAATTAATTATTCTGGATTTGTGTCTCTTTCATGGGTATTATTACAAATCCTTTAAAGGAACAATTGGTTAAATAAACTCATACTTCTGTGGTTGGATTTGTTGGGCTTTCAAACCTACACACAGGCCTATATTGTGTCTTTCATTCACCCCTGGTGCATAAGTTTAACCTGATTGTCTAGGGATCAAAAGCAAATGTACCAACTGCTCTATCTGTTGTATTCAATTAGATCAACTGGACTTGAAATGTAGTTCTTGAAGACGTTTCGCTAGTCATCCGACTGGCTTTCTCAATTCAGAATGACTTGTACAAGAATCTGTGGCAATTATGTACCCTGGAAAATCCCAATTAGCATATCACAGCCAGGTGTTAAGGGTGTGATTAGATAGTGGCTAAGAGGTGTTATAGGAACGCCCAGAGTAAGGTGTTAAAACAGCATTGTACATGGCAGACAGTTGGTGTCGAACCCCCCCACCTCTATTTAGGCTTGGTTTCTTTATTTTCACATAAATGGCCTCCTTAACACCTCTCTTGAACCAGTCACGTTCCTTCGCCAGTATGTTAACATTACAATCTTCAAAGGTATGTCCTTAAGATGCAGATACACGGCTTAGTCCTGACCCGAGGAATTGGCTCTTCTGTGCTGGGCCATACGTTGATGCAGTTGCTGTTTGGTCTCCCCCACATACAAATCAGAGCATTCTTCACTGCACTGCACTGCATATATGATGTCGCTTTTCTTGTGTTTTGGTATTGGGTCTTTCGGATGTACCAATTGCTGCCTCAGTGTGTTGTTCGGTTTAAAGCAGACAGGGATACGATGTTTTTTGAAAATTCTTCTTAATTTCTCGGAGACCCCTGCTACATATGGGATGACCATGTTCTTCCTCCTGTCTTGCTTTTCCCCTTCACTGTTGGTATTCGTGTTCTTTTCTTTCCTTCTACTTCTTTTGACAAAGGCCCAGTCTGGATATCCACAAGTTTTAAGGGCTCCTCTGAGATGTTTCATTTCTTTAGCCTTCGCCTCTGTGCTAGTGGGGATGTTCTCGGCTCTGTGTTGCAGGGTTCTGATGACCCCCAGCTTGTGATCTAAAGGGTGGTGGGAGTCAAACATCAAATACTGATCTGTGTGTGTTGGTTTTCTGTAAACCTCTACTTCCAGTTTACCATTTTCCTTAACTTCTACCAAGCAGTCCAAGAAAGCCAGTTTGTTGTTTTGTACCTCTTCCCTTGTGAATTTAATGTTTTGGTCCACCGCATTAATGTGTTCTGTGAAAGCTTGTACTTCCTTCTGGTGGATTTTAACCCAGGTGTCATCAACATATCTGAACCAGTGGCTGGGTGCTATGCCCTTAAAGGTATTAAGCGCCTGTGTTTCTACCTCCTCCATGTAAAGGTTGGCCACAATAGGTGAAACTGGAGATCCCATAGCACATCCATGTTTTTGCTTATAGAACTTATCCCTGTATTTGAAATAGGTGGTATTCAGGCACAAGTCCAACAAGGAACACACCTGTTCTGGGTTGAGATCAGTTCTGCTGGTAAGAGTGCTGTCTTGGCCCAGCACACCCTTAACACCTGGCTGTGATATGCTAATTGGGATTTTCCAGGGTACATAATTGCCACAGATTCTTGTACAAGTCATTCTGAATTGAGAAAGCCAGTCGGATGACTAGCGAAACATCTTCAAGAACTACATTTCAAGTCCAGTTGATCTAATTGAATACAACAGATATACCATGACCTGGATGAATGAGAACCTTCACAAGCATACCAACTGCTCATTTCTGACTGATTCTTTCCATTTGTTTATTGGACATGCAGATACGCATTAAAGGGCATGCCCACCCCAGCAATAACATCTATACTTACCATCCCCACCTTACCCAACCCAAATATTGTTAAACGTTACTTACCTCCCTGCAGTCCCTGAAGATCCTTATTTTTACTTTTCTCTGCTTGTTTTGGTCTCCCAAAGCTCAATAAGTTCATTGTTACATAACCCCAGAGGAGACGTGCCCATATGCAGCCATAAGTCATTAGCTATTAAATCACCATCATGGTGGTGACTGACCGCTGCAACCTGGAAAGCAGCTGGAAGCAAGGGAAGACCACGGTGTGGAAAAGTAAGTTTAAGGAAGAAAGTCCTATAATGATCCTGTAAGTTTAGATTGCAGCAGTGAGGGTGAACATGCCTTTTAAATACTGTGTGTATTTAAAATACTGTGTGTATATAGAGGAACAATCAGTCTGTCCTCATTACTTATTAGGCTGGCAACTTATTACTTCCTACTGACAGACCATTATATCAATTAGTGGGTTGGTCAGAAACCTAGGCTTTTACGAGGCCTAATGGTGCCCATAGACGCATCGAAGCAGGGCACACAATCTGATGGGCTGACGGATTTTTCCCCCCCAATATCGCCTGATCATCCATACTTGATCCAATGATTGTACGATATCGGTATATCCCGATATTGTACGATCGCGATTGTTGCATCTATGGGCACCATTAGACTCCAAATCTGATTTTATTTCATTAAGCGTAAGGAGAATTCCACATTTTCCTCTGACATACCCAAGAAATGTTTGCCAAATATGTTACTTATGTAATTCCTAACCCAAGAAGTGCATGAATAAAACCTTTTTGTACATAAAGTCCTGCAGTTAACCCTCCCCAGACCACTTTAATTCTTTGAAGAAGGGAAAAGAATTATCCAATGAGCTATATTACAGAAAAATTGCAAGTGAAAGTAACTTTCTATAGTGAGGGCTTTCTATGGTGAGAGTTTGTTATCGTAAATGTTTGCACAAGTAAAACATTAGTTAAATTAGCAGTTTTGGTCCCATTTGGGAAAATATATTAATTTTGCTAAGGAATACACAGGAATCATGGCTTACAGATACTAAGCTACGTAACTGGAGAATGGCATTTTAACCAGCACTGTAACTGTAGGTGGTAGGATTCTTTTAGAGGATACAATGTTGGCTAAAAGATAGAAAGTGCAATACATGACAATGGTTGTACCACACAGAGTCCTTATTACAGGACATGTAAACTGTGCCAAATTTTTTTTTTTCTAATTACACATTCTAATTATTAAAATTAATTACCACCAATCTTAAATCTGCTATTTTTCTATTTTCTCTGACCATCTTATCCCTTCTTTTTTTTAGCTCTGGGAGTTTTACTTTTTAAAGAGGATGGGGCACAGCTAGTCAGTTAAGAACTGTCAATCAACCAACACCTCCCCCTGGCACACTACATGTAGAACCTACCCATTCTATAAAAGTAAAGCTTTTGAATTGATTCAGTTTTACTTTCACTATAACACAAAATCACTGGGTGAATGCTATTGGCTGTAGAGGGGCACAGATCATCTCCACTGCACATGCTCCACACTCCACCGATTTTGGGAGGGGGTGGATACATAGAGAGGAGACATGCATACTAACTAGGAGTGAGATGAACAGGACATGAGGAGATCTAGTGACAGGGAGCACTGAGAACAAATATGGGATCAAGTTCCTGACAGCACTAAAAATATAGAAAAGGATAAAGGCAACTCATTTTTTCAGTTTAGTGTCCCTTTAAGTACAGTAATAATGTTGCTAATACCCCACAGTGGAGAGTCATTAAAATGAACACAAACATAAAAACAGGGTACATACTATACACCATGTGGTGTCTGTAATCATGAATGAAGAATATAAAGAATATGTATTTGCTATTCAGTAAACAGGAAGCATATTGGGCTTATTGTTTTAACAAAATAAATTATAAGAGCTCATCGTGTTTTAATGCAACACATATAGGGGATATTCAATATGTAAAAGCTCATAGCAACATCTAGAACTAGCAAGATATTGTCTTGTATAAAGAGGGGAATTGGTTCAAGAGAGAAAGATATTATTCTCCCTCTTTACAAGGCACTAGTAAGGCCTCACTTTGAATATGCAGTGCAGTTTTGGAATCCCATATACAAAAGGGACATCTTGGAAATGGAAGCAGTTCAGAGAAGGGCAACTAAATTAATAAGGGGAATGGAGGGGCTTGAATATGCAGGCAGATTAGACAAGTTAGGGCTGTTTACATTGGAGAAGCGACGTTTGCGTGGGGATATGATAACCTTATACAAATATATTAATGTTCCATACAATGACCTCTCTGGTGCATTTTTCACTAATAGGTCATATCAGAGGACTTGTGGACATCCTTTAGGGTTGTAAGAAAAGAAGTTTCATCTTCAGGTTAGGAAAGGTTTCTTTACAGTGAGGACGGTGAAATTGTGGAACTGTCTTCCAGCAGATGTGGTAATGGCAAGTTCATTGAATAGCTTTAAAAAAGGCCTGGATAAGTTTCTAAAGTAAGGGTATGTCCACTTCCTTCAACTTTCACACAAAGTCCCCTGTCCCCCCACGCCGCCCAACCTCTATGTTTGTAATATATCAGAAAATGCCCAACTTTACTTACCTCCCTTTGCCCTCCGCCGCGCGCACCAGGCCCTCTGCTTGCGCAGAGAAATGCAGCAAGGGGCGGGCAACCGTCAGTCGCGTCTGTGATTGGCTGAGCGGCAGCCAATCACGGACAGGCCTGTCGGGAGTTTAGTGCGGCGGATGGCAGAGAGGAAGGTAAGTAATGTTTCGGGCATTTTCTAGATAATACATAACATAGCGAGTTGGGGCTGGGGGGACAGGGGGAATCTTTGGATGAAAAGGGTTTTAACTAGGGGGGGGGAATGCCTAATCGGGAGGGAGGGGGAGGATGAAGGGCTTGCAGTACCATGCCAAACTTCTCCCGGAGCCAGGTAGGAGGCAGAGTCCTATATAACTCGCTATCCTCCTGGTGGGCAGTTTTTGGGACTGTGGGGGGGACTACAGGAGAACCTTATGGAGCTGGGATGTGAGGTAAGGATTAAACTACACTACACATGGGGCCAGTTAGTGGGGGGGGATTATAGTTGTTTGTGGGGTGGACAGCCCTTTAATTACTATGTTACTATGTTTTTTGTTTTAGCTAAATGTATTCATTTTATTTTAAAAATTTTCCTTTTATCTAGAAAACTATCAGGGTTTTTCAATAAAAGTTCTTATTGTTAAAATTGTGCTAATTTTGCCCCATCCAGATGTTAGCTTTCAAATGTTAAATAAGATCTGATTGGCTGAAGCAAAATTAGCACATTTTAAACGATAAGAACTTTTATTGAATCTCCCTGAATGTTGTTTATGCAGAGTGTTTTTACAGTAAAGCATTCTCCTTTATGTGAGAGGATGTCCCCTAGAGCTTTGCTTTAGAGAGGCAGAGGCATTATCAATTGATTATATTTCACTACACCATCTTGTGGTATATAACATAGTGCTTTTTAAAGCCTACAAATTTTAACATACAAAAATGGCAGCATCTGGATATATAAATAAAGGAGGGGCTAATCAAGGGTTTGGTTTAGGATTTGACAGAATTTCTAGATTGGGTACAATAATTCTTTAGGATTATTATACAAATATTTGTGTATTCTTATATATACAATGTTATATATTAATATACTGATAAAGAAAATAAAAACTGATCTCAAATATGCTCTTACACCCTACAACGACCTTGGATACGAAATTCAAAATCTCTAAAAGCAAGAATTACATAGAAATTGAACCAATTTTAGTTCCACCCACTATCCACTTCTAACAGAATTTTTTTATACTATAGCACTTTATATTATTGTAACCTTTGCATAAATGCCAAACAATGGGTTCAAAAGTTTCTCCGTACTTTGATCAATTCTTTCATTCTTTCTTTCTTAATTGAATCAGTCTTTTGCATTCGGTTGATTCAGTGGGATTATATGGGTGTTTTTACTCATTTTCATTGATTCATGTTGGCTCATATTAAAGGAGAAATATGGTCTCCATATATGTTAAGTTTAAATAATAAGCTGGCTTGTCCTTATCTTTAAAATTAGTCAAAATTAACGATACTGAAAAAGTTAATGTTTTCTGCTTCCAATTGCATGAGTAATGTCACTACACCCTCTGCACCAGCGTTGTAAGCCTGTCTGGGACAGAAAGGAAGTGCCGGTTGATTTATGGCATCCTGATCATCATTGTGCCTGCTTAACTCACTGTTTTCATTTGCACAGATAATGGTGGATGCAAAATGTAAACCAACTTTGGCAAATGTTTACAAGGCAGGAAGAAAGAAGATGGTTTCCAGTTTTATTTTCTCTGTACAAATGATCAAACTTTTAGAGGGGGGAGAACTTGACGTGGCAACATCCATTATATCAAGAAGTATTCCTACAGACAAGGACAAGAAGAAACAGGAAGCATCCTTTGAGCATCATATTTTCTGACGAGATTATTTTCTGACAAGCCTTACAGTTATACTACTTTAACTGTTTGGAGACCATAGTGTCATTAAACAAACATGTACACTTACTGCATAATCAGTAAAGAATTAAAATATAAAAAATATAAATAAAATTAATATTTAAGAAGTAAAGAATTGAACTTTGATTTCCAATGTGTAATTATGTGATTGTTAGTTGATAGTTTTATCTGACAAATAAAATATTAAATTATCAAACATTAGTTGACCTGAGTATGCCTAGCTGAAGTATTGAATTAGTCTTTGCATAGATTGGAAGTGCAACCAAAATGATTTATTGTAGCAAACAAGAGGCTAAAGGAAACTAGTATACTATAAAAGAAGGGAACACACTCAGTTCAGATGCAAATTTTCAGATCACATGTCCACATGACGTCAGTGCGCACGTGACATACGTCAATGCACGTGCTGTGTGATGTTATAGTGCAGCGCCAAACACGGCGCGGCACAATACGTCACGCGCGAACCTTGACATCTGCCACTGACATTACATGTGCGTGGTGCAACGGGAAATTACTTTTGGAGGCCAGGAAGCTGGAGGAAGCAAGATCTCGTCAGGAGCTGCAGATTGCCATTATTCAGGAGGAGAAAGTCAAGCAATACGGTAAGCTCGAGGGGGAAAGATGAAAAAATGTTTTAGTAGCCAACTTAACTTTTAAAGCCAAAACTGTCATTAAACTAAGTTTTTTTTATTATTTAAGGTGTACATATCTTTAAAGGGGAACTGTCATCCAAAAGACTTTTAGGAATCACTCTCCTGGAATTCTTGCAATTTATTTTCCATTGTTATTTTGCATAGTTTGAAGATATGGCACAGCATCACCAGGTCCCCCTGCACTTGATGCTTCCTGTTCCTCCTCCCCTTGCAGCCCCCCCCCTCCTCTTCCAGCCCCCTGGGTCCCTCCCACTCATGGACCCCATATCCCCTCATTTTGCAGGCCCCACTTGCCCTTAATCCCCCCCCCACGAACACCTTAACCCCACCCACTCACAGGTGCCGTTGCCCCGCCCACTCGTGGGTGTCGTGGCCCCACTCACTGCAGGTGCCGTGGGCCACTCAGACCCCTACAGAAAACTTGTGAAAACACATTTTCAGCAGAGTGAGAACAGAATGAGAACTCTGCCTGAAAAGGCTATTTTCACATAGTGGGGATCTTCCCACGCAGGGAGGGGGAGGGACTAGCTTTCTCCTCACACACTTAAGTCTGAGGCTTTGCTCACCAGCGGCAAGGTGGAGGAGCAGCCTTAGGAATGTCACATGTCAGCCTCCCACCCATTAACTTTCTGGTCAGTAATTTTCTTTATTCTTGGGCTGTGGAGCACATAGACAGGTGGTTGATGGGCTCGTTTTAAATGTAGGAAACTGGCCTTTCATTTAAAATTGTATGGAGACCACAGTTTAAAATTGTATGGAGACCACAGTTCCCCTTAAAATTTTTTTTTTAAAATTAAAATCGTTGATATATATGTATTATTTGGCTGCCTAAGATTGTATTCTATTCCTTCTATCCATCTCATCTGTCATGATGACTCCATTGAACACACTCTGAGTTTATCCTATTCATCCATGTGCACTGGCTTTAAACAAAGCCTTGATTCCTCCTACACACTTGGGGCTGCTGCAGAAAGCAAACCTTCGAGGATCCCGCGATGCAGTAACAATCCCATTCTGAAATTTTACTTCATTGCGGGATTTTTGGTTTAGGTAGAAGCACCGCTTTGTGTCACTGCTTTAAAGGGTTAGGTTTTGCGCAAAGCTTAGCGCTGCCTATAATACATAAGTGTATATTTTATAATGGGAGTTGCAGTGGTATATATCCTCAGCTATCCTAAGTGACTCATTTCTTATATTTCTTATATCCCACTGTCCTGTCCCATTCAGTTTCCTGCCTGAACAATGACTCAGCGTTTTTTGCAGTGTTTAAACTAACGGAACCTGCTTGAGCTGCTTCCTGTCACTTAACCAATATCTCTCTCCTCCTCCACAAATTTTTTTTAACCGCGCTGATGCTGGGCTGGGATGTTGCTTTCTACTGGGTTAAGTTACAGAAGGTAGCTTGGGGGATTTAAGTGGGAATAGGGACAATTTTAGAATTTAAATGTGAATGGGTGAATGAACAGATACTTCTTATTTATTATAAGAAATAATGTGCACCTTACATTAAAATATAAGGATATTACGCTGTAAGTGGTGCATTATCCCTGTATATATAGCATAGAATGCGCTGTTAACCAAAATGTTTGTAGTGGCTGTGCTATTTTTAAAACGTTTACACTACTCGTTTTAACAGTTTATCAGTGATATGGCATTGCCCTGTTTGTTTCTAGCAAATGTGCAAAGGATTACGTTGGGAGAAGAACTGCAAAGACTTGCCAGAACACATAACACAGCAGTAGGAAACTCTTAGAAGGACTTCAAAGAAGTCCCTGACCCTACCTTAAATTTAATATAGAACCAACACAGCCTAACTGAATTTGTAAAATACAGTCAATTAAGAAATACCAACAAAAAAAATTACAAGTTATGTTTTTAAAATTGTGTAACAAACTGAGTTTTCATAACGTTAGATCTTTCCCTCCTTTAAGTCTCAGTAGGTATGCCTGTCTGTCCTTAAAGGGCTATTTGCATTTGTAATCTTTTTTAGTACCACGTACATTCCATTTATCATTGGATTCATATAGCTAGGAAATATTCTTAACGCGAAAATATAGACCAATTTCTTTATGGAGAAGTTAAGATTTAACATCAAAATCCAAAAGCATATTCCTGTGATCCTCCTGCCCAGGTTGTCTGATCAAACCTCTAGTGACTTCCACCCCACATTAATGTTATGTTGATTACTATTATGGATCCTCACATTAAATTAAATGTAGCTAGTATGTAATTACAGGAGAAACCAGCTGGTTTTCACTTAAATACTGAAAAAGATTGCAAATCCAGTCTTTTTCTGGCCTTAGTCACAACGTTTGGCAAGAAGAGTCAGGCAATTGAGCTATGTCTGCTTGCTGTCCATGGTACTGAAAAAATATATTTTTTTATGACAGTACCACAAGAGACGCCCCTCCCCACACACTGTGTTGTAATATGGCAAAATCTTAGTTAATACCTACTGTCAAAAAACCCCCAACCCTCTCTACAGCATCAGAAAAATGTTTTCAAGTGTAAGTACTCATCAGTAGAATGTAATCCCAATATACGGGATTGATGTGTATTATATTGTCGGGATAATAACGTGCATAGGTGTGAAATATGACAAAGATATTACCTGTTCCACTGTAACATGCTGTGATAAAGAAATGGATTTCCATAAGCTGACTGTATACTTTAATAAGCAGGAGAAGTACATATCACAATAAGGCGGTTTCTGGTGCTCTATTTCCACACGATCAGGCGAAATGACTTTATCTGCTCTGATTTATCCTGCTGTCAGGAATATTATAACTGAATAAATCATCATTTTGGATTCTTTTTAAGTCCCCGGTGCATCTGTTTTTTGCCTTCTGTTGTGCTTACTTGATTCTAACAGCATGAAAATCAGTTGTGACCCAGTTTGAATTTGACTGCTGACGAATATCAACATGCATGGCATCCCCATTTCCAGAGACTTCTGTGTAAAATATATGCAGCAGGTTGCGCAATATTGAGCATTGTTTTCTTGTATAAAAGGGGCAGTCTGCTTGGTCAGAGGTACAGTGGTGTACTATCAGGGGAGCATGCAAGCAGCACCTGCAACTGCAGGGGGCCCTATCTTCTTCTTTCTGTATGACATATACAACCTCCCCCCCCCAGAAAACCACTGCAGATTAAGCAGACTGGGGCCACAGTGATTCCTCGTTACACCACTGTTGGAATGTACTTCAGTCTAGTTACAAATTGTGCATAAAGCCTTCATTGTAAACAGCGGTGGGGAAAACATAATGAAACCAGAAGGAATGCTGTGGTGTGAAGAGACAAATCAATATGGCAAGGACAAATGTGATTTATTTTATAAGAATTTGACACTGGTTGCACGCATACAAACTAACACAGTAAGATCATGTGTTGTGCGGCAGCTAAATCTCTTTTTTTTTAAAGTTCACTGCAAAACCCCTTCATGTTTTGTGTGGTGCTTGGCCCAGACCACTTATCATAATAAAAGTCTGTCTGAAATACTGTTGTGTTTTTCAAGGATACATTGTAGAGTGACTTTCATTCAGATGTGGTTGAAATTCCGAAATCGTAAATTTCTAAAATTCATAGCATTTGTTGTTTTTCTATATAGGATCTTAATTTTTTCCATAGGATCTTCAGTTTTTACAATGGAATTTTCGAATTTTTCTTAAAATGTTGTCTTTCCTATCAAAAGCATAGACTCCAAAGGAAACGAACAACACTTCCGGTTCTGGTAAAACCAACTTTATTGAGTACACCTCGCCATAAGCATATGTGGGACAAACACGGAGATGCCTTTCCTTAAGGCATCTCCGTGTTTGTCCCACATATGCTTATGGCAAGATGTACACAATAAAGTTGGGTTTACTGGAACTGGAAGTGCTGTTCGTTTCCTTTGAGTCTATGCTATTGTCAGTTTTTGGACCGCGTGGACGCACCCTCCAGACAGGCTACATGCTGCGGTGCCGTCTAGGAGCGGGGCTTCTTGCTATGCTGGTTTCCTATCAAAAGGTCAGAGGTTTTAAAATATGTTGGATCTGCTGATTTTTCCAACCGGCGTTCCGAATCGAAACCAGGTTTGTTTTGTAACCAGATTCTCGTAATAGTTGCTAATAATTGTAAGTACAAATAAAAAATTTAAAAAATGGAAAACTTTAAACCATTTAGCAAAAAGTGTGTCTTTTAATAACCTTCTTCTTGACCTTCAAGTGGTGTCTGGTTAGTTTATCACTCACACAATATACCACATACAATGTAATGTACTGCATGCCTCACTGCGTCATTTATTAATACATGCCAATGTATTTTCTGCTTCCTTCAAGCTATGCGTTGTGTGTCTTTGGGTGTGGACAGTATCATTTTGCCTTCAGTCTACAGATGATTACGTGTATTTCCATTGTCCTGGCTGACTGCTGAGGCTCACAGACACAGTAAAGCAACTACTGAACACTTGCTAATGTGCATGCTAGGCCTTGAAATCATAACAACAGGTTAAGCCTCCATCGCTCCAGATTCTATGCCTCATTTAAATACACACAGAGGAATTGTAAAAGTGAATGTGCAGAACTCACTGCAATGTTTTGGCCTCTATTGTTTTACAAATTCATAAAGGGAAACCCAGAGAAAGAAACTGTAATACAATAACAACTGGTTCTTCAGCAGAATGTTATGTTCCTTTAACAAGTCACTGTCCTGACCTACTCAACCATCTTCACCTTGAAGCCAAATCCACTGCCTTGTTTGTTAATGGCGGTTTTAGCATTATACACAAACATTTCCACACAAACCCTAAATAAAAGAATGATTTCTTTTATTGATGACAGCCTGGATTAAAATCTCTATTTATGATGTAACTGGTTCTTCCGTAAAGGTGTAGTTTAATTATACTTGTGGGGAATAAACCAGGTCTGATTTGTCATAATAGAGCATTTTTCCTCTGCATCTCACATTCCTAGTTACAGTATGAAACCAGAGCTGCCTTATTAGTGGTAACTAGGAAATTTGGTAGCACTTGCACTAAACAGATGTTACTTTTTGTGATGCTTTCTGTGGCAAATGCCTTTGTCAAGGCTCACAATCGGGGGGTTACAAACATAATCTACGTAGAAAAAGTAAATATGTGGAAATAAAATCAGTTTATATCTGATCCAAATCAAACCTTAGTTGATTTTTCTCTCCACATTCGGGAGATTTGTACATACAAACGGTATAGTTGTGTGTTTCTTGTCGGCGGAAGATGCTCCACTGTCTAACACTTTGACTTCCTGTTTTGTAATAATTTTAAATCTCAACCAATCTTTCATTGCTTGGCTGTGAATAATAAATTCAACACATTACATTACACACATTAACAAGTTTGAGGGCATGGCCCCACTACAACGCACTAAATCACGCGCGCAATTGCAAGCAATATCGCATTGTCGTTTTTTGTTTGCGCGTGCATCTACGCATGCGATTTTGCCATTTTCCTTTATGGAAACTCTGCTTCAAGGGACCAAAATGGTGAATGCATGCGTTGCCAAAACGTGAACAGACATGCAATTGCATGCGCATAGGAAATGGCAGGGGATTTCCACGTTTCCCACCAAACACCAAAACGCGCGCACAAACGCGCAAAAACGAGTAAGTGGGCCTAGCCCTTAAAGCTGAGAGACAAACAGAATCTACTATATAGAAAGTACAATCAGAGGGTCAGCAGATGCTATTAGCTATTCTAAAACCATGGGGGCCAAGAAATTTGTCCATGGCCAACCAACTGTGCCAGCAAAGTATTTTGTTGGCCACAGGATCGGACAATTGTTCATTGCGTGTGACCAACGATAGGCCAATCCTGTGGGACCCAACAAGAGTAGCCTATTATTGTTAGTTGGTGGTAACCAGCTTTAAAGGACAATATATCTCTAAAAGTTCAGCCCACTTATCTTCAATACCCAGGGTGAGAACCTGAATCGCTCATCCTGGTCCTCATCCTGGGTACAGTTTCTTCTCCAGTTATACATACCCAAAGATTCCTTCATCGTTCCACTTTCCAGAGTCCAGACTGTCACACTGAAATTCCTGGCCACTTCCTGGTTCTGATTAACTATCGCACCAGAATTGTCTGGACCTAAGAAGCGTACCTTTTTGAATATGGCCCTTCATTCCTGGCTCACAGGCCATCTATATTACTAAAAGACGGATGTACACTATCAAAAAATGCAACAGGACACTCCAAAATGAATAAGTTGCAAAATAATTTCTGTTTGATTCACCCAACTGTGAGATTCATCTCCAGCAACGTTTGGGTGGACCTCCACCCTTTATCAAGCACTCTTTAATCAGCTTGATAAAGGTGTGGAGGTCCACCCAAAACGTTGCTAGAGATGAATCTCACAGTTGGGTGAATAAACTGAAATTCTTTTGCAACTAATTCGTTTTTGAGTGTCCTGTTGCATTTTTTGATGGTGTAAAGAATGTGGACCGAGAGCAAGGCAGAGGACAACCGTTCGAAGGAGTGGTTTTCAATAAGTTGTATAAAAGACAGATATAGATATAGACGGACACCGGAACCCAAATCACAGCCCTAACTATATCTAATCTACCTGCCCCCCTAATGTCCATAGAGGGCAGGCAGGTAGGTAGGTAGGTTATACATTCTCCTGCATTACCAATGAACCATGTATAAATGTAGCTATTCTTTATATGTTGTCCATATGTAAAATGTTATGCTTAACATGTGGAGGCCCTTTAAGGAGGATCAAAACTGTACAGAAAAAGTTGCAGCCAGTCTGGATTTCTACTATAGACAATCCAATGCCCCTTTTTAGACCAGAACACGCCTGTGCTGCTACTGCTCCCCCCTTCTGAATAGTTAAATCATCACTCAGCAGCAAGCATCTTCAGCTTGTGCCATTGCACAGAACAGCCAACGAACGCAGTCGTTTTTCTGTTCGCTATTCTAAACGTTTAAGGAGCTGCATCTCCAGCCTTTTCCTTATAAAATGCCACCTCTCCGCATAGCGGTATCTTGAAAGGACTCTAAATCAAACCCATTGTTCTCACAGCATCAAGAAATGTGCTGAGCCAGCTCGTGTCTTTAAGAGACATATTTTGTTA
Source organism: Hymenochirus boettgeri (assembly GCA_019447015.1). NCBI lineage: Eukaryota > Metazoa > Chordata > Amphibia > Anura > Pipidae > Hymenochirus > Hymenochirus boettgeri. The sequence goes on from CM033476.1 coordinate 172,758,574, forward strand.
AAGTAACTTCTGTGGGGGAAAAAATGTAAGATAAACGTGGCAGGATTTTACTTAAGACAGGCTGCTGGTAACAACACAGGAAATTGTATTATGTGGATTATGTAGAAGTAACCTCCTCTCTCATTTTATGAGCAATACATTTGGCTTTCTGGGCCCCTTAGATACAAAGTCAGTTAAGTGACATATAAAAACTCCAGCTCAAGCACTGAGAGATAACAGAATCCCATATACGTCCTGTAAATATGAATAAACTCATTTACCCATAACCTACAGGAGGGGCTGCTTAGCAAAATTAAGTGGATTCATATATTTAGATTCATAATTATTGAATTGCAATACCTGCTACTATATTTTTTTAGCACGTTAACCATAAGAAGACGTCGGATGTGTTTGTGGGATTTGTATTGGTTAGAAACTTTGATAAAGTGGCTCATTAGTATTTGCACCCTTTTGCTTGGTTAAGTATATTGGTTAATAGGATACTGCAGTCTGGATATCTAACACTGGTTTAAAATAGGGGCTAGGCCACGCTTGAGCTTTTTGCCACGTTTCGCAATCCGTTTGCGATTTGCTTATCTGCAGTGACATTTTATTTATATGTACCGCCGAAGTAGCCCCCCCCCCACTGTGTGAGCTGCAATAAGTTGCAATTTTATAATGCATGCATCACCATTTTTAGTCCATTTTTGTCAAAATCGCACCAGGAAGTGAACAGAAAAGCAGACAGAAGTAGACACCTATCAATATGACATGCAATTATCTTTTTACCTATAATTCCCTGGAAAATGCAGGTAAAAGCAGACACCAGTGCATGGCAAAAGCACACTGAAACGTGCAGCGCTGTTTGTGTTGTAGTGTGGCTTTAACAAATTGAACAAAGAAGTTTGAAAGGACACTGATAGGCTGAGACACAGTAGAACGCCCCAAATTGCGCACAAATCGTGCGTCTATTGCACGTTATCTTTGCGTTGGCATTCATTGTTTCCGCGTTTTGCGCATGCGTTTTTGCTATTTTTAAAGAGAAACCATGCGATTGCGTGAAAAAATGCTTGAATGCAAAACGAGAATGGACACCACATCGCATGCGTATAGGAATCGCAGGAATGTCCACGAAAATCACGAGGGGAATCACGCAAAAGACGCGCTAGTGTGGCCTAGCCCTCGCAAGGTATAACTGCATACTTGTGTTTGGTTTATGTCAAAAATTGTCTAAATGTTTTTCTATTGACCATTAAATGAAAATTGCCTAAAGTTGCCCATGAGTGCCATCTAAAACATTCCACATTTTCAGTGGTCCCTGTTCTACACAACTTTAAGCCATTTTTGCCACACACGAGAATTAATTATTCTGGATTTGTGTCTCTTTCATGGTTTATTACAAATCCTTTAAAGGAACAATTGGTTAAATAAACTCATACTCTGTGGTTGGATTTTGTGGGCTTTCAAACCTACACACAGGCCTATATTGTGTCTTTCATTCACCCCTGGTGCATAAGTTTAACCTGATTGTCTAGGGATCAAAAGCAAATGTACCAACTGCTCTATCTGTTGTATTCAATTAGATCAACTGGACTTGAAATGTAGTTCTTGAAGACGTTTCGCTAGTCATCCGACTGGCTTTCTCAATTCAGAATGACTTTACAAGAATCTGTGGCATTATGTACCCTGGAAATCCCAATTAGCATATCACAGCCAGGTGTTAAGGGTGTGGATTAGATAGTGGCTAAGAGGTGTTATAGGAACGCCCAGAGTAAGGTGTTAAACAGCATTGTACATGGCAGACAGTTGGTGTCGAACCCCCCACCTCTATTTAGGCTTGGTTTCTTTTTTTCACATAAATGGCCTCCTTAACACCTCTCTTGAACCAGTCACGTTCCTTCGCCAGTATGTTAACATTACAATCTTCAAAGGTATGTCCTTAAGATGCAGATACACGGCTTAGTCCTGACCCGAGGAATTGGCTCTTCTGTGCTGGGCCATACGTTGATGCAGTTGCTGTTTGGTCTCCCCCATACAAATCAGAGCATTCTTCACTGCACTGCACTGCATTATGATGTCGCTTTTCTTGTTGTTTGGTATTGGGTCTTTCGGATGTACCAATGCTGCCTCAGTGTGTTGTTCGGTTTAAAAGCGACAGGGATACGATGTTTTTTGAAAATTCTTCTTAATTCCTCGAGACCCCTGCTACTATGGGATGACCATGTTCTTCCCTCGTCTTGCTTTTCCCTTCACTGTTGGTATTCGTGTTTCTTTCTTCCTTCTACTCTTCTTTTGACAAAGGCCCAGTCTGGATATCCACAAGTTTTAAGGGCTCCTCTGAGATGTTTCATTTCTTTAGCCTTCGCCCTGTGCTAGTGGGGATGTTCTCGGCTCTGTGTTGCAGGGTTCTGATGACCCCCAGCTTGTGATCTAAAGGGTGGTGGGAGTCAAACATCAAATACTGATCTGTGTGTGTTGGTTTTCTGTAAACCTCTACTTCCAGTTTACCATTTTCCCTAACTTCTACCAAGCAGTCCAAGAAAGCCATTTTGTTGTTTTGTACCTCTTCCCTTGTGAATTTAATTTTTGTCCACCGCATTAATGTGTTTGTGAAAGCTTGTACTTCCTTCTGGGGATTTTAACCCAGGTGTCATCAACTATCTGAACCAGTGGCTGGGTATGCCTTAAAGGTATTAAGCGTGCTGTTTTCTACCTCCTATAAAGGTTGGCCACAATATGGAACTGGAGAATCCACTATGCCTACCATGTTTTTGCTTATAAACTATACCTGTATTTGAAATAGTGGTATTCAGGCACAATCCAACAAGGAACACACCTGTTCTGGGTTGAGATCAGTTCTGCTGGTAAGAGTGCTGTCTTGGCCCAGCACACCCTTAACACCTGGCTGTGATATGCTAATGGGATTTTCCAGGGTACATAATTGCCACAGATTCTTGTACAAGTCATTCTGAATTGAGAAAGCCAGTCGGATGACTAGCGAAACATCTTCAAGAACTACATTTCAATCCAGTTGATCTAATTGAATACAACAGATATACCATGACCTGGATGAATGAGAACCTTCACAAGCATACCAACTGCTCATTTCTGACTGATTCTTTCCATTTGTTATTGGACATGCAGATACGCATTAAAGGGCATGCCCACCCCAGCAATAACATCTATACTTACCATCATTGAATAGCTTTAAAAAAGGCCTGGATAAGTTTCTAAAACTAAAGAATATTGAGAATTACTGGTATTAATACTTATAGATCTGGTTGATCCAGGGATACATTCCGATTGCCGTTTGGAGTCAGGAAGGAATTTTTCCCCCCCTTTTTTAGCTGGGTTTTTTTGCCTTCCTCTGGATCAACTGTTAGGTAGGGTAAAAAAAAAATAGGGTGAATAGGTTGGACTTGATGGACAATGTCTTTATTCAACCTCAATTACAATGTAGGTATTGCATTGCAGGATCGGGCTAAGGTAAGAATCGTGACTTTAACGCTCCACAACCTGTCCCGTTAAGTTTAGCGCTAAGAATTAGCGCAAAACTTAATGATAGGGGTTTTGGATCGTTAGCACAGTGCTATTTCCAAAAACATTTGGAAATGGCTCTGTGCTCTAAACTCCATCTAAAACCCACGTTAAGCTGAAATTTCTTCGGGTTAACGTGGGTTTTAGACGGATTTGGGCCATATTGAATCTCCCCCATAGTATGCAATAAGGTGGGCAGAATATATTTTGCATAAAAAAACAATCTATTACTGCAGTACAACTGTGTAGAACAAATAGACAGCTGCATTTACACCTGAAAACACTATTAAAGGGCATGTCCACCCCCAAAACTATAATCCCCCCCCACTACTGGCACAATATGTAGTGTAGTTTAATCTACCTCACATCCCAGCTCCATATGGTTCTCCTGTAGTCCCCCCCCCAAGTCCCAAAAACTGCCCACCAGGAGGATAGCAGAGTCATATAGGACTCTGCTCATCTGGCTCCGGGAGAAGTTTGGCATGCGTACTGAGCCCTTCTCCCTCCCCCTCCCTCCCGATTAGGATTTCCCCCCCAGTGTAAAACCCTTTTTATCAAACATTGCCCCTGTCCCCCCAGCCCCAACTGCTATGTTAGTAATATCAGAAAAGTGCCAGAACATTACTTACCTCCTCTTGCCTCCGCCGCACTGAAATCCCGGCAGCCATGTCCGTGATGGCTGCTGCTCAGCGAATCACAGACGCGACTGCCGGTGCCGCCCCTCTGCTTGCATTTTCTCGCAAGCAGAGGGCCTGGGAGCGCGGGGGAGGCAAGAGGGAAGGGGAAGTAAAGTTCTGGCCATTTTCTGATATTACAAACATAGCCGTTGGGGCTGGGGGGACAGGGGCAATGTTTGCTAGAAAAATGTTTGAAGGGTGGACAACCCTTTAAAGTATTTATATATAAGTGTATATATTTATCTAATACATGTTGTGTCAGTTGTAGACAGAATACTAAGGCTAGGTACACACGAGAAGATATTTCCGGTCAACGGACTGATATTTCTGTATGTCGGCCAAAAGGACAATTGGACATGTTGGCAAATCATGGGTGATTGTGCAGTCTTAAGAACTTAAGGCTCGTTCACACGTGCAATCAGCCTTTAAGGCTGTGTAAATCTTTAAAAACAGTTATGTGTTTGGTAGCATGATTTACTTTCTTTTCCAAATTCCTTAATTCTCTTTTTAAAAACGTAATGGTGTTGGATTGGTGGATAGACCAAAGGGTATGGGAGCTGCAGGGGAACATTTTCTTGTGATAATCACATAGTGACATAGCTGAGTGATCATTAAAGGAAACTATTCCACTGTGTTTCCCGTTATAATTGGAGCCTCTTATTATATTGTGATATTATTCATTGAATACACAGGACAAGACTGAGGCCTAACTGATTGTCAGATGTACCCAAGATAATGTGGATGTGTTATAATGCCTCTAACTCTGAGAACAGAAAACACCAGCTATGTTTGGTCTTTTTATGCAATGTTGGTGAGGAAAGATACAGTCTATTTCTATTTGCTAACTGCATTCCGACCCTTGGGCAAGCATAGATATTGCTGTATCCTGCTCATTTTAGGGTTTCAATCATTGTTTAAAAAATAAATGTATAGAGAAGTGACATTTGACTATTAATTGAACCGATGTTCTGCTTGTGGGTGGTACCTCACCTGCTCTAACAATTCTTTCAGGTTTTTAACTGCTTACAGATGTTTATCTGATGATAAACACCATGACCATTCTTAACACTTTAAGCATTAAAGCTGGGTACACAAATTAACGATTAAGGGACAGCCCCATCTGTAATATGTGTACCACAGTTTCGGAGGCCAACGAACGTTCATTGTCGTCCTCAGGATCGCTCTTTAAGCTTCTGTCTATCATCTTTTTAAGATCTGTTCTATGTGTACCCACCTAAAGGTTTGTATGTTTATGCAAATTTACAACTAAAGAGCATTAAACAGATGGGCGTGTGGCTGCCTAATAGGTATTACCACAAGTTTACATTAGCATGTAACTGAGCATATACAAGCAATAGAAACAAGTTTTGCCGGCTGTTACAGTATAAAATTTTTATTTGCATTACTGCTGTTTGCTCATTTCACCTGGAATTGTCTGTAATTCATATACTGTAGACAGTCAGGTTAGGAAAATACTGGCAACTGTTAAAAATCTGACCACTAAATATTTTAGATTGAATTAGATATGGTCCAAAAATATGCAGCCTTTAAAAAAAACTATCCACTGCTAATCTCATTAGAACTGAACTATAATTAAAAATTGTCCAGACTGCATTTAATTATGCAATTATGTCCTTGTTACAGGTCCGTTGTCAAGTTTATTTCATGAGAAATGCTAGTTGCAGTTACCAGGAATTTTTTGTTTGCATAGACAAAAGTGGCAGAATCTATTTAGTATAAAGTACAGGAAAACTAAAGCTTTGTGTACACTTACAAGTCTAAACTTATATGGTTACTATGTTTGGTGATTTTATTTATTTAGTTATTTTGCTGAGAAGAGAAGAATAATTTCTCACTGAGTGCTCTCATGGGTGTGGATGAACAGCAAAATATTAAAAATTAAACAAAAGTCCATAGAGCACACCAGTCTTAAAGCAATGTGGGTTTTTTTGTAACACGTGATTTCAGTGGCACCGTCATTGGTAAAAAATTACTGCAGATATTTTGGGCCAAATGAAATATGGGAATATCGGCCGGACAAGATATCTGCTCTTGTGTAAATAATCTTAGGCCTGGTACACAAGCACCTGATCTACTGCCTAAACCACAGTTTTAGTCCAATCAAATCAGCTGTAATATTCACACAGCCCAAAGAATGGTAGGATGTGTTGGAAAATCACAGCTGATTTTCAATTGATCAGGTTGAAATATTACACTAACAACATGTCTACCGCCAAGCAAACTTTTGTATTTTGAATAATTGCCCCCCAAAACCTCGACATTGTGAGGTTTAGCATTATCAAATCTGCTCCTAAATGTACTAAACAGCCCTCTTTCCCTCAGCTGCCTTCTGTCTGGCTTCCGTGCACAGGAGCTGCAGAAGGGGCCCGAACGGCAGAGGCGTCTGTCATTGGCTAAGACATCACATCTCCCAGAAAGCATCTATCGAGTTATTGTTAGTTTTACACTCATTTTGCGGGGCATATGTGAATTCCAAAAATGTTCACAAATTTATGCATTTTACTTAAGTTTTGTGCTACAAAGCAGTGCAAAATGTAAGGTGTAATCCTTTGAGTTGTAAACACAATGTGCGCAGTGCTACTTACTTGACTGCGATCCTGTGATGTACTACATCTCACTAAGTGTTCGCAAGATCTCAGGCAGAAAAATAGCAGGGACTAAAATTATTACATTCCCCCCATTCTGTCAATAGTGAAAATGTTGCAGACTCATGAGCTATTATGTGATAATTAGCACTTTAAACATTGTGCATTGCAGGCCACATTCAATGCGCCTGTCTGTTCCCAGCTGTAGGGGTCATATATATATATACACAATGATACAAAATAATGAACAACCAGTAAAAAATTGGGAGAAATTTAATTCTGCTGGATTCCCCACCAATGCCCCATTCGATCCATACAAAAATATTCTGACGGATTTTAATGGCTTTATGGTGGGTTTTTTTTTTTTATTTCATTGAAATAATTTCATCCCAGTGTTGGGGGCTTGGGCAATACAATATATATATAAAAATCTCTACTGTTGTATTGCACCATGATGATCCAAAAGATGACTGTAACCACGTTACCATATTACGAACTTAACCTAATTATGTTTACCCACTTAAATTAAAAAATTAGAAACTTAAAAAAACAATTATCCTGCAATAATAACCAACCAAAGTATCATTGATTTAATTTACGTATGTTTCTAAACATAAATGGTTAAAGGGGAAGTAAAGCTTAAAATAAGGAATTAGCGCATTAAACTTTTATAATGGTAAGTTTTGTTTTTATCTTCACAGCCTACATTGAATTCGGTCTCTATAGACCTGAGGTTCCATACATCTTGCAAAAAAAAAAAAAAAACATAGGACAAATCACTAACTTGCGGTATAGGTCGGCCATGCGTCCATACGAAGGCCAATCATCATTGTCTCTACTCCCTCTAAAATAAAGGGAGCCAATACGGGCAAACTGAAATATTCCATCGAAGAATCATTGCTGGTCATTTTTTACCCCCCAAGCCTTGCTTATATTTGCAAATCCCATTGGATTAGATGTGATTTGTCAAGTATCATCCATTTGTATGGCCTTTAGTGATCCAGCAAGACAGATGACAGAGGGAAACCTTTGCATACAATAAATTTCCAGATGATGCTGCCATTCAATGGCTGCTTGATCAACAATTATCCAATGTGTGGATGGGCCTTAACAGCATGCAAAATGGTTTGTGCACAAAATGAGTCAATAGTCCATACATTGTGTGTATAAAATATTCTAAAGACTAACAGTCTTGTGATAAAAATGACATTTTACTGAAAGTTGTGATTGCAATCCCATGTGCAGTCATTCCTTAGAAACTTTTTTGTATACAAATTGTCCAGGGGCAAACATCCTGAACATCCAGACAAATCGTTTATGTACTCAAAATGCCCTTTTATTGACAAAATGTCCTATGGGGGGGTGATACACTACACCTCATATTGAGAAGACTTTCAGAGACCCTCTCCTTCGGTTTCCCCAGGCGGGTGATCTTTTTGAATGAATGACGTAGCCGCATCGTTCTACCAATGGCGAGGCTTGTAGGCGTGGTGAATTATTCATGAGTCCCGGACCCAATGACTGGACTGGGAGGTTGTTTTAAACAGAGGGACCAGCGCTCAGCCAATCAGGTGGTTCTCGTAGTAAGCTAGCGCGAGGCTGTGAGACAGGCTTTTTAGCTCAGAGCGGCGTGCGCACGGGGGACTCCACACTTAGCGAACAATACAGGTAACGTCCTGCTGCATCTGCTTGTCTCCTCGGACCCCGCTCTGTCTATTTGTTTTGTCCACTTTCCCTGTTATCTCTCCGTTCCCTCTCCTTACCGGACTCCCTTTTACTGTGTTTTTCTCTCCCCGCTTTTAACTCCTACACTTTCCCTCTTTGTCCCCCTGTGACCCTGTCCCGTTCCCCGCGGTGTGTGTCTCTCTGTGGGGATGTGATTATGTTGGGATGTCGGAGTGGTGACTCCTACCCTGGGGCTGGGTGGCTGTGTGTGTTCCCCGCTCTGCATTAACATGGCTGTCCCTGTCACCATCCGCCTTGTTGTTTCCCTGTGTTGGGGGGAGGGGGAGGTGACCCCCCGGTCTGTTTTGCCCCGTTTCTGTCGCCCCCCCTCATTGTTCAGCTCCCCTGGTCAGTGCGATGCAGGGGCCCCGCTTACCCCATAGCCTGGTCCGGTCACTTCCATGTCTAACCCTGGGATCCGCGCGTCGCTCTTTAACCCTCTCCCACTCCCCGGGGGAAGTGTTAATTTCCCCCCAAGCTACCCCGCGGGGCTGTCCGGGCGGTTCCCTGTCCGGGGATGTCGGTTTCCCGTTAGTTCCCATGAAGGTTCGGTGGTTGTTTTACTTTTCCCACCGCCCCCCCTCCCCGTGTCTGTAATGGCTGAACGCGGCTCTTTGTTAAACATGGGATTGCGCTAAGCCTCAGTGAGAAGGGAGGGGGGGGGCTCCATTAACCTGCCCTGGTTCGGTTCTGATAGTTCGAACGGGTTTATTTAGCCCATATTTGGATTGAGCTCAGTCTGCCCTTTCCATCGGTCCCGTCCCCGACCCGATCCCGTTCGCACAGCCCGAGAAACACGAGTTTGTTCGGAGTGAGAGGAGCGCGGTGAGTGTATAGCGCGGTGTATGGACAGGGAGAGAAGCCATTTTAGTGAATGGGAGTGAATGGAGCCCATTGCAAAGAACAGCCCGGGCTTCTCTATAGACCTCATAGAGGCTACACAGCAATACGGGATCCATCGGGATACACCGTAATAGCGGGTTACCCCACCACCGACCCCCCACAGCTCGAATCCCCCCTGAGCCTCATCCGGGGCGGCATTTTAGGGGGACTTTCTTTCATGAAGAAGCAATTCACAAAATGGAAGATGAATTATTGGTGTGACAGTGCAGCTCTATGCAGGGACTGGGCTGTGCCTGCCACTCCGGCCCGCCACGGGGGCCAAGCCTATCGGCCTCGCGCCCACCTTTATTATATATAGAAATACCAGTCTAATGACCTTGGGGGGGGCACTGGGTTCTTATTCACCCAATAGTCCACATGGGGATGGCTATTATCTTCCTATTATTGCCATTTCTACCTTTTCTTTCATCCTTTCACTATTTCTTTTATCTTTGTTTTTAAACACTTTGTGTTAAGGAGCTTTAATTGTCTGAGAGAATTTCACTTCATTTTCTTTTTTTTTTTCTTTTTTTTTTTAATACTTTAAAGTTTTTTACTTTCTATTAAAGGTCTGGGTCATGGAGAATTTCACAGCCATCTTTATTAGAAGGACAAGTTGTACATATTAATTAGATTTATTATATTTTCTAAACATTTTTGTGCCTTAGTATATATTTCAATGTCTATAGATATGGGATGTCAAACCATGGTACTCCAGATGTTTTGGAAACTCCCAATATGCATTGGTTGCAGAATACTAACAGGCGCAAATCTGGAGTTCCAAGGTTCCACATCACTGCTTGATCCTTTTTGCTTCCCTGGTTGTCTATACAAAACCCACTGTTTATAGTGCAGTAAACTCCATTTGGCCAACATTAATTTACCACGGTACAAATAAACCTGATTAGGTTACAATTTCTATGGAATCTCTGAGGTGTATATGTGTATAATTTTTTTTTAACATGCATATTTTTAACTTTTTTTTTAACTGCATATGCACAATTCATTTAACTGCTGGCACAGAAATACAGTGATAGGGTGAAAACAGGTTGTAACAATTGCAAGTTAAAAGTTGTCTTTATGCACCAGTGACTTTAGATGGAAAGGCAACCCTAAGTTTTGGAAAAGTATGAATGTTCAAGGAGAAAACAGCTGGTGACTTTGATAGCAAACTTTAGCTTAATTCTGAATTTTTATATATTTTAAGTGTTGTTTTAGGAGTGAATGTTTTTGAAAGTTAAATTTAGTTTATTACACACTTTGGATTGTGGGGATATATGGTCACTTAATACAGCCTACGTCATTTTTACTTGGCTCTAGTTTTCATTTTGCTAACAAGATTCTGGGAACTGCAGTTCAGCAAAAGCTACAGTTAATTATAATTTCTGCTGGAAAGCTTACCGGTATTTCATTTTTAAAATGAACAGCTTCCCATATCTGAAGTTTTTCTAGGTTTCAACAGTGCTATGTGCAACAAAATGTCAAACACTTAACATATGGAGTGCTTATTCTTTTGGTACAACTGTCTAAACTGATGTGTATTTACATTTTAATACTAGAAGAAAAAATGGCTAAAGGTGATCCGAAGAAGCCAAAAGGCAAGATGTCTGCTTATGCCTACTTTGTGCAGACATGTCGTGAGGAACACAAGAAGAAAAATCCTGAGATTCCTGTCAACTTTGCAGAGTTTTCCAAGAAATGCTCAGAGAGATGGAAGGTAGGTAGTGTGAAAAACAGATGGCACACTCTGCTGGTTAAATGGAATAGGTTAAAATTATCTTTTGCCCCCTAGATTATGTCTGGTAAGGAAAAGTCAAAGTTTGACGATATGGCAAAGGCAGACAAAGTGCGATATGACAGAGAAATGAAAGATTTTGGACCCGTAAAGGGAAGCAAGAAGAAGAAAGACCCCAATGCTCCTAAAAGGCCACCGTAAGTTCACTAGTCCTAAGGTTTGATTGAAGTGGTTTTTAAAATTGTTTTGCTCAAGATGTTTTTTTTTTTTTTTCTCTTCTTTCAGATCTGGATTCTTTCTCTTCTGCTCAGAGTTCCGTCCAAAAATAAAGTCTACAAATCCTGGTATCTCCATTGGAGATGTGGCAAAAAAGCTGGGTGAGATGTGGAACAACCTTAGTGACAGTGAGAAACAGCCATACAATAACAAGGCAGCTAAACTTAAGGAAAAATATGAAAAGGTACCCATATATTTTGTTTGTTCTGGCTAATCTGTTTGGCTTTTATTTTTGTTCCTATAAATGTGCTTGTTTATTTTAAGGATGTTGCTGATTACAAGTCCAAAGGAAAGTTTGATTGTGCTAAAAGTGCCCCAAAAATGGCTAGGAAAAAAGCGGACGACGACGATGATGATGATGATGACGACGATGAAGAGGAGGAGGACGACGAAGAAGAGGATGATGAATAAAGTTGTACATTCTGTCCACGTGAATAACATAGAGTAGAGGAACCACAGTCAGTGACTCCATCTTTAGTAAGATGGTTGTCTTGCCCTCATTAGGCTTAAATGCAAAATTTGATTCTGGAACTGGTTTCATAAAGAAGCTCTTGAATTTGTAACTGGTTTACATTAAGTAGCAGTTAGTTTAACATGAGCAATATGAAACTGTCAAAGTTGTACATATTTCCAAACATTTTTAAGAGGCGCTATAGTGTTCTCCTCACTCTGTGCACTTTGCTGTTGGTGTAACAAAGCATTTAAAAATGTTTCAAGCATTTTTTATTTAAGGTGTTACTTAATAGTTATTGATTAGAAAATCCTGGGTTATAAATTGTACATATCTATAATCTGTAAACTAGACAAATTCCTATGGTGCATATTTTTGGAGCTCTTCGGTACCTCAGGGTTTAAAAACTTCCCTGTATTAGGAACACCTTTTTAGGGTTTGCTCTTCTAGCCCAAAGCATGCACGTGAGATCAATTTACACTACATTGGGCGTAAAGTTAGCTTAAAGTTGTCTTTCTGTATATAGTGAAATAGCATTCTGCCATTAGATGTCAAAAGGGATTCAGCTGGCATGAGAAATGTTTATGGGTTTATTTTTTAGTTAAGTGCGGTAGTTTTTAAACTAAGACTGTAGACACTACTTTACTGACTGAAGTGAAGCGTGAGTGAGTACATGATCTGGGAGTTAAAAAAAACATTCTGTACTTAAATTTGCATTGTTCTGTTTTTTATGTTTAGAATGCTGAAATGTTTTTGAAGCAAAATAAAACAGTATTACATTTTTAAGACTGTTCTTGACAGATTTTCTAAGTTTTATTTAAAGAATGTTGCGCTTTAGACTAACTATTTGGGTATTTCTGGCAAATCTAGTAATCTTTCTGGTAAAATATGCTGTAGATGGTAACCATGCTTTTGTATTCAACTTCAACCAAATTAGCTTTAAATATGTCAAGATGAGCCTCACTGTGTAACCTTTCAGCTGGCTTCTTAAAATACACTTAAGCATTATAATTATTTCAACATGCCATAGAGCATTTTATTCTGTGAAGTCATCAATATTTCACTATCTACAGTGCTATAAAGGAACATTACTTGGCTGAGGGATACTTCTAAGATTATCTGTTCTTTGACCGGTTTTGTCAAACACTACCTGTAGTAACTGTTGCTTATGTAGACCTTTTTGTTTATGGCCATTATCCAAATACATATTTTCTGCCCCACCCCCTGACTTCCCTGTTACAGCTAAGACATTATTCATCTTGCAGGCCCACTACCTGCATCTTAAACTGTTGAGTTACAGCACTTGCCTAATTGTGGTTTCCAGCAGATTATTGAACGCAAGTTCAGAATTAAAGGAATAGTGAACTATTCCTTCAATGTATTGATTGAAGAACGGGAGGTAAAGGAGTTTGGTCTTGCCTCCTGTTCTTCAATTCACCAGAAGCGACGGGCGAAGAAAATTTACCTTCCGTGCAGTCCTCCGCAGCAGTTGAAATTCACAACCGCTTCTTGTTCAGAGTAACTCGCACTGTTTGTGCATGCGCATTATAGTTGCTTTGAACCAGGAAACGATCGAGACCTATTACTGCTGTGGTGGATCGTGTGTAAGGTAAGTTTTTGTTGCTTCCTGTCAATTGATTGAAGAACGGGAGGTTAAGCATAGTTCCTTTACCTCCCTGTCTCCAATCAAATACATTAATGGAATAGTTCACTTTTTCACTGAACTATTCCTTTAAATAGAAGGTGACTGCTATAAAAGATTATATACTCTCACAGAAGCAGTACATAAAGGCAATATAAAATGAATCCATTTTAAAGGACATGTACATTGGGAAATTTTTTTCCTATAAATGCCCATTACTGGAAACTAATACTTCCCAACTATCACTGTACCATATATTTGTTAATCTGTCCCTTTTTTCTTAAGATATCCAGTCTGAAGCATCTTGCATATCGACTGTCAATCAAATGCCTTAATATCATTAATTGTACTGTTATATATAGTTTCTCTGGAATGGTGATAGTTGGTATATGAGCTGCATGGTAGGGGAAATTCCCTCTCCCAATGCTGCCTCATAGGGATTACTGAGCATGCTTGCCCTCCCGAGTCTGATAGTCTGGCAGGGGGCTGAGGTACTTGAGCAAAACAAGTACTAGATTGAAGTCGTGCAGCATCACAAATGTGTCGGAGGAGAAAGTGCTGCTTACATGTATTCAATTATAGATTGAAATGAGGCAGTTTCCCCCCCAGTGTACAATTCCTTAATCTATATCATTGGATCTGGAGAGGTCATCCAGTGTGAAACCTTTCCCTTCACACCATGCCTTTAACAATTGTAAAACATGGCTGAGATAGTTGTATGATCTGCCTTACAAAACCATTGTGGTAGTAGTCTACTACCACATGGTATTTAATAAGCCTTTGTGGCCATACGACAACTCGTGTATTGGAAATCTTATACCGTGGGTTATTCGATATGGTCCTAATATATGTATACACGTTTTTTTTACATTTTTAATTTTCTCGGTAAAGTTACCCTAAATTTAGTTATGATTTTAAATGTACGAATGGGGAAAGGCACAATTTTTTTTTTTCGTGGATTTCTCATATTAGATGTTACACTTGTGAACTTTGCTTTCAGATACTGTTCTTTTGTAGTAGTATGTGGGTTAAGACTGGCTTATCCTGTGTTTAGCAATGGCATACAAACCGACAAAGGAGGGAGATGAAATAACTGCAAAATCCATGTTACTTGAAGTTATACTGGGTTAGAGGGTTCAGCCTTATGTACAGGGGCCTTACTGCATCGGACATGCAAAAACCCATTGGACAACCGATGAGTTGTGCACTAAATACCTACTGGATCAGGGTGCCCGAGAGTTGCAGCTTGCCAACTGGAACGTAAGCAATTTGTAACATCTTTTAGTGTTTTGGGGCATATTTATTGACATGTTACAGCATATTTTGCTGTAACAATCGCAATATTTACAACCGTGATCTTAAAAATGTGTTTGCGGTCGTACAAGTACGTTTGCCTGTTTAGCTCCATTGCGGTATATAGTGCGTCTGAATTTTACGATAACCTGGGTTTATAAAATTGGCCCTTTGTATCAGAAAACCTCACCATGATGAAAACTTATTTACTGAGATACTTGCTGACCGTTGCAAAAGAATTTTTCAGATTTATTGGCATCAGTGCAGCCAACACTAGGACACTCCAATACAGAGAGGGAGTTTTGTACCAGCCCGATTGTGACATGACGAATCATAAATAAAGATGGCTGAACCTGCTGTGTTTCATTATGTTGACAAGTTTGCTAAATCACAATACATTCTGACATTGAAATTTTATGATAACATTTGTGTGGTGGAATTTTGCCAGTTTTGTGAAAATATTTAGTTGAAAGTTCCAAGGGCAAAATTTTATCACCAAACTGGTAATTTTGTCACAAAATTACAGCATCTCTAATCATAAGGCTTGACAGTTCAGACATTTCTGATCATAAATTGGATGCAATATAAAGCTTTTCATACAGTTTTGTTCATTCACCAAAACCCTCATTCGCAGATGAGAATAATTGTCTGTTACAGCCATCTTACTTGTTGCATTAAGGATTTTGGTCTAATAACGCTGTGAGTGACAAACTGGAACATATTAATAAAGCTAAAATGTGAAATAGTGCCACACGATTTAATGAGCACTATTGCTATGTTTTGATGCAAATCAATATTTGGAAAAGTTGTCTGTTTGCTCCAAAAAAAAATCTGAATGGCTGAGACAATTTTGATGGGACATGGGGCCATAATTATAATGGAATTGTATCGCTATTTTGTTGTACCACAACTTCAATGATCGTTGCCGCCATCATAAATTTATGGTCACAGACGTAAGTCTATGATTGTGGGTTTGATTTTTTTTTTAAGGTGCAATTTTATCATAATCCCCTGGGAAACTCAAATGCATGTTAAAATGGATACAAGCTGACACAAGCGCATGGCAGAAATAGTGTTGTTTTTTTGTTCGTTGTAGTATGGCCTCAGTCTAACCCCACAAGAAAATAAGGCTTACCTTTGTTCCAACCATTAAATTTGATTCATTACAGAGATTGATCTATATAGCTTTTCAAGGCAGTTAATATTTCGGGACCAATTTAGGGGTATGGAATCCAGTCACCTAATACTGCTCCAGCTATAAAGGTGTTTGGCAATGTAGTTAGGAGGGAATTGGAGTTGTTTGATAGAGGTAGCTCAAACCAAGCTCGTACTACCTCCCAATCTGAAACGAGACCGTGGTATAGTTTAAAGGGAATCCAGAGTTTATAATCCACACAGTTGTGAAGGGTGGAGGGGTGGTTCTTATGGACCTAAAATACCAAAAGTCATAACTACGTAACCAGTTAAATGGTAAGGCTGTGTTCTTAAAGGGGACCATACAAAACATTCAAACATGAGATGATTATTTAATCCTTTTTTATTAATAAGGCTAAGTTCCTTACCAATGAATTTCCTAATTGCCTTATTATTTACACAGTTGCCAAAATACATACATCTTTGCAAATCTCACCAGACCCCTGGCTGTATATTAAAACCTATTTCCAATTTGTAGACTTTCTTCTACCATTGGTAAAATAGATTAGATTCTTTTAAGGGATAGTAGAGCACTATTCGAGAGAAACCCTAGCAAACTATAGGAACACGAGTTGTAACATAGCTACATACCTAGAGAGCTCTAATGTCAAACTTGGTTCTGTGACCCCCTGCATCAGGGCCCAGACTCGAGGGTTCCCTTAACACAAGTATATGCCTTACTGTCATATTCTCTTTGGGGTGTTTTTGACTGCACACTGTGATTATGTCTAAGTGCATTATATCAGTATTGTGGATTTATATAGCACTAACTTCTTACATAGCCCTTTAAAATTACAATGTATACTTTAACATCAAAATCGTCCAACAAGTGGAGGATTCTTCACTTGATAACGTGTTCACACAAGTACCACTACTCCAATGTAATTATACATAAGGTCTTCATAGCCAAACTCCATCCCCCATATTACTTCATGGGTGGGGTAAAAAGTTTGCTCTACTATGTTCTGTTATGTCATTGTGGTATACTTGATACTGCACTGCATTGTCTGTACTGGCCCTTACCAGAGCCTTGTAAAGAGGAACAACAATATGTTTCTGCTTTGTATCTATACTCTTCTTTATACGAGAAAGATCTTGGTGACGCTGGTTTGCAAAAACCCATTTACAGTATTACCAGTACAATCATGTATTAACACTGTATACAACTTCCAAATTAGACAAACTATCTACTGTACATTTTATAATATGTTAGGTCCCATATGGGCCACAGCTCCTGACATTTTTCCCCATCTGTTTATATGTGCAGAAATCATTGTGTTGCTCTGTAGCATCTAGAAGTGCTTAATGTGCACTGCACCTTTATACAACCTAATTAAAGGGGAAGTGCATTAGTGCAATTACACTTATCCAAATGTCTGCAATCCACTACACATACTGTATGTGATATTCCCAAACTATTGTACTCCCCAGGGGGTGAGGGTTTTAGATCTTGACCATGGGTTACACCATTTTGGGTTAGGGTGCGGTGCTTTGGGACTTCATTGGCCCTTTAATTGTTAAAATAATCACATTAAGGATAAAACACATTTTCCCTAATATAGTATATAGTAAAGTCTGTTAATTTCCTGTAAAGTAGCAATTTCTTAGCAAAAACGTGCAATGAGGAAATTAGGGATATTTAATAAAAGGTGTAAAATAACTGCTAATTGCTTTTAACATTTTTAAAAACATTTGTTACAATAATGATCTTCCTAAGGAAATATCTTACATCTACCATATCTTATCATCTACAATTGTATGTACATTAATACACAATTTTAGTTTAGACACTGACAGAGCAACCTTGATTGCTCTCTAGTTGTTCAAGTGCTAAAATAAAATCCAAAATCTCTTGTCATAGTGGGATGGTGCTGTTTATTACTCTGATGGCTGATATCAGCTTCCTGACCCAGCAAACATGGAAGGTAGCTGGATATAAGGGAGAGCTTTCTTTTTGTTCCATTGCAATCAAGAGTAGAGATGGGTTCCGGATCCGTCATGGAACCGCTCGGTTCCGAAATCCAAATTATCTGTCCGAATCCGGATGGATCGTCCGGATTTCAGGACTTAAGAGCCTATTTTCTATAATTATTGAACATTCGAGGGTAGCCTCCAACATTCGATAATCTTCGAAAATACGATCGGAGACTCAAAAGAGTCTGCGATCGTATTTTCAAGGTTTATCGAAAATTTTACAAAATAGCCTCGAATGTTTGATAATAATCGAAAATTCTTTTGTTTTCGGATCTTTGGGATTTTTCCGAGATCCGGGAATCTGAAAACGGAACGAAAATGAGCATATTTTACCAGTGTGCATGTCATCCTATTTTCAATCCAAAATGGACATTGAATTATTTCAGTTAAAAAAAAAAAGAGGTTACCGGTACATATGATAATTGTTTTTTAGGTAAAATGATAAGGAGTTATGGGTTGCCATAGCCTGTTATATTTATATATTTAACCTCTTTACAGTGATGATAGATAATAAGCAAATGCTGTGAAATTAGAAAAAAAAGATACATATGGTTGATAGCTCTTTCATGAATTGAGTTTTTAATAATTTACACTGCCAGTCTGATACTTGGAATACTAATGATCAGGCCCATATGTTGTTATGCTAAGCAAAGAATCAAATAGTTTGAGCTATGGTTAGATCCCAGCTTTACTGATCTTTCACTGCTTTGCATAGGAGGTGGTTTTATTCAAATATTATAGTATACTACAAATGATCACCACTAGCATCTTGTAATTACATATGGAGTGAAAAAGCACACATTTTGATTGAATCCACTTCTCCCTTGCTATGTGCATATATATTTATTGTGATTGTTTGGGTTTTGGAATTATAATTAAAGAGGTCTTTGAAAATTAAAAACTGCATTTATGTATTTATTGAACATATTAAAATATGTTGATTTCATATGTTATGTGCATATGTTTATTGAAGCTTATTTATTTCTTGGGGGACAAAAGGCATTTGAAAGTTTTGGGGATTCCTCCTCTGGAGACATGGTTACTGCTACCCTAAACACAACATAATAGCAGAGGAATTTGCTAGGGGGAGTGGATGGGTGTTAAAGTGTACAATTAAACTTAATGTCATTGTTACACACCTTTGAGATGATTTTATTGAGAGGGATGATTCTCTTCTTCCCTTCACCCTCTGCAGCTTGGAGCACTTTTCTTGGTAGTGTCTTCAGCACTTCCACAGACTTAAAAAGGCAAAATGGAAATGTAAGAAAAAAATACGACTCATTATTTTTATAGGTATGACTAAATTATGTTAAAGGTACTGTAAAATAGAGATGGACTAGAACTTAAATTTGGGTTCAAATCAGATTTTACGAGTTTGAAATAACTTGATCTTTTCCGAATTTCAAATTGAAATTCAACACATATCCCAAATTCACTAATGACAGCTATTTTTAGCAGTGCCAATAAAAGGCAGCACGACTGGCACCTTGTAAAGTGTTACCCTTTCGCCCACTTTCCCTTGCACGGTGCACACTCTGAGGGAGAGAAGCCAATGTGGTGTAGGGTGTATCCAGAGAGGGCAAGCCTGCCTGGCTTCTCAACAATGGTGGCTAACTGCAGTAAGACTACTCAACTCAATGGTTCTGCTGTTTTGAAGTGTAACAGTGGTAGGGTCGCAATGGTGACCAGGCCCTTGTACCTGAGGGGCCTTTTAAGTCCAGACTTTAGAGTTCAATTCCGGGGACTTTGAAGTTCAATTCCGGGGACTTTGAAGTTCAATTCCAGGAAGTCCCATTCTGATACACCAGCCTCCCCCTGCTCTTCTATTTTGAAAAACTACAAGTGACACTCGCAGGGATGGTGCACGCTGTTTGCTCTCATGACAGAAAATCAAGAGATCAGGTCAGGATGGTAAGGTAGTAATGTGGAAGGAGGGGTGGGGTGAGTGGGAGTGCGGAGTGCGTACCACAGTGACTCTGCTACTACCAACCTACAAGTACTCAGCCTCAGTCATTCTTTACCTCAAATGGTATCACCTAAGCCCATTTTCTGTGTGAGCTGCCGAGGTGAGTATTTGCTGCTTTACTTTTTAATTCACATTAGCCCAGGTGCTAACAATAAATCATTAACAACTGCCAATTTTCCAAGTTTCCCAATCATTTTACCAAGTTGGCATACAGACATTGGTAAAATGGTTGGCAAATTGGCAAACAGACATTGGTAAAATAGTTGACAAATTAGCAGTTGTAAATGGTTGGCATTTTGACATGTCTGTGTGTCAAGTGCCATTTACCACTGCCAATTTTTCAACCATTTTACAAATGTCTTTGTGCCAACCATTTTGCTAATTCCAGTTTGGGAGCATTTTACCAGTGTACTATGTGCCAACTATTTACCTGTATCAGTTTTACAACAAATTTATCAGTGTCTGTGTTCCAACCATTTTACCAGTCTGTGTGCAAACCATTTTACCAGTGGTCCATGCACTAAGCATCTTTACCATTCTCTGTGTGCCAAGTTGGCATACAGACATTGGTAAAATGGTTGGCATATTGGCAGTTGTAATTGGTTGGCATTGTCTGTGCATCAAGTGCCATTTAACTGCCAAATTGCCAACTATTTTACCAATGTCTGAGTGACAACCATTTTACCAGTAATCCATGTACTAAGCATTTTTACCATTGTCTGTTTGCTAAGCATTTAACCAGTGTCTTCCTGTGTGAAGTGCCAACCGTTTACCAGTTTTTTCCCAACCAATTTCTCAGTGTCTGTGTGCCAGCTATTTTACCAGCGGTCTGTGGGAAAAAAAATACCTGTAGTATTTTTAACATTCTATATGTGCCAAGCATTTTATTAATGTTGATGTGCCAAGCATTTTACTAATGTTGATGTGGAAAGCATTTCACCAGTGTCAATTTATCAAGCATTTTACCAGTGTCAATATACCAAGCATTTTACTAGTGTCTATGTGTTAAACATTTTACCAGTGTATGGGCTACACATTTTACTAGTTTCTGTGTACCAAGCATTTCACCAGTGTGGTTCATAACTGTCTAAAGTTTGAGGATCTAAATGTATAAATATTGTTGCACTCTGGATAGTTTTTCTTGGTGTATGGGTAAAGTATGTTTGTGTGTTTTAAAATGAGTTGTTTTTTAAAAAATGTTAATGATGTATTTGAATGTTTTTTATGAAAATGATTATTTGGTTTGCAGTACTGTTTGTGTTTTCGGTTGGGTTGGGAGGGGAGGGGGGGTACATGTCCAAATTTTGCATCAGGGCCCACAGGTCTGTAGCTACGCCACTGCCTTTCGCCCACTTTCCCTTGAATAAAGCATACTCTAAGGGATAGAAGCCAATGTAGTGTGGGGTATGTCCAGAGGGGCCAAGTCTGCCTTACTCTGATGCTATAAAGTGTTACCCTTTGCCCTCTTTCCCCTATATGATGCAAATATGAAGGAAGTTTTTTTTTTTTTTTATTTCTGGATATTTGTACCTGTTCCCAAGACCATTTCTCATGCCCCAGATTCATCTACAGTAAGTAACCATTGCTATTTTAACCTTATTTTAATTTGAACTTTTCAAAATATTTGTCCCTATTGACTTTAATGGATCTGATTTAATTTTTTATAATTTTTTTTATAATTTCATTTTAAGAAGTTTGAAAATCCGAAATTGGACCGGATTTTCGGAAGTTCATCCATCCCTTCTGTAGAAATGTTTTTAATCACGGGGGTAATTTGCTTAAATAAGTATAGAAACCACCTTAAATTCTGAACTGCTGGTCCTTAGCCTTGATAAAGCCTGTATCTTGTGTAGGGACCAATGACAAAGTCAACAAAATGGATCCTTTTTTCAATCAAACGGTTAATTTTTATTGGAGCAAATATTATCGATATCATTGGTCAATCGTCTTATTGTTATGGGTATGACTGCCTTATGTTAATCAGAATGATTATCGGCCAAAATTGTATCTTCAGAGTGCATTCACAAAGATACAACAATCACACCTCTTAGATGTGGCTGCTGGGTTATTTTAAAATTAACCTGTGGCTACAAGGTGTCAGCTCCCATAATCCACCTATACAGTACACTTAACATGCTGTGTAGTGTTCAACAGATAAAAACAATGAAGTTGTAGCCTTGCTTTCTAGAAACTGATGTTACAGCTCAGAGATCCTCCATCTCCCTGACACAGAACAGGCATTTCAGTTCAGTTTTATGTAAACATTTAATGATTCTGTCCCTTACAATGATTTAATCCTTTACTATTTATACAAAAAGAAAAGGTAACCCTTGGGCTTAATTTCTCAGCTAGCATGCATCTAAGAAACAGAATATTAACATTGCAGTAAAAAATAAGTCAGGGGAATTGAACCTGCAACCTTATGTACTCTGTCTTGCTAAAAGCAAAGCATTATTTCACAATTTCAACTATATGGCCCCCTAGTACATGTAGAAATGTTATATTTTTCTTGGAACATAATGGAAATAAAAAAAGGCAGAATCAAATGACTATTTTGTATTTTTTCATTAGTAAGCCGTAAACCTGGAGATTTGAAACTGTAACCCCATGGACAATGTGTTTCTAAAAATGTAGTATTTATATGCTAAGCTAACATAGTTGCCACAAAATCGTTATCTTTATTTATGATACCTTTATTGGCTAACTAAGATAAAGGTTTCACCTTTATACCACTTTTGTTATTGTTTTTATTTCAAAAGGGTTACCCTGTAAACATTTGGACTGGCTAAACAGGAAACAGAAACAGGAGCAAAATAAAAATGTCATTAAAACCAGCCAATATATTTAAGGGTTAACGGTTTGGAGGAGGGGTACATTTAAATAGTATATTTACTAGAAAAATTTATTGTGTTTTTATTGAAATATTGCATTTTTTCTTAAAGGAGAAACCAACCCTAATATCAAATTCAGTTCATATGGATCTCCATAAATTTTTTTAAAATGTAGAAATCAACACCACTACTATTCAATTACTTGCATAAAAAAAAGGTTTGTATACAGCCATGTCTTCATTTGAGAAGTAGGAGCACATGCCAGCAAAATTAAATTAAATGTTATTTTGGAAATTTATCAATATAAGCTATGAGAATAAAATCAAAGCTAGTCAGGAAAACTATTCCAGTTGGAACACTGGAAAGGTCACATTCATTTGTATTCTAAAACTGGAGTCTGTCAATTTCATCCAGAATTGGAAAATGCATTTTAGGGATTTACTCTTATTAATAAATCGAATGCAGAGGAACCTAGTACAAAATTATGTATTTAGAAATACAGAACTGTTTTAAAGGACAATTATACTCACCTCCCCCTTGTTCCTTTCCCAACACTCCTGCTAAGTACCCAGGGTGAGGACCTAAAACGCTAAGTCCTTTCCTCCGGGTACTTTACAAAAGTCCTTCACTACTTACTTGTAATCTCCCTCGTCGCTCCGGTCCGATCCTCCCCACTGGCACTTTGAGTGACAGGTCGCGAGGCTGCCAGTAGTAAGACGCGCTCTGCAAGGAGGCGTGTATTCCCATTGGCTGCCTCCCGGACTGTCACTGACAGTGCCAGTGGGTACTTTGCAGGAATGGATCGGGGAAATGGTAAGTATAATTGTCCTTTAAGTTTGACCAGAAAAATCTAATTACAAGAATCACTGCAAAAAACTTAGCAATCAGAAAGTTGATATTAAAGGGGAACTGTGGTCTTCAAACAAGTTGAGTTTAAATGACAGACCAGTTTCCTACCTTTAAAACAAGCCATCAACCACCTCTCTACGTGCTCCACAGCACAATATATAAAGAAATTACTGACCAAAAAGTTAATGGGTGGGAGGCTGACATTTGAGATTCCTAAGGCTGCTCCTCCACCTCGCTGCCAGCGAGCAGAGCCTCAGACTTGACAGGACAGTAACAGGAAGTCCCTCCCTCCTGTGTGAAGAGAAGGTAAGGGAATCTACAGCCCTACACTCCCATTATGTGAAAACAGCCTTTTCAGGCAGAGCTCTCACTGTTTTCACAGTTTTCTCTAGGGGGGTGTCTGAGTGGGCCACAGCACCCACGAGTGGGCAGGACAACAGCACCCGTTGTTCTGGGGTTTAGTGTTCCTTTAGAGTTAATTAACCTGTGTGGTGCCATCTAGTGGTGAAATGAGTAATCACCTAAGTTAATTGCACACCTTCCAAATGTCAAGGTTGTTCAGGATAGAACAATGCTTTGCTTCATTTTTTTCTGTTGCTGTGATAGGTAGACCCGTCAATCATGAGGAGCAGCAGAACATGTGATGTCACAATGTCATGTTACCGCACACTCAGTCTCCTCCTCTCACTTCTGATTCACCCAGAGTCAAGATTGAGAGGTAAACTGGCCACTCCAAGATAAGTCTCTTGTAATGGGGGCTCATTAAAAAAAATTATCATGGAGATAATTTTCAGCAGTCTGGTGCAGAGAAGGAATTGTGTAGTTTCCCATTGCACACTATTTTCACTCACCTTTTTTTCCATGTGTCATTGTTTTTGCAAGCATAAATTTTATGTGAGTGTGGCATTTGCATTGTGTTTTCTGGGGTACATTGTGAGTCAATAATTCAATCTGATTGATTGCAGTACTTTTAAATGTAGGTGTTATTGTGCAACATAGTCACTATTAAAGGTATATTGCAAAATGTCTAAATTTTTGTGAGATGTTGCACCCCAGGGTTAAAGGGAAAGTTGATGCGAAACGTGTTAAAGAAGACATTGATTCAATACGTGTTAAAGGCAACGTTGGTGTGGCACGCGTTACAGGAGAAGTTGGAGTGGTTCACGTTAAAGGGAAAGTTGGTGTGGTATGTGTTAAAGGGGAAGTTGGTGTGGTATGAGTTACAGGGGAAGTTGGTGTGGTACGCGCTAAAGGGGAAGTTGGTGTGGTATGCGTAACAGGGAAAGTTGGTGTGTATTATATCAACTTCCCCTTTAACTTTAAAGTGCATCATATCAAATTCCCTTTTAACATTGGGGTACATCTCACATTAAAGGGGAACTTTAAATTGATAGGAATTGCTCTCCTGAGAATTTTTGCATTTTACTTTCATTGTTTATTTTGCATAGTTTGGGAGATATTTACACTTTTGTGTGTGATATGGCAGCAGCATCACCAGGTCCCTTGCACTTCCAGATTCCTACTCTGAAACCTGTTAGTCAATCTGCCCTATGTCTCCTCCTGCCCTTGCAGTCCCCCTGGTCCCCACCACTTATGGGCCCCATGACCCCTCCTTTGCAGACCTCCCTTGGCCCCTTCCCTTACAGCCCCATCTGACCCTGCCCACTCATGGATGCATTCGCCCCACCCACTCTTGGATGGCATGTCCCCGGGCCACTTGCAGGTTCATTGGCACCACCCACTCGCGGGTGCATTGGCCTCTCCCACTCACGGGTGCCATGGGCCCCTCCCCATTCAAACACCCCCCCTACAGAAAACTGTGTGAAAACAGCCTTTTCAGGCAGAGTGAGAATAGAGTGAGAGAGTAGGGCTGTAGATTCCCTTACCTTCTCTGTGGGGATCTTCACACAGCAGGAAGGAGAGGGACTTCCTGTCTCCCTTACACATTGAAGTCTGAGGCTGTGCTCGCCGGCAGCGAGGTGGAGGAGCAGCCTTAGGAATGTCACATGTCAGCCTCCCACCCATTAACTTTCTGGTCTGTAATATATCTTGGGCTGTGGGGCATGTAGAGAGGTGGTTGATGGCTCGTTTTAAAAGGTATGTCCATCAAAAAAGTAAGTTGGTTTCTATCTGATTTACTGAAAAACAGGAAGTAAATGCACTATCTCTTACCTCCCGTTCTTCAGTAAATCTTACAGGAGAGGAGGAGACACTTACCCGCGGACCCGCTCCAGCGCTGACTTCACTGACAGTCTCCGTCGGGGAATTCGGCGATGGAGCAGGTCCGCTGGTAAGTGTCTCCTCCTCTCCTGTAAGATTAACTGAAGAACGGGAGGTAAGAGATAGTGCATTTACCTCCTGTAGAAGCCAACTTTTTTGATGGACATACCCTTTAAAGGTAGGAAACTGGCCTTTCATTTAAAATCAACTTGTATTGAGACCACAGTTCCCCTTTAATTTTATTATTAGGGTAAACAGCAAAACATAATTTCCCCTAAAATTTGGACATTATGCAATATCCCCTTTATAGTGACTATGTTGCACAACAATAACCTCTACATTTAAAGGGGAAATAAAGTCTCCAGACAACATTGTCCCAACAGACAGAGCCCATTCACAAACATACAACAAGCTGTGTCTCACCTCTCCCTTTGCTGTGGCCATTGGGTGATTTATGAAAATAACCTGTGAGTACTAGGGCTCAGCTCCCACAATCCACCTTAACTTTGTAAACCCCCAGCTAAGTGTCTGCGTACAGGCACGTGCTCTGTAGAGCTGAACAGATCAAAACAAGGAAGTTGCAGCCTTGTTTCCTTGAAGCTGACAGCCAATCACAGTACAGCACAGAGATCCTCCTTGTGTATTTTTTAAACCTGGTGCCTTACCCGGTGCGCCAACACAGAATAAGCAGAGAATCTAGCTACATTTGTAAACTTTCAGGGAGATTCAATAAAAGTTCTTATCGTTTAAAATGGTACTAAATTTGCCTCAACCAATCAGATCTTATTTAACATTTGAAAGCTAACATCTGATTGGTTGGGGCAAAATTAGCACCATTTTAAACGATAAGAACTTTTATTGAATAACCCTGTTTATCTTTTATTAGGAAAAGAATAATAAAAAAAATACAATATGGAATTCCCTGATAAGACTTTGAAAGCTGCTTGTTACCCTTCAATTTATTTTTCAGCAACTCAGACTGACTAGTAAATAAACTGCAGGGTAACAAGCAGCTTTCAAAGTCTTATCAGGTATTCCATATTGGTGTGCAGACACCTGTATAAAAAACACTCTGTGCATAGAGACAGTGAATACTGGGGTCAGAAACTATTTCTCACATATACTAAATGCAATGTACCAGAGAAGAATTTTACAATGTATAGGTGTTCCGGGGAGAAAACTTTTCACATTAGGTTTTAAAAAATATAAGTTAAGTTCTCCTTTAAAAGTACTGCAATCAACCAAAATTAATTAGTGACTCACAATGTCCTCCAGAAAACACAATTCAGATGCTTCGCTCACATAAAATGAATGCCTGCAAAACAAAATGACACAAGGAAAAGAAAAACACTGCTAATCCGGTCCTCTTTCCAGTCCACGTTTTACTTTAATTGTAATATACAGCTAGCAGTGCAGTCCAGACTAACTGACCAAATGAAATTCACCACCAGCAAGTCCCTGACCCCTCCAGTTCATTACTCATTGTAGTCAGCCCTCCAGTTCATTAGTCAGTGTCCGTTAGCCCTTCAGTTCATTAGTCAGTGTTAGTTAGCCCTCCAGTTCATTAGTCAGTATAGCCCTCCAGTTCATTAGCCAGTGTTGTCAGCCCTTCAGTTCATTAGCCAGTATTTTTAGCTCTCCAGTTTATTAGTCTGTTACTGTAATCTTAAAGGATAGCTAAAGGAACGGAAGGTAAGGGCGCTATGTCAGTAAGGGAGCTATGACAGTGGTGGATCCCACTCACGGGTAAGTTTCCTATCATCATTCCTGGTTCCTGTTACATTAATTGAAGAATGGGAGGTAAGACATCACCTTCCATTCTTCAATTAGCCCTTTCACTGCCACAGATCGTATATTCACGTTCTGTGCAGGAAAGGCTCAAACATGTATTCACGTTCTGTGGCTGTCCCTTTAAAAAAAAAAATTCTGGCCGCACTAGGGGCGATCGGGGGGCAGCGTTCAACTGTCCCCCTAGCCCCCTCGATCCCCCCTTGGTTTTGTCCAAATCTGAGGGGGGATCGGGAGATATCGTACCTTTTAGCCGTTATCGTATAGGAGCAGCCGGTCCCACGTGGAGAATGAGAGAAGAGCGGAAAGGGAGACCCCGGTGACGTCATGGAGCTTCCTCCTTCACCGGGGTCTTCCCTAAGAGTGGTAGGAGGCTGCCCCTGGTGGTCAAGTGGAGGTACTGCACTGCAATCTCCATTCAGATCACAGTACAGTGCCTGGTATAGTAAAGCTGTCAGTGTGACAGCTTTACTATACTTTTTGTGAATGGAACTCTACTTAGCAAAGACTTAGAAAAAAAACGGGGTCAGAGATCAAAATTTGGTGATCACTTCTCCCCGTCTCTGTTTGCACCCACCTATCTATATGGCATACCGTTTGATTCAAGACGTGGGAGATTGCCATTTAGTGGGTTTTTTTACTTGTCAAGTAGGTTTAGGTAGGATTTCAACCTTTGAATCACCTTATTATATTTTTTACAAAATCTCCTAAAAAAAGCACAGAGTTCTATGGAGCACTGTGTCTGGAATTCTTCATGTATATATGAAAGCATTACAACGTTACGTAGGTGAAGGTGTGTAGATTCAAAAAATATATAGTTTGTGGGGGGTATTTCCAAGTTTCAGAGCCGTTTCCTTTGAAAAAGTGTAGACTGTTGAAATTACAGAGCACTTTGATTTTTTCTTGTAATTGCACTTGGGCATGCGCCCCATTTGAGCTAGTTGGTGGCTACGTCTCTGTGTGCACCCATGCATATGGCATACCGTTTGATTCAGGACATGTGGAAGATTGACATTAAGTGGGTTTTTTTTGCTTGCCAAGTGGGTTTAGATAGGATTTCAACCTTTGAATCATCTAATTTTATTTTTCACAAAATCTCCTAAAAACACAGAGTTCTTTGGATTACTGCGTCTGGGATTCTTCATGTATGTATGAAAACTTGGCACCGAAAATATATAGATTGTGGGGGGATTTCCAAGTTTTGGGGCTGTTTCCTTTGAAAAAGTGTAGGCTGTTCAAATTACAGAACACTTTGATTAATTCTTGTAATTGCACTAGGGCATGCATCCCATTTGAGCTAGTTGGAGGCCACATCTCTGTGTGCACCACATAAAAGAATGACACTGTTGCATAGCTGAAGGTGTGTAGATTCCAAGAATATATAGTTTTTGCGGGTATTTCTAATATAGAGGGGCGTTTAGTCTGACAAATCTGAAAAGTTGCTGTAATTGGGCCACTGTGATTTGGCTCACTTTGTGGCTAGTCGATTCCACGTACCTATGTGTAACCATGAATATGGCATACCATTTGATTCTGGACATTTGGAAGATTGATATTTGGTAACTTTTTGTTACATTTCATGGGATTTTGGCATGATTTCTACCTTCGAAAGTGGATTTTTGTTAATTTTTTCAGAAAATCTGCGAAAAGTGCAAACTTCTATGAAGAACTGCGCCCACATCATTGATGATATGAATGAACAACCTACAGCATTTCGTAGTTAAAAGTGTGTAGATTTGAGGAATATATAGTTTGTGGGGGTGTTTTGTGGGGAAAAACTGCAGAGTGTTCAAATTTAGAGTTGCCTGAATATTTTTGCTGTTTTTGAGCAATCATGCATTGTCTCACTTCATGGCTTTTCGCTTCCACGTCGACGTGTGTAACCACGCATATGGCATACCGTTTGATTCATGAAATTTGGGAGTTTGATATTTAGTAACAATTTTTTACATTCCATGAGGTTTTGGCATGATTATTTCCTTTTGAAGTTGTTTTTTGTTAATTTTTTCAGAAAAGTGCGACCTTCTATGACGAACTGTGCCCACACCATTGATGGTATGAATTAAAGAACTACATTGTTACATAGATGAAGGTGTGTAGATTTCAGGAATTTGTTTGTTGGGGTTATTTTTGAGTTACGGGGGTGTTTTGTGGGAAAAACTGAAGACTGTTCAAATTGGGAGTTGGCTAAATATTGACGCTTTTTCTGAGCCATCGTGCATTGTCTCACATCGTGGCTTTTCGCTTCCACGTCCACGTGTTTAACCATGCATATGGCATACTGTTTGATTCAGGACATTTGGGGGATTGATATTTGGGAACTTTTTTTTACATTTCATGGAATTTTGGCATGATTTCTACCTTCGAAATTTGATTTTTGTTAATTTTTTCAGAAAATCTGCCAAAAGTGCAAACTTCTATGAAGAACTGCGCCCACACCATTTATGGTATGAATGAACAAACTACAGCATTCCGTAGTTGAAAGTGTGTAGATTCGAGAAATATATAGTTTGCCTGAATTTTATTTGCTGTTTTTGAGCAATCATGCATTGTCTCACTTCGTGGCTTTTCGCTTCCACGTGCACGTGTGTAACCACGCATATGGCATACCGTTTGATGCAGCACATTTGGGAGATTGATAACTGGTAACTTTTTTTTACATTCCATGAGGTTTTGGCATGATTTCTACCTTTTTGAATGTTGTTTTTTGTTAATTTTTTCAGAATAGTGCAACATTCTACGACGAACTGCACCCACACCATTGATGGTATGAATGAACAAACTACAGCGTTACATAGCTGAAAGTGTGTAGATTTCAGGAATATATTTTTGTGGGGGGTATTTTTGAGTTAGGCGGGTGTTTTGTGGAAAAACTGCAGACTGTTCAAATACAAAGCTGGCTATTTTTTTTTTTTTGCTGCTACTGACATTTGGCACTGGTCACGCTCTGGGTTAGTTGGTTTTATTTGAAATGCGGTTGAACTTTCCTCTGCGGTTTTTAGCTGAAATTCGCATTTGATTTTACAGTTGAGGAAAAAAAGGAAAATGTGAGAAAATAACTTACAATTGGACAAAGCGCTGCGCCCAGGTATCTGCATTTTGATCAAAACTTACCTTACTCATAATATCCTGCGGGTATGTGGTTTCTAAAAATATCTCACCTGTGGGGATATTTTAGTTAATTTGGTAGATATTCATGTTAACCGTCAGAGTGGTTATATATATTAATTTGGTGTAATATTCTTGAAGGTGCAGTTTTAGTTTGGGGGGCTCTCCTGTACAGGAAAGTGGGGTATCTCATATATCTGGTATCGTTGTACTCGGGAGTATCTGAGCTTTTAGAAACAGTAAGATTTGTGTGTAACCTTAAGATAACTATAAATAAAAATGGGGAAAATCCATGAAAATTTCCAAATTTTACATTTTTTCCCATATTTTCCCCATATTCCAGTAAAATTTCCAAAAAAGTTACAAAATCTGTTACCGTGTTTAAAGTACACTTTGTGCTGAAAAAAACAGTGTATAATATGCCTGATTTACTGCAAGGTTTCCACTGTAAAATTAGTCTAAGCGATTAAGGGCAAAATCCTGAAAATTCTTCTGGAACTTTTTTTATTTTAAATTCTGCTGGCACTGAAAGGGTTAATGCAAAATCATCCTTTGACCACATCATACACTTGAAAATATGCAGGTAACAATGTAAAACGGGAATAATGGTCTTTAAAGGATATCTCCTCCCTTTTAAATCGTTTTTTGATATAATGTGGGGCATCTCTTCCCACCCTCAACCACTATGAAGAATGCTAAAAGAAGCAGAACTATACTTACAACAACTCGCTCCTGCGGCACTCTGATCCGGCCTCTGTCTCCTGGAGCTTGCAAACAGGGTCTGGACTGGTAGCTGCGGCTGTGTGATTGCTGAGAGGCAGCCAATCACAGGCATGGCTGCCGAAATGAAAAATGCTGTGGGAGCGAAGGGCTGTAGAGTTTTTATCTTTTTTTTAACAATAAACATAGCAGTTAGGCTAGGTGAAGTAGACACCACCTACTGCAGTTTACTGGATTTTGGACAAGCACTACAGGAGAACCATAAGGAGCAGTGATGTAAGTAAAGGATTTTATTAAACTACACAGTGAGTGGGGCCAGTGTGGGTTAAATTTTTGTTGGGGGTGGACAATGCCTTTTAAATAGGTGTAGCCAACAAAGTAGACACGGTCTTCCGCATCTCTTCTCTCTTTTGCATTTTAAAATGTTTGGAGGTATGTTTCCAAATGTTGTGAGGTTGGTTTAATTGGGCATGAGATCTGGCCTAGAATCTACATAGTGTTGGGCACACGAGGTTTACCTGATTTGTGTGTCGACTAACCCACAGTGAGTTGAATGGGGAGGTTTGGTTAGAAAGCTGTGGGTCTGTTGAATTTCGGATGCCGGTTCAGAAAAAACAGGCAACGGGGTACTCTGCTAGTAGTAAATTACAATGCTCCCGTTGTCCGTTTCCACAAATTTTGACCATCATATGGATACCTTAAAGGGAAACTAAACCATATTTTTTAAGTAAAGTAAATAAATCACCTCTTTGCAATACTTACCTTACCAGAGCTTTACTCACAGCTTCTTCTCAGCTGACAGGCTCGCTGGCTGTCCCAATCGTGCTCCTATCTTTTGGATTGGGGCGCAAGCACCAAAGATAGGGTCGTGTCGGGACAGCGTGCTTGACAGCTGAGAAGGAGCCTTGAGTGGAGCACCGATAAGTGTTTCAGTGTTCCCCGGCATTCTGTTATTTCACAAGGAGGTGGGAATAAGCGTTCTTACCTCCCTGTGAAAATAGATTCAGATCTCATGAACTTAACAAAGTACATGAAATCTGTTTAGTGTTCCTTTAAGTGATTAAATGTTTAAAGAATTTTTTATAGACAATGTGTGCTTTATGGAAGCCTGATTGAGACTGAGGTAGTAAAAATATAATGGCTGTCTTGTGAGACAGGCAAATTATTCAAGAAGCTGGTACCTGGCAGGACTGTGTTGGCTGATAATATTGATAAAAAATATTTTCTGCAAAACAGGGTATACAAATGAAAAGCATTGGGGGTGCTTTAATTTTTACTGAGCAAAAGATTTGTTCCGGCCCTATATAATAAAACTAATATATGCATGGATTCATCATGATACTGATGAAAGGGAAGGACCCATGGAATTTAATGGGCTTTTTATGACTGAATATGCTATAACACTATTAACATACTCACAGTAGTAATATCATTGGATCTTCTTTCTCTACCTTTGCTTTTATCAGTGGAAATGCCCCAGATTTACCAGTCTGTACCCATTTTCAGTGATTTCTTTTTACTTTGGATAAAATATACAGTCTGGAAAAGGATTATTTTTTAGTACAGGTTCAGTATACTAACTGTCCTTGGAACATGGATGTTTGTTGTTTGTATGAAAGTGAGCATATCTCCATGTTTTGTAAATATTGTGCTGCCCATTCAGGAGTAAAATATAATTGCAGCAATGACCGTAAAAACTGCTTATTTACGTATAGTAAAGGGTTTACATCGAGAGGTGCAATGCTCCTGTTGTGAAGTTAAAGGCACAGTAACCAACATTAACTACTTTGTTTCAGTGGCCATGACTAATGCAAAAGTTAAACAGCAGCTACTACAAGCGATGTTGCCAATAGCGGCAAACTATTTTGGTACTTTTTAATGTCAGCATGGCTGTCTTTTAAAAGTGCTAAACGGACTTTTAAAAGAGAGCACTTTGTGATACGCCAAGAGCTGCTAGCAGCACATAACATTGGTGAGCCATTGCACACAGGGAGATGATAGCAGCTCCTGGTCAGGGGTGTCTAGGGTTGGCACCTGAAAAACTTTGAATGCCGCCCTAGACCGAGTGGCGCGCGCAGCGCGCCGCCGTTGCGGAAAGTGGGCGTGGCTTGCATGTGGGCGTGTCTTCACGTGTGGGCGTGGCTTGTCGGTGGGCGTGGCAAATTTTATTAATTGTTTTTGAAAATGGTTATTTATACGCTTCTCTATTTTTAGAAAACACTAAAAACATGTTGGTGGAACTGGTACATTACATTAGAAAGCCTAACCATACTCTGTAGAAAAAGTGTTGGCCAAAAGATTTGTAAGCCCTGCTACCATGTCAAGGTAGACTCTTTCAGCAGGGCCCTAACTATTACTAGACTATATATTTTATATATAGATTATATATATAATATATAGATTATTTATCTACTCTGCTATCTATCTATCTATATTATGTATCTATCTCTTCTGTCTATCTATCTATCTCTGCTATCTATCTAATCTATCTATCTCTATCTCTGTATCTATCTATCTTGCTATCTATTATTGCTATCATCTATCTCTGCTATCTATCTAATCTATCTATCTCTGCTATCTAACTTCTGCTATCTATCTATCTCTGCTATACTATCTATATCTATCTATCTCTGCTATCTATCTATATTCTATCTATCTCCATCTATCTATCTACTACTATCTATCTCTCTATCTATCTATCTTATCTATCTATCATCTACTATCTATCTCTGCTATCTATCATCTATCTACTCTATCTATTATATCTATCTATCTATCTTGCTATCTATCTATCTATCTATCTATCTATCTATCTATCTCTGCTATCTATCATCATCTATTATCTATCATCTATCATCTATCTATCATTCTACATCTCTGCTATCTATCTTTTATCTCTGCTATCTATCTAATCTATCTATCTTGCTATCTATTATCTATCTCCTATCTTCTGATATCTATCTATCTTGCTATCTATCATCTATCTATCTATCTTCTATCTATCTATCTATACTTCTCTGCTATCATCATCTATCTATCATCTATCTATCCTCTATCTATCTATCTCTTCTATCTATCATCTCTCTCTATCTATCTATCTCTCTCTATTCTATTATTATCTTCCGTCTCTATCTATCTATCTATCTCTCTATCTATCTATCTATCTCTCTCTGCTATCTATCTATCTATCTATGCTATCTATCTCTCTGCTATCTATCTATCTCTGCTATCTATTATCTCTGCTATCTCTATCTATGCTATCTATGCTATCTATGTATCTACTACTCTGCTTTCTATCTATCTACTCATCTTCATCATCTATCTATCTCGCTATCTATCTATCTATCTTGCTTATCATCTATCTCTGCATTTTTCTATTATCATCTATCTCTGCTATCTATCTATCTATGTCTGCTATCTATCTAGGTCTGCTATCTTCTAGTCTGCTATCTATCTACTCTGTCGATCTATCTTGCTATCTATCTATCTATCTACTATCTATACTATCTATCTTATCTATCTATCTATCTATCTATCTATCTACTATCTCTCTATCTATCATCTCTGCTATCTATCTATCTATCTATCTATCTCTGCTATCTATCTATCTCTGCTATCTATCTATCTCATCTCTGCTATCCTCTATCTATCTATCTATCTATCTATCTATCTATCTCTGCGATCTATCTAATCTATGATCTCTGCTATCTATATAATCTATATCTATCTCTGCTATCTATCTCTGCCTATCTATCTATCTATATCTATCTATCTATCTATCTACTCTCTATCTATCTCTGTCTAATCTATCTCTACGCTCTATCTATCTATCAAATCTATCGATCTATCTATAGCTCTAGAGCTCTGCGATCTGTAGCATCGATGAGTATCTAGCGTCGATCGCTAGCTAGCTACGATCTCTGCTATCGCTCGACTACACGAAATCACTACATCTATCTATCTATCTATCTATCTATCTATCTATCTATCGCTCTATCTATCTATCATATACTATCTCTATCTATCTATCTATCTATCTATCTATCTATCTATCTATCTATCTTCTGATCTATCTATCTATCTCTCTATGTATCTATCTATCTATCTCTCTCTGCTATCTATCTATCTATCTCTGGACTATCGTATCCATCTCTGCTATCTATCTATCTCTGTATCTCATCTATCTATATGCTATCTATCTATCTATCATCTCTGCTTCTCATCTATCTAGACTATCTATCTCTGCTATCTATTATCTATCTATCTACTATCATTCTATCTATCTATCTATCTATCACATCACACCCACACACCATCACATCTTACCATAGCACTCTGAGCATCTGATCATCGATATCTATCTATCGTCTATCGACACTCTATCTATCTCATCATTGCATCTCATCTCTATCTATCGACTATCTCGATCTACACATCAGTTATCTATATATCTATCTATCTATCTACTATTATCTATCTATCTTCTATCTATCTATCTATATATCTCTCTTATCGCTTTCTATCTATCTATCTATCTATTATCTATCTATCTCTATCTCTGCTATCATCTATCTCTTATCTATGCTATCTATCTATCTATCGCTGCTCGATCTATCTATCTCTGACTATTATCTCATCTCTATGCTATCTATCTATCTTCTGCTTCTATCTATCTACTCTCTGATCTATCTACTGCATCTATCTATCTCTGCTATCTATGTATCTATCTATCTTCTGCTTTCTATCTATCTATCTATCTATCTATCTATCGATCTATCTATCTATCTATCTCTCTATCTATCTATCCTATCTATCTATCTCTGCATATCTATCTATCTATCTCTGCTATCTATCTATCATCTCTCTATCTATCTATCTATCTTGCTATCTATCTATTCTGCATCTAATCTATGTCTGCTATCTATCTATGTGCTATCTATCTATCTATGCTATACTATCTATCTGATCTATCTATCTATCTATCTATCTATCTATCTATCACTATCTATCTCTGCTATCTATCTATCTATCTATCTATCTATCTATCTATCTATACTATCTATCTACTGCTATCGTATCTATCTCTGCTATCTATCTATCTATCTATCTCTCATATCTATCATCTATCTAACAGCCCTCCAGTTCATTAGCCAGTGTTGTCAGCCCTCCAGTGCATTACCCCAACACAAGGCAGTAGTGCATTGCACTTATGGGTACATTTTCTATTTTCCTTCCTGGCTCCTGTTAAATTAGTTGAAGAATGAGAGAGAAGACATAGGTCCTAATCCTTTGACCACATCATACACTTGAAAATATTGCAGGTAACAATGTAAAACGGGAATAATGGTCTTTAAAGGATATCTCCTCCCTTTTAAATCGTTTTTTGATATAATGTGGGGCATCTCTTCCCACCCTCAACCACTATGAAAGATTGCTAAAAAAGAAGCAGAACTATACTTACAACAACTCGCTCCTGCGGCACTCTGATCCGGCCCTCTGTCTCCTGGAGCTTGCAAACAGGGTCTGGACTGGTAGCTGCGGCTGTGATTGGCTGAGAGGCAGCCAATCACAGGCATGGCTGCCGGAAATGAAAAATGCTTGGGGGGGGAAGGGCTGTAGAGTTTTTATTCTTTTTTTTAACAATAACAAACATAGCAGTTAGGCTAGGTGAAGTAGACACCACCTACTCGTCAGTTTACTGGATTTTGGACAAGCACTACAGGAGAACCATAAGGAGCAGTGATGTAAGTAAAGGATTTTATTAAACTACACAGTGAGTGGGGCCAGTAGTGGGTTAAATTTTTGTTTTGGGGGTGGACATGCCCTTTAAAATAGGTGTAGCCTAAACAAAGTAGACACGGTCTTCCGCATCTCTTCTCCTCTTTTGCATTTTAAAATGTTTGGAGGTATGTTTCCAAATGTTGTGAGGTTGGTTAATTGGGCATGAGATCTGGCCTAGAATCTTACATAGTGTTGGGCACACGAGGTTTACCTGATTTGTGTGTCGACTAACCCACAGTGAGTTTGAATGGGTCAGGTTTGGTTAGAAAGCTGTGGGTCTGTTGAATTTCGGATGCAGGTTCAGAAAAAACAGGCAACGTGGGTACTCTGCTAGTAGTAAATTACAATGCTCCCGTTGTCCGTTTCCACAAATTTTGACCATCATATGGATACCTTAAAGGGAAACTAAACCATATTTTTTAAGTAAAGTAAATTAAATCACCTCTTTGCAATACTTACCTTACCAGAGCTTTACTCACAGCTTCTTCTCAGCTGACAGGCTCGCTGGCTGTCCCAATCGTGCTCCTATCTTTTGTATTGGGGCGCAAGCACCAAAGATAGGGTCTTGGTCGGGACAGCGTGCTTGACAGCTGAGAAGGAGCCTTGAGTGGAGCACCGATAAGTGTTTCAGTGTTCCCCGGCATTCTGTTATTCACAAGGAGGTGGGAATAAGCGTTCTTACCTCCCTGTGAATAATAGATTCAGATCTCATGAACTTAACAAAGTACATGAAATCTGTTTAGTGTTCCTTTAAGTGATTAAATGTTTAAAAGAATTTTTTTATAGACAATGTGTTGCTTGATAGGAAGCCTGATTGAGACTGAGGTAGTAAAAATATAATGGCTGTCTTTTGTAGACAGGCAAATTATTCAAGAAGCTGGTACCTGGCAGGTACCTGTTTGCTGCTGATAATATCTGATAAAAAATATTTTCTGCAAAACAGGGTATACAAATGAAAAGCATTGGGGGTGCTTTAATTTTTACTGAGCAAAAGATTTGTTCCGGCCCTATATAATAAAACTAATATATGCATGGATATCATCATTGATACCTGATGAAAGGGAAGGACCCATGGAATTTAATGTTGCTTTTTATGACTGAATATGCTATAACACTATTTAACATACTCACAGTAGTAATATCATTGGATCTTCTTTCTCTACTCTTTGCTTTTATCAGTGGAAATGCCCCAGATTTACCAGTCTGTACCCATTTTCAGTGATTTCTTTTTACTTTGGATAAATATATACAGTCTGGAAAAGGATTATTTTTTAGTACAGGTTCAGTATACTAACTGTCCTTGGGAACATGGATGTTTGTAGTTTGTATGAAAGTGAGCATATCTCCATGTTTTGTAAAATATTGTGCTGCCACCTTCAGGAGTAAAATATAATTGCAGCAATGACAGTAAAACCTGCTTATTTACGTATAGTACAGGGTTATACATCGAGAGGTGCAATGCTCCTGTTGTGAAGTTAAAGTCACAGTAACCAACATTAACTACTTTGTTTCAGTGGCTGCATGACTAATGCAAAAGTTAAACACGCAGCTACTACAAGCGATGTTGCCAATAGCGGCAAACTATTTTGGTACTTTTTAATGTCAGCTAATGGCTGTCTTTTTAAAAGTGCTAAACGGCACTTTTAAAAAGAGAGCACTTTGTGATACGCCAAGAGCTGCTAGCAGCACATAACATTGGTGGAGCCATTGCACCAGGGAGATGATAGCAGCTCCTGGTCAGGGGTGTCCCTAGGGTTTTTGGCACCTGAAACAACTTTGAATGCCGCCCCTAGACCGAGTGGCGCGCGCAGCGCGCCGCCGTTGCGGAAAGTGGGCGTGGCTTAGCATGTGGGCGTGTCTTCACGTGTGGGCGTGGCTTGTCGCGTGGGCGTGGCAAATTTCATAATTTTGTTTTTGAAAATGGTTATTTATACGCTTCTCTATTTTTAGAAAACACTAAAAACATGTTGGTGCAACTGGTACATTACATTAGAAAGCCCTACCATACTCTGTAGAATAAAAGATGTTGGCCAAAAGATTTGTAAGCCCTGCTACCATGTCAAGGTAGACTCTTTCAGCAGGGCCCTAACTATTATCTAGACTATATATTTTATATATAGATTATATATAATTATATAGATTATTTATCTATCTCTGCTATCTATCTATCTATATTATGTATCTATCTCTTCTGTCTATCTATCTATCTCTGCTATCTATCTAATCTATCTATCTCTGCTATCTATCTATCTCTGCTATCTATCTATCTCTGCTATCTATCTATCTCTGCTATCTATCTATCTCTGCTATCTATCTAATCTATCTATCTCTGCTATCTAACTATCTCTGCTATCTATCTATCTCTGCTATCTATCTATATCTATCTATTCTGCTATCTATCTATATCTATCTATCTCTGCTTCATCTATCTATCATCTGCTATCTATCTATCTTATACTATCTCTTCTATCTATCTATCTATCTATCTATCTCTGCTATCTATCTATCTATCTATCTATCATCTATCTATCATATCTATCTATCTCTGACTATCTATCTATCTATCTTGCTATCTATCTATCTATCATCTCTATCTATCTATCTATCCTATCGTATCTATCTATCTATCTATATCTATCTATCTATTCTATCTATCTCTGCTATCTATCTAATCTAT
This sequence comes from Hymenochirus boettgeri, assembly GCA_019447015.1. Taxonomy (NCBI): domain Eukaryota; kingdom Metazoa; phylum Chordata; class Amphibia; order Anura; family Pipidae; genus Hymenochirus; species Hymenochirus boettgeri. The sequence goes on from CM033476.1 coordinate 172,798,485, forward strand.
CTATCTGCTATCTATCTATCTCTATCTCTATCTCGCTATCTATCATCTATCTCGCTATCTATCTATCTATCTATCTATCTATCTATCTATCATCTATCTATCTATCATCTCTGCTATCTATCTATTATATATCTCTGTATCTTTATCTATCTGATATCATCTATCTCTGTATCTATCTATCTCTCTTCTGCTTATCATCTATCTCTCTCTGCTATCTATCTATCTCTCTCTGCTATCTATCTATCTATCTCTGCTATCTATCTATATGCTATCATCTATCTCTCTGTTACTACTCTTCTATCTATCTATCTCTGCTATCTACATCTCTGCTATCTATCTATCTCTGCTATCTATCATCTAGCTATCTTCTATCTATCTCTGCTATATATGTATCTATCTATATCTGCTTTCTATCTATCTATCTATCTATCTCTGCTATCTATCATCTATCTATCTATCTATCTATCTATCTCTGTATCTATCTATCTCTGACTATCTATCTATCTATCTCTGCTATTATCTATCTCTTCTGCTATCTATCTATGTCTGCTATCTATCTATGTCTGCTATCTATCTATCTGCTTCTATCTATCTATCTCTGCTATCTATCTATTATCTATCTATCTATCTATCTATCTATCTATCTCTATCTATCTACTACTATCTATCTATCTATCTATCTCTATCTCTGCTATCTATCTATCTATCTATCTATCTCCTCTCTATATCTTATCTATCTGCTATCTAATTCTCTGCTATCATACTACTATCTATCTATCTATCTATCTATCTATCTATCTCTGATCTATCTAATCTATCATATCTCTGTACTACTATCTATATCTATCATCTAGTCTATATATCCTCTGCTATCTTCTATATCTATCTATCTATCTATATATCTTGCTATTCTATCTCTGCATCCTATCTCTGTATTATCTATCTATCTATCTATCTATCTATCTATCTATCTACTCTATCTATCTATCTGCTATCTATCTATGCTATGCTATCTATCTATCTATCTATCTATCTATCTATCTATACTATCTATCTATACTATCTCGGCTATCTATCTCGATATCTATCTATCTATCTATCTCATCGTATCTATTCTATCTATCTATCTATCTATCTATCTATCTATCTATCTATCTATCTATCTATCTATCATATCTATCTATCCTATCATCTATCTATCTATCTATCAGCTATCTATCTATCCTCTCTCTCATCTATCTATCTCTCTCGATCTATCTATCTCTATCTCATCTATCTATCTATCTCTGCTATCTATCCTCTCTGCATCTATCTATCATCTTACTATCTATCTATCTCTGCTATCATCTATCGTATCTATCTCTCTTTGATCTATCTATCTACTCTCTATCTATCTATCTCTTCACTCATCTAGCTATCTATCTTCTCCGACACACTATACACACTCTATCTCACTCCTATCTATCTAGCTATCTATCCTATCATTCTATCTACACTACTATCACTCTATCTATCTATCTATCACAGACTATCTATCGATCTTACATCTATCTAGTCTATCTATCTTATCTGCTATCTTATCTATGCTATCTATTATCTACATCTCTCTATCTATCTATCTATCTTCTTGCTACTATCTATCTCTCGGATCTATTATCTCTCTGCTATCTATCATCTCTGCTATCTATCCTATCTCTGCTATCTATCTATCTCTTGCTATCATCTATCTCTGCTATCTATCTAATCTATCTCTGCTATCTATATCTATCTATCTATCTATTATATCGATATCTATCTATCTTATCTATCTATCTATGTATCTATCTCTGCTATCTATTTATATCTATCTATCATCTCTGCTATCTATCTATCTATCTCTGCTATCTATCTATCTATCTATCTATCTTGCTATCTATATCTGCTACTATCTATCTATTCTACTATCTATCTATCTGACTATCTATCTATTCTGCTATCTACTCATCTATCTTTTCTATCTATCTATCTATCTACCGATCATCTATTTATCTATCTACTATCTACTATCTATGCTATATATCTATCTATCTAATATCTATCTGCTATCTATATTATCTATCTCTCTATCTTCTATCTCTGCTATCTATCTATCTATCTAATCCTCATCTATCTATCTTACTCAATTATCATCTCTTCTATCTATCTCTGCTATCTATCTATACTATCTATCTCATGCTATCTATCTCTGCTATCTATCTATCTATCTATCTATCTAGCTATTATCTATCTATCTATCTATATCTATCTCTGCACCTATCGATAATCATCTATCTCTGCTATATATCTAACTATCTAGCTATATATCTATCTATCTATCTATTATCTATCTATCTATCATCTATCTATATATCTATATATCTCTGCTATTCCTCATGTCTGTCTATCTACTGATCTATCTATCTATCTATCTATCTATCTATCTATCTATCTATCTATCTATCTATCTATCTATCTATCTATCTCTCTATCTATCTCTTATCTTCTATTATCTATCTATCTATCTGATCTATCTATCTACTATTATCTCTGATCTATCTATCTATATATCTCTGCTATCTATCTATCTATCTATATCTATCTATCTATCTATCTATGCTATCTATCTCTCTCTATCTCTATATATCGCTCTATAGCTATATCTATCTATCTATCTCTGCTATCTATCTCATCATCTCTGCTATCTATCATCTCTTGCTATCTATCTATCTCTGCTATCTATCTATCATCGATCTATCATCATCTATCTATCTATCTATTATCTATCTATCTATTATCTCTCTTTCTATTATCTTATCTATATCTATCTATCTATCTATCTACTATCTATCTATCTATCTATCTCGTATCTATCTATCTCTGCTATCCTAGTCTATCTATCTATCTATCTATCGATCTATCTATCTATCTATCTATCTATATATCTATCATCTATATACTATCTATATCTATCTATCTATCTATTATTTATCTATCTATCTATCTATCTCTGCTATCTATCTCTGCTATCTATCTATCTCTACTTGCTATCTATCTATTATCTATCTACTCTTACTCTTATCTTTATCATCATCTATATCTGTCTATCTATCTCTCTATTTCTATCTATCTATCTATCTATCTATCTATCATCTATCTATCTATCTATCTACTATCTATCTATCTATCATCTGCTATCTACTCTCTTTATCTATCTATCTACTATCTATCTATCTATCTATCTATCTATCTACTATATATCTATCCTATCTCATCTCTCTATCTATCTATTATATATATCTGCTATCTATCTATCTATCTATCTATCTATCTATTATATCTATCTCTTTCTGCTATATCTATCTCTCTCTGCTATATATCTATCTCTCTATCTATATCTATCTATCTGCTATCCTATCTTGCATCTATCCATCTCTCTATCTATCTATCTCTGATATCTTATCTATCTCGCTATCTATCTATCTAATATCTATCTATCTACTAATTTATCTATCTATCTATCTATCTATCTATCTATCTATCTATCTATCTATCTCTGCTATTCTATTATCTATCTATCGATCGATTATCTAAATCTATCTATCTATCTACTATCTATCTATCTATCTATCTATCTATCTATCTATCTATCTCGTATCTATCTATCATCTCTACTATCATCTATCTCATCTATATCTCTATCTTATTATCTGTTATCTACATATCTATCTATCTATTATATCTATCTATCTATCTATCTATCTATCTATCTATCTCTGCTATCTATCTATCGATCTATCTATCTATCTATCTATCTATCTATCTATCTTCTATCTATCTATCTACTCTATCTATCTATCTATCATCTATCTCTGTCTATCTATCTCTATCTATCTATCTATCTATCTATCTAGCTATCTATCTATCTTACTCGTATCTATCTCGTATCTAGCTATCTATCTATCTATCTATCTACTCTCTATCCTATTCTATCTATATATCGGCTATCTATCTATCTATTCATTCTCTGCTATCTATCTAATCTCTCTCTGCTATCTATCTATCTCTCTCTGCAATCTATCTAATCTATCTCTCTGCTATCTATCCATCTCATCTATCTATTCTATCTATCCTGCTATCTATCTATCTCTGCTATCTATCTATCTATCTATGCTATATATGTATCGATCTATCTCTGCTTTACTATCTATCTATCTATCTCTATCGATCTATCACTATCGATCGATCAGTAGTAGCGAGCATACCTCTGAGTGCTATTCTTATCTATCTCTGCTACTTATCTATCGTATATCTATCGTAGCTGATCTACATGTATGCTAGTCGATCGATCTTCTAGCGTATCTAGTCTTAGCTACTCTAGCTAGCTAGATAGGTTGGAGCAACTATCGACTGCATCGTACGACGTCGAGCTATCGAGCTAGCGCGGAGCGAGCGAGCGACGAGAGAGGCGAGCGAGCGAGCGAGCGAGCGAGCGAGCGAGCGCGCGCGAGCGAGCGAGCGCGGCGAGCGAGCAGCGCGCGCGGCTAGTCGAGCGAGCGCGCGGCGGCGATCGAGCGAGCGCGAGCGAGCGAGCTAGAGCGACGGCCCGCACCACAACACACACACGCACGCGCGCACACCACCACGCGCACAAGACACACGCGCACAAACAAACCCACACACACACGCACGCGCGACACACCACGCGCGCGCGCGAAACACACACACACGAGGACACACACACGCACCCGCGCGCGCGGACACACACACACACACACGGCGCGCGCGCGGACACACACACACACACACCCATCGCGCCGGGCGAGACACACCACACACAAAAACCGCGCTGCGCGTCGCGGGACACACACACAGCACACACGCACCCGCGCGGCACACACACACACACGCGCGCGCGCGCGGACCACACACACGCACGCACCGCGCGACGGGAACACACACACCACAGCGCGCGCCGCACAAACCCACACACACTCGCGCGCGCACACACACCACACGCGCGCGCGCGCACACACACAGCTCTTACACACACACACACACACACAGCTCACCCTCACCTCTCGTCACACACAATACACACACACCTCGCTCTCTACACACCACACAATACACAACACTCACCGTCACTCTCTACACACACCACACGCACTATGCTCTCTTACACACACACACACACACACACACTCTCTCTCTTACACACACACACACTCTCATCACACACCAGGTAAGATCCCCCCACCCCCACCAAAAGTAGTGAGCACACAGATTATCTGCCTGACTGCCTCTAACCTCACTCACACACAGTGCTGGCTGATTTTTAGAGCTGAGCATACTGTGAGACAGACATGTCCCTGTACATTGGACCCACGTGCTTCCCTCACTTCCCCAAGTCTCTCACCTCATACCTGATCACGCTGCCCGGGCTCCCCCCTGGACTCTGTTCTCTCCGATCTGAACCCGGGGATGAGACACTGCTGGATGTGGCTCCGGGGACTAAACTTCTATTCTGTCCGCTCAGACTGGAACTTCTATGTTCCTGGCTGCAGCGGCTGCACGGACAGGCTACTTTCCGGCTCCGGTACTGCCCTCACATTAAGTGCGTAAGTCAAGTAACTTACGCACAGGGGCAAGGGGGTGTACCGGAGCAGCTGTGGGACCAGTGGGCGCGCCGCGCACAGTGCAGAGTCCAGAGTTCTTCCTGTTTACATTGCGGCGGCACAGAAGGGGTAAATTAAGCGCATTTTTAAAAAAAAAAACAGTTTCACAAGCTGCCGCCTTTCTATTTTGACCAGGAAACCGCGCCGTGAGCGATTTTTTCACGTGGCTTCATGGCAGGAGCGGCACTGCTCCTGGTGCATTATCGACATACAGGGAAAGTTCTTATCATTAAAAATGGTGCTAATTTTGCCCCAACCAATCAGATGTTAGCTTTGAAATGTTAAATAAGATCTGATTGGTTGGGGGCAAAACTCCCATTCACTACTGGGAAATGCATTGCAATTCTAATGGGTACATTATTGAGAAATACATTGCAATGGGCACACTATTGAGAAATGCATTGCAATAGGTACATTATTGAGAAATGCGTTGTTATGGGTACACTATTGAGAAATGCATTACAATAGGTACACTATAAGGGAGTGTGTTGTGATCAATATCCCCTCCCCTTGCAACTCTTTGCACTATGTTGTATCAGTAAATGTACCAATTAAAGGGGTTAATGTTCGGAGGTATGGTTCTGTGAAATAGAGATGGATGAACTTCCTAGTTCGTTTCTGAACTATAAAACTTCTAAAGTTCTATAGATTGGGTAGAAGGAGGCTCAAGGGTTAGCACAGATGCCTTGCAGCACTGCAGTCCTGAGTTTGAATCCATGCTTGGGCACTGCCATTTCCCTTCGGGGCAGGTCCTGATGTGAATATTATCCATGTAATTGAAATACACTATGGAAGATGTTGGTGCTATATAAATCCACAATAATTATAATACTTCGAAAATGAACCTATTAAAGTCAATGGGAGAAAATAATTCATAAAATTCTAATAAAATACAGATAAAATTGCAATGGTAACTTACTGTAAATGCCTGTGGGACCTGGGAAATTGTCTGGGGAACATGTCCATATCACCAAAACCTGTTTCAACACTAATTTCCCCATTGATCGGGCAATTGTCAGGTTTCCACATTGAGATTTTGCTACATTCGAGGGTTATCACCAAATTTGAGGGATACCAAATGCTACTTTCGAGGGTTATTGGCGCATTCAAGGGTTATCTCCGAAACGCTACATTCGAGGGTTATCGCCGAAATGCTACACTCAAGGGTTATCACTGAAATGCTATTTTCGAGGGTTATCAACGAAACTCTGCATTTGAGGGTTATCGCCAAATCGCTACATTCCAGGGTTATGGCCAAAATCAAGGGTTAGCGAACGGTACATCCCAGGATTATCGATACAAAAATTTATTAATTATCATATTTTCAATAATTATCGAAAATATGTCCACGAGTTCGGAGAAAAAAGCTTGTAGTTTGTGATTCGTCTGAACTATTAAAGTTAGGGTAGAACTTGGGTTTGCGTTCAAGTTCTAGCCCATCTCTACTGTGAACCTGTCACTGGATCTAACACAGTTGGGTCTGTTCATCCATAGGACTCATCATAGAAAATACTTATCTGTTCAGTCTACTGGCTTTTTAGTCTTCCTTGTAGTGTTATTGTGATAGCCCACCCTCATCTAACCAGCAGCTATGAGATGACACATTTGTTTGGGAGTTGGGTGTGTGAAGGGTTGGCTCCTTTCCATTTAAGACCTGAACATACATTAAACTATCTGGGGCATTGTTCACCAAAAGAACATGTCAGAGGACACGCGGGAAAGTTTAAGAGTAAACTTTGAATTTGGCTTGAAAGGCCTCATTTTGGAAGGGAATGTGTGTGTTTGTGCTGCAGATCTTAAAACTCAATAATAGCAATGATGATGATATTGTTGTTTTTTACTTATCCTTTAAATATAGCTGTCACATGAATAAATGGTAGGTCAGTTGGTGTGTGTACTCATGTTAGGCTGGGGGAGAAAAGACTTTTCTCCCCCCAAAAATTTGTTTTTTGTCTATAGTTACCCTATAGTATGGCTGCCATGGAAATGGAAGGATAGGTCAGTAGGTGTGTATACCTATGTCAGGTTGGAGTTTAAAAAACTAACCTTTTTGATTATTGGTCTAAATTATTTTTTTTAGACTATAGATACCCTTTAAGTATGCTGCCATGGAAATGGATGGGTAGGTCAGTATGTGTGTGTACCTGCGTCAGGTTGAGGTTTAAAAAAAACACTTTTTTTGATTATTGATCAAAATTATATTTTTTACTTTAGTTTCCCCTTTAGGTATGGCTGCCACAGTAATGGAGGGGTAGGTCAGTAGGTGTGTGTACCTGTATCAGGTTGGGGTTAAAAACAAACCTTTTTGATTATTGATCAAAATATTTTTGACTATAGTTACCCTTTAAGCATGGTTGCCACAGAAATAGATAAGTAGATCAGTTGGTGTGTTTACCTATGTCAGGTTGGGGTTTAAAAAAGAAACTCTTTTGATGATTGCTCAATTTTTTTTAACTTTAGTTACCCTTTAAGTATGTCTGCTACAGGAATAGAAGGGTAGGTCAGTAGGTGTGTGTAACTGTGTCAGGTTGGGGGTTAAAAAAGCTAACTTTTTTGATTAATGGTCAATTTTTTTGTGTGACTATAGTTACCCTTTAAGTATGCTGCCACGGATATGGATGGATAGGCCAGTAGGTGTGTGTGCCTGTGTCAGGTTGGAAGGTAAAAAAACAAACTTTTTTGATTATTGATCAAAATTTGTTTTTTTTAAATTTAGTGACCCTGTAAGTATGGCTGCCACAGTAATGGAGGGGTAGGTTAGTAGGTGTGTGTACCTGTGTCAGGTTGGGATTTAAAAAAAGAAACTTTTTTGATGATTTTTTTAACTTTAGCTAACTTTTAAGTATGGCTGCAACAGTAAAAGGTGTGTGTACCTGTGTCAGGTTTTAAATTGATTAGTCAAAATTTGTTTTTTGACTAGTTACCCTTTAGTTAGTTACCCTGTTGGCTGCAACAGAAATGGAAGGGAAGGTCAGTAGGTGTGTGTATCTGGGTCTGGTTTAGGGGCTATGTCTTTTTTTTGTTTACAACCATAAAACTTTTGGCTGCAACAGAAATGGATAAGTAGACCAGTAGGAGTGTTTACCTGTGTCAGGTTAGGGTTAAAAAAAATAAACTTCTTTGATGATTGGTCAATTTTTTAAATTTTAGATACCCTTTAAGTATGGCTGCAACAGTAATGGAGAGGTAGGTCAGTAGTTCATGTACCTGTGTTAGTCTGGGGGTTAAAACATTTTTTTTTTAAATGATTAGTCAAAATTAGTTTTTTTGACTAGTTTCCTAGTCAAAAAGTATGCTGCCACGGAAATGGATGGGTAGGTCAGTAGGTGTGTGAGCCTTGGTCTGGTTGGGGGTTAAAAAACAAACTTTTTTGATTAGTGATCAAAATTAGTTTTTTGACTATAGTTACCCTTTAAGTACATTTCTGTCACAGAAATGGATAAGTAGATCAGTAAGTGTGTTTACCTGTGTCAGGATGGGGTTAAAAACAGAAACTTTTTTGATGATTGGTCATTTTTTTACTTTAGTTACCCTTTAAGTATGGCTGCAACAGCAATGGAGTGGTAGGTCAGTGGGTGTGTGTACCTGTGTTAGTCTGGGTGTTAAAAAAAACAAACTTTTTTAATGATTAGTCAAAATTTGTTTTTTGACTAGTTTACCCTTAAAGTATAGCTACCATGGAAATGGAAGGGTAGGTAAGAAGGTGTGTGTACCTGTGTCAGGTTGGGGGTTAAAAAAAACTAACTTTTTTGATTATTGGTCAAAATAATTTGTTTGACTATAGATACCCTTTAAGTATGCTGCCAATGAAATGGATGGGTAGGTCAGTAGGTGTGTGTGCCTGGGATCATCTGTTGATGATTAGTCAAAAATGTTTTTGACTATAGTTACACTACTCTTTACTTATAGGTGGGTGAAGTGGACACGGCATCGTCTTAGAGGCTCGGCGACACTTGGAACATCTACCACGTCCGAATAGTATGGGAGAATTGGAGGTAGTCGGTCAGTTGGGAGAAGTGTCTGAATGGCCCACCTAGTTAGCAACGGGGAAACAGAAAACATCGGTCCAGATAAGTCCCATCATCTATACTTAGAGGTGGTGTGTTGACACTGCTGAAGGTCCTGCAGGTCAGTAGTTGTACTTACTCCTATATTGATAACCAGTGGATATACGAAGGAACAGTGACTGTAAATGATTTTCTTTAACAGTGTTTGTCTCTACAAACTATTAACCCGGGACAGTGTATGGATCCACTAGCTGGGACTAAGATACATGATTGAGATAACTAATGCTGTTTGAAACACATAGACACTATATGTATTTTCCACAATGACTTAGTATCCATTTTATACATGTACCATTTTGTAGTTTCTTTTAATTGACTTGTTGTAATTTATGTGAAGTAGATACACAGACAGCATTGTAATTCAGTAGATTTTATTCACAGATCTAAGAGAATTACGAGGTGCATTAAAAGATACACGTGTTTTAAAAAGACACTTTATTGTTGGTATAGTTATTATTTTTACTTTACCTTTATGTATGGCTGCCACAGAAAAGGTAGGGTTGGTCAGTAGGTGTGTGTGCTGGTGTCAGTAGCTTCTCGCTCCCAACATTACCTGTGTCCTGGCGCCCCTCCTAAGCTCCTGGATTTTATCTGGCCGGCCAGGCAGTGTCAGAGTAAATAAAGTTTTTTTAATAACCATAACATAGTTTTTTTTTTAAAACAATAACTTTATTGAGCCTGGGACTTCCCGCCCAGGCAGGGGAATCAGAACACAGAGCTCCACCCCCTCCTGCCCCAGAGCTTCCCTGGACATCTGGAGCCTTTCCTCAGCAAGCAGCAAGAAGAAAAGTAACTGTAAATTATGTGTACTGTGTGTGTGCCATGCATATTGCCCATTTCTCTGTGCCAAGCATATTGCCCATTTCTCTGTGCCAAGCATATTGCCTATTTCTGTGCCAAGCATATTATTGCCCATTTCTGTGCCAAGCATATTGCCCATTTCTCTGTGCCAAGCATATTGCCTATTTCTGTGCCAAGCATATTATTGCCCATTTCTGTGCAAGCATATTGCCCATGTCTTTGCCAAGCATATTATTGCCCATTTCCATGTGCCGAGCATATTGCCCATTTCTGTATGCCAAGCATATTGCCCATTTCTGTATGCCAAGCATATTATCCATTTCTCTGTGCCAAGCATATTGCCCATTTCTGTGCCAAGCATATTATTGCCCATTTCCGTGTGCCGAGCATATTGCTCATTTCTGTATGCCAAGCATATTGCCCATTTCTGTGTGCCAAGCACATTGTCTATTTCTGTGTGCCAAGCATTTTGTGTAAAATATAAAATTTTAAACTATCACTTTATGTTGTGTAAAATGCAAAGTGGGTGTGGCCTTGTGGGGCATAAAAGGGGCATGGCTTAAAAATGATACTTAGCCTTCCCTATTCAAAATGTCACCTTCCGCCCATGCATATAACGCTGTAGCGCTTCCGTGGATTCCTTAGCTAATTAGTAGCACACTTCTCCAATATGCCCTTCTCGTCTGTACCAAATTTCTTTTCTCTAGCTCAAAAACTGTGGGAGGAGATACTGTCCAAAAAAGCGGAAGAAGACGAAGGAGAAATAGAAAGAACAGTAATTTGGCTCTTTAAGCCAAATTAATGAGTGGTCATCTATAAACATGTAACTCCTACATTGTCCACTTGATGGCGAAGCAGCACATATATTTTGCTCCATATACAATTAAACTGCTTTTCAGAATTAAAGGAGAATTAAAGAAGAGAAATTATGTTTGAATAAAACAAAAAAATCTCCAAAGATGTAACTGTAACTGTCAGGTATAACTTTCCTATTGACAGTGCTAAAGCAGATTTTTGGAATCATATACTGTATGTATGCTACTGTTTAGAATTAAAAAGAAATAAAGGAAAAAGACAAGTTACGCTAAACCGACACTGAACTGCCATCTCCTGCCATTTCTATATTGTCCACTTGATGGTGCTGTTGCACAAATATTTTGCTCTACATACTGTCTGTAGGCTGCTATTTAGAAGTAAAGAGGGGGAAAAGGAAAGTTATGTTCAAATGATTTTCCACTTGACACATTTGCAGTATTTATTTAAAAATGAGGATGTTGTTCTGAATGAAGATGATACCCCTCTCCTATTTCACTGCTTTGCTTTCTCTACACTGATTCAAACATTCAACAAATGGCCTGATTTAGTATGCATAATAAATGCCATCTGTTCCTTAACATATTATTATCCATATAATTATTAAAACATTATTAAAACATATTATTATCCACATATTATCCATAACATTTATTCAGTTTGTTTTCATATTAAACTTTGTATGATATCAGTTCACGCTATCTTATATGCATTGTTTGTAAACAGTTAATTTATTGATATGCAATGTACCTTTTGTAATATACTTATTCATAAAAGGTTGACACACACCAAAATACCAGTTTAGCATAAAAGTTTGAAAGGACAAGTTAAGGGTATAAAAAAAAACAGAACAAAAAAGCCTACATATAAATTTATACCAGGGTACTCCTGAGAGGTAACACATTGAATGAACATTAAAGGGAGCACTTTATACATTAATAAATGTCCACCCCTTCTACAAAAAAATGAATATGTTAATGAGCACCCCCACAAAACCCAGCTTGCGTTTTACTTACACCCTTTAATTATGCTCCCAAGCTGAGAAATTAAACTTACAACTCCACCATTCACCACCTCTTGCTCCACATCCTCTGCTGTACCCTTTACTTTCAAGAGCAGCAGCAGAGGAGACTTGATTGGTAATGGCTGTGATGTCACTGTCACGACCATGACTGGCCTTACCAGGAAGTAGAAGGGAGCGTGGTGGATTCTAGAGTTGTTAGTTTAATTCCTCAGCCTGGAAGCATTGTTGAAGGGTGTAAATAAAATGTGGTTTTGGGAGGTGCTCTATAACATGTTTACTAAAATATATTACTAACATATATTTTATTCACATTATAACATATTTTACTGCTTTGTCAGTAATATAGCCAAAATGTGTAGATGACCGCAAACCTCTTTGTTTAATAAATGATTTATGTATAAGGCTTCGTTCACACTATGCATGATGTCATTGCACCAAAACGCATGTGCGATGTTAGTGAGTGGCGCCGTTCACATTGCACCACGGCGATGTAATTTGTTGTAAAAGACGCACTGCATGCAGCAGTTTGGTACATTAACACACAGCGATGCCAATGAAAATAATGTCCGCCTCTGTGTGTTAAGGCAGCAGAACATCTCACTGAATCGCAAACTGCTGTGTTAAAAAAACGCTCAATGTGAACAAAGCCTAAATCCAATCTGAGGTTGCAGAAAATGTGAACTTTAAAGGATATATCCATCCAACAACTGTATAGTGGTAAGTTCTCCCCTAAAACTGCATTATTTATTCTTCTCTTTTATTCCAGCCATTTTGGGACTGTATCTCCTCCCACAGTTTTCAAGCTTAAGACACAGAAGGGGCTATGTACCGAGAGTCCCTATCGCTCTCTATTGCCCCCTATAGGCAATGCACTGAGCTGATAGTGGCTCTCAGTGCATTGTGACTGGAGTTTGCCTTTTGCGAATCTTAAACACCAGCTATCTGCTGGCATTAGAGATTGTGTCATTGGTTGCATCAGTTACGTGACACAAATTTTGCGTAAAGTCGCAAGTGCCGTTAGTTGTGTCTTGATACATTGGTTAACATGACTTTAGGACACAAATAGCCGATAACGTCCTCTCAGTACATAGCCCATATTCATTACAGACTACTTGACATTTTGAAGAAGTGTGTTATCTTCTAGTTAAGGAATCCGTGGAAGCGTTTCCAAATTGTGATTTTCGAAGGCAGTTTCTTTTTTCTTCTTCTGTTCCTTCTATTTTTTCTTTATCTTCTGTTTCTTTGTCTGGTTCTTTGGTTTCTTCTTTTTCTATTTTTTCTGTTTCTCTTCTTTCTTCTCTTTTATTTCACCTTGCATGACATACTGGAGAAGTGTGCTGTCTTCTAGTTAAGGATTTCCGAGCTGTCAATGAATTACTAGACATTTTCCACTCATTCACATGTGTTGAAGGCGTAATCAATGCTGATTACCGCTCTCTTGATCACATTCAACTGTGTTGTAGATTATTATTATTATTATTAAAGGGCATGTCCAACCTCGAAACTATAATTTAACCCACTACTGGCCCCACTGTTTAGTGTAATAAAATCCTTACCTTACATCCCAGCTCCAAATGGTTCTCTTGTAATGTCCCTGTAAAGTCCAGAAAACTAACCACCAGGAGCCTGGCAGAGTTCATATAGGACTCTGCCTCTCCTCTGGGAGATTTTTGCCATGCGCACAGCAGCCTTCCTCCCTCCCCCCTCTCCCTTGCAGTTTGCTCTCCCTCTCCCTAGCAAAAAAACCCTTTTCTGTAGTGTAGGGCTCCCAACTCCAACCGCTATAGTAATATTTGCAGAAACTTCCCTGATCATTACTTACCTTACATAGCTCAAGGACACTATATTGGGAAAGCTCACTATTCACTGGTACTACATGTAATTGTGGTTTATCTTCAGCATTTTATTGCCAAAAACCAAATTGTCCCATTCATCAAATTATAATTATTTTTATTGTGGATTTATATAGCACCAACATCTTCCGTAGTGCTTTACAATTACATGTATACATTCAGATCAGGCCCTGCCCCGAAGAGCTTACAATCTAAGCACATTTATTTGACACATACAACCTATCAGTATGTCTTTATGATTGTGGGGGAAACCAGAGTGCCAGGAGGAAACCCACGCAAGCACGGGGAGAACATACAAACTCCTTGCAGATGTGTCTATGGGTGGATTTGAACTCAGCGCTGCAAGGCAATGCTAACCACTGAGCCACCGTGCTGCCCAAATAAACAATAGGAGATATAAACTTATTATTAGTCTTATCCCTATACTATACTTTTTATTTTTATTAAAACCAGTTTTAGGCCAATTCACTTCTGTTGTCAGAGGAAACAAAATGCACTGAAAAATGTTTTATTTGAGGTATTTTTACTTACAACAAATTTGTGTCTGCTTAGCATGTTTGCATGCATTTTTTTTTATTTATTGTCCCTTTAGCTGTGAGCCATGTTATTGTATAATAAGATCATGTTTGCTCTTTCAGGACGAATCATAGTGTCACAACCTTAGATAAATGAAATGACTGATCCTGCACTTTTCTAGTTGAGGTGCCAGATGTAGACAGGCAGGGTCTATAAACTGGATTTCACATTGCAAGGCAGCATTTTCTACTGGGAACAAATGTTATACCCTTGGCCTGCTGACTGGAGTCATCCAGTATCTGATGTAGGCAGAATCTTATCCAATCAATAACTGATCTTCCTAAAATGGAGGTTAGAAAAGTTCTTTATATTAGTGTCCAATGTAAATCCTATTGTAATGCAGATATCCTGCACTATTACAAATACTGCTGGAATATAAAGGGCGAGTAATAATAGTATGTTACCATTTATATTAATTATAGATCTATTATGATCCATTCTGTAGCCTATTACATTACTATGAAAGGACACAAAATCTTAATACACAATCCTTATTTCTAATGATTTTATATTTAATATTAAAAAACTCTTTTGAAATGTTTATAAAAAGAGTTACAGTTTACCTGTAATAATTATTGCTGTGTTTTCCAATTGAAGGATTAGATTTCCAGTTTAAAATGATTGTAACCTTTCAATTTTAATTTTTATATATAAAATGATTCCAGTATTTGTTTTCTTTAAAAATGGCATTAACAACTAACATTTCTGACATTGATTTAAAATGTTCCTGTGCCCTCTAGTGGAGAATTCAATAATAGCTAAGCATTTGAACCTTCACAAGCTAGGCACTTCACATAAATATCTAACGAATTATACAGCATTAACATGTAAAAAAGGCTGCAATATAACAATATAATTTAGGATATATGTGATGACACCAAAGGGCAAAAAGTAAACATTTTAATCAATTACATATAGTATTAATAATAATCTATTACACTTAATATCTATTTGTGTGTAGTTGTGTGTGGGGGGGAAATGTCAGAATAAAAAATTATAAAAATTCCACATGCTCTAATGTAACATAGTAACATAGTAATTAAGGTTGAATAAAGACATTCGTCCATCAAGTCCAACCTATTCCCTTTTTTTTTTTTTTTTTTACCCTACCTAACAGTTGATCCAGAGGAAGGCAAAAAAACCCAGCTAAAAAAAGGGGGGGGAAAAATTCCTTCCTGACTCCAAACGGCAATCGGAAAGTATCCCTGGATCAACCAGATCTATATGCATTAATACCAGTAATTCTCAATATTTTTTAGTTTTAGAAACTTATCCAGGCCTTTTTTAAAGTTATTCAATGAACTTGCCATTACCACCTCTGCTGGAAGACAGTTCCACAGTTTCACCGTTCTCACCGTTAGGAGAGAAACCTCTCCTAACTTGAAGATGAAACTTCTTTTCTTCCAACCTTAAAGGATGTCCACGAGTCCTCTGATATGACCTATTAGTGAACAATGCACCAGAGAGTTCACTGTATGGGCCATTAATATATTTGTATAAGGTTATCATGTCCCCACGCAACCGCCGCTTCTCCAATGTAAACAGCCCTAACTTGTCTAATCTGCCTGCATATTCAAGCCCCTCCATTCCCCTTATTAATTTAGTTGCCCTTCACTGAACTGCCTCAATTTCCAAGATGTCCCTTTTGTATATGGGATTCCAAAACTGCACCGCATATTCCAAATGTGGCCTTACCAGTGCCTTGTAAAGAGGGAGAATAATATTTTTCTCTCTTGATTCCATTCCCCTCTTTATACAAGACAATATCTTGCTAGCTCTAGCTGTTGCTACCTGGCATTGTTTGCTACAGCTAAGTCTGTTATCTACCAGAACCCCCAAATCTTTTTCCATTTCAGATGTACTTAACACAGAGTTATTTATGGTGTAGGTGGCACAGGGATTATTAAATCCCAAATGCATCACCTTACATTTATCAACATTGAATCTCATCTGCCATTCTGCTGCCCATTTTGATAATCTATCTAGGTCTGCTTGCAGCACTTGCACATCATTGGAAGTTTCCAAAGCTCTGCATAATTTAGTGTCATCAGCAAACACAGAGACCTTGCTCTCAATGCCCCCTTCTAAGTCATTTATAAACAGATTAAACAGAAGCGGCCCCAGTACAGAACCCTGAGGAACTCCGCTTAGAACTTTAGCCCACATAGATGTAGCTCCATTAACCACCACTCTCTGTTTGCGGTCCAATAACCAGTTCTCTATCCATGAACAAATGTTTTCTTCAAGGCCAACAGTCCTCAGTTTATACATTAGTCGCCTATGTGGCACATTATCAAAGGCTTTTGCAAAATCCAAATATACCACATCCACAGCTGTGCCTGAATCTAACTTCTTACTCACTTCTTCATAAAAACCAATTAAATTTGTCTGGCATGATCTATTTCTCATAAATCCATGCTGACTACTACTAATAAGATGATCTCTGGAGACAAAGTCAAGGATATGATCCCTTAACAAAGTTTCCATCACCTTCCCTACCACTGATGTTAGGCTTACAGGTCTATAGTTACCAGGCTGTGAACGACTACCTTTTTTGAATATTGGTATTACATTGGCTTTTTTCCAATCCAGCGGCACATCCCCAGACAAAAGCGAATCAGAAAAGATGAGACACAGTGGTCTTGCTAGAACTGAACTAAGCTCTTTTAAAATCCTAGGATGCAATCCATCTGGTCCTGGCGCTTTATTGATATTAACTTTGTCTAATTGATTCCGTACCATATCCTCTGTTATCCAATGTGAAAACTCTTCATTTCCTCCCTGCACATTGTTACAATCCTACAATTCCCTAAAGAATTTCTAATTACATGTATGTGTGTGTGTGTGTGTATATATATATATATATATATATATATATATATATATATATATATATATATATATATATATATATATGAACAGGAAACATGACAGGCACTCCTTGGTCTTGCAAATAAGTGGGTTTATTCACATCACATCAGTGGCAACGTTTCGGTCCCTGGTCTTGGACCTTTATCAAGCCTAGAACTTTCCAGGGGTGTGTGAGAATAACATGGGGGAACTGAAGCGTTTGCAGGTGAGAGTTTAACCATTTAAGTATTTTAGTGTTAATCTTTCTTGCTGCTTTGTTTGCTGTTATTCCATTAAACCTTTTACAGCAGTTGAGACACATTGGTACAGAAAATTTGGCAGTGGCCAGTAACATTTGCAAAATGAATTTACAAATCTTGATTGTGATGTTAAATATCCCTATAAATAGCACTGTGTTACAAAATAAATGTACTCCTATATTTTTTTAAAAAATGTAAAAATTTAAATATTTAAAAAATGGTAAAAGCTCTCACTTTATTGTACCTAAAATGAGGATAAAAGTGACAAAAGTGTTAAAGGGCATGTCCACCCCCAAAACTAAAATTTAACCCCTTACTGGCCACATCAAGTAGTTTAAAACAATCCTTACCTTACATTCCTGCTCAAAATAGTTCCCCTGCTGTGCCCCTCCAAAGTCCAGAAAACTGCTGTGTAGGAGCAGTGTGTGACTCATGCTGTGCCTGAGACTTCCTCAACCTCATCAAGGTTGAGGCATGCTCAGTGCAGCCCTCCCTGCCTCTCAGCCAATCACGGACGCGGCTGCCGGTCCAGCCCCCAGCTTTCAATTCCATGCAAGCAGAGGGCCTGAACACTGCAGCAGGGGAGAGAGGGCAGGTAAGTAAGAATCGGGGGACTTTCTAACAATTATATTAATGCGGTTGGGGCTGGGGGAGCATGCCCTACCACATATCAAAAGTTAAATTTTGGGGTGGACATGCCCTTTAATGTGGAACTTTTTTTGCTAGGAATATAATAGAAACAAAAAAAAGTCTGGGGTTTTAACCTGTAACCTTGTTGGCTGTGTGCTTCTTGAGTGAGTGCTTTAATAGGTGAGCTTCCACAACACATGCGAGGTACATTTAGAATTATTATTATTATTATTTTTTTGTTAGTAAAAAAATGTTAGTAAAATTTTTTGTTAGTAAAATTAATTTTTTTAGTAAAATCAGCTGTAATATAATATTTTGTATTGCCATAGGAAGTTAGTATGCAATCCCACTGGTAAATAAACTGGAGGGTAACAGTTTTATCAGTGTCTTATCAGTGACTTCCATATTGGTGTGGAGACATATGTATAGAAAATTCTCTCCCTGCATAGTGACAGTGAAAACTGGGGTCAGGGGATGTGGCTCTTTGATAACTACATGGGCTGTGGGTTGTACTGCAACAATATAGAAACCTTCTTAGTTACAGAATCTATTACTTACATGTACTAAATGAAACTTACTATAGAAGAATCTTACAATGTTTAGGTGTTCTGGGGAGAAAAGCTTTCACATTAGGATTTAAAAAATTAGGTTTAGTTCTCCTTTGACTTTCTATTTAATCGTTAAACTAAAATAAAAACAAGCCACCACAGTCCACAGAAAGAGCTCATGGCTGGTCACTGGCAGTGGCATAACTAGGAATCACTTGCCCCCCCCCCCCCGGCAAAACTATGATGGGGCCCTTATCCGTGCTTTATCCACAGTGGTTTTCTGTGAGGAGGCTATATTTGTCATAGGAAAAATAATTAGATGGGGCCCCATTGGCTCCAGGGCCCCCCTGCCATTGCTCCCCCTGCTCCCCTAGACGCCCCTAGTCATTGGAAATCCTAGGCCCAAGGCCATAAAAAGGTTTGACGAGTGCAAATTTTGTTTGATAGACTGACCAGCAGTATCAGGCCTTTTAATTGGAAATGATTGGTCCAGTAAAAAAATATTGTGGTCCATGAGTGTGAGGGACCAGGGGGGCTTGCAAGAGAAG
Source organism: Hymenochirus boettgeri (assembly GCA_019447015.1). Lineage (NCBI taxonomy): Eukaryota > Metazoa > Chordata > Amphibia > Anura > Pipidae > Hymenochirus > Hymenochirus boettgeri. Next base: position 172,818,148 of record CM033476.1, read on the forward strand.
GAGGAGACACAGTTCAGATTGACTGTCATCCACTGACATGGTTTCAGAGCAGCAAGTGCAGGGAACCTGGTGATGCTGCTGTCATATCACACACAAAAATGTAAATATCTTCAAAACTATGCAAAATAAGTATTTGCATAGTTTAAAATTTAAGTATTGTAGCGTGTTTGTATGTGGGACATTTAAGTGCATTTTTTTCTGCATCACTTGAACTTCCAGTCATTCTGGGTAAAACATATACAAACGTGGAAGAAGTGCCATGGTTTGATGTTTTTCACTGCTCCCCATAGATGTATTCAGAAACACGCAAACCTGTCTAGTGTGAATGACCAACTAAGGGCTTAACTGACCAGCATTACACTATCTCTCTTTAAACTTTACTCCCTGCTCTCCCTTCCACGTCTGTATAGTTTTGATTTAATAAAATTATGCTATATATTATATTATTATCTGTTAATAAGGGCATGTCCAACAAAAAAACTGGTCAATTGTCAGTTACCTGTGCCCACAAGCCCACAACCTACTGTTTAAAAACAGCTGATCACGCAAATTAATACTACATGTGCACGATCAGCTGGTTAAAAGGCTGGACTCGAACTTCTGGAACCGAACCAGGAGTTTGTGTCCGGAATTTTAAACAGCTGATTGCGCTTATGTTTCATTAACACACAAGATCAGCTGTTTTTAAACAGGAGGTTGTGGCCTCATGGAGGGGGTGGGTCAGGGGCCTGGCCTCCAATCTTGCAGGGGGGCCCAGGCCCCTGCATTTACACCCTTTAATGCATGTAACAAAGTGCTAAAAATACCAGTTGGAATTAGGGGCAGTTTTATTTTATGGACAAAAATGCCCTTTAAATACTGTGGTGGATAAATTATATTAATTCCCTATACTGACTTTTATCTATATTTATATGCAAAATCTGGAATCCTCTCTATAATAGAGAGAGCAGGATTTACTTTCTTCCAAGTTGTAAATTCTCAGTAGATTATATTTTTTTGTAAAAGATAAAGAATAAGAACATCTGAAGTAAAGGTGGCCATATACATCCAATTTCCATAGCACTGTGCTGAAAGATCACATTGGTACCTGTTGGTACAATACGAACCACACACATGGACCCGACCAATTGCCCATTCGTGGTATGGTGATCGGTTGGCCTTACGGTCATAGACGGGCCGATAGTATAGGCTCTTGTAACATAAAATAAAGGGAGCTCATACTGACAGATAGAAATTTTCCGTCTTTACCATGTGCCCATATTGCTGTCTGCATTACGGTCTGTCAGTTTTGGCCCCTAAAGCCTGACAAAATTAGGCAAATCTGCCTAATATCACCCAGAATCACACAGAAATCTCTTCTCCTCTTATTAGCATAATGGGAAAGGAAGCACTAGCCAAAACTCTCCCTAACCTACTTGATCCCTTTGTGATATTTCTCAAACTTGTAAGTCTACTACCGGTATGCAATATGTCTATAGGGCTGTTCTGTTGGTAGGAAGGAAGTTGATGGAATCACAAAACAGTTGGGCAGGAAATGTTGGTATTGCTGAGTAGGTTGGACTGGATGGACGCGTGTCTTTGTTCAACCTCAAAATACTATACTATACTATACAATAAGCTCCTCAATAAAAGCCGAAAAGGTGTATGTAATTTTATTCTCTTAATTGCACAATGCAAAAGGAGTGCCTTGCTTTTTTTTTTGCCAAAAACGTCAGTACTCCCCTCTATTTGCAAAAGTCAACTGCATCCTTTGCCTTTTTATTCCTTTCAATATTACATGATCAGTGAAACATTTTCTTTCATTGTATTTCTGTTGTGATTTTGAAAAACAAATTTGGGGGTAGAAATCTATACATTTGTAATCCCCAAAAATTTGTAATATTTTATATTTTGTAAATGATGCAAACTTTGATTATCATGTTGTTACAATCCCGAATCATTAAATGTGTTTATTATAGGAAATAATGCCACCCACTACTTAATAATATAATATTAGATGTCATCCTGGAGCTCCATAACTGACACCTGCATTGAAATAAGCATGACATGAAGCTGATATGTTACAAGTACTGATCTATTCATTTGTAATTTGAAGTTGTGACTGCTGGATAAAGTAATGTTTCAAGGGTAACAAAGACACACTTCCAGATTTGAAGCAATGGGAAAGGTGTTATAAAGACTAGTCATGCTTCTGGATGTCTGAATGTGTATTAAGTAACCCATCAGATCTTATACTTTACAGTTCAGCACAGATAGAAAGACAAAAAGTCGCATTCTGCTATTCTGAAACAACTACCAATAACTATCTGTATTTGCAATGTGACCCATATGCAGGATCAAGCCTTACTGCAGCGCAGCTATAAACCAAATGACCTTACTATTACATATCACAGGACCACTGCCTTTCATCACCCCAAATAATTTTTTTGATTTTGGTTCTGTACATTACCACAATGAATTTTGTACATGAAACAACTCAGATACAGACTTTCAGCTTTAATTCAGTGGGGTGAACAAAATGATTGCACAAAAAATGAGGCAACTAAAGCATTAAAAAAAAAAAAACAATGAGTTTATTTCAGGGGCTGACAGCCTGAAGTCTTGAGCTCATGGACATCACCAGAGGCTGGTTTCCCCCCTTTTAATGCTCTGCCAGGCCTTTACTGCAGCGGCTTTTAGTTGCTGCTTGTTTATGGGCCTTTCCGAAACTTTCCGTTTAGTCTTCAACAAGTGAAATGCATGTTTAATTGGGTTGAGATCAGGCTTGGCCAGACTTGGCCATTCAAGGATTTTCAAATTCTTTGCTTTAATAAACTCCTGGGTTGCTTTGGCTGTATGTTTTGGGTCATTGCCCATCTGTATCATGAAATGCCGCCCAATCAATTTGACTGAATTTAGCTGGATTTGAGCAGGCAGTATGTATTTTTCTGCATCTGTCCTGCATCATATCATCCATAAACACTAGTGTCCCAGTGCCACTGGCAGGCACACATGGCCAAGCCCTCACACTGCCTCCACCGTGTTTTACAGATGATGTGGTGCGCTTTGGATAATGAGCTTTTTCTTGCCCTCATTCTGGAAAAGCTTGATCTTGGTTTTATCTGTCCAAAGAATGTTTTTCCAGAACTGTGCTGTTGTTTTTTAGATTTTTTTTCCAATCTAGCCTTTCTATTCTTATGTGTGTCTTGCACCTTGCAGTGTACCCTCTGTAATTACTTTCGTGCAGTCTTCTCTTCATGGTAGACTTGGATATCAATACGCCTACCCCTGGAGAGTGTTGTTCACTTGTTTGGCTGTTGTGAAGGGGTTTCTCTTCACCATAGAAATGATCCTGCAATCAAACATAGTAATTGAGGTTGAATAAAGACATACATCCATCAAGTCCAACCTATTCCCTTTTTTTTAACCCTACCTAACAGTTGATCCAGAGGAAGGCAGAAAACCCAGCTAAAAAGGGGAAAAAATTCTTTCCTGACTCCAAACGGCAATCAGAAAGTATCCCTGGATCAACCAGATCTACAGTATATGTATTAATACCAGTAATTCTCAAAAATTTTTAGTTTTAGAAACTTATCCAGGCCATTTTTAAAGGGCATCTATAGTGGGAAAATTACCTTTTTTTAAATTTCTTTCCATGTGTTCTATGATTCCCCACAACCCCCAGAGGGTCTTCACTTTTTTCAGATTCCCTCTCTGTCCTAAGATACACCAGTTAGAAGAATACGTGATTGCATTCCTCTACTCCTACTTGGACTGTCAATCAAATCCCTGTGACGTGATCCCCCCTCCCTGCTCTGTAATAAACATAGAGATAAGAGCGTTAGCAGGAGAGAGGTAGCTTTGATGGTAGATATAAGGCTGCACTTGACCCCCCTTCTTAATAGTTTTCACTGATTGATGATGGGTCACAAAGAGAGAGATCATAAACTGTACTGTTCTCCTTCTTCTTCCGTGTCTCCAGGACAGCTTGCTTTCTATTGGCCACTGTGCGTGGGTGTGTTTTTCAGGATGTTGAACTTTTAAAGGGCATGTCCACCCCCAAAACTAAAATTTAACCCCTTACTGGCTGTTATGTCTCCCTTGTTATATTGTTCAAGAGCAAGAAAACACTTGGAATGTAGAGGGAACTTGATTTATTCAAACAGAGCAACAGGTACATCACACTTTCTCATCCCATGCTATTCCCTAGCTTACTTCCTGATACTGCCCCTTTTTCCCAGCTTGCCTCTATGCCTTAAAGAAACAGTATTAACTAAACATGTAGATGTTACATCATCCCTCTTTTTTTTTTTTTTTTAAAGGTTAAACACAAAACATACAAATAGTAATGAAAAAATAAATGAAACACTGGCATATTAAAATACAGATCAGTTTATATTATGAAAGAGCTTATATTTCCTCAATAAGCCTTGGTGGGGGTTTTCGTGGTCGGCAGGGGTATCGTCTCCTTGAACATGGTTCATCGTGAATCGGAGACTGACCACCACTCCTTGGTGATACTGAAGTATCAGCAGGTACATGGATGCATTCAGGTGATTGAACTGGCCCTCCTAATGTTTGAGGAGACTCTCTGACTCCTGTCTGTGCCTGTGGTATGTTATTCAGACTGGGGAGAACCTTAAAGTATGAAGCATTCCGGGTTATGCTATGTCCATCTCGCTGTGCCGTAATCATGCTACCTTTTCTGGCTATGACATGGTAAGGCTTGGGATTGTATGCAGAGGTTGTTTTGTTATGTCTCTTTTGTAAAACAACCACCCTATCATTTAGACATGCATGGGAGGACTGAGCATGACGTCTTTGGTCCGCATATTGTTTCATTTTCTGTTTGGATTGAGAATCTGTTTCTCTAATAGAAGAGTCACTAGGTGGTGGATTGTGTGCACTAGGGATTTCTGGAAGAAGTGTATGAATTGGCCTGTTAAAGACAAGTTTTGCAGGAGGAACATTAGTGGTTGAGTGAGGAGTGTTTCGGTAATTGCGTAAAAATTTGTACAATGCCTGCTTTAGTGGAATTTGTTCCAGATAAGCAGCCTTAACTCTCTTACCTAGAGTACTCATGAACCGTTCTACAATGCCATTAGCTTGTGGCCAGCAAGGAGTTATTTTTCTGTGTTTAAATCCAAGATATGCAGCAAATTGTTGAAACAGATGTCCATTAAATGGTGGCCCGTTGTCTGTCTTTACCACTCGGGGTATGCCATATGCTGAAAATATGCTGTCCAACGCAGGTAGTATAGTGGTAGCTGATGTGGATGTAATGAATGAAATATCAGGATATCTTGAATATTCATCTACAACAACAAGTAGGTATTGTCCATCGGGTAGAGGACCATAAATGTCCACAGCAATTTCATCCCAAACTGTTGAGGGTAAGGAAGACATATGGAGTGGTTCAGGTTTGGAAGAATTTGTTACTACTTGGCAAGTGGAACAGTGCTGTATAGTTTTTTCAACTATTTGATCCAAGTTTGGAAACCAAACTTTTTCTCTGAGAAGTTTCTTAGTGCCAACAATGCCACAATGTCCTTCATGGGCAATATTTACAGTAGTTTGGCGAAGGGCCTGAGGTACTACTAATTTGGTTCCTTTTAGAATGAGATGGTCCTTAGCAAGGGAAAGTTCATCTTTGACAGCTGCAAATGCCTTTAGTTCAGTGATGATTACTTCAGGATCAGGAAAGGTAGCTCTCTGGATTTCATGCCACCTGTTGGTTTCAATTATGTGTATTAATGCAAGAAGAGTTTTGTCCCGTTTGGTTGCCTCTATAAACATGTCCAATGTGAGTGCTTTTGGCACAGCGTGTGCAGCAACAAAGTTAATATATTCTTCTGCAATAGACTTTGTGGCCTCATCTGAAGTAGTGGGATGTCGTGAAATGTAATCAGCAGGATTGTTATATTTTCCTGGACGATGAATTATTTTGTAGTTATATCCTTGTAGTCGTAAACCCCACCTTTCGATTCAAGCAGGCATTTTTGCTCTTGGATTTCCAAATATGGTAATAAGAGCCATATGATCAGTAACAATTGTAAATGGTGCTCCATATAAAAATAAGTGGAAGTGTTCACATCCCCAGACAACTGCTAGACTTTCTTTTTCTGGCTGAGAATATTTCTTTTCTGTAACTGTCAGACTTCTGCTTGCATAAGAAATAGCTTGTGGGTATGGGTTTTCTGGTTTATATTGGACAAGAATAGCTCCGAGTCCAACTGGACTGGCATCCACAATTAGTTCAGTTCTTAGCGCAGGATCAAAATAAGCCATGATAGTGGCAGAATTAAGTTCTGTTTTGATTGTCTCAAATGATTTTTGGCATGCTGATGACCATTGAAATGCACATCCTTGTTTGGTGAGGTCTCGCAAAGGTGCACTGATAGTGGAGAAGTCCTTGATGTACCTAGCGCAGTAACTGGCCATGCCAAGAAAAGAGCGAACTTCATTAACATCATTTGGGATTGTAGTTGATTTTATTGCCTGTACTTTTTTAGGATCAGGTTGCATCCCAGCAGCAGAAAATATGTGGCCATAGAATTCCAAGGTAGATTTGTTGAATTCACATTTGTCTTTGTTGAGTGTAAGTCCTTGGGATGATAAGCACTCAAATACTGCGTGTAGGGCAGAGTTGTGGTCATTCTGTGTTTTACCAAAAACTAGTATGTCATCACTGTAATTGAGTGCATTAGGAATATGTTGAATAATGTTTCTTATTGCTTCTTGAAAAATCTCAGCAGCCGAGCAAACACCAAACGTTAGTCGTTTGTATCTTCGCAGACCAACATGTGTGGAAAATGTAGTTATGTATCTGGATTCTGGACTAAGTTCCAGTTGGTGATAACCCTTATTGAGATCCAGTTTAGAGAACACGGTGGCTCCATTTAGGAGATGAATAACATCACTGAGAGTTGGAGAGAGGTGTCTCTCTCTCTGTATAGCAGTGTTTGGAAGACGCATGTCTACACAAATTCTTATTTTGTTTGGATCTTTGGGTTTAGGTACAGCCACTATGGGAGAAACCCATGGAGTGGGGCCTGAAACAGTTTCAATGATGTCTTGTTCCTCTAAAGACTTTAGTTCGTCTTCAATTTGCTTCCTCAAGTGAAAAGGAATTCGTCTGTGTGGCTGTGAAATTGGACGAATGTCTTCATCAATGTGAAGGTGAATTTGAAAATTCTTTAGTTTACCAAGGCCCACAAAAAGATTGGAGTACTTGTCAACTAGTGCTTGTACATCAGAGACTGTTGGGTTAGCTACAGTGTGAACTATATTGATGAGTCCAAGAGTTAAAGCTGTGTGATAGCTGAGAAGGCAACCCCCAGAGCCTTGTAGTACAAAGAAAGTTGTAGTATAGGTTTTATCTTTGTAGTAAATATCTGAATCAAATTTACCTATTGTCGGCAAAGGAGTTTGAGAGCCATAAGGAAAAATTTTGGTTTGTACAGGTATCAAAGCAGGTTTAGTATTCAGTTGGCAATATGTACACATGTCTATAATGTTCACAGAGGCTCCTGTATCAATAGTAAAAGCAACTGCAGTGTTAAGGAGAGATATTGTGATGATGGGGGAATGTACAGTTTGTGCAGTGGATGTAATAAACACATAGTCACTGCAAACAGTAGGTGACTCATCTCCAGAATTTGGCTGAATGTATTTGACTTGTGCTGAGCTCAGTGTATCTGATGTGCGTAGGGATGACTTAGGAGCAGATTTACATACAATTGCAAAATGATTCAGTTTTCCACAATTAGTACATTTACGTCCTAGAGCAGGACAGTCACCATTATGAGGGAAATGTTTGCCACATCTGTAGCACATCTTTGAGCAGTCAGTGCCTATAGTTTTGCGTTTAGTGTGCACAAGATTGCACACCTGTGCATCAGTGCCCTCCTCTATGGCAGCAGCTTGAGTCTCAGAAATTTCCAGGGACCGTGCCATGTGTAGAAGATCCTGCAAGCAACAATCTGCTTGTAAAGCTTTGCGCCGTAGCTTAGATGATGTGCAGGATACAATGATTTGTGATGTGATTTCATCATCAACATCAGCAAAATTGCAGCTTTGTGCTAATTGTCTTAAACGGGTGACAAAGGAGTCCATGGTCTCCTGGGGTAGTTGTTTAGCAATTCTGAACTTGTATCTTTCATATCTGATGTTTTGCTTAGGATTAAAATATTCAGTTAGTGCTTTAGAGCATTTTGAGTAGTCAGTAGTGCTGTCTGTAGGTAAGGTGCAGTAAATGTCATAAACAGCAGAACCAGCATAATGAAGTAATAAAGCTTTCTTTCTTTTATCCTCTGTGATGGCCATGGCCTCCAGGAAATTGTCAAAACGGAGTAGCCATTTTTTCCAGTTCTGTGCAAGATTATTGGTATCAGACAAATCAAAGTTGGGGAAGGTGTGGAGTTGCTCAGCCATATTAACTTTACTTTTGAAGCAGCAGTGATAGAGTTAAACTGAACAGTGCAGAAAGTAGAATGAGAGCTGTGCAGTCTGCTGTAGATGGACAGTGACAGGCAAGTGAGTATAACTGGGTCCTGTATGTGGAGGACTGGTACAGGTAGTCACAATGGTAAGTATGCTGGTACTCACAGGGTTAAAGTCTTTAATCCTCGTCGCCAGTTGTTATGTCTCCCTTGTTATATTGTTCAAGAGCAAGAAAACACTTGGAATGTAGAGGGAACTTGATTTATTCAAACAGAGCAACAGGTACATCACACTTTCTCATCCCATGCTATTCCCTAGCTTACTTCCTGATACTGCCCCTTTTTCCCAGCTTGCCTCTATGCCTTAAAGAAACAGTATTAACTAAACATGTAGATGTTACACTGGCCACATCAAGTAGTTTAAAATAATCCTTACCTTACATTCCAGCTCAAAATAGTTCCCCTGCTGTGCCCCTCCAAAGTCCAGGAAACTGCTGTGTAGGAGCAGTGTGTGACTCATGCTGTGCCTGAGACTTCCTCAACCTCGTCAAGGTTAAGGCATGCTCAGTGCAGCCCTCCCCCCCTCCCTCTCATTTTTCTCTCCCTCCCCCTAACATTCAGGTAAGTAAGAATCGGGGGACTTTCTAACAATTATATTAATGCGGTTGGGGCTGGGGGAGCATGCCCTACCGCATATCAAAAGTTCAATTTTGGGGTGCTGCACACAGATCTGGTACCATGGTTAAACTGGAGTCACTGGCAGAGATAGTATTAAGGCAGCACAGAGTACATGAATTTAACTTTGCAAAGGGGCAATGTGTTTTTTTCACTGTAGATGCCCTTTAAAGCTATTCAATGAACTTGCCATTACCACATCTGCTGGTTTCCAGTTTCACTGTTCTCACTGTAAAGAAACCTTTCCTAAGATGAAACTTCTTTTCTTCCAACCTTAAATGATGTCCACGAGTCCTCTAATATGACCTATTAGTGAACAATGCACCAGAGAGTTCATTGTAAGGCCCATTAATATATTTGTATAAGGTTATCATATCCCCACGCAAACGTCGCTTCTCCAATGTAAACACCCCTAACTTGTCTAATCTGTCTGCATATTCCAAAACTGCACCGCATATGCCAAATGAGGACTTACCAGTGCCTTGTAAAGAGGGAGAATAATATGTTTCTCTCTTGAATCTGTTCTTCTCTTTATACAAGACTATGGGGCATATTTATAAAAGAGCGAAAAGTAGCGAAATGTTTTCGCATTCGCTTTTCGCATGGGTTTTCGCCAAAAAGACAGTTAACGCTATTTATAAAGGTAGCGTTAACGAATGGCGAAACCGTTTCCGCGAGCTATCGCTAAACCCTTTTCGCCTTACTTCGCAATGGTAATTTTAGCGAAAAGGGAGCGAAAAGGCATAACGCGATTTATAAAAGAGCGAAAGGTGGTTTTTGCGTTAAAAAGAGCGAAAGATTAGCGCGACCCTGAAGGTGGTGAAAAGTCATTGTTTGAGCGAAAAGGCATTCTAATGGGTAATATGCCTTGAAAAAGCGAACGCGCATTAGAAGGGCGATCGCGCATTAGAATGAAATATGCATTGGAAAAGCGACATTAGAAAGGCGAACGCACATTAGAAAGGCGAACGCACATTAGAAAGGCGAACGCGCATTATAATGGAATATGCCTTGGAAAAGCGATCGCGCATTAGAAAGGCGAATGTGCAGTGCAAAAGAAAATTGTATTCCAATTGAGAAATTCTAAGAAGATTGACTAAATAAGACATGGCTGACTTCTTGGTAAATGTGAGGTGGCCATTTTGAACTCAACATCATTTTCTAGTGGACTTTTCTGGTTTCGAATGGTTTTCGCAATGCAGTCTTCTTAGATGCGTTAAGTTTTCGCTGCCATACTTTTCGCTCTTTATAGCGCCCGTTCTCCTTTTTCAGCCGCAAAGTGTTTTTTTTCCGCTTTTTTATAAATAAGGCGAAACGAAGCCCCAAATGGCGCTATTTTCGCTGCGATGTGCTGCGCTAATTATTTGGCGAAAAAGACAATCCTTTATAAATATGCCCCTATATCTTTCTAGCTATAGCCGTTTCTACCTGGCATTGTTTGCTATAGCTAAGTCTGTTATCTACCAGAACCCCCAAATCTTTTTCCATTAGAGATTCACTTAACACAGAATTATTTATGGTGTAGGTGGCACAGGGATTAATAAATCACCTTACATTTATCAACATTGAATCTCATCTGCCATTCTGCTGCCCATTTTAATAATCTATCTAGGTCTGCTTGCAACACTTGCATATCATTTGAAGTTTCCAAAGCTCTGCATAGTTTAGTGTTATCAGCAAAGACAGAGACCTTGCTCTCAATGCCCCCTTCTAAGTCATTTATAAACAGATTAAACAGAAACGGCCCCAGTACAGAACCCTGAGGCACTCCGCTTAGAACATTAGCCCACATAGATGTAGCTCCATTGATCACCACTCTCTGTTTGCGATCCAATAACCAATTCTCTAGCCATGAACAAATGTTTTCTTCTAGGCCAACAGTCCTCAGTTTATACATTAGTCACCTTTGTGGCACAGTATCAAAAGCTTTCGCAAAATTCAAGTATATCACATCCACTGCTGTGCCTGAATCTAAATTCTTACTCACTTCTTCATAAAAAACAATTAAATTTGTCTGGCATGATCTATTTCTCATAAATCCATGCTGACTACTACTAATAAGATGAGTTCTGGAGACTAAGTCAAGGATATGATCCCATAACAACGTTGACAGCACCTTCGCTACCACTGATGTTAGGCTTACAGGTCAATAGTTACCATACTGTAAACGACTACCTTTTTTGAATATTGGTATTACATTGGCTTTTTTCCAATCCAGCAGCACATCCCCAGACCAAAGCGAATCTGAAAAGATAAGAAACAGTGGTCTAGATAGAACTGAGCTAAAGTCTAGATAGAACTGAACTAATCATCCTCCACTGCTGTCTTCTGTAGATGTCCAGGTCTTTTTGCGTTGCTGAGATCACCAGTGCTTGCTTTCTTTCTTAGGATGTACCAAACTGTAGCTTGAGGTCTCTGAGTCTGTGAAATATGTCAGACCTGATGGGGTGTTTCCACACACAGTTCTACCATTGATTTGGAGGTGTATCAATAAAGCATGAGTTCCTAATAATTGGATTGGTGACCTTTGGTACGTAGCGGGTCTGCTTTTCATTCTGTAGATTTTGCCACTCGTAATATTCTCGGATGGGTTTGTTCTGTTTTTGCAGCTTAAAGGAACACTAAATCCATAAATATTACTATTTGGCATCCATTTCTATTATTTACAGGGAAGTGAGAACGCTTATTCCCACCTCCCTGTGAATAGGACGCTCGGGGGACCTTACCGCGCTCCACTCGCAAGCCGCTACTGCACAGAACAGCTGTTCTCTCCTGATCGCGCCCTATCTTTTGTATTGGTGTGCATGTGCCTAAGATAGGGTGCGCGGTCGGGACAGAGTGGCTGTCAGTGAAGGAGCGGCTTGCAGTGGAGCGGCGGTAAGGTAAGTTCCAGGTCCCCCGAGCGTCCTATTATTCACAGGGAGGTGAGAATAAGCGTTCTCTCTCACCTCCCTGTGAATAATAGAAACGAATGGCAAATAGTTATTTGTTATGGATTATGGGGAGTTTAGTGTCCCTTTAAGGATGGCTTCTCACCTGCACTGAGAGCTCTTTCACTGCATGTTGTCTGTTCACAGCAAAATCTTCCACATGCAAACACCACACCTGAAATGGATTATGGGGAGTTTAGTGTCCCTTTAAGGATGGCTTCTCACCTGCCCTGAGAGCTCTTTCACCACATGTTGTCTGTTCACAGCAAAATCTTTCACATGCAAACACCACACCTGAAATCAACTCCAGACCTTTTATCTGCTTAATTAATAATGACAAAATAATGAAGTAGCCTTTGAGTCAATTGTCCAATTGGGGATTGTGTTAAAAAATGCTTTTGTTGCCTCACATTTTTACGCAATCATTTTGTTCACCCCACTGAATTAAAGCTGAAAGTCTGCACTGAAATGTTACACCGTAACATTTTCTATGGAAAATCATTTTTGCTTGCTGTAAGATTGGTTAGACATTTTGCCAGTTAATTAGAAATAAACGGTGCAATTTATAAAACAGTGATAATCAGTGTTTTTCGCCATTTGAAATACCGCTGCACATCATGCCAAAACACAAACGTTTGTATTTACAAATAAGTGTTTCTTGATAAATGAGTCTGTGGTGGGATAAATAATTTTTTTTTAAATGTTTGCTATTTTACAATGAAATCGACTAGGGGGCCTATGTTTGTCCCCTATGTTTCCTCTATGGTTATTATATATTGTTCCATACTATATACTGGTCCCCAGTTTCCGCCTATGTTCTTATATATTTTCCATACTATATACTGTTTCCCTGTTTCCCCTAAGGGCGGGGGGGGGGGGGGGGGGGGGGGGGGGGGACGGGGGGGGGGGGGGGGGGGGGGGGGTGGGGGGGGGTGGTGTTATCATATATTTTTCCATACTACCGTATATACTCGAGTTAAACCAGTTTTCAGGCTTTAAAAAGCCTAAATCTTACCTTGGTTTATACTAGAGTCAATTGTTCCCTTACCTTGTCCGGCGGCAGCGCGATCCGCATCCTTGCTCCATAACCTCTGGCCATCCGGATGATGTCACTACCTGGCGCCGCAAAGTGAGGCCCGGATATGACATCATCCGGATGCGCAGAGGCTGTGAGCGAGGATGGATCGCACGGCCGCCGGACAAGGTAGGAGAAACATTTACTTTATTACACAGGACACACTTAAGTGGCAAATACATACAAATAGGAGTAAAACTCTTTTATTTGTGCATACTGTATGCACAAATATAGGAGATTTACCCCTATTTGCAAGTATTTGCCACTTAAGATGTTTGAAAACTACAACTCCCAGCATGCTTAATTGGTGGGATGTAGTTTTTTCAAACATCTTAAGTGGCAAATACTTGCAAATAGGGGTAAATCCTCCTATATTTGTGCATACAGTATGCACAAATAAAGAAGGTTTTACTCTTATTTGTAAGTATTTGCAACTTAAGATGTTTGAAAACTACAACTCCCAGCAATAAAGCATGCTGGGAGTTGTAGTTTCCAAACATCTTTAGTGGCAAATACTACCCCCTCGGTTTATACTCGAGTCAGTGTGGGTTTCCTCCTTTTTTACCTAAAACTAGATACCTCGGTTTATACTCGGGATGGTTTATACTCGAGTATATACGGTATATAACTGGATGCCGCGTTTCCCCTATGGTTATTTTATATTTTTCCATACTATATAACTGGATGCCCCTTTTCCCCTATGGTTATTATACAGTATATTGTTCCATACTATATAACTGGATGCCCCTTTTCCCCTATGGTTATTATACAGTATATTGCTCCATACTATATAACTGGATGTCCCCTATGTTTCCCATATGGTTATTATATATCATTCCATACTACATAACTGGATGTTCCCTATGTTTACCCTAAGTCCACAGATATACCATGACCTGGATGAATGAGAACCTTCACAAACATGTTTCCCTATGGTTATTATTTATTTTCCATACTATATAACTGGATATTTCCCTATATTTCCCCAATGGTTATTATATATTTTCCATACTATATAACTGGATGTTTCCCCTATGGTTATTATATATTTCCCATTCTATATAACTGAGTGTTTACCTATATTTCACCTATGGTTATTTTATATTTTTCAAACTATATAACTGAATGTTTCCCTATGTTTCCCCTATGGTTATTATATATTTTCCATACTATATAATTGAATGTTTCCCTATATTTCCCCTTTGGTTATTATATATTGTTTCATACTATATAACTGGATGTTTCCCCTATGGTTATTAATTTGGCTTGAAAAAGCCAAATTACTGTTCTTTCTATTTCTTCTTTTTCTTCCGTTTTATATTTCCGCTTTTTTGGACCGTATCTCCCCCCACAGTTTTTGAGCTAGAGACATGAAATTCAATACAGACGTGTGGGGCATATAGGGGGCATATCTTCTAGCTAAGGAATCCGCGGAAGCGTTACGGCGTTATCTGCGAATTTCTGGACATTTTTTCCCATAGATTATAATGGTAACAATCCTCAAATGTGGATATTTCAAAACAGTTTTTTTCATGGTCATAAATACAAATGGTGATACCCCCAACCCCCCACACAGACCCAGGTACACCCACCTACTTACCTACCTTTCCATTCCCATGGAAGCCATATTTAAAGGGTAACTAAAGTCAAAAAAACTAATTTAGATTTATCCTCAATAAAAGATAGTTTTATGGTTATAAACACAAAAAAGACATACTCCCTCAACCAGACCCAGGTACACACACCTACTAATCTACTTATCCATTACTGTGGCAGCCATACTTAAAGGGTAACTAAAGTAAAAAAAAACTAATTTTATATTCATTCTCATAAAGATAGTTTTATGGTTGTAAACACAAAAAAGACATACCGCCTCAACCAGACCAAGGTACACACACCTACTGATCTACTTATCCATTATGGTGGCAGCCATATTTAAAGGGTAACTAAAGTCAAAAAAACAAATTTAGATTTATCCTCAATAAAAGATAGTTTTATGGTTGTAAACACAAAAAAGACATACCAAAGGCAAAACATCGGCACTAACACTGAAGTAATTATGGGAAATCAAATGGCAGTATCTGTGATCAAGCATGGGAAATTTAATAACGTCCTAACATGATAGGGTAGAGTGTCCCATGGGGCTAGTATAAAGTGGCGTAGTATTATTCATGTGATACGAATGTCTGAAAGAAAAAAGCAGTAGTAAAAGAGTGACTTCGTAAAAACATTGTGGTGTGTGTAAAGTATTTTAAACGAGAGGTGAAAATGTACAAAAACTAAAGATTTAAACCCATGGGGATGGGACATTGACACATGGCCTACCTCGTTGGGACCTTCACACGAAAGAACCTCAATTAAAGCGAAATAAGCTCAAAAAGGGGCGAGCAAATACAAACGGATGAACGATACTATAAGATGGACCGGGGGGAAACAATAGCCAGCAATTGTGTACCCTTATGCCAGTGAATGAGAGGGTGAATGAAAATATCCTTCACAATGGGTAATTACCTAGGCTCAAAGACAACCAATGCATATTCTGTTAACTATCCAGTGATTGGTCGGCCTCAAAAAGACAGCAGATGGAAACGAGGGACATACCAGCACAATTAAATGCCCGAAACAAAAATGCGGCACAAGCGGTTGATATTAAGATGAGATCAACGCGCCAATCAAGTTAGTGGTGTAAAAAAGACTACCTATGGGAGGGTGGGCAAAGCGTTGACCCGTTGAGCCGGTCACAACAAGATCAGTGGAAAGCAGTGTGGAAAAGCTCCCGTTCGTGGTGCTACGATCAATCCCCATTCAAGAGAGGGGGGGAAGTCACAGGAACAGTAAGTACCGTGAATGGTTCAACCAATCCGGATCATTAAAATGCTGTTTGCCCCCTTAGAACAAAACAGAGTCGGATGGGCGAGCAGCAGTGGCAGAAAAAACTGTGTCGCCTGTCAGCCATTCCAATTAAATGGACAACGACAAAAAAATAAAACAAACCCCTGCCGTCACAACTGAGACACCAATCCACAAAGGTGGTATTTAAAACAAAAAAGGATCTTGGGGGTGAGAAGGAGCAAATAGGCGTGTCACCCCGATCCCAGATAGGCAATGGTTAAACCGGCAGTGAACAAAACATAACATAAGCGAAAGCAGCAACTACCGATGGGGTTCCAAAAGGTCAAAGTGAAAATCCCCAAATCTAACGTGTCAAAGTTATGTTACAAAAATGCTTATTGGGAAATTAAAGGGGAAGAGTGTATGCTTTGGTCTAAGCAGGAGATCCATTACCATCTGCATGAAACCTAGAAAGTCTCCTGTGTGAGTGAGGCTCATCTCTCCAGTGTAGCTCAGTGTGATTGAGCCAGCACAGTCACCAGGAGCAGGCAGCTATTGGACACTTTACTTTCACTTTCCATCACACTGACTGATCCTTTTACATCCACTTGGTTTAATGTTAATGTTACTGATAGAATCCCCATCTCAGGCACTGACTCACTGCAACTTCCAGGAATTTAACCAGAGGGTCTCAAGGAGTTTCAACTTAATAAACAGCTGTAATGTTATGGCAATGTTTATGTACAGGGAATAGGAGGATGGGGACATCCAGTTATATAGTATGGAAATAATAATAACCATGGGGACACCAGTTATATAGTATGGGAAATATATAATACCATGGGGACATCCAGTTATATAGTATGGAATATATAGTAACCATGGGGGACATCCAGTTATATAGTATGGAAAATATATAGTATCCATGGGACATCCAGTTATATAGTATGGAAAATATATAATAACCATGGGGACATCCAGTTATATAGTATGGAAAATATATAGTACCATGGGGGACATCCTATATGTATGGAATATATAATAACCATAGGGACCAGTTTATAGTATGGAAAATATAATATAACCATAGGGGACATCCAGTTAGATATTATGGAAAATATATAGTAACAATGGGGACATCCAGTTATATAGTATGGAAAATATATAATAACCATAGGGGCATCCGTTATATATTATGGAAAATATATAATAACCATGGGGACATCCAGTTATATAGTATGGAAAATATAATAACCATAGGGGACATCCAGTTATATAGTATGGAAAATATTAGTAACCATGGGGACATCCAGTTATATAGTATGGAAAATATATAGTAAACCATAGGGGACATCTAGTTTATAGTATGGAATATATAGTAACCATGAGGGACATCCAGTTATATAGTAATAAATTAATGTAACCATAGGGACATCCAGTTATATAGTAGGAAAATATATATAACCATAGGGACATCCATTATTTATAGTATGGAAAAAATATAATAACCTAGGGGACATCCATTTTTGTATGAAAATAATAGTAACCATAGAGACATCCAGTTATATAGTATGGAAAATATATAGTAACCATAGGGGACATCCAGTTATATAGTATGGAAAATATATATAACCATGGGGACATCCAGTTATATAGTATGGAAATATATAGTAACAATAGGGGACATCCAGTTATATAGTATGGAAAATATATAATAACCATAGGGACATCCAGTTATTAGTATGGAAAATAATAGTAACCATAGGGACATCCAGTTATATAGTATGGAAAATATTATAATAACCATAGGGGACATCCAGTTTATATATGGAATATATAAATACCATAGGGGACATCCTTAATATAGTATGGAAAAATATAATAACCATACGGGACATCCAGTTATATAGTATGGAAAATAAGAGCGGATTATCCACAAGGCAACCCTAGGCACCTGCCTAGGGTCCGGAAACTTCTTGGGGCCCAGCTTCAGAGCAGCAACAAAAAACAGTCTATACATATATGTAGCAAAAAAGGGGGCCCTATATGATGGACTGCCGTGGCCCCATATGATCTAAATACATCTCTGGGAAAATATATGTAACCGTGGGGACATCCAGTTATATAGTATGGAAAATATATAATAACCATAGGGGACATTCAGTTATATATTATGGAAAATATATGTAACCCTAGGAAATTAGGGAAACATCCAGTTATATAGTATGTAAAATATATAATAACCATGGGGACACCCAGTTATATAGTATGTAAAATATATAGTAACCATAGGGGGCATCCGTATATAGTATGTAAAATATATAATAACCATAGGGGACATCCAGTTATATATTATGGAAAATATATAGTAACCATGGGGGACATCCAGTTATATAGTGTGGAAAATATATAATAACCATGGGGGACATCCAATTATATAGTATGTAAAATATATAATAACCATAGGGGACATCCAGTTATATATATGGAAAATATATAGTAACCATGGGGGACATCCAGTTATTGTGTGGAAAATTATAATAACCATGGGGGACATCCAATTATATAGTATGGAAAATTAATAATAACCATGGGGGACATCCAATATATTATGGAAAATATATAATAACCATAGGGGACATCCAGTTATATAGTATGGAAAATATAATAACCATGGGGACATCCAGTTATATAGTATGGAAAATATATAATAACCATAGGGGACACCAGTTATATAGTATGGAAAATATAATAACCATAGGGGACATCCATTTATATTATGGAAATATATAGTAACCCTATGGGAATATAGGAAACATCCAGTTATATAGTATGTAAAATATTAATAACCATGGGGGACATCCAGTTATATAGTACGTAAAATATATAGTAACCATAGGGGGCATCCAGTTATATAGTATGGAAAATTATAATACCATAGAGGACATCCAGTTATAGTATGTAAAATATATAATAACCATGGGGGACATCCAGTTATATAGTATGTAAAAATATAGTAACCATAGGGAACATCCAGTTATACAGTATGTAAATATAAATAAGAATAGGGAATATCCAGTTATATACGTAAAAATATATAACCCATATGGGACATCCAGTTATAGTGTATGTAAAATGTATAGTTACCATAGGCGACATCCAGTTTAATAGTATGTAAAATATATAGTAATTATAGGGGAAATATAGGGGAAAATTCAGTTATATTCAGACCCCTATGTTTTTTAATATGTAATATTTAATAAACATAGGGGACATCCAGTTAAAATGTATAAAAAAAGATATATAACACAGGGACATCAGTTATATAGTATGGAACAATATATATAAACATAGGGGAAACATGGGAAACATCCAGTTATATAGTATGGAACAGTATATAATAACCATCGGGGAAACATTCAATTATATAGCATGGAACAGTATATATAACCATAGGGGAAACATCCAGTTATATAGTATGGAACAGTATATAATAACCATAGAGAAACTATAGGAAACATCCAGTTATATAGTATGGAACAGTATATAATAACCATAGGGGAAAAATATAGGAAACATCCAGTTATATCATATGGAATATATATAATAACCATAGGGGAAACACAGGAAACATCCAGTTATATAGTATGGAACATATATACTAGAAGGGAAAGTTTAAGTATAAACTTTGAATTTGGCTTGAAGGCTGCATTTTGGAAGGGAATATGTGTGTTTGCTCAGATTTTAAACTCAATAATGGGAATGATGAGTTTGTAGTGAACGCTTGTTTGGGACAAAAAACTTTTGTGTGTACCCAGCCCAAAGTGGTGCTAATTTTGATTCAATCAATCAGAAAGCTAACTTGATTGGTTAGGGCAAAATTAGCACCATTTTCAATGATAAGAACTTTTATTGAATCTCTCTGTATCTTTTTGATGATTGGTCAAAATTTGTTTTTTTGACTTTAGTTACCCTTTAAGTATGGCTGCCACAGTAATGGATAAGTAGATCAGTAGGTGTGTGTACCAGTGTTGGGTTGGGGGTTAAAAAAACAAACTTTTTTGATATTGGTCAAAAAAAAATGTTTAACTTTAGTTACCCTTTAGGTATGCCTGCCACAGTAATGGATAAGTAGATCAGTAGGTTGTGTACCTGTGTCTGGTTGGGGGTTAAAAAAAACTTTTTTGATGATTGGTCAAAATTTGTTTTTTTGACTTTAGTTACCCTTTAGGTATGGCTGCACAACAGTAATGGAGGTTAGGACAGTAGGTGTATGTAACTGTGCCACATGGGGGTTAAAAAAAACAAACCTTTTTATTATAATCAAATTAATTTTTTTGACTTCAGTTACCCTTAAGTATGGCTGCCACAATATGGATAGTAAATCAGTAGGTGTGTGTACCGGGGCCTGGTTGAGGGGTATTGTCTTTTTTGGTTTACAACCTAATATAATTTTATGAGTGAAATCTAAATTCGTTTTTTTTTTACTTTAGTTACCCTTAAGTATGGCTACCAACAATAATGAATTAGTAGATTAGTAGGTGGTGTACTGGGTCTGGTTGAGGGGGATGTCTTTTTGTGGTTACAACAATAAAACTATCTTTTATTGAGGAAATCTAAATTGTTTTTTTGACTTTAGTTACCCTTTAAATATGGCTGCCACATAATGGATAAGTAGATCAGTAGGTGTGTGTACCTTGGTCTGGTTGAGGGCGGTATGTCTTTTTGTGTTTACAACCATAAAACTATCTTTATTGAGAATAAATCTAAATTAGTTTTTTTTACTTTAGTTACCCTTAAGTATGGCGCCACAGTAATGGATAAGTAGATTAGTAGGTGTGTGTACCTGGGTCTGGTTGAGGGAGTATGTCTTTTTTGTGTTTATAACCATAAAACTACTTTTATTGAGGATAAATCTAAATTAGTTTTTTTGACTTTAGTTACCCTTTAAAATAGGCTTCCCTGGGAATGGAAAGGTAGGTAAGTAGGTGGGTGTACCTGGGTCTGTGTGGGGGGTTGGGGGTATCACCATTGTATTATGACCATGAAAAAAACTGTTTTGAAATATCCACATTTGAGGATTGTTACCATTATAATCTATGGGAAAAAATGTCCAGAAATTCGCAGATAACGCCGTAACGCTTCCGCGGATTCTTAGCTAGAAGATAGCCCCCTATATGCCCCACACGTCTGTATTGAATTTCATGTCTCTAGCTCAAAAACTGTGGGGGGAGATACGGTCCAAAAAAGCGGAAATATAAAACGGAAGAAAAAGAAGAAATAGAAAGAACAGTAATTTGGCTTTTTCAAGCCAAATTAATAACCATAGGGGAAACATCCAGTTATATAGTATGAAACAATATATAATAACCAAAGGGGAAATATAGGGAAACATTCAATTATATAGTATGGAAAATATATAATAACCATAGGGGAAACATAGGGAAACATTCAGTTATATAGTTTGAAAAATATAAAATAACCATAGGTGAAATATAGGTAAACACTCAGTTATATAGAATGGGAAATATATAATACCATAGGGGAAACATCCAGTTATATAATGGAAAATATATATAACCATTGGGGAAATAGGGAAATATCCAGTTATATAGTATGGAAAATAATAATAACCATAGGGGAACATGTTGTGAAGGTTTCATTCATCCAGGTCATGGTATAGTGGACTTAGGGTAAACATAGGGAACATCCAGTTATGTAGTATGGAGATGATAATAATAACCATATGGGAAACATAGGGGACATCCAGTTATATAGATGGAGCAATATACTGTATAATAACCATAGGGGAAAAGGGGCATCCAGTTAATAGTATGGAACAATTAACGTATAATAACCATAGGGGAAAAGGGGCATCAGTATTATAGTATGGAAAAATATAAAATAACCATAGGGGAAACGCGGATCCAGTTATATACCGTATATACTCGAGTATAAACCATCCCGAGTATAAACCGAGGTATCTAGTTTTAGGTAAAAAGGAGGAAACCCACACTGACTCGAGTATAAACGAGGGGGTGTATTTGCCACTAAAGATGTTGGAAACTACAACTCCCAGCATGCTTTATTGCGGGAGTTGTAGTTTTCAAACATCTTAAGTTGCAAATACTTACAAAATAAGAGTAAAACCTTCTTTATTTGTGCATACTGTATGCACAAATATAGGAGGATTTACCCCTATTTGCAAGTATTTGCCACTTAAGATGTTTGAAAACTACCACTCCCACCAACATTAAGCATGCTGGGAGTTGTAGTTTTCAAACATCTTAGTGGCAAATACTGCAAATAGGGGTAAATCCTCCTATATTTGTGCATACAGTATGCACAAATAAAGAAGGTTTACTCCTATTTGTATGATTTGCCACTTAGTGTGTCCCTGTGTAAATAAAGTAAATGTTTCTCCTACCTTGTCCGGCGGCCGTGCGATCCGCATCCTCGCTCCCCAGCCTCTGCGCATCCGGATGATGTCACTTCCGGCGCCTCTCACTTTGCGGCGCCAGGTAGTGACATCCTCCGGATGCGCAGAGGTTATGGAGCAAGGATGCGGATCGCGCTGCCGCCGGACAAGGTAAGGGAAACGACTCTAGTAAAACCAAGGTAAGATTTTCAGGCTTTTTTAAAGCCTGAAAACCTCGGTTTTACTCGAGTATATACGGTAGTATGGACAATATAATAACCATAGGGGAAACAGGGCATCCAGTTATATAGTATGGAACAATAATAATAACCATAGGGGAAACGGGGATCCAGTTATATAGTATGGAAACATATATAATAACCATAGAGGAAACATAGGGACAAACATAGGCCCCTAGTCGATTTCATTGTAAATAGCAAACATTTAAAAAAAAATATTTATCCCCACCACAGACTCATTATCAAAGAAACACTTATTGAAATACAAACGTTTGTGTTTGGCATGATGTGCAGCGGTATTCAAATGGCGAAAAACACTTGTAATCACTGTTTTATAAATTGCAACGTTTATTTCTAATTAACTGGCAAAATGTCTAACCAATCTTACAGCAAGCAAAAATGATTTCCATAGAAAATGTTACGGTGTAACATTTCAGTGCAGACTTTCAGCTTTAATCAGTGGGGTGAACAAAATGATTGCGTAAAAAGTGAGGCAACAAAAATCTTTTAACACAATCCCCAATTGGACAATTGACTCAAAGGCTACTTCATTATTTTGTCATTATTAATTAAGCAGATAAAGGTCTGGAGTTGATTTTCAGGTGTGGTGTTTGCATGTGAAAGATTTTGCTGTGAACAGACAACATGTGGTGAAAGAGCTCTCAGGGCAGGTGAGAAGCCATCCTTAAAGGGACACTAACTCCCCATAATCCATTTCAGGTGTGGTGTTTGCATGTGGAAGATTTTGCTGTGAACAGACAACATGCAGTGAAAGAGCTCTCAGTGCAGGTGAGAAGCCATCCTTAAAGGGACACTAAACTCCCATAATCCATAACAATAACTATTTGCCTTCGTTTCTATTATTCACAGGGAGGTGAGAGAGAACGCTTATTCTCAACTCCCTGTGAATAATAGGACGCTCGGGGGACCTGGAACTTACCTTACCGCCGCTCCACTGCAAGCCGCTCCTTCACTGACAGCCACTCTGTCCCGACCGCGCACCATCTTAGGCACATGCACACCAATACAAAAGATAGGGCGCGATCAGGAGAGAACAGCTGTTCTGTGCAGTAGCGGCTTGCGAGTGGAGCGCGGTAAGGTCCCCGAGCGTCCTATTCCACAGGGAGGTGGGAATAAGCGTTCTCATTCCCTGTAAATAATAGAAATGGATGCCAATAGTAATATTTATGGATTTAGTGTTCCTTTAAGCTGCAAAAACAGAACAAACCATCCGAGAATATTACGAGTGGCAAAATTACAGAATGAAAAGCAGACCCGCTACGTACCAAAGGTCACCAATCCAATTATAGGAACTCATGCTTTATTGATACACTCCAAATCAATGGTAGAACTGTGTGTGGAAACACCCCATCAGGTCTGACATATTTCACAGACTCAGAGACCTCAAGCTACAGTTTGTACATCCTAGAAAGAAAGCAAGCACTGGTGATCTCAGCAACGCAAAAAGACCTGGACATCTACAGAAGACAGCAGTGGAGGATGATTAGTTCAGTTCTATCGACTTTAGCTCAGTTCTATCTAGACCACTGTTTCTATCTTTTCAGATTCGCTTTGGTCTGGGGATGTGCTGCTGGATTGGAAAAAAGCCAATGTAATACCAATATTAAAAAAGGTAGTCGTTTCAGTATGGAACTATTGACCTGTAAGCCTAACATCAGTGGTAGCGAAGGTGCTGTCAACGTTGTTATGGGATCATATCCTTGACTTAGTGTTCCAGAACTCATCTTATTAGTAGTAGTCAGCATGGATTTATGAGAAATAGATCATGCCAGACAAATTAATTGTTTTTTATGAGAAGTGAGTAAGATTTAGATTCAGGCACAGCAGTGGATGTGTATACTTGAATTTTGCGAAAGCTTTTGATACTGTGCCACAAAGGTGACTAATGTATAAACTGAGGACTGTTGGCCTAGAAGAAAACATTTGTTCATGGCTAGAGAATTGGTTATTGGATCGCAAACAGAGAGTGGTGATCAATGGAGCTACATTATTGGGCTAATGGTTAAGCGGAGTGCCTCAGGGTTCTGTACTGGGGCCGTTTCTGTTTAATCTGTTTATAAATGACTTAGAAGGGGGCATTGAGAGCAAGGTCTCTGTCTTTGCTGATAACACTAAACTATGCAGAGCTTTGGAAACTTCAAATGATATGCAAGTGTTGCAAGCGACCTAGATAGATTATTAAAATGGGCAGCAGATGGCAGATGAGATTCAATGTTGATAAATGTAAGTGATTTATTAATCCCTGTGCCACCTACAACCATAAATAATTCTGTGTTAAGTGAATCTCTAATGGAAAAGATTTGGGGTTCTGGTAGATAACAGACTTGCCATAGCAACAATGCCAGGTAGAAACGGCTATAGCTAGAAAGATATAGGGGCATATTTATAAAGGATGTTCTTTTTCGCCAAATAATTAGCGCAGCACATCGCAGCGAAAATAGCGCCATTTGGGGCTTCGTTTCGCCTTATTTATAAAAAGCGGAAAAAAAACACTTTGCGGCTGAAAAAAGAGAACGGGCGCTATAAAGAGCGAAAAGTATGCAGCGAAAACTTAACGCATCTAAGAAGACTGCATTGCGAAAACCATCGAAACCAGAAAAGCCACTGAAAATGATGTTGAGTTCAAAATGGCCACCTCACATTTACCAAGAAGTCAGCCATGTCTTATTTAGTCAATCTTCTTAGAATTTCTCAATGGAATACAATTTTCTTTTGCACTGCACATTCGCCTTTCTAATGCGCGATCGCTTTTCCAAGGCATATTCCATTATAATGCGCGTTCGCCTTTCTAATGTGCGTTCGCCTTTCTAATGTGCGTTCGCCTTTCTAATGTCGCTTTTCCAATGCATATTCATTCTAATGCGCGATCGCCCTTCTAATGCGCGTTCGCTTTTTCAAGGCATATTACCCATTAGAAGTGCTTTCGCTCAAACAATGACTTTTCACCACCTTCAGGGTCGCGCTAATTTTCGCTCTTTTTAACGCAAAAACCACCTTTCGCTCTTTTATAAATCGCGTTATGCCTTTTCGCTCCCTTTTCGCTAAAATTACCATTGCGAAGTAAGGCGAAAAGGGTTTAGCGATAGCTCGCGGGAAACGGTTTCGCCATTCGTTAACGCTACCTTTATAAATAGCGTTAACTGTCTTTTTGGCGAAAACCCATGCGAAAGCGAATGCGAAAAACATTTCGCTACTTTTCGCTCTTTATAAATATGCCCCATAGTCTTGTATAAAGAGAAGAACAGATTCAAGAGAGAAACATATTATTCTCCCTCTTTACAAGGCCATGGTAAGTCCTCATTTGGCATATGCGGTGCAGTTTTGGAATATGCAGACAGATTAGACAGTTAGGGGGTGTTACATTGGAGAAGCGACGTTTGCGTGGGGATATGATAACCTTATACAAATATATTAATGGGCCTTACAATGAACTCTCTGGTGCATTGTTCACTAATAGGTCATATTAGAGGACTCGTGGACATCATTTAAGGTTGGAAGAAAAGAAGTTTCATCTTAGGAAAGGTTTCTTTACAGTGAGAACAGTGAAACTGGAAAACAGCAGATGTGGTTATGGCAAGTTCATTGAATAGCTTTAAGGGCATCTACAGTGAAAAAAACAACATTGCCCCTTTGCAAAGTTAAATTCTCTGTACTCTGTGCTGCCTTAATACTATCTCTGCCAGTGACTCCAGTTTAACCATGGTACCAGATGTGTTGCAGCACCCCAAAATTGAACTTTTGATATGCGGTAGGGCATGCTCCCCCAGCCCCAACCGCATTAATATAATTGTAGAAAGTCCCCCGATTCTTACTTACCTGAATGTTAGGGGGAGGGAGAGAAAAATGAGAGGGAGGGGGGGAGGGCTGCACTGAGCATGCCTTAACTTGACGAGGTTGAGGAAGTCTCAGGCACAGCATGAGTCACACACTGCTCCTACACAGCAGTTTCTGGACTTTGGAGGGGCACAGCAGGGGAACTATTTTGAGCTGGAATGTAAGGTAAGGATTATTTTAAACTACTTGATGTGGCCAGTTGTAACATCTACAGTTTAGTTAATACTGTTTCTTTAAGGCATAGAGGCAAGCTGGGAAAAAGGGGCAGTATCAGGAAGTAAGCTAGGGAATAGCCTGGGATGAGAAAGTGTGATGTACCTGTTGCTCTGTTTGAATAAATCAAGTTCCCTACATTCCAGTGTTTTCTTGCTCTCAATAAAAGATAGTTTTATGGTTGTAAACACAAAAAAGACATACCCCCTCAACCAGACCCAGGTACACACACCTACTAATCTACTAATTCATTATTGTGGTAGCCATACTTAAAGGGTAACTAAAGTAAAAAAAAACGAATTTAGATTTATCCTCAATAAAATATAGTTTTATGGTTGTAAACACAAAAAAGACATACCCCCTCAACCAGGCCCAGGTACACACACCTACTGATTTACTTATCCATTACTGTGGCAGCCATACTTAAAGGGTAACTGAAGTCAAAAAAATTAATTTTGATTAATAATAAAAAAGGTTTGTTTTTTTAACCCCCATGTGGCACCAGGTACACAACCTACTGATCTACTTATCCATTACTGTGGCAGGCATACCTAAAGGGTAACTAAAGTTAAACATTTTTTTTTGACCAATCATCAAAAAAGTTTGTTTTTTTAACCCCCAACCCAACACTGGTACACACACCTACTGATCTACTTATCCATTACTGTGGCAGCCATACTTAAAGGGTAACTAAAGTCAAAAAAACAAATTTTGACCAATCATCAAAAAGATACAGAGAGATTCAATAAAAGTTCTTATCATTGAAAATGGTGCTAATTTTGCCCTAACCAATCAATGTTAGCTTTCTGATTGATTGAATCAAAATTAGCACCACTTTTGGGCTGGGTACACACAAAAGTTTTTTTTGTCCCAAACAAGCGTTCACTACAAACTCATCATTCCCATTATTGAGTTTTAAAATCTGCAGCAAACACACATATTCCCTTCCAAAATGCAGCCCTTCAAGCCAAATTCAAAGTTTATACTTAAACTTTCCCTTTCTAGTTATATATTGTTCCATACTATATAACTGGATGTTTCCTGTGTTTCCCCTATGGTTATTATATATTATTCCATATGATATAACTGGATGTTTCCTATATTTTTCCCCTATGGTTATTATATACTGTTCCATACTATATAACTGGATGTTTCCTATATGTTTCTCCTATGGTTATTATATACTGTTCCATACTATATAACTGGATGTTTCCCCTATGGTTATTATATACTGTTCCATGCTATATAATTGAATGTTTCCCCGATGGTTATTATATACTGTTCCATACTATATAACTGGATGTTTCCCATGTTTCCCCTATGTTTATTATATATTGTTCCATACTATATAACTGGATGTCTCCTGTGTTATTATATCTTTTTTTATACTATTTAACTGGATGTCCCCTATGTTTATTAAATATTTTACATATTTAAAAAACATAGGGGTCTGAATATAACTGAATTTTCCCCTATATTTCCCCTATAATTACTATATATTTTACATACTATATAACTGGATGTCGCCTATGGTAACTATACATTTTACATACACTATAACTGGATGTCCCATATGGTTATTATATATTTTACGTACTATATAACTGGATATTCCCTATTCTTATTATATATTTTACATACTGTATAACTGGATGTTCCCTATGGTTACTATATATTTTACATACTATATAACTGGATGTCCCCCATGGTTATTATATATTTTACATACTATATAACTGGATGTCCTCTATGGTTATTATATATTTTCCATACTATATAACTGGATGCCCCCTATGGTTACTATATATTTTACGTACTATATAACTGGATGTCCCCCATGGTTATTATATATTTTACATACTATATAACTGGATGTTTCCCTATATTTCCCATAGGGTTACTATATATTTTCCATACTATATAACTGGATGTCCCCTATGGTTACTATATATTTTCCATACTATATAACTGGATGTCCCCTATGGTTATTATATATTTTCCATACTATATAACTGGATGTCCCCTATGGTTATTATATATTTTCCATACTATATAACTGGATGTCCCCTATGGTTACTATATATTTTACATACTATATAACTGGATGTCCCTCTATGGTTACTATATATTTTCCATACTATATAACTAGATGTCCCCTATGGTTACTATATATTTTCCATACTATATAACTGGATGTCCCCCATGGTTACTATATATTTTCCATACTATATAACTGGATGTCCCCTATGGTTATTATATATTTTCCATACTATATAACTGGATGTCCCCTATGGTTACTATATATTTTCCATAATATATAACTGGATGTCCCCTATGGTTATTATATATTTTACATACTATATAACTGGATGCCCCCTATGGTTACTATATATTTTACATACTATATAACTGGGTGTCCCCCATGGTTATTATATATTTTACATACTATATAAACTGGATGTTTCCCTATATTTCCCCTAGGGTTACTATATATTTTCCATAATATATAACTGAATGTCCCCTATGGTTATTATATATTTTCCATACTATATAACTGGATGTCCCCCACGGTTACTATATATTTTCCCAGAGATGTATTTAGATCATATGGGGCCCAAGGCAGTGCCATCATATAGGGCCCCCTTTTTTGCTACATATATTGTATAGACTGTTTTTTGTTGCTGCTTCTGAAGCTGGGCCCCAAGAAGTTTCCTGGACCCTAGGCAGGTGCCTAGGGTTGCCTTGTGGATAATCCTGCTCTGTATTTTCCATACTATATAACTGGATGTCCCGTATGGTTATTATATATTTTCCATACTATATAACTGGATGTCCCCTATGGTTATTATATATTTTCCATACTATATAACTGGATGTCCCTATGGTTACTATATATTTTCCATACACTATAAAATGGTGTCCCCTATTGTTATTATATATTTTCCATACTATATAACTGGATGTCCCCTATGGTTATATATATTTCCATACTATATAATGGAGTCCCCTATGTTATTCTATATTTTCCATACTATATAACTGGATGTCCCCTATGGTTACTATATATTTTCCATACTATATAACTGGATGTCCTCTATGGTTACTATATATTTTCCATACTATATAACTGGATGTCCCCTATGGTATTAATATTTTCCATACTATATAACTGGATGTCCCCTATGGTTACTATATATTTTACATACTATATAACTGGATGTCCCTCTATGGTTACTATATATTTTCCATACTATATAACTAGATGTCCCCTATGGTTACTATATATTTTCCATACTATATAACTGGATGTCCCCCATGGTTACTATATATTTTCCATACTATATAACTGGATGTCCCCTATGAGGGACTTCCAGTTATATAGTATGGAAAATATATAGAACCATGGGGGACATCCATGTATATAGTATGGAAAATATATATAACCTAGGGGACATCTAGTTATTATAGTATGGAAAATATATAGTCACATAGGGGACATCCAGTTATATAGGATGTAAAATATATAAGTAACCATAGGGGACATCCAGTTATATAGTATGGAAAATATATAATAACCATAGGGGACATCCTAGTTATATAGTATGGAAAATATATAATAACCATAGGGGACATCCAGTTATATAGTATGGAAAATAATAGAACCATAGAGGAACCAGTTTTATAGTATGGAAAATATATAGTAACCATAGGGGACATCCAGTATATAGTATGGAAAATATATAATAACCATAGGGGACATCCAGTTATATATGGAAAATATTAGTAACCATAGGGGACATCCAGTATATAGTATGGAAAATATATAATAACCATAGGGGACATCCAGTTATATAGTATGGAAAATATATAGTAACCATAGGGGACATCAGTTATATAGTATGGAAAAATATATAATAACCATAGGGGACATCCAGTTATATAGTATGGAAAATATATAATAACCATAGGGGACATCCAGTATATAGTATGGAAAATATATAATAACCATACGGGACATCCAGTTATATAGTATGGAAAATACAGAGCAGGAATTATCCACAAGGCACACCTAGGCACCTGCCTAGGGTCCAGGAACTTCTTGGGGCCCAGCTTCAGAGCGCAAAAAAAACAGTCTATACAATATAGTAGCAAAAAAAGGGGCCCTATATGATGGCCATGCCCTGGGCCCCAATGATTAAATACATCTCTGGGAAAATATATAGTAACCGTGGGGGACATCCAGTTATATAGTATGGAAAATATATAATAACCATAGGGGACATTCAGTTATATTATGGAAAATATATAGTAACCCTAGGGGGATATAAGGGAAACATCCAGTTATATAGTATGTAAAATATATATACCATGGGGGACACCCAGTTATATAGTATGTAAAATATATAGTAACATAGGGGGCATCCAGTTATATAGTATTGAAAATATATAATAACCATAGGGGACATCCAGTTATATATTATGGAAATATATAGTAACCATGGGGGACATCCAGTTATATAGTGTGGAAATATATAATAAAACCATGGGGGACATCCAATTATATAGTATGTAAAATATATAATAACCATAGGGGACATACGTTATATATATGGAAAATAATAGTAAACATGGGGGACATCCAGTTATATAGTGTGGAAAATTATAATAACACAGGGGGACATCCAATATTAGTATGGAAATATATAATAACCATGGGGGACATCCAATTATATAGTATGGAAAATATATAATAACCATAGGGGACATCCAGTTATATAGTATGGAAAATATATAATAACCATGGGGACATCCAGTTATATAGTATGGAAAATATATAATAACCATAGGGGACATCCAGTTATATAGTATGGAAAATATATAATAACCATAGGGGACATCCAGTTATATATTATGGAAAATATATAGTAACCCTATGGGAAATATAGGGAAACATCCAGTTATATAGTATGTAAAATATATAATAACCATGGGGGACATCCAGTTATATAGTACGTAAAATATATAGTACCATAGGGGGCATCCAGTTATATAGTATGGAAAATATATAATAACCATAGAGGACATCCAGTTATATAGTATGTAAAATATATAATAACCATGGGGGACATCCAGGTATATAGGATGTAAAAATATAGTAACCATAGGGAACATCCAGTTTACAGTATGTAAATATATAATAAGAATAGGGAATATCCAGTTATTAGTACGTAAATATATAAAACCATATGGGACATCCAGTTATAGTGTATGTAAAATGTATAGTTACCATAGGCGAAATCCAGTTATTAGTATGTAAAATATATAGTAATTATAGGGGAAATATAGGGGAAAATTCAGTATATTCAGACCCCTTGTTTTTTAAATATGTAAAATATTTAATAAACTAGGGGACATCCAGTTAAATAGTATAAAAAAAGATATAATAACACAGGAGACATCCAGTTATATAGTGGAACAATATATAATAAACATAGGGGAAACATGGGAAACATCCAGTTATATAGTATGGAACAGTATATAATAACCATCGGGGAAACATTCAATATATAGCATGGAACAGTATATAATAACCATAGGGGAAACATCCAGGTATATAGTATGGAACAGTATATAATAACCATAGGAGAAACATATAGGAAACATCCAGTTAATAGTATGGAACAGTATATAATAACCATAGGGGAAAAATATAGGAAACATCCAGTTATATCACTATGGAATAATATATAATACCATAGGGGAAACACAGGAAACATCCAGTTATATAGTAGGATATAACTAGAAAGGGAAAGTTTAAGTATAAACTTTGAATTTGGCTTGAAGGGCTGCATTTTGGAAGGGAATATGTGTGTTTGCTGAGATTTTAAAACTCAATAATGGGAATGATGAGTTTGTAGTGAACGCTTGTTTGGGAAAAAAAAACTTTTGTGTGTACCCAGCCCAAAAGTGGTGCTAATTTTGATTCAATCAATCAGAAAGCTAACATTGATGGTTAGGGCAAAATTAGCACCATTTTCAATGATAAGAACTTTTATTGAATCTCTCTGTATCTTTTTGATGTTGGTCAAAATTGTTTTTTGACTTTAGTTACCCTTTAAGTATGGCTGCCACAGTAATGGATAAGTAGATCAGTAGGTGTGTGTACCAGTGTTGGGTTGGGGGTTAAAAAAACAAAATTTTTGATTGATTGGTCAAAAAAAATGTTTAACTTTAGTTACCCTTTAGGTATGCCTGCCACATAATGGATAAGTAGATCAGTAGGTTGTGTACCTGTGTCTGGTTGGGGGTTAAAAAAAAAACTTTTTTGATGATTGGTCAAAATTGTTTTTTTGACTTAGTTACCCTTTAGGTATGGCTGCAAAAGTTATGGAGGGGTAGGACAGTAGGTGTAGAACTGTGCCACATGGGGTTAAAAAAACAAACCTTTTTTATTATTAATCAAAATTAATTTTTTTGACTCAGTTACCCTTTAAATGGCTGCCACAGTAATGGATAAGTAAATCAGTAGGTGTGTGTACCTGGGCCTGGTTGAGGGGGTATGTCTTTTTTGTTTACAACCATAAAACTATATTTATTGAGGATAAATCTAAATTCGTTTTTTTTTACTTTAGTTACCCTTTAAGTATGGCTACCACAATAATGAATTAGTAGATTAGTAGGTGTGTGTACCTGGGTCTGGTTGAGGGGGTATGTCTTTTTGTGTGTTACAACCATAAAACTATTTTATTGAGGATAAATCTAAATTGTTTTGACTTTAGTTACCCTTTAAATATGGCTGCACCATAATGGATAAGAGATCAGTAGGTGTTGTACTGGTCTGGTTGAGGCGGGGTATGTCTTTTGTGTGTTACAACCATAAAACTATCTTTTATTGAGAATAAATCTAAATTAGTTTTTTTTACTTTAGTTACCTTTAAGTATGGCTGCCACAGTAATGGATAAGTAGATTAGGAGGTGTGTGTACCTGGGTCTGGTTGAGGGAGTATGTTTTTGTGTTTATAACCATAAAACTATCTTATTGAGGATAAATATATAGTTTTTTTGACTTTAGTTACCCTAAATATGGCTTCATGGGAATGGAAAGGGGGTAAGTAGGTGGGTGTACCTGGGTCTGTGTGGGGGGTTGGGGGTATCACCATTTGTATTATGACCATGAAAAAAACTGTTTTGAAATATCCACATTTGAGGATTGTTACCATTTAATCTATGGGAAAAAATGTCCAGAAATTCGCAGAGAACCACGCAACGCTCGCGGATTCCTTAGCTAGAAGATATGCCCCCTATATGCCCACACGTCTGTATGAATTTCATGTCTCTAGCTCAAAAACTGTGGGGGGAGATACGGTCCAAAAAGCGGGAAATATAAAACGGAAGAAAAAGAAGAATAAGAAAGAACAGTAATTTGCTTTTTCAAGCAAATTAATAACCATAGGGGAAACATCCAGTATATAGTATGAACAAATATAATAACCAAAGGGGAAATTAGGGAACATTCAATTATAGTAGGAAAATATAAATAACATAGGGGAAAAAGGGAAACATTTAGTTATATAGTTTGAAAATATAAAATAACCATAGGTGAAATATAGGTAAACACTCAGTGATAGAATGGGATATAATAACCATAGGGGAAACATCCAGATATGTATGGAAAATTATAAAAACCATTGGGGAAATATAGGGAAATTCCAGTTATAGTATATGGAAAATAAATATACCATAGGGAAACATGTTTGTGAAGGTTCTCATTCATCCAGGTCATGGATTCTGTGGACTTAGGTAAACACGGGAACATCCAGTGATGTAGTCGAATGGTTATTATATATTTTCCATACTATATAATTGGATGTCCCCCATGGTTATTATATATTTTCCATAATATATAACTGGATGTCCCCTATGGTTATTATATATTTTCCATACTATATAACTGGATGTCCCCCATGGTTACTATATATTTTCCATAATATCTAACTGGATGTCCCCTATGGTTATTATATATTTTCCATACTATATAACTGGATGTCCCCTATGGTTATTATATATTTTCCATACTATATAATTGGATGTCCCCCATGGTTACTATATATTTTCCATACTATATAACTGGATGTCCCCATGGTTATTATATATTTTCCATACTATATAACTGGATGTCCCCCATGGATACTATATATTTTCCATACTATATAACTGGATGTCCCCCATGGTTACTATATATTTTCCATACTATATAACTGGATGTCCCCATGGTTATTATATATTTCCCATACTATATAACTGGATGTCCCCATGGTTATTATATATTTTCCATACTATATAACTGGATGTCCCCCATCCTTCCTATTCCCTGTACATAAACATTGCCATAACATTACAGCTGTTTATTAAGTTGAAACTCCTTGAGACCCTCTGGTTAAATTCCTGGAAGTTGCAGTGCAGTCAGTGCCTGAGATGTGGGATCTCTATCAGTAACATTAACATTAAACCAAGTGGATGTAAAAGGATCAGTCAGTTGTGATGGAAATGTGAAAGTAAAGTGTCCAATAGCTGCCGTGCTCCTGGTGACTGTGCTGGGCTCAAATCACACTGAGCTACACTGGAGCAGATGAGCCTTTCACTCACACAGGAGACTTTCTAGGTTTCATGCAGATGGTAAATGGATCTCCTGCTAGACCAAGAACACATCTTCCTCCTTCATCCAAACAGATTGAAATACCCCTGACAGCAGGGACACTGCCTTGGACCCATGGAGACTGTTCTGTCTGGCACTGCATGGGTTAACCATCTGCCTATCTGGATCGGGGACAGCTAGTCCTCTACCCAAGATGTTCCAAACTGGGAGGTGTCTCAGTGTATGGTAGGGGTCCCTAGGAAGGTGACAAGGCTGCAGTCTGCACACTGCTCTGCCCCTCGCCCTGTTTTCTAAGGGGCACAGAAATGATGGAGGTGAACAGGACTTGTCTGGACTGCAGGGGACTTGAGGACATTGGGTCAGAGCGGGACGGCCAGGGCAGGTCTTCACCAGGAGTCACCTCTGCATTGGCTGTGATCCTCATCTTCACCATCATTGTGGATGTTCTGGGCAATGTGCTGGTCATCCTGTCAGTGCTGAGGAACAGGAAGTTACAGAATGCAGGTGAGTCGGAACGTGGGCAGGATACACACCTCTCATTAGGGCAAAGGGAACCCGCTGGAGCCGGTCACTATAGCGCATGTTTAGCTGGATACTTACTGCTTAATGAGTGTTTCAGGTCAACGATGAGGATTGCAAGTCCACATGGGAATTGTATTGAATTACTTCAGTTAAACATATTTACACACACAATGTTTAGAATGAATCTTCTACTGCCAGACATTCCATTATCATTAAATACTAGCCACTAACTAGTATGGCAACTCCTACACATAGGATCGAAATAATGCTGACAATAATCCATAACATTGTTAAGGGATTTTGAATATAAAGCTAAATCCTAAGTATTTGTGTGTGTTCATGTACATTTTGATATTTTTCTTTATATTTCTAGTTACTGGATTTTTGCTTTATATATATTTTTTACTTTTTACTAATGTAACACATTCATTTTACAATGGTTTCATGTGGGAAATAGTTACTGTAAAAATAAATTACTGGGCAGTTATTTCTTGTATATTATTATAGTAATAACCAGTGTACAGTTACCTGCTGTATATTGTAGTACGTGCATGTAGTACACCCACACTCTTAGCATATAAATAATAATCTGTGTAAGGTTACCTACTGTATATTGTAGTAAGTGCATTTAGTACACCCACACTGGTAGCATATTAGTAATAACGAGTGTACAGTTACCTGCTATATATTGTAGTAAGTACATGTAGTACACCCACACTGTTAGCATATTAGTAATAATCAGTGTACAGTTACCTGCTGTATATTGTAGTAAGTGCATTTAGTACACCCACACTGGTAGCATATTAGTAATAACCAGTGTACAGTTACCTGCTGTATATTGTAGTAAGTGCATGTAGTACTCCCACACTGTTAGCATATTAGTAATAACCAGTGTACATTTACCTGCTGTATATTGTAGTTAGTGCATGTAGTACTCCCACACTGTTAGCATGTAAGTAATTATCAGTGTACATTTACCTGCTGTATATTGTAGTTAGTGCATGTAGTACACCCACACTGTTAGCATATAGTAGCTCCTTGTAAGGTTACCTGCTGTATATTGTAGTTAGTGCATGTAGTACACCCACACTGTTAGCATATAAGTAATAACCAGTGTACAGTTACCTGCTGTATATTGTAGTTAGTGCATGTAGTACACCCACACTGTTAGCATATAAGTATACCAGTGTACAGTTACCTGCTGTATATTGTAGTTAGGTGCATGTAGTAACACACACTGTTAGCATATAAGTATAACCAGGTGTACAGTTACCTGCTGTATATTGTAGTTAGTGCATGTAGTACACCCACACTGTTAGCATATAAGTAATAATCTGTGTAAGGTTACCTGCTGTATATTGTGTTAGTGCATGTAGTACACCCACACTGTTAGCATGAAGTAATCCCAGTGTACAGTTACCTGCTGTATATTGTAGTTAGTGCATGTAGTACACCCACACTGTTAGCATATAAGTAATAACCAGTGTACAGTTACATGCTGTATATTGTAGTTAGTGCATGTAGTACTCCCACTCTGTTAGCATATAAGTAATAATCTGTGTAATGTTACCTGCTGTATATTGTAGTTAGTGCATGTAGTACACCTACACTGTTAGCATATTAGTAATAACTAGTGCAAGGTTACCTCCTGTATATTGTAGTTACTAGTTAGTACATGTAGTACACCCCACACTGTTAGCATATAAGAAATAACCAGTGTACAGTTACCTCCTGTATATTGTAGTTAGTGCATTTAGTACACCCACACTGTTAGAATATAAGGTAGAATCCATGTAAGGTTACCTGCTGTATATTGTAGTTAGTGCATATAGTACACCCACAATGTTAGCATATAAACAATAATCCGTGTAAGGTTACCTGCTGTATATTGTAGTTACTGCATTTAGTACACCCACACTGTTAGCATGAGTTATCAGAGTTCACATTTTATATACACATACAATTCCAGAGGACCATTCTGCTTCCATTAATTATCCAGCAGGTGACTTACAAACCTGTTGGTTTTTTTTCTGAGACTGAAACGTATGTGTATATTGGATAAGAGAATCAAATGTACAGTAAAGAGGGGAATCTGTTTGTGACCATCCACCAATAAATTGAAATATATAATGTATAGCTATGGGTATGCAAATGTTATTTCATTTATATTGGTGCATTTTCAAATGGAAATGTGTGGTTATATCTTTAAACAACTAGTATGTGCAATTTTCCATTCCAGCCTTATTGCCTTAGTAAAGCCATGATGACAGTCATAAGCGGAATGGCTTTATATAAAAAGGGACAGTTTTAGAATATTTGTGAGACATGCCATTTCCATTATATAATGTTATCTGGGAAACTGGATGGAACAAAACTTCCCATATTAAGCCTTTATCTCTCTTCACTATTTGTTATGGTTGAGAAGATTCATGTACCCTCTAGCAATAGTGAAAACACCCAGTGAGACATACACTAGTGAAATACCATGGGAGCAGAGGGAAGATGGTAAATATATTGATTTGGGGTGGTTACCACATGGGGTGCAAAGAAGAATAATATTAGGCTGCAGCATTATGAAGGAAATTTACCATGTGGGTTTTGATGGGGTAGAATTAGGAAATAGGTGATTATTAGGTAATGCGTGTTTGTGGTGCAAAAGAGGGGGGTGTTTGGCTCTTTGGATCCTCATTCCTGATTAATCTATTGGATACTGTGTATTTGTGTTAAACATCCCTGTTTGCTGTCCATGTCAGAGAACAAGTTTAGATGGACAATATGTTAACAGTGCTTGTGTAATGATGGGCCACTGTTTGGAACGTTCTCTACAATAGGAGGATTACTGCACTTCCGAGTTATGCAGAGTCCGTCCCTAATTCACCCCACAATCTCACTTCATTCACAATGTGCTTGCTGTGATTAAATGGATACCATTGTGTACGCCAGACAATGATTTTCAAACCATCATTACCATTTATCTTGATTGATCTATATAGTAAATTATTATTACTGACAAGCTGTTTGGGTCCATATAAAACAAATCATACCTAATAATCTACAGTACCAGAAACTAATTTAATAAAATTGTTGACTGGCTTTCTTATATACCTTTTATACCAGTTATTTGATTGGAAAGACTGAATGTGAAACAAAGTTTTTTCACAGCTCATGAAAGCAGCAATACCTGCAAGATCTCCCCTGTTGTGTAATGATTAATCAATTTGACTTTTGCTTTTGACAACAAACTAGATCTTTAGGACTGGAGAAATGTAGGATGAGCACTAGAGATGGACCCAAAACCAAACTCGAACACGAGTTCGAGCTGAATTTTCTGAGTTTGGACGAACTCGAACTATTCAAACTAGTTTGCGTAACCCTCGAATGTATGGATCGTTTTCGCTAACCCTAGAATGTATTGTTCGCTAACCCTCGAATGTATCGTTCGCTAACCCTCGAATGTATCGTTCGCTAACCCTAGAATGTATAGTTCGCTAACCCTAGAATGTATCGTTCGCTAACCCTAGAATGTATAGTTCGCTAACCCTAGAATGTATAGTTCGCTAACCCTAGAATGTATCGTTCGCTAACCCTAGAATGTATCGTTCGCTAACCCTAGAATGTATCGTTCGCTAACCCTAGAATGTATCGTTCGCTAACTCTCGAATGTATCGTTCGATTTCGATAATCCTTGAATTCATGGTTCTATTTTTGCTAACCCTCGAAAGTATCATTTGGTAACCCTTGAATTGGCTGAACGGGCATTTCAGACGATAATCGTCTCGTGTATGTGCACTTTATCGCTTGTCTGGGAATCGTTGCCCAAACCACCGGACGGATCTCCGAACGAACGATAAAGTGCCCATACACGGGCTGATTATATGGCGAAGCGGACGTTCTTACATATCATGCGTCGCGGGTTGGAACCCATGATCGCACGTGTGTATAAACCTTTACTCTTTTATAAAAAGCCCACCCTAAAACAATATTCCCCTACTAAAAAATCCCCTTACATCTAATTGTATTTCCTGCTCTCACTGAGCATCAGCATGCCTGAGCTCAACAAGCTCGGGGAGGGGGCAGTAATTGCATGGCTTTCTGTAATGTAAAGGTGCCCATACATTAGAGCTTACCTGAACGACTAATCCTTCAACATTCAATCAATTCTGCAGGAACCATCTTTCTGGATCTTCTCCGCGACCGACATACGTGAGGTCTGGCCTGGCCCATTCATTTTGCAATCGTATGTCGGTTGCGAAAAAGATCCGGAAATGTAGTTCCTGTAGAATTGATTGACTGTTGCCGGATTGGTCATCAGGTAAGCTGTAATGTATGGGAACCTTTACGCTTTATACAGATGTAAAGATACTTGTTGATTGGAATATCTCCTTTAAGTAAAATTGCAGTAATTAGACAAAATCTTTGCAGCCTTTAAGTGTGTTAATGACAAAAATGTACAGTCTGCCACATGATTCTTACACAATACAAATGCTTTGAAAGTCCTAATGTAATAAACTGTATTCTATATATGGGGTATCAGCTGTAAATGCATTATGCCTAATTGAATAATAGCTTTACAGTATAGTACAGTATTCATCTCTTCATTTCAGTTGGGGCCAGATAAAGGTATTGAACACAGTGCTCTATGACATTCAAAATGTTAATGAGGCATCTAAGTGGCAGCATATAGTTTGATAGACAGTTAAGTGTACGACACAGCAAATGCCGACAAACATCCCATTAATACCTGCTAAATGTCTCCAGCATTTCTAGCTTACATCCTAGTGTGATTTAAAGGACATTAATACTTAGGATCCTCACTCCCCTCCACTTCTCCAAATAATGTAAAATGTGAGGAATGAACCAAGCCAAACGCAGAGATTTAGCTGCAACACAGGCTTTATTTTATTTGGTATCACACAACATGTTCCCTCTCTGGTCCAGTTTATTTATTCGTCTCATAGCTGTCCGCAATCTGGCCAATGGGAAGATGTGCTTCCCATCGGACTTGTCACTGACAATCCGTGGGACTAAGTTAGATCGGAGTGGCAAGGGAAAGTGTAGGCAAGTTTATCTGGAGATAACGACTATACCCAGGGGTGAGAATTTTGTGGTTTAGTTCCCTAGGTACTTTTAAGGGGAGGGGGGGGATTTAAGTACTATAAAGGTAGGTACACACATCACAGATTTTTGAAAGATGACAGACTGTAATTTTTCAAAGATTAGTGTTCTCCCTATGCACAGCATATACACAGCATAGGGAGAATGCTTGGGACTGTATTTCCCTCGGCTGACCCCCTATAGGGAGACTACCAAGGCAGAGGGAGATTTAAGGTTTTTACTGAAAAACCGCAATGCCGGCCTGAACATTCGGCAGCCATGCGCTCATTCGTGAAAGAAGCTAATGCCAATAAAGTTAATGTTGAATCCGAACGTATCGGGGCTGTATTGCTAGTGTGTGTACCTATCTTAACTGTCCTTTAACTATATTGCAAGTCTTTAATTGCTCACAGACTCACTGATTGTCAATATCAGGAAAAAAGTTTCCCAGAAAAAAAAATGATGACCTTCACTGATGATAATGGAATTTATACATTCCGCTCAGTAACATTTAATATGTTAATATTAAGTGTTTTTCCTCAATAGAATGAACATAGATTAACACTGTTCTCATCACATTTCTAATATTTTCACTTGTAAGATGCTTTTTTCTTTAATCATTTCTTTCTGATCTTTAGTAATAATGGCTTATTATAATGCTACTGGCAGATTGAGAGGTGAGTTGTTGCAAGCTCAGGAAGAATATTCTGACAACTAAATGAGCATCTTTGGGAATTATTATTTGATAGGAATGTCACAAATTGTATTGCTAAGGACCGCACAGAACTTTGAGACATGAAAGATCTGTAATGTATGAATCTCTCTCAGCTATTGTTTCTGCAATAGAAATGCTAAAATAAACGTACGTACAGAACAGGGGCGTAACTACAGGGGAGCAGGGGGAGAAACTGCAGGGGGGCCCAGGAACCAAGGGGGCCCCATATTCCTATTTTTCCTATAACACATATAGCCTTCACCCAGAAAACCACTGTGGATGAAGCACGGATAGGGGCCCCATCAATGTTTTGCTGGGGGGCCCAGTGATTCCTAGTAATGCCTCTGGTACAGAAGATGAATTAAGTGCTGTCCTGAGTATTTGTGGAATTGATTTAGGTTAAAGGATATGTTCACCCCCCAAAAATGTTTTTCAGTACCACCCCAAAACTTACCTGGCTCCCAAAAAGAAGATATTCACCATGAACCTTGCTGGTCCCTCTTCCAATTGTTTTTGCCCCTTTTGCAGCTTTACCGGCTCTTTACAAACCATCGCTGCCGTAAGGAAACGGCTCATGTAGCTGTCTTGAAACATTGCCCACAATGTCACCATCAAAGTCATGGCTGTGAGTGATGGCTAACAACCAAAAGAGCAGCGTATGGAAGAAGAGGGACTGAAGGACTCGAGTGAATCTGGTATTAAGTAAATAACTGCATTTAAGAATTCAAACACCCATTCTCGCTACATGAACATAATGTACTGCAAACACAGTACACGGCTACACGTGATGGTGTGTGTGTGGGGGTATGTAGAATTCAGGGGGAAATAGGTTATTTCAGCCTTATTTTGTTATATCAGCACCACAAATGCGTTGTAGGGCAAGTTCCATATAAACCAGACCCTCTGACTCTCAATTACAAACCAACTACAAACACTGGTTTGTGAGCACAAGTTGGATTGCTGCTCGCATTAGCTAGTTAACATGTTTTTAGCTAATTAGATGTTTTGTTTAAGTTTGCTATATATAACTCAGGCGAAGTAATGTGGAGTGATTTCTCTGACTGAATTGGATACAGGATAGCAGCTTATTTGAAATGTAAGCTTTCCGATATTCCTTTGGTACTTTATGTGCCCTTTAATTGCCCTCTGTCTATCCTTAGACCTGTATAGATGTATAGACAGTGTCAGCATCTGTTCAGTGGGGAGTAGCTGGAGGATGCTAGTAAGAGCATGTGTCAAGTTGGCCTGTTCTGTATTGTACTGAGCAGTCAGTTCAGGATAAGTGAAGCATGGTATTGCTTCTTAAAAGGTTATCTACTCCTACCGCACCTTATAAATACTATTTCTATTCAGGTTTATTTTGTTTGGTGATTAAGTTACCACTGGGTTAATGTAAAAAAATGACTTTATTGTTTCTTTCCATCTTTAAATATACATATTATTATTAGTGGAAATCCTTAAAAACAGGCAGATTTTTCGTCCTGGCCGACCATTTGCACGATTGACCAGTCCGAAATAGCCTCTGTCATGGCAAAAGTAATTTACCGACATGTCCATTGTCCTTTTGTCCGATTTGGATGAAAGGATGTCCAACATCGCTCTGATATTTCAGATGACTGGCCAGATATATGGGAATATTGGTTAGTCGTCCCAAAATACCTGCTAGCTACCTAGCCTTACATATTTTTGTTATTTGGTTTTTATTAGCCAATCCTGGCCAGTACACATAAAAGTTTGCCACAGAAACTGTAAACAATACTGTAAATTAATATACAGCTGCTGGATTTTCTAAATTAACGTTCCTCACAGTGAGTGTCAGAGTTTAGACAATTTAAAACCCATAGACCTACTTTATCTTTTTCCCCATACCTTTTACAATTTCTTCAACTCTAACTCTAATTTCTGTGGATCCAAAATAATGTTAATGCAACAGCTGTGATCTAACCTTTATCACAGCAAGGGCAGGGAGTCCCATCTTTCAAATAATATGTCTGGAAAGTATTTATGATACCTTTTCAGGCTATACTGTTTCAGCAAAATTCCCTTGACAGCAAAAAACTGAAATTTAGTGCCAATTTCATCATGGAACCCAGTAATTCTTTGACTAAGTTACGAGACTTCCCCCCCTTCCCTGATCTTTAGAGAAGAATGCACCCCTGTTGTAAAATGGATATTAGAAGTCACCAAGGCTGGTAGTTTTATACAGGTTATGGAAGGTCACTTCTAATTTCCATGAATTGTGGTCGGTGCATTATTCCCTAAGCACTTTATGAGGATGTAGTTTACTGGACATTCATGACTTTATAATGCTTTATAAAAGGGACTAGTGTCAGCAGATAATAAATGACCTTGCTTTTCAAATTGATTTTATCATGTAAGGTATAAAACATGGGCAGCAAAAAACCTCACCTGCACTGTTTCCATCAAAATGCAATTCTGATTGGGGGGGATAAAATAGATTATTAGTTAGGTTACTAGTTTGCCCCTAAGATGTCAGGGGCATTTGCAAGGTAAAAACTAAATGAATAACAGCAGTCTACACAGGTAAAATTTAATAATTAAATCTGATTTACTTATTGTTTGTATTCAAAAATCATGTAACATAGTTATTGAGGTTGAATAAAGACATACATCCATCAAGTCCAACATTTTCACCTTCCTTTTTAATCCTGACTAACATTTGATCCAGTGGAAGGAAAAGAACCCCAGCTAAAAAAAGCGGGAAAAATTCTTTCCTGACTCCAAACGGCAATCAGAAAGTATCCCTGGATCAACCAGATCTATATGCATTAATACCAGTAATTCTCAATATTTTCTTAGTTTTAGAAACTTATCCAGGCCTTTTTAAAGCTATTCAGTGAACTGCCATTACCACATCTGCTGATAGACAGTTCCATAGTTTCACCGTTCTCACTTGTAAGAAACCTTTCCTAACCGAAGATAAAACTTATTTTCTTCCAACCTAAAGGATGTCCACGAGTCCTCTGATATGACCTAAGACCTATTAGTGAACAATGCACCAGAGACTTTATTGTAGGCCCATTAATATATTTGCACAAATGTCGCTTCTCCAATGTAAACAGCCCTAACTTGTCTAATCTGCCTGCATATTTAAGCCCCTCCATTCCCTTTATTATTTTAGTTCTCTGAACTGTTTCACTTTCAAAGATGTCCCTTTTGTATATGGGATTCCAAAACTGCACTGCATGTTCCAAATGAGGCCTTACCAGTGTCTTGTAAAGAGGGAGAATATTTTTTTTCTCTTGAATCTATTCCT
Organism: Hymenochirus boettgeri; assembly: GCA_019447015.1. Lineage (NCBI taxonomy): Eukaryota > Metazoa > Chordata > Amphibia > Anura > Pipidae > Hymenochirus > Hymenochirus boettgeri. The sequence continues at coordinate 172,863,069 of CM033476.1, forward strand.
CTCTTTATAGAAGACAATATCTTGCTAGCTCGAGCCGTTTCTGACTGGCATTAGTCTGTTATCTACCAGAAACCCCAAATCTTTTTTCATTAGAGATCCTCTTAACACAGTTATTTATGGTGTAGGTGGCACCAGGAATACTAAACCCCAAATGCACCAACATTTTCACCTTCCTTTTTAATCCTGACAACATTGATCCAGTGGAAGGAAAAGAACCCCAGTTAAAAAAAGCGGGAAAAATTCTTTCTGACTCCAAACGGCAATCAGAAAGTATCCCTGGATCACAGGTTATATGTAGTAATAACAGTAATTCTCAATATTTTCTTAGTTTTAGAAACTTATCCAGGCCTTTTTTAAAGCTATTCAGTGAACTTGCCATTACCACATCTGCTAATAGACAGTTCCACAGTTTCACCGTTCTCACTGTAAAGAAACCTTTCCTAACCTGAAGATAAAACTTATTTTCTTCCAACCTTAAAGGATGTCCACGAGTCCTCTGATATGACCTAATGACCTATTAGTGAACAATGCACCAGAGACTTTATTGTAAGGCCCATTAATATATTTGCACAAATGTCGCTTCTCCAATGTAAACAGCCCTAACTTGTCTAATCTGCCTGCATATTTAAGCCCCTCCATTCCCTTTATTATTTTAGTTCTCTGAACTGTTTCACTTTCAAAGATGTCCCTTTTGTATATGGGATTCCAAAACTGCACTGCATGTTCCAAATGAGGCCTTACCAGTGTCTTGTAAAGAGGGAGAATATTTTTTTTCTCTTGAATCTATTCCTCTCTTTATAGAAGACAATATCTTGCTAGCTCGAGCCGTTTCTGACTGGCATTAGTCTGTTATCTACCAGAAACCCCAAATCTTTTTTCATTAGAGATCCTCTTAACACAGTTATTTATGGTGTAGGTGGCACCAGGAATACTAAACCCCAAATGCACCAACATTTTCACCTTCCTTTTTAATCCTGACTAACATTTGATCCAGTGGAAGGAAAAGAACCCCAGTTAAAAAAAGCGGGAAAAATTCTTTCCTGACTCCAAACGGCAATCAGAAAGTATCCCTGGATCAACCAGGTCTATATGTATTAATACCAGTAATTCTCAATATTTTCTTAGTTTTAGAAACTTATCCAGGCCTTTTTTAAAGCTATTCAGTGAACTTGCCATTACCACATCTGCTAATAGACAGTTCCAGTTTCACCGTTCTCACTGTAAAGAAACCTTTCCTAACCTGAAGATAAAACTTATTTTCTTCCACCTTAAAGGATGTCCACGAGTCCTCTGTATGACCTAATGACCTATTAGTGAACAATGCACCAAGACTTTATTGTAAGGCCCATTAATATATTTGCACAAATGCGCTTCTCCAATGTAAACAGCCCTAACTTGTCTAATCTGCCTGCATATTAAGCCCCTCCATTCCCTTTATTATTTTAGTTCTCTGAACTGTTTTCACTTTCAAGATGTCCCTTTTGTATATGGGATTCCAAAACTGCACTGCATGTTCCAAATGAGGCCTTACCATGTCTTGTAAAGAGAGAATATTTTTTTTCTCTTGAATCTATTCCTCTCTTTATAGAAGACAATATCTTGCTAGCTCGAGCCGTTTCTGACTGGCATTAGTCTGTTATCTACCAAACCCCAAATCTTTTTTCATTAGAGATCCTCTTAACACACGTTATTTATGGTGTAGGTGGCACCAGGAATACTAAACCCCAAATGCACCAACATTTTCACCTTCCTTTTTAATCTGACTAACATTTATCCAGTGGAAGGAAAAGAACCCCAGTTAAAAAAGCGGGAAAAATTCTTTCCTGACTCCAAACGGCAATCAGAAAGTATCCCTGGATCAACCAGGTCTATATGTATTAATACCAGTAATTCTCAATATTTTCTTAGTTTTAGAAACTTATCCAGGCCTTTTTTAAAGCTATTCAGTGAACTTGCCATTACCACATCTGCTAATAGACAGTTCCACAGTTTCACCGTTCTCACTGTAAAGAAACCTTTCCTAACCTGAAGATAAAACTTATTTTCTTCCAACCTTAAAGGATGTCCACGAGTCCTCTGATATGACCTAATGACCTATTAGTGAACAATGCACCAGAGACTTTATTGTAAGGCCCATTAATATATTTGCACAAATGTCGCTTCTCCAATGTAAACAGCCCTAACTTGTCTAATCTGCCTGCATATTTAAGCCCCTCCATTCCCTTTATTATTTTAGTTCTCTGAACTGTTTCACTTTCAAAGATGTCCCTTTTGTATATGGGATTCCAAAACTGCACTGCATGTTCCAAATGAGGCCTTACCAGTGTCTTGTAAAGCGGGAGAATATTTTTTTCTCTTGAATCTATTCCTCTCTTTATAGAAGACAATATCTTGCTAGCTCGAGCCGTTTCTGACTGGCATTAGTCTGTTATCTACCAGAAACCCCAAATCTTTTTTCATTAGAGATCCTCTTAACACAGTTATTTATGGTGTAGGTGGCACCAGGAATACTAAACCCCAAATGCATCACCTTACATTTATCAACATTGAATTTCTTCTGCCATTCTGCAGCCCATTTTGATTATCTAGGGCCGTATTTATAAACGGCCATTAACACCGCCTAAAAGTTACCGCCGCACATCGCCGCTGCGAAAATAACGTTATCGCCATATTTATAAAGGCGAAGCACATCGCCACAAAAAGCATTACTGCGGCAGTAGTTTGAACTACTGTATGCCCACCCTCGTCCCCCGCGGTGACCACCCGAAGCATGACCCTTTCCCAGCAGCCCCTCCCAGCCCCCTGCCCCATACGTTCGCAGGGAGGGGAAGGGCCTGCTGGGTGGGTGGAGGGACCCTCCAGCGGGGGCTCTGACGAGCCCTTTGGGGCTTAATGGGTCCTGCAGCTCGACCGGGACACCCCTCCCCTACAAGTGCCCTTGCAGCCCTGAGAAGGGCCCTTTGGGGCTTAGGGGGTCCCACAGCCAGTACTGTTTGCTTCAGTGCTGGGATCCCCCCTCCCCAGCCCATGTAAGGGCCCTTGCAGCTCGAACTGGGACCCCCGTCGGCTCTTAAAAGAGCCTTTGGGTGGCGTCTTCTTTCTTCTGAAATATGATTGGGTACTGTATAACCATGTAATACCAAGCATTGAAAAATTGACCAATCAGAAATGGATTAGGACTTTCTGTAAACCTATATAAAGAGCTGCAATCCTCTGCAGAGCTCAGAAGTCATCGCACTAGATGGCAGAAGACAGAAGAAAGAAGAGGCTGGCAACATCTGCTCCTCTGAAACCAGTGGTGCCAGGTGGGCTCACTGGCAGCTGCAGTGAGCCCGCCTGGCATTGGCGACTTCAATGATGCGGGTGTCGCAAGCTGTGAAGAAAGAAGATGTTGGATCAAGACTTTGGAAGAAAGAAGACGCCACCCAAGGGCTCTCTTAAGAGCTGACGGGGGTCCCAGTTCGAGCTGCGGGACCCCCAAAAAAAGGCACTTGTCAGTGCCGCAAGGGCCCTTTACTAGGGCGGGGGAGGGGGTCCCGGTACGGGCTTCGGGAAACTTGGCCGTGAAAAGTTAACAGCCTTTTATAAATATGCCCCTAGGTCAGCTTGCAGCAATTGTACATCATTTGAAGTTTCTAAAGCTCTGCATAGTTTAGTGTCAACAGCAAAGTCAGAGACCTTGCTCTCAATGCCCCTTCTAAGTCATTTATAAACAGTTTAAAAAGTGGTGCCAGTACAGAACCCCCGAGGCACTCCACTTAGAACTTTAGCCCACATAGATGTAGCTCCATTTACCACCGCTATCTGTTTGCGATCCAATAACCAATTCTCTATCCATGAACAAATGTTTTCTGCAAGTCCTCAGTTTATACATTAGTCGCCTATGTGGCACAGTATCAAAAGCTTTAGCAAAAGTATACTACATCCACTGCTGTGCCAGAATCTAAAATTTAAGTAAATTTATCTGGCACAATCTATTTCTCATAAATCCATGCTGACTAATACCAATAAGATCAGTTCTGGAGCAGAGATGTCCGAACTTCGCAAAATCCAGTCCGCTCCAGGATCTGCGAATATTCGGAAAAATTTTAAAATTCGAAAATCTGCGAGTGGACCCTTTAAAATTAAAAAAACTCGAAAATACGAGAAATCCTCTTAATTTCGAAAATTTTCTAAAATACGTACTTCCGAAAATACTAGTAATCCTCGTAATTTTGAAAATGTGCGAAAATACGTGTTTCCGAAAATACTAGTAATCCTCGTAATTTTGAAAATTTGCGAAAATATGTATTTTCGAAAATACAAGAAATCATCGTAATTTCGAAATTACGAGATTTCTCGTATTTTCGAAACTACGAGAGTGGGTTCGTTTAGAACCCAGCTTCGAATCGAATGTGAGGGTTTCGAAGTCCCGATGAACTTTCTGAACTCAAGAATTTCACGGAACCCGAATTTTTCGAATTTTCGATGTTTAGCAAAAATCGAAAGTAGATAATTATCGAAAATCGAATGTAGCCGATTTTCGAAAAGCGACAGTAGATGATTTCTGAAAATCGAAAATCGAAAGTAGACGATTTTAAAAAATTTAAATTCGATAGTAGACGATTTTCGAAAATCGAAAGTAGCCTATTTTCGAAAATACAAAAGTAGACGATTGTCAAAAATTAAAACTCGAACTTTTGAAACTCAACAGTTTCGAACATCTCTAGTCTGTAGTTACCAGGTTGGGAATGACTACCTTTTTTGAATTTTAGCATTAAAAGCACTTTGGCTTTTTTCCAATCTAGCAGCAATCCCCAGACAAAAGTGAATCTGAAAAGATAAGAAACATTGTCTAGATAGAACTGGACTAGGCTCAAAAAGGTATCTCCACTGAAAAAATATAGTTTGGCCATTTAGTTTTATTGAAGCATGGGAGGTAAAGGAGCTGTCTTACCTCCTTTTCTTCAATAAAACAATCAGGATCCATGAGAGAAGGTAAGCTTTTTACCTGATTGATCAGTTGCTCCCCTGCCGCATAGTCTGACAGGTCCCGACGGACTCTGTTTTCGATGCGCATGCGCATTGAAGACAAAGTCCGTCGGGACTCTGTCTAAGAGTACTCTGTTGCATCAACTCATGGGCCAGTACAAAGAAGCCAATCCCTTGGGACAGGACTCTGTTGTATACAGGGCCAACATCATAGGGAAAGGGTGTACTCCTGTATGGGGCCCGGACCTGCCAGGGACCCAGAGAGTGAGGGAAGGGGGGGATTCCCCCCTGCAATACTGCATTCAGCCACTAGGATATTCATTCCAAGAAGGAGAACTGGAGAGGAGAAAGGGTGTGTGTGCTTCCTGGACTTCCTTGTGTCTGCTTCATGGCTCCAGGACTTAGATAGTAAGTGGCTTTACTGTCTATGAACATGGCATTTTATATATACAGGTCAGTGTGTACTGGACATGGTATTTTATATATACAGGTCAGTGTTTACTGCTGGACATGGCATTTTTATATTTACAGTCAGTTTCTACTGGACTGGACATGGCATTTTATATATACAGGTCAGTGTGTACTGGACATGGTATTTTATATATGCAGGTCAGTGTGTACTGCTGAACATGGCATTTTATATATGCAGGTCAGTGTGTACTGCTGAACATGGTATTTTATATATGCAGGTCAGTGTGTACTGCTGAACATGGCATTTTATATATGCAGGTCAGTGTGTACTGGACATGGTATTTTATATATACAGGTCAGTGTGTACTGCTGAACATGGAGTTTTATATATGCAGGTCAGTGTGTGCTGGATATGGTATTTTTTATATACAGGTCAATGTGTGCTGGATATGGTATTTTTTATATACAGGTCAATGTGTGCTGGATATGGTATTTTTTATATACAGGTCAGTGTGTGCTGCTGAACATGCGGCATTTAATAATGTGCCAATGATTTTACCAGTGTCTGCGTGTCAACCATTTATCAGAGTCTATGTCAATGATTGTATCAGTGTGTGGGTGACAACCATTTATCAGAGTCAATGCCAATGATTTTTCCAGTGTCTGGGTAGCAACCAGTTATCAGATTTGTGCCAATGGGTTTACCAGTGCCTGTGTGCCAACCATTTATCAGAGTTAGTGCCAATAATTGTACCAGTGTCTGAGTTCCAAACAATTATCAGAGTCTGTGCCAAATATTTTACCAGTGTCTAATTAGTGTAATATAAGTGTTATTCTATATGTGTGTCTGTTTGCTATGTGTTCTAATCTGTGTGTAGCATGTCTGAATTGATGTGTGTTATGGGCCCCCCAGAAATTTACTCAGTATGGGGCCCAGAAAAAAAGGGAAAAGACACATCTAAACACTGTAATGTTAACATATTAGACAAAGAGCACAGGTTCAAAAGATGCCATTTATGCCAAAGTAAGGATGCTTAAATAGAGACTGACATTGTCTGCCACATATAATGCTGTTTTGATGCCTTAGGATGGGTAAACGCGGGACGGGATTTGTCCTGGCCGAACGTTTGGTACTAGCGAGTGGTCGGCTGGGACAAATCACTGTGCCATAAGGGACTGCACAATCGGGGGTAATTAACCAAGATAACCACCTTACCCTGGAAAGATTAGTCACACCTTGCAATCACAATGACCCTGACACCTTGCTGTTAAATGCATATTAGGCCCCATTCTTGGGTATTGCCAAAAAGTGAATCTGGTTTAAAAAAAAACAACGGATGACTAGCTAAATATCGTTAAGAACTGAACTTCAAGTCCAGTTGCTAAGGAAATACCACAGATATACCGTACCATAACCTGGATGACTAACAGCATTCACAAACATAGTAACATAGTAACATAGTAACATAGTAATTAAGGTTGAATAAAGACATTCGTCCATCAAGTCCAACCTATTCCCTTTCTTTTTTTTTTTTTTTTTTTTTTTTTTTTTTTTTTTTAACCCTACCTAACAGTTGATCCAGAGGAAGGCAAAAAACCCCAGCTAAAAAAGGGGGGAAAAATTCCTTCCTGACTCCAAACGGCAATCGGAAAGTATCCCTGGATCAACCAGATCTATATGCATTAATACCAGTAATTCTCAATATTTTTAGTTTTAGAAACTTATCCAGGCCTTTTTAAAGTTATTCAATGAACTTGCCATTACCACCTCTGCTGGAAGACAGTTCCACAGTTTCACCGTTCTCACTGTAAAGAAACCTCTCCTAACTTGAAGATGAACCTCTTTTCTTCCAACCTTAAAGGATGTCCACGAGTCCTCTGATATGACCTATTAGTGAACAATGCACCAGAGAGTTCACTGTATGGGCCATTAATTATTTGTATAAGGTTATCATGTCCCCACGCAACCGCCGCTTCTCCAATGTAAACAGCCCTAACTTGTCTAATCTGCCTGCATATTCAAGCCCCTCCATTCCCCTTATTAATTTAGTTGCCCTTCTCTGGACTGCTTCCATTTCCAAGATGTCCCTTTTGTATATGGGATTCCAAAACTGCACCGCATATTCCAAATGAGGCCTTACCAGTGCCTTGTAAAGAGGGAGATATATTTTTCTCTCTTGAATCTATTCCCCTCTTTATACAAGACATATCTTGCTAGCTCTAGCTGTTGCTACCTGGCATTTTTGCTACAGCTAGTCTGTTATCTACCAGAACCCCAAATCTTTTTCCATTTCAGATGCACCTAACACAGAGTTATTTATGGTGTAGGTGGCACAGGGATTATTAAATCCCAATGCATCACCTTACATTTATCAACATTGAATCTCATCTGCCATTCTGCTGCCCATTTTGATAATCTATCTAGGTCTGCTTGCAGCACTTGCACATCATTGGAAGTTTCCAAAGCTCTGCATAATTTAGTGTCATCAGCAAACACAGAGACCTTGCTCTCAATGCCCCCTTCTAAGTCATTTATAAACAGATTAAACAGAAGCGGCCCCAGTACAGAACCCTGAGGAACTCCGCTTAGAACTTTAGCCCACATAGATGTAGCTCCATTAACCACCACTCTCTGTTTGCGGTCCAATAACCAGTTCTCATCCATGAACAATGTTTTCTTCAAGGCCAACAGTCCTCAGTTTATACATTAGTCGCCTATGTGGCACAGTATCAAAGGCTTTTGCAAAATCCAAATATACCACATCCACAGCTGTGCCTGAATCTAACTTCTTACTCACTTCTTCATAAAAACCAATTAAATTTGTCTGGCATGATCTATTTCTCATAAACCCATGCTGACTACTACTAATAAGATGATCTCTGGAGACAAAGTCAAGGATATGATCCCTTAACAAAGTTTCCATCACCTTCCCTACCACTGATGTTAGGCTTACAGGTCTATAGTTACCAGGCTGTGAACGACTACCTTTTTTGAATATTGGTATTACATTGGCTTTTTTCCAATCCAGCGGCACATCCCCAGACAAAAGCGAATCTGAAAAGATGAGACACAGTGGTCTCGCTAGAACTGAACTAAGCTCTTTTAAAATCCTAGGATGCAATCCATCTGGTCCTGGCGCTTTATTGATATTAACTTTGTCTAATTGATTCCGTACCATATCCTCTGTTATCCAATGTGAAAACTCTTCATTTCCTCCCTGCACATTGTTACAATCCCTACTGTAAGGATTCTCAACAGTAAAAACCGATGTAAAAAAACGGTTTAGCAGATTAGCCTTTTCGGCATCCTCTACAACCACCTAGCTCCATTATTTAATGGTCCCACATTCTCAGTCCTCATTTTTTTACCATTTATATACTTAAAAAACATCTTGGGGTTGGACTTGCTTTGTTCGGCAATCCGTATTTCATTTTCTATTTTAGCTAGTTTAATTGCTTTCTTGCACTCTTTATTACAACTTTTGAAGTCCCTGTAAGCCTGTTCTGTGCCTTCTGCTTTCAAAATTTTAAAAGCCCTTTTCTTTTTTTCCATTTCCCTTTTTACCTGAGCATTAAGCCATATATAGGGATATAGGGAGATCTCGATCAGCCATGCAGGTGGCAATCTGCAGCTGATTACAGACATAGAATCCAATGGAATCAGAATGGAGTCTGTTATCTGGTAAAGATTGTGTACCCAACATTACTGCATCATTTTCTATAACTTCTACTACTACTACACCACTTTAAAAAATCATTGGTGTCATTGTCATAATATACATGCTAAGAAAAGAAGACTATTTATTACTATTGAGTGACATAATTACAATAATAAACTGTCTGCTATAGCTTCCTCAGAGGGAAGTTTTACAGAACTTTGTGTCAGTTATTATGAATTTTGCATTGTTCTCTCTAAGACCTGGTCCAGAGGAGAGCTTTTATTGGCTAGACTTTTTGCCAAGTAAGGATAAGAGGAAGGGGTGGCTAAGTAGGACACAATATAACTTATTAATGCCTGTAGTATGCCATGCAGGAAAAATCCCCATAAACCTCAGGAACTTTAGGTTGAATAAATTAAAGGGGCTAATAGTAAGGCAACAGCGTATCTTACCTTACCATTAATTAGGTTAGCGGCCAATAAACATTGCCCCCTAATTTTCTAAATCCATATGTGATATGTGACACACACTGTACATATAGATGTGTGTGCACCTGTAATACACCTTGTTGCTCTCTAGTGAAGTAGATTGCTGTGTTTACTGACAAATCAGCCAACATGGGGCTGATACAGCATCCAATCAGCAGCTTGTCCAATTTCTGTGTCTCATTTTGTAAACCCTTAGCAAATCTTTGTTTTGTGATAATATGTGATTTTTGTGTGTGTGACGCAGATTAATGTTTTTTGTTCCTAGTGGAAACGTTTTTATAATTTCCAAAAATCCACTTAGACAGTTGCATGAACAATTTCAAGCTGCTCCATCTATAGTTTAAATAAAGACATATGCCCATCAAGTTCAACTCTTTACTCAACCCATGAATTCTACCCAGGAGTTGATTTCATATGAAAGTCTGTAAGGAGAAAAAAATGCATCCTGTCTCCAACTGAAAATTGGACTAATCTCTGGATAAACTTGTGATTATGTATATTAGTACCATATCGCACTGTTTTTTTCTTCATCCTAAAAAGTTATCCAGTCATTTGTTCAGCTTTGTAATTTATATGCCAGGACAGCTTTCACGAGCTTTTCACATGTCTCTTCTGGGGACGTACCTTTTAACAATCATCTGGTTCGATCATTGTACAATTGACCTAATCCTCCTAATGTTGATTGTATATATGTATGTATAATTTTATTTATAAAGCACCACTTGGTTACGCAGCACTGTACATTCTAAAACACACAGTAAACAAACAAGGGGATAAGTGCAACTAAATAAACAGATAAATTAAAATTACATAAATAAAGTTTCATACCTGCATGGTTTGATATATGTGTGGCATGCCTTGACACATTAGGATAGGAATTCCTGGCCCGAAGAGCTTACAATCTACGTGGGAGGGCCAAGATACAGATACAAGTTTGGGGAGGGATACAAAGTACTTGACACAGCTAACAATCAGTTATAGTACTGGTTTCCAGAATGGTAAGATAAAAGTTTTGATTGCAACTTATGATCTCGCCAGGGAAAGTCGCAAGAATGTTAACAGGTAATACTGTCTCTCAGCTCAACAACATTACCATAAACTGTTCCCACCCATCATTTAGTCTAAACAGTGGATTTGATCCATTTTTGCAGACAGCTACCATCCTACTACAATCATACCCCAGTAGACGAGTCATTAATTCAAGGGTTGTGGTCTTTGTTTGGGGTGGGGTTGAGGGTTACTATAGGCTCTTGAGATCTAAATCCAACCCTGGATTCAGATCAGTTGCAACAATCTGTGTAATCACCTTAAAAAAAAGAAAAAAATATGTTATCATAATTAATCTAATTGCAATAATGATAACAAAGAAACAAAGTCTTTTGCCACTACCTTTATGTTAAGCTGTCTCCATTTGGGTCTGGAGAGGTATTTCAAGTTCTATAGATCTTCAATGGCATGCTTTCATGTTACATTTCTTGCAGTCCATTTCAGAGAACAAGGCATGGAAAACATTATAGTCAATGTGCTTTCATCCACTAGACAGGCATAAGATTTATGTTTGGGGTAACACAATTAGCTCTTTTAATACTGGGAAACTTATAGAAAGATTGCACTGTATCTCTCTGTATCTGAAGGCGAAGTGTACAACATTAGATAGTCTTATGATAAGAATTTATATGTCATCCAGAAAAGAACAAAAATGTTTTGTCTGATAACTAGAATAACCTAATCCAGATTTCAGTTTGCAAGAAAAAAAACTTCCAGTATTATATTGGGTCATTATGAGGAGGATATATAGTAAAATTAAATGACCATGAGCTCTTAGTATGTTTAATTTCTTGGCACATGCCAAAAAATTAAAAAAAGATCATAAAAGAGACTAAAAGGAGGCAGAAACCACCCATCTTGATACAGATTTTAATACACTAAATATAGTATATATACTATACTAGGATATATACTCCATGGACTCCAAAAATCTTTATTAAACCAAGGTAGGTCTTTGTCAGGGCCGACCTTAGGATATATAGCACCCTGTGCAAAATTTGTTACTGATGCCTAGCAATCACGAAATTACGAGAAACCTCGTAATTTCGAAAATTTTCGAAAATCCAAGAAATCCGTGGTTCGGACGTTCGGAAGGCGGAAAATCCAGAAAAATCCGCCATTCGCGAACGGGATAAGTCCGCGGCGGATCGGGGTTCGATCCGCGTACCGGCCATCCCTAATGCTGAGTAGGTTGGACTAGATGGATGTATGTCTTTATTCAACCTCAAAATACTATACTATACTATACTATACTGTACTATACTATACTAGTATTATACTATATTATACTGTACTGTACTATACTATACTGTACTATACTATACTGTACTATACTAAACTATACTATACTATACTGTACTATACTATACTGCACTATACTAATACTGTACTATCTATACTGTACTATACTAACTATACTGTACTATACTATACTATACTGTACTATACTATACTGTACTATACTGTAAATACTATACTATACTGTATACTTATACTATACTATACTGTACTATACTGTACTATACTATACTATACTTATACTGTACATACGTACTATACTGTACTATACTATACATAACTATACTAAACTATACTAATACTGTCTGTACTATAACATATACTGTACTATACGATACTGTACTATACTATACCTGTTACTAACAATACTATACTGTACTGTACTATACTGTACTATACTATACTATACTGTACTATACTATACTATACTATACTGTACTATACTTTACTATACTGTACTGTACTATACTGTACTGTACTATACTATACTGGTACTATACGATACTGTACTAATATTACTATACTGTCACTAATAACTATACTTAACTGTACTATCTATACTAACTGTAACTATCCTATACTGGACTATACTGTACTATACTATACTATACTGTACTATACTATACTATAATATACTGTACTGTACTATACTATACTGTACTATAATATACTAGTACTATACTCTATACTTTATTATTTAGTCGTTGCAGATTTTGGCAGACAGCAACTGCTAGAGTGATGAGTTGGCGTTAAATAGTTTCAGGGAAAAAAAGGTATTGAATAGCTTGCAGCTTCTGCGCAAGTGTCTTTTGCACAAGGGGTTAATTGTATTGAATCTGTTAGCATGAACAGTGGCCAGTGGTGAATTGGGCTGATTGTCTACGGTCATATAAAAAGTGTTATGGCTTCAAGGGAAACAATTTCTGATTTCCTTTTTACAAAACACTGGTAATGCTTCATTTAGTATATTCAGTGCAATTCTGGAATCCTGTGTACAGGACTGTGTGCAATTTGGGAATGTTCTACTGAATCAAATACAGTAGATCATTAAATAAAACCCCATTATATCCCTAAAGATATTAGAATATAGAATGTTCTTGGAATGTGTGCTTGTCTACTGCATTTATTCAGTCAGTGAAGATCTGTGTTTACCAAATGAATAAACCTGATTTATAGCCTAATTAAACTAGCCACCTCCATAAAGAATCATAAGTAAATGAATGAGGTGTAAATCAATGAGACTAGTATGGGGCAGGGTGCAGGAGCAGATATGTTTTATCTTGTTACATCATCATATATGACTTCTAAATAATATACAGCAGAAGATGTAGGAAACCCCTTTGCAAACCAATATTTAGATGTCATAAATCTCTAGGAATACAGTGGTTTATGCAGAGTTTTGACCCCCTATTTTTTATTAAACTTTAATGTAATGTAGTCATCAGCATTCTCCAACTTAGCAATTAAACTAGGAGGTAAACAGGAAAAACAATGTATAAATAGGTAATCTAATCATCTGTTAATACATATTAATTATAATAAGACAACTGATCATCACCATCGGTTCTGGTAGCTAAGCTCAGTGATGCTCACCACCAGGTAGCAGTTTTTAGCAGTTTCCATTAAATAAATGCAGAAAACAATACAATGTCTGAAACCCACACGGAAAGGCTTGTGGCAGCGGTAATCAGATTTCTTCTGCTTATAGCGTGTAAGGATATTACTGGCAGCCATTTTCATCTTAAAATGGAGATACAAAGATGTTTAATCTAACAGCGGTATACATTTATGTTTTATAGATGTATAGATTTTATATATTGCATTTTATAGGTATTGTACCGGTTTGGTGATCCCAGGTTTTTTATTTAAGTATTGTTTTAAAATGGACCTTGACAGGTTAACCTTGGACTCTCTATAAATTGAACAGCATTCCTGAACAATTATTATAAAGGGGTGTGCTGTTATTTATGTGTTTGGTTGGGCACTGTGCATGCCTAAACATGGCCCCATATTGCATATTTGATTTGAGCCCACAAACAACAGTGATCCATAGACAATGATTGGATCTGAAAATGTTACCCATCTTTAAGATGTCAGTAAGGAATCCAATAAGATGGGGAGAGGCTTTAGAACTCCCCTAGCTCATAAAGAACAGATACTTTGGGGTATTTTCCATGTTACAATGGTAGCCCTTTAGAAAATGCTATACCTTCTAAGAGGCTTTAACAGCATTCCATGCAGGGCATAACTGCAGGCGTCCAGGCAGGGGTGTAGCTAGAAATCCCTGGGCCCCATAGAAAAATTTTGGATGGGGCCCCCCAAACCACATTTTTTTTTTACTACCTTACAGTGCCATTTATGGTGTCTCCACTTGGTATTAGCACGAGACTGAAACCCACCAGGGATCTCACACTCTCAGACATAGAGGCATGTCAACATGGCTGTCAACAGGGCTAAATATGATTCAGGGTGCAGAGTATCTATCACACAGAAACTCTTAGGTCTGTTCAGTCACGCAGACATACACACACTCAGTCACACAGACAGACTCAGTCACACAGACAAACGCACACTCAGTCATACAGACACACTCTCAGTGACGCAGATAGACACACACTCAGTCACACAAACAGGGACACTCAGTCACACAGACAGAGACACACTCAGTCACACAGACAGAGACACACTCAGTCACACAGACAGACACTTAGCCACACAGACAGACACACTCAGTCACACAGACAGACACTCAGTTACACAGACAGACACACACTCAGTCACGCAGACAGAGACACTCAGTCACACAGACAGAGACACACTCAGTCACACAGACAGAGACACACTCAGTCACACAGACAGACACTTAGCCACACAGACAGACACACTCAGTCACACAGACAGACACTCAGTTACACAGACAGACACACACTCAGTCACGCAGACAGAGACACTCAGTCACACAGACAGAGACACACTCAGTCACACAGACAGAGACACACTCAGTCACACAGACAGAGACTTAGCCACACAGACAGACACACTCAGTCACACACACACCCAGTCACACAGACAGACACTCAGTCACACAGACAGACACCCACTCAGTCACACAAACAGACACACTCAGTCACACAGAGAGACACACACTCAGTCACACAGACACACTCAGTCACACAGACACACACTCAGTCACACACAGACACACTCAGTCACACAGACAGACACACACTCAGTCACACAGACACTGAGTTTTACATCCTGTCCTCTTGACACCTGCTGATGCCCAGTTTCAAAGTTCTACCCCTCCCCCAACCCAATGCAACCCAACCCAATCCAAGTTAACCAACTCTGTTTAGAAATCAGCAGATTGACTGTATATTACCTCTGGGTAATGTGTGACCCAGTTGTTGCACTGGCTTCTCTCCTGACTCCTTGGGCTGAGTTTGGCGAGGAGAACTGAGAAACTGAAGAAGAAGTTGTGTCTGAGGTTCTCTCACGTCCTGTGCTCATGTTCGTGCCTTGCGTGCATCCAAATTCCCAGCTAACGTGAAAAGTTTGTGATTGGTCCGCGTAAGAAACCAATAGGGTTGCTATGGTGATCCCTACGCCACTGGGTCAGGGTCCCCCAGTGAGATTGGAGGCCGGGCCCCTGACCTACCCCCTTCCAGAATATGAATGAACATATGTGAGATCAGATGTTTTTAAACAGGAGTTTGTGGGCTTGTGGCGGCCCTTATACCGTCTGGGCCCCCCCCCCCCATTGGCTGTAGTTTCGCCAGTGAGCCAGGTACAGACCAGTTTTGGATTTATTAATCCATCCTCTGTGTAGCGTAGGCCTTTGGTTTTGCAAATGTTAAGCGCCTAATGAGCAGAATTCAAAAAATTTAGAACCCCAGTTTATCATACTGTTCCTTTATTCATTTTGTCGCATAATTAGGGTATAAGGTCATTTTACAATAGACAGAACCATTATGATATTAGGCGGAATTAAATATGGATGTAGAAGGAACACATATAATTTTGTTTCTTTACAAGACATCAAATTTACGAATGTTTCATATAGTGTCAAATAGTACTTGATCATTAAATTGTAAATAATTATTTGTAGAAATTTATTGCAAAAAACAAAACACACTACTAAAATTTAAATGCAATGTACCGGAAAATCTGTGAATAGGGACCCACCAGTACTACCTAGAGCCCACCTAACATTTCATATCTCTATTATCACTCATTTACATATCTATATCCTCATACCTATTGTTTATTAAAGGGCATTTCTTGTTGTCCTGATGGCTCTGTATTTAAGTTTTAGCAGTTTTCTCCTTTTTCCTGGGTGAATAAGCTATGGGCCCACGGGGGGGGGGGGGGTTCCCCTGTAACCCTATGGGACTGTCCGACACTGATTTACACTAGACTAGAGTCAGTAGAAGGCAAAATGTAGCAATTAACCATGATTGGTTGTTGGAACCCTGCTGATCAGCCTGTAATTGCTATGAAGACACAACATTTCAACACCCTGACTCACCCCAGTCTAGTATATATGATTATATTTTTGTTATTATCAATTATTAGTGCAAGGAAAGGAATTGTTATTGCATGATGGGTAAATGTGTGTTTTTTTTAAAACTATTTTTGTATTCCAGTCTTTATCTACTCTATCTTCAATCTCTATATTCCCAGCTGCATAGATTTCCCTGCCTTTTGCATTCTCTGGTATTCAGTTCTCTCGTTTCGTTCTCATTATTAAATCTTATGTTGTAATTTATCTTACAGTTTATTCATCATCTCTCCCACCTACTGTTTTAACCATAGTAATGTTCACCGCTCCTCTTCAGGCACTGTATATTTTCTAGGAAATTTGCTCATCTTTCTTGGATCCTATTTTGCCTCAGTCTTGGTTTTTGACTGTGCTGTAAGATTCGGAGATTTTTCAGACATGTACGTTATTCCTTTTTTACATTATTTTCTGATTGCTTTATGAAATGGCTGTTCCTTGTCAAATGAATACTCAATATGTGTGTGTCGTGTGTATATAGTGTGTGTCCTGTGTGTGTGTATAGATTATATATATATAGATAGATAGATAGATAGATAGATAGATAGATAGATAGATAGATAGATAGATAGACAAAAACACAGTTCCATTCAGTTGTAGACCTGGGTGCCTCCTATAGATTTATAATATAAACTTCAACAGGATTTAGGAGCACTCCAGGATTTGTTCAAAAATATTTATTGAATAGTGCACATAATGGCAACGTTTCAGCTCTGTGCTTGGAGCCTTTATCAAGCCTTGCCAAAGCTTGATTAAGGCTCCAAGCACAGAGCTGAAATGTTTTATATATATATAACATTAACAAAATATATATAAATATGCGTACTATCACTCTCTATTGCCCCCTTTAGGCAATGCACTGAGCTGATACAGGCTCTGTGCATAGTGAATGGTGTTCAGCCATTCTGAATCTTTAACCCCATGTTTTTGTGCACCACCTCAGCCGGTGTTATTTGTGTCTTAAAGCGGCTAAGTTCCGTTGGTACCAAAGGTATAGTTACCCACACAGTCTCTATCATCTCTGGCTGCTCCTATGCCTGTTCCAAGACATAATAATCATAAAGTAGAATATAAGTAGTTGGAGCCTCTCAGAAAAAATGCAACCACTCTGGAATTTCCAAAAACGCAAGGGTATTTATTGTGCTAACAACATGTTTTAGTCATCTAGGTCCTTTCTTATGTTTGCAACTAGATGTCTGAAACATGTTGTGTTAGCACAATAAATGCATTTTTGCTTTTGGAAATTTCGGAGTACTTTATGATTATTATGTCTTGGAACAGGCATAGGAGCAGCCAGAGATGATAGAGACTGTGTGGGTAGCAATACCTTTGGTATACCTGCCGGTTATTGAGCGAGCCAAGGGAACAAAGCCAGGTAAGTCTATTTCTGGACGCTTTTTAAAGTTAAAACCCTAGGGAGAGATTCAATATGGCCAAATCCTTCTTTTAGGATTTTAACCCGAAAGAAATTTTGGGTTAACGTGGGGTTTAGATGGATTTTAGAGCACAGCGCCACTTCCAAATGTTTTTGGAAATAGCACTGTGCTAACGATCGAAAAACCCTATTGTTGAGTTTTGCGCTACTTCGTAGAGCGAAACTTAACGGGACGGGTTGTGGAGCATTAAAGTCACGCTTCTTACCTTAGCCCGATCCCGCAATGCAATACCTGACGTAACCTTGTTTACGTGAGGTATTGTATTGTGGGATCGGGCAAAGGTAAGTTGCGCAGTGCTTATTATTGAATCTCCCCCCTTGTGTTTAGGGTTTGTGTGTGTTTCTATACTACAGAAAAGTTTATTTATTTCTAAAAGATGATGCAGCGCCAAAGGATCTGGAGGGTGGGAGGAAGGGAGGGGGGATATTTCTTCTGTGCATGCCAGAGTCCTACAGGAGGACAAGGAAGGGGCAGATACAGGATTGAACACAGACAGGCTCCTACTCTTCCCTTTTTTGGACATTCAGCAGGAACTGCAGGACAACCATAAGGCACTGAGGAGAAAGATAAGGATTTTTTTACACTACTAGGGATTATTGAGCATGCTTGCTCTCACAGAGAGTCAGATAGTCTGGCAGGGGACTGGGGGATTGATTGGCTCAGATTAAGCGAATCAAGTACTTGCAGTTATGACCCTGTGAGACGCCTTTGTGTGAGAATTTTAATGACACCTAAATCACTGTTGTTAAGACAAACAACGGATTTACCTAGACATTAAATCCCCATAGCATGTGAACAGAGGAACGATTTCAGCTTTCCCAGTGG
Organism: Hymenochirus boettgeri; assembly: GCA_019447015.1. Lineage (NCBI taxonomy): Eukaryota > Metazoa > Chordata > Amphibia > Anura > Pipidae > Hymenochirus > Hymenochirus boettgeri. The sequence goes on from CM033476.1 coordinate 172,881,763, forward strand.
TTTCTCACCAGAGAAGGGACTTTTTAGAACAAAAAAATGCAAAACAGAAAAATCTATATTAGATGGAACATTGTTTTCTAGCTTGTGCTTTTAAACAGCAACCACGTTAACATTATCTACAGCTTCACAGTTCCATAGTAATCCAATCTTAAATCAATTTATTGCTATCGCAATTTCATAGGGCATGTTCACCCCCATACTGGATCTAAAATTTGTATTTAAGCAGAGGACTACCTATTCTGGAATATAAAAAAAATCCTCAAAGCCAACACTGCTGGAGCTACAGAGGACTCCAAGGATAAAGTCCCCCCAAAAAACAAGACACACCCACTTCCAAGGTCAAAAATAAATATGAATCCCAGCCATTAATCTCTAAAGTGGACAAAGTGCAGTGCAAACAAAGTGTGATAAATACATCAAATATCTAAAAAACTACGGTCTTTCAGACCAATGTATTTATAAAAAAGCAAACCTTCCTCCAAAAACTATTCCACCTTACTTGAAGAAGCTGTTCACCACATAGTAAGAATGAAAGGTATCAAAATGAACTGAAATGAAGAATGAAGACTAAAACAACAACAATCACCTACCATTTCTGAAATCACTAAAGTAGTAGTTGTAAGCACAAGTATTGTTTTCAAGCTTCACCTCACCTAAGTTTGGGATCTTTCAAATGGGAAGAAACACTTCTTGCAGAGCCTGTCTTCCCATTGGCTAGTCCCTGGCCCAAAAGGAAGGTGGAGCAAGAACTCTACAGTTGTCCTTTAAAGGGGAAGAATTATCACTTAATTGCAGTGTTCCCAGCATAAATTGTTAATGTTGGATGGGTCAAATGCTATAAAGTTATGGTTGACTTTTGCAGTGAAGTATTCCTTAATTTATAATAGGATATTTATTCTCCTCAATAGGCTTTAGATCAGTAATACCCAGTCTGTGGCAAGCAAGCAGCCAACCTGCAATTTTTTGTGACCAGCGTGGACCCACGTCAGGGTGTATCAAAGGCGGATCTAGTGTGCTTAGGTTGGGCACCCCTGCTTTAGATTAAGTTCAAGACAATATGCTATTTAGAGGGTGGTGCTTATTAAAGACATTGAATACCAAATATCAACAAAAGTTCTAGAATAAAACAGAAATAACCACATAGAAATCATAGAAACAAAATATACTTTATTTTTTGGCTGTCCTATACATATCATCTGGAACACATAGGCCCAGAAGGCCTAGTCCTAGAAGGACTGACAGGGCAGATATATGGAAATGTTCACACTAGATCAATCGATCATTAGAGCAAAACCCATGGTAGAAGGAGATAGATACAGTTATTCAGTCAGTAGATATGGGCAGATATTTGAAAAATGTAATGTGATTCTAATGTCTAAATCTATTAAAATACCTGCCATTGAACTGTCACATTAAATGCAAATTTCTTTGGGTTACTAACAGAAATAGATCAAAGTTATTAATTGATTGAAGTCTAAAGTTTACTGTACTGGTACTAGCATATATATACGTAACCCTGAATTTATGAATGACACACAGTCTAAAGCATGTGATGGATTGCAGTGGCCCTAAAGAAATATATTTTCTTTTGTGGAAAGCAGCTCACACCAGAAAGATGATTTGGTAGCTGTGCTGCATACTGATTTGTACAACAAAGGTCAATGACTGTTGGGTCGTTAACCCTATTATATCATGTGATTACCCATAATAAGAAGTTTTAATATGAAGGACAACAGGGTAACTTGAGCAGTAAATAAAACGTAATAGAGTAAATTGTAAATCATCTGTAGAACAGAGACCAGTTTCTGTACAAGATTAAAAAAAGACGTCATGAAAATGGAATTTATTTTATTGCCTCTGTGAACTTGAGGAATGTTTTGTTCTTATAGAAAGTAGTTTGTATTAGGTTTATTTAACGTAGGAAAGGAGGGTTTAAGAAGGGATATAATTACTCTACACAAATATATTCAAAGTCAATACAGAGATGTCTCAGGGGAACTATAATTCCAAGAGTTGTATAATTGACATAAGGGAATCATTGAGGATTAGAGGAAAGAGGATTTTATCTTCAAAAATGAAAAGCGGCCTAAGCAGTAAAAGCAGCTGAGAAGTTTACAACATATGGGATCTGCTAGATATCACACTGTCTATCGAATGCAGTATTAGTAAAAAGAGATACGTGGTGTCTTTTTTGTTTGATAAATGAAAGGAGGGAAAGGTGAGTGCATTCTTACTTTGTGTTCAATGAAGATACATTCCAAACCAGAGTGACATTTAGAGCATGGGGCACACACTTTTTGGACTTCAAAGAGCCAGAGGTGTGCCTCAGAATTTTGTGGAAGTAGGGAAAATAAGTTTTTAAATAGGGAAGGTGCTGTACAGACAAAAAACATAGAAACCATAGGAAGAGAGAGTAAAAAATCTGCAGCACACTGCTTTGTAGGTGAAAAAAAAAAAATATATTCCCCTTTATTAAATGTACCAGTTCATGTCCGGGGATAACACATTGTGGGAAAAGTTAAAAACATTTAAAATACATAATGTACAAAGTGGCGAAACGCGTAAGGAAGTCTGCCCTTTCTGATTGATTACATCATCCATCTTATGAGCGGTGCCTGCATTCTAGATCTTCTTCCATGGTTTACCTCTTAATCTGAGTAATACTGGGGGACACATAAGTATATATGAATATACCCATATGACGTGTTTAGAAAAGATAGATAACGGAAGTGGTATGTCTATGAAAATTTTTTTTATCCCGAGGCACTACCTATGACAGGGATATCCGACCTGCTGCCCTCCAGATGTTTGAAAACTACAACTCGCAGCATTCCTCCATTGCAGAAGAAACCAAGGAATTGTAGTTTTCAAACATCTGGAGGGCTGCAGGTTGGACACCCCTGACCTATGGGCTGTTAATGGATGCTCTTTTTGCACATTAAAAGGGTTATTCAATAAAAGTTCTTATCGTTAAAGTGTGCTAATTTTGGCCCAACCAATCAGGTGTTAGCTTTTAAATGTTAAGTAAGATCTGATTGGTTGGGGCAAAATTAGCACCATTTTAAACGATAAGAACTATCTCCCCATTTGTATTTTAAATGCTTTTAGCTTTTCCCATAATGTGTTATTCCCAGACATGAACTGGTAGATTTAATGAAGGGAATATATATATACTGTTAATTTTTTCACCTACAAAGCAGTGTGCTGCTGGTTTTTTTTTTTCCTCTTCCTATGGTTTCTATGTTTTTTGTCTGTACAGCACCTCCACTATTGAGTTAGGGTTTATCTAGTGCCATATCACATTATGTATCTTTTTACAGGTGCTCGTTGCCTTTCTAGATTGTTTGGCAGCTTCTTTTTTATCCGATCCTGGCGAACGTGCAACAGATATTGTTCGCCGGCGACAACCAAACCGCCACAGATTTTTCAGCCCGACCAACCAAGATACATATATATCAGTCGGTTTGGATGAAAAATCTGCTTGTGTGTGCTTAAACAAACATTGAAAAGATGCCCAAACCACAAATAACCCCACCAGAAAAAGTTTTATGATTTTGAAAAAAACCTGCTATCCATCTCATGTACCCATCCATCTCATGTACCTGCTATCCATCTCACGTACCAGAGCACTTACTGCCTCAAAACAAATGTTGTACCCCTGATTCAAGTACATTTGACATTTAGTGAGCAGTACCAGCATGCTGAAGCGAGGCGATTGTGTCTCTTACGTGCACATTGCACTAAGTATTAATTTGAGGTTGATTTTTCTGAAAAAACTGATTCTTAAAGACCACAACAATTTAGAATATTTTTCTTTTTATCATATTGGTTTCCTAGAGTAGTTAGGCTGTGTACAAACGGGCAGATTTTCGGCCCAAACGACTGATACTTCCATGTATCGGTTGATTGAGATGGAAAATCTGTTCCACTTTTGGCCCCCGCCGCGACCGTTATTGATTGTCCGGAACGGACAAAAAGACGATCGGACATGTTGGTAAATCACGGCCGAATAAAATTATCGGTCACACAAACTGTCGGCCGTGGCCGACAGACATTTGTCCCGGCAGTGCCGGGACTTATAGCGAACGCTTGGTCAGGACAAACAGTACACTCATGTATACCCAGCCTAATGTGGATTTTATTGTGTTTAGAATACCTTCTGAGTAATGTTGGCATATATATAGTACTAGATTTGTCTGTAGCATTATACACACAATCAATATACTAAAAGTAGTTTTTAGGATTTTTTGGGTAAAGATTGAGTTGCTAAACCTTATTTTGTACCCAATGGGACAGCTCGGGATTTCCATACTATATTCAGGCTGAATAGCATTAGTACATTTAAATTGAGAGCCCCTAAAATGTGGTTTCATGTGTGATATTCAACAATTTAAATTTACTTTGGAAATCCTTGGCTATAATAAAAACATCCTGTTGCTACTATGCAAAAAAAAAATCTGTTGCTTTCTCTTCCTTAAGCCTTCCACAATTTCTTCATTTTGCCCTCTAGACTAGTGCCTGCTGTCCACAAAGCATGTTTATGTTATGTGCAGGAAGCAAACATAATGATATGGTACATAAGGCTCTGTACTTTCAATGGGGAGCTGCAGTGGAATATATCATTATAAAAACATCTTGGCTACGTAGCTAAGATATTTTTATAGGAATTTTTACCACTGCATCTCAAAATTGAAAGCCTCTCCAGATTAGCAAAAAAGAAATTTCCTAATTTAAAGTTTAAATATATTACAGGGCACATAACTAAACTTAATTTATCAGTCCAACAACCACCTGCATTCCTATCCCTTCAGTGAATGCAACGGCCGCACTTTGTGAAGAATCTATGTTCTGTAAAGCCCGGGAGACCCGGATGTCTTATTAGTCATAGGAAAGACATGGAGCTCGGCCATTACAATGGAGTGGCTTTGCTGTGTTGGAGGGGGGTGGGGGTTTAATTATTTTAAACAAATCACCTTTTTTATTTAAAATGATTAAATTTATGTATTATAAGAAAAAATACGCCCCATTACAGTGTAATATAAGGTTTATAAAATCAACTCAGAGTTCCCTGCCCTGTGTAAAAGCACCCAGCCTGTGGCTTTAAATGTTCAAGGAACTCATCTGTGACTTTATATCCTTATATTACAATGTAGGGGGTGTATTATCCCTCATATATATTTCTGTCTATTAGCACCTTGCACATTCCCACCTCAGCATTAGTTATGAACAGATCAGGTGAAGAACTACTATACTGGAAAGCAACACTGAACAATAAAATACTGACAGTGATCATATAAAAAGAGAAACCCTGTCAACTTACAGGGTTATTCAATAAAAGTTCTTATTGTTTAAAATGGTGCTAATTTTGCCCCAACCAATCAGATATTATTTAACATTTGAAAGCTAACATCTGATTGGTTGGGGCAAAATTAGAAATTGAGAAGAAACATTGGCTTTAGGGAAAGACATAATTAGCTATTTGCAGTTTTGACAAAAAGTAAATGCTCCTTGACTGTCACAACTGCATTGGTTTGACATTTTTGAATAAGCCCACTATTGATATCAGCCTAGGGTGTGCAGGTAGCATAAGCAAATACAGTATGTCAAGAACATAAGGACATTTCATGTTAGTCTATCTCTTTCTTGTATGTTAAAAAATTACAATTATATGTCCATCCAAATGTTCACTTTCCAGTGGTAAAACCCCATCCCCCCAGACAGCAGAAGCCAATAAATTGAGAGCTTGTAGAATAGGTGGCTGGTATCATAGGTAAATCAATAAAATAAATTAAGTGGATAAATATGTCACTTTCAGGCTCACGACTTCCTTTCAATCTCACAATTGAAGATTAGATAAAATGTTTTCTGGCTGTGGTTAGAGGGCATTTTCTGCAGTTTAAGGTGTTACAGGAAATTAATTCCTTCTCGTTGTTAGGGAATAAAACAAATGTTTTACCAATACCTACAGCATTTAAACACTGGCGCTCAGTGAATGTGTTTTAAACCACCCATATGGAATTCCAGTTAGTTTTATCCAAGCAAAATGTGGACTGTTTTTCTTTTTTTGGGGGGCCCAGGAGCTAGGGGGCCTCATCTTCTTACTTTCCCTACGATATATAAAGCCACCTCCCAGAAAAGCGCTGTAGATGAAACAGGGAAAGGGGCCCCATTATAGTTTTACTAGGGGGGTGGCAGTGACTAGTTTACTCCATTGATAGTATCTGTGCTGGTTTTGCAAAAGTTAGACATGTGCTGGCATTGATGTTAGTAGGTCTTTCAGGCCACTGTGTCAACTTAACATTTTACTTTTACTTGTGAGTCAAACCAAACATGATATAATTGTATCTGTTCAATCCCATAAACTTCTGTGATTGTAAAAACCTTCTTTTATTGAGCAGAAATTTGCATTTTAACAGTTGAGTTGATGGATGTGTTTCTGTACAGATGCAGAAATCGTAATTCAGCTCATTGGTGTGTGTTAATATAATTATCTCCCCCACAGCAGGGGAGGTATCCTGCATTAAAAAAACCCAATTGGCTTCATGCTTTTGCATTTAAATGTAATTTACTGCTTGAGTACATGATCATTAGATTTTTATAACCAGGACTTCCTCGAGTTTCTTTGAACAGGTAACAATTTGCTACTTTCTTTGAATATATGGAACCATTTTAATTATTGAGAAGTGTATTAAATTCAGTATTAATTAGCGTATTTCATTTCTTTATCACTCTGCCGCAGCTAAAGGCTACAAATTAGACAAGCCACAAGCACTCAATTTCTTGCTTTTCACTAACTTACTTGAAAGCTGTACAGAATAAATCGACTCAATTCTTCATGTTTATTACTTTAGAACTCTTGGTGAGTTACAATTTCTAAGATTTCCTTATAGCCATGTTTTAAAAAAGATACATTTTAGGCTGGGTAAACATGAGGGAAATTTTTCATCCCAACTGACCATTCACTGCTAACGAGCGGTCGTCCGGGACAAATCACTGCTGGTTGCGGCGAAAGTAGTTGCACCGTCTGTTTGCCGAGACTGATTGTACAGCCCATAAGAGACCACACGATTGACGGTGATTTACCTAATTGACCATTTACCTAATTGACCATTTGTCCAATCCGGGCGACAGACATCAGATGCAGGAGATGAGAAAACCGCCGCAGATTTTTCGTCCTGACGGAAATATTGTTCAGTTTGCCCAAAAAAATCTACTCATGTGTACCCTGCATTAATAAATCTGTGCAGCCACTGTCTTTAAACCTCATTGGAATATTCATGGGGAAATTTAATTTGTTCATCTTTCTGTGGGCTCTTGTGATGCACTAACAACTTAAGGTGGACATACATATTCCCGATATTACTTACCCCACCAAGCGCTCATGTGACGTTCATTCGATCCTGGTGGAACCACTTCTCCCGATCTTGTATGCGACTGACACCCGATCGCAAAATGAATGGGATTTTGCGATTGCATGTTGGTCGCATACAAGATCGGGAGAAGCGGTTCTGCCAGGATCGTACGAACATTGCGTGAGCGCTCGGTCGGGTAAGTAATATCGGGATTATGTATGTCCACCTTACGCGTGAGTTACTGCATTTCATGAACCTGGTTCCTGGAAGTTAAGGAGCCCAGTGGGTAATACTACAGTATAAATGGTGTTCGGGGTTTAGCATTGAGTGCCTGTCCCATTAATACAAAACAGAGCAGGCCCCCAGAAAAATGGAGTTAAACACACGCCAACCTGACAATATTTTAGGAAGCGTTAGTTTAACTTCATTTTACCCCATACTGCGGGATATAATATCTCCCTGGGATATACAGAAAGCTCAGAGCGTATGGTAGTCTATAGTCTATGAGTAACCAGCATGAAATGCATTAGACAGACGTGCTTAGCGTTCCTCCTTTACTAAAGGTATGCTCAGCCTGTTAGATATGTTTTTGTAATTTTAACTTGTACTAAAGAAGTTATTAAGTTTTAATCAGCCTGTTTGGAAATCTGCTGTATGGGAATGGTCAGTGCCCGGACTGTCTATTTAAAGCAAGAACACAAAGGAAAATATTCAAAATGTGTCACTTATTCTGCATCAATTCTAGTTAAGAAGTGCTGTGCAATTCTAAAGCTGGGTACACACCTATCGATTTTCCCTCTTGACCGACCGTTCGATACTTTCGAACGGTCGGCCAGGAGGAAGGACTATCAAAAGCAGCCGCGTCCGATAGTCACCGCGACCGATCGTGCGGTCCATAGAGGACCGCACGATCGGACGAGGTTTTCCACCCTGTCCGATCGTCCGATTCGGACGAACGGTCGATCGGACATGGGCACTTTCGGATGCGATAATTTTGGTCCGATCGACCGATACACTGAACTATCGGTCGATCGGACCGAAATATCTCATCGTGTGTACCCAGCTTAAGACCACAACACACTATAAAAGATACCAACAGAATGAAAACGGGTTTAAATGTGTGAAGTCCTTCCCATGTACTGTACAATGCAATACAAAGGACTACCAAACTACCATTGTGTAGTCAGATGGGTCTCTTGTGGTTTCTACTGCAGAACTCAGACCCCGGACTTAACCATTTCTGTCAAGATTAAAAAAATAATAGCAGTGATTAAATTAAGTTTGGTATTTTTAATGCTTTCATAGGACTGGAATTCTTATTATATACTACCCTTTAAGGGAGCATTAAAGCTTAAAAAATAATAATTTACAGCACATATAACAATATTTCAACATACTGGATTGCTGCCTTAATCATTGTTAAAGTAAATTTTCCATAAATTAGTCTCTCTCAAAGTTTCCCTCTGAGCCAATGTCAACCAGCTTTGCACATGTCAGACCAGCTCTGCTTCCATCCCTATCAGAACTGGGGTGTGTCACTGCTCTATAGGGGGAGGTCACTGTAACTTCCCCAAAAAGCCAGCAATCCTGGGTGCTGGATTAGTACCTTATCTTCTGTTTAAATGTATTTGTTTATTATTCCTTTAAGCACATGGTCTAGCTAAACAGATCACAACACCAGATTTTTATAGGAATATTTGTACCAGCAATATAACACTCACTTTATTACAATATAATATTCTTTAATAATATATGTTTGGGATATCACAGGGTCTTTCATAAGACTGCACAACTTATAATAGGTACATTTTTATATCTTACAAGTGTTCCTCAAATACATAGATGATGATAGGGCTTCTACCATTAGGCTAATGTAGACAGTAAGGTAGCCATTGCCAATGCTCTTCCAATCTCAATAAAATGTGGGTATGGGAATATAGCTAAGAACAGTAAATAAATACTTAACGGGGAATTTCAGTGCAAATACATATGCTTTTCAGAAAAAAGAGCAGTATTTTTTCCATCCCAATGACCTTAACCTGCCCATTTAGCATTTTGTCTGTGTATAAATAAATACTTCCGAAATACTGACTTCCTATTTGCAGGACCTCTAATAGAGACCGTTATGGTCTTGCCCTTGACCCAGCGCCTGGGTTGATTCAGTTGCTCAGTAGAGATCTGAGCATCTTTGACCCATCCAACAGCCAATCAGTAGAAATGACTGTTAGGAACATTCCAAGGATGTGGTGCATCCTGGGAAGAAGAATGACTGTTAGCACCTGAAATGGCAGCTCACTTATGTTAACAGCAGGGAACAACAACAAAGGGTATGAAATCAACGGATTTTTCAAAATGAAAGTAGAATAACTAAGTATACATTACACAAACATACAAATATTGATAATTTCCACCGAACTCTCCCTTTAAAAGGTTCTGTTTTTTTTCTTTTTAGCTTTGACCCACCCCTGATAATATTAATCCGTGAGGAATGCCTCAGTAATAGTAGGAGCAAGAATTGATTTTAGACTGAGTGATGTGTAATGGAGTTCAGAATTCACAACATAACTTTAAGGCAAATATGTTTATCTCTAGTGCTTTATATTACCAATAAAATACAATTGACAAGTTTTGCTTCAACAATAAATTTGTTCCTGGTAATTGTTTTATGGGGCAACAGTATTACTTTAAAGGACAACTCCACCCTCATAAGAACATTTTTTAGAAAGAATGGCCTCTTTAAAATATGTTGATATATCCTACTTTGTCCTATGAATTCATTACTGTATGCCTGCTATGCTTCTGGATGCCTCATGGAAACTGAGCAATTTAGAAACCTGTACTGAGCCTGTACTGAGTCTGGGCATGCTCAGAAGAGGCAGACATGGAATTAACATTCAGTGATTGGCTGTGATGTCAACTGTCAAATCCATAACTGACAGTTGATAACTGGAAGAACCAGGAAGCAGAAACAGGGGAAACAGGACATTGTGCAGGATTTCAGGTTAGACTTATATATTTCAGATTTCAAACTATTACCGTTTAGTGTTTTGGGGGGTGATTTACCTGTATGTAAGTTTTCATTTTGGGGCTGGACTTGCCCTTTAAAGTAAATTTAGATGGTATTATACAGTGGTTTTAAAGAAAGTTTTATTTCTACTTCATGAGCTAGATTCAAACCCAACTAATTTTTAATTGTAATTTACGAAAATTCAATAATTCGATTTCCAACATTTTCAGAATTTCTGAAGGTTCCGGCAGATACGCGGATTTTCAAAACCAGAATTTCCGAGACAAAACCGGGTTCTTTTTGAAACTATTGGGGGCATAATTATAAAGGTTCGTTAAACTTTTCGCCCTCTTTAACTTTTTTTTAGCTATTTATAAAGCAGCGATAACCAGTAGCGAAAGTTCATAACCGCTACTTTTTGCCATTCATTGCTGTGGTTATCACTCATGCATATTTATAAAATAGGAAAAGTGTATTTTTGCTTTAAGTTCATCCACTCCAATTCGCTAAGTCTGAGGTGGCGAAAACGCATAAGTGACCATTTATATAGCCTGCCAATGGGTCCATAGAAGGTGTTAGTACACTGTGGAGTGTCTCTTAATACTAATAAGTACTCAGGGGGTGTTAGACTATTTTCCAGCATTTACTGTAATATGATCTGCAATCATTTTTTTTTTAAGGTTACGATTTTCTTTATTTACCAATAAAACCAAATGGGGGTCTGAGGGACATATTTATAAAGGACATTATTTTTACTTTTTTCCCCACCAGCCTTAAACTTAAACTTTCAACTTTTCTTTTCATCAGTTATTAAAAAGGCGAATTTTCATCAAAAGCGAAAATTATCTAGCAAAAAGTAACACAAATAATGCTGAAAAAGCTCAGCACATATAATGGTAAATAAGTAACACTCCCTGGTGTTTTTTCAAAGTAGTATTAAATTGGTTAATACACTGAACACCTATCTTTGTTATTTAAAAATAGCCTAACACATTTGGTGTTTTTTTCAGCCAAAGATATAAATAGTATAAAACTCAAAAAGCGAATTTTCTCTATTATTATAAATTTTTTAGCATTGCTTATTTTCTGCAAACTGCAGCTAATTATCAAACCAGTTCCATTAATATGGGAACATACCATAGTGCTGTGTAAGAAATAGTCATGTTAATGGAACATTCCAGTAAGTAATGATGTTTGGCTAAAAATTCTGGTAAAACTGCAAAAAATTCAAGAAAAGGAAGAAAAGGGGCAAAAAGGCGAATATCACCTATTTATAAATAGCTTTAAATAAAAAAAAAGACAAAAATAGCTCTGAAATAACATTAGAGAGCAGTTTCTATTTTTGCAGTGATACCACGCTTAACGCAATGAATAAGGCGAAAACTATCGCCACACACTTTTCCACAAAGGCAAAAGCAAAAACGAGCGGTTTTATAAATAAGGCGAAAATAGCGCTATTTGTCATTGCGATGTCCTGCGATAGCGTAATGGCGAAAATATCGATCGTTTATAAATATGCCCCTAGGGCTCATCTCTATGGGCTATAGAGTTGTTCAGCAGTTCAGCGAATCCTGCAGGAAGGTACATATAATATTTCTGAATCCCGACCTTCACTGAGTTTCTGTTCTAGACAAGGTGACAAGCAAAGCCTTTCAATTTCACCGTCCCATGAAAGCAAATAGGTTAGTTAATAAAGAGACATGATTTAATTTAACTATCCTGGGAGCTGGACTGGCCCCTTTGTGCTTTTTAATGTCATTTTAAAATAAAAATGTCAATATTATGAAAAAGAAAATCATTGCAGACAAGTAAACGTTTTATTTATAGCAATGGAAGACAACATTTTATATTTGGTTTCTTACACGGTATGATGAATATTGGTCTTCTGTTTTAAAGGAAAGTAAATCCTAGTAAATTTAAAGTTAATATTATTATTGCATTACTCACAATTACCTCTTAAACTTGCACACATTCAGCTTTGCTGCTGTGATCACATGAAAGGTAAGTGAGATGTATAAAGTGACAGGTGCTGAGCTAGCTGTTGGTGGAACGCTTACTACATCCGACCACATGGTTCCTGGTAAACCAAACGTTGATCGCTGCACATTAAAACATTTTGCACTATGGGAATACAGGCAGCCCTCCAGGATACTGGAGAGAATCGATTACACGCTACCAGGGCGATGTATTGAGTTGCAATGTTCTTAAAGCCATGATTACCACATTAAAAAAAATTGTGTAAAAAAGAAAAAGCAACACATTTTTTGCCAGCTTATGGCAGGGGTAAAGGTCCCACAGAGATTTTCAGGATCACGATGCACCACAAGCCCCTATTATTGCATTGCTTAATGATCGTGCCATAGAGTAACAAGGCCTCTTATTGCATCACCCCACGTGTGTAAATAATCTATTTGTCTTTTAAACAAGCATATGCTGTCATTTCAGTCCAGTCTCTTGCAATCTCCTAATTATCAGCAGCTCTTATTATTTATCGGCATCCTCCTTGTTATAAAAGTCTCTAATGGAATATTAAAATCAAGTGGGGCTCTAGCCAAACTGCACTCATAAATTCCAGGGATACTTTTGATCTTTGACATTATGTTATATTACCACAACATGAACAGACATGTTTTATCTCAGAGGTTTTATGAAATATCATCTAGCAGTGTCACATCAATCCTGCACAGTATTATAATAATATTAACAAGCAGCACCGTACTATACTTGGGTTATCACATTATCCAGCAGGAAAACATTCTAACACATCAACATTTCATATTAACTACATTAACTAGCCATGGCATTTACCTCTACAACATTATCACATTTTATTCCATTAATATCATAGAACAGATTAACCATATTAACATTTACGTAAATTGGACAAATTCAGCCACTGACTGATGTAATGATTGACATACCAAGCAGTAGTCTGGAACCAAATCAAAGCCTGACCAATTGGGTTTATGCATCCCTTTTGATCACATATTTTAATTGCGGTAAACCAGCAAAAGCTAATATCTGATTGGTTTCTGTGGATTTATAGATAACATTTGCATTTAGTATAAATGAGCAGTTTCTGGGTTATAAGTGTGAACATTTTTTTTAGCCTATAGACTTCCTTTTAGAACTTTAGAAGTTTGCCTAAATGGGAGTACAAAATGGCTGTCTGGATTCACCAAGAATGCCTGTCACAAAGATAACAACATTTTAGATTTAAGGCTGGGTACACACCAGAAGATATTTTTGGCCGACCGACCGATTCACGGCACTTTCGTAAATATCTCCTGGTGTGGGACAGCCAGCCGCGACTGACATCGATCGCCTGTATCATGTCGGAAAATCCTCGTAGCGAGCAATCAGTCGGGACAAATAGTCCCTCTGTGTGTACCCAGCCTAACCAACACTATATGCAATCTGGTTAAGCCTGTTACACATTGGACAATATTTTGCCCAAACGATCACCTGTACCAGTTTGTTCATATTGTCCAGTTTACTGTTGAACCTATTTTTCACTAAAAGCAGTTAGGCCAGATGATTAATCTGTAAAACTCTACAAACCTTTCAATCTTTCCTACTGACTGACCATTTGGCAGTTCCGACCGGTCGGCCAGGAGGAAGAACTGTCGGTTAGGGCAATAGTGGCTGCGGCCTTGATCGAGCATGCAGTCCATAGAGGACTGCACAATTGGTCGTGGTTTTCGGACGAGTCCGATCATTTGTTTCTCACTGAATTCATTGATTCTGATGAACAAACGGTCATCGTGTCTGAAAAACCATGCAATTATTTCATCCAATCGAACGTTACACTGAACTATCAGTCAATCTGGCCAAAACATTGCATGGTGTTTACCCAGCTGATCTGCTAAGTATAATGATGGACTAAGAAATTCTTTCTAAGACTACAGCTGCTCCTGCTCTAAACCATAGCAATTTGCTCTTTGACACTATAACACAAGGCTAATGTAACCACTTAGCTTGTTATGCATGTATATATATACAATAAATAATAATAAAATATATAATAACATATACACATATACACAATATATTTAAGTACTGTAAAAAAGTAAGAAGGAATGCTGCCTTTTAAAAAAAAAAAACCAGTAAGGGAAAAGAGGGATTAACAATTGCTATTTATTCTTTAGCAGTAAAGAAGACAAGGGGCTCTGGGAGAGCGAGTTCCCACACTGTATAGTTCTGACAAAACTAATTTTATGTACATAGAAACTGTAACTGTAAAATTGCCTTTTATGGTTTACACAGGTCATAAATATGTTAGAAAAATATTTTAGATGAATATCTATAAATTGAATCTCTAGGATCTCCATGACTGTCTATATGGATGTTCATAGATATTGAAAATGTCCAGAATTTTTTTTACAGCTAAAACAAACCACCTCTGCAAATAGACAATGTGATTGGTTGAGACACTGGAACAGTTTGACTTCCAACAGATTGTTTCAATATGGTAACTTAAGGTCTAATGGTATTGATCTTTCCCATCAGAAGATTGTGTTCTTCTGAGAATGGAACAACATATCTAGTTGTCCAGCATGCACATTCATCTTTATTGCCTTGGATTCCTAAACTAGCAAATTGGAGTCAATTCGACTCCTCAGTAAATAGATAGATTTAAGCCACATGTAAGTATCTGCATAACAAAGGGAATTAGAATAAACATAGCCATCATACCTAGTAATTAAGGGAAATCCTTAAAGCATAGGTTTTTATCATTCCAAGGATAATTTTCCAGTTGCAGATTATATTACACGCAGACTCAGGATTTTCGATGATTTAAAATCCTCTCATTTACAGAATCAGCACGAGAGTGTCCAAGACAGCAAATCACTTGCAGTACATTTCAGTGTCTTGGGGACTTCCCATGGGAAGTCTGTGAGAATCAGATGAATTGAAACTTTGGTGACATTTGTTAGAAAGATTTAACCTTGAGCTGCCCATTGATTTCAGAATTATAGCACATTTAAGAGATTTGTTCATAGCGTATATTCTCTTATATGTGAAGACACAACTACAAATAAAACAACCTGCTATGCTAAATCCTTTATTCTCTTGTTGCTTTATTTATTATTTGCTACTTGAAGAATTTTGGAAAATAATAATTCTTAACAACCACAAGACTAAATTTTGGCCCTATGTTTTTTTTACTTGTCAGCAGGCATTAAATTAGAAGACATCCCAACAAAAAGAAAACGTTTTTAAAAGTGTCTTAATAAACAAAGCAATTTCTGTCTTTAGTCCAATAATTCTTCCAATAAAACTACTTTATCCCTTCTTAAAATAATTATTATAAGATTGCAGTTACATCTGGGAGCAGCCATATTGACATATCCTCTTTGAGGCATTCAACACAGATGCTTGCAACACTTTTTTTTTATCATGCAAAACCAGCAATATTGAAGCATCGATACAAATACAAATGTTGCAATTTACTTTAGCAATCTAGCTGTCTCTAACTTATAGGCAGGCCATTAACGCTCTAGAGTCCCTGCTAGAGTCCCTCCTGTATCCCTTCAGCGCAGATATCTCAATCTAACACCACTTGCTTCTCCAATAGACAAGCACCTGTTTGCTGCGAGGCTTGAAGCACCTCGCCGAACAAGGTTGTCTCCTAGACTTAAAGTGCAAGGTATCTGTGCTGAGGCCGCGGATACTAGAGGACTAAAAGCACAAATGGCAGACTGGGCAGAACTAGCAAGAGTGCTAGCCAAAGCCTTGGAGTCAGGTGCACAGGTAGACAGATAATCGGTCAGTGGAGCAAGTGTTAAGAAGGTTAAAAGGAAGCTAAGTTAGGGCATGGTCCGGGGTCAAGGCAGGCAGCAAACAGTCTAGCTGGCTGCAAGGATCTAGCTGGAGTTATCAACAAGATATACAAGAGGAAAATCATACTACGAGTAAAGGCAAACACAAACTATAACAGGCAAAGATGACTGTGAGCAGAAAGATTACAGAGGGACCAGAAAAGGAAAGCAGGAACCAGATAGGGCAAAGGATATTTTAATTTGCCGCCAAACAGTACCAATTAATGCAAGAAGATTGTTTCCGGAAGGTGTAGCCCGTACTTTTGGAGGGAATATTTAATCTCTATTTTCCCTCTAGTCTTTACTAGACATATCATACATTTCACTTACAAAATATTAACAGGTTCATAATTGGCTAATTTTAAACAATAATTGGCTATTTTTTACCAAACATTATAGATATCGGAGTTCATATGACAATAAAGTTAAATCTCTCAAGTTCCCCTGCGCCTTAATTCCAGCATCAGCTGTCATTATTTAGGAAAATATTACATATCTCCTTTCCCAGAATTATTAAGAAATATGAATTTTATGGGGAACTAACATCTGTTTAAACTCTGCTTTAAAGCAGCAGGCCCCCTGTGGCTACTGTGCCGCTCAGTCTATGGTTATACTATACCATACAATGGTTTTACAGTGACTTTCACACCTTCTTGCTTTGAAGTAGATACCCTGCTGAGTTAGACCCTCTGGAGAATTGAGGTGGGGGAGAATACTTTACAAATGGTCTGAAGTCAGAGGTTTTATTAACCCTTAAGCTAGGTACACACAGTACAGATTTCTGAAAGATGACAGACAGGATCTGCAAGATCCTGTCTGCCATCTTTCAAAGATCTGCATACACACAGTCCAGGGTTCTCCCTATAGGAGTGTGTGTTTCCATCGGCCGCGCTAGACTCCCTATAGGAGTCTAGCGCGGCCGATGGAAATTTTCGGCCTTTCCCGAACGAGCGTACGGCCGACCCAATCGTTTGAGGCGCGCGCTCGTTCGGGAAACGAACGTACACAGTAACGATAAAGCCCCGATACCGTCGGATCCGACGGTATCGGGCTATCGGTACTTTGTGTTACCGCAGCTTTAGAATACCTTTGAATAGAATAGGTGTGAGTTGCCATATTGTTTCACACTCTCCTAGAAATTATAGGTTTGTGGCCATGTGCAGGGAAATGAAAACGGCTAGTAGTTTTTAAATATGCCCCTAGTGCATTGGTGGCACTGGTAATGGTCACTGTTTTGGATCTCAAACTCCTGTGACACAAAATGTGTTGTCTTTTTCTTTTTGAAAAAGTTGTCTTTTTAAACGAAAACCTCAGTATTCAGGTTAAATTGTCGTGTAGGCACTATGCAATAAATTAGTGGGTTTTGGGTAGCAGTTTTGGCACTCGACCTCTAAAAGGTTCCTCATCAGTGCCCTAGTGGAAAAGGCTAAATTAGATTTTCTGTTATAGTGTCTCTAGCACTCAAACAGAGTTATTCAATAAAAGTTCTTATCATTTAAAATGGTGCTAATTTTGTCTTATTAACATTTGAAAGCTAACATCTGATTGGTTGGGGCAAAATTAGCACCATTTTAAATTATAAGAACTTTTATTGAATCTCCCTGAAAGTATCTTTGCATGGTTGCTAAGAACTGGAATTAAACACAATCAGGAATTAAACAGAATAAGTTTGGTCAACGTCTATAAATGTTTTTAGTTGTGACAGAAAGGGCTAGGCTGGAGGAATATTAACATTGCATATAAGCCTGAAAAGTGAGAGAATTTTGCAGAGAGCTTCATAGGGATTGAAAAATTGTCAATGTTCACCCCAAAAAACAAAAACACTTCTCTTTAGCTATAAAAGTTTTATTTATGCTATTCATGTTAAAGTTTCAAAATTATCATTTTGCTTTCTTATATAAACCATTTATATACTTAAAGTTTCTAAACTATCGCGTTGTTTTTTGATCTTACACATTAAATATATTGATCAAAATGAAAGGGCCCCCATATCCGGTGAGCAATTTGGTTAGTTTATTCCAAATGCAATTATTGGAAAATAGACTTTATGGTTAACAAGCTGTAATGTTACTTTTCATCAGCCAGTAAAAAAGAAGCAAAATGTACCAAACTGATTTGACCTGCAAATAATACCTTAATGTTTAAATTGACTGCATCTAACTGAAGCATCTACCACAAATGACAGACCCGTTATTTTAATTGGTTGGAAGAAGGTTATCCAACCTGTTAGCATTATAGTATCTTTTCTGTTGTTTTGTGGTGCATCTGTGCATCCAGTATTCATTCAATGTAAATCACTATGCTATAAGCTAGGGTTAAAGGAATATTACACAGGAAATGTCTGGCATATGGCGCTTTTACCTGCCATGTAAATAAAAGTTGGAAATTCTACCTTCAGGAGCTCCTGGCACTCATTTCCTAACCATCTATTGTATACTTTTTACTGGAACAAAGGTGGTTCCAGTAAAAAAGCTGTTAAACTGAATCCTTTGAATAGAAGAAAAAGGTTACTGTTTACCTTCCACTTCCCTAATTCCAAATCATATTCCTGCAGAGCCCAGGATCTTCATGTAAAGGCAGGTATAAAGCATTTTTGTCTTCCTGCATTAGTAGAAATAACAGGGTAGGAAGGAGGGTTTAACCTTTAAGGTTTCTTTAAAGAAAACTAAACATCCCTGGCAGGGGAATAAAATCAAAGTAAATTGTGCTTTTGACAATGAAGTGAATTAGCGCTTTCAATGTGATAATTTCTTTGTTCCATTTGCTAAATGAATAAAGGAAGGACTGTTTTCCATCTGGCTATTGACTTTCAAAAAGTTAGGACAGCAGTGTAGTTATTGATGGTTAAAAACTTTTAAGATCATGTCATAGTGGCCTGGTTTCACAAATAGTTAATTATATCAGTATGATACTATTATAGGTCCTAGGAAAGGAATATTTTTCTATTAAAGGTTAACATGGATAGTGGTATTAACATACCTGTGTGAGATTGCCATGTCATCCATATAACATACAGTTCAACTTCAACAAGTTCAATTGATTTCATGACTTGTACAGCTTTAAAGGACAATTAGCCCTACCCCCTGCCTTTACCCAGGGTAATTACCTATATCAATAAATCCTCACCCCTGGTTTTACCAGAAATTTTTTTTTTTACTTACCTGAAATTGCTGGCTCAGGGCACTTTCCCAATGGAAAGAAGCAGTGGCGTATCTACGTTAAAACATTCGGGGCACGTGCCCCGGATGTTTGGCAAAGTGCCCCGAATGTTTTCGCCGCCTGTGCCCCTTGCAAGTGCCTCGAACTTCCGGATTTCCCTCTGGGAACGTCGCGCAGCCGGCGCAGTCGCACACAGTGACGTCATGCGCAATGCCGGCGCGCCGATGTCACGAGCGCGCCGGAGCGAGAGAGAGCTATCGGAGGGAATCCAGGGACAGGTATGTAGCAGTGCAGAGCCAAGCCAGATTAGATAGATAGATAGATAGCAGTTAGATAGATATATAGATAGCAGTTAGATAGATAGATAGCAGTTAGATAGATAGATAGCAGTTAGATAGATAGATAGATAGATAGCAGTTAGATAGATAGATAGATAGATAGATAGATAGCAGTTAGATAGATAGATAGCAGTTAGATAGATAGATAGCAGTTAGATAGATAGATAGCAGTTAGATAGATAGATAGCAGTTAGGTAGATAGATAGATAGCAGTTAGATAGATAGATAGATAGATAGCAGTTAGATAGATAGATAGCAGTTAGATAGATAGATAGATGGATAGATAGATAGCACTGCTATCTATCTATCTAACTGCTATCTATCTATGTAACTTCTATCTATCTATCTAGCTAACTGCTATCTATCTATCTAACTGCTATCTATCTATCTATCTAACTGCTATCTATCTATCTATTCTACTATATATGTTGTATTCAATTAGAATCACCTGGACTTGAATGTAGTTCTTGAAGACGTTTCGCTAGTCATCCGACTAGCTTTCTCAATTCAGAATGACTTGTACAAGAATCTGTGGCAATTATGTACCCTGGAAAATCCTAGTCGGATGACTAGCGAAACGTCTTCAAGAACTACATTTCAAGTCCAGTTGATCTAATTGAATACAACAGATATACCATGACCTGGATGAATGAGAACCTTCACAAGCATATCTATCTAACTGCTATCTATCTATCTAACTGCTATCTATCTATCTATCTAACTGCTATCTATCTATCTATCTATCTAACTGCTATCTATCTATCTATCTATCATCTAACTGCTATCTATTACTAACTGCTATCTATCTATCTATCTAACTGCTATCTATCTATCTATCTATCTAACTGCTATCATTCTATCTATCTATCTATCTATCTAACTGCTATCTATCTATCTAACTTGCTATCTATCTATCTATCTATCTAACTGCTATCTATCTATCTATCTATCTATCTAACTGCTATCTATCTATCTAACTGCTATCTATCTATCTAACTAACTGCTATCTATCTATCTATTTATCTATCTATCTATCTAACTGCTATCATAGCAGTTAGATAGATAGATAGATAGATAGATAGATAGATAGCAGTTAGATAGATAGATAGCAGTTAGAGAGATAGATAGATAGATAGCATTAGATATAGATAGATAATAGCAGTTAGATAGATAGATATAGCATTAGTAGATAATGATAGCAGTTAGTAGATGCAGTAGATAAGATAATGATAGATAGCAGTTAGATAGATAGATAGATAGCAGTTAGATAGATAGATAGATAGCATTTATATAGATAGATAGATAGCATATGATAGATAGATAGATTAGCATTGATAGATAGAGTAGATAAGATAGATAGATAGATAGATAGATAGATAGATAGATAGATAAGTTTAGATAGATAGATAGATAGATGAAGCGAGATAGATAGGATAGACAAGAAGCAGATAGACATAGTTAAATAGATAAACAAGAGGCAGATAGACAGATATACAGAGAGAGAGAGGGACAGATAGAGATAGATATACAGAGAGAGAGAGAGGGAGAGATAGATATACAGAGAGAGAGAGGGACAGACAGAGATTGATAGGGGCAGAGATCCATGAAGAAGGTACAAGAAGATCTCCCTGGCCAAAGGTGTGGGCAAGCATCTGACTACAACTGAACACAACAGTAAGTTTAAAATGACCAAATTGCTACCAGTATATAATGAAATTGCCAGTTTACTGTGCCTTTGTGTCATTAATTTGTGTCTCTCTGTCCAACTCTCTGATCTCTATCTCTGTCTGTCTATCTCACTGTCTTTCTGTCTGTTTATCACTATCGGGCTGTGTATGTTTGTGGTTGTCTATCTGTCTGTATCTTTTTGGTAATCTCTACAAGTACATAGTGGGTGTGGCTTAATTGGGGGCGGAGAAAGGGGCGTGGCCTAAAAAATTTTAGGCGCGCTACGCGCGGCACATGGAGTGCCCAAAAGTGCCCCATATCTTCTCAGACCCTAGATACGCCCCTGGAAAGAAGCATTTCTTTCAGAGCACATCTTCCCAAAAGACTTATCACAAATCAAGGGGCTCAATCAAATCAAAGCTAGATCAGACAGGCAAGGGAAACGTAGGTAAGTAAAATCAAAACCTGAACATGTCACTTTAAGGCACAACTGAACTAAACATAGTCCATCCATGATACAAACACCATTTGGACTGGAAAACATGAGTCCAATAGGGCTTAAAGGGGAACTATGGTCTCCAAACAAGTTAAGTTTAAATGAAAGGCCAGCTCCCTACCTTTAAAACGAGCCATCAACCACCTCTCTACATGCTCCACAGCTCAAGATATAAAGAAATGACTGACCAGAAAGTTAATGGGTGGGAGGCTGACATGTGACATTCCTGAGGCTTCTCCTGTACAGTGCCGCTGGTGAGCACAGCCTCACACTCCCTCAGTGTGTGAAGTCCTGACAGAGAAGGTAAGGGAATCTACACCCCTTCTCTCCCACTGTGTGAAAACAGCCTTTTCAGGCAGAATTCTCACTCTGTTCTCACTATTCCTGAAAAGGCTAATTCTGAGTTTTCTGTAGGGGGGGTGTCTGAGTAACCCATGGCACCCATGAACGGGCGGGGCTTAGGCACCCATGCGTGGGCGTGGCCACAAGGGGCTGTAAGATAATGGGCCATGGGCAACTGGAGGGACCATGGGGCCCATGAGTGGGAGGGACCAGGGGGGCTGCAAAGGGGAGGAGGAGACACAGGACAGAGTGACTGGCAGCTTTAGAGCAGGAAGCAGGAAGTGCAGGGGACCTGGTGATGCTGCTGCCATATCACACATAAAAATGTAAATATCTTCAAAACTATGCAAAATAAACAATGGGAATAAATTGCAAAAATTCTCAGGGGAGTAATTCCTATCAATTTACCTCAAGTCATTTTTGGACCACAGTTCCCCTTTAATATTACTGCAGAAAACCTACCAATTGATAAACTGATGCATAGTCTGTCTATTGATATTTAAGGAGGTAGCACTGACTAGTTTTGTTGTCCACTAAAAACCTCTGCATCGTGTGTGAATTACAAAAATGCTGATCACTTGGACTAACTGAATTTTCCTAAGAAATGGTCTAGAGCAAATCGCCTGATCAAAACAAAATAGCCTTGGTGTTCCATCAGCCCAAATAATCAACCCATGTGCACCACCCCTAAGAGATTTTACTTTACTGTGGTTATTTGTGTCATAATGCAAGTAGACACGGCACGGGTACAAAATGACGAGTCAAAATGGATATTTATTCTCAGAAGAAGCAGTTTATTTTATTGGACTTGTCTTTTATAAAACCTGTTGATCTTTTAAAATAATTTCCAAAAGACATCAATTCTACATCCAAAGGTAGCATTCCCAGGAAATAGAAGCAGCAATCACAAACAGAGCGGAACCATTATTTATCCTCACAGTTTAGATCTCTATTAAATGACACACTGTCCTTGATAATGCGAATTAGGGGAAAAGGCCATACTTGATACTTTGCAACATAAAATGCAGCTTAGATTAGCTTTAACTTTGTCTGACTTCTGAAGGTTTTGAGAGCTAAATATAAAATTCCATCTCTGTATGTCCTCCCTTTAAATTCTTTGCATACCTAAATGACCTAAAAGAAAAAGCAATCAGAAAATATTTCTGAAGAGAATATTGATCAGGGGTGAAAAAAGGCAAATGCTAACCTTTGTGAAGACACGTGCCATAGCGAAATAATACATTACCTGGAATACAAAATAGCATTCATTCATGCACAATTCAAGATAGCACAAATTAAGCCAATAAGACAATTATATAAAGGGACATAATATTTTCTACCCATCCAACCAAAACCATGGTAGTGATTTATTTAAATTGTGACAGCTATTAACATAATGCTATTTAATTGGCTTGTTGGTTTTCTTTATGTTTACACTACAATTGATATAGGAAGAAACAGGAGATTAAATCCAATAAGGTACACTATAAACCGCACTTAAATTATGAGAATGGGAGATTTGAAAACCTGATTTGAAACTTTTGTCCTTTTCAAAAATCTAGACTCATTTTCTAGTATGGACAAGAAAGAATTGCAAGATAACCAATCTATATTAAGAGGTAGAGGGGAGGGGGAGAAGAACATTATGCTATGTAACAGGTTAGTCCTACACCTGCTTTCAAACTATTGCACTGGGTTGGAGGGGTTGAGGGATGTATGTACAATTTGAGGGAGGGACTTGCCCTTTGATTAAATAATCAACCGTTGCAGTGGAGGCAGAAAGCTATTTTTCTTGGGGTTGTTTATTTAAAATTCAATGCAGGCAATATATTAATAGGTTTAAATGACTCAACACAATTTACATCACGTAATAGCTTGTACTTCATCATCAGAAAGCTCTTAGTGATTTGTTATTGAAGAGAATGAATGGACTAACTGGGCAGCTTCTTAGAATGACATAATTATCCGTACTTGTTTAAGGCTAATGTAGCTCTACTGTAGTTCCTAAACCGCTTTTAAAGTCTAGCAATCGACTACAGATGACAGCAGGAATTAAAAAATTAAAAAAAATATAAGGCAACATTAAATGGATAGATAACATTGTATTTATTAGACCCATAACTAACTCTGCTTATTTATTATTAAAAAAAATATATTGCACATATTTGTTATGATTAGAGATGGACGAACTTTCGAAAGTTCAGTCCGTTTTCGAACTTTTGAACTTCTAAAAAAGTTCGAAAGTTCGAAAGTCCAAAAACGGACACATGCACAATAACATCTGTACATAGGTTTTAGAGTAGGTCTGGAGCTGGCCATACAATGTTTATATCACCAGTCAAACTTCCAGATATTGCATAGAGCTATAGTCTGTTATTAGTTTCCCCGTAATATCTCTATACATGTAAACAGGTACTTAACCATGTGTGGCCAGATATTGACAGGCACAAACTCCCATTAGCAACTTCTGCACTGACTAATTTCTTTTGTTTCTCAATTTTTTTTATTTGCGTCTCAAGTATTAGTCTGCCTGGTCCCCACTAGGCTGGACTTTAACAATTCCTGTAAATCCACCACAAAATCAAAGCTAAGATGCAGAATACATATTAATAATTAAAAATAACATGTTTTGTTTTTTTCTATTATTTGCCTTTGTTTAACAAATCTCATTTCACAGGGAGTATAAAAGCTGTAATAAAGAGTGCAAGAAAGCAATAAAACTAGCTAAAATAGAAAATGAAATACGGAACAAAGCAAGTCCAACCCTAAAATGTTTTTTAAGTATATAAATGGTAAAAAGATGAGGACTGAGAATGTGGGACCATTGAATAATGGGGCTGAGATGGTTGTAGAGGATGCCAAAAAGGCTAATCTGCTAAACTGTTTTTCACATCGGTTTTCACTATAGAGAATCCTAGTCCTTACAGCAGGGATTGTAATAATATGCAGGGGAGAAATGAGGAGTATTCACATTGGCTGATCGAGGATATGGTACGGAAACAATTAGACAAAGTAAATATTAATAAAGCCCCAGGGCCAGATCGATTGCATCCCCGGATTTTAAAAGAGCTTAGTTCAGTTCTATATAGACCACTGTTTCTCATCTTTTCAGATTCGCTTTGGTCTGGGGATGTGCCGCTGGATTGGAAAAAAGCCAATGTAATACCAATATTCAAAAAAGGTAGTCGTTCACAGCCTGGAAACTATAGACCTGTAAGCCTAACATCAGTGGTAGGGAAGTTGCTGGAAACTTTGTTATGGGATCATATCCTTGACTTTGTCTCCAGAACTGATCTCATTAGTAGAAGCCAGCATGGATTTATGAGAAATAGATCATGCCAGACAAATTTAATTGGTTTTTATGATTAAGTGAGTAAGAATTTATATTCAGGCACAGCAGTGGATGTGGTATACAAGGATTTTGCGAAAGCCTTTGATACTGTGCCACATGGGCGACTAATGTATAAACTGAGGACTGATGGCCTAGAAGAAAACATTTGTTCATGGATAGAGAACTGGTTATTGGATCACAAACAGAGAGTGGTGGTAAATGGAGCTACATCTATGTGGGCTAAAGTGGAATGCCTCAGGGTTCTGTTCTGGGGCCATTTCTGTTTAATCTGTTTATAAATGACTTAGAAGGGGCATTGAGAGCAAGGTCTCTGTGTTTGCTGATGATACTAAACTATGCAGAGCTTTGGAAACTTCAAATGATGTGTAAGTGCTGCAAGCTGACCTAGATAGATTATCAAAATGGGCAGCAGAATGGCAGATGAGATTCAATGTTGATAAATGTAAGGTGATGCACTTGGGATTTAATAATCCCTGTGCCACCCACACCATAAATAGCTCTGTTTTAAGTGAATCTGTAATGGAAAAAGATTTGGGGGTTCTGGTAGATAACAGACTTAGCTATAGCAAACAATGCCAGAGAGCTAGAGCTAGCAAGATATTGTCTTGTATAAAGAGGGGAATAGATTTAAGAGATATTATTCTCCCTATTTACAAGACACTGATAAGGCCTCATTTGGAATATGTGGTGCAGTTTTGGAATCTCATATACAAAAGGGACATCTTGACAGTAGAAGCTATTCAGAGACTAAAATATTAAAGGGAATGGAGGGGCTTGACTATGCAGGCAGATTAGACAAGTTAAGGCTGTCAACATTGGAGAGGCTATGTTTGTGAGGGGAAATGATAACCTTATACAAATATATTAATGGGCCTTACAATAAACTGGTGCATTGTTTTATGAATAGGTCATATCAGAGGACTTGTGGACATCCTTTAAGATTGGAAGAAAAGAAGTTTCATCTTCAGGTTAGGAAAGGTTTCTTTACAGTGAGAACGGTGAAACTGTGGAACTGTCTTCCAGCAGAGGTGGTAATGGCAAGTTCATTGAATAGCTTTAAAAAAGGCCTGGATAAGTTTCTAAAACTAAAAAATATTGAGAACTACTGGTATTAATACATTTACTGTAGATCTGGTTGATCCAGGGATACTTTCCAATTGCTGTTTGGAGTCAGGAAGGAATTCCCCCCCCCCCCCTTTTTAGCTGGTTTTTTTGCCTTCCTCTGGATCAACTGTTAGGAAGGGTTAAAAAAAAGTGAATAGGTTGGACTCGATAGACGTATGTCTTTAGTCAACCACAATTACTATGTTACTATGCATTTCAACACATAGAACAATGTTAACTTTTATTTATAATAATTGTCACCTGGGAATGGTGTACATTTACTTTGCCACCAGAGGGCCCAGGAACTCATTGCAATCTATTATATTAAGTTATCAGGAGGCTCTTTACTGTTATGAACAGTTCTAAAAAGCATCTTTAAATGACTTTAGCTGAGTGACTAATTACAAGCCTTGATGACCTGCAACAGAATATGGTGCTATTTCCATATTTAAATCCTTAGTGCCAAATTTGCTTATTGACAGACAAACATTAACTTAACATAATTTGCTTTTACTGTTCCTATGGCATTGTGTGAATATCAATTAGTCAGTGCTAGAAGTTTGAGATTTTAGGAGGAAGAGATGTTAAATATCAATATTTATAATCATGTAAACTACAGCTTCCCATGGCCAGAAGATGTAATACTTTATACGCAGAAGATGAAGTAGACATGTAACCTGGTTTAAAAAATTTGGATCTACAAAAATCCTAGTTCAAACGCTGGAAATCTGTGGTTCTGTTGGCAGAATGAGCTCAGTTTACCTTTATTTAAAGAGACATACTGTATATAAAAGACGAAAACAGCTTTTACTCCATGTTTAGTTGACTCAAAAGGTCCATTGCCTGACTTTCTAGCAGATCAAGGAATGCCCAACTGAACAACACACACTGGCGATTATCGTCTGTGTTTATCAAAGATTATGGGGAAAATCACCTGTTTGTAGGAAGCTGTATTGGATTTTAACTGACCTGTTTATAAAGAAGTAACATGGCCATAAAGTACTAATAATGTCTGGTGCATTATGACCACATTTTAAAAGTCTGATTGACAATATTCCATATGGCTATTGCATATGGCTAACAAGATAAAGCAGGTCATACTCTTCAAGCATAGAGAAGTGGAAACTGTAAAAGTGAGAGGGGATACTTACATCAACTGTCTAGGGGAGGGATTTAAGGAAAAGCAGTGATGTCAGGAGCTTCTTCTACTATTCTACTAGAAGATTTTGACATCTCGGGAACCAGATGGAATATACAGAATTTTAATCTGTCTCTGGATATTACATAGCACGTTGGAAGTGACAATTCATGGAACATTCATAGCACAGCATGAATAATACAGAAATGAAGATGACATTTATTGCTGCATATTTTAAAACCATGGCCCTTACTCTGTTGTACTTCTTTTTTATATTTATGTAAGGAAGGTTTTAATTTATTTCAAGCAATTAAAAATGTAAAATATGTTGTCGAATCATGCTGTTCTTTGAATTCCAACATGCAGTGACTCCTCTCACTTTTATGTGGTGCATTTTTAAATTTTACTGTATAAAATCTACTGTACCTTACATATTTTTGAGGTGAAGTAGACCCTTTATTACAATGTTGGTGTCATTCTGAGTCTTGTTAGGGCAGGTTTATTCTTAGTTTAACTTATCAGATGCAGTAGTTCTCAATATGTTTTAGTTTTAGAAACTTATCCAGGCCATTTTTAAAGCTATTTAATGAACTTGCCATTACCACATCTGCTGATAGACAGTTCCACAGTTTCTCACTGTAAAGAAACCTTTCCTAACCTTAAGATGAAACTTCTTTTCTTCCAACCTTAAAGGATGTCCACTAGTCCTCTGATATGACCTATTCGTGAACAATGCCCCAGAGAGTTTATTGTATGGCCCATTCTCTGAACTGCTTAATTTTCAAGATGTCTGTTTTGCATATGGGATTCCACTGCACCGCATATTCCAAATGGGGCCCTACCAGTGTCTTATAAAGAGGGAGAATAATATTATTGTCCTCTGGTCAACTTTCCAATCTACATTACTTATAGCTTTAATGTCGGTTGTAAAGTCTGGTTCAGGGAACGTCCCATGTGTTTTACTAGTGTATGGGCCCCTTTATGCTGGTCATACATTAGGATCTTTCCTTCCGTAATCCCTATGATGTTAGTACAAAGTTCCCACATGGTTGCACGAGTCAGAAGAACCACCTGGCCCTAATGTGTAGATATTGTTTGCAATCGACATTCGATTGCAAAATGAATGGGCCAAGACAGAATGTTGCAGGAGCAACTGACAGTAAAACAGCCCATGGTTAAATTCTGTCATATTGAATCTATCAGTTCATGACCATCATCACTCCTTCTGCTATAAATACTGCAGAAAATATATTTAGAAAATATTAATTAGGATAATGCCACTAATTCACCAATAATTGCTTTTGCATTTAGAAAATGGAGATCATGTGATAGATTTAATGTAAGATTCTGAAACAAGAATATCCTGATACAATGAAATGACTACTGTTTAGCAGAAAACTTATTTGAGCATGAATCAGCATAAATCACTGTAAAAACCCACTGTAAAACCCCCAAAATATAGATCTTTCATAAGGAAAAGTGCTTGAGGATAAGCAATCGAATGGCTAAAATCCAAATCTCTGTCCCAAAGACAGTCAACACAGAGACGGTTATCTCTGCCCTGAAGAATGTTGTTTCCTGTACATAAAGGTTACTGTGTATTCAACTAACATGTATTTTATCCAGTCTCTCTGGAAATAACTTATTATTCTTGTTTTCCAAATTATCTGAGTTGCTGAGTTGACCTTCTATGACTGTCTATTGTTATATTTGTTATTTATATTGTATGTACAGTTTGGTGACAAGACTTTACCATCTGGAACATTTCTCTCCATGATCTAACAAGACATAAAAAAAAAACAACTTAAAATTGGTATGCAAAATGTTAGGGGTGAAAAACCTAATCACACTAGGGGCCAAAATCAAAAATACAGGCTAAGTGGTGGGACAAATTTTTTTATTAAGAGTTACAGGAGTGCCCAGTGCTGGGTCTCGTCAGCTAAAGGGAGTGAAGGACGCTGTTTTGGCCTATGGCACAATCATGTGCTGATGTGGAACGCCCACCTTACACTTCTGGCACGGTATTGGAATGGCGAACTCCAATGAAAGGCCCTTTGTCACACCTCCCTCCCCTCTCTAGCACCAGGCTAGATATGTAATCAGTTGTTTCAGTGTTGACTTCATCCAAGCCTTATTATGCTACTATACATTTGTGCAATCCCATACAGCTTTGTAACTATAGATCTGCCTGCTAGATACCACCATCAACTGTTTGTGCGTATCTTAGTAAAGGTGTGGGTGATCAGCTGCTTAAAAACAGCTGATTAGAGTATCTAGCAGGCAGATCTATGGTCTATGGCACAAATAGATAGCACTGTAGTAAGTCTTGGATACTGTACAGTCACCAGGGGCCACAAAAATTCCACAAATTGGCCACAGGCCTTGTGTTTGCAATATGCACATGCATTTTGTTGTGAAGTCATGTATATTTCTGGCTGGCTACATATTTTCATATACAAATAAACAGGACCTGATATATAAAGAAAGACTGACATTTTAAAGCATTTTAGTTGGAGCAGAGCAGATTTCCCAAAAGATGTCAACAAATCTGGACTGGTGGTTTCGTAGGTATAAGCTGACAGGTGTCTGACGAATTTATTTATTCCTATGCATGGACAGATTTAATCAGTGCTCCATCAGCCATAACCCTATTATTTTTTAATTGTTCTTTAGTACCTTACTGCTGGATATGATGATTCTTTTACCGAACAGACCAGTGTATCTTATGTCCATGATAAGCTGCATCAAAAAGAGCCATTTTGCGATTCCAAGTAACAGAATACAGTGATTAGACTGTATAAGAAAACTGGGCAAATGTTTCCTGCAACCAGTTCTAACCAACTGACAAATAGCAGCATGAAGAAAGCAAACTTGTAATTGTCAGCCACAACAGAATGCATTTAGCATTTTAGCATTCACCTCTTCTTCTTGGTATGCCCTTGATAAAGTTCTATGCATGAGAACAAAAACATTGATGAAAGGAAACTATAGAAGGGGCAGCATGCTGGATACAGTGTGGTACACTAAATTTAATCTTCCCAGGTGCAGTAATGGGGGTATTACCCACTTAATCAGAAAACCCCATGCTACCACCAAGCTGTAACCTGCTTTTAGTGATTAATGGAACCAGGCTCCTTATTGCATCTCCACCCCATAATTTCTAAAATATTCTCTTGAAAGGGTAGCTAAAGCATCATAGCAACACTAAATCAAAAGGCAGATCGTGTTGACATAAAAGCTCTAATCTATATCTCACCTCTTCTTTTGGGGAATTTACCTTACTAATATTTGACTTTGTGCTTTATTTCCCAGCATTCCAGTATCACACAGTGTGGTCACTGACTATTTTGTGCTTCGCACATGCCCAGTCCTAAGCTACTGCAGAAACTTGTTGCAGTCTCTAATCTATTATGTTACAGTCCTTGCCAGATTAGGTAAGAGAGCATGTGACTAAGGAGAAGAAGCATGGCCTGACACTTCCCCAGGGCAGGAAGGTGTTACATTTATTTTATTGCCATGGGAGTGGTGGTTTACAGTTTATTGGGGGATGATGCTTTTCCAATACAAAGTATAAAAATTTGGGTTTAGTTCTCCTTTAAAAAAAGTGAAATACTATAACTCACAGAACTCCATGACTGACTGCAGAATTCTGGGCATTGTAGTTTTTAATACATATGGAGGTCCGCAGGATGGACACGTCTGGTGAAAAGTGTACAAAGTAAATAGTGGTGAATCCAGGTTTTGAAACAAACCTGGTTTCGATGCGTAACTGCTGGTTTCAAAAATCTATGGATTCAACAGATTTTTCAACATTTTAGAAACATTAAACAAAAATCTAAAATTTTAGAAAAATTGAAAATTCCATTCAAAAATCCTTTAGAAAATTAAAAAAATTATATAATTTGAAAAATTCCGATTCAATTGGTTTCAAAACATAGTTCTGCGGAACCGTTGTTTGAACGACATCTCTAATAGTAAATCAGAATTCATAAACTATCATATATGTTTTGGTAGTAAACCATAATGTCTGTAGAATGTTAACGTAAACAGATACCATATTGTATTGGTTCACTTTTTTTTCTCAGTACTGTAAATTTTAGTGATTTTTTTTATCCAATTCATTATTTCACAAATTCATTCCAGTATAAGTTTCAAGGGCATGTCCACCCCCAAAACTATAATTTCACCCACTACTGGCCCCACTCTGTAGTGCATAAAAATCCTTAGCTTACATACCTGCTATGCCCCTCCAAAGTTTAAAAACTGGCCACCAGGAGCCTGGCAGAGTTCATATAGGACTTTGCCTCCTGTCTCTCCTCCGGGAGAATTTGCACATGCTCAGTGCAGAGCCCCCTCCCTCTCCCAGACGTTTTGCTCTCCCTCCCCCTAGCATAAAACCCCTTTGTGGTATAGTAGGGTTTCGTCCCTAGCCCCAACAGCTATAGTACTTTTGTCAGAAACTCCCCTGAATCTCTACCAGAGCGCCCATTTGCAAACTAGTGAGACTGGACATAAATATGGTCATAAACTAAGCCAAGGGTTATACATAGGGGAAAAGTCAGCCAAACGAAGTACCAGGGGTTGAGAGAAAAGCATAGTCAAAAAGATGGGCAGTTCAGGCGGCAAAGGTTTGCAGTCAAGAAAAGGAGGTAGAAAGTCGGCAATAGTAAATGAACAAAGAACACACCAGGAATAAAGGTGTACCAAATGCTATATAATGGGATAAGACCAATAGGCTAGGAGTATTATAAAGCCAATGGACCAATAGAAGCCAATGAGAGAGCCTTATAGGAGAATAGGCCACATTTGTATTTTATAAGGGCCCTGTAACTTTAAAGCTGGCATGCATCTGTTCAGGGTATACAGGAGCCTGGTGTGAAAGCTGGAGAATTGCCAGAATATCCTGAATGCCACCAAATGAATCCCGAACGCCGATGGGAAAGGCTAAAGGAGTTACCTCGAAGAAGACAGATGATGAAGCCTGTGATGCGGTGATGAGATTGTTGAAATTGCCGTTTACAATAATATGGCTAATGTTTAATGTTTTGTGCCAAATGCAAGCAAAAAATCAAGATGCTAAATGGTATTTATGTATGATCCGTAAAATTGTATTTCATGGCAGCTTTTCATTCATTTTCCAGATTTTTGTTTGTCAAGATTTTCTTTCAAATCCCTTGGCTTTTAAATAAAAATGTTTGGAATGTATTGTAATATTTTATTTGTCTAAATATGCTCTTTATTATCCAAGGCAGCATTTGGTTTTTAAATTAAACCTTGACCATTCTCCAGTTTGTTTGTTATGGTAAATTATTCCTTTATACTGATTAATGCTAACAAAGACTTTGAAAAAAAGTTTCTTGTATTTCTGAAACTAAATCCTAATGGGATTTTTAGATAATTTTGTGATTTGTAATATGTCTTACTCATCTGATTATTATATTCTTTCATAAAGACCTTAGGAAGACCCTTTCTGAATTCGGAATATATAGTTTGTTTAGCTCTATCACGTAAATTAATGGGTTTGTATTAGAGATGGGAGATGAGAAATGGGAGACAGGGAGACAGGGATCTGACATGGAACCCCTCAGTCTGAAACCCAAAGGATCGTTCAGATTTCAGGACTTCAGATCCCATTTTTGATGATTATCGAACATTCAAGCTATTTTCGATAATCCTCGAAAATACCCTCGAACATTCGATAATCCTGGAAAATACCCTCGAACATTCGATAATCCTCGAAAATACCCTCGAACATTTGATAATCCTCGAAAATACGAGCGGAAACTCGTAAGTAGTTTTCGATTCTATTTTCGAGGATAATCAAATGTTCAAGGGCATTATCGAGGATTATCAAAAATAGCTCGAATGATCTATAATCATCGAAAATGGGATCCGGAGTCCCGAAAACATGTTCCATTCTCAGATTTTCAGGATATTGGAAATGGAACGAAACTTAACAGTTTTGGCCATCTCTTGTTTGTATTAATATGATAAGGAAATCCTATTTACATGTTAGAATAATGTGGCATGAAACCAATCCCCAAAACCGCCATGCAAGTGGATAAAACCAAACAGAATGGTTCCAAAACTGTATGGTGATTTTTAGAAAGTGCCAATACATTAAACTTTTTAAAAAATATATTTTACTATTGCACAGAGCAAATAAAAATAAACAAAGACATAAAATAGTTGTAAATGATTTAGGAGTACAGAGTCAAACAGATATATATTATAAGGTTATACATCTAAATTTATGCTTAGGTTCTATTTCTATTTTTTGTAGTAATTGATGACTTCCTGCTCACCTTGAAAACTTGCATATGCTAATTGCACCCCAGCAATGGTGTAGAAAAACTAACCTTAGGCTGTGTCAAAATGTTTTGCTAAGCAGAAAGTGATAAAGGGTAATAAAGGGTAATCTGTCCTTTAATAATGCAAGTTATGCATTATTAAAAAAAAAATGCATTTCCCGGTTTATAGTCAGTGAAGTTTTATATTAACAGATTTAGATTTCTTTGTTGTAAGTTATTAAAACTCTCTGCAAGGCTTCAAAGTATAGTTACCAGGACTTGTTCTGCCGGACCAGCAGCAGTGTGAGTGATTTGCTGACTAAATATAAGTTTGGTTGGTTGGCATGCACTTTAATTTTTTTTAATCCTCATGTAAAAGCTTTTTTCATCAGAACACTTATACATTGAGGGGGCAATGCAATATGATAATCCCACGCATCTTACCTGCCGGAGGTCCCACAATGCAAAGATCCCTGTGCAAGATTTAGTGCATCGCGGTATCTCGGACAGGTAACTGCTTTGGCTTACACCTTCTATTCAGAGGTTTAAGATTTTTTGCTACCTAGTAGCACACAACTTTACTTAGGAGTAGAGATGTTCGAAACTGTTGAGTTTCGTTCCGTTTTCGAATTTTCAAAATTTTTGGAAATTTCAAAAATTCAAAAATTCGTTTTGATTTTTGAAAATCATCTACTTTCAATTTTCGAATATCGTCTACTTTCGAAAATTGTCTAAAGTGCCATGTCAAGCACACACTGACCTGTATATATAAAATGCTATGTCCAGCACACACTGACCTGTATACATACAAGCCATGTCCTCACACACTGACCTGTATAAATAAAATGCCACATCCAGCACACACTGAACTGTATATGAAAAATGCCATGTCCAGCACACACTGACTTGTATGTATAAAATGCCATGTCCAGCAGCTCACACTGACTTGTATATATAAAATGCCATGTCCAGTAGCAGACACTGACCTTTATATATGAAATGGTATGTCCAACAGCACACACTGACCTGTATATAAAATGCCATGTCAAGCACACACTGACCGAGCTAGCAAGATTTGTCTGTAAAAAGAGGGATGATTTAAGAGATATTATTCTCCCTATTTACAAGACACTGAAGGCCTCATTGGAATATGTGGTGCATTTTTGGAATCTCATATACAAAAGGGACATCTTGACGAGATCTATGCAAGACTAAAAATATTAAAGGGAATGGAGGGCTTGACTATGCAGGCAGATTAGACAAGTTAAGGCTGTCAACATTGGAGAGGCTATGTTTGTGAGGGAAATGATAACCTTATACAAATATATTAATGGGCCTTACAATAAACTGGTGCATTGTTTTATGAATAGGTCATATCAAAGGACTTTGGACATCCTTTAATTGGAAGAAAAGAAGTTTCATCTTCAGGTTAGGAAAGGTTTCTTTACAGTGAGAACGGTGAAACTGTGGAACTGTCTTCCAGCAGAGGTGGTAATGGCAAGTTCATTGAATACTTTAAAAAGGCCTGGATAAGTTTCTAAACTAAAAAATATTGAGAACTACTGGTATTAATACATTTACTGTAGATCTGGTTGATCCAGGGATACTTTCCAATTGCTGTTTGGAGTCAGGAAGGAATTCCCCCCCCCCCCCCTTTTTAGCTGGTTTTTTTGCCTTCCTCTGGATCAACTGTTAG
Source organism: Hymenochirus boettgeri (assembly GCA_019447015.1). Taxonomy (NCBI): domain Eukaryota; kingdom Metazoa; phylum Chordata; class Amphibia; order Anura; family Pipidae; genus Hymenochirus; species Hymenochirus boettgeri. The sequence goes on from CM033476.1 coordinate 172,917,527, forward strand.
GAAGGGTTAAAAAAGTGAATAGGTTGGACTCGATAGACGTATGTCTTTAGTCAACCACAATTACTATGTTACTATGCTTTCAACACATAGAACAATGTTAACTTTTTTTTATAATTTGTCCCTGGGAATGGTGTACATTTACTTTGCCACCAGAGGGCCCAGAACTCATTGCAATCTATTATATTAGTTATCAGGAGGCTCTTTACTGTTATGAACAGTTCTAAAAGCATCTTTAATGACTTTAGCTGAGTGACTAATTACAAGCCTTGATGACCTGCAACAGAATATGGTGCTATTTCCATATTTAATATCCTTAGTGCCAATTTGCTTATTGACAGACAACTTAACTTAACATAATTTGCTTTTACTGTTCCTATGGCATTGTGTGAATATCAATTAGTCATGTGCTAAAGTTTGAGATTTTAGGAGGAAGAGATGTTAAATATCAAATTTATAATCATGTAACTACAGCTTCCCATGGCCAGAAGATGTAATACTTTATACGCAGAAGATGAAGTAGACATGTAACCTGGTTTAAAAATTTGGATCTACAAAATCCTAGTTCAAACGCTGAAAATCTGTGGTTCTGTTGGCAGAATGAGCTCTTTTACCTTTATTTAAAGAGACATACTGTATATAAAAGACGAAAACAGCTTTTACTCCCATGTTTATTTGACTCAAAAGGTCATTGCCTGACTTTCTAGCAGATCAAGGAATGCCCACTGAACAACACACACTGGCGATTATCGTCTGTGTTTTATCAAAGATTATGGGGAAAATCACCTGTTTGTAGGAACTGTATTGGTTTTAACTGACCTGTTTATAAAGAAGTAACATCCATAAAGTACTATAATGTCTGGTGCATTATGACCACATTTTAAAAGTCTGATTGACAATATTCCATATGGCTATTGCATATGGCTAACAAGATAAGCAGGTCCTACTCTTCAAGCATAGAGAAGTGGAAACTTAAAATAGAGGGGATACTTACATCAACTGTCTAGGGAGGGGAGGGATTTAAGGAAAAGCAGTGATGTCAGGAGCTTCTTCTACTATTCTACTAGAAGATTTTGACATCTCGGGAACCAGATGGAATATACAGAATTTTAATCTGTCTCTGGATATTACATAGCACGTTGGAAGTGACAATTCATGGAACATTCATAGCACAGCATGATAATACAGAAATGAAGATGACATTTATTGCTGCATATTTTAAACCATGGCCCTTACTCTGTTGTACTTCTTTTTATATTATGTAAGGAAGGTTTTAATTTTATTTCAAGCAATTAAAAATGTAAAATATGTTGTCGAATCATGCTGTTCTTTGAATTCCAACATGCAGTGACTCCTCTCACTTTTATGTGGTGCATTTTTAAATTTACTGTATAAAATCTACTGTACCTTACATATTTTTGAGGTGAAGTAGACCCTTTATTACAATGTTGGTGTCATTCTGAGTCTTGTTTAGGGCAGGTTTATTTCTTAGTTTAACTTATCAGATGCAGTAGTTCTCAATATGTTTTAGTTTTAGAAACTTATCCAGGCCATTTTTAAAGCTATTTAATGAACTTGCCATTACCCACATCTGCTGATAGACAGTTCCACAGTTTCTCACTGTAAAGAAACCTTTCCTAACCTTAAGATGAAACTTCTTTTCTTCCAACCTTAAAGGATGTCCACTAGTCCTCTGATATGACCTATTCGTGAACAATGCCCCAGAGAGTTTATTGTATGGCCCATTCTCTGAACTGCTTAATTTTCAAGATGTCTGTTTTGCATATGGGATTCCACTGCACCGCATATTCCAAATGGGGCCCTACCAGTGTCTTATAAAGAGGGAGAATAATATTATTGTCCTCTGGTCAACTTTCCAATCTACATTACTTATAGCTTTAATGTCGGTTGTAAAGTCTGGTTCAGGGAACGTCCCATGTGTTTTACTAGTGTATGGGCCCCTTTATGCTGGTCATACATTAGGATCTTTCCTTCCTAATCCCTATGATGTTAGTACAAGTTCCCACATGGTTGCACGAGTCAGAAGAACCACCTGGCCCTAATGTGTAGATATTGTTTGCAATCGACATTCGATTGCAAAATGAATGGGCCAAGACAGAATGTTGCAGGAGCAACTGACAGTAAAACAGCCCATGGTTAAATTCTGTCATATTGAATCTATCAGTTCATGACCATCATCACTCTCTTCTGCTATAAATACTGCAGAATATATTTAGAAAATATTAATTAGGATAATGCCACTAATTCACCAATAATTGCTTTTGCATTTAGAAAATGGAGATCATGTGATAGATTTAATGTAAGATTCTGAACAAGAATATCCTGATACAATGAAATGACTACTGTTTAGCAGAAAACTTATTTGAGCATGAATCAGCATAAATCACTGTAAAAACCCACTGTAAAACCCCCAAAATATAGATCTTTCATAAGGAAAAGTGCTTGAGGATAAGCAAATCGAATGGCTAAAATCCAAATCTCTGTCCCAAAGACAGTCAACACAGAGACGGTTATCTCTGCCCTGAAGAATGTTGTTTCCTGTACATAAAGGTTACTGTGTATTCAAACTAACATGTTTTTATCCAGTCTCTCTGGAAATAACTTTATTCTTGTTTTCCAAATTATCTGAGTTGCTGAGTTGACCTTCTATGACTGTCTATTGTTATATTTGTTATTTATATTGTATGTACATTTGGTGACAAGACTTTACCATCTGGAACATTTCTCTCCATGATCTAACAGACATAAAAAAAAACAACTTAAAATTGGTATGCAAAATGTTAGGGTGAAAAACCTAATCACACTAGGGGCCAAAATCAAAAATACAGGCTAAGTGGTGGGACAAATTTTTTTATTAAGAGTTACAGAGTGCCCAGTGCTGGTCTCGTCAGCTAAAGGGAGTGAAGGACGCTGTTTTGGGCCTATGGCACATCAGTGCTGATGTGGAACGCCCACCTTACACTTCTGCACTTTGGAATGGCGAACTCCAATGAAAGGCCCTTTGTCACACCTCCCTCCCCTCTCTAGCACCAGGCTAGATATGTAATCAGTTGTTTCATCAGTGTTGACTTCATCCAAGCCTTATTATGCTACTATACATTTGTGCAATCCATACAGCTTTGTAACTATAGATCTGCCTGCTAGATACACCATCAACTGTTTTGTGCGTATCTTAGTAAAGGGTGTGGGTGATCAGCTGCTAAAAACAGCTGATTAAGAGTATCTAGCAGGCGATCTATGGTCTATGGCACAATAGATAGCACTGTAGTAAGTCTTGGATACTGTACAGTCACCAGGGGCCACAAAAATTCCACAAATTGGCCACAGGCCTTGTGTTTGCAATATGCACATGCATTTTGTTGTGAAGTCATGTATATTTCTGGCTGGCTACATATTTTCATATACAAATAAACAGGACCTGATATATAAAGAAGACTGACATTTTAAAGCATTTTAGTTGGAGCAGAGCAGATTCCCCAAAGATGTCAACAAATCTGGACTGGTGGTTTCGTAGGTATAAGCTGACAGGTGTCTGACGAATTTATTTATTCCTATGCATGGACAGATTTAATCAGTGCTCCATCGCCATAACCCTATTATTTTTTAATTGTTCTTTAGTACCTTACTGCTGGATATGATGATTCTTTTAACCGAACAGACCAGTGTATCTTATGTCCATGATAGCTGCATCAAAAAGAGCCATTTTGCGATTCCAAGTAACAGAATACAGTGATTAGACTGTATAAGAAAACTGGGCAAATGTTTCCTGCAACCAGTTCTAACCAACTGACAAATAGCAGCATGAAGAAAGCAAACTTGTAATTGTCGCCACAACAGAATGCATTTAGCATTTTAGCATTCACCTCTTCTTCTTGGTATGCCCTTGATAAAGTTCTATGCATGAGAACAAAACATTGATGAAAGGAAACTATAGAAGGGGCAGCATGCTGGATACAGTGTGGTACACTATTTAATCTTCCCAGGTGCAGTAATGGGGGTATTACCCACTTAATCAAGAAACCCCATGCTACCACCAAGCTGTAACCTGCTTTTAGTGATTAATGGAACCAGTCCTTATTGCATCTCCACCCCCCCATAATTTCTAAATATTCTCTTGAAAGGTAGCTAAAGCATCATAGCAACACTAAATCAAAAGGCAGATCGTGTTGACATAAAAGCTCTAATCTATATCTCACCTCTCTTTTGGGGAATTTACCTACTAATATTTGACTTTGTGCTTTATTTCCCAGCATTCCAGTATCACACAGTGTGGTCACTGACTATTTTGTGCTTCCACATGCCCAGTCCTAAGCTACTGCGAAACTTGTTGCAGTCTCTAATCTATTATGTTTACAGTCCTTGCCAGATTAGGTAAGAAGCCATGTGACTAAGGAAAGAGCATGGCCTGACCTCTTCCCCGGGCAGGAAGGTGTTACATTTATTTTATTGCCATGGGAGTGGTGGTTTACAGTTTATTGGGGGATGATGCTTTTCCAATACAAAGTATAAAAAATTTGGTTTAGTTCTCCTTTAAAAAAGTGAAATACTATAACTCACAGAACTCCATGACTGACTGCAGAATTCTGGGCATTGTAGTTTTTAATACATATGAGGGTCCGCAGGATGGACACGTCTTGGTGAAAAGTGTACAAAGTAAATAGTGGTGAATCCAGGTTTTGAAACAAACCTGGTTTCGATGCGTAACTGCTGGTTTCAAAAATCTATGGATTCAACAGATTTTTCAACATTTTAGAAACATTAAACAAAAACTAAAAATTTTAGAAAATTGAAAATTCCATTCAAAAATCCTTTAGAAAATTAAAAAAATTATATAATTTGAAAAATTCCGATAATTGGTTTCAAAACATAGTTCTGCGCGGAACCGTTGTTTGAACGACATCTCTAATAGTAAATCAGATTCATAAACTATCATATATGTTTTGGTAGTAAACCATAATGTCTGTAGAATGTTAACGTAAACAGATACCATATTGTATTGGTTCACTTTTTTTTTCCAGTACTTTAAATTTATTGATTTTTTTTTATCCAATTCATTATTTCACAATATTCACTTCCAGTATAGTTTCAAGGGCATGTCCACCCCCAAAACTATAATTTCACCCACTACTGGCCCCCTCTGTAGTGCATAAAAATCCTTAGCTTACATACCTGCTATGCCCCTCCAAAGTTTAAAAACTGGCCACCAGGAGCCTGGCAGAGTTCATATAGGACTTTGCCTCCTGTCTCTCCTCCGGGAAATTTGCACATGCTCAGTGCAGAGCCCCCCCCTCTCCCAGACGTTTTGCTCTCCCTCCCCCTAGCATAAAACCCCTTTGTGGTATAGTAGGGTTTCGTCCCTAGCCCCAACAGCTATAGTACTTTTTGTCAGAACCTCCCCTGAATCTCTACCAGAGCGCCCATTTGCAAACTAGTGAGACTGGACATAAATATGGTCATAACTAAGCCAAGGGTTATACATAGGGAAAAGTCAGCCAAACGAAGTACCAGGGGTTGAGAGAAAAGCATAGTCAAAAAGATGGGCAGTTCAGGCGGCAAAGGTTTGCAGTCAAGAAAAGGAGGTAGAAAGTCGGCAATAGTAAATGACAAAGAACACAACGGAATAAAGGTGTACCAAATGCTATATAATGGATAAAGACCAATAGGCTAGGAGTATTATAAAGCCAATGGACCAATAGAAGCCAATGAGAGAGCCTTATAGAGAATAGGCCACATTTGTATTTTATAAGGGCCCTGTAACTTTAAAGCTGGCATGCATCTGTTCAGGGTATACGAGGAGCCTGGTGTGAAAGCTGGAGAATTGCCAGAATATCCTGAATGCCACCAAATGAATCCCGAACGCCGATGGGAAAGGCTAAAGGAGTTACCTCGAGAAGACAGATGATGAAGCCTGTGATGCGGTGATGAGATTGTTGAAATTGCCGTTTACAATAATATGGCTAATGTTTAATGTTTTGTGCCAAATGCAAGCAAAAAATCAAGATGCTAAATGGTATTTATGTATGATCCGTAAAATTGTATTTCATGGCAGCTTTTCATTCATTTTCCAAGATTTTTTTGTCAAGATTTTCTTTCAAATCCCTTGGCTTTTAAATAAAAATGTTTGGAATGTTTGTAATATTTTATTTGTCTAAATATGCTCTTTTATTACCAAGGCAGCATTTGGTTTTAAATTAAACCTTGACCATTCTCCAGTTTGTTTGTTATGGTAAATTATTCCTTTATCTGATTAATGCTACAAAGACTTTGAAAAAAAGTTTCTTGTATTTCTGAAACTAAATCCTAATGGGATTTTTAGATAATTTTGTGATTTGTAATATGTCTTACTCATCTGATTATTATATTCTTTCATAAAGACCTTAGGAAGACCCTTTCTGAATTCGGATATATAGTTTTGTTTAGCTCTATCACGTAAATTATGGGTTTGTATTAGAGATGGGAGATGAGAAATGGGAGACAGGGAGACAGGATCTGACATGGAACCCTCAGTCTGAAACCCAAAGGATCGTTCAGATTTCAGGACTTCAGATCCCATTTTTGATGATTATCGAACATTCAAGCTATTTTTCGATAATCCTCGAAAATACCCTCGAACATTCGATAATCCTGGAAAATACCCTCGAACATTCGATAATCCTCGAAAATACCCTCGAACATTTGAATAATCCTCGAAAATACGAGCGGAAACTCGTAAGTAGTTTTCGATTCTATTTTCGAGGATAATCAAATGTTCAAGGGCATTATCGAGGATTATCAAAAATAGCTCGAATGATCTATAATCATCGAAAATGGGATCCGGAGTCCCGAAAACATGTTCCATTCTCAGATTTTCAGGATATTGGAAATGGAACGAAACTTAACAGTTTTGGCCATCTCTTGTTTGTATTAATATGATAAGGAAATCCTATTTACATGTTAGAATAATGTGGCATGAAACCAATCCCCAAAACCCGCCATGCAAGTGGATAAAACCAAACAGAATGGTTCCAAAACTGTATGGTGATTTTTAGAAAGTGCCAAACATTAAACTTTTTAAAAAATATATTTTACTATTGCACAGAGCAAATAAATAACAAAGACATAAAATAGTTGTAAATGATTTAGGAGTACAGAGTCAAACATATATATTATAAGGTTATACATCTAAATTTATGCTTAGGTTTCTATTTCTATTTTTTGTAGTAATTGATGACTTCCTGCTCACCTTGAAAACTTGCATATGCTAATTGCAACACCCCAGCAATGGTGTAGAAAAACTAACCTTAGGCTGTGTCAAAATTTTTGCTAAGCAGAAAGTGATAAAGGGAATAAAGGGTAATCTGTCCTTTAATAATGCAAGTTATGCATTATTAAAAAAAAAATGCATTTCCCGGTTTATAGTCAGTGAAGTTTTATATTAACAGATTTAGATTTCTTTGTTGTAATTTATTAAAACTCTCTGCAAGGCTTCAAAGTATAGTTACCAGGACTTGTTCGCCGGACCAGCAGCATGTGAGTGATTTGCTGACTAAATATAAGTTTGGTTGGTTGGCATGCACTTTATTTTTTTTAATCCTCATGTAAAAGCTTTTTTCATCAGAACACTTATACATTGAGGGGGCAATGCAATATGATAATCCCACGCATCTTACCTGCCGGAGGTCCCACAATGCAAGATCCCTGTGCAAGATTTAGTGCATCGCGGTATCTCGGACAGGTAACTGCTTTGGCTTACACCTTCTATTCAGAGGTTTAAGATTTTTTGCTACCTAGTAGCACACAACTTTACTTAGGAGTAGAGATGTTCGAAACTGTTGAGTTTCGTTCCGTTTTCGAATTTTCAAAATTTTTGGAAATTTCAAAAATTCAAAATTTCGTTTTGATTTTTGAAAATCATCTACTTTCAATTTTCGAATATCGTCTACTTTCGAAAATTGTCTAAAGTGCCATGTCAAGCACACACTGACCTGTATATATAAAATGCTATGTCCAGCACACACTGACCTGTATATATACAATGCCATGTCCAGCAGCACACACTGACCTGTATAAATACAATGCCATGTCCAGCACACACTGACCTGTAAAATAAAATGCCACATCCAGCACACACTGAACTGTATATGAAAATGCCATGTCCAGCACACACACTGACTTGTATGTATAAATGCCATGTCCAGCAGCTCACACTGACTTGTATATATAAAATGCCATGTCCAGTAGCAGACACTGACCTTTATATATGAAATGGTATGTCCAACAGCACACACTGACCTGTATATAAAATGCCATGTCAAGCACACACTGACCTGTATGTATAAAATGTCATGTCCAGTACACACTGACCTATAAATATAAAATGCCATGTCAAGCACACACTGACCTGTATATATAAAATGCCATGTCCAGCACACACTGACCTGTATGTATAAAATGTCATGTCCAGTACACACTGACCTGTAAATATAAAATGCCATGTCAAGCACACAACTGACCTTTATATATAAAATGTTATATCAACACAACACTGACCTATACATAAATGTCACGTCCAGCCCACACTGAACTGTAATATAAAATGCCATGTCCAGCACACACTGACCTGTATAATAAAATGCTATGTCCAGCACACACTGACCTGTATATATACATGCCATGTCCAGCAGCACCACACTGACTTGTATAAATATAATGCCATGTCCAGCACACACTGACCTGTATAAATAAAATGCCACATCCAGCACACACTGAACTGTATATGAAAATGCCATGTCCAGCACACACTGACTTGTATGTATAAAATGCCATGTCCAGCACACACTGACCTGTATATTTAAATGCCATGTCCAGTAGCAGACACTGACCTTATATATGAAATGGCAGTCCAACAGCACACACTGACCTGTATATAAATGCCATGTCAAGCACACACTGACCTGTATGTATAAAATGTTATATCCAACACACACTGACCTGTATATATAAAATGCCATGTCCAGCACACACTGACCTGTATGTATAAAATGTCATGTCCAGTACACACTGACCTGTAAATATAAAATGCCATGTCAGGCACACACTGACCTTTTTATATATAAAATGTTATATACAACACACTGACCTGTATACATAAAATGTCACGTCCAGCCCACACTGAACTGTATATATAAAATGCCATGTCCAGCACACACTGACCTGTATATATAAAATGCCATGTCCAGCAGCACACACTGACCTGAATAAATACAATGCCATGTCCAGCATACACTGGCCTGATATATAAAATGCCATGTCCAGCAGCTCACACTGACCTGTATATTAAAAGGCCATGTCCAGTAGCAAACACTGACCTTTATATATGAAATGGCATGTCCACCAACACACACTGACCTGTATATAAAATGCCATGTCAAGCACACACTGACCTGTATGATAAATGTCATGTCCAGTACACACTGACCTGTAAATATAAAATGCAATGTCAAGCTCACACTGACCTGTAATGTAAAATGCCATGTCCAGCACACACTGACCTGTATGTATAAAATGTCATGTCCAGTACACACTGACCTGTAATATAAAATGCCATGTCAAGCACACACTGACCTGTATATATAATGTTTATATCCAACACACACTGACCTGTATACATAAAATGTCACGTCCAGCCCACACTGAACTTTAAATATAAAATGCCATGTCCCGCGTCAGTGTGTACTGGACATGGCATTTTATATATACAGGTCAGTGTGTATTGGACATGGCATTTTATATATACAGGTCAGTGTGTGCTGGACATGGCATTTTATATTTAAAGTTCAGTGTGGGCTGGACGTGACATTTTATGTATACAGGTCAGTGTTAAATTCTTCATATTGAATCTATCAGTTCATGACCATCATCACTCCTTCTGCTATAAATACTGCAGAAAATATATTTAGAAAATATTAATTAGGATAATGCCACTAATTCACCAATAATTGCTTTTGCATTTAGAAAATGGAGATCATGTGATAGATTTAATGTAAGATTCTGAAACAAGAATATCCTGATACAATGAAATGACTAACTGTTTAGCGAGAAAACTTATTTGAGCATGAATCAGCATAAATCACTGTAAAAACCCACTGTAAAACCCCCAAAATATAGATCTTTCATAAGGAAAAGTGCTTGAGGATAAGCAATCGAATGGCTAAAATCCAAATCTCTGTCCCAAAGACAGTCAACACAGAGACGGTTATCTCTGCCCTGAAGAATGTTGTTTCCTGTACATAAGGTTACTGTGTATTCAACTAACATGTATTTTATCCAGTCTCTCTGGAAATAACTTATTATTCTTGTTTTCCAAATTATCTGAGTTGCTGAGTTGACCTTCTATGACTGTCTATTGTTATATTGTTATTATATTGTATGTACAGTTTGGTGACAAGACTTTACCATCTGGAACATTTCTCTCCATGATCTAACAAGACATAAAAAAAAAACAACTTAAAATTGGTATGCAAATGTTAGGGGTGAAAAACCTAATCACACTAGGGGCCAAAATCAAAAATACAGGCTAAGTGGGGGACAAATTTTTTTATTAAGAGTTACAGGAGTGCCCAGTGCTGGGTCTCGTCAGCTAAAGGAGTGAGGACGCTGTTTTGGCCTATGCACAATCATGTGCTGATGTGGAACGCCCACCTTACACTTCTGGCACGGTATTGGAATGGCGAACTCCAATGAAAGGCCCTTTGTCACACCTCCCTCCCCTCTCTAGCACCAGGCTAGATATGTAATCAGTTGTTTTCAGTGTTGACTTCATCCAAGCCTTATTATGCTACTATACATTTGTGCAATCCCATACAGCTTTGTAACTATAGATCTGCCTGCTAGATACCACCATCAACTGTTTGTGCGTATCTTAGTAAAGGTGTGGGTGATCAGCTGCTAAAAACAGCTGATAAGATTAAGTCTAGCAGGCAGCGATCTATGGTCTATGGCACAATAGATAGCACTGTGTAGTAAGTCTTGGATACTGTACAGTCACCAGGGGCCACAAAAATTCCACAAATTGGCCACAGGCCTTTGTTTGCAATATGCACATGCTTTTGTTGTGAAGTCATGTATATTTCTGGCTGGCTACATATTTTCATATTACAAATAAACAGGACCTGATATATAAAGAAGACTGACATTTTAAAGCATTATTTAGTTGGAGCAGAGCAGATTTCCCAAAAGATGTCAACAAATCTGGACTGGTGGTTTCGTAGGTATAAGCTGACAGGTGTCTGACGAATTATTTATTATGCTATGGACAGATTTAATCAGTGCTCCATGCTCCACATAACCCTATTATTTTTTAATTGTTCTTTAGTACCTTACTGCTGGATATATGATTGATTCTTTTACCGAACAGACCAGTGTATCTTATGTCCATGATAAGCTGCATCAAAAAGAGCCATTTTGCGATTCCAAGTAACAGAATACAGTGATTAGACTGTATAAGAAAACTGGGCAAATGTTCTCCTGCAACCATTCTAACCAACTGACAAATAGCAGCATGAAGAAAGCAAACTTGTAATTGTCAGCCACAACAGAATGCATTTAGCATTTTAGCATATCACCTCTTTTCTTGGTATGCCCTTGATAAAGTTCTATGCATGAGAACAAAAACATTGATGAAAGGAAACTATAGAAGGGGCAGCATGCTGGATACAGTGTGGTACACTAAATTTAATCTTCCCAGGTGCAGTAATGGGGGTATTACCCACTTAATCAGAAAAACCCCATGCTACCACCAAGCTGTAACCTGCTTTTAGTGATTAATGGAACCGGCTCCTTATTGCATCTCCACCCCATAATTTCTAAATATTCTCTTGAAAGGGTAGCTAAAGCATCATAGCAACACTAAATCAAAAGGCAGTCGTGTTGACATAAAAGCTCTAATCTATATCTCACTCTTCTTTTGGGGAATTTACCTTACTAATATTTGACTTTGTGCTTTATTTCCCAGCATTCCAGTATCACACAGTGTGGTCACTGACTATTTTGTGCTTCGCACATGCCCAGTCCTAAGCTACTGCAAACTTGTTGCAGTCTCTAATCTATTATGTTACAGTCCTTGCCAGATAGTAGGTAAGAGAGCATGTGACTAAGGAGAAGAAGCATGGCCTGACACTTCCCCAGGCAGGAAGGTGTTACATTTATTTTATTGCCATGGGAGTGGTGGTTTACAGTTTATTGGGGGATGATGCTTTTCCAATACAAAGTATAAAAATTGGTTTTAGTTCTCCTTTAAAAAAAGTGAAATACTATAACTCACAGAACTCCATGACTGACTGCAGAATTCTGGGCATTGTAGTTTTTAATACATATGGAGGTCCGCAGGATGGACACGTCTGGTGAAAAGTGTACAAAGTAAATAGTGGTGAATCCAGGTTTTGAAACAAACCTGGTTTCGATGCGTACTGCTGGTTCAAAAATCTATGGATTCAACAGATTTTTCAACTTTAGAAACATTAAAAAAAAATCAAAATTTTAGAAAAATTGAAAATTCCATTCAAAATCCTTTAGAAAATTAAAAAAATTATTAATTTGAAAAATTCCGATTCAATTGGTTTCAAAACATAGTTCTGCGGAACCGTTGTTGAACGACATCTCTAATAGTAAATCAGAATTCATAAACTATCATATATGTTTGGTAGTAAACCATAATGTCTGTAGAATGTTAACGTAACAAGATACCATATTGTATTGGTTCATATTTTTTTTCTCAGTACTGTAAATTTTAGGTGATTTTTTTTTATCCAATTCATTATTTCACAAATTCATTCCAGATATAAGTTTCAAGGGCATGTCCACCCCCAAAACTATAATTTCACCCACTAACTGGCCCCACTCTGTAGTGCATAAAAATCCTTAGCTTACATACCTGCTATGCCCCTCCAAAGTTTAAAAACTGGCCACCAGGAGCCTGGCAGAGTTCATATAGGACTTTGCCTCCTGTCTCTCCTCCGGGAGAATTTGCACATGCTCAGTGCAGAGCCCCCTCCCTCTCCCAGACGTTTTGCTCTCCCTCCCCCTAGCTCAAAACCCCTTTGTGGTATAGTAGGGTTTGTCCCTAGCCCCAACACTATAGTACTTTTGTCAGAAACTCCCCCTGAATCTCCTACAGAGCGCCCCATTTGCAACTAGTGAGAGTCCTGACACTGGAAATTAAATTAGGGCCAGACACGAAACTAGCAAGGGTAAAGTATATAAGCCATAATGGGTCGTTGTGCTTCCGTTCAGGGCTTACGGGTTCTTTTCGACTCTTTGCTTCTCGCGCACCCCGCAGTTGATTCTGCCCTGCAACAGGTGTCGCTCATGCCATGTTAGTCGACGTGGATTATCAGTATATAGCGTCCGCGGGCTAGATCGTTTCTTTCGCGAGATTTGAATCCCTGCCAGACCACCTTTATTCCCCTTCTCTGACTCGTCTTTTCTGTCCACTCCTTGCTCCCTCATTACCCATCCAGCTTTGCTATGGATATTTCCTCCTCTTAGTTCCCATTTTTTGCGGTCCAATACTTCTCTTTTCGACCTATTAGCCAGTCCACAACGATTCCCCCCATCTTGCTTTGCTTTCTCCTCCTCTCTATTCATCTTGCCCTGCTTCTTTTCCTTCTCTGACCCCCACTTCCTTTTCTATCTTTTCCCACTCTCCGGTACAAAAGCTTTCGCTTCTAACACTATCGGTCTTCTGTCTCCTGCTTGACCTTCCCCGCTTTTTTTTCTTTTCTATCTTCCTTCTGACCCTCCGAGAAATATTTCCTTTTTTTTGCGGAGAGAACTATAGCAACTCTTCCCTGTACGCTCAACCCATCTCCCTGCTCATCTCCCACGAAAATTTCTAGAGTTTTATTATCAGAACGCCATATAACTCTATCCCCTCCACCTGTCCGCTGAATAATTTTTTTTTCCGACGGGACAACAAAACTTTCTCCGTTGTTAGAGATGGGAAAGGTTGAGAGAGCTCAGAGCAAACCAGCTATTATTCGTCCAAAAAGATACGCGCATTAGTTCAAAAAGCAGCATGGGGCCAGTTCAGGCCGGCCAAAGGTCTTGCAGTCAGCAAAGGAGGGGTAGTGGTAGAAAGTCTTTCCTCTTCTCTCCCCCCCCTCGTCCCCTTTTCCTTCGGAGCAATTAGTATGAATCAACCACGAAAATACAATCAGGAATATAACGGGCTCTTTGTACCAAATGCTATATATGGGATAAGACCAATAGGCTAGGAGTATTATAAAGCCAATGGCAATAGAAGCCAATGAGAGAGCCCTTAAATAGGAGAATAGGCCACATTTGTATTTTATAAGGGCCTTGTTTACTCTTTAAAGCTGCAAGCATCTGTTCAGGGGTATACAGGAGCCTGGTGTGAAGCTGGAGAATTGTTCCGAATATCCTGAATGCCACCAAATGATGCCCGAACGCCGATGGAAAGGCTAAAGGAGTTACCTCGACAGAGACAGATGATGAAGCCTGTGATGCGCGTGATGAGATTGTTGAAATGCCGTTACAATAATATGGCTAATGTTTAATGTTGTGCCAATGCCAAGCAAAAAATCAAGATGATGAACTGCTATTTATGTATTTTGTTGATCCGTAAAATTGGTTATTTCATGGCAGCTTTCATTCATTTTCCCAGATTTTTGTTTTGTCCAAGATTTTCTTCAAATCCCTTGGCTTTTAAATAAAAATGTTGGAAGTATTGTAATATTTATTTGTTAAATATGCCTCTTTATTATCCAACGGCAAGCATTTGGTTTTTTAAATTAAACCTGGACCATTCTCCAGATTTGTTTGTTATGGTAAATTTTCCTTATAATGATGTAATGCTAACAAAGACTTTGAAAAAAAGTTTCTTGTATTCTTGAAACTAAATCACCTAAGGTGATTTTTAGATAATTTTGTGATTTGTAAATGTCTTACTCATTGATTATTATATTCTTGTCATAAAGACCTTAGGAAGACCCTTTCTGAATCGGATATATAGTTGTTTAGCTCTTATCACGTAAATTAATGGGTTTGTATTAGAGATGGGATGAGAAAATGGGAGACAGTGGAGACAGGGATCTGACATGGAACCCTCAGTCTGAAACCCAAAGGATCGTTCAGATTTAGCGGACTTCGATCCCATTTGTATGATTTTCGAACATTCAAGCTATTTTCGATAATCCTCGAAAATACCCTCGAACATTCGATAATCCTGGAAAATACCCTCGAACATTTCGTAATCCTCAAAATACCCTCGAAATTTGATAATCCTCGAAAATACGAGCGAGGAAACTCGTAAGTAGTTTTCGATTCTTTTTCGAGGGATATCAAATGTCAAGGGCATTATCGAGGTTATCAAAATAGCTCGAATGATCTATAATCATCGAAAAATGGGATCGGAGTCCCGAAAACCATGTTCCATTCTCAGATTTTCAGGATATTGGAAATGGAACGAAACTAACAGTTTTGGCCATCTCTTGTTTGTTATTAATATGATAAGGAAATCCTATTTACATGTAGAATAATGTGGCATGAAACCAATCCCCAAAACCGCCATGCAAGTGGATAAAACCAAACAGAATGAGTTCAAAACTGTATGGTGATTTTTAGAAAGTGCCAATACATTAAACTTTTTAAAAAATATATTTTACTATGCACAGAGCAAATAAAATAAACAAAGACCTAAAATAGTTGTAAATGATTTAGGAGTACAGAGTCAAACAGATATATATTATAAGGTTATACATCTAAATATGCTTAGTTTCTATTTCTATTTTTTGTAGTAATTATGACTTCTGCTCACCTTGAAAACTTGCTATGCTAATTGCCACCCCAGCAAGGTGTAGAAAAAACTAACCTTAGGCTGCTGTCAAAATGTTTTGCTAAGCGAAAGTGATAAAGGGTAATAAAGGGTGTTGTTTTAATCTGTCCTTTTAACTAATGAAGTTATGAATCATTAAAAAACAATGCCTTTCCCGGTTTTAAGTCAGTAGTTAAGTTTATATTAACAGATTTAGATTTCTTTGTTGTAAGTTATTTAAACTCTCTCGCAAGGCTTCAAAGTATAGTTACCAGGACTTGTTCTGCCGGACCAGCAGTCAGTGTGAGTGATTTGCTGACTAAATATAAGTTTGGTTGGTTGGAATGCACTTAATTTTTTTTAATCTCATGTAAAAGCTTTTTTCATCAAACCACTTATACATTGAGGGGCGGGCAATGCAATATGATAATCCACGCATCTTACCTGCGGAGGTCCCACATGCAAAGATCCCTGTGCAATAAGATTTAGTGCATCGCGGTATCTCGGGACAGGTAACTGCTTTGGCTTACACCTTCTATTCAGAGGTTTAAGATTTTTTGCTACCTAGTAGCACACAATTTACTTAGGAGTAGAGATGTCGAAACTGTGAGTTTCGTTCGTTTTCGAATTTTCAAAATTTTTGGAATTTCAAAAATTCAAAATTCGTGTTTGATTTTTGAAAATCATTACTTTCAATTTCGAATATCGTCTACTTTCGAAATTGTCTAAAGTGCCATGTCAAGCACACAGACTTTATTATCAAATGATGTCCACGACACAACTGCTATCTGTACGTATATACAATGCATGTCCCAGCACACACTGACCTGTTAAATACATGCCATGCCAGCACACATGAGTGTATAACTACATGCACACTCAGCACCCTGGCCCTGTATCTGCACGCACCGCGGACAATCAAAGCCATGTCGTCATAATACATTTGATTTCCCCTGTGCACTGAAAGTCCCACCACATCACGAACCTGTAAAAATCACAAACATTTATGTTAATTACAATATGTTAAGCATGTCCCCAGCCACTGACTTTATCATGCACAATCGAGCCACCACGATCCACACACACTGAACCCTGGTATAGTAATACGCCCTGCCAACACAGAATGCACTCGGACTGTCATGTCACCTCCGTCTGTTCAGTACAACTCATCGACACCTATAAATCAATACCCGCCACCCACCTAGAGCCTAGTTCTAGCACACTCGACCCTTGATTATTGTTCACTATAATGATTCTACCTTCTCTGTCAATTTTTAAATATGTTGCCTATCCTGATATGATATAGCCACACCAATCTTATTGATTAACACCACTGTTATGTATTAAATGCATGGTCCAGTAGCACACGACCATAACCACTGTCACCACACCACCCACCATGATATAAAAATGCCATGTCAACCCACAACCAAATGATTCCACCTTCCGCAGACCACCTACGAAAATGTTATATCCAACACACCACTGACCTGTATCATAAACTATACAGTCCACTCAAACCAACTGAACTCGTAAATATAAAATCCATGGCCACGCACACCACTCGACCCCCTGTATATATAAAATGCATGTCCAGCACACTGACCTGTATATATACAATGCCATGTCCAGCAGCACACACTGACTTGTATAAATATAATGCCATGTCCAGCACACACTGATGTATAAATAAAAATGCCACATCCAGCAACACTGAACTGTAATATGAAAAATGCCATGTCCAGCACACACTGACTTGATGTATAAAAATGCATTGTCCAGCACACACTGACCTTGATATATTAAAATGCCATGTCCAGTAGCAGAAAGACCTTTATATATGAAATGGCATGTCCAACAGCACACACTGACCTGTATATAAAATGCCATGTCAAGCACACACTGACCTGTATGGATAAAATGTTATTCCAACACACACTGAACTGGATATATAAAATGCCATGTCCAGCACACACATGACTGTATGTATAAAATGTCATGTCCAGTACACACTGACCTGTAAATATAAAATGCCATGTCAGGCACACACTGACCTTTTTATATATAAATGTTATTATACACACACACTGACCTGTATACATAAAATGTCACGTTCAGCCCACACTGAACTGTTATATATAAAATGCCATGTCCAGCACACACTGACCTGTATATATAAAATGCCATGGTCAGCAGCACACACTGACCTGATAAATACAATGCCATGTCCAGATACCACTGGCTGTATATATAAAATGCCATGTCCAGCAGCTACACTGACCTGTATATATAAAATGCCATGTCCAGTAGCAAACACTGACCTTTATAATGAAATGCATGTCCAACAACACACACTGACCTGTATATAAAATGCCATGTCAAGCACACATGACCTGTATGTATAAAATGTCATGTCCAGTAAACAAACCTGTAAATATAAAAATGCCATGTCAAGCTCCCACTGACATGTAATAAATGCCATGTTCCAGCACACACTGACCGTATGTATAAAATGTCATGTCCAGTACACACTGACCTGTAAATATAAAATGCCATGTCAAGCACACACTGAACCTGTATATATAAAATGTTATATCCAACACACACTGACCTGTATACATAAAAATGTACGTCCAGCCACACTGAACTTTAATATAAAATGATGTCCAGCACACACTGACTGTATATATAAAAAGCCATGTCCAATACACACTGACCTGTAATATAAATGCCATGTCCAGTACACACTGACCGTAAATATAAAATGTCTGTCAAGCACACCAACTGACCTGTACATATAAAAATGTTATATCTAGCACCACACTGACGTATATAAAATGTCACGTCCGCCCACACTGAATATATACCTATATATTATATATATATATATAATATATATATAAACATTGCCATGTCCAGCCACACACTGATCTGTATATATAAAATGCCATGTCCAGTACACAACTGACTGTATATATAAAATGCCATGTCCAGCACACACTACCTGTATATTAAAATGCCATGTCAAGCACACACTGACCTGTATACATAGAATGCCAGCCCAGTACACATGAACTGATATATATAAAATGCCATGTCCAGCCACACTAACCTTATATATAAAATGCCATGTCAAGCACACACTGGCCTGTATACATAGAATGCCATGCCCAGTACACACTGACCTGTAAATATAAAAGCCATGTCAAGCAACACTGACCTGTATATATAAAATGTCATGTCCAGTACACACTGACCTGTATATATAAAAGGCCATGTCCAGTACACACTGACCTGTATATATAAAAATGCTATGTCCAGCACACACTGACCTGATATATACAATGCATGTCAGCAGCCACAACTGACCTGTATAAATACAATGCCAGTCCAGCACACACTGACCTGTATAAATAAAATGCCACATCCAGCACACACTGAACTGTATATGTAAAATGCCATGTCCAGCACACACTGACTTGTATGTATAAAATACCATTTCCAGCGCACACTGGCCTGTATATATAAAATGGCATGTTAAGCACACACTGACCTGTATATATAAAATGCCATGTCCAGCACACACTGACCTGTATATATAAAATGCCATGTCCAGCACACACTGACCTGTAAATATAAAATGTCATGTCAAGCACACACTGACCTGTATATATAAAATGTTATATCCAGCACACACTGACTTGTATATCTAAAATGTCATGTCCAGCCCACACTGAACTGTATATATATATACATTGCCATGTCCAGCAAAAACTGACCTGTATATATAAAATGCCATGTCCAGTACACACTGACCTGTATATATAAAATGCCATGTCCAGCACACACTAACCTGTATATATAAAATGCCATGTTAAAGGACAACTAAAGCCACAGAACAACACTGAACCAGAGGGCAGAACACCTTGATATAAAACCAGTAATCTGTGTCTTAATTCTAATTTTGATACAGGTTCTGGGAAATTTACCTAAATAATATATTTTTTGTTCTTTACGTCACAGCATTCTAGAATCACACAATTGAGTCAACGACCATTATGTTCTGCACATGCTCAGTCCTTAGCTATGGCAGAAACTTGTTGCAGTTGGTCACACCCATTAATAATCTCTAGCCAATCATTTTACAGGACAGATAAAGCAAGGAAGCAGGTGACTGAGATCAGGAGGTGTGGTCTGACACTGCACATACACACAGATACTTCATCCAGTTCTTAACAGGCTTATATTTATCTTAATACAATTTAATGAAGTGGGATTTTATAGCTTATTGGTGTTTTTAATGAAGTGGGATTTTATAGATTATTGGTGTTTTTAGGGGGGTTGTTTTCAGATTCTGGAATATAAAAAAATGGGTTTAGTTCTCCTTTAAGCACACACTGACCTGTATATATAAATTGCCCCCATAGACAGTAAAACCACTTACTGACTGAGTCATGGAGCCATGCAGCAGACACAAAGAAATCCAGGAAGCACACGCCCCCTTTCTCTTCTTTAGTTCTCCTGCTGAATGCAGTAATGCAGGGAGGAAAAAGTCCGGGCCCCATACTGGATTACACTCTTCCCCCCTGTCTCTGCATTTCCCAAACTGACAGGCCATTTAACTTATGCAATTGCTTAAAATGTCATTCTACCAAAGCAATAAAAATATCTTGTCTATTTTCCATGTGCTTTCTTTCCATGTAAAATATCAAGCAAAATAAAGTCAATTCAACTGTACTTGTTTAGTAGTTAATGATGTCTTACCACTTATCCAAGTGGCTTCCTCTGTTCAGGCAAGTCCCTAAGACTTTGAAGACATGTCACCTCTCCAAGAAGCTTACTCAGTTAACAATTACTTAACAAGTACAGATGCATTGACTTAATATTATATAATGTGACCTGGCTGACTAAAAAACATAGATTTTATATTTAATACAAATATAGAGCTAATAGGTTTACATTTTCTGTTTTTTTTTGTTATTTTTTGTCTGCAATTTCTATCCATTGTCTAAGTTTAATGAGATATAATGTTCTTCATCAAATTATTGTTTCTTTCTCATTTTTTGGGTTATATCTCCAAAAATAGTTTTTAACTTAGGGACACAGCTAGGGACACCAACTGTGTCCCTAACTTCTATAAATGGGTCCCCTAGTTAATTGGGAATTTCAGGATGTTATACTCATTTACTTTGAATAGGTGAACATTTCAACTTTTCATAGAAATAATTAAACAGAACAAATTAATGAATTGCACTGGACCTGAGGGCATAATCCTAATTACTACATACTTAATGAAATCTGAGGCATAATCAACCTGATCTGAGGCATAATTAACAACTAATTACTACATTCTTAATGAAATGCACCTGATCTGAGGCATAATCAACACCTAATTACTACATTCTTAATGAAATGCACCTGATCTGAGGCATACTCATCACCTAATTACTACATTCTTAATGAAATGCACCTGATCCGAGGCATAATCAGCACCTAATTACTACATTCTAAATGAAATGCACCTGATCTGGGGCATAATCAACACCTAATTACTATATTCTTAATGAAATGCACCTAAATCTGAGGCATAATGAACACCTAATTAATACCTTCTTAATGAAATGCTCCTGAATCTAAGGCATATTCAACACCTAATTACTAAATTCTTAATGAAATGCACCTGGGTCTGAGGCATAATCACCACCTCATTACTACTTTCCTAATGAAATGCACCTGGATCTGAGGCATAATCAACACCTAATTACTATATTCTTAATGAAATGCACCTGGTTCTGAGGCATAATCAACACCTAATTAATACATTCTTAATGAAATGCACCTAGATCTGAGGCATAATCAACACATAATTAATACATTCTTAATGAAATGCACCTAGATCTGAGGCATAATCAACACATAATTAATACATTCTTAATGAAATGCACCTGGATCTGAGGCATAATCAACACCTAATTGCTATATTCTTAATGAAATGCTCCTGGATCTGAGGAATAATCAACACCTAATTACTAGATTCTTAATGAAATGCACCAGCATTCTTATTATTTTGTCAGTTTTCTTTCCAGTTTCTTATTACCAAAATGCGGTTGGGGGGGATGTCTCATTATATCTTGAACCCCTAAAAAATCTATTTCATTTCGTGATTTCATTGTTAACAAATTCTGTTTCTATTTATAATAGATATAACGTCTCGATGCCTACTCCATATATCAATAATGGGTATGGGAATACCCTCACCTAGAGGGGGTGCTAGGGGCTATATAACTATTACCATATGAATAAATATAGGGATAGACCTAAAAACAGAACCCCCCAAATAGCACTCAATCCCTTGAAACCCTCATTAAACTAAACCATCAGTCACATAATCCACATGTGGAAAGTAATTGGAAAGAGCGGATCATACATGTTGCTATAAAACATACAACTTTATTAACACATAATTGTTCTACACTTTAAAAATCGGGCGTCCCCGATCCATCACTGGACTAGTAACCCCACCACAATTGCTGAGTTCCGAAACCAAAAACTTGTATCTCGTGTCTATATAGAACCAAATCCAACGTTCTCAGATAAATAAGTATACTTCAACTTGTACACGGAAGAGTGGTAGTTATATCATCCAATTTGCAGTGAACCACAACGTTCAATGGTGTGTGTTGTAATGAAAAACACCGACATGTGTATCTAGGATGGATTGATACCCATATTCTTTTTTCCAAACACAGTTAGTTATGTTGTTAATATTGGTAAAGGATTATACAATCATACACAGTTTTAAATGCAGTACTACATCTCGTGTATACACAGTGAGTACGTGTGTCCGGCTCTCAGAGTTCTATGTATCGGGACTTTTTCTGGCACACAACTGGACACTCGATATCACGCTCCACTATATGTGTGGATATTATGCACAGCTGGTGTCACTGTCTCCTGCAGCCTCTTCACCCGAAATATTGTCTCTCTGCCAAGACTCACTGTATCCATATGTAGTACCCGCAGTAGTAAATCCTTATCCCTTCCTTTGCCATGGTTCACTCCGATCTCCTCCGAAATAACGCACTTGTGTCAACCGACGTACGTTTCGCCGTATCACGGCTTCCTCAGGGTCTCTGAGACCCGTACTCACTGTGTATACACGAGATGTAGTACTGCATTTAAAACTGTGTATGATTGTATAATCCTTTACCAATATTAACCAACATAACTAAACTGTGTTTGGTAAAAAAGGATATGGGTATCAATCCATCCTAGATACACATGTCTGTGTTTTTCATTACAACACACACCATTGAACGTCGTGTTTCACTGCAAATTGGATGATATAACTACCACTCTTCCGTGTACAAGTTGAAGTATACTTATTTATCTGAGAACGTTGGATTTGGTTCTATATAGACACGAGATACAAGTTTTTGGTTTCGGAACTCAGCAATTGTGGTGGGGTTACTAGTCCAGTGATGGATCGGGGATGCCCGATTTTTAAAGTGTAGAACAATTATGTGTTAATAAAGTTGTCTGTTTTATAGCAACATGTATGATCCGCTCTTTCCAATTACTTTCCACATGTGGATTATGTGACTGATGGTTTAGCTTAATGAGGGTTTCAAGGGATTGAGTGCTATTTGGGGGGTTCTGTTTTTAGGTCTATCCCTATATTTATTCATATGGAAATTCTGTTTCTAGTCTGTTTATTGGGTTCCTTTTTCAAGTTTTTTTTTAACTGTCCTTCAGTCTATTTTACTTAACATTTCATTTATCCATATACAGTAAATTAATGGAAGACTGAACAAATTTCAGGTTTTTTTTAGAGTTTTAAATTAGTGGAAATGGTCACCCAAAAGTTGGATTTAGAGTTGTCTGACCAGTTTTTTTATGTCAGAATTATTTACCTAAAGGACTGTAGCAGTAATTCATAAAAACAGTGGTATATACACTTTACCTGTAAGGGAAGCGGCTGAACAGGTGCCCTAACTGTAGATACTGTACAGGCAACATCTTACAAGGATACATCTTACAATTTGTCTTTTGCATTTTTCTACCTGTGAAAACATTTATTGTGTGCAGTAAGCAGTAGCATTTAGGTTATTCTTCATATGGTATCTATTATATTGATTTTTTATTTTGTATAGTCATTAGTGTGTGCTATTTTTAAAAAATATTGTATGTTGGCTTTTTATCCATACGGATTTAAAAAATACTTCAAAGAAAAAAAGGATGACTCTTCGATCGCTGTGCTAAACGTGGAGTTACTTTATTAGTGCATCAAAAATGGGAAAACGGGCAGATGTGGCCCGAATCCCTAACATGTATCCTAAAGCCGCTTCATCTAACTGTCGCTTACTATTTGGGTTTTGGGGTGATTTACCTATAACTATGTCCTTTAATATTTTTATTATGTTCCCTATTATGTTCTAGTACAGATGGGATCCGGGTCCATCTCGGACCCAGATCCGACTCTGAACCCCTTGGTTTCGAAATCTGAATGTTCAGATGGATCATTCGGATTTCGGGACTTATTATTTTCTATAATTATTGAATGTTCGAGGATCGAAAATAGCCTTGAACGTTTGATAATCCTCAAAAACATGCTCAGAAACTCAAAATTAGTTTCTGATCGTATTTTAGAGGATTATCGAACATTCAAGGCTATTTTCAAAAATGAATGTTCGGTAATTATCAAAAATAGGCTCAGAAGTCCCGACCTTATGTTCTGTTTTTGGATTTTCGGATCTTTGGGATTTTCCCGAGAACCGTAAATCTGAAAAATGGAATGAAACTTAACAGTACACAAGGCCACACTAGCGTGTTTTTTTCTGCGTTTTTTCTGCGTTTTTCTGCGATCCATTTACATTTTATGATCCACAATGCCATTTTATTTATAATGTAAATTGCTGGAAGTAGGCCCCATTGTGTACGCTGCAATCCGTTGCAATTTTAGAACGCATGCAATCACCATTTTTGGTCCGTTTTTGTCAAAATCGAACTTAATACAAGTGTATGGAAGCACATAAAAAAGGGACAGAAGCGGCTAGAAGCGGACACAATTACTATGACTTGCGTTTTTTTGTGTAAGCGCAAACGCATGTAAAAGCGGACACAAGCTGATGGCAAAAGTGGACAGAAACGCATAAAGATTTTTTGTGCGTCATAGTGTGGCCTCAGCCTAAGAATGTTTTGCATCACAATTGCAGGAAAATGTCAAAAAGAATACTGTCCCAGAATTGGTTTTATGTTGTGTGTTCTTTATAGTCAGCTTCTGTGCAAAGATCTGTAGCAGTTCATCCTGTAAAGCTGCTGTAGTGCGACACATGAGAATTTACTGCTTAGCGGAATATGCTAATGCAAAGTTTTATTTTACTGGCTGACTCACAACTACAAACAATCCTGGTTCATGCTGAATCTCTCCTACTTCAGGAGAATCTCTAAGAGGATCTTACAGATTGTAACAATTCCTCATTTTCCAAAAGTACACACAGATCTGGTTAATACTTTGTATCTAATTTAAACTCTTCTTGAATGATGCTTAACATAATGTTCATAATTAAAACAAACTTGCTCCACCAATTAAAGATTCAATGTTTCACATGCCTTGTAGGCAGTTTAACAAGTCTTAATATGGCACCAGTGTTAATGATTGGATAAATAAAGACCCTAGGCTTCTTTTAGTTGGAAGATACTGGATGTTAATAGATTATGCAAAGTAGTAGTCATAGTCATTAATGGGAAAGACCTTTGGCGAGGTAAAATGGATATAATGAAAGAAGAACAGTTTGAAAATAAGTAGCAAATTAAAGCATTTTCCTTCTGAATGTTCTTGTTTAATAACCAGCTGATCATTTGTTGCTGCACAGATAATTTAGTTTCTGTTCCCAAAAAAAAATACATCTTCAAATATGATTAAAATATGATTAAAATATGATTAAATGGAAATTCCACCCCACACGAAAATAGATACAAACCAGGTGGGCCCCAAAGAGACTTAGGAAGCAGCCATAAGTCATTGGCCATGGTGTCACATTCAAAGCCATAACTGATGGCTGCTACCTGGAAAGAGTCAGTGAGGATGAAGAAGACCGCTCTGGGACATCTGTAAATAGGTCTTGATGTTTTGAGGGACTTCCTGGTTTGCATCAATTTGAGTGTCTGGGGTGAAATTGTCCTTCACAGGGATGACCAAGATGATAACTAGATTGTAGTTTGAAATTCCTATTTAAATCATTGAAATACAAACCAGTAAAAAGAAAACATTAGACGCTATATAATGTATTTCAGATATAGGAATAGGAAAAGTTGGGTTGTTTTTCTCCACTTTAAAACCAAAACTGGATACAGTGTTAATCAGCTGTGTTAATCAAATAGAGCCTCAGAACAACACTGACTATTGTGTTCTTAAAGGGCATGTGCAGCCCCCAAATCAAAAAATCAATCCCACATTGTAGGGACCTCGTACATTCGGTCACTCTCGAAAATACAATCGGAAACTATAACGTACAAGGTTATTTTCGGTAACCCTTGAAAATAACCTCATACATTTGTTTACCCTCAAAAAATAAACGTTCCGAAGTCCCAAAATCCAAATGATCCACTCGGTTTCAGTTTCCGAGTTGGACCTGGAT
Organism: Hymenochirus boettgeri; assembly: GCA_019447015.1. Lineage (NCBI taxonomy): Eukaryota > Metazoa > Chordata > Amphibia > Anura > Pipidae > Hymenochirus > Hymenochirus boettgeri. The sequence goes on from CM033476.1 coordinate 172,943,996, forward strand.
CCCATCTCTAGTGCTAGATATAGTCTAAAGCAGATATCTGATTAGGAATAGAGCCGAACTTACTAAAGCTCGGTTTGTTTTCGAACATCCGAACTTTAGTAAAAGTCAATGGAGGAAAATAGTTTTGAAAAGTTCTAAATAAATACAGTGAAGATACCAATGCTAACTAAGGGCTAGGCCACACTGCTGCGATTTTTCTGCGTTTGCGTTTTTTTCAGATCATTGAAAATGCAGTAATGCACCGAAAATGCGCATTTTCGGGTGAGTTGTGATTTGCGCTCTGCATTTTAAATCGCAATCGCATGTGTTTTCCAATACTTAATGAAAGAACGCATGTGCAAACGCAACGAAATTGCACATGAAATCGCATGCGATTCCGTGTGCGATTGCATTTGCATTGTAGTGTGGCCGTGCCCTTACTGTAAATGCCTCTGGGACCTGGGAAATGGTCTATGGAACATGTCCCTACGGGAAGAACAGCAAAAAAGGACGTATTGCACACGCGGGCTACTTCTGCGGGTGGTAATCCTCGCTCAACATGGGACCTCCCCCATGGTCCTTAAAAGGACAATTGTGGCCCTGTGAAGGGCAATTTGGGGCTTCAGGGGACCCACAGCTTGAAACCGGATGCCCTTGTGGCATTGACAAGTGACATTTGTGGCTTAAGGGGTCCCACAGCTTGAATGCGGACCCCCCTCCCTGGCACTTATATGTGCCTTTATGACACTGACAAGTGCCTTTTGGGGCTTAATCGGTCCAACAGCTCGAACCAGGACCCCCCTCCTTGGTACTTAGAAGTGCCTTTGTGCCACTTAGAAGTGCCCTTGTGGCACTGACAAGTGTCTTTTGGGGCTTATGGGGTTCTGCAGCTCAAACCGGGCCCCCCTCCCTGGCACTGACAAGTGCCTTTGTTGGGGTTCCTGCAGCTCTTAGAAGAGCCCTTGTGGCTCTAATAAGAGCCTTTCTGATATGGGGGCCCCACAGTTCGAAACTGGGGCCACCCCTGGTCCCAAAAAGGACCTTTTCAGGTTTCCGGCATCATTTATCTTGGCAATAGCCGGCAACACCAACTCTGCCGAGCTCACCAATGCTGGGCGATGTCAATACGGCCACCAGTGACAACACTGACGGTGATAACAACAACGTGACTGGTGTTGCTGACCTCTTAATCCCGAAGTCTTCTTTTTTCTGCCATCACTTTGACATATTAACCAATCATATTTGAATTTGATCAGTCTATCTGGAAGAGGAAAGAAGTTGCCGGAGACCTGAAAGGTCCTTTTAGGACCGGGGTAGTTGTGGTTTTGAGCTGCGGGACCCCCTTATCAGAAAGGCTTATTAGAGCCACAAGGACTCTTCTAAGAGGACCCCCAACAAATGCAATTGTCAGTGCCGCAAGGGCACTTCTAAGTGTTGCAAAGGCCCTTTTAAGTGCCTGGGAGGGGGGTCCAGGTTCAAGCTGTGTAAAGCCCTAAAAGGCCTTTCCCAGGGACACAATGGTCCTTCTAAGAACCCGGGAGGGTGTCCTGGGTTGAGCCCTGGGGTCCCCGAATGTCCTGCTGTGGGATTTTTGGTCATTCAGTAATTCTCAAACATCCAAATTCGAAAATGTTCTTGAACATGACATCAACACTGGGAGTTAGTCTTGTTAAGTAACCTATGCAACTGTAGTGCAATGTGTCAAATCAAGAAAGAGAGCAATTCAGATCAAAAAGGTGGAATCGCCCCTGGAACAACTTCATATCCATCAATCCTGATTGTCATGGAGTTTCTGTGCCTTTCAGATGTCTCAAGAAATGATCTGCACCTGTTAAAAGGTAAAAGCAATGTTGCTTTCTCTCATTTTTGTCCTCAAACGGACAAAAATTCTTTCCACTAATTCTGAAAGTATCGCCTTTCTATTTTTTAAAATGGTTTCAGCTCTTTGTAATTTACAGCCTAACTATAATATGTGTAATATAATAGGATATATTTATAGAGGTAACAGTCTTCCTTAAATTGGTGTTTCGTGTTTTCAGATCCTTTCAATAGATGGCTTCTGTCCCAACTTATTCCATAAAGTACCACATTGTTCTTTTGTTGTTGTTGTTTTATTAGTGTGGAAGCATTCATGGCAGGATTTATATTCCTACATAAACCAAGTTAACGTACGGAACCATTTCAGAAATGTAAGCATTATAAAATAGGAGAGACAGAATTTAAATATAATATGTTTTTGTTAATCTATTGAGCACGGAGGAGATACTATACGTACTCGTAGGGGCACATACAAGTGAGTGCAGTGAATGACAATGCAGTTCTGTGCTGTATATTCTAAATAAAAAGGTTTTTTTCTAACCCAGATTGAACAATAAATGGATTCTGGGGAATCGTTATTTACATTGGGACGTTTCCAGCAATGATTTTGCATGGGGTATTTCTTTCCTTTAATGACTATTAATCACGTATACAGACCAATTTCCTTATATTATTAAATAACGGTCCTATATTGAAATGCCATTTTCTGTGATATTTGTATTTTTTTTCTATTTAACAGCAGAAAAACCTCTCTGTTTGGATAATTATGCATCCCCTATGCCGCCAAAGCTCTAAACAAAAGAAACGACAAACAAACATTAGCAAAAGGGGGTAAACAATATGAAGTGGAAATGTTTTAAATGTTATCAGAAATCAAAACTTTTCAGAAGGTCGCTCTTCATACCTATACCTTTACATATGACTGATGAGAAAAGCCACAAACAGGATTGGCCTATTAGCATTACTGCATGTGCCTAGTTAAACACCTAAACTCCATAGACACGTAAGCTACTGTCAGCCAAAGCAGACAATGAACATTCAAAGACTAACAGCTTCAGCCAACAATCTTATGTGTGGGGTGGCTACTAACCATGTTATTTGTGATTGGCCCCAATAGATCAATGAAAAGTTTGGATGCGAGACACACACGTAAAATTGTTTCCAAACGCCTGTCAGGTGGATTATGACAATATTGTGTGCGTCCAACGCTTATGTTTTACCTGACAGGCTTTCAAGGTTTCTACCCTCTTCATCAGTTCAAAGCAATGTTTAAAACCAGGGTCCAACAGAATGTAAAATGACTTTATAACATCAAGATAACAAAGTAAAAGAAAAACAACAATAGTGAAAAACTGAAAAAAGGAAAGTATAAAACTAGGAATAAACAGGTCAGTATTTCTGTTTGATTCGAAGATGTTGTGTTTCGAGGGGGTGGTAGATTTTCTGAGGATCTGCAATATTTGGGGAAGATTTCAAGTTAAAAGCCCAAGAAAGATGTTGCAAGGTGGTTAGATTTGATTGGATTGTTTATTTAATTACTACAGTTTTATAAATTGTACTAGATGTTTACCCTCCTACACTTTGGGGGGGTTATCTATTGCTGAATGGTATCCGCTCTGTTTCTTCAGAATTTTCTCCTCCACTATATTTTCCTTATTATATTTTAGCTTTTAATGTATTATACTGTGAACCTTTTTTGCAGTTTCTCCTTATGAATAAATCAGAAATGAATTCATTTGTTTCATTCTTTGAGATTCTTTTACCCAGGACTGAGCTCTGATGTAGACTGGATTCATAACATCATTTAAAATTCAGTTTGTAGGAATTTAATGTTTAACTATTTACTTTAATTTAATCTTTCACTTCTAAAGTAAACAAAATACAACTAACTGTATTTGAGCCAAGAAGAAATATGCTTAGTATGCCTAACAAAACATGGCAGTTTCTATTTGATGTAAGATATAATTTTACAAAACACATTCCTTTTAAAACTATTAGCAGAAATTCTTTTATAAATCAGTGAGGGTTTGAAGAAAGCTATTTATTTTTGGTGTTGCAATCCTGTAATCACCAGATATAAGCACACATGCTATGTATATAGTATAGTATTTGAGGTTGAATAACCTGTCCAACCTAATCAGCAATACCCACGTTTCCTGCCTAACTGTTGATCCAGAGGCAGGCAAATAAATAACCCACCAGAATTATGAAGGGGAAAAAAATCCTTCTTGACTCCAAGTGGCAATCAGAATTATCCCTGGATCAACTCTACTTTATGTATCAATACCAGTAACTTGCAACATTCCTTGTTTGCAGAAACTCATCCAGCTTTCTTTTGAAACTGACCAATGAACCTGCCATTACAACGTCCACTGGAAGACAGTTCCACAGTTTTACCGTTCTCACAGTGAAAAACCCTTTCAGAAATTGACTAAACTTATTTTCTTCAATGTCTCTGTGTCCTCTGACATGCTCTATTGGTGAACAATGCCTCAGATAGTTTATTGAACGGCCCTTTAATGTATTTATACACAGTAATCATATCCCCACACAAGCGCCTTTCCTCTAGTGTACATAATTGTAACTTATCCAATCTGTCTTCATAATTAAGCTCCCCCATTCCCTTTATTATTTTAGTTGCCCTTCTCTGCACCCTCTCTAATTCCAAGATGTCTTTTTTGTAAACAGGATTCCAAAATTGCACTGCATAATGAGGCCTTACCAATGCTTTGTAAAGATGGAGAATCAGCTCTAGCTGATGCTGCCTGGCACTGCTTGCTACCTTTAAGTTTGTTATCCATCAAAACCCCAAGATCCTTTTCCAACAGGGATTCACTTAACACAGAGCCATTTATAGTATAAGCAGCACAGGGATTTTAAGTCCAAAATGCATCACCCATCAACATTGAATCTCATCTGCCACTTAGCAGTCCAATGGGACAATCTATCTATATCCACCTGTAACAATTGCATAGTCTCTATAGTTTTTAAAGGTCGACAAAGTTTTGTATCATCAGCAAACACAGAAACCTTGCTGACAATACCCACTTCCAAAACATTAATAAACAGATAAAATAGACGTGGCCCCAACACAGAACCCTGTGGCACCCCACTTAGAACCTCCATATTAATGAAGCTCCATTAACAACTACTCTCTGCATCCAATTTTCTATCCATGTACAAATGTACCTCCCCAGATCAACAGACCTTATTAGGCAGCAATTTTTTTTTTGACTGTCCCTCTAATAAAAAATATTGTACAATCATCTACTGACCAGCCATTCACGAGCCAATGATCGTAAGATACACGGATTGTCACGGGGAAGGCCACAATTAGCTTTACTCTTTGATTATATTCTTTGGGTAGAAATAAGATAATTTTTGTGATAATAAAAAGGCAATTTTTTTTTTTTAATCTTCTAACAGTTTGGGATTTAAACTGATTAGACATTGATCATAGCAATCAGCATGTTTAATGAATTTGAGCATATTTATTATTAGAGATGAATGAAACTGCTCAGTTTTGTTTCACTGGTGGTTTTACATAATTACCAATTAACATTGATTTTTATTGTGTGCTTGATATTGTGAAGGAATCATTTAAAATATGAGAAATGAGAAATTTGTGGCATTAAACTTTTTACTTATTAGAAATTAAACAAATACACCAGTGGTTTGAACACTATCGCATGAAACTTATAACATATTTGGCTCATCCAACAGCCAATCAGTAGAAATTACTGTTCTGAACATGTACATGGAAATGAGCATCCTTGCAAAAGCTAAAATGGCAGCTCACTATACTGACCACAGCAAAGCATTGGAAAGGGTATGAGATCAATTGAAGTTACTCCTACTTCCATCCTGTTAGACCACTCTTTGATTCCAGGTCTACATAAAATATTACTGTATTTCCGGTCTCAGAAAAAAAACAACATAATCGGTTTATTTTATTTACAGTTTCACTGGTCCTATTGTTTGGAATGTAACACAACATAAAGCAGCACAAAGATCCTTGCTATGTTTTTAATATCTTCAGACAAGATCTTGTGAATGTCATGTTTATCAGCTGGAATAGGATTAATCTCTGTGCATGAGGAGGAACACAGGAAATAACCACCTTTCATTTCAGAATACATAGGAGGTGAGCGGCTCACAGGACATTTATCACATATTAGCATCTTCCCAAGTCATCAGTAGTATTAATGAGGGTATATGTTCAGATATGAATTTGACAGGATCCAGGAGCTTGCTATACTAATTCAACAGGCTGCATTGGATAAAAGGGTTTGTCACTTCTATTTTCATGCATATTTGATGAATGAACTGTTTGGTTGAGTTCACACATTTTTTCTCCCCTTATCATGCTCTTCATTATAATCAAGATAAATACACCCACTTGTGCATCTGTTTATTCAAGCCTTATACTAAAGCCTGCAATCTCCTTTTCGGTGCAATCACTTTTTCCTTAAATCACAATTTAAACATGCTCAGCTATGCTTCTATATTTATTCCATTTCTTGTTGTTTAATAGAGCTTATATTATAATTTTAAGATCTACTTTAAGATGCATGTCTACCCCTCATCTAAATTTCTCCTGTAATTAAAATACCCCCCCCAAATCCCAAGTCTTAAACATAAATTCTCCATTTCAGTTTTGTTACCTGTCTATTTACTCTTTTTAATTCATTGATATCCTTCCTGAACTGGTACCCAAAACGGCAACACATACTCAAGAGTAGGCCTTACAAGAGCTCAATACAGAGGCAGAATTATGCCCTGCTTGTTTGACTACTTTTTATACACAGTATAATTGTATTTGCTTATTACTGTTTGACACTGCTTAGAGCTACAAAGTCTTTTGTCCACAACTATAATTTTAAATGTAGATACCACATCTGCCAATCCAAAAGCTTACCTCCTTTACAATCCTAAGATTATTACTACCTGGCCCCAAATCTTTGCTCACATTAAAGAGGTCTAATCTCTTTTGCACTTCTTCTTGAGTTAGCCAATCTTCTGTTTTCAATGACCAAGAAGTAAATTTACTATAAAAGCTACAATTGTATACTGATGCCTCATTAGTGTAAACAGAAGCAAAAAAGGGGTTTAAAATTTCTGCCTCTTTGCTACTATTCCCCCTTTTGCAAGTCCTTGAAAGCAAGGGACCCACCCTTTTTTGTCGATTTTTAAAAACTTTTAATTTATAATCACTTGTGATTTTAATAACTCTTAACAGCAATAGATGTATCCAGTTAATTTGAGTGCTTCACTTTTATTTTTACCCATCTCTGCACAATTTTATTACACCACCACCAAAATGATACAGCAATGCAAACAATGTTTTGGGGTATAAACTTCCCTTCATCAGGTATATATACCTGACAAAGGGGCGGTGTACCCCCAAAATGTTGCTCTTACTTGCTGTGATTAATTTGGCACAAATAAATGGGTTAAGTGTCCTGAAATCCTGCTTTTGTGAAACTTGTCTTAGTGCTGTGCTTTATGATATATTCTGTTGGTTATTGAAAACACCACCAGAGGACAAGGACTTGCACCACAGTAATACCCTTACGCACAGTGAGGCTAATGTTATTTTTCTCTGCAGCTTAAAGAGAAGTCATATTTCTGTGATTGTGATGTCACTTTGTGTACCTGTTATTGTAAATGGTACAAAATAAAATCGAATTTTCGTACATTGGACATAAGTTTGACCATAGCCAACCTCTCTTCGGAGACAGTGGAACAGTGACTTGGAGACACGCAGGAAATAAACTTCATGGCATTGCAACAGATATGGGGGAGGATAAAAAAATAAAAAAATTAAATGATCACAAAAAGTCAGCTAAAGAAACATCAGGCACAATGCAAATAAAAATTGAATTGTAGAATCTTATGATACTCATCGTTGGATTGGAGAGGTATATGGCTGTTGAAGTTTAGTGAACCACCTCATATTTACCATCATCTGCTGTTTGTCTCTCACCACCCACTTGAATGCACCACAGGACTGTAACAATATGTACATACTGTATTCTAATGACAAAAAAATTTCAAAACAGCCTTTCCTAATACAACAAAATACAGGTCTGAACAACAGAACAACATGCATGTGGACCAATATATTGACACCCAAACACCACAAAAGCAACAAGATATACACAGTTTAATGCAATCATGAGTGGAAGGAAAAGTGCATTAGGGTGAATAAAACTACTTGGTCAGGACTTAGCAGTATTCCTATATGTAAACATGACCATGGAAGCTCTAACCCCTGCTCACACAAGAACAAGCTGCGACCCCTTACATGTCCATGTTACCATTTACCTTACCCCTTTTTTCCCTTTCTTCACAAAAATTTAGACCAGACTTGTGTTCGTTGGAATAAAATGGTCACAGCTTTATTAAAAACAGTTACAATCATGTTGGTATAACATTACAATACACATTGACCTTTTTTGGGAAAAAAAACAGAACAGTATTGCTTAACAGAGCAATTGAACAAATTTTAAAAACAAAAACAATTTTGAGTCCCTGTCAGTCTGCCCTTCCATTTTACTTCCTACTCCAAAGCCGCCCATTACCTGACTCAATGGGTAGGTGTTCTTGCCTTTGAACTGGCCGCACCAAACCATTGGCCAGTCCCCAGTTCACATGTCCATTACCAGCTGACTACCCACCTAAGGGGTTAGACCAGCACCTCCTTTTTGCTATCTGCCCTATATGGGCCAAAAAGTACCATTTCATTCTCCTGGCAGACTGACAGAGACCGCCTAAAGCTGCGACAAAAATTCTCAACCTTAACCGAGAGTAACACTATTTTGCCCTAAAAACTATCTGGTAATAGGGTGGGAGGGTGGGATGTCCTTTTCCTGTGGCTGCCCCAGCAAAATGGCCTGATTCAGGGTCCTCCTTCTTTTTCCCGGGCTTTCTCTCCTCGCCTCCCCTCCCCTCCTACTCCCCCCCCTTGTCCCTCCCCCAGCCCCCCCCCCACCCCTCCCCCCACCCCTCCCCTGCCGTATTCTTTAATTCAACCAATCCCGCTGGGAAGCTCTCCTGGTCATGCCGCCCCTCCCCTCAATGCTGCGGTCCGTGGCTCTCTTGACCATGGAAGCTCTAACCTGCTCACACAAGAACAAGCTGCGACCCCTTACATGTCCATGTTACATTTACCTTACCCCTTTTTCCCTTTCTTCACAAAAATTTAGACCAGACTTGGTTCGTTGGAATAAAATGGTCACAGCTTTATTAAAAACAGTTACAATCATGTTGGTATAACATTACAATAACATTGACCTTTTTTGGAAAAAAAACAGAACAGATATTGCTTAACAGAGCAATTGAACAAATTTTAAACAAAAAACAATTTTGAGTCCCTGTCAGTCTGCCCTTCCATTTTACTTCCTACTCCATAAGCCGCCCATTACCTGACTCAATGGGTAGGTGTTCTTGCCTTTGAACTGGCCGACACCAAACCATTGGCCAGTCCCCAGTTCACACTGTCCATTACCAGCTGACTACCCACCTAAGGGGTTAGACCAGCACCTCCTTTTTGTATCTGCCATATGGGCAAAAAGTACCATTTCATTCTCCTGGCAGACTGACAGAGACCCGCACGGCAGACCCGGTTGTCACCTCAACCGCGCACTGCTCCTACAAAATAACTAGGCCACGCTCGAGCCCTTCCTGTAACCCAAGATTAAACAGGTCTGTACCTACCTCCGTGAGGTGCACTCCGTCTGGGCGAAAAAGGGACCAATCGTTTTCTATGTCTGTGTGCCTAACCACTAAGCCCCCATTTAAACGTATGAATTTAGCAACTGCTTTATTGACTTTTATCCGAGCCTTCTCAATAGCTGTATGTGATTGTGCCCCGCGCCAAAACTTGCGGGGGATGATCTCGGACCACACTACCAAAAGCCCAGGGAAAAGAGACCACAGTCTCAGGCAGTCTCTTCTGATGTTTTTTATCAAAAACTTCATCGGAGTAATGCACAAATCATTACCTCCCAAATGGAGTAAAATGATATTAGGTTTTCCCAGTACCTTGGCCCGTTGAACCGCTAAGGGCATCATGTGATCCCAGAGCATCCCCCTAGTCCCAATCCAGTAGACATTTAGGTCCTCCTTAGGAAAACCTAATTGACGTCCACTCGCACGCAAAGCTGATCTCTTCTCGGCCCAGACAATGTATGAGTGCCCTAAAACCCATGCCTTGGCGGGAGGGCCACCTGGAATCGGATAAATAGCATCACGTTAACTTCTAATCCTCTATTCGTGAAGGGCGCACGTAGGAACGAAAACGAGCAGACTCCCACCTGCCAATACGTTTAATTACAGTTTCTTGTAGCCCCCACCTAGCGGCCTCTGTAGCTGCCCCAATTCTAAACGAGTGGCTATTGTAATCTTTAAACTGCAAACCTAGCGCTTCTAAGCATTTCTTTAATACTGACACAAACTGAAATCTCGATAGGGATGACCCGTTTTTGTGTACCAACAGTGAACCTCCTAGTGCTGGGCGCTGGGATATGTATGACAGATAGCAATTAACGGGACAAGTGACTCTATCCGAAACCCGGGCTAAAGTGACCGCCATCATTGCCCCTTTAGAGGTTTTCGTGTTCCTTAGTGTAATGCAGAGCTTTTCGTGCTGTAATTCTATGTCGGCGAGTTGCAATCCCCCTTGAGCCACCCTACTAGGGCTTATCAATTCTGAGACTCGAAAGGCCCCGTAAAAGGCCAATGAGAAAGCCAGCCTGAACAAGCTACATTCAAAGCTGGAGCTTGTCAGGCAAGTCAGTTGGTGAAAAAGCCCTTCTAAGATGCCAAGAGTGATTGGACGCCTCAAATCCCTTGTCTTCCGTCCCAGCCTAAATCCTTTTACTGCCTGCTTGATCAAAAAATTCTTTGTAAGGTCCTTCCAACCCATTGCTTTGAATAGAAATGTTAGTGCAGCTAATGTTCTATCCACTACACTAACCGAGCTACCCCGTTCGAAAAGCAGTAGGAGGTACCAGACTAATAAGTCAAGCCTATCCCCTTCAGCTAGTGACTCGCCTACTTCTTCCTCTAGGTGAAACCATTCTGTCCATACCCTTTCATAACTTTTCCAGGTTGAGGGGGCCAGGGAGTTTCTAATTAGGTTACTCATACCTCTCATACAATTGACCACAGATAATCTGGGCACTTCTCTCCTATTTTCAGAGCTTCCGGAGCCAGCGACTGAAATTTGTCCAGCTGTAGGCGAGATAAAGCGTCAGCGATCTCATTAGAGGCACCAGGAATGTGTTCTGCTCTGACATTAATATTAAGTTTTAGACATGTGAGCACTAGTTGTCTTAACAGAGCTAGCACAGGGGATGACGAAGCTGTCAAGGTGTTGATGGCTTGTACCACTCCCATGTTGTCTGAGTAAAATAATACTGCTCTGTCTTGTAGCAGTGGGCCCCATAATTCCACGGCTACTAAAATGGGAAACAGCTCGAGAAACATTAAATTTTTTACCAATTCAGAAGACTTCCAAGGTTCTGGCCATGAAGCGGCGCACCATCTACCTTGGAAATAGGCCCCGAAACCCACTGAGCCTGATGCATCGGTGTATAGGTGTAACCTGTCTGCCCTAAGAATTTCAGCCTGCCAGTATGTTTTTCCATTGAAGTCCGACAGGAATTTTTGCCAAACCACTAAATCAGCTTTCATTTCCCGAGTGATTCTTATGAAGTGATGGGCCCGTTTTATCCCTGCTGTGGCTAATGCTAACCGCCGAGAGAATACCCTACCCATGGGAATGACACGGCATGCAAAATTTAGCTTACCTAGCAAGGATTGCAGCTGTCGTAGGGTAACCTTTTTCGAGGAAATGGTAGTGGCGACCGCATTCTTAAGATCCACCACTTTGTCTTCCGGGAGCCTACTCTGCTGCGTCATGGTGTCAATAGATATGCCCAAGAAGCTGAGTGACGTGGTAGGGCCAATTGTTTTGTCAGGTGCCAGAGGGATACCAAACTGCTCTGAAATCCTGCGCATAGTGTGGAGCAGATTAGCACAAATGTGAGAGTCAGCTGGACCCACCATCAGGAAGTCGTCCAAGTAATGGATGACCGATGAAATGCCTGATTCTTGGCGAATTACCCACTCAACAAATGAGCTAAAACTTTCAAAATATGCGCATGATATCGAGCATCCCATGGGTAGTGCGCGATCTACGTAATATTTGCCCTCGAAAAAACAACCAAGAAGGTGTAGACTGTCTGGGTGGATCGGTAATAAACGGAAGGCTGATTCGATGTCTGTCTTAGCAAGCAATGCCCCCTTTTTGGCTGCCTTAGCTAGCCGGATGGCTTCATCAAAAGAGGCATAACTGACCCGAACCAGCTCTCGATCCATTTCATCGTTAACTGAAGCTCCATGAGGGTATGAGAGATGATGAATGAGCCGAAACTTACCTGGCTCCTTTTTCGGGACTAAACCTAGTGGGGAAACTACCAAATTGTTGAGTGGTGGGTCCGTAAATGGACCCGCCATACGACCCAATTCAACTTCCTTTTGTAATTTGTTCCGTACCTGCTCTGGGTTTTCTGCTACTGAATTGAGATTTTTATGTTGGATCCTGGGCCCATTGAATTTTGAGGGGATTTTAAAACCATTCCGAAAACCTTCAAGGAGTAGCAGAGCTTTTTCGCGGTTTGGGTATCTAGTGAGCCATGGACGCATTGCCTCTAGCTTCACTGGGGTCTCCGCCTTTTCCAGTGTTTTCCCTGTGCTTGCTTGCCTGTCTCCCTCTTTTGAAACAACGGCTGTATGAATGGGACCCTGCACATAAGGAACATTCGTGTCGAAACCTGCACGATGTGCCCCACTTGCACTGGCTGTCGTTGAACGGCCAGCACACACCCTTTTTCTGGAGTGTTGCACCCCCCGTCCCGTGTACACTGTGTAGTGATGGTCCACTCCCCCCAAGAAAGGACTGCGTTGTTATTGATGAAACTGGGCCTTGTAATGATTTGTTATTCATTACCCTCATCCAGAGGGCAATGTCCCTGTGATCCCAGTTTAGCTCGAAGTGGACTGCCCTCCTCTGCCGGAACTGTTTGTCGTAACGGAGCCATGCTTGCCCGCCATATACTCTATGTGCTTCCCATATATTGTCAAGGTAACAAAACAATGCTGAGCATTGCTCTGGGTACCTTTCTCCAATGACACTCCCTAATATGGTGAAAGCCTGCAACCAGTTTCCAAAAGTTCTTGGAATCAGGCGGCAGCGCCTTTTTTCTTCTTCTTCTTCTGACCTGCTTTCTTTTTCCCTTTCCCATTTTTCCAGTGGAAATCTGTCTGTGGGGAGGAGCGAGAATATGTCTACATATTCACGCTTCCATATTTTCTCTTTTACTTCCTTCCTAAGGTGTGACCCGAGGGGGCCTTCGAAACATAAGTACATGTGACTTCTTGCCGAATCGGGAATACCTTGCACCTTGAAATCCTGCTTATGTCCTTGGGGAGCAGGTGATGGGGTGGCTGCCTGTGAAACTGGTCCTGTCTCCATTACCTCCCTGTTCGCTCGGTCCCTATGGTTATTATATATTTTCCATACTATATAACTGGATGTCCCCCACGGTTACTATATATTTTCCCAGAGATGTATTTAGATCATATGGGGCCCAAGGCAGTGCCATCATATAGGGCCCCCTTTTTTGCTACATATATTGTATAGACTGTTTTTTGTTGCTGCTTCTGAAGCTGGGCCCCAAGAAGTTTCCTGGACCCTAGGCAGGTGCCTAGGGTTGCCTTGTGGATAATCCTGCTCTGTATTTTCCATACTATATAACTGGATGTCCCGTATGGTTATTATATATTTTCCATACTATATAACTGGATGTCCCCTATTTTCCATACTATATAACTGGATGTCCCCTATGGTTACTATATATTTTCCATACTATATAACTGGATGTCCTCTATGGTTACTATATATTTTCCATACTATATAACTGGATGTCCCCTATGGTTATTATGTATGTATAAATGTCATGTCCATATACACACTGCCCTATAAATATAAATGGCCATGTCATATAAAATGCCATGTCAAGCACACACTGACCTGTATGTATAAAATGTTATATCCAACACACACTGACCTGTATATATAAAATGCCATGTCCAGCACACACTGAACACACTGACCTGTATATATAAAATGCCATGTCCAGTACACACTGACCTGTAAATATAAAATGTCATGTCAAGCACACACTGACCTGTACATATAAAATGTTATATCTAGCACACACTGACCTGTATATATAAAATGTCACGTCCAGCCCACACTGAACTATATATATATATATATATATATATATATATATATATATATATACATTGCCATGTCCAGCACACACTGATCTGTATATATAAAATGCCATGTCCAGTACACACTGACCTGTATATATAAAATGCCATGTCCAGCACACACTAACCTGTATATATCACACACTGACCTGTATACATAGAATGCCATGCCCAGTACACACTGAACTGTATATATAAAATGCCATGTCCAGCACACACTAACCTGTATATATTAAATTCTTCATATTGAATCTATCAGTTCATGACCATCATCACTCCTTCTGCTATAAATACTGCAGAAAATATATTTAGAAAATATTAATTAGGATAATGCCACTAATTCACCAATAATTGCTTTTGCATTTAGAAAATGGAGATCATGTGATAGATTTAATGTAAGATTCTGAAACAAGAATATCCTGATACAATGAAATGATAACTGTTTAGCGAGAAAACTTATTTGAGCATGAATCAGCATAAATCACTGTAAAAACCCACTGTAAAACCCCCAAAATATAGATCTTTCATAAGGAAAAGTGCTTGAGGATAAGCAATCGAATGGCTAAAATCCAAATCTCTGTCCCAAAGACAGTCAACACAGAGACGGTTATCTCTGCCCTGAAGAATGTTGTTTCCTGTACATAAGGTTACTGTGTATTCAACTAACATGTATTTTATCCAGTCTCTCTGGAAATAACTTATTATTCTTGTTTTCCAAATTATCTGAGTTGCTGAGTTGACCTTCTATGACTGTCTATTGTTATATTGTTATTTATATTGTATGTACAGTTTGGTGACAAGACTTTACCATCTGGAACATTTCTCTCCATGATCTAACAAGACATAAAAAAAAAACAACTTAAAATTGGTATGCAAATGTTAGGGGTGAAAAACCTAATCACACTAGGGGCCAAAATCAAAAATACAGGCTAAGTGGGGGACAAATTTTTTTATTAAGAGTTACAGGAGTGCCCAGTGCTGGGTCTCGTCAGCTAAAGGAGTGAGGACGCTGTTTTGGCCTATGCACAATCATGTGCTGATGTGGAACGCCCACCTTACACTTCTGGCACGGTATTGGAATGGCGAACTCCAATGAAAGGCCCTTTGTCACACCTCCCTCCCCTCTCTAGCACCAGGCTAGATATGTAATCAGTTGTTTTCAGTGTTGACTTCATCCAAGCCTTATTATGCTACTATACATTTGTGCAATCCCATACAGCTTTGTAACTATAGATCTGCCTGCTAGATACCACCATCAACTGTTTGTGCGTATCTTAGTAAAGGGTGTGGGTGATCAGCTGCTAAAAACAGCTGATAGATTAAGTCTAGCAGGCAGCGATCTATGGTCTATGGCACAAATAGATAGCACTGTGTAGTAAGTCTTGGATACTGTACAGTCACCAGGGGCCACAAAAATTCCACAAATTGGCCACAGGCCTTTTGTTTGCAATATGCACATGCTTTTGTTGTGAAGTCATGTATATTTCTGGCTGGCTACATATTTTCATATTACAAATAAACAGGACCTGATATATAAAGAAGACTGACATTTTAAAGCATTTATTTAGTTGGAGCAGAGCAGATTTCCCAAAAGATGTCAACAAATCTGGACTGGTGGTTTCGTAGGTATAAGCTGACAGGTGTCTGACGAATTATTTATTATGCTATGGACAGATTTAATCAGTGCTCCATGCATCCACATAACCCTATTATTTTTTAATTGTTCTTTAGTACCTTACTGCTGGATATATGATGATTCTTTTAACCGAACAGACCAGTGTATCTTATGTCCATGATAAGCTGCATCAAAAAGAGCCATTTTGCGATTCCAAGTAACAGAATACAGTGATTAGACTGTATAAGAAAACTGGGCAAATGTTCTCCTGCAACCAGTTCTAACCAACTGACAAATAGCAGCATGAAGAAAGCAAACTTGTAATTGTCAGCCACAACAGAATGCATTTAGCATTTTAGCATATCACCTCTTTTCTTGGTATGCCCTTGATAAAGTTCTATGCATGAGAACAAAAACATTGATGAAAGGAAACTATAGAAGGGGCAGCATGCTGGATACAGTGTGGTACACTAAATTTAATCTTCCCAGGTGCAGTAATGGGGGTATTACCCACTTAATCGAAAAACCACCATGCTACCACCAAGCTGTAACCTGCTTTTAGTGATTAATGGAACCGGCTCCTTATTGCATCTCCACCCCATAATTTCTAAATATTCTCTTGAAAGGGTAGCTAAAGCATCATAGCAACACTAAATCAAAAGGCAAGTCGTGTTGACATAAAAGCTCTAATCTATATCTCACTCTTCTTTTGGGGAATTTACCTTACTAATATTTGACTTTGTGCTTTATTTCCCAGCATTCCAGTATCACACAGTGTGGTCACTGACTATTTTGTGCTTCGCACATGCCCAGTCCTAAGCTACTGCAAACTTGTTGCAGTCTCTAATCTATTATGTTTACAGTCCTTGCCAGATAGTAGTAAGAGAGCATGTGACTAAGGAGAAGAAGCATGGCCTGACACTTCCCCAGGCAGGAAGGTGTTACATTTATTTTATTGCCATGGGAGTGGTGGTTTACAGTTTATTGGGGGATGATGCTTTTCCAATACAAAGTATAAAAATTGGTTTTAGTTCTCCTTTAAAAAAAGTGAAATACTATAACTCACAGAACTCCATGACTGACTGCAGAATTCTGGGCATTGTAGTTTTTAATACATATGGAGGTCCGCAGGATGGACACGTCTGGTGAAAAGTGTACAAAGTAAATAGTGGTGAATCCAGGTTTTGAAACCAAACCTGGTTTCGATGCGTACTGCTGGTTCAAAAATCTATGGATTCAACAGATTTTTCAACTTTAGAAACATTAAAAAAAAATCAAAATTTAGAAAAATTGAAAAATTCCATTCAAAATCCTTTAGAAAATTAAAAAAATTATTAATTTGAAAAATTCCGATTCAATTGGTTTCAAAACATAGTTCTGCGGACCGTTGTTTGAACGACATCTCTAATAGTAAATCAGAATTCATAAACTATCATATATGTTTGGTAGTAAACCATAATGTCTGTAGAATGTTAACGTAACAAGATACCATATTGTATTGGTTCATATTTTTTTTCTCAGTACTGTAAATTTTAGGTGATTTTTTTTTATCCAATTCATTATTTCACAAATTCATTCCAGATATAAGTTTCAAGGGCATGTCCACCCCCAAAACTATAATTTCACCCACTAACTGGCCCCACTCTGTAGTGCATAAAAATCCTTAGCTTACATACCTGCTATGCCCCTCCAAAGTTTAAAAACTGGCCACCAGGAGCCTGGCAGAGTTCATATAGGACTTTGCCTCCTGTCTCTCCTCCGGGAGAATTTGCACATGCTCAGTGCAGAGCCCCCTCCCTCTCCCAGACGTTTTGCTCTCCCTCCCCCTAGCTCAAAACCCCTTGTGGTATAGTAGGGTTTGTCCCTAGCCCCAACAGCTATAGTACTTTTGTCAGAAACTCCCCCTGAATCTCCTACGAGCGCCCCATTTGCAAACTAGTGAGAGTCCTGACACTGGAAATTAAATTAGGGCCAGACACGAAACTAGCAAGGGTAAAGTATATAAGCCATAATGGGTCGTTGTGCTTCCGTTCAGGGCTTACGGGTTCTTTTCGACTCTTTGCTTCTCGCGCACCCCGCAGTTGATTCTGCCCTGCAACAGGTGTCGCTCATGCCATGTTAGTCGACGTGGATTATCAGTATATAGCGTCCGCGGGCTAGATCGTTTCTTTCGCGAGATTTGAATCCCTGCCAGACCACCTTTATTCCCCTTCTCTGACTCGTCTTTTCTGTCCACTCCTTGCTCCCTCATTACCCATCCAGCTTTGCTATGGATATTTCCTCCTCTTAGTTCCCATTTTTTGCGGTCCAATACTTCTCTTTTCGACCTATTAGCCAGTCCACAACGATTCCCCCCATCTTGCTTTGCTTTCTCCTCCTCTCTATTCATCTTGCCCTGCTTCTTTTCCTTCTCTGACCCCCACTTCCTTTTCTATCTTTTCCCACTCTCCGGTACAAAAGCTTTCGCTTCTAACACTATCGGTCTTCTGTCTCCTGCTTGACCTTCCCCGCTTTTTTTTCTTTTCTATCTTCCTTCTGACCCTCCGAGAAATATTTCCTTTTTTTTGCGGAGAGAACTATAGCAACTCTTCCCTGTACGCTCAACCCATCTCCCTGCTCATCTCCCACGAAAATTTCTAGAGTTTTATTATCAGAACGCCATATAACTCTATCCCCTCCACCTGTCCGCTGAATAATTTTTTTTTCCGACGGGACAACAAAACTTTCTCCGTTGTTAGAGATGGGAAAGGTTGAGAGAGCTCAGAGCAAACCAGCTATTATTCGTCCAAAAAGATACGCGCATTAGTTCAAAAAGCAGCATGGGGCCAGTTCAGGCCGGCCAAAGGTCTTGCAGTCAGCAAAGGAGGGGTAGTGGTAGAAAGTCTTTCCTCTTCTCTCCCCCCCCTCGTCCCCTTTTCCTTCGGAGCAATTAGTATGAATCAACCACGAAAATACAATCAGGAATATAACGGGCTCTTTGTACCAAATGTATATATGGGATAAGACCAATAGGCTAGGAGTATTATAAAGCCAATGGCAATAGAAGCCAATGAGAGAGCCCTTAAATAGGAGAATAGGCCACATTTGTATTTTATAAGGGCCTTGTTTACTCTTTAAAGCTGCAAGCATCTGTTCAGGGGTATACAGGAGCCTGGTGTGAAGCTGGAGAATTGTTCCGAATATCCTGAATGCCACCAAATGATGCCCGAACGCCGATGGAAAGGCTAAAGGAGTTACCTCGACAGAGACAGATGATGAAGCCTGTGATGCGCGTGATGAGATTGTTGAAATGCCGATTACAATAATATGGCTAATGTTTAATGTTGTGCCAATGCCAAGCAAAAAATCAAGATGATGAACTGCTATTTATGTATTTTGTTGATCCGTAAAATTGGTTATTTCATGGCAGCTTTCATTCATTTTCCCAGATTTTTGGTTTTGTCCAAGATTTTCTTCAAATCCCTTGGCTTTTAAATAAAAATGTTGGAAGTATTGTAATATTTATTTGTTAAATATGCCTCTTTATTATCCAACGGCAAGCATTTGGTTTTTTAAATTAAACCTGGACCATTCTCCAGATTTGTTTGTTATGGTAAATTTTCCTTATAATGACGTAATGCTAACAAAGACTTTGAAAAAAAGTTTCTTGTATTCTTGAAACTAAATCACCTAAGGTGATTTTTAGATAATTTTGTGATTTGTAAATGTCTTACTCATTGATTATTATATTCTTGTCATAAAGACCTTAGGAAGACCCTTTCTGAATCGGATATATAGTTGTTTAGCTCTTATCACGTAAATTAATGGGTTTGTATTAGAGATGGGATGAGAAAATGGGAGACAGTGGAGACAGGGATCTGACATGGAACCCTCAGTCTGAAACCCAAAGGATCGTTCAGATTTAGCGGACTTCGATCCCATTTGTATGATTTTCGAACATTCAAGCTATTTTCGATAATCCTCGAAAATACCCTCGAACATTCGATAATCCTGGAAATACCCTCGAACATTTCGAATCCTCAAAATACCCTCGAACATTTGATAATCCTCGAAAATACGAGCGAGCGAAACTCGTAAGTAGTTTTCGATTCTATTTTCGAGGGATATCAAATGTCAAGGGCATTATCGAGTTATCAAAATAGCTCGAATGATCTATAATCATCGAAAAAGGGATCGGGAGTCCCGAAAACCATGTTCCATCTCAGATTTTCAGGATATTGGAATGGAACGCAACTAACAGTTTTGGCCATCTCTTGTTTGTTATTAATATGATAAGGAAATCCTATTTACATGTGTAGAATATGTGGCATGAAACCAATCCCCAAAACCGCCATGCAAGTGGATAAAACCAAACAGAATGTAAGTTCCAAAACTGTATGGTGATTTTTAGAAAGTGCCAATACATTAAACTTTTTAAAAAATATATTTTACTATGCACGAGCAAATAAAAATAAACAAAGACCATAAAATAGTTGTAAATGATTTAGGAGTACAGAGTCAAACAGATATATATTATAAGGTTATAATCTAAATATGCTTATGTTCTATTTCTATTTTTTGTAGTAATTGATGACTTCTGCTCACCTTGAAAACTTGCCTATGCTAATTGCCACCCCAGCAAGGTGTAGAAAAAACTAACCTTAGGCCTGTCTGTCAAAATGTTTTGCTAAGCGCAAAGTGATAAAGGGTAATAAAGGGTGTTTTAATCTGTCCTTTTACTAATGAAGTTATAATATTAAAAAACAATGTTTCCCGGTTTTAAGTCAGTAAGTTAAGTTTATATTAACAGATTTAGATTTCTTTGTTGTAAGTTATTAAACTCTCTCGCAAGGCTTTCAAAGTATAGTTACCAGGACTTGTTCTGCCGGACCAGCAGCAGTGTGAGTGATTGCTGACTAAATATAAGTTTGGTTGGTGCGATGCACTTAATTTTTTTTAATCTCATGTAAAAGCTTTTTTCATCAGAACACTTATACATTGAGGGGGCAGGGCAATGCAATATGATAATCCCACGCATCTTACCTGCGGACGGTCCCACATGCAAAGATCCCTGTGCAATAGAGATTTAGTGCATCGCGGTATCTCGGGACAGGTAACTGCTTTGGCTTAACCTTCTATTCAGAGGTTTTAAGATTTTTTGCTACCTAGTAGCACACAATTTACTTAGGAGTAGAGATGTTCGAAACTGTGAGTTTCGTTCGTTTTCGAATTTTCAAAATTTTTGGAATTTCAAAATTCAAAATTCGTGTTTGATTTTTGAAAATCATACTACTTTCAATTTCGAATATCGTCTACTTTCGAAATTGTCTAAAGTGCCATGTCAAGCACCACGACTTTATTATCAATGTATGTCCATCGACACACTGCTATCTGTAGTATATACAATGCATGTCCACAGCACACCACTGACCTGTATAAATACATCCATGCCAGCACACTGATTGTATAACACATGCACCTCAGCACCTGCCACTGTATACTGCACGCACCTGCCGACAATCAAATGCCTGTCGTCATCAAGACATTTGTTATCCCCTGTCACAGAAAGTCCCACCACATCACGACCTGAATAAACACAAACATTTATGTTGAATTACCAAGTATCGTTTACATGTCCGCAGCCACTGACTTATCATCACCCAATCGAGCCCCCACGTCCACACACACTGAACCCTGGTCATAGTAATATGCCCCTGCCAACACAGAATTGCATCGACTGTCACTGTCACCTCCGCTGTTCGTACAAACTCATCGACCCTATAAACAATAGCTCGTCCACCCACCGTAGATCCTAGTTCATGCCACTCGACTTGATTATTGTTCACATAAATGATGTCATCCTCTTGTCAATTTTTTAAATTATGTGTGCCTATCCTAGTATGATAATATCACACCAATCTTATATGATGTAAGCACCCCTGTATGTATTAAATGTCATGTCCAGTAGCACACTGACTAACCACTGCACCACACCACCCACCATGATATAAAAATGCCATGTCAACCACATGACCTAATGACTTCCCACTTCCGCAACCACCTACTAAAAGTGTTATATCCAACACACCACTGACCTGTATACAGTAAAGCTATACAAAGTCACTCACCAACCTGAACTCGTAAATATAAAAATCCATGCCACGCACACCCACTGACCCCCCTGTATATATAAAATGCATGTCCAGCCACATGACCTGTATATATACAATGCCATGTCCAGCAGCAACACTGACTGTATAAATATAATGCCATGTCCAGCACACACTGATGTATAAATAAAATGCCACATCCAGCAACACTGAAACTGTATATGAAAATGCCATGTCCAGCACACACTGACTTGATGTATAAAATGCATTGTCAGCACACACTGACCTTGATATATTAAAATGCCATGTCCAGTAGCAGAATAGACCTTTATATATGAAATGGCATGTCCAACAGCACACACTGACCTGTATATAAAATGCCATGTCAAGCACACACTGACCTGTATGGATAAAATGTTATTCCAACACACACTGAACTGGATATATAAAATGCCATGTCCAGCACACACATGACTGTATGTATAAAATGTCATGTCCAGTACACACTGACCTGTAAATATAAAATGCCATGTCAGGCACACACTGACCTTTTTATATATAAATGTTATTATACACACACACTGACCTGTATACATAAAATGTCACGTTCAGCCCACACTGAACTGTTATATATAAAATGCCATGTCCAGCACACACTGACCTGTATATATAAAATGCCATGGTCAGCAGCACACACTGACCTGATAAATACAATGCCATGTCCAGATACCACTGGCTGTATATATAAAATGCCATGTCCAGCAGCTACACGACCTGTATATATAAAATGCCATGTCCAGTAGCAAACACTGACCTTTATAATGAAATGCATGTCCAACAACACACACTGACCTGTATATAAAATGCCATGTCAAGCACACATGACCTGTATGTATAAAATGTCATGTCCAGTAAACAAACCTGTAAATATAAAAATGCCATGTCAAGCTCCCACTGACATGTAATAAATGCCAGTTCCAGCACACACTGACCGTATGTATAAAATGTCATGTCCAGTACACACTGACCTGTAAATATAAAATGCCATGTCAAGCACACACTGAACCTGTATATATAAAATGTTATATCCAACACACACTGACCTGTATAATAAAAATGACGTCCAGCCACACTGAACTTTAATATAAAATGCATGTCCAGCACACACTGACTGTATATATAAAAAGCCATGTCCAATACACACTGACCTGTAATATAAATGCCATGTCCAGTACACACTGACCTGTAAATATAAAATGTCTGTCAAGCACACCAACTGACCTGTACATATAAAAATGTTATATCTAGCACCACACTGACCTATATAAAATTCACGTCCGCCCACACTGAATATATACCTATATATTATATATATATATATAATATATATATAAACATGCCATGTCCAGCCACACACTGATCTGTATATATAAATGCCATGTCCAGTACACAACTGACTGTATATATAAAATGCCATGTCCAGCACACACTCACCTGTATATATAAAATGCCATGTCAAGCACACACTGACCTGTATACATAGAATGCCAGCCAGTACACAGAACTGTATATATAATAAAATGCCATGTCCAGCCACACTAACTTGATATATAAAATGCCATGTCAAGCACACACTGGCCTGTAACATAGAATGCCATGCCCAGTACACACTGACCTGTAAATATAAAAAGCCATGTCAAGCAAACACACTGACCTGTATATATAAAATGCTATGTCCAGCACACACTGACCTGTATATATACAATGCCATGTCCAGCAGCACACACTGACCTGTATAAATACAATGCCATGTCCAGCACACACTGACCTGTATAAATAAAATGCCACATCCAGCACACACTGAACTGTATATG